>JALIGU010000003.1:18838495-20260161 GCA_023053565.1 Aquilegia eximia
ATGATCTGACGGTCGGGATATAATTGAAACTCCACGGTGTATATTCCTCTTTCCTAAACCTTATTTGAGTTATTTCTCTTCCTTTCCAAAAAAAAAAAAAAAAAAAAAAAAACCTTTCTCTCTACGAATCCTTCACTTCAAGCCTAAACCTTTAATTCCTCTCTCGAAAGCCCTATTAACTACAATGTTCGATTGTGATGTTTTTTTAGTTAATAACAACAAATCTCACAATCTGCCATCTGTGTTCTCTCTCCTGTCATCATCAACAACAGCAACAACAACAATCTTTTTGGTCGGATTAAGGTGAACTCTATTCTCAATCATCAACCGAAATTTTGAATACTACTAATTTCATATTAACTAGAATAGATTTCTAGGAGAATATGTCTTTTTTGTGTCTCAATTTCCCTAAATTCTTTTTGTTTCAATTTCTACTCAATGTCACTTTCAATCTGCGAATTTTGTTTAGATTAGAGTTGCAATCTCATTCATTTACCCAAATTGTAATGAGAAATTCAAAAACTAACAATACTCATTCAATTTTAGTAAGCACCAGTCATGTGTAATGACTGGTATTTAGGACTACAAGTGAAAATCTTCAAGGTTATTTAGTTGGGCAACACTGAACTTTATAAAGTACTTACCAGAATATTTTTATATCTTTTCATTAGTCAGTAATGATTGATAGACTTAAACAAACAAATTCACAGTCCTAATATTTCAACTATTTGTGTTATATGGTTAGTCGTTTGCATAAGGCCAACTAAAGGAATCCAATTCATCCACTGATGCCTACCTCAAGTCATGTGATTGTTGTTTCCATATGACATGAATATTATTCATCTTCTGCAACTCAAGTCCTGTTATTATATGGTTCTGGACCAACACTATGTGACACACATTTTCAAAGAATAACCAAGACAGTACATAGTGATCCATATTTATTTGGCAAAAAAATAATAAACCAGAGGTCCATATTTAATAGCAACAGAAAATAGGAATTTTAATGAATCAAACCCTCATGAATTCTGAGTTCTAGCTTCAACTCCAAAAGCTTCCTGCCCGAATTTCTATTTTAAGCCACAACAGGCATGTCCGAGCACAACAATCTTCTTCCCTGATAGTGTGAACATTGACGATATTACACGGTTCACAAAACGAGTCTTCTTATAGTAATTGACCTTGATAACTTGCTTCCACTAGATTGCTACAACCGAAATTAGTGCCTAAAATTCCACATTCCTCTCTCTCAATCTCAGCGCACAATCTTCACACCCGTTGCTATCAATCGATTTGAACCAGGTAGTCTATCTTTCTTATTTTGTGTAATATACTGATTCGAGTTAAATTATCTTCTCTTTTAATTCTCTTCTCTTTCTTTTTCAATTGTAATTGAGATTCGATTGATGCTCGACAATTAAACAGTAGTTTTGAATCATATTATTCTCATGATTCTCTGTTTTTATTTCCTTGATGATATGCTGAACAGTCCCTATAACTTAATTTTGTCGTCTGTATTTTGTTTTCATTCAGAGTCTTGAGCAATAGAAATTCTCTTCTCTTTTAATTCTCTTCTCTTTCTTTTTCAATTGTAATTGAGATTCGATTGATGCTCGACAATTAAACAGTAGTTTTGAATCATATTATTCTCATGATTCTCTGTTTTTATTTCCTTGATGATATGCTGAACAGTCCCTATAACTTAATTTTGTCGTCTGTATTTTGTTTTCATTCAGAGTCTTGAGCAATAGGAATCCAACAACCTCTCATCCATACCAAACAAGGTACTGTACATACTTCCTTCATACTCCATATTAATGGTTGTAACTTTGGTCAATAGAGCTATGCTAATAAAAGTTGTACCCCTGGTTTCACTATGTTCAGTTATACCTGGTTTTATCTTTTATTTCGAATTGTTCTGTAAATTTCTCATCAAAGTTTAATATTTTTACATATTAGCATATTACATTTTAGCTACATATAGATATTTTCTATCTACATATTAGCTAGCTATTTTACATATTAACATGTCAATTAGTTGTAAGCTGTGTTCTCCTCTGTTTTTTTTTTCCAACTTTTGAAGAGAAGAATTTGAAGCATTTGATTAAAAAATATGTTACAAAAAAATTACAAATCAGTGACTTAGTAAGAAATGGAATTTATAGCTACATTCCCTTTCTAAAATTTAGATTAATGATTAATCTATTTATGTAATGCAGCTCGTGTGGACGCATCACCAAAAGAAAATGATATATTCCTTTAATTTTTTATATACAATCATCAATCGATCGAATATATGAGGCCTATAAATCACCTTTTTAGAAGCATCAAAAGGAGCAGTAGTGCATAAAAACTAACACACCAAATCCTAAAAATCACTTATTTTTCTAAGAAGCAGTAAAAAAGAAGCAGTAGTGATATTATAGGTTGAAAGGCATTGTTAAGTAAGTGATATTAAAGCATTGTTATTCTCGTTTAAAAAGAAAAGACGCGTACTGAATACAGAATACATCAGCTGCAGTGGATGTGTTCTTTCCATTGGCGACTGATTCCTGTCATATATAAGAAGGTATTACAATGAATTTTCTTAAGGGTTGGTTCCTTAATATATGAGCAAAAATGGTTGGAAATGAAACCAAATGTTTTCCTTAATAAGCCGCTATAGCTAGCTAGGTCTGACCTGAAAAAAAAAATTATCACCTGAAATGGAAATACAGTATAACAACCATACTGCCTTAGAAGACTGTTTTCAGTTTTCATCTGTTTTGGCTTATGAGTGTTAAGCACTCCAAGACTCCATGCATGTAGTGCTTGATCTACTGCTACACACCATGGCATTATATTGAATTTTAAATATTCTTTCATGCGTGTTCATTATGTATAATGTCATTAACTAATTAGGAGTCAGAGGTCAATATTTTTACATATTAGCATATTACATTTTAACTACATATAGATATTTTCTATCTACATATTAGCTAGCTATTTTACATATTAACATGTCAATTAGTTGTAAGCTGCCGTCTCCCACACAGTGGACTACTGTGTTGTCCTTTTTTTATCAATTTTTCAAGAGAAGAATTTGAAGCATTTGGTACTCACCTTAACAGCAGTAGGAAGCTTTTCAGGGCTGTAAATCCCTCTAAACTTATGCATATTGAAAAAGAAAATAATTGGCCCAAATCAACTACATTGATTCCATTTTTAATTAAGATTTTTATATCATTTTTTGAGAGGATGGTGGTGTGAAAAGGTGCTATCATCTATTGACTGTTGGATCAGTGAGGATGAGTGTGAATAGCTCGAGGATGTCGATGGTCCTCACATTAGACTATACAAATGACTAAATGTACTAACTTGAAATAATTGGCCCAAATCAACTACATTGATTCCATTTTTAATTAAGATTTTTATATCATTTTTTGAGAGGATGGTGGTGTGAAAAGGTGCTATCATCTATTGACTGTTGGATCAGTGAGGATGAGTGTGAATAGCTCGAGGATGTCGATGGTCCTCACATTAGACTATACAAATGAACAAATGTACTAACTTGATGTCCTTTTTGGCTCTTTGCTTAGAAATTGAGAGTTGGTAGGTTCAGGTTCCACAAAATTCTAAAATATTCTTGTAGACATGGTAGAACACTATATTACCATAGAAACATGCATATGTAGCAATTACTCAAAAAATCATCCTAAGTTCTTTAATCTTTATCCAACATTATTACATGTAGATTGGAGTGTACTTACTGTTCTTTTGGTGGATCCTTTACATAATACAAGGTTAGTAGGCTTTGGAGTTTCTACTTACATGGTGTAATAGACTTTAAGTGTAGCCAACCATATTTGGTTAGATATCAAATATAACATACAGTACATGCTCTGATGAGGGTGATTGTGGTTGGAGATTTGGACAATGAGTAATTCTTGGAATCTCTATGCATAAATATAAATCTTAGTCTTTAAATTGCAACTTATAAACTATAGATTATATTTATATTTTAATGTTTATAATCAATTAAGTTGATTGATCTCCACATCAATATAATTCAAACTTTGTATCAGTGAAACAAGACGTGTGAAGACAAACATGTATGTACTTAAAGTATCGATGGCATGCATTCTTGTCCTTTTTTTTTTTTTAATAATCTCATTCTTGTCCTTAACTATGTATTATTTAACTGTTCTCTTGGACTAAAACAACTGAAGGATATATTTCTTGTTGATTAAAGCTATAAGACACTATGTACTTGTAACTTTTTTAATAATTTTTAATTCTTAGATTCAATAGGTTGGCATGCTTATTATCAAAAAAATTTGATCAGTTTGTTTGAATTTTTTTTTCCCAACAGATATTTTGTCTCCTACAATCAACTCTCTATTCTACTGCAATCAACTCCTTCTCTCAAATCTATTAAAGGTATGTTTTATCGATTTTTTATTGTTATTCTGATAATTGCATTTATCAGTTTAAATTTATCGTTTTATTTGGTGTCATGCTTAATAATTGTAGTAACAGATCTTAACATAAAGAATGTGCAAACATCTTTGTCAAGGTTATTATGGCTCAAAGTCATTAGCATCACCTATGTATGCAACACCTTTCACACCCCTCATTAGCTATACAATAATACACAATATTGGTTTACGATTAAATAACCATAGCATATACCCTACTCTCCATTTTGCAAGTTAGTAAGTGATATTAAAGCTCAACTTATAGAAACATAACTCAAATTAAGATATTGGGTAAACTCAGATAAATTGATACAATCCTCAAAAACATTAAGATTTTGTTTTTGATTGCCTGGTTGATTACTTCCAATGTAGTTGTGTTCGCTAATGCTTCTATTATGTTTTCAATCAAACAAAAAAGTCATTGAATTTATCGGGAATATTCTTGATTATTCCCGGATTTTAAAATACCAATTATCTAAAAACCAGTATATTCCACCGAAATTTTGCGAAATATAATGGCATTTTAAACTATAGTAGTAAGTGGGAAACTTGCGAACTTAAAAAAAAATACCCAAAGATAGAGGATTCAATAAAAAAATGTTTTACCATAGTAAAGTATTAATACACTCTCCATACAGTATCTAAGACTTCTTACTATTGCATACAAATTCTCAGTGTTCCTATACTGTATCACATTGTCCATGATTCTTACTGGTGTATCCCTCTATATTTGTCATTAGGAAGATGTTTGATGATATGGTTTCTAAAAATGTAGATTATGCATATTAGTTGAAGAAAGGCAGAACAAGTTGTATGGTAGGGTGTTCTAGATCGTAACACTTCCAAGATTACATTAAGTTTCTAGAGATCCAGACCAAATCAATAGGAATTTAGAACTCTGATAAAGAGTTTTAGGATAATCTTCAGTTATGTTAATATAGTGGTTGTTCATGTTTTTCTTCTTCTCTATTCCTAAGTATTCTGATTTTCATTTTCATTTTTAACAGAGTTCTAAATCGTCAGCTGGGTCGCTCAGTTTAATGAATATTATATAGAAATGAGCTATAAACATTTAGATAAAACTTTATTATCCATACTATATAGAAATGAATATAGTATTAAAAAAAATATTTTATAGAAAAACTATGAAGTATTCTATTTTTAATCCTTCGAATGATAAAAAGTATACAAAATCAAGGTCAAACCTGTAACGTATCCATTGCCCCCACTGGTGCTCCTTGGGGGGTTAGGTCGTAAGGTCTTGGGATTTATCTTGACTTTAGATGTGCCGAGATTAACAAAGAGTCAAAGTTATCTTTTGGAAAGAGTCAGTCGCTTACCAAAATCCATAGATAGCAGCATCAGCTGGCACCAATCCCTCTAGATTGATTTCTTTCATTACAGATGAAAATTCAATTATGGCTTTACAAAGTAGCTTAGCTCTATAATAGAGCTCAGTGGTGTTCAGTTTAAGGGGCTCCCTTCTGACAATTCAAAAACCTGGCTACTACAGTTAATGATTGTCAATGAAACTTAAACAATAGAAAACAAAGTTGTTTTGTAAGTCATGAAGCAACGCAAGAAGTAATGCTCTAAAGTGGTAGATTGGTATGAGTGGGAAAGTGGTAATGTTAAAAGTTTCAACTTCAAACATATAGGTACTTTTTGAGTGTGCAGAATCATGGAGACATATGTGTCTGATGTGGTTGCATTAGTTAATATTGTATGATTTTGATAGAAAAAACATACAGATACTATATAAGAGAAGTCATTGGCAAGAACATACATAACATAAGAGAAGTCAATTTTATCAGATTGAGTCCCCAATAACACATTCAGATATTTGAATGTCACAAAAGAGGAACTTCCACGCTAGCCACCTTCAATTTAAAATATTGATTAAATAAATTTTCGAGACATAACGTAAGAAGAAAATATAATTTGTGTTTGGAAATTCGGTAGCATTATAGCATAAAGAGTAGGAATAGACTTACAATCTTGCCATTTATCAATCTGTCTTTGTTTGATATGTATTATTGATGCATCTTTTGTAGATTGTTGTATTTAAAAAACTCTAAAGGCATAACCTCGCTACACTTACTGCTACGAAAAACGAAGCTATGAAACCTAATTTATGGCACAGGTGGGTTGTTAATATATCTTTGCTCGAAAGAAACTGAATGTGTTGAACAATAAAACTGCGGCTATCTATGTAGCATTTTTGATTTAATTGACTTCACAGTTTCTCTTTGGTAGTAGTAGGGTAGTATCTTTAATCAAAAGCATTCTTAGAAAGGTTTGATTGTTGTTCTTCTTCTTGTACAAACGCACAAAAATCCTTGCTTCAACCAAACCTTAATTCCTCTCTCTGCGAATCTCCAATCTTGAATCATTGTACTAGCATTGATTTTAATTTTTTATTCTCTTCATATTCCTTCTAACTTCTGTTTTAATCTCTAAACACTATTAACTACTATAATTGTTATTTGATTGTGAATTTTTTAGTTAATAACTACAAATCTCACAATCTGTTCTGTCATTTACTCATCTGCGTTCTCTCTCCTGTCATCATCATCATCAGTAGTAGCAACAACCACCTGTAAATTTCTCATCAAAGTTCAATTTTTTTTCTTCTTTACTCTTTTACATCTTTTATGCCTTTTTTCTTCATACAATGAAGAATTATCTATGATAGGTCTATGATAATGAATTAATTTAGCTTTAGAGTTGTAGGTAATCTCCATTGCTTCTCTTTTTTTAGTTTGATATACTATTCTTACTCTTAAACTCGATCAATTGAAGATTGCATTAAACAGAGAAGGCAAATTGCATCTGCAATTTATCTTTATCTTCATTAGCAATACTATGTCATGAGTTTCATCTGCAATGAAACCATGGGCCTATCAATTATTTAGTTATTGTTTGCATTCTATGTATTATGTATCCAACCTGTCAGTTTTGAATATGTATTGTGTGATTACTATGTCACGTAGCATGTACACCTTTATTAAGTTGTTATATGCTTGGATAAAACATGTTTCATCATATAATGGTTGGACATCATGAAGCAGGTAGGAAAGAAGCTTTGAGATTACCTTCCATTAGAAAAAGAAGGCACTTTTGTTGGAAGTAAATGGAAGCAGATGTTTCCTTATGGTATCCACATGAACCTGAGCACTGATTTTATGTTAGTTCTGGTAGAATTGTGTCTTATCTTAGTAAAATTGTTTGTTTCCATCTTATTTCAGAAATTATGCGAGTTTCTCGTCTGGTACCCTATCCAAGTTTCGTGGATCATGACAGAATTGAACATGAGAGTACACTGAGATCGACAGTTCAGGTTAAGTGGTGGATTGATGGGATTGGAAAGATGGTCTGTGATGCAAGCAGAGGTAATACTACTTCATGCAAACCAGGAGTATAGACTGGTGATGGAAGTCTAGACTCTAGAGCATTTCAATTTTTCACTTCACCCTTTTTTATGAGCTACAATGAAAACCTATTAAATAAACAAATAAAATACGAACAGTTTCTATCACATAGAAAAAGTTGTTTGAATACCATCGTTTATCATGAAGTCTACAAGAAGTTGGCTTCGGATATCTGAATTTATTTAGTATGAATTATCACAAATTGAAATGTAGGCTACCTTTCTGATAGTAAGAGGTCTAAGTGGTGGTGGTGGTGGTGGTTGGGGAATCCTTATTCTTTTACGATAATCATAGGTATTAGTGTGGTGGTTGGTTTGGAGAGGTGTGGAATAGAAGAGTTTGGCTTATATACTGTGGAATTGGTTATAGAGAAGATCTTCAATTAGTTTTTGTCTTGATGTGTCACCGCACTCTCTGTTGCAATGGTTTTTCAAGTTCCAAATTTTGCCTAAGGAATGGGTAAATAGCTATTTACCAGTATAGATACAATGAAGAAAGCCCTTTAGACCTAACTTCAACTATTTTCTTAAATTTTGCCTAACCAATGGGTAAAGAGCTTCATGATAATCTATAGTTATGTTAATATAGTTGTTGTTCATGTTTTCTTCTTATTTATTCCTAAGTATTCTGATTTTTCTAAACATTTTAAACAGGGAGTTCTAAATCGTCAGACAATTGAATTTCAGCTGAGTCGCTCGCAAAAAAAATAGAATTGTTTCAATGACTTTAGTTCTGCTGCCGAGTTCCTTGTGTCATCTGGTTATACCCAACCCAAGAAGTTGTGTATTGAACGTGGAAGTAATGGTAGGATACTTATTGTAGCTTGTGTAAATCAGGTATGGCCCTTGAAGTAATGGTTATTACTTCCTCTGGTATTTTGTGATAAATTTTTTGATAAGCTAACCTTTGATGAATATTATGGTGGCAGCGACCTGATCTTTTCTGTTGCGCTTTAGCTCATGTTGATCTCATGGACATGCTGCGGTTCCACAAGTTCACTATAGGTTAGCATCCAAAATTTGCTCAATTAACTTGGTTATTGTAAGTAAAGAAAATGTAGGTTTGATCTGACTGTTGATTTAAATAACATCACTGCATTCATTTGTACCCCAATCATGAAAATCTGGATATTTTTACAACATCTCTCTGTTATGTATGGTTTGATCAACAGTTGACGATAGATTCAAGGTGTATAATTGCTACTAATTAATAGTTCTCTGTTTGCTTTACTATTTTTTTTTTTTTTTTATGTGATAATTTCAACACTTCAAACAACAATTCATCCCTAACTTAGTAAAATTTTACGGTAACGACTACAATTTATACCATAATAAAAGATGTATACAGAAAAATGATTTTTTTTAAGTTGTTCCAGGAATAGCAACCCATAGACAATTCAACAATCCCACATCAAACTTGAAACTTGGACACCGTTGCACTGTTATTTAAACCACCAAAGTTTAGAGGCCTTTAGATATACACTTCTCTTAGACAAACATAATTAGTTGGGAGGCTTACAAGGGCAAAGTATTTGTCATCTCTATGTCTATGTTAAACATTTTATTTCTTTTTAAAAGCATAACCAACACTGTAATATATTTTGATACTGAATGATGGCAGTAGTAATCATATTTCTGTAATATGATACCGAATTATTTGTCATGTTGGTACAACATTATAATATGTTATGATACTAAATAATAGTAATCTGGTATCCATCATTCTTTTAGCAATCCATTTGCATAACTCGAGTAATGGTGTTGATAGAAGTCTCCCCTACAGCCTTGATTTATCTAAAAGCTAGGAAAACATTCGTGCCATCATATTTAAGTATCTTTGCTTTAAATGCGGCAATTTGCCTTAGAAGAAATCGTTGCTCTTACATTAACAGAGATTATTATTGATGCAACCTAAAGAAGAAGAATTTGTACTCCAGAAACCTTTAAAATGGTAGAAAGACTGATATTTATGCAAACTTGGAGAAGATGAAGAAATATCGTTCTAAATGTTTTGTTTAAACTCCCTTTTTTGGTATACTATTTTTTACTGTAGTTTTGTTCTAATTGAGATTCTTAATTTTCTTTGTCTCCATTAAGGTCTTAGGTAGTAAGCTAACACATACATTTATCCCTATAAAAAGACATTCTCAATCCATCACCCATCATCATCATCAATACATTAACGTCTTAGGTATTAAGCTACTTTTTTATAATCTCTTCTTCCACTTTGTAATTTTTTAGTTGAAGTGAACTTGACAGAGGTTTAAATTTGAAATTTTAATGTTGGTACATAAACCTATTATTAGAAAGTTGGAGATATCCAGTGAAGTTTCAATCTATACATCTGTGTTCATGTTTATAAAATAATTTACCTTGGGTTTAGGAGTTTTAGTAACCCAGTTGTTTGGTCTAATTGACTGTACTGTAGTCCCTCTGATATTGGATGCAGTTTGGTCTTTTCAACAATATGAGCTATGATCATCCAGAGGTCAATAAACTGACTAATTACCTGGTTATGATGTAGGATGTGAAGACATTGGATGTGAAGGCAGATGCAACCAACGGTACCTGGTTCTATACGAAAACCTAACTGGAGGAAATCATTGGATGTCGAAGCATGATGAGAAATGACTGAATATTCTAATCCGCTTTTTGAGACATTTAGAAGAAGACAAGAAGCATAAATCTGTATGGATACTGCTACAAGCTAATGGAGCCAAGAAGCATAAATCTGCATTCAACAAAAGAACTCTATAACGATTTTAATAATCATGGTGAGTAATGTGTCCCTATCAAGGAGATGTGTCTAGAAATCTGTATTGCATACTCTTCGTACGTAGCGACCACAAGGAGATGTGTCTTAAGAATAGTCTTAATTTATCTTTTGACAAACTTATGGTATGCATAATAAGCTAGAGTAGCTCAGTTGGATAGAGCGTGTGTCTTTCAAAGCACAAGGTCGAAGGTTCAAGCCTTTCCTCTAGCATCTTTATTTTCTTAGTATAGTTTTTTAAATTTAGCATCATGTCGATAATAGTGTCACATTTACTATGCACTAAGGCGTAGTTGTTCAGGTGTCGAAATTTTCGTTTGGAGCTGTATTTTCTTAATATCGGAGAATAAGGCCTTCAAGGTAGAGTGTTATTTTTTTTTTTTTTTTTTCAGTGAAGAAAGTACGGTATTAGGAACCTTATTTAGTTCCTTGACAGCAGCATCAATTTAAAGTATTGTTTGTGTAGAAGCAACGTGCCCAAGGAAAATTCTGCTACTTATAACATCAACGAATGTTGAAATTGAAGGGATCTGTAAATTGACTTCCAATAGAAGACTCCAACATTCATATCCGTATCGGAGTTGACGTACTACAAATATTACCACCACTGTCACTCAACCTGCAGATTACAATTTCACCTAAATAATAAGCTAAATTTGAAGTTGGAAAATTGTTTTAATGATTGTTGATCCCATTCTTTTGCCTTTTGAGATAAGCATTGGTTTTAACACACATGCACGGTCTCTATGTAATTTTGTGCTATGAATCGATATTGTCTGTTCATGACAATATGAGTAAACGTAATTTAGAACATGTAAACACCAATGTAAGTTATATGAGTAGAATTTCAACAAGTCGTGAATTTTTTTATCGTTACGATATTGTTGCGGGATTGGGATTGTTAAATTTGCAGTGTATACGACGATGTACTAGGAGGATGCTGCAGAGTTCAAATACATCAATAATGGTGAACTGCCCACCAGTTGGGCAAAGGCTATTCCTGTGAGTTTTCTTTGCATCTTTTAGGGTTTGGCATAGTGTGTCATAAATGAGATTAGTTAATATTTTATAACAATAGGTCTTTTTTTTTGTTTTTTTTTTCTTCTTCTAATCTCTAGGTAATCATTCAACCTAATTGCGGTATATGTGAATAACTAAATACCTTATATTAATTAAATCAATACTTCTATCTACATATGATCTGAATACTAAGTTGGTTCTTGGGTGTCTTTGTAAACCGATTATTTGTGTATATCTATATTATTGTTTCGGTATTTTGTTCTTTTTTTAGTAGATAATTTGTACAAATTACTTCAAAACTCATCCCAACTAAGTTCAGTTTTATAAACTTTGATATAGAAAGAGATGGCAAGTGTTTTATGTAATAGATGAGTTCGAGAGAGACATTGATGAGTTTAGGTTAAAGTTCAATGTCTATTATGAAGTACAATTTCTAACCCTAGACCTTCATAGTTTTGATATTTTTTTCGTTGCCCTATTAACTATTTCAAGCAGCTCAGTGTTGTTATTTTTAAAATGTACATGAAATCTTACATTATGGGTTGAGAACTCAAAATTATGGTGGTAGGTGTCAAAGATTCTGGTGGGATGAAACCCAAAGATAGTATTGTTGTTCTATGAAACCTTTCTTATGGTAAAAAACACAATATATGGGTTTCCAATAACATTTTACAAGAATTCAAAATCAATCTCCTCATGCCCTGCACACAAAGTGCTACCTCGATTTCCTCTTTTTGCTTTCGGTGTTTTTTTATTTTATTTCACATGAAAAGTATAAAAAATGTTTGTTGACTGTCTCATGATCCTATTCAGTATTGCAAATGCTCAAATTATGTGTTTAAGTTTATGCTCAGGTCATCAACTTATAGCAGGAAGTGAGAGGAGGAATAACTCTGTTATTTCCAAGTATGCAGGGAAAGTTATTGTTAGCAGGAAGTGAGAGGAGGAATAACTCTGTTATTTTCAAGTATGCAGGGAAAGTCATTGTTGATACTCTTGTTGTAACAAAATTGCCCATATGGTTGGCAAAAGTGGATGTTAAAGAAAACCCAAAACAAGAGTTTTACTTTTACGTATACTCAGCCAAAGTGATAAATACAATTTTGTGTACATTCTTATGTATGCTATCAAATCTATATTTTTCTCAAACTGGTTTTACTATAACAGGTACACTATGTTAAGGAGATCCTTAGGGTGGAACTCTCACACCCTGCAGTTCAGACAGTATACTGTCAACAACATAGTTACCAAATGGATCTTATAGTATGTGTTTGACAGATAACGACTTCATACATTTTCAAGAAGCGACGTCATTGACAAGCATCAGGGTATAGGAAAAAATGGTTGGGAAAAAGGTACGAGGTTGTAAACAATCATAAGAGAATCTTTCTTCATTTATTTTTCAAGTTAGCTTATATCTATAACTTGAGTCTGATGATTGTAATGGGTGGGAGTATTTTGTCCCTAATATAACCATGCTTGTCAGATAATTTGCCTGTGTGACAATTTATTTTATTATCAACATATTATGGATGGGATGTTCTAATCCACTATTTGCAATCAACCAGCTCCAAACAAATTTGCATGTACGCTCACAAGGCGGACATCAATTAAGACAACTATATACAAACTGTAGTTTCTATTGTTTAATATTTTAACATATTTAATATATGTCCATTATAGTCGAAACTAGCGTGGCGAAGCCACGGGTACAACTAGTTATATATATTATTGTGAGCTTATCACAAACAAAACAAAAATTATATTATTATTTTTATTTTTCACCAAACATTATTATAAGCATTTCAAACGATAAAAAAATAAATATTTTTTTTGTACTTATGTCTCGGAAGCAGGAGATCGGCAGTGTGTAAACTTGGGCAGCATGTAAAAGCGCGTCCTTGGTTTTCACATTGCTTTGGTACGTAGTTTTGGTTGTGTTCACTTCACTATTAGTCTATTAGTCTATTACCATTCGCGCTCATATCACGGCCTGTCTGGTGCTTGCTGGCCCCTCTTCTCTCTTTCTCTTTCTCTTTACAACAAACAAGTCCTCACTTGCCTTCTTTCTTCACCTATATTATCCTCTCTCTCTTAAACAATACAACACAACAACAACAACAACAACAACAACAAGAGAAAAGCTTGTTTCAGATCTATCGATTCTTCATTAAAACCAAATCAATCAGGTAATCGATTTCACATTCTCTGATCTATTATTCTTCTTCTTCATTTTCAATTCATTCAATTAACATCTTAACTTCATAACTATTTTTTCTTCTTCTTCTTCTTTTGCTTCAAGCTGAATATAAATTACACTAACATTTGATATAGATCTACATTACATTTCTATCTTATACATATTGTTTTTTTGTTCGTTTTACTACGAATTTTATATAGATCTAGCTTATTTCCATGATTTAATCCCCTTTTTTTCCCTTTTGAATTATTTCATTAAAACAATTCTAATGTTATCTTTGATTATTAAGCTTGTTTTTATTGGAATGTGATGTAGATCTACATTACTTGTATGATTTCCTGGTTTTATTTTAATAAGTTTATTTGTTTTCATGTTGTCGGTGTTCTATTAGTTTTGAATGCTGCAACTCTGGAACTTTATTGGTTTTTTCATGTTTGGTGAATCTTTGGTTTATTATAGTTGTTCATATTCTGTTAAACTCACTAAATCTTAAATTGTAAAAGATCTTTGTTTTATTCTATAATATAATTAAATTAAATGCTACTTTGGCTTATATTAAAACCTACTTTTCTACTTTGGATCCAGTAATGGGAATTCAAGAGGTTGTAATATATTATTTTGTCTAAAGATAATATCAAAGTAGAGATTTTTTGCGTTTTAGGATCTAGATCTATATTTACCTGTTTATCTAGATTATGTTAGATTTGGTTGTATTTGATCTGAAGCCAGAGAGTAATATATTTAATGTTCTTTTCTTTTTATTTGTGATTTCTACAGGTAGACCCTTTAGGGGTATTTGCATGTAAAGAAATAATATGGCATTTGGAAAAAATGCCAGAATGGACAGTAGGAGGCAATCCTCCTCCTACTGTTCCACTGTCACTGTCGTTGTGTTTGTCGCTCTTTGTTTAGTTGGTGTTTGGATGATGACTTCTTCATCTGTAGTCCCTGCTCAAAATGTAGAAGTTTCTTCTCAAGAGGATAACAAATCAGAGGTCAAACAGCAAGTGGCTGAGACTGACACTCGCCAATTTGAAGATAATCCAGGAGATTTGCCAGAAGATGCAACTAAAGGTGACAGCAGCAGCACCAACTCCAAAACTAGTGCTTCTCAGGATGACAATAATTCCAAATTCCAACAAAATGAAAAGGTATCAGAACAAACAAATGAAAATATTAATGAAGAAAATCAGGAAGAGAAGTCTGAGAATAAAAAGCCTGAGTCGGAAGATGATTTGCAGAAGAACAATGATGTGGATGGCAAGACTGATGGTGGGGAATCAAATGAAGGTGGAACAGCTGCCTCAGATGATGGTGAAGCAAGAAAAGAGGGTGAAGAATCAAATGATACCAAGCAGGAGGAGAGTTCAGGTGAAACAAAGCAAGATGATAAATCGGAGGGTCAGATAGAGGAGAAGGTTGAGGAAAACCAGGAAAAGAAGTCTGAAAGTGAAAATACAATTGAAAATAAGTCCGGAAATGAGGTATATCCTGATGGAGGCCAAGCAGATATTCTTAATGAGACCACCACTCAGAATGGGGCATTTTCAACTCAAGCTGCAGAGTCAACCAAGGAAAAGGAAGCTCAACAGTCTTCTACAACCAATCAGGGTGGATACAAATGGAAAGTATGCAATGTGACTGCCGGGCCAGATTACATTCCTTGCCTTGACAATTGGCAGGCTATTAGGAAACTACATAGTACTAAGCACTATGAACATCGAGAAAGGCACTGTCCTGATGAATCCCTCACTTGCCTTGTCTCTCTACCTGAAGGATATAGACAACCAATTGAGTGGCCTACTAGCAGGGAGAAGGTAAGCCATCTTATTATCTTATGAGTAGAAATTCACATCCATCTGTTCAGTTTAAGCATGCTCCAATCATCTCTATTTGCAGATTTGGTACCATAATGTTCCTCATACCAAACTTGCGAAGGTAAAGGGGCATCAAAATTGGGTCAAAGTTACAGGCGAATATCTTACATTTCCTGGTGGTGGAACTCAGTTCAAAAATGGTGCTCTGCATTACATTGATTTCATTCAGGATGTAAGTTATTATATTCTATACCCTTTAGTATTCATAAATATTTAGCCTACCATCATATTTTCTTTGAGGATCCCATCATCATATTTCTCACATTGCAAGACATTGTAAAAGATATATTATGTCAAACAGAGTGTCACTGGAAGACACCACTAGGGAGAACCCAGTAAGTAAAATGACATAGGATAAGATTGTTATAGATACGTATACTTTATTCATGGGAATGTGTTGCTTTTTGTGAGTTACAATGCCACAGTTTTCTATGAATAGTTTTTAGATTTGTTCAATTATTATACCTGTTCTTGTTCCCTCGGATGTAAGATATTTGAACTTACATTATTTTTATGAAGATTTGAATACCTTAATTAACTAAACGGAATACAAAGAAAGCGAAAGGGAAAAAATAAGAAACTATAGGTGTGCGTACTAGTTGTGCACAGTGACTTACTAAAGATCTCTTTGTATACATAGGATGTAAAGTTTCATTCAATTTAATGAATACCTTTTTGCTGATAAGAAAAAAAGCACAAGTGAAAATGTACTTCTTGTGACCTAGAAACACCATTTTTGAGCACATTACGAATTAGATGTTGCCTAGATTAAATTTAGTTACTTGTCTTGGCAACAGTCTGCTTTGATTATTGTGCTGTCGCATACTCCAAAACATTTCTGATTGGGGATTGCTGCTGAATGTATTCTTACTAAAATGAGTAAAATCATGCATAACATGAATGTTGATGTCTCTCCAATGCAGGCTGTGTCTGATATAGCATGGGGCAAACGGACCCGTGTGATATTGGATGTTGGATGTGGAGTGGCTAGTTTTGGAGGGTTTCTGTTTGATAGGAATGTTCTTGCAATGTCATTTGCTCCCAAAGACGAACATGAAGCTCAAGTACAGTTTGCACTAGAAAGGGGTATACCAGCTATATCAGCTGTGATGGGGACCACGAGACTACCATACCCTGGTAGGGTATTTGACCTTGTCCATTGTGCACGCTGTAGGGTTCCGTGGCATATTGAAGGTATGTTCCATCCTGCAGTGTTTTTTTATTTGGTTGGTAGGTCTCCCAATGTCTTTCATGTGCTTGGTATATAAATTTGATGTTGTTCTGTTCTAAAAATTCAATGTAAAATTTTAGGCGGAAAACTTCTCCTAGAGCTGAATCGGATGTTGCGACCTGGTGGTTACTTTGTGTGGTCTGCTACTCCAGTATACCAAACGCTTGAAGAAGATGTTGCTATCTGGAAAGGTATATTACATTACTTATATATCAGAAAGGGAAATATCACAATACTAGCTGCGATACAGAGGAGGGAATTAAATTGGGATTAATAACTGTTTCTGTGGAAATTGAATGCAGCCATGTCTAAACTAATGAAGAAGATGTGCTGGGAACTAGTAACAATTAAAAATGATACAGTGAACCAAGTGGGTGCAGCAATATACAGGAAACCAACTTCCAATGATTGCTACGAGCAAAGAGCAGAAAATGAACCTCCACTGTGCAAAGATTCTGATGATCCAAATGCTGCCTGGTAGATATTCTTGCCTCAATGGTCTAACTTTATATTTTTAGATATGTAAAAAGGACAACATACATTCAGGATCGTTGTTGTTGTGATGTATTTATACACAGATGCACCCCAAATAAATCCTAGCAATTCAGTTTATCACTTTATGTATGTGATGGGTGAAAGTATTCACCCTTTCCAATGCAATACTTGTTCTAACACTAGAATTCTAACAAGTTTTGGTCTTTAGTTTAATTATTGAGTAAAGTTTGCTTACATATGTTTATTTAGGAATGTACCATTGGAGGCATGCATGCACAAAGTGCCAGTAGATGCATCTGAACGGGGCTCTCAATGGCCTGAGCAGTGGCCAAAAAGGGTGGAAAAAACACCTTACTGGCTGAAGAGTTCTCAGGTTGGAGTTTATGGCAAGCCAGCTCCTGAGGACTTTGCAGCAGATTATGGGCATTGGAAACGTGTTGTTAGCAACTCTTATCTGAATGGGATGGGAATCAGCTGGTCTAAAGTGAGAAATGTCATGGACATGAGAGCTGTTTATGGAGGGTAAGTAAAATGAATTAATTTCTATTCGCCTGCTGACTGGCACTGATGGTGTTACCTCTGGGTGTTTAGGCACGTGACTTTTTATTTTTCCATCATTATTGATTATACAAACTCTTGTTAGACTAGATACCCATTTATCTATTGTCCCATCATTTAAAATTTATTAGTAAGGTTCATTTTCTTTGTTTCTAGTATTCACTGTTTCTTTACGTGGATTATTTGCAGTTTTGCTGCAGCTCTGAAAGACTTAAATGTGTGGGTTATGAATGTGGTCCCAATCGATTCCCCAGATACTCTGCCCATAATTTATGAACGGGGTCTGTTTGGCATGTATCATGACTGGTGTGAACCTCATAGCACCTACCCTAGGTCTTACGACCTTCTTCATGCTGACCATATCTTTTCTAAACTCAAAAAGAGGTTTGTTATCCAATCTTATATCATGGGCACTTCTTAAGCTTAAAAGAAAATCAATTCTCAAATTGCCTTTACTTACTGTGGCACTAATAATTCAATCATCCCTTCCATTACCAGGTGCAACATAGTGGCTGTGATTGCGGAAGTTGATCGGATATTAAGGCCAGAGGGAAAGCTGATTGTACGCGACAATGTTGAAACCATCAACGAAATAGAGAGCATGGCGAAGTCCATGCAGTGGGAAATACGATTGACATTTTCCAAAGAAAAAGAGGGGTTGTTGTGTGTTCAGAAAAGTATGTGGCGTCCAACGGAGGCAGAGACAATCAAGTATGCTATTGCTTAAGCTTTTCTGTCCATATTAGGTATTCTTTTGTCGGTTTCGCTTTGGTTCTTAATTCTAAATTGTTACAATTGTAAGCCTCTTGTAGCTCGTGTATCATTTCAGTTGTTTTTTTTAATCTTTTTTAGACCTCCCTCTCCGAATTCCTTCATCTCTTTGTTACATTTGTCAAAGGGGAGGGAGGGCCCTGAATTTTGACTGTAAAACCACAGCTAGAAATCAATGGAATATATTGCAATTTTCGAAGTTGTAAAGCCAAAAGACTCGGGAAAATCTGATTGATCTATTTTTGCCTTTTATATTATATATTGAAGTTGATTTTGAAACAGTGTATCCATCCGAAACGGAGAACGAAAAATGGTGAAACCCTTCTGACACTCACCAGCTGAATCTCAGTGGGAAACACCTGAAATCACTCGAGAAGGAAGGGTTTATTGATTAACCTAGAGTAATTTGGCTGAAGTTTTTCTCCATGTATAATGTAAGATTCAGAAATACTGATGCACAGAGAAACCAGGAGTGTGAAAAAGTGCAAGCTGTATGGAGTTTTATGAACTTTAATAAGCCCAACCTTGAGATCTCAGCATGACAATATCATTTAGAAACCTCACCTTAAGGGCTCTTTCAGGGTGAAAACTGCTGGTACTATGTTCCAAACACTACCCTAAAAATCCCTGCACTAAGTTATTCTGGAATTCATGTTGTATACAATTATAACCTGGATGGCATTTCAAGACAGCCTTGCTTTTCCCTGGTCAAGATTCAAGACAGCCTTGCATCTCGAGAGAGATTGTGCTCTTTGCAATACTAAAGTTTCTGATAGAGATTAACAATTCTTGTGGGTCTGCAGCCTTGCGAGCAACTAGAGGCCACAAACCCAAGGGCTCCAAGCATTTAGGCAGGCATGCTACTAGGGTAGAAAAGCTACATCTTTCCATCATTGGCTTCTCCTAGCTCCAGTTAAATTCCTATTGCTGAGAAAACACTGATTGTAGGTCATGCATGGAAGAACATTCTTGGGTGGGATGGTATATCCAGGCAAATACTTAGGTAGAGGTGTGGAGCTTTAAGTAGTTGGAAAGAGAGATCCTTGAGTGAGAAAAACACACTCTATATGCTTCTTCTTTTCTTTTTTTTCTGTAAGAAATACTCTCTATATGCTTGTAAATGCTGGTTATGGTGTGAGAGGAATGCAAAGATCTTCAAAAACCAGATTTGCCAAATCAGTTTTAGTAATGTAAAAACCAGATGTAACAAAATCTACACAGCAAAATCAGCAACACAAATCTCGAACAATCTGTGATTAAATGCACCATTGGTGATTAAAATGGTAGAGATTCTTTGTGATTATCTGCAAGGGTCAAAAGCAGTATATATATGCTGACACCATGAAACCTACATCACATTTAAAACATTTTGCTGTTTATTATTAGTATTAAAAGAAGAAAGAAACAAAGGGAACAAACGTGGAACTGCATGATATTGTAGTAGACTAGTAGTCCTACCTATTACTTGTACGCATGGCCAATTGGCCAACCCATCAACTAGGGACAAAAGCTTCAGCGGTGCAAAGATGACTTTTTAAAGATAAAGGAAAAAGAAAAAAGCATAACAGAACAACTGCATAAAACTCTACTATACCTTAGTTGAATCTCTCAAGTCACTCTCATCATATGTCTCTTTGCATCTTCAATCCCCAAACACAAACACAAACAAATCTTTTCAGGTGAGTAATAAGAGCTTTCAATTTCTTTCTATTCTGCCATACTTGGTTTTCTGTGCTTCTTGTTGTTGTTTGTAGAATTCCAACTTTCAAACTTTTAAGGAATCTTATTGTATTTAATGCTAAATGATTCATTTTTTTTTTCAAAAATTCTGCCATGAGTTTTTTGCTTTCTGTTCTTAAAGTGTTTGGTGAGGTTTGAAGATTTCAGGTTGAAGATTCCAACTATGATTGGTTGGTTTGAGGTTTTGAAATTATAGTTTGATTTTAAAATATCCTTTTTTGGAATGATTTTTATTCAAGCTGTGTCGAAAACAAAGAATCGAGTTTTCCAGAGTTCTCTTATGCAAATTAATCAAGTTTCCAATTGAAAATTCTAGCTTTTTTCTATAAGACCATCCACTTCCAATTTTGACGGTATCAATTCATTTTTTTTGGTTTTGTTTGTAAAGAACCTGGAAGTATAATTTTGTTTCAGAAGGAATACATACAACTATTTATGGGGAATGCAGAATCCATTGATGATACCAACCGTGATGAATACTTGCAGTTGCAGCGACCTTCATTTCGTGCTGAGAGTTCCATGGATTTTCGACCTAGGCATGAAAAACCACCAACGGTTGATGTAGAACCTCATCATCGGCATAACAATCAACCACAACGCATAGATGATAACTTCAGTTCTTTTGACCAGGTATTTATTATTTCTTTTATTAGCAGTTGTTGCTGATGAATATTACATATTAGTATATTACCCCATTAGTTTATTTGTAAAGAATGTGACTTGGAATCGAATTGAATCATAAGAAAATATATTTTTAAGGAAACTATCTTTTAACTTCTCAAAATCCCAAAATTTAAAATTATCAGTGTGCCCTTTTCATAGTATTGCTTATCCTCGCAACCAAGTGCCGAATGTTCCATGGAGGCCTAAGATCATGGTATTACCATTGCAGAACATTGCCAGGCATTGCTCTTGCAGTCAATAATACCTGTTATTTCTACCATAACAATGTAGAGCCTCCCCTTCGATATGCTTAATGCAATGTACTTTTGGAGTTTTGGCTGTAATACACTTACCTTATATGCTAACAGAATTCTCTGTGTAGTCTATACTAAAAAAAAGTAAATTATGCAGTTGTTGTTATTCAACTTTTAAGTAGTTGTAGTTTCAGTTAGTTTATAGCCAGTAGGTACATCACGGGTAATGTTATTTTAACAAGAAAAAACTCACAGTACCATGTGTTCAGGTTATTTCTGCATTGAGGGATGCTGGCCTTGAATCATCCAACTTAATTCTCGGTATTGACTTCACAAAGAGCAATGAGTGGACAGGTGATATACTTTAAAAGCTGTACCATCTACTTAAATCTCAATGATACATTTCATTACTGTAAGTAAAGGAACAAACTTTACGTTTATTGATTGTAGGGAAGTATTCCTTTCACAGAAAAAGTCTGCATGCAATTGGAAGCACTCCTAACCCATATGAGCAAGCAATTTCAATAATTGGGCGTACATTGTCTCCTTTTGATGAAGACAACTTAATACCATGTTTTGGATTTGGTGATGGTTAGTGTTATCTTATAATTTTTCTTGCAACTGCTTTTTTGTTTCACTGGTCTAATCATCCTGATTAATTTCTTCTGTTCCACTTTAGCATCCACACACGATAAGTATGTTTTCAGTTTTTTCCCCGACGACCGGTACTGTCATGGTTTTGAAGAGGCTCTTGCACGATATAGGGAGATTGTTCCCCATTTGAAGTTGTCAGGTTTGTAACTTTGTAAGATATGTCATCTTTCACTTGGTTTAAATTTCTGTTGGATTGTTTAATGTAAGTTCAGAGGATGTAATGAAAAAAAAAATTAGGTGTATTTCTTAATGTGTAGCATCCTTTGTTTAATGATGTTAGTTTGCAAACTCCTGAGCATCTTCACAAGAAGGGATTTAGACAGAAAACCACATGAGAAATTATTATTTCAATTTGCTAAGACTGATTTTCAGACTTCCTAGATTCATAATAATCTACAAGGGAACAGCCTTTCTTTTTGTCACGTATGATCATTCTCTCATTGATACAGAAAGATTCCTTTTTTTTTCTTCACAAAACATGCACGCTCAGTCGCTCATAGATACGATAAAATATGTCTCAAACGACCTATAACTGTGTTCTTGTTGATTTTCTAATATCCAGGGCCAACCTCATATGCACCTGTCATTGATGCAGCAATTGATATTGTGGAGAAAAGCAACGGGCAATATCACGTTCTTGTTATTATTGCTGATGGGCAGGTCCATATCTACGTTCTCACTCGATTTTTTTTTTTTTTAATTTATTTTTATTATCTCCTGGAATATATCTGTTGCTTTACCATATTAAGTCGATAACTTATAGGTTATGAGAAGTCCAGATACTGCACCTGGAAGATTCAGTCCCCAAGAACAAGCAACTATAAATTCTATAGTTGCTGCTAGGTAAAACAGTCGAATTTTTCTTACTCTGATAATGATTTCCTTGTGTTCTCTCCTGAAGTGTTCTTATTTGCAGCCATTATCCTCTTTCAATAATATTGGTTGGTGTGGGAGATGGACCTTGGGATTCAATGCATCAATTTGATGACAACATCCCTAACCGAGCTTTTGATAATTTCCAGGTATGCCAACTTTCTTAATATATGAACAATGTTGCTTTTTGGTGTAAATATCTCAGCTGGGTCTTTTACAAATTGGGATGTGGCTTACCATGGCATAAGGTTCAGTACAACTGTTTATAACAGTGTGTAGGCAAGCATTTTACCCAGTCACCCATGTGTTTGTTCATAATTCACCTTAGCTAACTGGAAATTTAAGGAAGTCAATAATACCATTTGTATGCTTGAAGATGAGCTAGTTCTAATGTTCTATATTCAACACATGGATCCATGGTTGTCTTGGCCCTCGCTTTCCAAAATAATATTAGAGCTATCATTTGTGAGCATATGTATTTAGTAGTGGTTTCGACAATATGACGATGAATACATATATGCATGACTTGACCTTTATTCCCCATCTCAGAAACCCTAACCAATTTGACTATTATGAGATGCGAGCCACAGCCCTGTAGTCTAATTCTAAAGTAGATCAAGCTTAACTTTTCATTTCATAGAATTTCAATTAACCAGCCTACCATCTGTATGTGGGATAACCTGTGTAGGACTACAATTTGAGTAGGAATTTGCTAATGTACAATCTTACATTCATGTACTACTGAACTTACCCATGGATGTTTCGGTTGTTATTAATAAAACGTTTTTATTTAATATTCTTATTGATTTGCAAAATTTTTGAATTTTTGAATTAGGTCTTTATATTACCCCTTTTTCTGTAAAGTGTTCAACATAACAACATGACCACAACTCCACAAGGCATCAGCCTACATACACGAGACTACTCAGTACATCCTGGTTCTGATAAAAGTAAATGTCATCACCGTTTCTAGTATAACAATATTTCCAGATTCAGTATATATATCTAAGGTACAACAATGACTGTGCAGTTTGTCAACTTCACAAAGATCATGTCTGAAAACAATGGTATGTCAGAGAAAGAAACAGCATTTGCCCTTGCCGCACTCATGGAAATTCCATTACAATACAAAGCCACACAAAGGCTCAGTATGCTTGGGTAAGGATCCCGTAATTGAGTTGTTAATTTATCATTACAGATTCTTACGACAGACAAAAAGTTTAAGCTCACTGAGCCCAATCACATTCATGCAGAAGTGATGCAGGAGTACCACGTACAAGGCCACTTCCTCCTCCGCGTGAAGTGATTGATCACGATAACTCGGTTAAAACAATCCCACACATGACGAACTTCAGCCAGATTGAGGATAGGACGCCTGTGGAGCAGGTATGTTTTGTTCTATATGCTGCAACTTTCTCTAGATGTCGGCTCACGGTCTTCATAGTTTTGTACTTGCCCTGTTCCAGGTCTGCCCCATTTGTTTGACAAACCCCAAGGACATGGCTTTTGGATGTGGGCATCTGGTAAGAGATTCCAAAGTCTATATCTTAAGATGAATATATAGGTGATATACAGTATTGCGCAGAAAATCATCAATCTGTCCTGCAGTATTGAGTGATTATGCATCTTTATTAGTCCAGGCAATTTGAATTACTTACATACTTTATTAACTCACAATTCCAACTTCCAATTGTTGGATGATATTCATATATCCAACAAAACATACCAGCCAGAATGATCCAACCATTATGAACTCTAAATGTAATACTTTTTTTTATAAATGTCTCACTCTATGAATGGATGAGTGACATGCTTATGCAAGTGGTGACTCAAGGAGGTCCATTTCTGTTGTTAGATGTGCTTGTTATGCAATGTGAATGATCACGTATTACACTAAAGTTTGCAAATGATTATAGATCTACGAATAATTTGAAAGACTTTGGATATATTAATTTATTATGCTAAAGTCCACTGTCTTACATATTCCTTCTTTGTAAAGACTTGCAAGGAATGCGGCATCACTATGTCAAATTGCCCCATGTGCCGCCAGCCAATAACAACACGCCTGAGACTGTATTCCTGAGATAATGTGCCTTCTCATCTGCCCAAGTCACTGAAAGTTCGCATGAAGATGTACAGCTGATGACCAAAACAAGAGTTCATGGAAGAAGACATGCTGGTCAGCTCTACCAGTACTGTTGCTTTTTTGCTGTGTAATTACTGAAATGGATTTAAAGTTCTATAATAAAACTATGGACTCTTTTTTTTTTTTTTTTTTTTTTTTTTTAAGATTCATTAGTAGTTTGAATTTGTTAATTTCTTTCAATTATTGTCATTTGTCCTTGCCATGCTTTGTTTCAAACGTTGGTTGTAATCAGTATATAATGATCATATGATGTAACTAGACTTGCTACCTTTTTAGTTTTTGATTGGCTAGCCTGCTTTTAACTAGATCAGTAACTCAAAGATGCACCAACTGACTCAGCTGGCATCTGCGACTTGTTACCTTTGGATTGAAAGGTGAAAACAGTTCGATCAGGCAACGAAGGTGTCATGTGATCTACTGGTCAATAGAGTATGATTGAGATTATGGTTGATTTCAAAATGTTGAAACTTCAAACAGTCCCTTCCAACAATTTTAGTTCTAGTCTTCAAGATTAGTTAGTCTTCATTCTTCAAGGCTATTTCTCTGACCTCTCATTGGGGTTTTACACTTTTACCCAATGAGTAGATGGTCGTTATAAAGTGATAGAACTTTGCTAGGGTTATCTTAAGGTGTGTAAGTTGGGCAATATAACTCGTAAACAAAAGAAAGGTTCATCCGAAAATCATTCATTCTTCATTTTGAACTTACACTTCTACCTCAAGCATACATAAAAAATTTACAAATGTGATTGCATTGACTCACAACGACAACAAACTCATTCTTGGCCCATTAAAAAAATTAGTTTCAGATAAATTCAAATTTAGCTTGTGTGCGGTTTAGAACCCCTGAGCAAATGCGATAACATCTGCAAGAATGCGCTACTACCTCCGAACCAGACATGCCAGATAACTCTATAGAAGAGCTCCTAGTAGAACAAATTCTTCCAGTTGTACTATTGTCATAAGATGCCAGCAATTCTAAAAACAGCTGGGGCCTTGTGGAGAAGCAAATATATACAATCCCAAGAGATTTTAAAACTGCCATCGATCCAATTGCACCCTAGCTTCAGCCATGTCCTTTTGTGCCTTCTTTCTCCGATAAAATATCGGACAGTCCCGACTAAGGAAAAATAAGATAATTAATCAATTTAGTGCAGAATAAAAAGTTGTCGAATAGAAGCTTAATTTATTAAGAGGGGGCTAATACAACAAATGAGAGAAGGAAGGGAAAAGTTTGTTTTTATGGAAGGGAAAAGTCAAATCTAGCCACTTAGGATGTACATATCATTTCAAGCCGGTACCCCACAAGACAGCTGCAAAAACATCAAAGAAACCATAGTGTGAGGTAGAGATGAACAAAACCTTGTACAGAGCACATCTTGATGAAGCGATCCTTGGCATTCCTGGCACTGCGTCCATAACCTCCCAAAAAGGATCTCTAGGTCGGCTACTGTTGGGTCAAATAAAAGTCTTTTATAAAAAATGTCTACAATAAAGAACTACATCTGGGTTTTAAATTACACAACAAAAAGGCTGGTGCTGCATACCATTAGCTACTGTTTTGCAGTACAGTTCAGCTTCCCTACCCTTGCAGTGTGCACAAAGAGTATGTTCTGAGTTGCTGGTCCAAAAAATAGTACCACAAAGTGCATCAATATTCTTGTAAAAAAATTAGCGCCCTAAGCAACAGCAGCAAAATGCATAAACACCTTGATGGGTGAATGGCAAATTTAGCAGTATGTACAGATATAACATGGTTAGCAGGCCAGGTAGAAAATAATTTACATCTGAGAGCTTAGTTTTTGATGTCGAATGACAAAGATCAAAACCAGTAACCATGTGAACCACGCAAAAATTATGGTACCACCATAACATGCTACAACTTAATGTGAAATCAGGAGAATGAGAGAATTAGATAGAAAGTTCTAACCTAATTAAAGCCTTGCATCCAAGACAACAGAGTTGCTTTTTAGCAAACTTCATAATGCCGCTATTTGATGGTGTTGAAATAGAAACAGCTCTTGTATGACTTCCATGTAGAAGTTCCTTGCTTGCATTCTTTAGAATAGGCTCAAATATTCTCAGAAGTGGCTGCGACACAAGCAATATATGCAGCAGTTACACAGATAAAATACTGAACATGTCTTTCTGAAAGCAACATCACTTATATAATCAGGTGGTTTTGATTCTTTGAATGGAATGTACAAGAAATAGTTTCTTGTACAAAGCAAATACATGAAAGCTCAATAAAACACATTCGAAATGCAAAAGAGAATAATACTTCTAACAATTTAAAATATATGGATGGTGAAACACGCGTCACCTTTTCATTCCCCAACATTGATCTCTCTTAAACCCAACAACTGTGGTGGTTACAAAGAGAAAAACAGGAAAAGAGGGGAGGGGGGGGGGGGGGGGGGGGGGTTGGAATTTCAACTCACCTTGCTGATTTGATTCTCAAGGTAGTACTGGGCATCTATAGGGATGTTATTCTCTAGCACATAGATGGGATCCTCTGATCTCTCATAAGCCTGTATGTGACAATGTCATCAGCTACTCAATTTGAAAGAAAGCTGGCTTATAAAGCTGGTAAGAGCAACTGAAATAATAAAATCACCTAGCTTAGTACCTTAGCACCTTTTGCAGCCTTAATAATGACATATGGTACGCGATCCCCAACATTGGGTGCAGTAGCAGCATCTCGCTATTCATGACAAAAATTTAAGACAAATGAAACAAAGTACTTGTGAAGAAGAATCCAATCAGATAAATAAAGTCTTAAGAATAGACCAAATTATCCCCTACAAGGAAGAGATGCAGAATATTACTACCATATTCACTAGACTCTACAAAAAACACAGGTTTCATCTTTTCTAAGGTAAGTAATCAAAACATAATAATGCAGCTAAAATGTAGATTCCCAAACTCCCACACATGTCGATGTTACACAT
Organism: Aquilegia eximia; assembly: GCA_023053565.1. Lineage (NCBI taxonomy): Eukaryota > Viridiplantae > Streptophyta > Magnoliopsida > Ranunculales > Ranunculaceae > Aquilegia > Aquilegia eximia. Next base: position 18,866,588 of record JALIGU010000003.1, read on the forward strand.
TTACATGGTTACAACCTTAATCATGTTAGGTGGCCTCACAGATTTCCATTCTACTGATCCTGACATTTCACATACTGGCTAGCTTGTGGAATAGAAAGATGGCCATTCAGCAAATACAATGTCATCCAATCATTTACGTGAACGAGAATGAATGGAATATTGCTTTACATATCAGGATCGGGATAGGGATTGGATTATTCAACTACAAAATGCTTTTTTAAGAACGGTTTTGCACGTCTCTGTACACCACAATGTCATTTTCCTACATATCGAGTATAGCAGACTTCTCCATCAGGATGAAAGAAAGGGTCTAGATTGTATAATATAACACCCGATTGATTGTAAAATAGCACCTAAAGTTTATAGAATAAAGTGCAACCAACCTTGCGCATGCGTTCAGCAAGTTCAACATGTGCAGCCTTAGCATTATAATCATCTGCTGTTTTTGTCAGACCCTGTCAAATTTGATAAATAAACCAATTATCAAGTATGTTTGCAACGTAAGATGTACTGAACGACATGTCAGCAACTTATAAGAAAACACACCTTGGTTATAACCAAAAGTGATAAATCCATGCGATTCATTAGAAGATCAGAAATTGTGTTCTTAACATATTGCACGGCACCAGGAATGTCACGGTCAATTAGTATTTTGTGAAGACATTCAGTTATCAAATTTTTCACCAGTAGACAGTTGTCTCTTCGAACAGTTTCAATGCCTGATTGAACATACAAAACATGAGCAATATAACATTTGGTGTATTATGGCACAACTAACATTTCTTGAAGGTTCACCTTTTGTGTCCATCTTGTCAAATTTATCAGGACTGGTCCAATAGAGTCCAGCATATCTCTTCTTGTTAATCAACAGGTATGGATAGTAAACCTTCTCAAACTCTAGTTTGATGGGCTTCACCAAAAAAAAAATCTTTTTAGTAACAAAACAAAGACAACTTAGAATGAGTAGAGAAAGGATACGATGAAAAAATATATATCTAGTGATAAATTAAAACAAAGACAAACTTGATAGTAGGTCCCTAAAGGAAACAAAATATGGACTGTACTGGGTAAGATGCAGGACACAATAACATATCGCTCACAGTTTCTTACATAGTTATATGACAAACTATGCCTTCTTATTATAAGACAGGTAAGAGATTAACCTGAACTAAATCAACAGAGTGAGGATCTCTCAGCAAAGGAGGTTGGTAGAGTGTACGGTTCCTACATCCATATATGTGCAAAGTCATAGGTTCCGATAACTCGAGCATTCATATTTTATTTGTTATCTTATAACACCAGTATTACTAAAAAAAATATTTTATTGATTTTCGATGATGACTTACATAAATGTGGAAGACAAGCAGGCTACAAAGTGAACTACAGGTTCATTGCTGAATAGCAATCCAATTTTTCTCAATACATACTCATTGGAACCAGCAGTCATCACATTCCTATCAATTACCTTCTGCAAGTCTCTTAAGAAGCTCAACCGTAACTAGTGCCATAAAACCAAATGTGCCACAAGCGAATGGGATGTGTATCTCAAATATTTGGAGTTGGGTTGAGTGTCTTGTTCCTCCATCCATGTGAAGTCGTAGGTTCCAATAGTTCAAGCCTTTAAACTTGATTATTTTTTTAACACTATTATTATTAAAATATATTTTATTGATTCTCAATGATCACTTAAATATATGTGGAAGACAAGCGTGCTATCACATTGCTATCCATTGCCTTTTGCATTCTCTCGATGAGCTCACCCGCTTCTAGGGCCAGAAAGGCAAATGTGTCACTAAGGAATGGGACAAGACTTTTGCTTTATGCTTTAAACATCACTAACAAGGCTCGAAGATTAGGGGGATTTTTTGTGATAGGTATAGGGAAGGGATCATTGTAATGTTTTTTTTTTCTTGTAAGGATGGATTAGTGTGACCATTTTTTAACACTTTCTAACACAAATTATTGTTTTACCGAGAAATAAATAAATCAGATTAATAACTCCTTTGGTTAAACATTCCAAGTTTGCCATTGTTAGCACTCTCGTACTTTAGTATACAGATTTAAGTTGGATCTTCATGATAGTGGGTACTGAAGTTACTTTTAAGTTTAAGTTTCCAATTTCCCTCAGGCAGTTAAGGGCCGAAGCATTACTATTATTCATTATAGGAACTTAAGATCAAACAGTAGTAATGCTTTTCAACTTCTAACTAAAATCTGATAGGAAACTTTTAGCAAGAGGGAAAGGTAAATTTACTTGACATTTGATCTTTCAACTTTGAGACCTTACACTGGTGTATATTAAACAATGTTACATCATTGAAGGCAGTTCACAATGCCCTTCACACCATTTTTACTATTTAATATTTTTTGAAACTAGTATACTAGTATATTTTGGACATTGTTACTCTGAACAAAACAATGGAAAGAGACTTGTCCGCGCTCCTTACTAAAAAGATAGTGCATAAATAAACATGTCCCACAAAAACATGAGCACTGCTGTAAGAAAAACATCCACTTACCCTAATGAAAGTGCCACTAATATATTCAGCGGCTTCTCGTCCCAAAGTCATTGCTGCATCAACGGTAGGTACGCCAAATTGCACCATAACTGAATCAGTGTCCCCGTAAACAACCTGATGAAAAGGGTTAGCCTATATCAATGAAGAATGAATAGTTCAGACAAAAGACAGATTATTGGACACTATGGAGCAGTTTCCAAACATTAGCCAAGTTCAGGTACAAGCAGGTCACAGGCGCTAGAGCAGCACGAACTTAGAATAAATATGACAAACCTGCAACTTGGCCTACTCACAAATGGAAATGAATACATAAGCTTGATACATCTTGTCAAATTTGGTGTGCAGACTAACACATTGTGATGCAGGACGCTCTTGAGAATATATAACAAGACAACAACAGGTAACTTAAATTGAGCTGACATAAAATATTCAAAATTGTATCTGTTCAACCAGTGCATGAAATTTCGTAATGCTGCGGGCATTTCATTCTTGAGAAATAGCTTATCATAAAATAATTAATAGATAGGACAACAGATGAGATAAGCACGTCGGTATTCCAAACTATTAAGCTTCTGGATTACAACTATAGGTACAGTGTAAAATATGAATGAAGTCATTTACAAACATGAAAAGAACTATCAATGCAAAAAACAATTACTTGAGCAGCATTTTAATGGTCCCTCTGAATATGAAAATAATTTAACTTCACATACATGAGTCCAGTAAGATCTTAATTCAAATTATATATCGTTTCTTGCTAACAGAAAAGAAAGGGTGATTCACTGATTCCTCGATCAAGTTTAAAAATTAGAAATGGGAGAGGTATCTGTCCTGAAAGTGCATATAAAGCTCGAACTATGGCGTATCCTCTTAAAGTCAAGGTTATATAGACTATCTTGTTTATTTCTTAATTCAAACAAAATCGCCTAGCTACAGTTTGACACAAAATAGTTTGAATAGAAATAATAGATAATGTTACCTCAGCATTGTGTTCATATCCACCAAGTGTAGTGAATCTCTCTTCCACAAGCTTCTTTGTGTGCTCGATCATTTGTCGTCCTTAATATATATAGCAACCAGTTTTACGATCACACAGTCAGAAACTTAAATGAAGTTTTTATTGGTAAGGCAAAGTGTTGCTCTGAAAAGTGAAAATATCCAATTACCATAGCTTGTCACACTAGATGAGATCTCTAGACAAGGTAATTGGCCAACAGTAGCTCCTGTGAACCCGTATACAGAATTTGCACTGATCTGAAAAAAAAATTAAAAAATAAATGGTTAGAGCTGAAATGAAAAGAAGACATGGATTTGCAGCTTCAGTCATTCTATCAAGTGCAGATTGCCAGAATAATGATGAAAAACACACACACACAAACAAACAAACAAAACAAAACAAAACAAAAAAACAGCCATAAAGAGATGAAGCCAACCTTAAGAGCCAGCTGTCGACCATCCAGCACAGCCTTCTCCAATGGATCCTTTGCTTCCTGCAGAAGAATTTGATTCAGACAAAGTGTCATAACCTAAAAAATTACTAAACCAACCTAATTATAACAAGATAAAAGCACGAAATCCCTAGCCCATGACTTAATGACAATGCATCTTAAACAGTAAAATAGTGCACTCACATATCACCTACTTCAAAGTTCAAACCTAATTCCCCAATTATAATTCATAAAGACCAGTACTACACAAAGAAAACTGGCCAAACTAGCAATTAATTCACCAGGCTTGTTCTGGCCCCCGGGGCGCAGGAGCGCACTGGAGTTTTCGAGCATTTTCATTTGAAGACAACGTACTTCAAAAATATTTGCATGACCACCATAATAACAAAAAATTTAAGCGACAAATTAGAACAATCACCTTCAAATCTGCTTTCGCTCTTTTACGAGCAGCCAAAAGTTCTTCAAGAATTTCTGGAAGTATCCCCTGAATTGTACATTAAAAATACAATATTGAAGAACTTCACCCAATGAATGTCTCAATCTACAATTGAAAAGCACCTCAATGATACAACTTCACCTTCTGCAACTCTGATTTAACAAATGTTTCACCAGACGGAGTTTTGTTTACACATTCTGGGGGAAGATTGAGTTTACGCACATCTTCAGGAGTTACCTAAAGAGAGACCACAAACAGAAAAGCTTTACACATTTGGATTTTCAAAGTAATGATAGTCCATTTCAATGTTATAACACCGCCACTTTGGGAAGTGTCGAAAATGAAATGAAAGAAGATCAACTCACAAGAGTGCAGTAACATAGATTATAAGCCATCATAATGGACGGATATAAAGACGCAAAATCCAAGGTTGCAATTGGCTTCTCATAAAATCCTGTCCTGGCCTCCAAAACCTGCATTATGTAAACTTCAAGATGTCAGAATTTATTAATATATTCAGCTGTCTCTTTTGCTAATTTAAAAATCTGTGAATGATTTAAGTGGATGCAAAGTTATCTATAAGAGAAAATCTTATGATACCTTATGGCTTCTAGTTTAGATTTATGTTCATAGTGAGCTTAGTGAAAAATATGACAAGCTCAACTTGAGTATTTGATGTTTGAAAATAAAGAAAGAAAATAGTTAAAGAGAAAATATAAAGACTCACAGCTAAGAAACACTAAGATTCTTTTTATCTCTTGAAGGGTTTTCTATTAAAAATGATGAGATTTATTGGAAGTAAAACCAAAGCAGGTTGAAATAACCTACCAATACAAATAGACAAAATTATAACCAATACACATCTGAAAAATATTACACCACAAAGCCCTATCAGTCTATCACCCAACAGAATCCCAAGACATAATATTCTCCCTTCAAGCCACAAAGTACTAAGATATTTCTCTTAACTTCTGAATAACTTTGTAACATATAAAGAGGTGACCCTTGACACACTTGATAGGCAGGGTGACCTTCTGAGAATCCTAAACTAGCCAAAAATTAATTGTTAGTTTTATCTCATTTCCCATATACACAGCCACTTTATATATTTCATTTTCCTGATATGTAATTCTATTTAGACAGAGGGACGACATACTCATACTTGAATAGAATCCTATCTTGTGTTTCAAATATGCCCTGTGCCCCTCTTCTAAAGAAACTATCTAAGCAGAGAAAAGAAGAGGGTACAGATCAATAACTTACAGTTGCACCTTCAAACGTACTGTCTCCAGATCCCTGCTTTGAGACACAAGGAAGAACAAGATTCTTCTGTTTTGCTTTCCTCAGGAGTTGTGAAAGAACCTGAAACCAAATATATGTTCGTCAGAAGTTGAATGAGCAATTTATCATCTTATTTGTTAGTGGAATCCACTTAAACATCTAAGCACAGTTTACCTTAATGCTTTGACCTCTTGAAAGAAGAAAAGATATTGGAACACCTGTGACACGAGCCATCTCCACATAATTATAAACAAACATCAACTTGTCCAAAAGCCTTTGTGGGAGGTAAGCATCCTGCAAGTGGAACAAAAAAATCCAGTGATTAAAAGTAGCTGCAGCTAAATGTTCATAGGAAATTCCTTGAGTATATACAGATTAAATTAACATCTCGTAGCCAATCAGGGAATTCCAATGTTAACTGAATCCTGTTAAGATAGAAATCCCTTTAGAAGACAAAGAAATCCATTTGAAAAAGCATGAGGGAAATTTATTTTTTTTGATTAACTATAAGAAGCAACATAAAAGAGGACAAGCCAGTAGGGCAGTCAAGAATGAGGCTCACTCCAATTGTATCAATGAGGCAAGTTCGCAGACTTGCAGTGAGGCTGGCAGTTCAGGAAGCTTGGGGGTGAACAGCACAATTGATGGAAAGAGGGCAGAACAAGAAAAGAAAAAAATTGTGGGAGTATGGGAAAAAGATAGGGTGTCCATATGGTGAGGACCGGAGAAGGGTCGAAGAAATCTATACGAAAAGAGCTTGTAGAGAATAGGCATGTCAGTATGACTTTGATGATACTTCAGTTTTCGACGATCTCCGGGGAGGAATATTTTTGAGGAAGTGGGATGCAGAATAAGAATTCTAGTGTAGTTATTTTAAAGGGTGATGTAATTAGGGGCCTATGAGTTGGGGTAAATTAAGATTAGTTTATTTCTTATTATTTTTTCAAAACTTTTTGGTGTAATGTCACATTATACAGTGAAACCTTTCTGTAGTCATACTCTTGGGACCATGAGAAATTATTACTTTGAAGAGGTTATAACTCAATATTAGGAAAATTATTGTTCAAAAATAGTATAGTTTCAAAAATTAGTATAGTTACAAAATATAGTGTGCATATACTAATTTAGTGTTGGGGAGTGTTAGAACTTAGAAATATGAAAAATTATATTAAAAATCTAAAATTTACATTTTCTTTAATGCTTTTCTCTCCATGTAATATATATTTTACGATGTGAAAAGTATTTCGATTTATAACTGGCCCATGTTGGGACTGGAAATTTATATGATTATGTAGAGGTTATTCCTTAATAGAGTATCACTACAAAGAGGTTTTACTGTATCAATGAATATTTGGAGTGGTCTAAGTAAGGCAATGAAGAAGCTTTGTTGCTATCATGGCTGCTTTGGTTTCAGCAATACCTTAAAGATATCATTAGAAGAAGAAGACATTTAAGGAGAGAGTAAAGAGCAATTGTTGAAATTTATTTAAGCAGGTGTGTTTCAGTTTTTGACAGATAATGTTTTGGTCTTATAACTTGAAGATTAAAACATTAGAAGAAGGAGAGAATAAAGGGCAATTATGTTTACACAAAATAGGACAATTGTTGAAAGTGATTTAAGCTGGTGTCTCAGTTTTTGATAGATTCAAAATGTTTTTGGTTTTCGACAACTTTCTTTGGTGGTCCAAAGATTACCCAAACAAAAAAGGGGAAAAGTACTAACGAAGGCAAAAAATCTTTGGACATAATATCTCTTAAAAACATAGTTTTGGATCCATTTCATCATAGACCCCTCAATTCTTACTTTTGAAAGTAGACTGCCACAAAAGTGATGACGCCACACATAGAAGGAACTCTCACTCAGAGATGAATGATGAAGACACATATACTTCCAAAAGTATGCCAAATGAAAAACATCTATTGGATGGGCAAAGAAAATTAAGAAACAAAAATTCAAATTCCCACAAAAAGTTGCATCTATTTAAAAGCTAACAGCACAATTTCTTAACTTCACAACCATGAAAGTTACAATAAGATTTAAGATCTTGGAGTGGAAAGAAATAGTGAACAAAGCTCTCCCTAGTCGCCTTTAATCACTTAGTGAACAGATCGAATTTAGCAACACGATTGAGACGTTAAAATAAAAAAGAAAAAGAAATTGTAAACAATGCCTTTGTTGGACTAAATACCCACCAGAAAGAAATAAAGCCCTCACTGGCAACTTTTGGTCAGTTACTGGTCAGATGGGATTCTATTTCACAATTTGGGTCTAGGGATAATTTCTTAGCAGCTTTCTGAGTGTATTGTTCTTCATTTGCCTGTTGTTTGTGTAGGTTTTCAGCCAACTCTCTTTCTAATTTTCAAGTTCGCTCATTTGAAATTAAAAGTAAACAAAGCTCTTGTTGGAATGTGTCTCTCAAGATTTGAGGAGAGGATATCATTGGTGTAAAGAGACATGTGCAGCTCTATCAGCCTCACAGGTCAATAAAAAGGTAATTTTTTTATATGGAACTTCTACTAAGTCATCATAAGCAACTCATGCAAAGAAATTAAGTAAAAGTTCATCCAGCAAGGATGTCCACATAAAATGTAATATAAGAGTGGAATAAATGTACAAACAAATAGCAATTGAAAATAGTAATATACCTTCAAGCAATAAACAGCCAGTCGCCTCCTAGTTTCGGAGTTCCCATTCTGAAGATCAGATATTATTGAGTGATGGACATCCTCTTTCTGTTGTTGAATTCAAAAAAGACAACGAAACTAATTAAAAGGAAACAAGTGTGTGCATCACTGAACATATAGACTATGAATAACTAGATGTGAGCTCCTAACGTAATTAGGTAACATGATTTACTAATTATGTTAAGGGAAGAATATTTGGATGGTACTAATTCTTAGGCCATGCCACCAAGGAAGTCAAGAATAACATTACTATATTTTAGAAATTGCAACGTGTCATACTCAGGTTTAGGTAGTCTAGGAAATTATAACAACTTTTTTTATTTTATGATGACCATATAACCAATGTATTCAAAAAACTCAGGAACAAACCATTAACCATCTAAACCAAACTAAACCTTTCCATGTTGTGGGGTTCAGCTTAATCAGAAGAACAAAACTTTTAACGTACTAGTAAAAGTCAAGTGAGAAGCATGGTGAAGGAATTCCCTTCTTTAAATACAGTTCACTTATTACCATGGTCTTGGTTCAGTTTAACTTAAACCATTTAAAGGATTAAAAAAAGTGTGTGTGTGTGTGAGAGAGAGAGAGAGAGAGAGAGAGAGAGAGAGAGAGAGACTAAATACAATTATACATGTGTATGCGTGACAAAAACAAATAAAATCAGAACCAGCAACCCTCACCTGTTCCCCAAGAAAGTGTGCTGAGACAGAGTTTAGTGAATATGAGCTTAGCTTGTAATCCCTTTGCATGGACTGCAGCAAATAAAGGACAGAAGTTAAGTCGGTCAATTAAACGTGGAAGCTGTTAATTGTAAGATCCAACCATAAACAATATAACCTTAAAAATAACCATATTTTGAGACCCCAACTTTTTTTCATGAAATAGTATGAGACCAAATTAACTTGCACTGAATTTTTAACTGTGACTCGAAAATCGAAATGTTTATTTCAACTCAATAGATAAAAGGGAGAACACAGAACCTGAAGTAAATCAAACTGAACTCTGCCTTCAATTGTAATTTCTTTACTCTCTCGTGTCCCATATTGTCTGTAAGGAAAATATACAGCAACAGAATACCCTCAATATTCATCTGTAATTAAGTATGACATTCGAAGATACACTTATTGGTTTTCCAAAATGAAGTGTATTGCAGATGGAGGAAAGATGCTTTTTTTTGAAGATCAAATTAAATAAAATATGTGAAGATAGTTTTTTCGTTTATTACTTTATATCAAAATCAAACCAACACAAACAACTTTGCTCTATTAAGATGCATCAAATGCATGTTATATAACGGTCATCTGGAACACTCCCAATGAACCAGCTTCTCAGCTCAAGCAGTCACCCAATAGTCACATTATGTAAATTACTAACCTAGAGGAAAAGGTCTTAGCATTAACACGGACTCTGCTATTCCTGATGCGTCCCAAGATGGGAAACTCCGCTACTTTTAAGACCTCTGCTCTCTGAATATCACAAAAGCAAAAAATAGTTATAATGGCTATAGTGGAACCGTAATCACAACAAAAATGTTCAAAACATAAATCACAAAAGTTTCTGAGAATAAAAAATATGATCGATAAAGCAAATGGCACAAAAAAAGTTAATAAGGCAAGTAAGTGACCATAAATAAGGTAATTAATTGACCTTTAATAATAATAAAGAAAAATATCAAGAAAAAAATATATGTTGTCAAGAAAAGCAAAAACAACTAATTAAAACCAAATAGACGAAGACATACCTCAATAAGATAAGGCAAGTCAAATTTGCAGATGTTATATCCAATTATGATATCAGGATCAACTTCGTGGAAAAAATCCTGCATTATGTTTGCATTAAGTATGTGAAACTAAACAAAAATACTAGAAAGAAATAAAAACCAAATGCTTGATTCCATTGCAACTTGAAATCTGCATAGGTCATTGATTCCCCACTATATCAATAGTAACAACACATAATGAAAAGAAAAATTTTAAGCTCTTGAGCATAGAGATGACAACCAAATATAAAATATTGATCATCTTGGCATGTGTAACATATGTTTATTGTGTAGCATGTGTGTCTACCCAGACTCTTCCCAGTTATCGAGTTTATTTGCTAGATCAAGAGTTTTCCTCATTTAGGGGCATATGGCTATTACCCTTGTAATTTTAGCCATACTGCACCTTTACTTTTGTTTCATTTAAAAATTGTTGGCAACTTTAGGGACTTCACACAACCCATAGCAGTGGTTTAAATATCTCCAAGATTGGTTCAGCAGCTTATTCAGTGATGCTAATGGCACAACCTATATGAGAATGTAACAAGCTTTTATGATTAATAAAACGGGATAGGGGTCCCTAGTAAACAACACTGCTTGCCTACCCCCCCCCCCCCCCCCCCCCCCAAAAAAAAAAAAAAAACAAGACTGAGATTGCTAGGCATACAGTATGGTGGCTACTTGAGACACATTCAGTGAAAAGAACAAAAGAAAAAAAATATACTCATTGTGGTTTCATAAACGACTGAAACTAGTAACGAAAAGTACACTTGTAGTCAAGATCGAGGAAGGTGCAGAATGTCCTGAAAATTGAGCTGAATTTACCCTTGTTATAGTGGTAAGGGACACATTGGTAAGACACACTTTGTCATGACTGGAAGCAGGAGTACTGTAAAAAAGAAGACATACCAGCAGATTTTTTGAAGCACTACAGTCAACAATCCAAGGTGTAGAGACACTATTAGCAGAAACTATGTTACCTGAGTTTGCACGCAATGATGTCAGGGTGGAACCAACATAAGTAATACTCAGATTTGTTTTGTTAGGTTATATGTATTTTCCCTCCTTTATACAGTTTTCCCAAAAATGCTTAAGATTGTTCTCACGCTTATTTCCCCTACCAGCATCTACTTTTGGAGAAAAGAATATCATAATCTAAAGGGAGAATGCTTCCTTTTGCTACTTATAAATAAAAATTATAATTAGGGAAGAAGAAAGGTTCCTGTTGCTAAGAGAAAAGATAAGGAAATGTTTAGTACTCATAAGTAGGGATTCTTTTTATTTGGTTTACTAAGAAGAGACTAATAGGAACCCTTGCCTCAGAACATTTCTTCACATTTTCAAACCATGCTTAATGAACATTTTGAATCCCAACCTTTCAGTTAAAATTTCTCTTGATTGGAAAGAAATTCAAAAAAAGCAGAAATATATCAATTCAGTGATAATTAAAACATACCCTCCAAGCAAGCAAAACTTCTCTTTCCGTGTCGAACGACATAACATCTACACCTACAATAGGAGAACATGACTTCAAAGTCATAATGTTGCGAACAAAAGGATGGTCCTCTCCTTGTAGAGTGACAAGATTGGCCACCTACATAGGAAAAGAACAAACAGTTATCGCAAGAATAAAACAAATAAATACCACTAAGAAGACAGTAAATTAACAGATACATAGTTTCATTTCATATATTTAAATCTTCAAAGAAAAAATGAGCTTCAACCTGAATAACAGGATCATGCGTAGGCTCTGGAAAGAGCCCCTTGCGACCAGCACACTCTATGTCAAAACTAAGTATGCGAAATGGAGCCATTTTCGAAAATTCCCCTTCTGGAGCATGGCTGGTTAGTTCAGAGTACCTGAGAACAACTTTTAAGGAAAGGAATTTTTCAACAGAACAAAAGTATAAGATATTTGATAATACACCTTCTCTAACAGAGATGAACACCCTCATGTGCATAAGGATACAGGCAATCAAACTCCAGTTGGCAATAAGACATTGGCTTTGTTGCCTTCTTATATTTTCCAGAACACACTTCAATCCAATTGCCACCAACAATATTGCAGTCAATCATGAAACGAAGAGCAAAAAGAACATTGCTTTCATATGTCAGAAAACACTTTGTACCAAAACCATCAATTTGTATGCCCTTCTCAAGGATATCTGTCAAAATAAATTCACAAAGATCACGATATGCAGAATGGCCTTCGTAACTGTTTGTCTATGACCTTCATGTCAAGAACAGCATAAGAAAACTAAACTGTAAATATGAAATCTTAACTAATTCTTGAGCGGATAGATCATAATAATTCTTGTATATGTAAAAAAAAAAAAATCTCTAAAATTTCGAAATCTTAATTGTTGGAAATACCATATAAAATAAAATCAACCGCACTACCAAATTATTCAGAAAAGAAAATAAAGCAGAAAAAAGAAATTAAAAAAAAAAACAACTTCAAATAAATATGAAATCGTGTGTTTGACCTGTGGAAGAGATGCAATCAAGAAGCAAAACACTTTCCTCTTCTTCCACTTCCACCATTGTAAGAACTTGCACTCAATGAATGATTGAAAACCCTTAAAACCCTAGCTACATTTTTATAGGAATAGCTTCAATTGGGTCATGGATCATGAATTTGGATATAATCCAAACCTTGACTTAGCACATCTACGCTTTTACATTCTTACACAACACATAAGTTGGGGACCAAATTTCTTAGAGATTTTTGGAGATAACCCCTTTACTTAAACAGTAAAAATAAAATAAAAAACTCCCCTACGTAAAATAGAACCAGAAGTCCAGAACATGCATGTAAAGTAATATGCGTACTTTCCCCTATATTTCCTATATCAAGTCCTACGAACTTTTTGCAAAAGCAGAATCATACATTTTTTAGGATACCAAACACAGCTCAAGGAAGACTCAAGACTCTTACTGCCTACAATATGAGCTGACCTTTACTTTTTGCAATAGAAGCCTACTAAGATGTTTTCGCAAAGTTCTGCAAGCTTCTGCAGGTGAAAAAGAGTTTCACAATAAACCTAACATTAACCTCGTCAATTTCCTCAATCGCATGACTGTAACAAGGAGAAGAACCATCCACTTCCACTGCAATTGTCCAAACTCACAACTCCCATAAATCATCTAAAGAAAATTAGCAGCAGAAGAAAATGAATGCAGAGTTGGCGTGAAAAATGATACATGACCCACCAAGTTGTTCCTATAAAAATATCGCCTGGGTTTAAGGGTTTTCAATCATTCATTGAGTGCTCATATGTTCTAGCAATGGTGGAAGTGGAAGAAGAGGAAAGTGATTTGCTTCTTGATTGCATCTCTTCCACGGGTAAAACACAAGATTTCATATCTGAAGCTGTTTTTTTCTTTCTTTTTCTACTTTACTTTCTTTCCTGAATAATTTGGTTGTGGGTTGGAATAATGTGCCATCAATTAAGATTTTGAAATTTTAGACAGTTTTTTTTCTTCACATATACAGGAATTATATATGGATTTTTTATAATGATCTATCCTCTCAAGAACACTTCCTAACTTCTCATGTAAAAATACTGGAGAGACAAAAGGGGAAAACAGAGAAATTGAAAGCTTTGGAAAACCTACAAGTAATTCCCTATGACGAAGATGACATACTAATATACTATACTGAACAAATGATCGTTGACATATGCTTAAAATTAAGTCAGCAAATTAAAATCCTTACCTCGGCAAATCGCGACCATTTTTGGCAACACAACTACAATCTTTAGAAAAAGGTGAGACTGCTGCTGTTGGTAATACATAATGCTTCTCTTATGCACCATTTCTATCCTTAAAACAAATTGGGGAGCCTTTATGTTCTTGACCCGGTAATCTTCTTTGATCCTTACCTAGAAATAGACCAACTATTATTAGTATAATAGATAGTGGAATTGCTGAAGGGAATTTGGTATTTTCTGGGGTCCATACTAATTTAATGGATATGTAAAGCTTATTTATTCCTTTATGCCAAATGGGTTTAAATCATGGTCATGCACAGTCCCTATTTCATAAACAAACCTATGAACTGCGGCTATCCATGTTAAGGGTACCTCATCTACTTTAGTCAACACCCTAGGAACTTTACTTCACAAGTAGCAAACCAGAAAAGACTTTGTGGTAACAGATTGAAGTGTTCCAATTGGATGACATCTTAAACTACTGAATTGTTTTCTACCCAATTACGACAACAAGCATCTTTATGAGACATACATGTCTAATACATTAAAATGATTTAGAGTCTTTGTTATTGAACCAAATATAGATATATATATATATATAAATGAATGAAAACAATACTAATAATAAGGGATGTCAAACAAGAAAGTACCTCTAGACTTCGATGGAAACGAGAGACGTCGTCAGGGCCCATTCCTGGAGGACAACTCATATACAAATATGGCTCAAAACCATGAACATTGCAGCAAACACTGTGTCCTGAATATGAAACAGTTAAATTTTTGAATCTCAGTCCATCTCTAACTCAACATGAATTCTATTTAGAAATTATTCTATTCACAAATAATAACTCATATTACAGTCCAACTATTAATAAAGTTCATAAATGATCAAAACAGGCATACTTTTTAGATTAATTCACGTCAAGCCCTATACATGTGAATTCTTTTTCTACTGTTGTTTGTATAAGTTAACAGATCTTGGCTTCCATTAAGTTCTAATTTTTTCCATAAGCATCAAAATTTCTTAGAAAAATGAGTATATAAACATTTAACTTCCCTAATATAAACAAAAAAAAAAAATCATAACTTTTTGTGAATGGAAAGTACTTCCACATGTAATTGACACTCATGTTCACAAATTCGCACATTAAATTCATTTCACTCAATTGGAATTTATAAACAATATGAGAAAGAGACAGCGGTCGAGATCAAACCTTCTTTTGTGACACCAAAAATTCTGAGAATAGCAGCAGGACCAGAAGAATTAGGCAACAATTCTTTATTCCTCTCACCAATAACATAATCAATTTCCAATTGCTGAAAAACTGAAGATAAAAAAAACTCAATAAATTAAAAATGCCCAATTTACCAAAAAATAAAACAAAACCCTAGTGAATTGGGGAAAAAAAATAAATACTTACTAATGTTGCTGGTTTGAGAAACATAAGAAGGAGAAAGAGAAGGCCTTTTCCAAATAGTGAGACGAGAAGCAAGAGCTTGTTTACGTTGTTCAGCATCATGAAGAATCATAGCTTCTTCTTCTTCTCGAAGTAGGGTTTCTTCTAAAAACACATCTTCGTCAATCATCTCATCTTCGTCCATCGTTTGTTGAAATCGTTTTGGTGGTTGTTGTTGAGTTGGAGTTGAAGATGGCGGAGGAGTTCGCTTCTTGTTGTTCATCTTTTCTTTCTTTTTTATTTTTGGCGGGAAAAAGAGAGAGGGAAAGAGAATAATAAGAGAGAGAGAGAGAGAGAGAGAGAGAGAGGAGAGAGAGAGAGAGTGAGTTGGGAAGACTGACTGACTGACTGAACTGAAGAGTGAAGAGCGAGTATCAATCAGCTGTAATTATTGGAAAATACAATTTATCATTAAAAAAAAGGATAGGGGTAAATCAGGAACTAAGAAAGTTGTAGTACCGATTTCTATAAAAATTCAGATCTCAGCAGATTTGGGTTTAACATGAGAGAGAATTAGAAGTTGTACAAGTATTTACTATTTACTATTTAGAAATGAGTTTCCAATTGAATTGAATTGAATTGAAATCTCAAAACAAAACCCTAATAAAGAGGAGAGGAGTGAGCAGAGAGGAGAGAAGCTGATTGTTATTGTTGTTGTTTGAGGGACATGGAGGATCTAATTGCCGTTTTATCTTCTGCTTTGAAAATCACCGTGATGACTGAAGATGTTTTTCTGAAGCGGGTTTGTAAGTATCTAATCTTAGCGATAATAATAATAATAATAATAATCACTTTAGATTGTTATTATTATGATTATGTCCGAGCTTCTTTTTTGCTCCTCCATAATTATTTTGTGCAAGTAATTAAGGTTTTTTTCTCCTTAATTGTTGGTGTTCGAGCTTCGTTTTTGCTTCTCCATAATTATTTTGTGCAAGTAATCAAATGGTCTTTCTCCTCAATTGTTGGTGTTTCAACCACTACCACTACCACTACCACTGAGGTAATGTCAGCTGTTGATTGGTTGGACCTTCCAGAACATATCCTACTTGTTATTGCGGAAAAGCTCTTTATCAACATTAAAGATTACATCAGGTTTGGTGCTGTTTGTCCAACATGGCGATCTCTTTACACCCAACAACATCAAACTAATTTTCCTCCTCAACTTCCTTTGCTTATGCTTCCTTCCAGTGAACTACTTGCCGTTAATGATCAACAGACATGCTGTATCTATGATCTTTTGGACAAAAAAATATACAACAATTTCTTGTTACACTTACCAGCTCCTCATCATCAAACCCATTATCGTGGTTCTTCTCATGGCTGGTTGATATCTTTCACTCCTACTTCCCCACCAGTCGAAGCCCAATTATTAAATCCTTTCTTGTCTTCTTCAATCAATCTGCCCACTTTAACTAATTTTAATTATTTCATTGAACAAGAAACTGAGGTCATTCCTTATTTCTTCTTGTATAAGGTTGTTTTATCAGCTAACCCAGCATCTAACCCCAACACTTGTCTAGTACTGGCAATTTTTGGTGCTTATTGTAGGCTGGCCTTTTGCAAGCCCGGTGACAATGCTTGGACTTGTTTGGAGCTACATCCCGATTCTAAGAATTTACCCTGGCAGCTAAGATTGAAATACAGGCCTTGCTCCCTGACTGAAGATATCATATATTTTGAGAATAAATTCTACACTGTGGATAGCTTTGGAGCGCTTTGGGTAATTGATTTCAATGCCGCTCGCCCAATGTTGTCCAACTTGCTACCACCTCTCGATGAACCTCAACCCTCTCGTGAATATAGTTATAGGCACTATGTCGTACAATCATCCGGTCACTTGTTTCATGTTAGAAGGGCATGGTCATATCCTGTACTTGTCGACTATAGTTACTCTACTGCTAAATTTGAAGTCTTTAAACTGGACCAAACTTGTCGTAAGAGGGTTGAGACAAAAAACCTGTGCGGACAGATGCTATTTCTTGGCAGTAATGCGTCTATGTCTTTGCCGGCTTCAGATTATCCTGGCTGCAAGGCGAACTGCATCTACTTTACTGATGATTTTATTGAAGGATATTACCATGATGACATTACTGGTGTAAGTCCAGGACCTCCTGATATGGGAGTTTTCAACCTAGAAGATGGCAGCATTGAATCACATTACCAATTAAGGGAATCTAGGCGGTTCCATCCTGCTTTAATTTGGATCGAGCCTACACCCACTGTAGGTAAAGATGGCTGAAACAATGAAGTCTTATTCCTATGTATTTCGAAGAAGGTAGATGAAAAACTTTCGTATAGATGCATGTGCACCTCTAAAATGGTGGACGCTTGTTACCTTTTTTATATTATTTGCTCTAATTGAGGGAATGTACACATCTCATTGAGTCTTTAAAGGTTCACCTTTTTATTATTATTTGTTCTACATTAAGGGAATGTACCCATCTCATTGAGTCTTTAAAGGTTTGTGATTCTATCATCCTGATGTATTATGATACTAAAACTTTTAGAATAAGCATAATATCCCACTTGTTAGGTTCTCTCAGCTCTAAACATCTTGTTTTCTTTTCTTTTTCCGTTTTCGCCTGAAGATTACAATGATTAATGAATAACTGATTAAGAATGCCTCTTAGTAATTCCCTCTCCTTCCCCACCTTCTTCTATTGCACATCTATACTCTCTAGCCGTTTCCTCTTCTCTTTTTTGAATAAAAAACAAAGCAAATCATGGTTGGAATCTGGTGATGAGATCTACAAGGTGGTTGTGGTGGTGATCAAAGCTTGAAGTTCAACTTCTACAATGAGTTGAGGAGATATGTTTTCTTCTGTGGTGGAGATGGTGATCCGAAAATGGGTCGGGAAGATGGGTTGTTGGATAACCCGTAAAGTGGGTATTCACCCATGTAGTGTGCCTTCGGGCCTGGGATTGGGCTTTGTTACAAAAGAATTTGTTATGTTTTGTTTGTTTGTGTTTGTCTTGGGCTTTATGCCTAGGTTTGTTTTAAGGCTTGTTGGTCTTGTACTAGGTTTGTTGGCCTTGTTTGTAACCTCCCTCAAAGACTATACTCTTTGGGAGTTATGTAACCTTTTTGGTTGATTATGGAATATACAGGTGGAGGTCTGCCTAAAACTCAGTACTTATTCAAAAAAAAAAGTTGGGCATGCCCTTAAACAAATATTCTCTCTCCAAATTATAGAAAATTGATACTTTAATTGAAGAGAATTTGATCAAAATTTATAATTGAAAGGTTATTTTAGAACTTTTACACAATAGTTAATTTGTAAATCTATTTAAGTAATTTCACTCCAAATTAAATATTTAAAGTTAACCAATGTAAGATAAACACTAATTCGTAAACATCAAAAGTTGATCCATAAAAAAACTGATGCTTTAATTGAAGAGAATTTTGTTAAACCAAAATTAAAAGATTATTTATTAAAATCACAAAACTAAAATTTATCGAAAATATGTTCAAATATCAAAAGAAGTAAACATTATATCTATGTTAAATCAATATGTTTACAAACCAAATCAATCGAACATCTTATCCAAAAATATTGGTATTTTGTCAAAAGTTAAAATTAAATCTTTTATTAAAAAAAATAAAAATATAGTAACATAAGCAAAATAATGTCAAGAATTTGGATGGTGAGTTTGAAGATATAATTTACACTCCAAATTAAAAACGTCAATTTATATTATTAAAATTATTAAGAAAATTATATAGGTAAATAAATACAGTAAATAAATCCTAAAAAAATATTATAAATGATAGTAATTTATTATTATTATTATTATTATTATTATTATTATTATTATTATTATTATTTCACGTCACATCTTTTGACTATACCAAAAATGAGAATACATTTAAATGAATTTGATCTAAAACTTAAAAATAAAAAACTTTTTCATTTTTTTTAGGAAGGGGGAGGGCGTTACAAAGTTATTTAAATTTTTTCTCTTTGTAGAAAAAGTAAAAGCGTAATGTTATATTCAACACAAACACAGAAAAACAATTGATCTATCAACCATTGCCTTCATATAGTCAATATTGTAATTTCCCGTATAATACACTAGTTATGAAAAATATTATACAAACAAAGAAAACTCCTAAAAAATACAGTATTAATTAAAAAAAAATTCTTATGACTTGCATCAAATTAGGACAACAATAATTTTATGGAGGAATTAGAAAATAAATATACATATACGTACTAAAATTCTACTTTCAATCAATTTTAATAGCGAAAATCAAAATCAAATTACAACAGGTAAAACTATCACATATAAAATAACACCCGTGTATTGCACGGGTTAAATAACTTGTATCTTTAAAAAGTTTAATATAATCACCGATCAAAATTGTGATGTGGTGCAACTGAACAACTGAAAAGGTGGGTGACTCAATCCCTTAGGTATACATACACTTTTTTTTTTTTTGTTGGTAAAAGGTATACATACACTTGAGAGATTGACTAAATAGGAATTACTCGCATTGACTCTATCCTTTATATAAAAACTCTTGCATCATCTTGTAGGTTTGAACCTGCTTATGAAAACTCTTACATCATCTTGTAGGTTTTAACCTGCTTGTTATATTGCTTCTGAAATGCCCACAGACTGAGCCAGAGTTCAGACCGACGATGTTCGAAACTGTGCAATGTCTAGAGCTTTGATATGTTTTTCCAAACAATTGGTACTGGCTTGATATCTTCTCATGTTACTAGCTATGCCTCTCTTTAATCTTGCACTGGGCCTGACTGATCTGTGCTTTTGATTAGGATGGGCTTAGTTTAAGTTATATATACACTAGGCCTGACTGATCTGGGTTTCTGATTAGGATGGGCTCAGTTTAAGTTATATATACACTGGGCCTGTAAATGATGGGACATGTGTCGCAAATTATGTGTCTGGTTTCGGGAAGACACGGATGACGTCATTTGACTGTTCACGGGACTGTTCAGGGTGGTGTCCCTTCATCGTTTTCAATGAATTTCATTCAACAACTGCTCCGTCATCCTGAATCCGCTTCTTTGTTGGCAAAAGATGGGATCATACATCCTGATATTCTGAATTTTCTCCCCAATAAGATTGATACTCCTAACTCACCAAACTCCATCTTCCATGGCCCCTATTCAGCTGCTTCTGATGACGAGGTCGGGGAAGATGTGATTGTTATTGAGAATGACAAAAGAGGGAACATTGAACTGGTTTACACTGATCTCGTTGGGAAATTAGTGACTGTGGATGCTTCTGGGGTAATAGAATACCGAGCTGATGTCGAGCCTAATCTGATCATGGGAGGTGATAGCATAAATCTTCCTAGCAGCTCTGCGTTGTGCTCTCTTTCAGGTGGAAAGCAAAGTGAGGTACCTCCTTCTTTTTCCAAAAAAATTGTTAATTACATCACCAAAAACATACATATCTTGTCTCTATCTACACTACACATACACTTACTCCAAACCATACCATACACAACTCACTTGCCTCTGCTTACAAGCTTCACTCATTGCTGCCATCTCTTAATTATTTTCCGCACACCACAAGCAATCATAGCACATCTACCTGATAATATCCATACTCCCAAGTGTTGTTACTCACAATTCTACTTTATTGAACAAGTGTTAACTCTACATTTTACCATTACTCTACAACTCTGGATTAATATTTGTTCTCACCTGAACCTGTATAGTGACATTTGGTATTGGATAATTGCTAGAATCTCTGACTGTTTGTATTTGTTATCTGCTTTTTTGACGAAGTTACTGCATATTTACCTTCTGAACCTTGTGTATGCAATCTCTAACACCTTGTACTTCTGGATTCCTATTGCTCTGAGTTTATTTAGCTCTATTTGGTGGTCTTCAAGTATGAAAATCTTATCCTGGAATACTCAGGGAGGGATGTGGTAATGCTCACACTAGGAAAGCCCTTCAAAGCACTATTCATGAACACCGCCCTGACATTATTTTCCTAAGTGAAACCAAGGCTTCCCCTGCCACCACTAGAGACCTGATTATAGCCACTAGATACCACAATTCCTTCCTTGTCGAGCCTGTCCACCAATCTGGAGGGCTCCTCCTTTTCTGGGATCAACACATAAATCTGAAAGTCACCTCCTCTAATAAATACATCATTAATGTTGAGATCTCCTTCCAGAGCCAACCAATCTCTTTGTCCTTCTTTTATGGTAGCCCTTACCCTCAACTCAAAGCTTTAAGTTGGGACTACCTACATCAAGCTGGACAATCCACATTACCGTGGATGACTATTGGTGATCTTAATATTATTCTTTCTGAACATGAGAAGTGTGGCGGCGTGCCCTATGATGAAAATGAGGGGAAGATGGCCTCTGAAATCATACAAGATTTAGGTCTTATTGATATGGGATATGTTGGAAATCCTTTCACTTGGTGCAACAAAAGAAGTGGATCCCACAACATTAGGATAAGGCTTGATAGGGCTCTTATCAACCCTATTTGGCAAATCCTTTTTCCGAATGCACAATTCCACCATCTAACTGCTATAGCTTCAGACCATTGTCCTTTACTTCTTCTTTTAGGCCCGCAAAGTGAAACTAGCCCAAAGCCCTTTAAATTCCAAAGCATGTGGACTCTTGACGAACATTATGAACACATAGTGGGAAGGGCTTGGTCAAGAGTGAACTGTAATCCTGATGAGAGATCTCTATCTCTACACCTAAATTCTACTAAAAAAGCTCTTAAAACTTGGAATAAGGAGCATTTTGGGGATGTGTTCACTGAATTGAGAAAGAAAAAAATAAAATAAACAGAATCCAATCCTTACCCTTCTCTCAACAAAACAAAGAGCTTGAATGCTCCCTTCTCTAAGAGCTTCATAATATCCAGGAAAAAGAAGAAATGCTTTGGAAGCAAAAATCCAGTGATACCATTCTCAAAGAGGGCGATAAGAACACCAAATATTTCCACATTTCTGCCTTAATTCTAAGGATTCACAGTCGTAT
This sequence comes from Aquilegia eximia, assembly GCA_023053565.1. NCBI lineage: Eukaryota > Viridiplantae > Streptophyta > Magnoliopsida > Ranunculales > Ranunculaceae > Aquilegia > Aquilegia eximia. The sequence goes on from JALIGU010000003.1 coordinate 18,888,871, forward strand.
CACCTCTATTTTGGATTCCCAAAACAATTGGGTGCACAAACAATGTGATATTGCTGTTGTCTTTGTTACTCATTTTAAAAACTTGTTAACTCCTGCCACCCAGAACCTCAGCAATGAAAATAAACAGACTATTTGTAATCTTTTTCCTCCCTGCTTACAACAAGTGGATCATGACCACTTAATAAGAGAAGTCACCATGGAGGATATCCAACATGCTATCTTTAGTATTGGATCTCTCAAAGCCCCTGGTCCTGATGGATTCCCTGCTCTGTTCTACCAAAAATCTTGGAACATGGTCCAACTTCAACTTTATGAGCTAATGCATAGTATTTGGGAGAGAGATGCAAGCATTGAGCACATCAACCATACTAACATAGCTCTCATCCCTAAATCCTCTAATCCTTCCAGACCTGCTGATTTTAGACCCATAAGCCTTTGTAATGTGACTTACAAAGTGATCTCTAAGATTCTGGCCGAAAGAATAAAAAAATTTCTTCCTCAAATCATATCGCCTCTACAGAGTGCTTTTGTCCCGAACAGACAAATTTCTGATAACATAATCATCACACATGAGATCATCCATACTATAAAAAAAAAGAAAGGCTTGGGTGGTCTCATGGCCATAAAAGTGGACATGTCTAAAGCCTTTGACAAAATTAATTGGGAATGCTTGTTAAATATTCTAACTTCGTTAGGTTTTCCTAACAAGATCACTCATCTCGTAAATAAATGTATTTTATCCATTCACTCCTCTATAATGATCAATGGTACTCCTCATGGTTATTTTCAACCCACCATTGGCCTCAGACAAGGAGACCCCATCTCTCCTTCTTTGTTCATCATATGCATGGAAATCCTTTCAAGAATGATAAACTTGAAATGCTCTCAAAATAAGATCCATGGCATAAAAGCCTCTAGAACTTCACCTCCCATCTCCTATTTGCGGATGATATCTTCATATTCTGTAAAGCAAACCTCCAAGAAACTAGAGAAGTCTTGCTTACTCTACAGGAATTTAGTTCCATATCTGGCCAGCAAATAAACTTCACTAAGTCTGGAGTTCTCTTCAGCAATAACACTCATCCACCCCTTCAACAACAAATTCTTGACACCCTCCAAATGAATCCCTTAAACAAAGATGATCTTTACTTGGGAACCCCCCTTTTCCTAGGTCAGAAAAAGACTCATCTTTTCAATGGTCTTATTAAAAGAGTTGAAACTAGACTTGCTGGGTGGAAAAACAAAGTTCTATCCCAAGCTGGGAGAACAATTCTTATAAATTCTGTCACTTCTGCAATCCCTTCCTTCCAAATGACATGTTTCAAAATTCCCAAGGTTATAACTGATAACTTAAACAAACTCCAAAGAAACTTCTGGTGGGGAATGAAAGAAAACAACAAAAGAACCATGCATTTTAAAAACTGGAACGACATTTGTAAGCCCAAGAGACTGGGTGGTATTGGCATAAAGGATCTTAACCTCCAGAATGAAGCCCTCATTGCTAGGATTGTATGGAGGATACATGAAAATCCTGGGAACATGTGCTCCATTATCCTGAAACAAAAATACTTCAAAAATAAATCCTTAATGACAAATCACAACACTTCCTCCTCCTCTTCTTGGATTTGGAAATCCATTACTTCTGTCATTCCCAAAATTAAGCCTCACACTTGTTGGGACATAGGGGATGGATCCTCTATAAACTTCAGGTATGACAGGTGAGTCCCATCTCTACCCCACTACTCTACTCCTATTCTTCACAACACCCACCCCAACATCACTCATGTCAACCAACTAATCATTAACAACTCCTCTTTGTGGAACCATAATCTCATACACCACATCTTCGACCCGCAAACATCCCACCACATCAAAGCTACTACTATAAGGGGAAACCACCAAAGAGACAAACTCAGATGGATGGGCACTAAAAATGGCATATTCTCTGTGAAATCTATGTATAGGCTCCTCATTCCTCAAAGTCCTATGCACACTCGGCTCCAAAAAAATAATTTGAGGCTTTGGCAAACTAAAGCAATCCCTAGGGCTATTCTTTTTGCTTGGAAATGCTTGACTGCAGTTGTTCCTACTAAGGAAGCCATAGGGAAACATGCTAGTATACCTTCTTTGAAATGCCCCATGTGTGATTTTAATTATGAGAGTCTCCGTCATATGCTTATGGACTGCCCTTACACCCAATCTGTTTGGTCTCTTAGTAGTCTACACTTCAGACTTGTGCACTTCACAAATATGAATGTTACTGATTGGGTCAGACATTGGTTTAGCCCTCATAAATCTTGGTTGGTTCCCACACACTATTGGGCAGTTTTTTGTGTTACCACCACCTGGTCCATATGGAAATCCAGATGTTGCAGGGTGTTTCAGAACAGATTAATACCACCTTCAGTGGTGGCTCTGCAGATTGACACACTTGTATTCAGATTGGTTGGCAACTTAGCTAATCATACAATACCAACAGTAGAAACAATGCTCCGATCAAGATGGACTCCACCATTGATGCATTGCATGAAAATAAATGTCGACATTTCTTTCATCAATGCAGACTCCGCAATTGGTATTGGTTATGTCTTCAGAAATTGCAATGGTTCTTTCATCTTTGCAGGAACTGACTGTGGCTTTGCAGACTCCTCGGAAGTTGCAGAATGCAAGGGCATCCTCGCAGCTGTCAAGGGAGGAATTAGAAAGCAACTGAAGAATGTCGAAGTGGAAACCGACAACCTTGCAGCAGCCAATTATCTAACAGGGATACCTGCAAACTTATCATGGCAGTCTGTTAATATCTTAGAGGAAGTCAAAAACTTAATTTGTTATTTCAGTTCTGTAATTTTTAAGCATTGCTCAAGGTCAGGGAACTGCCTAGCTCATATCCTGGCTCGCAGAAGGGATACAAGCTCCTCGGTTCCTATTTCCTTTGTTGTCCCACCCACCTGGTTATTAGATCAGTTGGCTACTGATAGTATTTACTGTAATAGGTTGAACTCTTAACCTTTCTATCTATATATTGACCATTTAAAAAAAAAAAAAAAGTACCAAAGTCAAAAGCCTTGTATGCTTAAGACCTGCATGAGCCACATCAAGTTCTCTTTTGCCACATATATGTATAGTGAGTAAGCAAAGCACACTTACGGGTATGTTTGATAACGAATTCCCGTTTTGATAGGTTTTCGAGCAAACCAGGTAAAAGTGTGGCAAAAGTCATATTTGCCAGGTCCTGGCAAATGTTTTGTCCGCTAAAATCAGTTTGCCATTGTTTGTTAACAAATTTGAAAAAAGCAGACAAACCTCAATTTGACGGTTAGAACGCCTTTGATAACACTTTGATAAACCTGGCAACTCATATTTGCCGGTTATATTGGTTTTGATAAAATTTGTGATTTTGGCAAACCTACTAGGGTTGAGTAGGAAAGTTGAAGGTCCATTGGGCTGGGTCCAAGAAGCAAGTCCAAGTTTGTTTGGGCTATGTACAATATCATGATAATGGCCATGGACTGAGGTTAAGAAGCAAGTCCATCACATTGTTGTTTTTTGTGTACTTATAAATATTTTTTTGTGAAGTGGCCACATATAACATTTTTTATTATTTTTGTGTAGTTGTTATTTTTTGTGAATGACCATCATCAGCGAACCCATATTTAAACACCATCATCCACATAAACATAAGTACTATAAACATGATAATTATATATACATACATAATAATAATTATGTCCATAATCATAGGTTCACATAATTTACCATAATTATGTCTTTAGGGTTTCATAATACCCATAACTAGTCTCGAAACCCTGCTTGCCTAACACACATAACTAGTCCAGAACATATTTATCAGTGTTATAGTGACAAACCTTGATATCAAAGAGCAAATACTGTAGACAGAGAAAAAGAAGAACACGAACAAGAGAAGAGAAACAAGTCTGCAAAAAAAAAAAAAAAAGTATACATTATTGTTGCTAATATTTACAGGCCCAGTGCTACATTAGCGTGCATACGAACTAAGCATACCTGGTAATGAGTGAGTCAGGTGAAATTGAAACCCTGCAACAAATACAAAGAAAACTCTTTTAGGTAGTAACCTACATATATAATTTAAACAAATAAATCGAAAGAAATAAAGATTAAACCAACCTATGATGACCGAGAGAAGATGACGAACACGAACAAAAATCTGCAAGTAAATGAGAACTTTTAAAATATGTCAGATGGTATACTATAATCAAAATTAGCAATTGGACATATAATTGTATACACAAAATTGTACAAGTTTAATCAATTGTTACATTGCAGCAAAAAATAAAAAACCTAACTATTAAAACTGTCACGACCCTAATATCCAAAAATTGGTAAAAAGAGAGAGTTTACAAAATTACCCTCGATAAGCCAATAAAAGGACAATGGTTCGGGACAGTAATCTAAATAAAAATTTTGCACAAGGTAAAATCCATAACCATTAAACACAAATACTTCAACACACATAATTTGAACTCCCAATAAATTCCATAGATAATCCAAAAACTCCAAATATTGAATTACACAACTCCAATAATAAAATTCAACAGCTTCTACTGAGGTATTGTCTTCCCCATCAATAATAATCCAATAAATGAAATAATGAACTTGAGTAATCAGCTAACGACAAATCAAAGGACTAAACCTACTCTGAAATGGTAACTCCTGCAAAATCTCAAACTTCCTCTCGAACAACTGGATCTACACGAGCTTCCGGGTGTTGCTCCTGAGCGTACTCAACTGGATCTACAGTCACAAATGTACATTGAAATTACTTAAAATACAAAACCCCTAATTTTTTGAATAATTTTGAACATACCAACATTAAACCAATATAAAGTTAACAAATTTTTGATAAATTACTGTTCAATTCCACAAATTCTTGACAATTTACTTATTAATTTAACAAATTAGTTTGAAATTGAAAAAATCCCCAACTTTTTTGAAATTATGGATTATTGAAATTAGGGGTTTTTTAAAATTACTAATGAATTTCGCAAATTACTGTTGAATAAGAATAAAACAATGTTGAAATTGAAAAAATCCCCAACTTTTTTGAAATTAGGGTTTATTGAAATTAGGGGTTTTTTAAAATTATTAATGAATTTCGCAAATTACTGTTGAATAAGAATAAAACAATGTTGAAATTGAAAAAATCCCCAACTTTTTTGAAATTAGGGTTTATTGAAATTAGGGTTTTTTTTTAAAATTACTAATGAATTTCGCAAATTACTGTTGAATAAGAATAAAACAATGTTGAAATTGAATAAATCTCCAACTTTTATATGAAATTATTAGGGTTAGGGTTTTCTGAAATTGGGGATGATTACGAAGAACAAGTAGAAGAAAAACACAAATAAAACATCAACAACAACAACAGAAGAGAAAGAAAAAAGAAAACAACATCAACAACAGTAAAAAAGGTTCGCTTTGAGAAGGAGTGATGAAGAATTTGAGTTAAAATTGTTCGATTTGAGAGTAAAATGATGAAGAGTAGTGAAAAAAGAGAGAAAAGAGTTGAATGCATACCTTAAACACGCAAAACAGCCTTGAACACGAGTTTCGCCACCATGAGAGCCGCCATTGAAGTTCTCTTGAGTTTTGGTTATGAGATAGGGTTTTCTGTGTTTTTTTTACCTTATATACCCGGCAAAATAACATAGTTGCAGTGGCAAAGCAAATTTTGCTTGGGGGGTACCAAAGCAAAATTTTCCCGCATATAAGCGGGCAAATAGGGTCACGTGAGGGCTTAGCGGCAAACTTTGCCGAATCATCCAGTTGCGTTATCAAATGATGGCAAACACAAAAAATGCAGGAAAAATAGTTTGAATAATGGAAGTAAGCATGTGATTATATAAGGGATAAAGAGTTTTAATATAATGGAATTGATATGGTTGTTGGCGTATGCTTATTGTCTTAGCATGGAAGAATTATTCTTTAAGGTTAATTATATTGTTAATCATATGTTGGAAATTTATATTTATTATATTATTTTGTGGGAATAGATTTTCCCCTTGTTTACTCATACCAGCTTTTATGCTAACCCATGTTGCTTTGTTTTGCACGTGGGTGTGTTCCATTTGGAATTCCATTTGGAATGCAGGCAGGAGAGGTTAAAGCTATGGAGCTATGACAGACCGCTTGTTGGGACCAGTAGAGATCTTTAGATGGTTCATTCATGTATTTCGTTGGCGTAAGTTATGTATTATAATAGAATGTAATCAGGTGTACTTTTATCGTTTGGATTTTTCTTCACTGTATTTTATTTAAGATTTTTGTTGGATCTAGTTTTTGAGTTAGAAATTGTTGCGGCCTGGGTTTATTTTATTTTTTTTTTAAATTCGGGTCGTGACAAATTCTTCTTCTGTCATCTTTTTCTTTACATGTGGGTTGTGTTGGTCAGTGTTGAGCATAATAACCGAGTAGAATAGGATAAACACAACATCCTTGCTTACAAAGAGTTCAGAGAATTGTTGATCATAGAATCTATCAGAGAGTGCTTCGAGGATTCTCTGAATTTTCTGAAATTTTCCCGGTAATCTAAATGTTTCGAGGCAAGTTCTGAGAGCATTATCAAGGATCATTCCAGAGAATGCAAATGTGTGTGTGAATTCTTTGAGAACTTGGAGGTTGACAAAAAATAATTATAAGTAAAATTACAAATATACCCTTAATAGGAAACGTTATTAAAACTCTTCCTAACAGGAAACGTTACCAGGTTTAACTCTTTTAACTAAATAACTTCAAACTTTTCTCAAAAGGATGATTTTTTCAACGAAACTTTTTCATAAATCAACACACCGATTCCAATAAAAAAAACACATCGCTTTTGGATTATAAATAATTCCACAACAACTTCATTGAAGAACATTCATTGATACATATTTTTCAATCCATGCTCATATATCGCTTCTCCCCAATCTTTTCAATATAGCTTTCAAGACAAAACAGAATTCATCAAAGATTTTGAAGAATAAAGACAAAATCCAACATCGTGTTCACGATAATTTCGAACAATCGATCTATCTGTCATCTTCTTTGTAATCAAATATAAACATTCCATTATTTTCTTTTCTTTTCTTTTTATGGTTTTTATTCTTTCTATTTAAATATATATTTACATGGACTTAAAAAAAAAAAAAAAAAAACGGTTCTTTCTTTTCTTCTACGTCAAAAAATATGGTCACTAAATTCTATTTTTAATTTAGGATTTTATTTATTTATTATCAATTCTATTTGTAATTTTAGAATTTTTGTATTTATTACTTTCATATATGGTGTTTACTTTTTTCCCTCAAAAATTGCAGGATAAAATGAAATTTATTCAAAAGTTACAATTATGGGTCAAACACCTCTTCAAAAAACACATCATATCCCTTTTCAACAAAACTAAAGAACCAAAAAGGGTTCCTGATGACAACAATCTTTGTAATTATGAAAATCCAATATTATTAAGAGCAAATGGACGCTGCCAAGAGGTAACTTCACTATGGGATACTATATTTATCATAAATATCCATTTTACGTGCATTATCTGAATTGTTCTTTTTCAAATTTGCACTAGCAGCTCCGTGATCCATCTGTCACTGATTATCTTGTCATCTGGAAGATGAACAAGAAAACATATACAACGATGAGCACACTATGATCAACAACTTCCAAAGGGACAAGAAAAAACTTATGTTCACAGAATAGATGATACAAATTCATTACATCAGGACGCAAGAAAATTGACATATATGGAGTTTCCAACTAAGTGGTTGTGGGTAAAAAGTCAAAAGATCTGGAAAATAAGAAAAACAATCAAACCGGTTGGAAGAATCTATTACTCAATTAAATATCAGGAGAAAAATTTTATTTGCGTATGTTACTTGAAGTCATTAGAGGACCAATTGGTTATGAAGATTTAAAAACAGTTGATGGCATACAAAGAGAATCTTTTCGAGCAGCATGTGAGGCCAAAGGGTTGATAAAATATGAAAATCATTCCAACGAATTTCCAGAGGATGAATATTAAGCGTCACCATATAGTGCAAAAATTTATGATGTTATTGTTCTAAGAATATTTTAATTTTAATTAAATTATATATTGTTGTATTAACTATTACCATGTAAATTTTATTTATAAATTTTTTAAAACTGGGATAATCTATTTTTTTTATTTAAATTTTTAAAAAACATTACCAAACTTACCAATATGATTCAATCAGTAAGAATAACAATCACTTCATTACAATAACAAACCCATGTGTAAGCTTGCAAACACAAGGAAAAACTACAATGTGATATTCAAAAACAATCTTATATCAACTCTTAAAAATTAATCAAAACAAAATATATGACAATATTATTAAGGGTAGTAGGGATATTACTTAGATTATCGAAACAAAAAATATAAATTTTTTCCAAAGAAACCTGTGTGTAGCACGGGCCCACCAACTAGTATATATCTAAGTTATAAGACACAAAAGGTACATAAGTTAGGGAGACAGTTTTGACGAAGAGACAATTTTGAGATATTTTGGACCGTCTGATTTTAAATCTGATATAGATGGACGTCAGAGATTAGATTTTTGACTTAAGTGGATGGTCCAGGTAGTTTTAATGGGCTTGGACTCAATTCGGATCGAAAAAGGGCTAGACAAACGTTGAGACAACTAAGACCGTAGGATGCAGATATAAGATTTAACAGTTTGGATATTATTGAAACTCCACGTTACGCTACGTTGTATATTCCTATATCCTAAACCTTAATTCCTCTCTCTGCGGATCTCCATCTCGAATCTAAGGTATGAACTAGAATTGATTTTAAATTTTTATTCTCTTCATATTCCTTCTAACTTCGGTTTTAACTTTTAATCTTTGCGCACTATTAACTACAATCATTGTTGAGGTGAACTCTATTCTCAATCATCAACTGAAATGGAACACCATCAATTTAGATAAAATTCAATCAGATTGTTGAGAAATTGAAAAAAAAAGTCCCTCAATTCAGTTCATGTGAGATGTTCAAACTCACCATTGACGCAGAATCAGAGTTAAAACCCATTTCAGTTAAAGGAATCAGAGTTGAAAACGCCTGGCTTACACACAAAAAATGTGCTTGATTTTTATTGATTGATAATTTGTTATTTACAAAGATAATAAAATTATCAAGGTTCACCATACAGTTATAGTGAAGTTGTTGTCCTTAATTTTGGTAGTTGATTATTTCTTTATTAGCCATACATTGTGTTATAATTTAGATATGTGAATTTAAGGTTTTGTGGTCATGTGGAAATTCTATTATCATGACTGCTTGATATGGGTAAGTACTTTGAGCAAGACTGACCAGAACGTATCATAATTTGTTTTTGTTCTGACATTCAATACCTTTGTTGTGTGTAATTGATGATTGATGACTTTGTAACTTTATGCTTGTTTTGGTGATTTCCTGAAGGATCGAATTATGAGCAAATTTTTCCTTAGCTGAGAAGTGAGAACACAAGGCGATAGTAATCTATATATTTTCTGACAGCATAAATTGAATCATAATCTGTGATGGCCAGATTGGAGTTTGACTAATGCGAATTCAACAGTTTGGGGGTATCAATGGAATCTGTTTTTATTTGAGCCATGTCTTCGAGTCTGCAGGTAATGAAACATCAGCTGGAAAACAACCTTCCTTTATATTTTTTTTTTTATATTAATCTTATTTTTGCAATCTTTCAGGAGTGCCCCCCAATTTTTGGAATAATCTACACGTGTCTTCAGGGTTTTACTTTTAGTTCACACAATGGCCTATATAAATCATCTCAAGTTTCCTTCATTCCCGAAGTTGCTAAGAAGGAAAAATGTTTTTGACAGGTTCCAATAACAACTCTAAGCTAGGTGCATTTTTTATGGCAAGAGCAGGAAAAAGGCTTCTTCTATTTGTAAGCGCCACAACTAAATTTTATAACGATCCTAATTTAGACACAAAATTTACACTAATTCTCCCTTCTTCACTTTGCAATTACAGGTTTCATCTTCAGGATTAGTTAACATTATAGGCAACCTTTTAGTTGGAACTTCCTTTTTCTTGAAGGTAGTAATTTACTTATCATCCATTATGAATTCTTGTACTGTTGTCAATACTTTGCTCAATGGACTGAGAGGCCCCCATTATTAACAATTGCTGGTTTCTTTTCTTGGTTCTTCCAGTATGATGAAGAGGATATGGACGCATATGTGGAAGATTTGGATATGGAGGTCAATTTGACAATAACCTTTTCATATAATTACTTAGAGGGGTCAGTATAGGTACTACTCTTTACATGCAGTTTACTTGTTTTATTTTTGTGGTTAAGAATATTTAGGATGAGGACTCAGATGAACGATATCAATCACCAATGTATTTAGGGTGGCTCAAGAGCTTTGGTTATCTTGCTAGGTAGTCCCATTAAATACCTTCGCAATTGAGTAATTACACCAGAGTTGAATTTAACTGTATCTTCTTCCGTAAAGATTCTGATAGTGGTAAGACCTTCCAATACAACCAAACGTCCGTGAATTACCTTAGTTGTAGTTCTGTTTATAGCAACACACTTTCGCCAAATATGGAAGCACACGGATCACAAATGCTTATTCATGTTTTCTCACAGTATACCTTTCATTGATTCCAATTATGCTACTGTTATAAGAACACCTAGGCTTTTAAGTAAAACAAAAAATCCAAAAAATAATCGAACTAAGTTTCCAATTTATTTACCTGTGTATAACTATAAGTACTCATTTTTTTTTTGTAACTTCATACTCATGCAGCGTAGATCAAGAATATTAGAAACTTCGTGTTCCGATGCTCATTTAACCTTCTGTCCTTTAAGTTATCCCCATCTCTCTTCTATATCTTTGATTGATTGATTATTTGTAATTTTAGCTTGATTTGTTTTTCTCAACTGCAGAATTTGGAATTTATTCACACCAGAATTTCAATTATAGGAACCAGTTCTCAATTACAAAGCCTTCTTTTATTTTTCTTCGTCTGTGAAGACAAGACATCAAAAGAAACAAGCTAGGTGAGATTGATAATTTGATATTGGATTTTATTTTCTCTAAATTTTTGATTCTCTATGTCTTCTATACCTTAATTCTTACTCCAATAAAAAAAACCTCATTTTCCCTATCTCTTTCTCACAAGTCTCACATTTACCATCTCAAGCTGATTAATTACCTCATGTTATTGTTCAAGTAAGGCTTATATTGTCTGAACCGGCCAAAGCTATATAGATTTTGACATGTTCCATACTTGAAAATGGAAAAGGTGGAAAACAGGGCTCGTTAGACCAGCTATGACAACCTGAACTCATTGTTGGTGTTTTGAAAATTATGAAAGCAATATAGCAGTGTTTTGTATATTGTTCAGCCATATCCATGTCATAATTAACACAACTTAGATTAAGATTTCCGGTTACGTTTTTATGACATATCCATAATCTGCTTAAAAATTTAACATAGTTGCTTTGTACTTCTTTGTGTTAAATGTTTATTAACTTTTGCATATGATATATTTGCAGAGATTTAGCAAATTTATTGCAAAGGAAAAGCAAAACAAGGATTATTGGGGTTCTTGGAGGTGATAGATGTATAAGGTTCATTCTACAAGGATTCTAAATGTCTTATTTCTATCAACTCTGGTTAATTCGTATCTTCTGTCATGTCTTACTTCTTACTGCACATTTAATCAGGTTTAGTTAGTATATGAAGACCACATATTTGTACGTGATGTCTGAACATACCTATAAATTTTGTGTATGAGTCTTTTCGCTTGATAATGGATGTTGGGTTCTTGGAATTGACTTATAAACCAAAATGGCAACACAGGTTCATTTTGATATTTATTTTTTCCGTTAAATTGATTGGTCTTTGAAGTACTTGATGTCTCTTAAAACTCCAATAACTGATAACATACCTATAAATTTTGTGGTTTTTGTTTGTATGGGTTTATTTGAATATTCGTTTCATGGCTTCTTCGATGCTTAACTGGGATATATATTACTAATAGGTCCTTAAGCTGCTGGGACATTGGACGGAGGGTATTAGGAACGATGCGTTTGAAAATTAAAACTGTGGATCTCAATGATCAAAATTAAATATGATAGTGATGGATGTTGGTGGTGGCACTGGGTTTACAGTTTACTAATTTTGGGTATAGTTAAGCTAAGCATGTTAATGCCAACAATGTTACAATTCTTGACAAGTGACATAATATGCTCACCAAGGCATAGGAGAAGGAACATGTGAAGATTAACAAGATAATTGGAGCTGATGTTGAGTTCCTCCCGTTCCCAATTGATTAGGCAGATAGAGATGTGTCAGATAGAAGCTAAATGTCAACTATTCTTGTTTTAGAAACATTGGGTTTTATTTAGTCAATGACAAAATTATTACACTAAAATTAGCCATATATTACGATTTTATTGTGTATTCTAGCTTACGTATAATTTTCTTTTTCTCAGCATTAACTACTGGCCAAATCCGCAAAATGGAATCAAGGAAGTATAGGGAATAAAGCTTGCTTGATTGGTTTAGTGTGCCCAATTTATTGGTAGCCTCGCCTCTTTGTGGACGCCTTGATGCTCTTTTTAGAGGAAGAATCTATTATATGTTTGAAGAAGACATACTCCAAAATGTTCAGCTAAAATGCATTGACCTAAAGGGGTATCGTGGGGTTCTCCAGTATGGACTGATAATGGGTTGTTCAATGACCAGAAATGATGTCTGCATCAACAAACTTTCCCCTACAGGTAATTAGTGTTATTCCTTTGCCATAGTACTGTGTTGTATGTGGTATCAATGATACTTCTTTTGCTTTGTTTTTATGGTTTTCCTTATTCATGGATACTTCATTCGCCAGTATGAACCTTTGCTAATACTACAGTATGCAAGCATTTTGCACTTTATAATATGTCTTAAGATTTTGCACAGAATAGTAGTTTTAACAATTATACAGAGTTTAGATTTGTTGTTTGGTACGAAACACTGTTTTCCTCAACGCATAATTAATTAGACCAGTCCCCCATGAGCATGAACATCACTGCTTCGAATTCGTTGTTGTCAGATCATCCTCATCTACAATCCAGTGAGCATCTTAGTGTCTAATATTTAATTAACATTTATTCAAAATTGTGCTATTTGCTGGTTCTATCTATATGGTAGTTCAGTTGTTGATTTCTAATCAATATCATGCCTCAATGTCATTGGAAATCCGTCCAAACATTTTATTTGTGGATATGGAAACCCATTATTAGGACCAAAACATTCATGACTATAAAAGTTACCATGCCCTAGAATTATTTATTGATAACGATTTTTTCTGTTTTTCTTTTGTTTCTACGGGGAGTACGGGGTAAAACATTAAACAAAGGTTTGCTGAATTGACTCAAAGCTACAATAAGCTTAATATTAAGGAACGACCGAATGTGTTAGATCAATGTTCAAGACATAAGTCGGCCCATAACTGCAAATTAATTTGTATACATAGAAAATACATGTAGAAATCAGATAGAAACTACTGAACTTTCAATCACTATTGATCACTCTCTTTCTTATTATCCCTAGGTAATTAATCGCGATGTGATGACCAAATTGCAACTGTTGCCCAAACACTATGTGTTTTATATAAGGCAGTTAAGAGCTGGGATAGCATTATTGATTCACTGATATTGAGATACTTTTGGGAAACTTCAACTATTAAGTTTCATAGGATCATGCTACAATCATATCCAAAGAATTGATCTTTAGTTTCACATTTTTTAGAAAAATATATCTCAACCATATCTCTGATTATTTTATTGCAGAATCATACAAAAATTATACTTATGAATGAACTTGAACAAAAACTTATTCTGCAAAGTGCAAATGATCGATTCCTACAACAAATCATGAAGATTAAGAAAGAACACATGCATGTGGTTTCTACTATTTTCTGATTATCATGGAGGGTCCAAAAACTGCTGGTCGTCAAGTCACAGTGCAGAACCTTTTTGCAGAAACAGAAAATATCCTCTTCTGGTCTTATGGAAACACTAAAGATGTTGATTTCATGCTCATTCATGCATCTATACAGCTTCCGGTAATTATTTCTGATATCTAAACTTAATAAGAGCATTGATTGCCATTATGGACTTTGATGTTAACTTGGTCTTGGGAAGTTCAGTTTGACCAGGATTAGGTCATGACAAGAGTATTGAAATCCCCAGATTCTTTGGGCATATTTGACTATATAAAAGTTGATCGTGGACATCTGACATGACTATATTGTGCAATGCCATTGTGGAATCTGATGTTGACTTGGTCTTGGGAAGTTCACTTTGACACAGGAATCCAGGATTAAAGCCTTAGATTCTTTGGGCATGACTAACCATATAAAATAGGTTGTGAACATCTGACATGATTATATTGTGAACATTTATGTTTATGGGTAAAAATTTGTTGATGATCTTTGTTTACATTTCATATTTTCCAGAGAAAAGCTCAAACTCTTCGTGGTGTTCAGAATTATATGGTGGCCATTGTCGGTGCCTTATATGAAGCATCTAGCACTACTGCGTGTTTTATTCAATACCCACAATTTATGATGTTCCTACTTCATTTGTGAATATTGTCATTCAATACCCACAATTTATCATCAACAACTAATATCTCCAAGTATGGGGAAAATGCCTAATATTATGAGATAACAATGGTGAAAATTTAGGCATATGTATGGAGATTGTTTCCTATTTGTTTTGAATAATGGATAATCAAGTTTAAAGTATTGTTTTTTCTTTTTGAAGTAGTTGTTCTTCATTTTGCATTAAAATGTGATGAAGATTAATTTGAGTTTCAGAAGATGTGAAGGATAGATAGCTGGGCTTTGATAAGAGTCTCTGTCTCCATACTAAAGTATTAGAAGAAACCTTTGAGCTTTGATATGTATAAATCATTGAGTTATGTATAAATTTTTGTGGTTACAGCTACTGGAGACAAGAAAGCATAAATCTGCAGTGAACAAAAGAACTCTATAAATGATTTTCATAGTGAAGGTGAGTGCCCCTATCATTGCTACTTAATAATATACGAGTAATTTGTGTTGCATACTCTATTTCCTACATAGGGCCTTTGGATACCATTTTGCCTTTTCATATTATTTTTTACGTACTAGAGATTGTGAAAGAAATTAAACCAAATTGTTATTATTGTTATTGATAAATTGAAATTTAGTTGAACTATATTGGACCACAAGGTCATGTGTGTTGGGAATAAATTTAGCATTTAGCATAGTATTATGCATAATAAGCTCGGGTAGCTTGGTTGGTTAGAACATGTGGCTTTTAAACCACAAGGTCGGAGGTTCAAACCCTTCCTCTAGCATCTTCATTTTCTTAGTATAGTTTCACATTTAGCATTTTATGCATGACAGTGTCGCATTTACTAATTGCAATGCACTAGACTTAGTTGACGAAACTAAAAGTTCAACTGTTACTTAGCATACTTGTAATAACCCCCATAGATTGTGGAATACCTGGAAGCTCCCAAATGTTGCCCTAAATTAATTTGGAAACAACCTGCCTTTACTTGGCCTTAGGCATATGTATTAGTGGGCTCCAAGCAAGCTAAGCAAAGCCATTGGGGCCATCAAAGATCGAACTCGCATCAGCCTAGCAAAGGTCAGTAATAGCAATTTCTTTGCTGATCATTGGAGAGATTGCAAACTTCTTTTTTAAAAATTTATTTGAAAACTACAGTCATTTCCATTATTTGAGACCAATAAATTGTTCTAATCAAAATTTGATCTAAATCCGCTAATGGAGAGTGGATACTATTCTTTTATGTTTAATTTCTACTGGATATTTTAGACTGAAACTACAAATGGTTAGTGGATACCTTTAGAACCGAAACTACAAGTGGTTAGAGGATCGAATACTTTTTTGTTATGGTTCCAGCTTGATGTTGTTTTGTAAGATATACGTATAGTTGAAAACCAAGTGGATTGCAATGGAATTTCCATGTTGAGATGGGATTTCAGAAAACCAAGTGCATTTCAATATTAAGTTTAAATTCACAAAGAGTATTCAGATCTCACAATCATAATCTCAAAATGGCCATGCCAAGTGCTACATCTGCAGATATGGAGTTGCTTTCATCTGCAGAAATACTAAAGGATCTTTTATAAGTGCAGGCACCTGCACTGGTGCAGCAAGCAGCCGTGAACAAACAGAGTGTTGTGGAATCTGGTCAGCAGTACAATGGGCCTGCAACCAAGGAGTGAAGAGGCTGGAAGTTGAAACAGACTGCAGATCTGTTGCAGAATTTTTGAAGGGGGAAACCGGCTAATCTTGCTTGGTCCTCAATTACTATCTTAAATGATATTTCGGAATGGTTGAAGTACTTTGATTTTATTTGCTTTAAGTTCTGTAATCACACAGGTCATCATGCCTATTCAGTTTTTATTTACTCCCAACTCTGTCTGAACAACTAGACAGATAATCTGTTCTGTAATATTTCAGAAGCTATTTGACTAATGTATGTATATGTTGACTATAACAAACAAAAAAAAAAAAAAAAAGAAGTCCTACGTATCCCAGTTTTCAAATAAGTTTCCCACATGAAAAAGGGTCTCATCTTATCAGAACTGAGCAATGATTGGCAAGGATTGAGTGTGGATAGGTTGTAGCAGTTGGGTACTCTTCAAGCAAATGGAGGACACAAGGATACACAATGCTGCAACAGGTTTGGCTCAATAGCAATGGCATGGCAACAGTGCAGCAAAGAGAGAAACTTAGTGCATGAGCAACAGATTTTTGGCAGCTCTGAAACATGATACACAAGGAAGACTAGAGTTCTCTTGGTTTTCAGGTATGTTGTTTTGTTCTGTTGATAGTGTGATATTTGAACCTGACGATGCATGTTTTAAGCATGTTTATTAGGGATGTGACTGTTTGACATTTATATTAATAAAATCCTTTGTGTTTTTGTGTCTTGTTCAGAGTGTTATGTGTCGTTTTTGCAGTGTGATGTATTATGTTCGGTTCAGGAATTGTGAACCTTTATAAATTTGTGAGTACTGCCTCTGCATGAGATATAATAGGCCGGTATGGTTGTTGAAGAATAAACAAATGAAATTCGAAATCCTAGAATATATGTTCAAAAAGTCAAATAAAAATACCACCAATATCATCTGTATTAAGCTTATACCACGTTATCGAATGTATTATCCATCAAACAAATGGTGGTAAACTAAATATCAAACCACAAACAAATGCACAACCTAAACATTGTGGTAACTAATTTTAGTACTATTAACAGAATGGAGGACCGACATTAATTAAAATATTTGAGAACAGTAAAACAAACATTTACATAAACAAATGCACAACCTAAACATTGTGGTGACTAATGTTAGTACTATTAACAGAATGGAGGACCAACATTAATTAAAATATTTGAGAACAGTAAAATAAACATTTACATAACCGGTCAAAGAATACATCAAATTAATTATGCAAATTTGTCTAAAAAAACTAATAAGAAAACTCAAATCGAAATGTTTGTTATAAACATTTAAAAAGAAAAAAACAAACAATATGTAGAATTTTTTTAATCAAAACAAATAAAAAATATCGTATTATCAAAAATATAATCTATATTCTATACAAATTTGTTGACACTAGCGTGGCGGAGCCACGGGTACAACTAGTATATATATATATAGGTACTGAGGTGAAGAAAATGACTTCTGACAGAATTTATTAGATGGGATGAATGTGACTTTTAGCCAAACAAGTATTTGTGAGCACTGAAAGGTAGTAGAATAAAAAAGATGGACATGCATGCATCTTCAACAATTTAAGTATTTTTTGTTGAGTTTATGGTTATGCTTTTTACTTAATATGTGTGTAGTAATGGTCAAATGAGTAATTAGCTAAGATTATAACATCTCTCTCTTTCTCTCTCAGAGGTTGAACTTGAAGGTGACCTTCCATGTGATGCACAGCCCTCTGTAAACTCCCATGTGATGCACCTCTATAGTTTCCTTATTGCTATTCTTTAGACTAAAATCCATGAGATACTTTCTCAAAGATCAGCTGGTCCCTTGGTCCAAATATAGAAATAGGGTCCGTGCCATTTTAAAACACCTCCTAGACTTAAGGGTCTTCAGATGATCAAATCCATTCATTAATTTCTGGATAGTTGGTACTCCCACATCTTTTCAGTGTACCTACTAGCAAACTTGCTTGTGAATTGTGATTGGCCCAGGCTCTTTACAATTGGTTTTGAAACTGGAATTTTGCTTGGAGTCACTATCATGTACCTGTATTTTTAGATATTTGAGAAGGAAAGATCTAGTGAACTTGGCTTGTTTGGAGTTTAAGCTCTGCTCATGACTATACTAACAAGCATTTGGCCTCACTACTAAACAAACAATTAAATTTCTACACTAACAACTAACAGATTTTAAATCTAAAAATGTGTCTATATAAAGCCCTTCTACTCCTCACTTCTCTCTTGCTCTTACTCACTTTTAATTTTCTCTTTAGCCTACTTTACTTCACCAAAACATGTCTTCACAACAATGTGTTGCCGTCAATCTAGCCGCCGGTGAAACGATTTCGTGTTCAAAATGCAATAAACAATGCATGAATGAAAAAGTTTTTCGTAACCATATTATAAAATATGGAAAAAAAATTTACTACTGCGACAAATGTTACGAAATATTTGAAACACCCGCAGGAGTTGAATCTCACAAGGTGGATGCTGGAACAGGATCTACTTCTTAGATTTCTTTGGTTCTCATGAGTACTATGTTGTTTTATTCCACTATGTTGTTTATTGAAGTTGTGTTGCCAAGTAGCATGGGCAGTATGTGTGTTGTTTTTGTTGAAGTTATGTTTGATGTTATTTATTTAAAAAGTTATGTTGTTGCCAAAATGCCAAGTATGGCCATATCTATATTAAAGTTATGTTTTTATTAGAAGCTATATTGTTTTTAATCATTATTTTTCTCTTTCTTTCTTTGTTTCTCTCATCCCTAGCTACTTTCCATTCTTTTGTTGGAGATGGTGATGCTGGTCTTGCTTGTAGTGCAAATACAGAAATTGATATTTTTCTATAACAACAAACCAATAACGAAGTAAATATAACTAGATAAATAATGATGGTAAGTGTTATGACACTTTGGATAATAAGATCATCCATGAGAAATTAAAGCATCAAAGGATATAAAAAGAGAAGAAGTAAATTTGGTTGAAATAAACAACATAAGTACAATTTTTGGTGTTCATTGAAGTTCGATTACCAAGAAAAATGGAACAATTATTAAACTTGATTAGTGTTTTCATTCAAATCAATTAACAAGAAAAATGGAACAGACCTTCATCATGATCAAGCCTGATGGCGTTCAAAGAGGCCTGGTTGGTGAGATTATCAAAAGATTTGAGCAGAAAGGTTTCACCTTGAGAGGAGTTAAGCTTATGATCAATGTGGAACGTGCTTTTGCTGAGAAGCATTATGAGGATTTGTCAGCAAGACCATTCTTTGGTGGACTTGTTGAGTACATTATCTCTGGTCCAGTAGTTGCTATGGTTTGGGAGGGTAAGAATGTTGTTGTTACTGGTCGAAAGATTATTGGAGTAACCAAGCCTTCAGAGTCTGCCCCTGGAATTATCCGTGGTGATTTGCTGTCGAGATGGGCAGGAATGTTATTCATGGAAGTGATGCAGTAGAAAGTGCAAAGAAGGAGATTGCATTGTGGTTCCCTGATGGCACTGTGAACTGGCAGAGCAGCCTTCACCCATGGATATGCGAGTAAACTCATGATGTGCTTGCTCCTAAATCACCTATTTAGGTTTTGATCATTGTTATGTTTTCCTTGTTAAAGGATATTAAGTTTTGTGTGTTTGGAGAATATGGGTCTTTCTGTTGTGGATTGGATTTATTATCATTAATGATAATTTATAACTCGTTAGTAGGTACCAATATGTTTGTTCACTTGTGCCAATGGGGCGAAGGTTATGGTTACATTTTATTGTAAGTTTTGGGATTTTTTAAGCCTGATAAAAAACAAAAAACAAGCAAAGATTACCAAATTAAAAGAGTGCTCGTTTAAAAGGTCACACGTGAAACCGGCACGATGTGGTTTGACATCAATTTTGTGACAAAGTGTCTTTGGTTATCTCGCCTTGAATTCATTGTTAGGAAAACCAAGATGTACGCATGGTCGTCTCGTGTCCTTGTGTCTCTTAGGTCTGTCTAGGGAAAGTTACTGGGTTCTGGACGTACGTACCGAGTTAGGACGTACGTACGTTCACTGAAGCAGAGAACTTCTTTTGGTCAGGACGTACGTACTCAGTTAGGACGTTCGTACGTCCAGGTAGTCAGCAGACGTGTTTTCGTATGGAGACGTACGTACCGGTTTAGAGCGTTCGTACGTCATGTTAGGCAGCATGCTTATTTTTGTGTGGCGACGTTCGAACGTCATATCGACGTACGAACGTCCAAAGTCGGTTTGCACAGTTTCGGCCCATTTTCCTAGGTTTTCAACCCTAAGTATAAATAGGGTTTCTCTTCTACAGAACAAGATAGTTCTTTGGCCGTCCAACCTTCTTCTTGTTCATGTGTTTTGGTTAGGTTTGTGATAGTAAATTTGTTTGTGGCTATTGAACTCAATCCCCTTTCTTCCCCCTTTTCCCAATTCATATCTTTGTGATCTTGAAGAGTTATTGTGAATTCGGCTTCGAGTCTTCTTGTGTGTTCATCAAGAAGTCGAGTGTCTTGTGCGTACATCAAGGTGCTCTGGTGAAGTCAAGGTGTTAGAGATAACCAGGAGTATCAACTCGCAGTGAGTGCAGGTAGTTGATAGGTTTGTACATCTCTTTTCATCTAGTGGATTATTTTGTTGTCGCGAGGACAACCGTGGACGTTTCCCAGTTTGGGTTTTACCACGTTAAAAAACTTCTGTGTGTTATTTACTTTCCGCGTATTGTTTGTTTGCTTGTTTGAATTCACATTTGTTTGTTTGCTTGCTTGAATTCACATTTGTTATACTAGCACTATTTGTAGTTTCTCAATTGGTATCAGTCGCTGGGGGCTGGTTAAGGAGCGTAAAGGCTCACGCTAACGATCAATAGTGCTTTATGGATTCTCACAAGTCTGCTACTTCAAGTCTTCCTCCACAATTCAGTGGAAAGGACTTTGGTCATTGGAAAGTACGTATGCGAGCTTATCTCCAAGCTTTAGGAGAAGAAGTCTGGCTTTCTGTTGTCACAGGGTGGAAAGAACCTCTGACTACTACAGGTACTGATGATACTGCTGTTACATCACTGACGCCACGTGAAAAGTGGACGCCTGAACAGAAGTTGTTGGCAAATTATAACAACAAGGCACTCAATGCTATTTTCATGGCATTAAATGCTAGTGAGTTTCGTAGGGTGCAGGGCTGTGAAGAGGCTAAAGATGCATGGAACAGGCTTATCTGTACACATGAAGGTGACGAAACAGTCAAAGAAAGTAAGCTGGAACTGTTAACATCTCAGTTTGAGAATCTCCGGATGGATAATTCTGAGACTTTTGATGATTTCTTTATTCGTCTCCAAGACATCATCAACTGCAGTGCGGCTATTGGTCATGCATATACTGACACACAGGTGGTCCGTAAGATTTTGCGTGCTTTGCCTCCTCGGTTTCGTTCACGAAAGGATGCCATCACTGAAAGTAATGTGATTAAGAACATGTCCATCGAGACACTTGCTGGCAAACTAAGGACATGTGAGATGGAACAGGCTTTGGAAGAACCTTTGAAGAACAAATCTGTAGCATTCAAAGCTACATCGTCTAAAGAACCTTCCACAGGACCTTCTGATGATGAAGAACAGGATGTGGATGATAACTATGCGTTCCTGTCACGTAGCTTTCAGAAGATTCTGAAATATCAACAGAATCGAGATCCTCGAAAGCGATTTCCTGATTCCTCAAATGCTCCTAGAAGTCGTGGTTTTGAGCGGTTCTCTGTGGATGGGAGGAGAGCTCGAGTTGATCGTAAAGATGTCCAATGTTACAAGTGTCGTGATTATGGACACTTTGCAAATGAATGTGATAAGAAGGTTGATCGTAAACCTGGTGATAATTCCAAAGCGAATCTCACAGTAACATGGGATGATTCAGATGATGATGATGATGGGAATCTCTCAAATGTTGTCTCAAATTATGTGGTCTTCAGTGCATCCCTGGATGAACATCCAGGAGGTATTGTATCCTCTTCTACTGATATTAATGTTTCTGATTCTGGTGTTCATGCTACTACTAGTGAATTATGTGACATGTATAAGTTTTCTATGCAACAAGTAAAGTTGCTTGAAAAAACTAACACCGTCTTGCAGGATCAGGTAGAGAGCCTTGGACAGGATATATGCAACCTTACAGGTGATTCCAACATGTTGAAGGAAGAATTTGTGAAGGAAAAGGAGGATTTCCAAGTGCGTATTGTCACTCTGGAAAAACTGAATAATGATCTTGAAACACGGTATCGATCCCTTGTACTGGAGCATGAGAGACTAAAGGCTGAGTTGTTTGCTGCTAACAAACAATTGGTTGGGTTTGGTAAAGCAAGTGCTAATCTAAACTCTCTGTTGGGAAGCGGTAAATCCCATTCAGATAAATCTGGTTTAGGTTATGACACCTCTGTTCCCCTTGCTACTGCTAACACTTCCCGCACTACCTTTGTGCGACCAACAAGTGTCGCTATTCCTGCTCCTGTGCAGGTGCCTAGTGTGGTATCACCACCCAAGGTTACTCATGTGAAGCAAGTTCGGAAAAAGAACTCTAGACACAAAGGCTTTAAATGTCTAACATGTGGTCGTATGGGTCACACTTCTGCCTTTTGTTGGAATAATTTGTATCCTGCTCATCATCCTTCTTTTGCAGGTAACTCATATTGGAACAAGTCTTCCACCTTCTCCATGCAGGCTCCATACATGTGGAATGGCTA
Organism: Aquilegia eximia; assembly: GCA_023053565.1. NCBI lineage: Eukaryota > Viridiplantae > Streptophyta > Magnoliopsida > Ranunculales > Ranunculaceae > Aquilegia > Aquilegia eximia. The sequence continues at coordinate 18,911,882 of JALIGU010000003.1, forward strand.
TGCTCCGTGGGGTTTACCCAGAACTTCTCCTTATGGAAATCGTCCTCAAGCAACACCCATGCCTACTCCACCACCACATTTCTGGGATAGGAGTATGGATGCATCCAGGAAAATGGTGTCTCACATGGCTCGCTTGGTTGAACCATTGGCTTCATCATGGTATCTTGACAGCGGTTGTTCGCGTCATATGACAGGTGATAAGACTCTGATTGATAACCTGACTCTTGGTTATGGAGGTAAGGTTAGGTTTGGTAATGGTAAATTGCTTCCGGTTGAAGGTAAAGGTAACTTTTCTGAGGTTGAATCGCTCAATAGTCATGAGCTTCTTTTTGTTAAGGGTCTTAGGTCAAATCTATTGAGTATTAGTCAGTTATGTGATGCTAAATTTAAGGTTGTGTTTGAGGATAATAGGTGTGATGTTTTTGATTCCAATCATATCTTGGTGTTATCTGGTAGTCGCTCATCTGATAACTGCTTCATTGTCACTACACCTCTTCCGCTTTCATATACCTAATGTGGTCATTGGAACTGTCTGTGTTTAGGATGTCTTAGGTTTGGTCATTTATTGTTGTTGTTGGTATTGAGGACATACTACACTCTCTATTGTGTGGATTTCATTTTACAGATGTTTCTAGTTTGGCGTTCTCAACTGTCTTTGTGTCATGCATAGTTGTAGGGTTACATTATACTCTCTTCGTATTGGTAGTTTCTTGCATGATGCATTTCGATGTGGTTGGCTTGACATTTTCAATACATGTATAACTCCAGTCTTCCATGGTTGTTTCTTTCATGATCGTTGTTTTTATTTTCTTTATTTTCTCACCTCTTGTAAGTGGTCAATGACTCACAAAATCCCCAGCCATTTGAATGTCTTGAGAGCATACTCATTTGGCTAAGAACCCGTTGGGGCTGTGAGGGTCATGCTCTGACGGATGCACTCAAGAGATGTTAGTTCTTGTGTTGCACGTTATCATGGTATTGCACTTCTTGAGTGTGTTTGCCGAAAAGATGTAGGCTACACCCTACCCTCGTGTTCTGGTAAAAGATGGAGATATTTCATACTCCCACACGGGAATGGCATCTGTTTCAATGGTTTACAAAAAAAAAAAAAAAAAAAAAAAAAAAACAATAGTGTGTGTTTTTGGACTAGTTGCAAGTGACCTTCAATATTCTCTATGATCATGTCTTTAGTTTGTTTTTCGGAGGTTGGTATTGGTCTATCAGGTTCTTCTACATACTTGCATCATTCTAGTAACTACCATGTCATGGTGTATGATGTCGTTCTTCGATTTTGCATTCTCTTGTGGTTGAGGTTTGTTTGAACTATATTCGGTTGTAATTGGAATTCGTATGATACGTAGAAGTGCTTTCTTGTGATGTCTCTCAATTTTTGTTTTTGGGGTTGTGTGGTTTATTTTCTAGCTGTTAGGTTGGTTCTATTTTTTTTTACAAAAAAAAAAAAAAAAAAAAAAAAAAAGGGGGGGGGGGGGTCGTACGAACGTTTTGATGACGTCCGAACGTTGAGGTGGGCAGATCTATTTACAACGTACGAACGTGTTTATAGCGTACGAACGTAGGGTCTGGCAGATGTTTTTTTTATTTTGTCCCGACGTACGAACGTCTGTAGGACGTACGAACGTCCCTGATACAGTCCGGCCCATTTGCTGTTTAAATTCAAATTTTGCTTTAAACCATAGGCCAACTGTTATATAAATTGTGTTCCCTCTTCTTTGGCACACTACAAGCAGTTACCATCTTGTTTTTTCATTGCTCATATTAGGAGATCTTCTTCTACTCTTCTCCTTCCTTGCATTTGTTTTTTTTTTTTTGTTTCCTTGTCACCATCTTGTTCCGGTGTGTTTGTCGGCTAAGTTGTTGGGTATCCTCATTCACTATCACTTGTAAGTGTTTCTTGTGTTCTTTCCCTCCTCTCTATTGTAATGATTTGTTGGTTATTTGGCTTGCTTTATAGTTTTGTTGCTTAAGGTTGTTTGATTACATTTTGTCGTCATGGAACTCGGTGTTTCGACACTCGATTCGCCTTGCTTTTGGTTGTGAACGACCTTGAGGATTATTTCTCTCTTCTCTCTTATTATTCATGTTTCTTGTCTTGTGTTTGGATGCTTGCCACTGCTACATTGTTGTCATTAGCATATATCACGTTTCTGCACATCAAGTGTTTGTTGAAATGCCTCAATGATTTTTTATTGGCTTTTCTGTCAATTCTCTTACATTTTTGTTTTGTGATTGTGTAGACAATGGCTTCCAAGCGCGCACGCACCACTCCCTCCAACGCGGCATCCTCTTCTCGCGCTCCTAGGGGTAGAGGCTCCACTCCGGGTTCGTCGTCTCATCTCTCATCCCTTGGCGCTCATCCTCGAGCCAAGGCCATTGTTCCCGAGCGGTTCTTCGATTTGGGAGACATTGCTGCCACCCCTCTAGGGGCATCTCAACTTGGCAATATCGCATTGTTCTTTGAGACTCGGAATTGGCTAAGGGTGGCTCAACCAATCACCAAGTACTCGGTTGAGCATACGATAGCTTTCTATGAGACAAAGACACCCTCGCAAAATCGATCGAGTTTTTCCGTCTTGATTGAAGGTCGGCGATACACCATTTCTCCTAAGGTGATACGCGAGGCGTTGGGTATTAATGGTGACTTTATTCCTGAGGATGCTGTCTCTGTTAGATGGCCCGTTCCGGAGACAATTCAAATTGACTTTGTCAATCAAGTTCAGCAGATGTTTATTGATGGTGTCACGGAAAGGTATCATGCCAAGCACTACAGCGCCATCCTCCTGCACATGGTTGCTCACTCCAACATCTACCCCACCAAGGGCAACAAGATAATTATGACCGACGACATGGTCAAATTGGTGGTTTGTATGTCGGTGCACCATATTCATCTCTCTGAGGTCATCTACAATCGGATGCTTCAAATTGATGCAGCTAGGGGTACTCTTCCTTTCCCTAGCTTTATTATGACAATTCTCAGGCACTTGGGTTTTCAGGGACAGTATTTGGGGGTGAGCCCTCCAAAGTTTGTTGGCCACGACTGGGTCAATGCTATTAAAAAGGGCTGTCAGTCTCGTAAGTTGGCTTTCGAGTCCGTGGGTGCACGTCTGACGCACCACCTCATTTGGGGAGGTAGGGCACTTGTGCGTCATGATGATTTCGATCGGGCCTTGACCACTGGACGCCCCATCCCTGTTTCTGCTAGGGGAAATCGGGCTGTTGCAGCCATTGATGCTCGGGTTTCCTCTCTCCGACGTCATCAGGACCATATGGACGCTCGGTTAGATCGTTTTGGGGTCATTCTCTCTCGTCATGATGTCATGATCAGTGATATTCATGCGATGACCGTTGCTCAGATGCGTCATCTACAGCTGGACTTCACTCCCACCGACTTGCCTCCGTTTCCGGAAGAGGTGCCTCCAGTTCAAGGTGCGAGTGATGGTGATGACTCAGAGAGTGAGGACGAGGGTGATGGTGAACCGAGTGATGGTGCCTCGGACTCCGAGTAGTGGTTTTTCTGGTTTACTCTCCACATTTTTGTACTTAAAATTTTTTTTGCTATATCGGTTTGTTTCTATTTTTTTTTGTACTGTACATATTCTTGGATATTGCTATTTTCATATTAGTTCAAGTTGGTTTCCTTGTTTTGCAGTAAATTTTTCTGAGGTAATGGACCTTTCTTTTTGGGTCCATGTTATGTTTACTCCTAATTTTCTTATAAATAGGGAGTCTTCTTCTCTTTCACTCATATTGTGTCTTCTTACCTCTTGCTATTCTCTCTTTGTTCTTCAGAATTCTCTATGGCAGAATATGAACTTCATGGAATTTTTGTTCCGACTGTTGGTTATGTGTCGTTCATGGTAATGGAGTACAAGAACAATGCTAAGGTTTGTCGTTTGTGTCGCGTTCCCCATGGATATGACTATATTCATCGTCCTTTTCTTAATCCTTGTTTGGTTCGTGTCAATCATTGGGAGAGATTACCGGGACATCTTCAAAATCACATCTTGGAGTTAGTTGGTTATCCGAAGGTTCCAGATCTTGCTGCTCCACTTACCGACTGTGGCTTGGACAGCAGAATTGAGGAGTTGTTTTGTACGAGTGAATGGTTGGAGGATTATGATGATCATGTGATTGCTCGGTGGAATCGACCTTCGGCTCGTGCGGAGGCTTACTTCTCTAAGCTTCCTCTAGGTCATTGGGAAAGGGTTTTTCGAATTCGTTAATTCGAGCTTTCTACTTTTGTCGTTTTTGGTTTTCCTGTTTATGGATTTCTCTGTTTGGTTGACTTTCTGAACTTTTAACAAGTTGGGTTCGTTTTATATTTTATATGTTTTGTATTCTTTGTTTGGTTTTGATTTCTTTTGCTTGGTTATTTGTTTGTAGTTGTTCACTTGTTGTGACAAAAAGGGGGAGATTTATGACTCTAATTACTAACAATCGTCTTCCTGTTGTTAGGTTATTTTTGGGTCATGTTTCAGGTATGCTACACGTATGGGGGAGTTGCTCATGAAGTTTGGAGCTCATGAAGTATGGGGGAGTTGCTCAAGGAACTTCTGTTGAATCTTTGATTGCTTCCGTTCGATCTCTGATGGTTAAAGCATCTTCCTAAACCTGGATAACAAGAATTGGTGACTTGTTATGTGTTTCTATTTCGAGAGTTTTTGTAGGCATGCTTTATAAATGCCATGGTTTGGGATTGTAAGCACGTTTTATAAGTGCTATTAGAGTCATAGGTTTTTGTCACAAAATCAATGTCAAAGGGGGAGATTGAAACCGGCACGATGTGGTTTGACATCAATTTTGTGACAAAGTGTCTTTGGTTATCTCGCCTTGAATTCATTGTTAGGAAAACCAAGATGTACGCATGGTCGTCTCGTGTCCTTGTGTCTCTTAGGTCTGTCTAGGGAAAGTTACTGGGTTCTGGACGTACGTACCGAGTTAGGACGTACGTACGTTCACTGAAGCAGAGAACTTCTTTTGGTCAGGACGTACGTACTCAGTTAGGACGTTCGTACGTCCAGGTAGTCAGCAGACGTGTTTTCGTATGGAGACGTACGTACCGGTTTAGAGCGTTCGTACGTCATGTTAGGCAGCAGGCTTATTTTTGTGTGGCGACGTTCGAACGTCATATCGACGTACGAACGTCCAAAGTCGGTTTGCACAGTTTCGGCCCATTTTCCTAGGTTTTCAACCCTAAGTATAAATAGGGTTTCTCTTCTACAAAACAAGATAGTTCTTTGGCCGTCCAACCTTCTTCTTGTTCATGTGTTTTGGTTAGGTTTGTGATAGTAAATTTGTTTGTGGCTATTGAACTCAATCCCCTTTCTTCCCCCTTTTCCCAATTCATATCTTTGTGATCTTGAAGAGTTATTGTGAATTCGGCTTCGAGTCTTCTTGTGTGTTCATCAAGAAGTCGAGTGTCTTGTGCGTACATCAAGGTGCTCTGGTGAAGTCAAGGTGTTAGAGATAACCAGGAGTATCAACTCGCAGTGAGTGCAGGTAGTTGATAGGTTTGTACATCTCTTTTCATCTAGTGGATTATTTTGTTGTCGCGAGGACAACTGTGGACGTTTCCCAGTTTGGGTTTTACCACGTTAAAAAACTTCTGTGTGTTATTTACTTTCCGCGTATTGTTTGTTTGCTTGTTTGAATTCACATTTGTTTGTTTGCTTGCTTGAATTCACATTTGTTATACTAGCACTATTTGTAGTTTCTCAACACGCATCACTAAACCACAGTGCAGTAGTGCACCCTCTATATCATTAATTATCCAGAAACAGAAAATCAATTGGGATTTGTCATTTGTCATAAGACATTTGCATGAGAAAAACCAAAGCCAATCGTTATTGTTCATTGCTAGATACGGAGTAATAATAATATAAAAAATGCATCCAATCAATGTCTCTTAGTACATCCTAGCTAGTTGTGGCTTTACAGACTTTATCAAAATGATCATTTTTCTCGTACTATCGTAATATGTGATTTGGGTCCACAAGTTTGGGTTGGAGTTGTGATTTGGGTCCACACTTATGTTGACATGAAGAGAGACATGTTTTAGTTGGTAATTGGGGTGAAAGAAGGACAGTGTGAAATAGTGACTATATATAGGTCAAGAGATTCTCTGCAACCACGGACCAAGTCACATGTGAGCTTAAAACATTGAAACTCAACTGCTCAAATAATCAGTACCGTTGCGATCTATATCTCATATCTCAAAACTAAATAATGTTTTTGACTTTAGTAAACTTTTTTTCTAAGAAGAAAAATTAACGAATTAAATAAAGAAAGAGGGAGGAGTAGTAGTTCTAAACTTCATCGAGTCTTCTTTGTTGAATCTCATTTCTGTATTCTCTCTGTGAATCCATAATCATCAAATCCATTAAATCTATAATCAGCTATTTTGATAAACAATTAATGTGGAAATTTTGATATAATATTTTATGCTAACTTGTATGAAACTACCCATGACTCCAACTAATCTGACTTCTTTCTTTATTTTTAGGGAAATTTCTCAAAAAAACACCACATTTAGGTGCTTCTTCCCAAATAGCCACTCATGAGTGGTATTCTTCCCCAATAGCCACTATATCCCACTTTTCTTTTATTTTAGGTCTCTTTTACCCTTCTGCACATCAATTGGAAACATCACCATCAAATTAACTTTTCACCAAATCTGAATTTTTTTAATGCTTTGATAATGACATCAACACAAATTCCAACCGTTGGATTAGGATGGTGATATATAACCGTTGGATTAAGATAACTCTTCAACACAATATACCAACAACTCAATTTTATCTTCTTCTACTTTTTATTCAGAAGGTAGCTCGTTCAGAAGGCAGGTAGACGAGATGAATGGCTGCAAGTAGGACGAACTGAAACAGTTCTTCTTGTATGCCTTAGTTTAATGTTGCTTTCGTCGAGTTTAGTAATTGTGTAAACAATTTGCTCCAAGCCCCCAACTGTGAGTTGCAATTCTGTCTTTTCAAATTCAATGAATTTCTTGAAAATCACCATCTGAGAACCTTAGAACAATGGTGTTCGGTGGGGTTGGTGGGTGGAATTCGCTTGAGAAAATCCCAAGTCCCTGTAGTCGGCGCCAAATGTATTAACCATATTTGAGAGGTTGGTCAATACATTAATGAATGATGATGATCTGTATGATATGAACAATCATAATAAAGTAGAGACATGAACACCATTGTTTACGTGGTTCGGCAATTGTGCCTACATCCACGGAGAGGGAGAAAGAAGTTTATTATAGTAGTGGTGATACAAAATGGGAGCTCGATAATGGAGAGAGCTCAAGAGAGAGATGAGACTTGAGAAGTGAGGTCTCATCATGAGAGATTGGGGAGGTCGTTGATATTGAGACCTCACCATGAGGTCGTGTTGGGAGCATTAAGCCATCAGACCATGTGAGCAGAGATGAGAACCTCCTAGAATGAGTAGCTTGCCTTCATATTTATAGGCTACAATGTAACTCCATTCTTAGCATTTACTAGGGTAATAATGAGAGAATATCTTTGTAGTAATTGGCTTTAACTTTGTAACTTGTGCCATCAAGAGAGAGTCCATTAGATGATGACATGTGGCACCATGATAGACGGTAGAGATGGTGCCACATGTATGTTGTATATAGTACCCCTACACACAAGATGAAAGTGATGAAGGTTGTTCGGTAGACGATGACAACGATGGATCTTATTTGGACCATATAAGATGAATTAGAAGCTGAGATGTATGCTGATAACTATTTAATATTTGGTTCACTGGGTTCATATGGCCAGAATGCATGCATTTCACCCATATCAGACAACCATGAGGTGATATTTCACCCACTATGTTGATCTTTATTATCTCCCAGAGTTACTTTGAGGATATTGCAGCCGGTTTAGCAGGAAATAGTACTGGTTTAGCAGATGTTAGATATAGCATAGAGAATAGATATAGAAATAGTTTTAGTAGCAACAATGTTCCCCGTGATGAGAATAATTTTCTAAGATGCACAGTTACAAATATCTAAGATACAACAAATCTACGTGTGTTTAAGTGGTATTAGACTGTGAATACTTCTTACAGCCTTTACCTGAAGGAATGTCTAATTCCTTTTAATTGTTGGTAGTTTTATTTTTTACTAGGTTGATGGTAATTTGTATCGGTTAAAATAGTCTTCTATATCGGTTAAAACAAGCCTCTTATCAGTATACATAAAATGATTGCCCTCATATGACACTTTTTGAATCATGTTAACTTCTTCTTATATATTAATGTAGTTCAAAGATTGAACCTATATTAATAATTCAAAATAGTTGCTGCTAGTGTCTTTTATATTAGTGTTCTAAATATTGCACATATATCCTCTAAAAAGCACAATTGTAATGTCTAAAACCTACGCATTACGTCCTCTAAAATCTAAATACCATTATAATCTAAATACCATCATTGCACCCATACATTCAACTATGGTCCATACCAATTAAAGAACATAAAATGATAACAAAAGCACAATAACATAAATAGAAAATAACAAGTCTTCTACACTGTAGGCATACATTTTTTTGGAGGCTCCAGTCCACACTCAATAAGTTCCATACCAAGGCGTTTTCTCATAAGAATAGGATTTTGACTGAATTTGAGGGGTTTTCCCTTGATGATACAATCAGTATAAGCAATCAAAAAGCTCCACAACAGTCGCCATCAGGTTGTTGTACACATTCAACAAATTCCATATCCCATTCCATTTCTAAGTCGAATCAGGCAATTTTAGGTTAGCAGCAAAGACCACGTACACCAACATCTTCTCAAGGCCTAATTGTTGTTGTGTTGGATTTGTATAGTCCAAAGAATTATATACTCTTATCTTCTTCTTTCCAAAGCTAAAGATCAAAAGTATCCAGTGGTTACAGTTGACCTGTGTTATTAACGGATAGTAATGACTATTTAGAGGATATAGAATAAATTATTTAGAGGATGGACTATGTTTGCTTTAACCGATACAATTAGCGATGACTATCCAGTGATTTTGTGTACAGTCTTAGTTCTTACAACATCACCCCATTATATAACAGGCTAACATAAACCACATAACCATTATATAATTTACAAAATAAGGTGTCTATAATTAGCAGATAAGATAATACCAAATTAAGAATAAATGTCTAACATTGTGCAAATATCAAACACTATTCTAACCACATAATATTTTACCATTTAGAGGATAAGGATTTGATAATAAGCCGATAATATATCATAAAATATGAGGATAATGTTCAACATTTAGCAAATAACAAACATTAAAACTAAACATGCACCATTCACCAACTTCGGGATAAAATTCTAACATTTAGAGGATACAATATGGCAAAACTGAAGATAAATGTGAAACTTTTAGCAAAGTGGATGTATCTGACATCAATGGTCAGAGATGCATCTGGTTGTAAGCATAATAATCTCAGAAGGTATAATCGATTCATATGATGTATATCATAACCAGAAATGGGATTATTTCTTGCTTTTACAATTGCATCATTGATCATCTTTTCCCTAATATATTTCATGCCAAAATATTTCTCTCTAAATGGACTTCTGACATATTTTTTCATAAACATAAACTCATGTGGTATATAACACCAATTGCCAACCCTGAATTCAAAGTCACATCTAATGGTGTGAACCGCGTTCATACTCCCCCAATCTTGTACAAAAAAAAAAAATTGAACCCTAGATTTCACAATTTGTGAGGTAATCATGTGTATTTGATCAGTTTGAAGATCTAAAAAAAAAAAAAAAAAAAAAAAAAAACTTCCTTTGCTTTCTCTTCAATTTCTTCTTTTTGCTCTTCATCGGAATCTCTTGTATATTGATTTTCACAATTTGGGTATCACCAGTTTGTTTTTTGCTTCCTTTAGGTAGTTTAAAAACCATTTTGTAGAAATTAACAACAATCTGATGAAAATCTAAAAATTTAGCAAGATTTTTCGAAAGATTTGGTTAAAGAAAGAAAAAGGTGTTATAAAATGGAGGCGGTTGGGGAGAAGAAGAAGATAGTTATGGTTTAGTTTTTTAGTAAATTAGGGAACTTTGTTTTCTAAAACCTTTCCCGCCTCCCAAGCCCGCCCAAACTATAAACACGTGTCATAATCTGGTTGGAATGCACAAGTCTTTATTCAATCCTACCCGTACACATCATCTACTTATTACCAATTATTTATTAATTTTCTTAAAATTAAATTTCAAATCAAAGGTTACGATTTAATAATCTTATTATAAGGAATCAATGGTTCACATTTAATATACCTTTATGCATGACAAGTCACATCACCTTTTACATAGTCAAAATCAAGTTAAAAAGTACAAAGGGTAGTTTAGGTAAGAAAAAATCTGAAAAGTATAAAGTGGTAGGGTAAGGTGGCTGTTTGGGAAGATTACCTTTCATGAGTGCCTATTTGGGAAGAAGCACCTAAATGTGGTGGTTTTTTGAGAAATTTCCCTTATTTTTATCTTCCCTGTGCCTTCAGATGAAAAATCTCTCTTATTCAAGAAAAAAAAATTCAGATTTCTTCTCCTTACTAACAAATTATCAAACCCAAGTCCCTTTAAAATTTAAATCGAATATCACAAAATAATGGTTTATCTTTAAGATTCAAAAAATTCTCAGGATTCTTGTTCTTGGTAAAAATCAGAACTTTAGGCGCAGGAAGACGAGTTTTTGTTATTTTATTTTCTCATTAACTTATTTTTCTTCCAACTTTACCCCTAAAGATGGACTCTTCTAGTCATGTACTAGGTATTTCTTGCTTTCCCTAATGATGTTGTACTGGGATGGGCTTAGAATTAGGGTGGACCTACTTTAGATTATATGTGGTGGACATGCCTGTTTGACTGGATGCATGTATTAACTGAATATATGTTGATTGGGCCCTGGTCCATTGAGTTAAAATGTTAGAAACCGGGTTATATTTATATTGGGCTTCGAATCTTGGACACATCTGCTTGCTTAGTGATATAGGACACGTGGCGAAAATTTTACTACTGGTCATGGAAGGATGCTGATGATGTTATTTTACTGTTCACAGGCCTGCTCTGATTAAGGTAGTTTAGATATGCTTTTAAAACGAATCCAGTTTGGACATTAAACTTAACAGCAAAGATTGTACAGTATAACACTACCATTCCTTTCTTCGTTTTAATGTCTGTACCCATAGCTTGTCAGACACCCATGGAAAGGTACGTAAGTCGATATCAGTGTCCACTCTATAAAAAGGTAAGAGCATGCACGGGGATACCCATGTCTCTGGGGATATCCTTTCTTTATACCCCTCACCTAACCCTTGCTAACCCCCTTTTCAAAAGAATCTGGGGACCTTTCATACCTACAAAAATTTCTTTCTTTCTCTGGAAGGTTTTGCATAAGGTTGTCCCTGTGGATACTGCAATCATGCACAACCACATTTCGCTTGCCTCTAGATGCTCTTGTTGTTTTAAACCTTCTGTTGAATCCCTCAATCACCTACTTTTCTACAGTGAGCTAACTCAAAATGTGTGGAGACACTTCATGAACTTAGCCAATGTTTTTTGGCCAAGAATTATAACCCCACAAACTGTTTGGGTGTCATGGCTTTCTAATAGGATCAACGGCTCTATGGAAAATTTTGTCTTCACTCTCATCCCTTTTATAATCTCCTGGGAAGTATGGAAAGAGAGATGTAGGAGGAGGTATGAAGATTCATATACCCCCACACAAAACAAACATCAGCTCCTCTTACTCAAATGCAGGTACTGGATCATGAAGATCAACCATCTTTTTAAACCAACCACAACCTCCAGCAAAAAATTCCTAATCACAGCATCCCAGCTGGGCCTGAAATACCACAACCCCCCCTCTCACCCCCCAACCCTGGTTTTCTGGACTAGACCCCCTGACCCCTTTTTAGTCCTCAACACTGATGGTGCAGCTTCTGACGGGGCTACTGCAGGTGGGGGTATCTTAAGGAATCATCTGGGACTTTCTCTGGCAAACTATTTCTCATTCTATGGAGAGGGTACAAGTAACTTAGCTGATCCCAGAGCAATCTTGGATGGCCTAACCTTTTGCACAGATCTGGGTCTCAACAACATTTGGGTCTCTACAGATTCCATGCTAGCCACTAAATGGTTCACTAAGGAACTAACTGTGCCCTGGACACTTAGAGCCTGGTGGAGGCAGATCTGGCTTCTCTCTGAAAGTTTGAATATACATATCCAACACACTTACAGAGAGGGGAACCAAGCTGCAGACTACCTGTCAAAGTTGGGTCTCAAATACCAAGCGGATGGTGCAACCAACATTCATACAGATAAAGAGCTAAGGAAAATCATTGCAGGTGATAATCTTAACATCCCATATCTGAGATTTAAATAAAAATAACTAACACTGCAGGTTCAACACTTTCCCATGGTCAATCAGTTATAGTTAAAGCGATAATTATAAAGGTACAACTCCTTCTTGGCCACACATGCCTCCACAAATTAAACCTAGATACTGGGACCTGGATAAGAACCTGGCACAACAATGGTAGAAGAAGCCCACCCTCCAAGCATCCTCTCCACACCATGGTCTATCAGCATTGGATCAATCCGTTTGCAATTCCCTCCAGCAGCTCCATCAGCTCCATCAGCTCAGCTAGCCAACCTAGCAACAAACACAATGCAGAACCAGGGAAGTTATTCACCTTCATTCCTAGTCATCCATACTATTTTGTTTAACCCCCATATTTTAACTTTCTGTTTTCCCCTTGTTACTAGATGTAAAGAAATGTACATACCTCATTAAGGGAGTCTGCATCAGAAGTTGAGGTTCCAAGTGGCTAGCATCAGAAGTACCTCCAACCTCATACACACTGCCTGGGAATAAAAACCCAGGTGGCCCATCAGCTTCCTCCATCACCTCCTCCTTCACTTCCACTGGGAACCCAACAACCCCTGGATTCTCATATGCTTCCATTGCAGCATCATCATCCTTATACATTTCCTCTGGTCTCTCCCCAACATAATCAGGCCTAGAGCGACCAAAAACCCTCCTCACCTCAGCTCCTTTTGGTCGATGTGCCATAGCTCTACATCCAGCACATTTTCTTAAACACTTCTGAGCAAGCTTGATCCACTCAATACACAGATCATGATACATGACCCCAGTTCCATTGGTAACCCATGCTTCAAAATGGCCCCAAGCTTTTTGGGTAACCCTATAGGGATAACGAGGGAAAAAATCATCTATCATCCCCTTGGCAATATACCCAGTCCCATTGACAACATAAGCAAAGGTGAATTCCTCCTTTTCACCATTAAATTCCAGAACCACAACCTGTCTCTGAAGGCACTGCACCACCTCAGAACCATGCTCTTTGCCTTTCTCTGAGCACAATGAGCGCAATATTGTAGAACACGATCGTTCAGACAGGAGTGGGGAATCCATGAGAGGAGGTTGCAGAGTAGGATGGTTTCTCTTTTTGAGAATAGCAGCTGAACCAGAAGCCTGATCCTTTAAGCCTTCACACGGCTCCATAAGAAGACTGTTAGTCGCAGAGTCCTGAGAATTTAAACCGCTCTCTCTCATTAGTAGCAAGTGTTGGAACTGTTTCCAAGCCTAGCCTCTCTATACACTTGAACCTGTTTGTAATGGGCCTGCCCACAACCAACCCCCCCCCCCCCCCCCCCCCTCTCTCTTTACTTACTCTGTTGTTTTATTTTGTTTCCTTTCCAAAAATTAATATAAGCCCAAGAGGTTAAAATTAAAAAAAAAAAAAAGATATCCATGTCTCTCTACCCTGTAACTCTACTCTGCTGCTATCGTACCCGTCACAATGGGTATATAGTTAGATCCTAAATTAGTACCATTATGTTCAAGTTTGGAAATTGGAATTTGAAACATGGGCAATGGGGCACATAATGGGGCATGTACCCTATGATGTCAAACTAAACTAAGATACAGATCAATCAACTAATCCAGTCAGGATGTTTTATTTTATTTTTTGTTAAAATAAAATTAATAATAGTGTGATTAATTATATGTGGACATCTCATATTCTCATGCAAGTTTTTTTTTTTTTTAGTTGTAAACAAATTTGTATTACTTACTTCACCATTAATTGTACATATTTGAAACTTTTTCTTGTAACCCATCATCAAATCAATCCTTTTGTTGTGTGAAAAGACTAAAGGTCCTTTTTTTTTAAAAATTTTTTTTTTTAAAAAAAAAGTCTAGAAGTCATTTTCTTATAAGCTAGGAATCTTTAAACATACCTAATGCTTAAAATGGACACCAACTTTTAGTGTGATTAATGTATCTATACCAAGGCAACTTTCTGTCTAGTGATGTTAACTTCTCAGCATATATACGGTCAAAAGATCGAAAGAGATTTTTGTATTATTACTCGAAGAAATATGGGTGTTTTGATGAGAGCATCAGTACAAGTATGGAGGTGAAAATTAATGCTTAGTCTCAATCCTTTTTTATCAAAAATAATTATTCTACAAGGACAAATCATTCAGATTTATCTTTTTTCTTCTTTCTCATTGTCTAAGCTAATTCGTTTCTCTAGATTCTTAACATGAACTCTTCTTCCAACAATGATAGTTCTTCTTCGGACAATGGTGATTCTATGCGCCATACTCCCAAAAAGGGGAATTGGGAAAGATGTTATGACTGTTGTAAAATTTTTAAAATATTTCAGATTTTCACATCAGTTTGCATTCGGTATGATAGTGTTTGAAGCCTGCCTTAAAGCCAAATTAAAATTGGATACCTCCTACCGTGCAAACTGATTGAAATGTATTTTGTGTGTATTTATGTAGGTGTTTGTTTGTGTTGAAGGCTTGTGAGTGTTTCTTCTACTCTAAGTGTAGTGTTTATTATTTTATGCATCTGTGAGTGTTTATTTTATGTAATTGTTTTGACAAATGCTAGCGTGAAAGGCCTTTCACTTATCTACATGAAAGGTTCATTATATTTTGCCACATGCCCAAGCTTAACTTAGATACTTACTAGTCTGGTTTTACTTTTTAAATAAAATAAATTTAAACAAAATAATAAAGGCTTAAATAAGATAACAGACACTCAAATAAGAGTCTAAATAAATTTAAATAAATACACCCTCAAGATGTGTGGTCCAGATTTGTTCAAATTCCACTAGAGTTATCCACATCCAAATAGGCTATAGTTTTCCAAATAGGTTATAGTTTTTTTTTTTTTTTTTAGCAAACAAACTTTTTTATGCAAATTAAAAAAAACTGGACTAAGAAGTATCCAAGTTGAAATTGGACATGTGAGAGAATATGATGAAGCTTTCATGTAGATAGGTGAACGACCTTTCATGCTAGAACTACTTAATTGTTTTATATGTACGTATTGTTCTGAATTATTAATATATGCATTATTCTTTAAATGTTAGGACAAAGTTCAGGTTATAATATCCGATAAATTTCAAAGACAATAGAATTATTAGTCTAACTAACCCTAGCTTCCTTGCTATTTTTTTTCGGTGAAAAGAAAATGATTGTCAAGTTTCAACAAATAAAAATTATTATTAAAAGTAATTATATTACAATAATTATTTAAGCGAAATAGATTGATGACTAATACAAACCAAATCAATGATCACAAAATAAATGGGGGCCAATTAGAGGATATTTATACGGGAAGAAGGTTCAACTCACTTTTTGACCTAGCTGGGCAAAATTATAAATGAGCTCCAATCTTATTTGAATTGTTCACGTTGTACTTATTTCTTTTCATCAACCAATGAAAAAGACTTGAGGTTTTGTTGGATGAAATGCTAACATATCAATGATCCCCTTATATGCATCTTTGGTACATTCAAAATAGTTTTCCACAGTACTCTCAAGATCCCCCTTCTGTATAAGAGACCGATATTCCTTACTTTTTTTTTGAGGTAATTAGCGATTGCACCCCAAAAATTAATTCTTATTTGCAACACCCCCCAGTTTTCGAATAGTTTAACGTTGGCCCCTCTTTTTGCCTCATTTTCTCCATAATGGCAATTTTGCCCTTAATTTAGTGTTTAGCATTTCCACCCCTAAACTTGAAAACCACCTTCCAATGCCATATCAGCACACCAATGTGGTTTTAATACCAACCATTGATTCAAATATACGTAACTAGAGGAAAATCAACAACTTATAAGTTAATCTCAATAAAAACTTATAACACACATCTCGAGGAAATCTTGTAAATATCTAAACATGATCGAAGGACAATAAGGTGACACGTGTCATTCGATGGAAATAAGAATTTTACCAAAACTAATCCTAAAGTATAACATGTTCTAACATACAACCCTAAATAATTTACAATGGTGGAGATTTCTTTTACCATTATTGTTGATAATGGCAAACATATATGGTTTCGATAGTCGTCGTCGTTCACAAACGTCTTTCCCACATTACTTCAAACTAATTAATGGAGTAATTGAAATTAATGATGGAGAATCAGAAGACGGTAATTAGAGACGAAGAAGATGACATGAGGTTGAAGAAGATCAAATGGTGGTAATTGAAGATGCAATGGTTGATGTAGTGAAAATTGTTGAAATTGAGACTGATTCTGAAGATTGACACTAAATTCGAATTCTATCACATTCTCCTTCATTGCATCGGCTATAAACCCACCTACAACCATCACCTAAGTGTCCCCCCTCCTCTCACACACATTTGATATTCAACCTGCAAATTGAAATTGTTTAGCTTTCACCTCTTTTAAATGGTTTGTGTTTTAAGTTAACCCCTCAAATTGCAGAACACAAAAAACCATAGGTTAAGATAACCATATATTAACGTACCTCCATTAAAATCAACATAAAAACAAATAACAAAAGTTAGAAATAACCACTAATATACCTCCATGTTGTTGATGTTAGTTTTAGAGTAGAAGTGTTAGTTAACTTAGGATTTTCAATTTGATGTTGACCTCACCAATTAAAGAAGGGAATAAAGTATTTAAATAGAAAGGTGTTTTCATGTGCTTGAAGAAGTGAAGAAGGTGTTCAAAGAGTCCAATTTATGGACAACGGTGAAGATGATGATGATGTCACAAACACAACGGCTATTTCATCATTTAATTGATTTATGGAAGAACATGAAGATGTTGCCACATGTCTCTTTATCAACTATTGATTAGGTATATCTAACATTGATGGTCCTCGAGATGTTTATTAAAACAATGAGATTGAGATTAACTTATGAGTTGTTGATTTTTCTCGAGTTACGTATATTTTGAATCAATGGTTGGTATTAAAACCACTTTGGTGTGCTAATGTGACATTGGAAGGTGGTTTTCAAGTTTAGGGGGGGAATGTTAAACACTAAATTAAGGGCAAAATTATCATTATAGAAAAAAAGAAGCAAAAAGAAGGGCCAACGATAAACTATTTGAAAATTTGGGGGGTGTTGCAAACTTGAATTAATTTTTGGGGTGCAATCGCTAATTACCTCTTTTTTTTTTTTTTTGCAAGCGGGGTTGAGGGGAGCCCTACCCCTTCTAAATTACGTGCAAAAACTTCTATCAACAATCAGCTGTTGACGTGTTTCGAATCCACAACCTCTCCACTTTGTGAGAGGGGTGTTACCATTGAGCGACAGGCTCATTCGCCAATATTCCTTACTTTAATCAACGATGAGAAGACATTGTTCGTAAATTGCTTGATTACGTACACGGACATGTACATAAACCACATCTTTGTTATCATTGTAGAAAAATGAAACAACTAGTCCACAATAAATGGAAATGGACAAGTTAGGTTGAAATACTTCCATTGAGGCAAGTCTGGAGAGAAGATTTCAAGTGTTAAAAGTGGTGGTTTCATCTAATGGATGACCAAAACATATATACGAGTATATGACTCATACTACTTTGTAGTGCATGCCATAGGCATGGCATTGAATCCATGAGGAACACGTGTAGACTGTACACATTAAGGTAAGTCTACACATTAAGGTAGGTGGTTGTACGACGATCTGTTGCTTATTAATTTAGTTAAAAATCATATAATTCAAAGTTCTGAATATGTTCTAAGTGAAATATGTTCTGAATATTGTTCGTATAAGTCTTTTTGTCCCTGCAATCGTTACGGTTTGTTGTCTTGAGCGCACTTAATTTTAAGTTTGTTCTTTTAGAAGAGATAGGCAAGAAGTAAACTTTCTCATCTCTTCCACTGGTAATAACTTTGGGGATTTTTAGACTTAACCCCCCTCATTATAACCACGATTTGAATAAACCCTCCTATTTGTCCAAAGTTGGACTTTGCCCCCCTCCGTCTCCCTTCCGTTTCATATAACGTCCAAACTCAAATAATCTGACCTAAATACCCATGATTCAATTTAATGGATTTAACAATCTAAAACTTCTAAATTCTAATAACATTAACAGAGAACAACAAAGGGAGAGAAAACACCATGTTATACTGATAATTAATCTCAATCTCTTTTCAGATATCTACAAGAGTTCTCTTAGATTGGTTTGGCTTTTCTCTATGTAAAAGTTGAAATCAAACTGCAACCATTGAAAAGCTCTACAAACACCTGACCTCTTGTTGCTTCACCAATCTCTCACTTTCACTTTTCCTACTCTCAAAAGAATTGTTGCTCTACCTTCAATTTCAACCCCTCCTTAAAAACAACCATTATCCCTTCTTTTCTGAACTGTAAAACCACCATTAATTCTTCTTCTTTTTCTTCTTCTTCTTCTTTTTCTTTTCCTTTCTCTATCTTATTCGCAGATTTGAAGTTTTAAAATTCAAACCCTAGCTTTGAAATTGAAATTTTTACAAACAAGTTTCTTTAATTCTTCCAAAATTGTCAAATTTGGAGAAAGTTTAATTTGGGTAACTTCAGAAACATCTAAAATGAGAGAAATTTGAGGAATTAAGATAAATTGTGAAGTGGAGATGGTAGTTTTTACTCACTTGCAGTGTATTTGAGTATTTGTATTTGGGCATTTGAATTTAAATAAATAAGGAGAAAATTTAGCAAAACATAAGGAAGAAGAACATGATAAAGAAAGAACATGGAAGATACCATGTGGATTGAAGGGAAGTAAATTCTCTGTTATATTAGTTTTCTTAGTTTTTTTGTTGGGGGTTTAATACTTTAATTACAAACCAACACTCAGGGGTATTTTGGTCAGACCATTTAAGTATGGACGTTGAATAAGACGGAGGATAGACAGAGGGGGGCAAAGTCCAATTTTGGACAAATAGGGGGGTTTATTCAAATCGTGGCCATAATTAGGGGGGTTAAGTCTAAAAATCACATAACTTTGCTTATGAAAAAACCCAGTATGCTGAGATCGCATCCTCTATTTCTAAATATTGAAAAATGATAAAAAAATAAAAAATAAATATATACTTTCAAATGAAACATATAGTGATTATTCTTACTAAGAAAAATTATTGATGATAGTCTACAGTTACGGAGGCTATTGAATAGGCTCTTTATTGCCTTTAATTTGCTTTCGAGAACAAAATCAAGTTTGATCATAGTACAAAATATCGCGATATATCTTGATATATCGCAATATATATCGGTTTTTGAACAAAACGATACAATACATTCCCGATATTTATCCTTGATGTTTCTGTAAAATATCGGCCGATATTTTACGATATTTAGTGATATTTTTCGATATTTTTTGAAATATTATTTTTTTACAAATTTTTATTTTTTGGAAATAATTTGTTTATTCCATTTTTAAAAGATATGATATTCTTTAGGTAAATACTATGATAATATATTTCCAAATTTGATTTTATATATATTTTGTATAACAAATTGATATATTAGTCGATACATTCGATGTAAAATATCCACAGATAGATTCCAATATATCTCGATATATCTATTTTTTGGAGATCGATACATTAGTCGATATCGATATTTTGTACTATGAGTTTGATAAAACCTATCAGTTGAAAGTTTTAAGCAACAGACTTTTTTCCATCATTTTACAATGGGTAATTTCCCGAATAAGCATAGCTTTATGCTGTTTCTTCCCAAACAAGCACACTTGAGGGAAATCTTCCCAAACAAACACAATTTTGACTTTGAATTTTGTATTTTTGTCTTTTAGCATATTTTTTTTCCTGTTATACCCTTTAGCCTATAATCATTACTTTTAATAGGTTTTTAGTAGATGTGGCATCTTAAATAACGACATGACAACAGATTACAACCATTGGATCATGATAATAAGTTATAACCGTTGGATATAATTTGCTAATTACTATCCTCCACAAGTAGATGTTGTTTCCTCTACAATTTGAAATTTTAAACACGTATCTGCTGCACTAAACAACAGCCACATCAGCGCCATGTGTCATTAACCGTTGGGTTTTAATTGGGCGAGATAATCGAGCGGGAACAGGTAAAGGTTAGCAAACTAGGGTTTTCAGACATTACACCATTTCAGAATCCCTAACCACCCACTCTCTTTTCTTTTTAAACCTATTCCTCTTCCATTAAACTGCTCATAACCCTTCATAATTTCTTTCCCATCTTCCATTTCTACATAATCATCTTCTAATTTCTACACAATCATAACCCTTCTTGCTTTCGTAGAATGCGTGCTTCGAGGAATACCACCTCAGTTCGATGCAAATCTTCTTCAGATGCGCTATCGTATTGCCAGAGACCTAATTGATATAAGGGAATCGCCCTCTTCCAAAAACAAGAGCAGAGTTTAGTTATTTGGTGTTTGTATGCTATATGTTTTATTTGGTTGTTTGAAGACATGTTTTATTTGGTTGTTTATGAACCTAATGTTTTTTATTTGGTTGTTTGTGAACCTATATTCATGGTTGTGAATGATTGTCCATGTTCTTATTTGGTTGTTTGTGAACCTATATTGTTCTTGTTCTTTATGTTTGAATTGTAGAGGATAAGAAAACATATTGCAGCCGATAATCAGTAACAACATAACGGATAACACTGAAATGCACAGTAGACAATCTAGCCAAAATCCTAACACAAGAAGATAACACGGAAGTGTCACTGATAAAACATACGATAAAAAGAGTGTTTGCCTGTCAAAAACATATTGGATAACAATGAGATTTTAAGCCCCTGCCCTTATATATCATGGAAATCAATACAAAATAAAGCCAACGGATAATAGGCTATATTTAGAGGATAGCACTAAGTATGTAGAAGATACATTTCCAAAAAATATTACAAAACCCATTTCAGTACTTAGATTGTAGCTGGGAGAGGGCTTAGAGGTGGCCCTTCACCAAATAGGGTGTGACTGAAGAGTTGATAGTCATCTACACATTCAAGACATGTTGATTTGTTGTGACCTCTGACTCTACACATTGAACATCGCCTACTCTGGACAGGGACACCCTCAGCTTTACCTCTCTTCCTGGCTGTTTTAGGACGCCCTGCCTTTGAAATTTAGTGGTGGAAGAATTCTTCTTCTTTGTCTGTCAGTTGGCCATTCTTCCTTCCCTCTTATGGGTGTCCATTCTTCTCTATAAGTTTCTATGTATGTTTCCTTCAGGTAGTACACCTCAACAAATTTGTATGGATCAAAGCCAACTTCCTTTATAGCTGCCATGGCATACTCACATGGTATCCTCATGGTTTGAAACCATTTGCATGTACATGTTCTTTTGTTGAGGTCAACCACACATGCCCTTTTAAGCCCCTGTAACAGACCAAATACCTGCTGAAGCTCTTTCAAGTGTGCACTTTCTTGCAAGTGCAACATTGTGCATTATTTGCTCTTGACACCATGTTGTGACAGGTGAATTGAACTTCAAAGAACCATTGCGATAATCCCGATAATGCCTAATTACATTATCTCGTATCATTGAAACAATGGTAGTAACTGGCATCATTCTTTCTCCAATGATCATTTTGTTCCAGCTCTCCACATGATTTGTTGTCACAATTCCAAATCTGCAAAATCAAGGTAAAGGATAGAAATGTCATTGTACCGGATAGAAACGTCATTGTAGAGTATATAAAAATATAATAGTAAACTTACCTTGATTTCTCTTAGAAATCACTTGCCCACTTTTCTAAAGGCCCAACATCCATCAGTTTTTCATGTGCTTTGGAGGATAGGACCCATATTCCTAGCATATTTCCCCAAAATTTTTGTTGGTTGAGGGTTTTTGCAGATTCTTGCACCAAGAACTTGATTTTCTTGTGACCAAACTTGCCATTCATGTGATAGGAACAATACATATGGACAACATTTGGTAGAATTTTAGGAACACCTTGGATGATGTTTTTGTGTCTATCAGATAACAAAATGAACTCGTGATCTACACCAACCACATGGTCCCTTAGTTTGGTAAAAAACCAGTCCCAAGAATCATTTTTCTCTTTCATTACAACTGCAAAAGTGAGGGGGAACACATGGTTGTTGCCATCGACTGCAATAGCACTTAGAATTGTTCCATCGAACACATGGTCCCATATGATGTCTTGTTATTAGCGATCCTTATTTTTTACTCACCATGTACATATGCAATCTCAACTCCTTCAACTGTAACAACCAATTGCCCACCATATTGGAATATGATATTAAATGTGTTCTCTGCATAACATCAATTAAAATGGGTTTAATATCACATCTCTATAAACGAGTGTACTGACGTTATCTGCTACAATATCAGTATTAACGGCTACAATTGAAAGTTTATCATCTAGAAATTTAAGAATGTATGTTAAAGTGATAATCAGTACCACATGATAAACCCACTTTTAGATCTTATAATCATTAGAGAAAAAACTTCAAAACCCCCCATAAAACAGAGTCAAAGACCACTAGACAGTAGACACTAGTGATTTAAAGCTTGAAAACAACATACTAGAAACCCATAAACCAAATTCTGGGGTTTTCATACCCCCAACCCAACAATCAACTAGAGTTGAAACCCCACCCACAATTGAATGCTTGCATTTAAACTGGTGGGTGTGTGTGAGTGAATATTTTAATGCCACTGAGATTGAAACCCTAAAACAAACAATTTTAATACCAATGATTGGTATTGATGCCATTGAAATCAAAACCCCCATTATCATTATAAATGAACATTAAAACCTTCAAACCTTAAAACTTACCAGGAATCTGAAAAACGTTCATAACTTGCTTACCCTTATTGCTTCCTTTTTTCCCCATGATGAAAGAATGACCGATGAAAACCCCAACGTCAAAAAAAAAAAAAAATCGAAGTTTTACGACAAAGAGAATGTGATCTGATGAAAAGAGATTAAGGTTTTATCTTCTTGTTTATTCTCTGTGATGAACAAAGAAGCTGAAGAAGAACAGAGAAAAGTTTGCTTTACTTCTCTTTTAAGGTAAGACAGCTGTTTTTGTCTTTTATGGATGGAGGATAGAGCAGTGTAACGTGGAGGATTGCTAATGCTGGTTTCTGTGTTATTTCATCCAACAGTGGCAATCAAAGATGTTTTTTCATCTAACGGTGAGGGTTTACTTTGCTGAATTTAATGATGAAAGAGAAAATCAATCAAACAAAAGATATGATGTTGATGGCTTAAAGTTGTCATAAGGGTAGAAATGTTCAATTAATTAATAAAGTCAAAATTGTGCTTGTTTGAGAAGATTTCCCTCAAGTGTGCTTCTTTGGGAAGAAACAGCATAAAGTTGTGCTTATTCGGGAAATTACCCTTTTACGATAGAAGCTGGAAGCTTAATGTGTATTTAAACTTTAAAGTGTAGTATTGCTCATAGACAACTAAACGTTATCCTTCTCAGTTAGTTGCACATGCCAAACATAATTACATGTAGTTAGAAAGTGAGAAACATGAGGATTAGGAAACATTTGACATTAGTGATAATTTTGTTAGAATTGAAAATTACATCAAGAAACATGATTGGTCATTCTTTGCTACTTCTTTTGGATCAATACAAAGCCTTAATTTATGGAGTGATAAATCACCCACCCTCCAACCCATAACACACATGACACATGAACCAAATTTAGTGGTGATGATATAAAAGGAATTCCCAGTGCAGCTGATCCTGGCCTGGACATTTTAACAGCCCTTATCTACTTGGCAAACATTTGTGGATTTAAAAACGGTTGGACACTTCAGAGTTCAGTCTCTCTCTGTTCTACTTCTACTCTTCTTCCTCTGTGAAATGGCAAATATTTGTATAACTTCTTCTTCCTCTTCTGCAATTCAATCTTCTTCCATCTTTTCTTCTTCTTCTTCTTCTCCAAATTTATATATTACTCTAAACCCTTCAATCTTCCATCTTGTTAAACTCAACAACAGACCATTTTCATCATCTCTTATCTGTTTTTCTTCCAAGAAGAATCCTGGTTTCATGGATCAAATTCTTGATTACATTGAAGGTAAATTGTTTTCAGTTTAAGCATTAACCAGAATTGTGTTCCTTGCATACTTCATTGAAAACCCCTGAGAAACACCAAGAACATGAGCATGCATGAGGCTACCTGAGTGATTGATTTATTGGCATGTGTAATTGATTTGTGGGTGCATTTGTAGGAGGACCTAAATTAAGAAAGTGGTATGGTGCACCTGATTTGCTTCCGAAAGATGGGGGTCAAGAACAAGATCAAACCAATGATTCTCCAGGTAGCAGTACTAGTTTTTCTAAATTTTGTACATGGTTTTTTTTTCTTCTTCTGGTATTGAAAGAATTCCAGTTTCTCTTTGAAACATAGAAAAAGAAGAAATCAGAGATGCAGTATTGGTGACAGATGGGGATACTGAGATTGGTCAGGTGAGTTTATAGGGCATAAGTTTGATGATTATAGACTCATTTAGGCCCCAAGTTGAATGTTGATTTATCTCACCTGTTTTGATCATTTTATATTTTGATAAACATTTTCTGTTTTATTTAAAACAGAAAATAGTTAGTACACTGAACATGGAATTCCTTCGAAACTTTGCATTGCGGCATATTTTAATTATTTTTTGGTAAAATACTCGCAGAACTTGTTAGATTTGCTATGCAGATTTTAGGATACCCAGATTTTAAATGTCGAGTATTGTAAAGAAAAATATAGATTATTACATTTGTTTTGAAGGGTTTGGTTAGATCATGATAGAAAAATCCTCCAGTAAATGATGGTTGTGAATGATACAAGATCTTAATCAAAATCTGCAATTACTAAATAGTTGCGTAGAGCATAAAACCATTCATAAATTCTATTCTGGGAAGAATTATAAAGCATTATCTGACGTATCTTGGAAGCTATTATTTGGCTGCTACTTTGCAGATGGTAATATTGGCACTAATCATCAAACGAGCTCGAGTCAAAGCACTAGTGAAGGATAAAAGAGCGGCACTTGAAGCATATGGAACTTATGTTGAGGTCAAACCTTTTTTCATCGTAAAATTATTTTATGATTTATGCAACCATGATTCTGTCTTGGATGTGAGCCCGTGGCTTAAATGATTAATTACACCTCATCACTACCAACAATGCTGTGAGTCTTCTATTGCAGAAAAATAAGTATTGACGTCTTTTATCTTAAGTTTTCTTCCCTTTTTCTTATTTTCATTTGCTGATAATGATGTGAACTTGTCCTGCTGTTTACGCAAAGTCAATAGCTGGGGATAGAGGCGATCCTTCGTTCCTTAAAAACGCTCTAAAAGGTGTTCGAGCAATAATATGCCCTTCAAATGTACGTAACCTGTTATCCGTTGTTTTTGTAAATCCCTTGTTCCAGTCTTCATAGCATTATTAGTATAACAGGCCACATCATTTGACATAGAGTAGACTGCTTTCCTACAGAAATCAGCAATATTTGGTTTCCTGTTGAGAGTCAATCCAAGTATATGATGATAAGAAGAATTGTATTATGCTTTATGCTTATGGCATAAGCTGTGCACAGATTGTTATGAAGTAATGTTCGCATATGATTGATGTAGCTTAAGGTTATGGCATAAGCTGTGGACAGATTGTTATAAAGTAATGTTTAAGGGGAGCACAGATTTACCAAAAAGTCATATGATAGCACGATCCAAATTCATCAAAATTTTGCAGCTTAAGTTTTTAATGTAGTTCTGCTCTTGATTCAATCCGGTATAGCATTTATCATTGATTACTGAATTTTGTTTTATACAATAAAGCTCCTCTTAAAGTCTTGAACACAATCTTGTCAGAAGTTTTCAGCATTAAGAACACGTCCAGTCTGTCATTTCATCTTGTATTTGATCATTGCAGTTCCTTCTTGGTTTTGTTTGTAAAATAGTTCTTTGCATGCAGGAAGGATTCTTGTCCAACATTGGGAGTATGGAAGGAATACAACATGTAGTTTACTTGTCACAGGTTTGTCAATAAATTTTGTATACTTTAGCACACAAATTATTCATGTAAATGGAGATTTTATAAGGGTAGCAGTCTGCTGCATACAGAGACAACAGTGGGATCAAAGCACTCATGACAAACAAAGCAAAGAAATTGTTTGAGCAAGATGAACTGTTGTTGGAGAAATCGAGAATCCCATACACAATCATCAGAGCTGGCTTGCTGCAAAGTACTCCTGGAGGAAAGCAAGGCTTTAGCCTTGAAGAGGTATGTTTAATATCTTTCTCCACTTGTTACACGTGTCAAGCTAAAACCGGAGATAGTCAAAAGCTTAACTTGGGAGGGCCAACTGCCAACATATTGGTGTGTGTGTGTGTGTGTGTCCCTCCACCCCCCTCCCTCCCCTCCTCTCTTTCACACACACACATCTTGGCTCGGCTCCTGTCCATACATCGCTTGAATAATTGAGCTTATTTTAGTACAGTTGAGGAAGTACAGTCTACATAAAGGATAACTTGCAAGATTGTAGTCCAAGTAAGCTGTAGTGTTCAATTAGCTGAAATTTAAGGACAAAACTACCTGATTATTTCAATTAGGATCAATCGAATAAACCCAATATTGCAGATTAGTAAGTTGAAAAGTGAACCAACGCTAAAATGCTGCCAGATTTTAAATTAGCATGATTAAAAGAAAAAGGCAAGAACAAACATCTTCTAAGTTGGGTGGTTGCTATTTGTTTTTTATATGTTAGTCATTTAATTATTTATGTTCCCTGTATTTCAAACTGCTTATAGATAATTTGTGGCACTCAGAATATATATTGGTTCTTATAAAAAAGAGAGCTGCATTCTATAGCAACTGTCAAGTTTGAACAAGAAAAGGGCTAGAATCTTTTGACCTAACCTTAAGTGATAGGAAAAGGAGTAGCATTTTGTTTAAGCTACAAAACCAATGGCCGAAAACAAGTACATTATCGAATTAGTTAACCGAACAAGTCATGAACAAATAAACTAAGAAAAATCATATAGCAGATCTCAAAAATTCTAAATATAAGTAAATGACAGAAAAAATTTATATGATCATACACTTAGAAATGAAAAGGAAAAATATTAACTGATATTAGTTATATGATTTGATAGAAATTCAATATACGCTCCTTTTCTTGACTTGCTTAAAGTGCATTCCAAATTCCTCGGTTGTTTTTTTTTTTGTGTGTGGGAAAGAGAGGTTGTTAACTAGGGTCCCCTACCCCGTTTCATGAAATCAGCATATAAGGGAGTCATTACATTCTCAAGTATCTTGTACCTATTCTATCATTATATATAATTTTCTTTACGTCTTCTGAGAAGGAGCTAGGTACAATCTCAACATAGCTGTGTGTACGAACATTCCCAGCCAATGCATCTGCCAATTTGTTTGCCTCTCTATATAGCTTATACTGGAAGTCTTCAGATGCTGCTATCCTGACTTGTATCCTCCTCAGCATGTGCCTGCCCTGCCAAGGTACTCTGCCTGTCCCAAGGATTGAAACCACATTAGTGGAGTCAGTTTGTAGTTCCATTCTGCTGATAGCAAGCTCACTTGCTAACCCCATGCCTTGTTCAACTCCTTCAAGTTCTATAGGTGAGATAGTTGTATAGCTTGATTTTCCATGAGACGCTGCTACTACTGTCCCATCTTCATCCCTAATGGCTGCTGCCCATCCTCCACCTGCCCCTTGTAATGTACCGTCCGTGTTAAGCGTAAAGTACCCATGTCCTGCCTTCTCCCATTGGCACCATATATGTTGTTACCTCATCACCATCTACAAATTAAGCTTTGCTACTAGCATGTAAAGAGCAGATGGTATTTATGTGAACCAGCATGCCCATGGTGTCCGTGCCATCTATCTTAAACCTTTCCAAAGTTCCATTTCGCAGATTGTATAGAAATGTGACTGTCCCTTTCAGTAGCAACTTATTGTTAACGTATTCCACAACTGAACCTATTCCACCACCCAGACTATAGACAGGTCCGGTTTGCAAAGGGTCAAGAGTGATTGCGTGTCGTTTTACCCAAACACAATTGGCATAGTCCTTGAGGATCCACAGGTCTATTTTCCCAAATAGTTTAGCCCTACAAAGACACAAGTTTCCTTCCATCTCAAAGAGATCCATCATCTCATGATTCCTGTCACTCCCTTCATATTCAGGGATTGACATTATTGAGAACTTTTCATCGTCAATATTGAACGACATGATTCGCTCTGAACAAGGAACATATATACCACTCACCATCCAGTGGAGCACGCCATTTGAGATTTTAGGCATTTTCCAGCAGTTGGGTTTTATGAGTGAAGTTGGTTGTACTCCTCACAGCTTCAGACTTGGTATTTTAAACCCAAATAATAACACATATGGTTCATATATTGTATGACAAAGCATGATTCTATATTCTATGGATGGAAGTAGAACCCAAATACAAAATAACTTGATGACGCAACAACAGAACTTACTCGTTCCGTTGTGACAGGATTCAATACAGTAAATCCTTTTTCATCACCAATAAAACCAAAATGATCAAACAGGAGAAATCCCTTGTAAGAACCAACAAAATATGGGTGACAAGGGTTCGTTGATTCAATTTTCAGACGTCTTCAATTCACTTTGTTGTTATGGCTTAAGTCTGTCATATAGAATCCAACTTTATTAAATAGGCGATGTTGTATGGTGTCTTCTATGACCAAAGTTCCAGTAGCACGATTTCCATGCAGTTCGATGAATGATGCAGTTGAAATTAATGAGCACCACTCTTTACACACAAGTCAGACAATCTATGAGACTTTCTGCAGGTACTCTAGTAAGAATTTCAATTCATTGATGCTATCCTTTGGAAGAGGACTTACAGTTCTTTTCAACAAAGAAAGTTTGTGATTTCGAAATTTGGGAAGCCATGGTTCTATCTCAGCTGAGCAAGGATTTTACAAATTTGTATTGTTCTATCTTAATGCACAACAGCACAACTTTATCAAAGAAATTACATTGTTCTATCTCAGGGGAGTGCCGCACAAGGAAAACTCAGCAAGGAGGATGCTGCCTTTATTTGTGTACAAGCACTTGACGTTGTTCCACAAAGAGGAGTGGCTTTTGAGGTATGTAGTAGGATTAATTCATTTGTCACTACATGGTGCATTAGTAATAGGGACTTAGTAATATGTAGTGTTGAATTTGTCATTACATTGAGTCTTGAATTCATGGATAGGTCGTAAATGGCGACGAGAAGATTTCAGACTGGAAAGAATACTTGTCAGCATTGATCCAGAACTTGGAGCAGCTTCAATGAAAATATATAAACAGCTCAACAACCTGTGAGCAAGAGGGGAACAACTTATGGAGCGATAGTTTGTATGATGGTTCTGAAATTCATCCCCACTGTCTCAAAAAACAAATTGTATAACATCATGTATATTCTGTTCAGATACTCATCACCCTATATTGAATGTACATTACTAAAAAGCTTGTTGCGAACTTGCAGTCCTGCTCATGTCATGGTATAAAAATTGTATCTTATTTACGCCTTAAAAGGTTTAAATCTGTGGACCAGAATTCTCAAGAATTGCAGAATCATATATTTGATCATGATCTTGTGTGAAAGTAATAATCTCTACAAACAAGTAAGCACTCAACTCTATAATATATATAGTTATTTTGGTTTAGGTAACCAAACAATCTCAAATCTGTTTGTTAACACACAAGAAAGGGGAAAAAAAAAATCTATGAACACAAACAATATGTGTAAGCACTCTGACTTTAAAGAAATATAAAGCAATCCAAAGCAATAAGGGGGTTATCAACGTCATGGGGAAGGAGATCCCAGTCTTGGTTAGGGACTGATTGTTCAACTGCATTTCGGTCGGCTTTAGGATCAATTTTGTGAGTGCAAGTCTCTGTCTTCTTCATGCTAGAGCCACCTCGAGTTGCATTGTTCAACGGACTTGCACATACATTTTCCTTGTTCCTTGCTGAAGACCAGGTTGGTCCAGAATTTCTCTTGGAACCAACTTCACCATTGCAACTCTCCTTTGGTTGATTCTGCGGAACTTCCCTCAAAATATCACCTTGAAATCTCCGACTTGGAGATGAAGAGGTCAAGTTTCTTCGTGAAAGGGAACTTGTTACATGGTGAAGTCTGTCAGACTCGGAGATATCATTGTTAAATCTTCGACTAGGGGACGACGAGACCAAGTTTCTTGGAGGAAGGGGATTTTTCACAACGTGGTGTCTTTCCCGCTCTGAATTTTCATTGTTAAATCTTCGACTAGGTGATGAAGAGACCATATTTCTTCGAGGAACAGATTGTGCAGGTTCTGTAACATCATTGTGAAATCTTCGGCTAGGTGATGAATAGCCCAAATTTCTTGGAGGAAGAGAACTTGTTACTAGGTATTGGCGTTCTGGTTCCCTCCTGAAACTCTTCTGTCGAGTAAGATTGGGTGAATTATCACGCAATCTCTTACTTGGTACCAAAGAACCAACATGTTTTGGTTGATCAAACTGCTTTGATTTCAATGACACCACAACTGAATTAGTTGGTGCAGGAAGCTTAACAGAAACTGACTTCACAGGACTTGACCTGGCGGAATAATGTGGATTTTCCTTACCATATGACCATAAGAACTCATTTGTATAATTTGAATATGAAATCGAAGATGAACATGTTGACGACAAAGGTGACTTTGAAGATGAACAAGAACTAGTAGAAACAGAAGTAGGACAAGAAAAGGGAGGAGAAGAACATAAAGAATGCGGTGATTTCTTTGGTGGAAGTATGGTAGGAACTTTAGATGGTTGTGATGAGATTACAACCAGTTTGTCTTGAACAAGATTGAATTCTTTGGATGATGATGTTGTTTTAGGATTGCATTTGCTAATGCAAGATCCCATTTCTGAGTTCTCTCATTCAAATTCAAGAATTCAAAAACAAAAAGATGTGAAAATTTGTAAGTATTGTTTGTTTACTTATATATCTAATTGATAGAGAAAAGGAAAGTGGTGCGACTTTTTTTAGCTTTTTTTCTCTTTTCCTTTTAGGTGGTTTTTGAATTTGATTAGCGGGTTGGTAAGAATCCGTTGGGTAACGGATATATAAAACTGTAATGATACTTGTTTGCCTTTTGCTTTATTTAGGTGGATCATATTATGTATCTTTGACATGCTTTTTGTTTAATGTTTACTGGTGAGATTTTATGGTAAAAACACAAAAAGCAAAAACATCAACAGGATGAGAAGAAAGCAATTTATTTAGCTTATTGGAGAGAGGAAACAGTACATGACATTCATTTGAAATGAAGAAAAATGTAAAAATATGACCATTTTAACAAGTGCAGTATTGTTGCGCAAATATATACTGTCAGACTGACAGTGTCAGTACATAGACTGAAAACTGAAAACTGACAAAAAAAAGGAGCATGGTATAATAAACAGCCAATAATGGTGTTTGTGATTATTAAAAAACTGAAAACCAAGGTCATCTACTATTATGATTAATGATGCCTTTCAAATCTTTAATCCCATGCCAAGCAAGGGAACTGATTTAACTATCTATACAAGAGAGGGAAGGGCAAGAAGAAGAAAAGGGCAGTCATTACATTCTTTTGCATTAAGATTTGGCAATATGTTCTGAGGGATACCTCCTTTGTAAGTTTTGGGAGAGCTTTGTCTTTATAATATTAACAATGCAGTAGTATAGGATGTAACCAGCTGGATTAACTTGCTGTCGGCCATGCACATCCACTATACTGACAATCAATCTGTCTGAAGTGCTGAACTTAACTGTTTCAGGTTTGATGAAGTCATCTACCTCGGTTTGGGCAGGCATTTGCAAAGTGAGACGGGTCACCACAAGAAAAACACCTATTGGAGAGGGGATCACCAGTGGCAGACACAAACGTCGCACCCGTGGTGTTTGCACCTTGGCGTCCGCCTCTGCTACCCCTGCCACGACCACCCCGCCTTGCTGAACTGGATCTAGGATTAGATGTCAACCTGCCCCTATTTGCACCTTGTGTATTTCCTCCTGCGCTGTCGTTCATACTATCTTCCCATCTGCATTATACAGGAAATATTGTCTGATATTGATCTACAAGCTACCTCAACTAATAAACAACAAAAACATTAGAACTAAATCCAGCATGTTAACTCCCATAATAGTTATCTAAGATTCAGCGCAGGCTATAAAAAAAGTAACAAAATCTTGCAAACTATAGAGCACAAGGATTAAGGAAAGAAGCAAGATCATCTGGTTCTGGACATCGACTATAATATCTATAGCTATAGGACCCATCATCATTTGGTTAGGAAGAAAAAATTTATTGAGAACTACGGACTGAAATTTTAACAGAATAATAGTCCAAGTCCATAGAACTCTCCACTAACTGAATAGCAACTAGATACTCACAAGAAAAAAGTTCACACCTTCAATATAATAAACGGAAATAAAATATAGTACTTACTATGAAGAAGCTGCAATTTATTTGAATGCTTGAAACATATTAAATGACATATAGCATTCTAGGAAACCAGAAGAAAACAAGTATAGGATTCAACTCCCAAGGAAATTATACTTCTGTTGCCTCTAATGCATGCAATAAGAACAAATAACCTATGAGGTAAAGTTTAAGGTCTAGGTTTACATACACAAAGAAATTGCAACCCTGGCATGAATAGAACTTTCTTCCCCTGTTATTATCGGTATTAGCTGTGCGCAAAACGCAGGATTCCCCACATGTAGTACATGGTATTGAAGCTTCTCCTGCATTTTCTGTAGCATAAAAAGATAAAATTTTCAGTTCACTCCATTTCGATTTGGTACAAGGTCCTACAGTCATGGAGAAGTGATATTGAAACATTCCAAAAGTTCTCATGGCTTTTGAGATGATTGTATGTCCACATGCTTACAGATTCATTTGTGTTCAGTATCTACCCAAAACTCTGGGATTTCGATCTCTATCTATGCTGCATTTTAGCATGCACACATATTTTTCTTACCTTCAGGTTGAAATAAGAAATGTAAAACAATATCATACCATTTTGTGTATTTCTTCTGCGAGGCTGCGCACGTTGGGGTTGAACAACCTGGGAAGGACAGTCACTTGAAGAATGTCCGGTTTGCCTGCAGTGGATGCAAGCACCCTGCCTTGTGCTTGTTTGTTGGGCATTACTAGAAGGTGCCCTAGGTCCTCGCCCTCTAGCAGAAGAAACTGTAAGATAATATTATAAAGTTGTGCGTTACATTTGTATTTGAATGGAAAAGTCATAAATGACAGGCAAGGTAAAGATCTTATAGCTCTTGAAACAAGTGACTCAAACACAGACCTGGTACACTTGAAGGATTCCGGGAACCAGTACCACATATTTCAGTCAAATGTCTAAGTATCTCATCACAACCGCCAATGCAACCTAGAGCAAGATTACATAGATGTATTTAGTGAAAATGCAATATACTAACTCCAAAAAACCACTATATTTAGATATGTATATCCCTTCTTTATTATATCATATGATGCAATACACTTCAAACATAAAAAGTAAAAACAATGGTGACATTCTTGCTGGATACATTTTAAAGGTGGCCACGAGGGTCACGAGCAACCAAGCCCAATTCACTCAACCTGCCTGGTGTACTGTACTTTTCATTTTAGATTTACAATTTTATTGACTCAAAAACTGGGCCTGAGCTATGTATATTGCTTTGATGTTCCTATTCTTTCAAATTAAACCTATGTAGAACTGCAAATATAGGGTTACCTTGGACATACAGAGTTATGAATAGAATACTGGCCGTTTGTTTTTTCCATCTTATAGAATTGAGATCTTATTGTCTTGTAAAATCTTATAATTAATAAGAAATCATAAGACTGAATTCGACCTTGTGAAAGTTCTACTAAGTTCTGTCTAAAACATCTTACAAAATCTTCTAAGAATAAAACAACAGACTACTCTATAAAATCTTATGACCAGATAACGAAAAAAAAAAAACACCCCTTAAGCCTAGATCACATCTCCAAGGTGATAAAAATTGGCTAGATGAAATATTGTTAAGTAATCTCTGTAGAAGCACCTACCCAAATGATTAACATTGTAACCGGGTGGTATCTCCAGCATACGAAATTTGAACTGAATCATATAAACAGGACCTACAGGTTTAATAAAAACAATGGCTGAGTGGATGAATAATCATAAAAGGACAAGCATTGACGAAAATAACATTTACATGTGACAGATATTTATGAGAACTAAATAACATTAAACTAAATAACCTGGACTGCATGAATTGCAAACTTGAGTGGTAACTGTTGCTTCTGATATGGATCCTGGAAGCCAAACAACATTCCTACACTGAAACAACATAGAAAATAACAATCACTCATTAGAATAAAATAAATTGTCTGAAGAAAGTTCAATAAGAAAATAACACAAACTCAACCAAGAAAGGGTTCATAAAGGCATCAACTACAACACTAAAAATATAAGATTTTAAATAGAAACAATAAATAATGATCAATAAATTTGTTTAGTAAGCGTTAATCATCTTAAGCAAACTCTCGATTAGATACACAACTTGCCTAGAATAAAAGGAGTTAGAGAACTCACTTGAGGAAAACCCAAGCATCCAACCATAAAGTTACCATCCTGTAAAATCCATACATAAAGCATAAATATGGAGAAGAATAACATACGAAGATAGTTTAACCAAAACTGCATGTGATCCCTAAAGGATATACAACAATAATAACCCTCACAGGCCACCAACAAGCCTAAACTCATGCACTATAAAAAAGATACAGGATCTTGTAGGAAAGGACTGTTCATCGTGTTATTTTGCTAAAAAAAAAAATACAAATACATTACCGGTCTTCTCTTTAGCACCATATCAGAGTCATTGCAAACACCACATCGACGAACTGTATCGCCAACAGCACGATGATCATCTCCTGCAGATCGATTAGATCTGAAAGACATAGTAAGGCTAGTAAGTTATAGGAATGTGAACAGGCAAAATGAAAAAGAAAAAAAAAATCCAATTATGGAAGTATAGGCCATGACCTTTCAAAAAAAATATCCATGGCTTCTTTCAGTTTTACTTGATTCAATCTTGCCTGTAAACATGTTCATGTTTCTTATGATAAATTCTACAGAAACCAAGTAGAGCAGTACCATAATATTTAAATCAATAAAGATGATGACATGCGTTAAACAAAATTTAATAACTTGATGAGCTTCAGTACTGCCCAAAAAAAAGGTATATTGAAATCAAAAGATGTAGTTTCAGAATGTGATTAAATGATCCAATGAAGCAAAGAGACCTTGTTATGCTGTAGAGAAAGACAATTCCTTCGATAAATGTATCGAGACAATTTAAGCTCGCATCTAGATGTAGTTGCACGTGGTGTTTCTACCAATATTATGATCCTTGCGACTCTTATTGATATTCATAAATTAAGGTAGCCCAAACTTCACTATCTACTAGCAATATAGGGTTACTGCTGAAGCAATATAGGCACAGGGTGGCAAAAAATAATTAATTCAGAGGCCAGGACTTCAGAGTACACAATGTAGTGTCGCTCGCAACGGCAACCATAGGGTATTGGCTAGTGGACTCCAGGGACATGGTTTCATAAATTCTTATGCAGCATTAATGAATAGCTAACACTATTGTTATGAGTGTAGCCTCGTCTGCAGATAGATCATTTGTATGTTCTTGTAAAATAGCTCTATCACCAAATCTTTATTCGGCTTGTAACTTGAGCTGCTTTGCTGGCGTCTTCTGTCTCGTCCCCATGTCCCTCCCGTGTGGCGACATGGGGGCTTTCTTAAGAATAAAGGTCTTATTATAGCTCGAGTTTTTGGAGTTATTTGGTGACTTATCATAGTACAAGAACTTTAGTATATTAAGGTAATGGATTCCAATCTTTATCAAAACATTTCTATTGGAGGAAGGACGCGTTGAAAACTGTTGGAAGTAAGGGTATTATAGGCTTTAGGTGTGTAGTTTAGTCCCACATAGCTTAGATATAAAGTCTATGTGGTTTCTCTCTCTATATATAGAGAGTTAGTTTCTTTGTAAGTTTAAACCTAATTATTATCAATATAATTCATCTTTTATATTTCTAGTTGGTATCAAAGCCAAGGTAGGTCTTGGTTTTCGGCCGCCGGTGGCCGGAGCTCCGGCAAAGTCTTTTTGTCCAATTTGTGTTCTTGTTTCCGCTGTTTTTCTGCGCCTTGTGTGCTGCTGTTTTTTTTCCTGAGTACTATTCACGGCTACTGTTCAGCAAGTACTGTTCACCGGTCACTGTTCATCAGGAGTACTGTTCACATATCACTGTTCATCCAAAATTTTTATTCTCTTTTTTATTCAGGATTGATCTTCCTGTTGTTGGTATGTGCCACTCTTGGTCCAACCCTTTCTAGGGTTTTGTTTGCGTTGTTGATGTCATGCGCGGCTTGTCAAGCCCTTTCTAGGGCCTTGTATGCGTTGCTGCCATAGTGCGCCGCTCTTGTCCAGCCTTTTCGAGGGCCTTGTTTGCGTTGTTGATTTCATGCGTCATTATTGTCCTGGCTTCTCACTACTTCTCTAGGGCTTTTTCTGCACTGCCACCACTGAAGCTTCTACGTTGCCATCCATGTTTAGCCCTTTCAACGGCTTTGTTACTCCAAAATCAACCTTCTTTCGTCCTGGAGTATCTCGTCTTTATTGATTTTTGAAGTTATACCAGAAGCTTTGTGGAAAGTAAACCCTAGCCACCGAAAAGAACATGACCCTAGCAATCACCACCACTACCTCCGACATCTTTCTTGGTTGAGCAGCTGGTATTCCCTGCTCCTTTATTGTCTCTACAGCTGGACATCCCTGCAGACGGTTCTTCTCGCAGCTGGTCATCCCTGCCATTGAACATCCTTCCCGGTGTCGTTCTCAAGATACTTTGTGGGGGACGTGAGAACTTCTTTGTATTTCAAGCTGAAATTCAGAGTCTGAATGTTCAGCTTGAGAGGGAGTGTTGGAAGTAAAGGTATTATAGGCTTTAGGTGTGTAGTTTAGTCCCACATAGCTTAGATATAAAGTCTATGTGGTTTCTCTCTATATATAGAGAGAGTTAGTTTCTTTGTAAGTTTAGACCTAATTATTATCAATATAATTCATCTTTTATATTTCTAGTAAAACTTTTATGACTGGTTCCCAAGTGTAGTTGCAGATAGTATGCCCATGCACACTATATTAAACTATCCATGTCATCTCTCTAGTCATAAATATGCTTTATCTAATAGGTTGATCCTTTTGAATAATTAGCAGAATAGCAGTAAAATTTATTACTAACTCCATCCCGTAAGTCTTAAATTAGGAGACTGAGAACTTGAATGAATCATTCATGGATGTCATTAATACTGTTGTAACACATTAATGTTTCAAATTCGTTTATGTGGGAAAGCAACAAAAAAATTGATGGTTTTAAAAAGATGTTGCTGCAGTAGGTTGGCAGCCTATCTCTAAATCAGTTCAAGTTTGAAGCTGCACAAGTGCACAGGCCATTAATGAGTGTCTACGCGTAATTTATGCTAACTAACCTGTACCTAAATCTTGAAAACTCCTGCATTCTAAGGCACAAGAAGAAATATAATTACCTCTTAAAAAGTCTTCGCTTTACAATGTGATCTACGAATGAATGATGATAGGTGGCATAGCTCATTTACTTACATCTAAAAAGTAAGCTTTCATATCCTGCAAGTAACTTGCCAAAACTTCAGATTTACTCTTCCTCCCGACACTCACTTCTTTTGTTTCACTTTCCATCCTAGATCTTTGGGATGGTTTCCAGAGCTCTTCATACCTAAGATTACAGTTCTAGGATCATCAAACGAAATGAACAAGAATGAATAGAATGGAAATATCATGTCAGTTTCATTATTAAAATGCATGCTAATGACATAAAAAATGTAGGTAATCGAGGAGTTTAACTACAATTGAAATCCTACCCCACAATAGAACAAAATAAAAGCACATCCCCAGTTCTCAATTAACATAAAAAATTAAAAAGATAGCCGTCGTTACAAAAAACTGCCCACAAAGCTCAAGTACAACCGCTCACAGCTGTACTTCCAGTTCTTCGTCATTATAACGTAGTCTACGGCCTGTTCGACATTTCCATCGTCTCTCAGGTCGTTCAACTCTAGGAAATCAACAAATGTCCCATCATTTATACCTTTCATGCCACAGCTTCGTTTTAAACTCCTCAAGCATCTGCTCAACTTGCCTTGTTCTTCATCAAATATATCCTCTATTGTGTACCCATCTTAAACATGCCACCCTCGACTCAGCCTCCGCCAGTTTATTGCCTTGTTTATATCCTTCATCTCTATGAAAACCTGCTGGCTCTTCCACCTGACCACCTACCTTGCTCGAGTTTGCCTCCCCATAGTGCTTGTCAGCTCCTCTCCTTCTCTAACATATTTCAGTTGAAATCGGCCTTCTGGATGTGTTTTTCAGGACTTCAACACAAATATGTGATTAGGACTGGAGATGAAAAATGTCTTGTGTTTATTAACTTTATCAGTCTGCCTTTGGACTTGGAATTTAGTGCTCCTTTACAGTGGCATTTCTGGTTGGGTCATTCCTCTTTAGCAAAGCTTCATTAAGTTCATGCTATGAGTCGTGATGTCTTTCAGAATTAGAAGCTTGCCATCTATAAAAACATTACTGTGGTTTTCTTCGTCGAATTCAGCATCCTAGTCTTAGGCATTTCGATTGGTCAGTACTCCATACCAATATTTTGGGACATTGTAGGGTCAAGAGAGTAATTTTCAGCACTTTGCTATTTCTGTTGATTATAGGACTTCGATGAGAAGGTTATTCTAATGAAAAATCATTCTGCTTTAGTAGATTCATTTTGATAGCTTTTAGAATCAAATCTCTACATTTGGTAAGATAATAAAGGTTTTTCTTAAGATGCAAACTCCCCCAATTGAGGTACTCCCTCTTTAGTAGATAGATCATAGAACTTACTAGCTAGGACAAGGGGGTTGCACTGTTCTTTTAGTTGACTTCACTGACTTTAGTAGATTGCATCATTGCACTCTAAGTTTCAGTGAATTTATTGCTACTTGCTCCATTGACAACTTCAGGCTTGCCCCTTTTTGGTTGGATTGCGAGGAGAACCACCAAGATAAAAAACTATCCTCTCGGCTATGATAAACAGAAAAACAATTCCTTATTTTAGGTTATCACTTACTCTACCGAGAAGTTTGATTTTAATGACATTGGTTGAAACATATATTGGTAATGGTTGAAATATTAATTTAAGTTTTAATTGCTTGGCAATCACCTTTGCAACTGGAATTAGTCAATTTATGAATGCTCCTTGCAACCGTCGCTAGAGACTGTTATTCGTGTTTTTCAATATCTAAAGGGATTTAGGTAAAGGGCTACTGTATAACGGTATAACCCTTCGGAGTCTCTTTGTATGTGTTGGTTCCCAGATGCTGACTGGGTTAGTAGTCTTACCAATATTTCTACACACCAACCATCACTTACTCTATAACTAAATTAAACTCAGGTATGGGACACAGTATACATTAAGGACATGCCTAAGAAATCAAATCATCCCTATCTTAAGTAGAAAGGGCGCTAACGCTTTGTGATTGGAGAGATGTGATAAACACAGACTTTCATTTTGCTTTACGGGCATCCTTCTTCCAATTCCAAACAAACTTCTACTTTAAATAGAGCAACACTAAAAAGTCAAATCCCATTTAATTTAAACTTGACCATGTATGACATGTATGAAAACAAAACTATTTCTTTTTCCGCAGTTAATTTCAACTTGACCAGGGTCATGCACTTTCTATAACATTTCATACATCTCAGACAATAAAATTCAGCTGATCAACTACTTCCGCCAAAATATTGTATGCATTAAAAAAATAATCTTCAATAGCAACTAAAGAAAGCACATACCCCATATCATCATATCCCATTACCAGTGCCTCGCCCTACAATAGCCAATGAATTATCACATTATCAGATTAACATGTAAGAATTGTATTGCATCCCTTTCAATAAGTTGCCAAAGCTAACTTTCACAACGGGAAAAACAAGCAAATCAAGTTCATAACAAGTTCTTCATTAAGCAACAAAAATATTGACTAATACAACCCTAGACTTTTCAAGCTCAGAAATCTACTTGCAATTGCTACTAGTCATCATAACATTTCTTACTGGTGGTATGAACAACAAGAATTGAATTTTCTTTGAGGGTTCTTTAGTTGTAAGCCTTGATCAAATCGAAAGCATATTTATATGGGCACAAAAACTAAAGTGGGGGTAGGATCACTCTATGCATGAGTATTTTAACAATATGTCTAAATAGTAATTTCCATTATACAAGTAGTTGGATATAGATTCAGAAAGACTTTCTATGGATGATGTGGCCAGCAAAAAAATTTATAATGGTGTTTAGACCTGATAGTTTGTGATCAAGATATAATTTTGTAATGAAGCTATCCCACTAAGGAGAGGTTCCTGATGGAGGAGAAATCAAAATAGAAAAATAAAATTTACTGGGCAAATGAAGATACTTAGTAATCAGTACGTATATTAATGACTGGAACTACAAGGCAAATACTTCAAACAAAAGACAGATGAGACATAAAAACTGAAGATCTCAATTATTTTCAACTGGTTAAGACTTAAGAGATATCTTGTTATCAGTAATGAGCAATCAAAATAGGCTGAGATATTCTGCGATCTATGGGGAAAGGAATTTTCAGAAAAGAAAAAACAGTGCAACAGAAACTATAAAACATAGCTCAGATGGAGTATCTTTCCACTCCTGATAAAGGAAGATGAGACTTTGCGCGAGATAATCAAACTCCTCATTATCAATGTTTGGGTTACAAAGTGCCTGGTGTTTCTCCCTAACCAGAGTCCCCACATGATAGAAATGGAAACTGATATTAAACAGCTAAGAATCTTAAGCATGTTCCATTTTTAGGTGAGCGTACCAACTCTAAATTGAAGACTGTACACGACATTGTTTGGTTAATTTTATTTTCCGCTATTTACTTGTAGTTAATCTCAACGTACTTTCATTTTACATAATAACTTCCTACTGCGCTGTTTGAAAATTAATAAAAAGAATACATACATTCTCTCCATAATAAAACATGCGCATCTAGGACTCTGAGATGCTTCAAATCTCGACAATGTCAATATTTCTCTAGATCATAAGTGCGTCTTCTCTGATGATCAAGCTTAATGTTGCTAAAGAGAATCACCGTGTATAGAATGTCTTTGGAGTTCCTGGCCCATCTACTTATGATAAATTATCTGATAATTCTGGGATTCTACTTTGTCATTTGGTTTCGATAATGGCAACGTCCTTGATGCACCTTACTGGATATAACACAGTACGCATCTTCTACTTTTTCCCCTTATTTGACAAGTGGTCAGATTATGAAATAAAAATTACTTTGACCTATCCAAAGTATTACAAAATTCCAAACAATAGCAACATTTACCAAAGATGAGGACTAGCCCACAGACAATATTAAAAAGGATTTAATATATAGGTTATAAGTGGGTTTTTTTTTCTTTTCTTGAGAGGCAAACAAGCATCATATATATTCACATAAAAAGTTTAGTACAAACAAAGCCAAGGAACGAGATATCCCTAAACAACTGATTCTTGTGGAAGATATCAGACAAAGTCAAGGAAGAAAACTAGAGACATTTAAGGAAATGAAGAATCTTACAAGCTTTGTTGGGGCAAAACGAGTGTTCGCGTCTTTAGTCGCATAAAGCCGATCAAGAAGCTTTTTGATGTGGTCATGCATTGTTGCATCTGTACCAATGCCAGCCTACAGAAAACCATAAAGTGAAAAGTCCAGAAACTATGAAAGGCAAGATAAATTAGCATGCTTAAGAATAAAAACATGCAATATTTTTAGGTAATGATATGAAAAAGACAGATCAGAGTAGAAATCTTCCTGACCTTGTCCATACAATTTATCAAATCAGCTTCACTCAAAAGAGGGGGTGGCCTTGTAACACCGGAGTCGAGGGTCAATGTTGTCGGAACAAACTGCAACAATTTTAAGGGCTATCACTAATAATTAATTAAAAACAAGAAGCAGGAACAGAGCTTAAGATCGCTAACAACAAAGTGCCCATCCATTTATATACATGTTCTAAATTATATGATGCTTCATGAAGTTCTACTTATAAATTATCAAAAAATATTTATAAAAACAAAAAATTGAAACTAGGACAAAACAATACTGCGAACAACGGTAAATGTGCAACTAATATAAGCAACAAGCATAAGCTTAAACATGTACATTAAATCCTAAGTTCAATCTGGAATAAGTTCCAGATCTGACCCGGATCTGATCAAGGTTAAAAATAACAAGACCAGATTCGATTAGGGTTAAGTTTTAGTACCCACTCCCGCTATTATGGGTTCAGGTCGCTCATATCTGGGTCAAAATCCGCACCATGCCCTTCCCTAACAAATATTAGTCAAAATTTAAGTTTCATGTTCATCGAAATAAGAAAGAAATATGTTGAGATATATGGTCCACAATTCCACAAAAGGGCATTTACACCATTCGCATCATGGTACGTACACCGTTGGACAACTTCACCCATTGCCAATTGGTTAAGAGTTGGTATCAGAGCAGCTTATCGGGTCTAGTCCAAACCAGGGACGGATCAAGGGGTTCAGCTGACCACGCTTAAATTAAGGAAAAAGTAAAAATATATATACTATAAACTTATGATTGTGTGGCCTTTGGCTTGAAAAACATTTTGTTTTGCCCACACTTAATTTTTATTTTTTTAATAAGATTATTACTTATTTACAGAAATTCTGGATTCGTCTCTGGTCACGTGCTTTGCTCAAGTCACGCCACAGGTGAGGGGTCATATTGAGATATACAGTCCCACATCAAGATTTCAAAGCTTAACATCATAATTTACATTATGGACCATTGAATTATAGCTGTCTGAACATGACAACAAATTGTCAGCTTTTGATGTATTCATCTTTTCTACAGAATGTTTTCACAGTCTTGTATGATTCCCTTAAAAAGTCAAAATACAGCTTGATTTCAAAAACTTTTAACACACCACAACTGTATGTAAATAGACAATGTCACCACAACTATAAGTACATAGTTGTCTATATGTGTATAGATGACAACTATAGGCAATGTCACTTTGAAATGATTGCCTTTACTCGGTTTCACAACTTCACCTTTTACCATATTGTTTTCCGCATTATACGACTTTGAGTGTCGGACTTTCTTATTAATTTTAAGGGTTGTGTGTCTCTCTGTATGTGTAAGTGAAATATAGATGCCTCAGTCTAGAATAGAAAACAAATTCCCAGAAAAGAAAAGAAAAGAAAGAAAGAAATAAAGAAAACAGATATGATATTCATTTCTCGTAAGAATATGGGAATTCATTATATGCAAATTCATTACAAACCTGTTGTCCAAAAGTATACTTTGGAATGGTAGAATTTCCCCAAGACTCAAATCGGTAAACATCTAAATAATTTTTCTGCACAAACATCAAATGGAACATGACGGGTTACAAAGACAAAAAAATTGGGTACGTTTTAATTAGATACAAGAAGAGAGTATACATAGTGTTTACTTTTTTCTAAAATCAGTAGTAAGAATTGGCATAGAGAAATTGGTGAAGTCCATTTACGATTGGAAGCTTTTATGTTGTGTTTCTTTTGTGGGATTTGATGTTCCCGGAAACCTACTCAGTTTCCAGAATTGACCTATAATGAGCAAAGGTAATGTCTCTTCCTCCCTCCTTGCTCTCTTTCATTCTCTCTCTCTCACCCACTACCATACTCCACTTTCTACATTTTTTCTAGTTTTCCCAGAATCCATATTGCAGGAATTGCCTCAGTGACTTATTTTTAAGACTGCGCTCAAGAACAAATCTGTACATGAAGGAGAAACAGAATTGTTGTCTTGGGGCAGTCGTTTTTACTAGCATGCAACTCTAAATAAATAAATAAATTGGAACTTGGAATGTATTATTTTTATACTGTGGCTTCACATCAAAGCTAAAACAATGCAAGACTAACAAATTTCTATGTTAGATTTGGCTAAGGAAGTTCACAGTAAAACCTTCTAATGTTTATTTCCTCTGTTCAACGCATCATCTCTTCTTCTTTTAATACCTATGGATTAAGTATGTGGCCTGAAAAGATCCTAAAAATGCTTTCTTTTATTTAAGTATGTGCACTTACTGATAATAGTCGTATAGGAACAATATCCGAGAAAAAGAAAAATATTTAACTTGTGTCCTGTAAAATTTCATTTTTATTTTACATTTATTTAATGAATTTAATCTAGTCAACTTGAGACTTCATTGGTCCAATGAGATTTATAAGTCAAAATTTTTATTTTATGCTCT
The DNA here is from genome assembly GCA_023053565.1 of Aquilegia eximia. NCBI lineage: Eukaryota > Viridiplantae > Streptophyta > Magnoliopsida > Ranunculales > Ranunculaceae > Aquilegia > Aquilegia eximia. The sequence continues at coordinate 18,956,677 of JALIGU010000003.1, forward strand.
ACTTAGTGAGCTCATAAATTTCGGACATGCAAATGCTAATTATTGAGAGGGGCTTCCGTCATCACTAAACCTACCATGCGTTTATGTGCCATATCGAATATCTCTTATTCAAGGACCAAATGAAGCAAAGAATGTTAAAGCGAATACTTACAGCAATTATAGTACGCCCTGATACAGAAAACAGTTCACCAGCTATATCAATTTCAATTTTAGTTTCCGCCCCAATAGCCGGCTGAGAGACACAGGCAAGGAAATGGCGGACAACAAGCTCATACAATCTCTGTGAATAATGTATAAGTAATTAAAAGCTCCTCACAATGATAAAATGTAATAGAGTTAAGTCATAACATGTAAACAGGTTTGCCCTCTTGGTTCTGGAGGGGAATACTTACATGGTGATCTTGAGTCCATCTAGATTCACCAGCGGAAAATTTTGTTGGATAAATAGGTGGATGAGCATTATCACTGTGTGTACCAATCCGAGGATTTTTCCACAGCCCTGCTTCTGGATCCAAAAGTCTTTGGGCATAGGAACCCCATACAGGATGTTCTTGCTGTTCTTGCACAATTGCCTGCATTAAATAAAAGAATTCTTATGAATCTTCGATTAGCATTATGATACTTCAATCAACTAAATGTGCCTGAGCGCTGATTGCCAAAACCATTAATGCATATGTTGAAATCAGAATACGTTTGATTACAAATGTCGAGTATAATGAAAGGACAAGTGGACAACTATCAATTAGTTGAACAACTTATTCAAAATACAACTGAACAGTAACATTTATAGACTAGAGTGCATGAAGAAAGCCACAAAGAAGAAACTTAAAAGACAGACAACAAACAATTTATGTATGTTTTGTTTTCCAAAAAATATGATAAATTTATCCTCTTTGACCTGATCCTCTATTAAAACCGAAAAGACTGCTCTAGGTATTTCACTGTCTTGCAATGAGTTGCAAGGGCCACTATCACACTTTTATTCTGGAAATCTATGTTGTTAAGTCTTTTGTACACACAAAAGTTTAGAACTATGCACTTTACTTCACACGCCCTCTTCAAAGGAGATAGGAAGGGTTTGGCCTTTGGCCTCAGCTACACATTGAAGACATTTTTAGGGTAAAAGGGGATTTTGGAGCCTAATCTAAATTTCTTCTAAGAACTAAAGGATGAAGCAAGAATTTTTGAGGATGTGGAAAACCCAAGTAGAACTGTAGAAGTGTTAATTGGGTGATAAAATTACAGAATCCGATAAGTACTTAATTTTGCCAAAATTCTGTTGTAACGACGGTACAATATGGTTATCAAGGCAAATGAGCATAGAGATCCATGAGGCAGTGTCGGACAGAGGTTGTGCAAAATAATCTTTAAGAATACTGAATACATTAGCACACCAGTCCAACTCTAATAATAATTATTCTACCAATCTAACATTTTAGATAGATTTGAAAAAGGGGTTTTTAGTTTTTGGCCCACCTAAATAATACGTATTTAAGATGTAGGACGTTTTTAATCCATATTTAGAGTATGGGACGCCCTCCGTCAGTTGACTGCGTTGACCATAAACGAATGCGTTAGATTTTTCAAAAACCCATTTCTACCCCTGCACGTGCTGAGCACGAGATATAAAACAACATTACAAATATAAAGGGTTTTTAGTTTTTGGCCTACCTAAATAATACGTATTTAGGATGTAAGACGTTTTTCATCCATATTTAAAGTATGGGACACCCTCCGTCAGTTGACTGCGTTGACCATAACGTATTATTTAGGTGGACCAAAAACTAAAAACTCCTTTTGAGTTTGTATAACAAGCATAATTTGTTATTAGCATAAGATTTTTCTTACTGTAAGATGATTTCTTGGAGGCTTAGTAATATTATTCTTTATCATTTTGTGTTGGCTCAATAATAATTTTGTTTAATCGGTGGCTTTAACAGGGATTAGTCGACGCGCAGAAACCCCCAGAACTCATATCTGCCAATATGACTGGAGGAAATCATTTCTATGACTTTGAAACCTGTGAATACTTAATTAGTTGTGTTATTTTAATTTTCACTTTTGACCTTATGTTGCAGTATTGTGTGTTTATTCAGCGTTGTTCATGAGATTTGCATGGATGGTACAACCACGTAATTATCTGCTTCTAGCATCCCATACCACGAATGAGACGGTGCAGCTCTATCAGTTCTCACGTTGAGCAAAAGCTCAAGGGTAAGGGATTCAAGATGTTCTGAGGATTTGAAGATTTCAATTCAAATAATATCCTTTATGTTCTGTATAGTTTAATGGTGATAAATATGAGTTTCTGAAAAAATCCAACAGGTCAACGCAGTCAACTGACAGAGGGCGTCCCCTACTCTAAATATGGATTAAAAGCGTCTTACATCCTAAATACATATTATTTAGGGGGGCCAAAAACTAAAAACCTCAAATATTTTTAATGTTATTTTATATTTCGTGCTCAGCATGTTCAGGGGTAGAAATGGGTTTCTGAAAAATCTAACGCATTCGTTTATGGTCAACGCAGTCAACTGACGGAGGGCGTCCCATACTTTAAATATGGATTAAAAGCGTCCTACATCTTAAATACGTATTATTTAGATGGCTCAAAAACTAAAAAAGCCCAAATTCCAAAATAGAATAGGTAGCTACTATGGGATCCATTATATCACAAATTAAGCAAGGCACATGAGTGGTTTGAAATGGTGAAAAGTGGTCATAAAACCTTTTCTACTTTCACCAAAGGTAGGACCCATGATGTATAGTTAAGATAAAAATAATTAGATGCATGTAGTGGAGTAATACAAAGTAGTACCTATCAGAAATAAGAGAAGAAAAATAGTAATAGCAGAAAACACAAAACCAGCTATTGGTAATATGTCAATTCAAAATGGTTAAAGAAATGCCATGTAGCATGATTTTGAAGAAGAACAAGTTACAAACATGCAAATCAGTGTTTCCTGCAAATGAGTCGGTTTCTGTCCGAGGGTAACTGATGAAACCAGATTGGTAAAGGTCTTCGGCAACCTGTTATAGAGCAAAAAAAAAAAAATGTCACAGAGTTTATGCAAGCCAAAAAAAGTGCATATAAAGGTTTAAGCACGTGATAATATATCAACAGTAAAAGATGACTGCTTGAATGACAACCAGGGTAAAATAAATCAACACATAAACGACATGCCATTTCATGAAACCAAGATTGAATGACATAACCTTCATAGTGTGCTCAGAACTCATCCGGAAGTACCAAGAAGCACGTTTATTCAGCTCAACAGTATTCAAAGGGAACGGGGGATTCTTTAGCTTTTGTTGATCTAAAACTTTTATGACCTAAAAAAATCACAAAAAAAAAAAAACATGAAAACCATGCCTTAACGAAATTGGTGTGTGGTAAATGCATTCAGATGGTTAGCATGTATTTTTACTTAACAGTTGCAGTAGGTTCTTCCACACACATCTCATAAATCATAACAGCACAACTGTAATCAAACATATGACCGCGCCTGCATAACAACAATAGTGCGATTGTAAAGTATGACTTTTCTACTAAATAAAATATACTTTACACACAAAAAGGTGCAGCCACATTACATCCAACTGAAGGTAGCTGTGCCTTCTTCGGCGGTATGAGAACAATTAATAGTCCAGAACTCTTCAGGCTCATGTGCTTGTATTTCCCAATAACGCTCTACAACAAATCCAAGTGTTGGGAACTACAAAATACATAACAAAACAAAAGTGTTATTATTGCGCGCAATGCTCAAAATGCAATGACATATAAGCAACCAGCAACTGTTCCATATATCAAGTCTCAACAGAATCTTATATCATGGTCGTTAAAACAATACCTGACAAGGACCATAACTAAGAACATGATTTCTGTCGCCCTCTGCTTGGTGTGCGTTAGCAGAGTTATTCAAATTAATCAGATATGCATTTGTCAGCAACTGAGTTTGGAACCTTGTAAAAGAAGCTCCAACTCGAAGGTCGCTTTCCTGCATGATTAAAGGTCATTTGAAATTCATTACAGAGAAAAACAATGAGTAAATCATAAGTATCATATGGACAAATAACACAATTGTATCAATGTTCACAATAGTCAATATTTAGAGCCACACTTTACTATGCATTATTGCATAAGTCTGAAGGACTTTACCACAAACTTGATATTGAAACACACCAGCCGCGCAAAATAAAATTTTAATCATATAATTAGAAATGCTTGCATAGGATGCATCTCATGTCCTAATGCTATGATGTTCTCTTAATGTGTCATTCCACACCTTAAACTTGTCATCCATCTTCTTTTGACAAGTGAAGTTACATGTATCAATACTCGAACAAAAAAAAAAATTTTATTCACGCACATAAACATTTAATTATCAAGCACAACTACAAATGTTCCAAATATTGTAATAATAAATCTGAAGCACCATTATTTGAGCCAACAGATTTTTGGAAAAGATAGCTGGTCGGAGTTAAGATTGATTTAAACAAACTGCCGATTCAGTAACAATGACATATACTTTTATTTTATAATGATGTATCCTGAAAAGATACACCTTCACTTTACCTGCTAAAAACTAAATACATAGGGTTAAAAATCATACTCGGTAATTAAATAACATTTTTACCTGCCTAACATCGACAGCATCTGCTAACCACTTGTTAGGTCGTACAAGATTCTGCACAGCTTGGTAAACATCCCTGAAAAATCACATAATATGTTATTGTACTAAACAACGAAAGTATAAGAAAAAAAAGAAACTAGGGCATACCTAGAAGTCAAAGCAGAAAACCTAGCACGCCAAACATCAAGACGAGGATTAACAGCACAACAAACATCAACAACTTCAAAAGCAATATTCTCTCCTTCTTGATCACAATCAAGCCATAAAACAAGCCATTGACAATGTTTAGCTTCATCTTGTAAAGTTTTTTTAACGTTTAATTTATCTTGAGGAACAAATTTCTTAACAGGTGCTTCATAAAGAATAGCAGGATCACAAGAATTCCATTTACGATAACGATCATCAAAATCAATTTCCATTAAATGACCTGTAACTGATGTAACTAACATTTCACATGGCTGATTTCGAATTGTGTAATGGAATTCAAAAATTCGATTGTATTGAGAATGAGATAAACGAGATGGACAGAAATTAGTTCCACCTGAAAGTATTGTTGCTACTGATTTTGCTACTGAAGGTTTTTCTGCTACGTTTAGAACCCTAATTGGTCGTGACATCGGGAAAAGGTTTTTTTTTGCCCCTTTTCGTTTCAGTCGAGTGAGTGTTTATGTATAAAATGTAAAATGTTTCCCGCCTGGAGCTCAGCTGAGCCCGAGACTGTGGAGGCCTTCTAAGGTAAAGTGTTCAAACATGGGCCTCCTCCTCGTCTATTCAAACATTTACCCTTTTCTTTCTTGCAAAAGCAACTATCCCAAAAACTCCGTCAGAGTTGGGTAACTTTAAAACATAGCATAAACTTGTGGGTAAAGATGTCGGCTAATTGATCCTTGGTAGAGATAAAACAAACATATCAAGTTGTGACGACTAGCAACATGAGTAATCAATTTCGATGTGTTTGGTGCGAGAATGAAATACCGGACTAACGATGAGATATGTAGCTCTCAAGTTATCACACCACAATGTTGGAGATGTTGATAGATGACAACCAAACTCATGTAGCAGTGAATGAATCCAAAGTAGTTCAGCATTGGCCAGCTTTTTGTGCTTGATGTGAAACAATTTTTTGTTTTCGTGCACTCCATGAAATAATACTTTTCCCAAGAAATATACAATATCCATTTGTGGATCGACGATCATTTATCCACCTTGCCCAATCAGCGTCAGAAAATGTACGTAGCGAAATAGATGATGGTATTTGGAGAAACTGAGTATAACAATCATGTTTTTGAGATAGTGAAGTGATACAAATTACTAGGTAAAGGTACTATTGAATGCGGAATTAAACAATAACAGTAAATAAGATAAATAAAACACAAGATCTCGAAGAAACTATCTTCTTTATTGAATATTATGAAGATTACAAGAATCTCTACCTCACAATACTCTCTAGACAAGCTAAGCCCTAGCTGCCTCTCTTATCAAAATACACTAAACCTTAGTGGTTTCTCTAAACAAGCTAAAATAAGCTATATTTGATTTATGTTTTGGGTTATGCCAAAACATCACTAAACAACTAAACCTTAGTGGTTTCTCTTGAAGCAAGTAAAGATTACATGTTTCTCTCTATATATTTTGGTTTATGCCAAAACATATATTTATAGGCCTTGGACAACTTCTAGTTGGCCAAGGATTTTCTTTTTCCTCAAATTCCCTCCCTTATGGAACAAGGGAACCTATTTAAGGTTTTCTTTTCTTTCTCCTACAAGGAAAAGAACTATTAAGTTCCCAAGTAGGATACACCTGTATCATGGCTCCCGCCCTTTAGGAACTTAAACTCCCGTTTAAGCTAGAAACGAAGATGGGAGAACTCAAGAGCTCCCTAGACTTTACTGAACCATCCAACTTTGCTTGGAACTTGACCTGCACGCCCAATACAAAACACTGTTTGTTTCCTACTTCGTGTCCTAGTCATCTTGCACTCCAATATGCAATCTTCCTTAAATGGCTCCTCTCGATCACCATCATTATCTTCGTGATTAGAAAACAAACTTTTTTGTTTCTGCTTCGGGTTGGCTTTCTGCTGCGAAGTAGATGTCATCACCTCAGATTTCTTTGATTCTGTTTCTGTCATCTTCTTTGTTTTTGTCTTCTTAAAATCTTCCAAGGACACAAGAACTTTACCTAGCTTTCTGTACTACGAACGAGTTAAGACCATAACCACTGAAAACTCCACCAAGGAATCGAACTTTGCTCTTAATACCAACTTGGTACAACTTTGGCTTTGATACCAACTTGATACAAATTACTAGGTAAAGGTACTATTGAATGCAGAATTAAACAATAACAGTAAATAAGATGAACAAAAACACAAGATCTCGAAGAAACTATCTTCTTTATTGAATGTTATGAAGATTACAAGAATCTCTACCTCACAATACTCTCTAGACAAGTTAATTAAGCGCTAGTTGCCTCTCTTATCAAAACATACTAAACCTTAGTGGTTTATCTAAACAACTAAATAAGTTGTTTCTCTAAACAAGCTAAAATAAGCTATGTTTGGTCTATGTTTTGGGTTATGCCAAAATATCACTAAACCACTAAACCTTAGTGGTTTCTCTTGAAACAAGTACAGACTACATGTTTCTCTCTATATATTTTGGTTTATGCCAAAACATATATTTATAGGCCTTGGACAACTTCTAGCTAGTTCGCCAAGGATTTCCTTTTTCCTCAAATTCCCTCCCTTATAGAACAAGGAAACCTATTTAAGGCTTTCTTTTCCTTGTCCAACAAGGAAACCTACAAGGAAAAGAACTATTAAGTTCCCAAGTAGGATACACCTGTATCATGAAGTATCCGTTTAACAACTATCCAATGCTCATCTTTCGGATCATGCATGTATTGGCAAAACTTTATTCACCACAAATGACACGTCAGGCTGAATAAAAGTTAAATATTGAAGCGCACCAAGAACATTCCTATAGAGATCAAGATAATGAAATCGTGTACCACAATTTTGAGATAAACGTGTATTGGTTGCTAAGGTAGTATTAATGGGTCTTGCACCATCCATTTTGGTTTAGTGAAGCAAATCATCAAGATATTCCTTCTGTGATAAAAACATACCAATGGCATACCAATGTGCTTCAATGTCGAGAAAATAACGTAGCACCCCATATATTTGATTGCGAAAGAAGAACTGAACTCTGTGATAATGAGTTTTCACCTATATTTCGCCTACCATAGTGAATGGGCAGCCAATTGTGCATGTTAAATCTGATCAATTTAAAGAACTACATGAAGAGAATGTTGCACTTGTGGTGGGAAGCTTTGTAGGTAGAAGACCTACATACTCTTTTGTTAAAGATGTGGTCTCTAAGGTATGGAAAATACAGAACTTTACTACGAAACCATATGGTGATCATTCATTTACTTTTGAGTTTAAAAGTGAAAATGATAGAAAAACTGCCCTAGAGGTTGGTTCTTTTCATATTGCTAGCAACTTATTTGTGGTAAGACCATGGGGACCTTTCATTGAAGCTGATATTCTTAAGCTTAAATCCATTCCCATATGGGTAAAGTTTATTAAGTTGCCAATGGAGATGTGGGCACCTAGGGGATTTAGTCAAGTTGGTAGTGTTGTAGGGAGACCTATGTTTGCAGATAGAGTAACTGAAGAAATTAACATGAACAAAATTTGCTCACATATGCATTCAAATTGATACAGGATGTACATATCCAAAATGTCTACTTGTAGTGTTAGATGATAAAAGAGCATATAAGGTGCAGGTAGAGTATAATTGGAGGCCTCTCATGTGTCACACCCGCAAGTACTTTGGACACATAACTACTAGATGTTCAAAGCAAGAGAAACCCAAAGCCTCAAAAAACAAGGTTTGGCTGCAAAACCAGGTTGGGGATAATGTTATGGGAGATAACTTACAAGGGCAACAAGCTAGTGGTGAAGGAATTGATGGAACAATTAAAACTAACCCTAAACTAGTATTGCAGTAGAGAAAGAGCACCAGGGTGATATAAATGTCATAAATGGAGCTGAACAACAAAAGGATCTAGGAATCAAATAGAGAGATACATATAAAAAGATCAGGATAACTATGGGAGAGATGAGGTTATTATAGAGGAAGAGCAATGGGAAAGTCCAAGTAGAAATCATACATTCCGAGGAAAGGGGAATGGAGATAATACCATTTACCTGGCCAACACAAATAGACAAGAACATAGTCCAACTCATGGAAAAAAAGTGTACCAAACAAACAAGGCTACATTTAATTATGAATTGGGTGGTGGAGCCAAGGTTGGAAAGCACAGCTATTCAATCCATGTAATTAACTGACACCATATGATCAAGAATGCTTAAGAGTTTTGAGAACAGTTCAGCTGCGTCAAGCTCCTAGGATTATGGTGGACCAATGCCGAAAGGAAAATTTGCATATACACTACTGCTCACGGAAGGCATGAAGGGAGTCTACTATCAGATGCCCAGACAACTGGACACTCTTAGATTATTTCAAGGGGTATTTAGGTTTTAGTCACTTTATGTATATACTATTTAGGGAATAGTCACTTAAGTTCGATTAATTAGGTTTTAATCACTTGGTTCAACTTGAGTTAAAAAAAACCCGGGTTTAACCGAAATATTCTCTTAAATGGCTAAATTACCCCTAAAAGTCATGTGCATTGCACATGATTACTTAAAATTAAAAGAAAACATAAGAACATCTTCTTTTTCAGCCACCACCACCATCCACTACCACCAGCTCTCTCTCTCTCTCTCTCTCTCAAACCAATCCACTGTATCACCACCACCACCTCCCTCTTTTGCACCATCGTCGACAACCACCTTCCGCTTTCTCAAACACCATCGTCCACCACCACTTTTCTATCTAATACCACCATCCACCGCCACTAATCTCTCTGAAATTGAAATTTCACAACAGAAATATACCCAATCTCCATATGGGTTTTGTTCAACATCAATTAGTTTTATTTTGGCAACCATTTTCTTTTCAATTTTTTATTTCACATATTTAGTTGAGTGAATAAATGAATAGAGCTTTAATTAATGATTGCTTTGATGTTTTTTTTAATTTGGGTTTGAAAGGAAGATGAGTAATTTAGGAGAGTATTTTGAGGATATTGAGTGTTGCTTTGAGAGAATGGTGGTGAAATAAGATAATGGTAGAGTTTATTAATCAAAGACAAATCTATGTTACTGCTAAAGTCTTGTGATACAAGTGTTTTTTCAGTAAGGGTATTTCTGCCATTTTCAAATGTTGTGTGGTTCAACTACCGGTTCGTGACCAAAACCTAATTAATCAAACTTAAATGACTATTCCCTAAATAGTATATACATAAAGTGACTAAAACCTAAATACCCCTTATTTCAAATATGTTTATTTAATTGTCCTAGAACTGTTTTTATTTTCTTTGTTTTGAGCTCTTTCTCTGAGGATATTAAAAATGTGTATAAGGAGAAAAACATGCGCTATATTGTAAGTTTTTCAGCAGAATCCTTTTATTTTATGAAACGGGGTAGGGGATCGAACTTCAATATCAAACCCGCTTGCCTATCAAAAAATAAATAAAAATACAATAATAATGAGTTAATGCAAGATTGGCTTGAACATGTGACAATTATATCATCAATATGGACTAACACGAATATAGTATGTGTCGATTGAATCATAATGAAGAGAGAATGATCAGCTTTAGAACTTTGAAAACCAATATGTATGAGAAAACCGCTGAGCCGATGATACCAAACGTGAGAGGCTTGTTTCAAGCCATATAATGATTTATGTAACTGACACACATAATTTGGATGTATTTTGTCAATGTAGCATGGTGGTTGCTCCTACTCGAATCTCATCTGGACGTCATACTCAGTTTGAATCTAAAGGTTTTGTAGATCGGATGTCACATGACTATTGGCTCTGCTATCGGGATGCCACTATGAAGGCGGAAAAGAGCCTAGGGCTGCAACATGATAGGTTGTAGCTTTAGAAGTATCAGTTGGGACACGATACCAACAATCAACACCAGAATGATTTTTCCTTCCGTAAATCTGACATGACCAACAACATTTGAAGAAACATGATTTTGATTACGGTTTTGATTTTGAAGTTTGTTGTTGATGCGATTGTGAGAGGACTTATGATGAGAATTATCAGAAGATTTTGAACATGACTTCTTGTTATAGCCGGCGACACTATATTAGCAATAGGTTGTGACGTAATTTCTCCGTGTTGTGCTTCAAGTCTCATATTAAAAGCTGATAGGTGCGCTTAAAAATCATCTATTGTGACATCATCAACTCTAGTAGTAAAAGAAGTAACAACAACATAGGCGGAATCGAGTCCATTCGAGATCATTTGTTGTAAATTAGATCGGGTTTGGTAGAAAGACCCGAAGTCGCAAGACTATCAACAAGAGCTTTGGCATAAAGAAAATACTCATCCATAGTTTGGTTTCCTTTGCGAATTGTTTGAAGCTTGCGCTGAATCTGCATAATACGGGCTTTGGATTTTGAAGCAAAGTGTTTTTCCAATGCTGTCCAAACATAGTGATTTATCTATGATCGGGCCGGGCCTTAGGGCCTTTGTGCTCTTGAAAAAAAAAAACTTTTTACTTTTTCTTTTTTTTTCAAATTTCGAATTTGTGCCCTAGCATTTAAATTGACTAAAATATGTTTATTTCAACCCTAGCCGTTTTTTACTGTTATGGCTTGATTTGGGGAGAGATTTCCTCCACCATTAACAACTTTTTTTTGTATTATAAAAAGAGTGTTGAAAGTGAGATCGAATTTCTTCCTTGTGCATAAGGAATTCGAAAAATTTGGGTTGTTTTATCCTAGGGACGGCGTGACTACTACTGCTTGCACAACAGAGTTTGCATAGGCACGAACTAATGTGGGTAGTCTGCAGTGTTGGTTGGGGTGGTTCAGGTGGTGGAGATGATGTTGCATAGTTGGAAAGTGAATTTGCGGAAGTCATTGGATAGAGAAAGAGAAAAAAAAAAGGTTTCCACACTTTGATCTGGTGTGAGAGAGTTCTACTTATAGATGATTCTAAAACAGATTACATCTTATCACTGTGATTTGTTACAAGAGATAAGTTTGTTACAAATATAACTTATGATTGATATATCTTTTGACAAAGTCATAGTTGCATGAATCATGATCTTCAGCATATCCTTTGATATGGGACCCAAAACATACATTAAGATTATTTATTTATCGAACAATAATTTAGTACAAATGCTTAAATTAAGATTGATTTTTTTTTTTGTATTACTTAAACAAGATTATTTATTTATCGAATATTCATTTACTAAGGATTACTGTCGTTGGTTTGGTCTTGGTCACATGGTTATGAAATCCTGAACTTTTAGATGTGAAGTGTACGTGGAACTTAATCTCCACTGGAAATTTTGGACTTTTGATCTCAAAATCCATAGGATATGTCCCTGATGTTCTCTGTGATATGTATGAATGTATATTGGTTTTGCTTTCTATTTGTAAAGTTTATTTTCAAGACTTAAGTAATTAAGTTCTTACCTGATTGTTGACTTGTAAATGAACTGCATTTTACTAAAATTAAGAAAAATACAACAATGGTGTTTAGTAGTTTTACAGTCATTTCTTGTAGGGGGAGAGACACAAAGTCACAGACAGTCAAAAAGCAAAAGAGCAGGTGGCCGGAGAAATATTTTGAACTTTCTACTTTTCTTGCCAAGTAAACACCACTCAGTAATTCCACAATGTTCCAATGTAGTGTTAGAGAAAGTAACCACTTGAATTACAAATTTACAATAGTTTATAGAGGACTTTAAACTTTAGTACTACACTACTACTAGTATTTATGAGCAACAACACTTCATTCATTCTCTTCAACAACTCTTCCAATAAGATAATAAACAATGAAGCTACAAACATTCTCTCTTCTTCTCATAACACTCACTTACTTATCCCTTCTTTTCATTTCATCATCTATTGCAATCCAACCTCCATTTGCTTGTGATACATCAAATTCATTAACTAAAACATTCCCATTTTGCAAAACTTCATTACCTATTAACCAAAGAGTTCATGACCTTATTTCTCGTCTTACATTAGATGAGAAAATCTCTCAACTTGTTAACACTGCTCCATCTATTCCAAGACTTGGTATACCTCGTTATGAATGGTGGTCAGAAGCATTACATGGTGTATCTTACACAGGACGTGGAATTAGATTCAATGGGACTATTCACTTTGCTACTAGCTTCCCTCAAATCATTCTTACTGCTGCTACTTTTGATGCTCAACTTTGGTACCGGATTGGCCGTGTAAGTTCCTAAGCAAATTTTATTTTTATTAGATGGGATTGCGAGATTTTCGCATAGTTTTTTATCTTTCATTAGTTTAAATTTGTGAAGGCAATTGGGATAGAAGCAAGAGCAGTGTATAATGCAGGACAAGCAAATGGGATGACATTTTGGGCACCAAATATAAATATATTTAGAGATCCAAGATGGGGTAGAGGTCAAGAAACACCAGGTGAAGATCCAATGGTTACAGGTAAATATGCAGTTTCATATGTAAGAGGAATACAAGGTGATTCATTTCAAGGTGGAAAACTTGGTGATGAAAGTCTTCAAGCATCAGCTTGTTGTAAGCATTTTACTGCTTATGATCTTGATAATTGGAAGAACACTACTAGATATGTCTTTGATGCTCGTGTAAGTATTATATTGCTTTTATTGAGTTGTTTGGTTTTTTGTGCTTTGTTCAGTATAGTGTAGCCTTTTTTTCTTTTCTTGGGGTTTGGTCATTGGTTAATTTTGAGCAAAAATGAATATTTCTTGGTCAAATGGTTTTGAATGGAGTTGTTCTTTGTGTTGGTGATTTTATAGGTCACTGTGCAAGATTTGGCTGATACATATCAACCTCCATTCAGGAGATGTGTTGAAGAGGGAAAAGCAAGTGGGATAATGTGTGCATATAATAGAGTTAATGGTATCCCAAGCTGTGCAGATTATAATCTTCTATCAAAGACAGCAAGAGGACTATGGGGCTTCCAAGGGTAAGAATTTGTAATTTTTAGTTGCACCAAATTTAATTATAGCCAAAAAAATTAGGTAATTGGTAGAAAATTTTGGAACAAGAGTTGGATAAGTTGGACATTGTTTTTGTTTGGTTGTTGATGGGAGAAATTATCACATGTGGATCTGATAGAGGTAGGTCAAGCCAGAAATCATTTTCATTTTCAAATTGATAGATGGGTCAGATGATAGAAAAAGGCTTTGGATGGGGTGTTTTTGTAAGTTTCTGCTAATACTGTATTATTACTTTTCTTTTATATTAAAATATTGCATTTTTTTGGGGTGTGATCAGGTACATCACTTCGGACTGTGATGCAGTGTCCATCATCTACGATGCTCAAGGATATGCTAAATCACCTGAAGATGCTGTTGGAGATGTGCTTAAAGCTGGTATATTAATCAAACCCATTACTTTGTATCTTTCAAGGAGGAAGAATGCTATTTAACTAATTTCACGACATGAAGTTTTAATCATAATTCATAAAATCAAAATGTATATATATATATATATATATTTTTTCTTGAACTCAACTATCTCCAACACAAATAGTGTGCTAAATGAAAAAGTATAATGGAGTATGCAATTATCTAGGTATTAGTCCATTAGCATACTATTTACGGTCTTACTGACATCAAATATACATCAAGTTTGTTTCTAACTGGACCACCATAGGCATTAGTCCATTAGCGTACAAAGGAGACTTATTTGATACTGCCATACTGGTGGTAATCACTAATCAGTGAAGAGCATGCCTGGGTCATGGCTGTATGGAGTATGGACCAGTCTATTCTATTGTGGCATGCTCTATGGTTATGGTCCATCAGCTAAAGATTTTCTGGACCATGACGACTTTGTCTGTGTAGATATTGTTGAACTTTTGAATTGAAACTGCCTATCCACCAAGTTTTCAATTTAAAGCTAAAGTTGATTGTCCATCTTTTCAACATCCAGCTTATAATCGATTTTTTCAGCGTGTAGTCCAGAGGGTCTATAGGAAGGCATTTAGATGTCTGCATAAAAACCGTCTGTGAAGTTGAGTACGCAAAAGTTCCCTGTTTATTTAAAAGAGTGTAACTTGGTATTTGTAACCTAATGCCCTAGAGGGTGTCAGGTTCAAGCCTACAGCTCCAATACTCAAAACTAGTTTGGAGATCACTGAAATACTCTGCTTGAAACTTGAAAGGTTAGAGACTACTGTACTTTATTAAACACTAGCACACTTATTTCACAATGTTATATTTAGCTTTTAACATTTTCACTGGACCAAAATAAGTATTTTCTTGGAAAGGATGACTATGGTAATTAGGTAATACAGAGTGAAATTCGAATGAAGGTTACAAACAAGAAATAAAGGACAGTCTTTTATTAAGACATGGAATGGTCCAAGGCTCTCATTTCAAAAGATAATATTACAATTTTAGGATGAAAACGGCAATCTCTGTACAACAGGATTGCTCTGTGAAGTTATAACCATAGGCGGAGATTGTGATTTGTGAATGATGACCAACTCGATCAGGATGACTAAATTGTTGGAATATGGTGTTTTCAGTATTTTTACTGAAGTGAATCTGATCCTGTCATGGTACAATATTAGTCAATCAACTACAAATAAGGCCCTCAGCCTTGGCGAGTGGCTTCATTAGTGCATGTATTATAGACATTAATTATAACGATTGAAAATATCACGACCTAATGGTTATGTATAATATTTTGCAGGCATGGATGTCAACTGTGGTTCCTACTTGCAGAAACATACCAAATCAGCAGTTCAAAAGAAAAAAGTAACTGAAAATGATATCAACCGAGCTCTTACAAACCTTTTCTCAATCAGAATGAGATTGGGACTCTTTAATGGAAACCCAGTCCAAAACCCCTTTGGGAACATTGGTTCAGTCGAAGTCTGCTCACAAGAACATCAGGATATAGCTCTTGAAGCTGCTCGCAATGGCATTGTTCTTTTGAAGAACTTAGCCAAGTTACTGCCACTGTCCAAAACCAAAACCAAGGCAATTGGTGTCATTGGCCCTAATGCTAATGTTGCTCTAACTCTTCTAGGAAATTATGCTGGTCCTCCTTGTAAATCCATTACAGCTTTACAAGCATTACAGAGATACACTAAAAATGCATATTATCACCCTGGTTGTGATTCAGTTGCATGTTCTTCGGCTTCAATTGGAGAAGCAGTAAAATTGGCAAAGTCTGTAGATTATGTAATCTTGATTGTCGGTTTGGATAAAACACAAGAGAGGGAGTCACAAGATAGAGAGGAATTAGTACTCCCTGGAAAGCAACAAAGTCTCATTCAAAGTGTTTCCAAGGCTGCAAGGAAGCCTGTGATCTTGGTGATCATGAGTGGAGGTCCTGTTGATATTACATTTGCAAAATATGATCGGAATATCGGAAGCATCTTGTGGGTTGGTTATCCTGGTGAGGCTGGAGGAGTCGCACTAGCTGAGATCATCTTTGGAGACCATAATCCAGGTGCAGATTGACAATCATTTTTACTTAATCGCTTTGCCTGTGGTAAATTTTCATACAAGTGGAATAGAATGCAAAAACATGATCATTTTTCAAACTAAGGCCTCGTTCATGTTGTGTTATGCAGGTGGGAGATTACCCATGACTTGGTATCCACAAGCGTTCACCAAAATACCAATGACAGACATGAGAATGCGACCTGACACAGTATCTAGCTATCCTGGACGCACATACCGATTCTATGAAGGTAGAAAAGTGTTCAAATTCGGTTATGGTCTCAGCTACTCAACCTACTCCTACAAATTCCATCCTGTTAATAAAAAACAACTCTACTTAAACCAATATGGAAATCCTGAGGCAGTTCAAAGCAAGGATTCCGTACGCTATCTATCTGTCTCAGAAATGGGAACTGAAAACTGTGAGAAGCTGAAGTATTCAACTACTATTAGAGTTAAAAATCTCGGGGAGATGCCAGGCAAGCATCCAGTATTGCTCTTCATAAAACCTTCCCAAAATCGACCTGGGCGCCCATTAAAGCAGTTGGTTGGATTTCAAAGTGTACAGTTGAAGGCAGGGGAAAGAGCGGACGTGGAGTTTGTTTTAAGCCCTTGTGAACACCTAAGTAGAGCAAATGAAGCCGGGTTGATGGTAATGGAGGAAGGGTCTTACTTCTTGGCTGTAGGAGATGAGAAGTCCCAGCTCACAGTTTCTTTCTGAATCAGTGAAATTCAGAGCTGAAGTTTTTTTTCCCCAGCAAATATCTATGTGGTTTATCTAGCTAATAAGTAATTATGTCATAGTCCTATCTGCTGATTTAATGGACTTTTATGTAGCTCTGAATGCTGATGTTCTGTACAATGTGGCACATTTTTGTCACCATTGATATTGAGCTGATCCAATCAAAAAAAAAAAAAAAATATAAGATAAAATTTTCAAGTACAACTTTATATTTAATTTCCGCATCATTTATTGGCCAAACACAATTTCACACATAATGTGTTTTTGTTGTTTCATCTCTGTTTGTTGCTACTGAAACAAATTCTGCAACAATAGCATCCATGATACACGAGTAACTAAAGTGTACATGGAACTTCCAACGCAACAATATACCAATATTGTTTGATGGCACTGGGAAGGCAACAGTAAACTTCACTATCCCAGAATACAAGCATCTCACCTACTGTTTCACCGCTTCATAAGACTGCACACTCGATGAAAAAAATTATAATTCAAATATTAATTGCAACTGATGTTGTAAAATTTCTGTGACAATTTTGTTGTTCTCTGGATCAGTAAATTTCACTTAGTGAGGGCGATATTACCAGGATAAAACTGAAGACAAATTGATGATTTTATCCTCATTAGCATCCTTGACTCAAGTTGTCTCCAACTGAAAACAAAATGCTACTAATTAACCAAGTCGTCTCCATTGATTTAATTATGCATTTCTGGCATTAAATTCACGATGATCCATTGTACTGTTAAATGTCAACAAAGGAAGAAAGTGAACTGACAAGTCCATGGCTCCATGCATCTCACAAAAGGTTAGGAATTGATCTTCCTGGTCCTTATACAAGCCTTAGAACCTATGTAGGTATCTGGATCCAACGTCCATATGAACCGTCCAATGCGTTGACCGTTGACCCTATGTATAGATGATACCTACCATGTGTGTCTGCATGAGTCTGAAACACTGGTTAGTGGATACAACTGAACTTACAGTTATATTTTTCATTTTCTTTTTTCTTTTTTTTTCATTTTTGATGGATAAAATAAATTTCCATCCTGTCAAAAAAATTATAATCGACTCAGCCTCCTCCATAAAAATGATATTGAAGGAGGAAAGGTACAACTGTTCTAACAGGGGAAATTTCTAGAATTGGAATGTCCTCGGAATGCAGCTCAGAACATACACAACTTGAGCCATTTATTCAATACATTTTAACTCAGTACATTACGGTGTGAGCATCATTTTCGTCCACACAATGTGACTAGGACAACTTGTTAACCGGTTATGCAATTTTTATTGTTTCTTTTAGTTTTCTGTCAAACATACAGGTGGCAGCTGTATGGATGACAAAATTGCTATATGGATGACAAAATTCAAGAAACAATAAGAGCAAATTTTTGTTGACTTTAGACTAACAGGTAGCAAGTTTCCACTTGAGTCCACGTGGAAGATTGTGTGGTGTACAAGCAAATCTACCGTAATACACCATACAGAAAATATACCGAATAACAGCTAACTTGCACAACTTGGTACAACAATGTAACCAATAGATCACACAGACTCTGGTCACCATGAATGTTTAACATGGCTGTATATTTTTGGTTTTTGAGGTTATATTTAAAAATTCCTAGATGTTGATATGGTTTGGAGCGTGGCCTAGTGGTAGTGAGTTTGGATTCCTACACGAGGATTGGGGTTCAAACCCATGCCAGCATATATAATATATATTCTTTGAACTATTTAGGACCGGACCAAGCCTTTGGGTCTCTAGAAATTTTTTTTTTTTTTTTTTTTTTTTTTTTTTCGAATTAGTTTTACCGTAGCATTTTATTTGTTTAAAACTTGCTGATTTTACTGGTCTTTCACTCTTCCTCCACTAGCCGTTTTTGGCTATTATGGCTTAATCCAAGGAGAGATTTACTCCACCATTAACAACTTCTTTTGAGCTATAAAAGGAGAGAGAAACACACAAGAAAATAGTTTTCTATGAGTTTTCTTGAGCAAAGAAGAATGCTAAAGTGAGATCGGATCTCTTCTTTGTGCAAAAGGAATTCAGGCTGTTTTATCCTGGGGACGACTGCTTGCACAACAGAGGCAGAGCCGCGAAATGTCTTAAAGAGAGCAACCTAGTCTGCGACTTAACCATTATTTCGTTCGGTTTGTTCGTTTCGATTTTGCAACAACTCGAGGTAATATTTAGATTAATTTTTGTAACATATATGGTATAAATAACTACATCGTTCAAATGTATTTATATATGATAACAACCATGTTTACATGAGCCGCAAAATGTCTTAAAGAGAGCAACCTAGTATGCGACTTAACCATTATTTCGTTCGGTTTGTTCGTTTTGCTTTTGCAACAACTCGAGGTAATATTTAGATTATTTTTTGTAACATATATGATATAATTAACTACATCGTTCGAATGTATTTATATATGATAACAACCATGTTTACATGATCCTTTGAAACATCACAATAGTTATCAACCCATACATTATTATCAATATCCTTTTAACATCCACAAGTTAACTATCTCTAAGTGATCCCTTTTTTGTGCACACTTTGGTTGTTGTACCAAACATAAACATCCTTCAAATTCAAACAGATTACACATGAGATCGTATTCATGGTTGTTCATCATATCGGGGAGTTTGGTTATCCCAAAATTCTCAGTAGTAAAGTTAAATGAGATAATACGTCTACCTTCTTCACCAAGATTCAACCAAAACACTGTTCCATTAGCAATAACTTCAAATTTTGCCAACTTTCTGATTTGGGTTGTGTTCCTTATTTCTCTTTATAAACAATTCTTTTTTTTATGAAGTGTAAAGACATGACAATCAGAAATATAATAGTCGATCTGAATCTTCATCTTGGTTCCATCCTAACACTTTATATTTCATCGATAAAGGGTCGAAACCAACTACTATGTAATCAAACTCCCACTATATTTGACTTCACTTATATGTATATTTTTCATGCAGGACAAGGATGATCAATAAAATTTAAGATTGTCCATTGGTTTTAATTGCCAATTTGTGATTGCCCACTGGTTTGAACTTTCAGTTGGTTAAATCACCATTGACTGGATCATTTGTTAAATATTCCAAGAATACCTTCCTTGAGCCACGTCTGATTAACGTTGGAGAGAGAATTGAACACCTGTGATTAATTGTAACTGTATGATATTAGTTTGATCTAACCATTAGATCTAGACTTATTTGTAGACAAAGCATTTTTTGTTAGAAAAAAAAGTTTAGGTTTCTGTACTTACCCCACTTCATTCATCTTCTTCAAAAATTGTGAACAAATTTGGGGATTTAGGGTTTTGTTTGAAATTTGGGGAAGACAAAGTATACCGGTCAAATGATTGTGTCCTTTAGATTGTCCTCGATTCGACCATATCTAATCTTAAAACAATCAGATCTTAAACTTGTTATATGATTACATGTCATTGATCTACCAACGAGGTAGCTAGTTTGAAAAATAAATAGGCAATTCAGTAAAAGAACAAGGCTTGACCGGGTTAACAGTGGTTTGACCACCTGAAAGTTGAAAATAGTGGGCAATCTTAAATTTTATTGAAACCAGTGGGCAATCGCAAATTAGCAATTAAAACTAGCGGGCAATCTCAAATTCGCCCATAATTTTAAGTATATTAGTACTAAACTTTTACTCCCCCCCCCCCCCCCCCCCCAAAAAAAAAAGGAAAGAAAGAAAGAAAAAATAAAAATAAAGAGAGTATATATCAAACAAATTATCTTCAAGATGTGTGAAAATACATAAATACGTGAACAAAATCAAATAAAAGTTAAAAAAAAAATAGTGATTAAACTCAATTATAGATCTAAAGTGAGTGACATACTATAAGTACCTACTATAAGAAGAGAGTTGTGCTTGATAAAGGTAAATAGCATTGCCAGTTTTAAAAATCTAATTTTTGATGATCCTATCACCGAAAACAAACAAATTGGCTGGAAGAGATATTTTAGTTTTGTTTCAGGTTCTCAACCCGGAGGTGGAGATAATGTTTCTTATCACTATGTGATGCATGAGCAGTGGCGTAACCATGAATTTTGAAATGGTGGGGGCACTAATGCACTATCACTTACAAATATTTATTTTTAAAATTTAAAACCACTATTTCGAACCAAATTTATCTAATAATAAAATCACAATTTTTTTAGCAAAAAATGAACAATTGATATTATGTAATTTGTCAATGAGAAATAAACATTTTACAATTGTCCACTACGAGGTTTCATATGTTGAAAACGTTAAATTACATCTCCATCACAAATGGTATCAAAAACATCTTTCTCAATGTAAGTGACCAAACAATCATTTAACCATTCATCTCCCATCTGATTTTGTAAACGATTTTTAATTATGTTCATAGCGGAAAAATCCCTTTCAACTGTAGCCGTAACAACTGGTAAGATTAACGACAATTTTATAAGTTTATAAATCAAATGATAAGTGATATATTTCTTTTTCCATCTTTTTAGCCAGACCACCAATACCTTTCAAACTTAAAAAATCTTTATTAGATTTTACATCTATTTCATAAATCTTCAACTGATTGTGAAGGTCCATGCGCTCTTGTTCGAAGAAATCATCTGGATAAAATTCAGCCAAACGAACCAACTTCTCAACATTGAAAACACCAAAAGATTCAGTTGAGTTTAAACATGCCATACATAAAAGAAATTCAGTATTCACCTCATCAAAACGATTATTAAGTTTGGCAAGTTGCTTATCGATGCAACTATTAAACAAATAATATTGATAATAATGAATTTTCTCATAGTAGCTCGTCAAGATTTTCCACAACAATAAACATACCATCCATCTGAGGAATGACCACACTATGTTTCGTACAATATGCACAAACATCAGAAAAAATATATTTTAACCAGAATCTCTCACTGCTTGCAAACGTTTTTTGGCTATTTTACTAAGGTCATAACATTCACAATATCTTCATTTTCCTTTTGCAAAACCTTTGAAAGATCATTGGTGATAACCACTAGCTTCTTCATTAACAGTAAGGTGAACACAATATTAAAAGATTGCATCAAGTCTAATAAACGACATGCTTCACCTCTTTGGTCTGAACTTGACCCATCTTCCATCACATCATCAAGAATGCTAACTACTGAAGGAAACACAATAATTAAATTTACTAGTGTAGCGTAGTGTGAACCCCAACGAGTTTCAACAAATTGTTTCATTGAAGTCTCTTGATTTAACCCACGACCACTTAATAAATCACCACTTTCAAGCACCTTGAAAACTTCAATAACCTCCTTCTTTCGAAGCTTATCTCGATGCTTGCACAATGCACCAGTAGTATTCACAATGGTACTAACTGAAGAGAAAAATAAAGCAATCTCTGGAATATCTTTTACAACGTGAACAAAAGCCAACTGAAGTTGATGAACGGAACAATGTACAAAAAAAATAGACTTGTTCTCCTATAAAATAAATGTTTTGAGCTCATTGAAGTCACCTTGCATATTACTTGTCCTATCATAACCTTGCCCTCGTAGCCTTGTAACACTTAAGTTATGCTTGCAAAAAAAATTCTTCTAAGAATACTTTAAATAAAATTACTGAAGTTTTTGGAATATGCATCACACAAACAAATTGTTCAATCATATAACCTCTCTTGTCCACATATCGAAAAACAATCGCCATTTGCTCTTTAATGGATATGTCACGCGTTTCATCTATTAAAACAACAAATAACTCATTACCCAATAACATTGACAATTTCAACTGCGGCTGAATTGACAATATCTTTTTGAATATTAGGCGATGTCAATGTGTTGTTATTTGGAGAATTTTTAAAAACCACATTGTTCATTGTGATTAGCTAAGAACTACAAAAGCTCAAGAAAATTCCCTCGGTTGCTTGACTCTTTAGATTCATCATAACCACGAAATGCAATTTCTTGACGTAGAAAAAACCCGAATGACATCAAAAGTTACTTTCAAACGAATTCTATATTCAGTTCTATCTTGTTTGGAGTGTATAATAACTGATGTCTCAAGATGTTGACTGATTCATCAAGTCTTCACAGTGTCTTTATCAAAATGCTTGAGATCTCGACAAGCCTAAAACTCGAGATCTCAAATGAAATTTCGGATGTCTTTGTCGAGATGAACAAGTTTTTCAAGCAAATTACGACACACATTTAAATCTAATTAACATCCTCGTGCAAAATCATATTTCTAGTGTTGAGATGCTTGAGATATAATTATTTAAAGAATAAATTGTTTGATTTTTTTTAGAGCTGAATTAAAGGATTGCGTTAATATTAGTTTGTTCAAAATGAAAGTTTGAACTTGAAATTCGTAGAAGTCAACTTATAGAGCTTGTTAAAATTGACTTTTTAAATTCAAAATTGGTTTAATTGGGGTTATTGCTAATAACTTTTTTAAATCGAGAGGAAATCTACTAAAACATGAATTTCACAATTTCTCGCGAGATCTTGAAGTTATCAACAAGGTTGGTAGGGATAGCGCATATCACTTGAGATCTCATGAATATCTCATACCGAATGCTCTAATTTTTGAGATATATCTCACAAGATTTTGAACAATTGGTCACACTTCTTACATGCTACACTTACTTTAAAATTAAAGGAAGAAGGTGGGAACACACTTGTGATGACATTAAGGAATGAGAAGTACTTGAAACTTGTATCTTGTGGATTCCAAGCTCATCAATACCTTGACGGACATTTTTAATCGCAGAGAGAAAAAAATCTGAAAGATTTTAATCGGCACTACCTTCTTTTTCTTCCATAAAATCGTTACCAACAAAAATTGAGAAAATGTGAGTTCCATGGTAACATGATTATTAATCCAAATAAGAGCTTCAGACTGATTTGAAGCAATTTTGAAAGCTATTGAATTTGGGATGGAAGGAAGAAGTGAAATCTGAGATTTAGAAAAGCTTCGAATGAGCTCTGGATCAGAATCAGGTAATCTAACTGAGGTTACTTTCAGAGATTTTAGAAGCGAAACGATTTGATGTGTAGTTCCTCGATGGTTGTATGTGATTTCAATCGAATGATGAGAGGATTTGGATGCGGTTGCAGAGCGAACGAAGAAGATGGAGATGAAGATGAAGAAGTGTAGTTCCTCGATTGTTGTGTTTTCCAACATGAACATTAATTCTTTTGGTATTTTTCCAATCGCTAAATCCACCAACTACAAAAGTGTCACAACTTCCTGCTGCTTTAAACTATGGACGAAATAAATAGCAAGGCAAGCAAAATATCGCATTTTTTGCTATGCTATATTCTAACGAATTCCGAAGTCATCAAATAAATTTTGACCAAAAGAACGCTTTCTATCTTGTATTTGTATTTTTGGATATGAAGTAACCCCGGGTTGAGAAAAACCCTTTTAAATGGAGGTCGTAACCCCGAATCCGATGGAAGATTTGATAAATCAACCTCTATTCGACTTTGAGTTACATTTATTGGTTGAGGTTCCATTTAAGGAGGAGGAGGTATTGAATTTAGAGCATCTTCATTAGTTTTTTGAAATAATTTAACAAGCGTAGAAAAAAATTCAAATAATTCAGTATTTCAATGTGCGTGTTTTTTGGTTTGATTAGTCTCTCAAATATATTTTTACATACAAGAATTTAATATCTAAATTGTCTAACTAAAAATCTAAAATCATAGTTCAGATAGCTTAGATGATTTACCTTTTTGACGTTTCATTTCTCCGAACCAAATGTACGAAAACTTCAATATCACAAAATGTTTGTTGTAATTTGCACTTAATGGTTAAATACCTGTCATTCAAATTCACATGACAACATAAGTATAATTTATTCAATTAGAACTCAAAATTATTAAAATAAATCTTTCTTGATAAAGAGAAAAAATAAAATAAAAATCCATTGTAGATTAATTCATTAAAAAAATTTAATTAGAAAGGTATAAACTATAATACCTTTGTAGAATTGTTGTTTTGTGACTTGTGTTGGTTTGGAAACCTTGAAGAAGACTAGTTGATTCAATTTTATATAATTCTCTCTCCTAGGGTTATATTTTATTTTACTAGAAAGTAAAAAGTGGAAGATGAAGATCATAACGTAGTAAGAGCGAGAAGGGAAGAGTATCAAACAAGTTAAGTTAAACTGTGGTTTTGTGCAGAAGCAATAGTGGGGCACATGGGCCATAAGTATATAGTAGTTAATTTTTTTTTTCAAATTCATAGTTTGGTCAGTGCCCCACTTGTTTTCTTAGTAGCTCCGCTTCTGTGCACGAGTATCCACTCATTGTGAATCTAGTCCATGTTTGGACTCTTTGTCATGTGGAGAAAATATTTGTTGATGATAATAAACGGTCTATAGATCAAGCAAACGATGATGATCGTCCTTCAATGATTCGTTCCTCTGATCAGTCTTTACATTTGTCGTCGTCGTCAATAAAAGAAGTTGATGTTAAGAAACGGTCCGCAGTTCAAGTAACCAATGATTATCGTCCTTCAAGGATTCGTTCCTCTGATCAGCCATTATCTTCGTCGTCGTTGTCAATAAGACAAGTTGATGTTAAGAAACGGTCGGCAGTTTAAGCAGCTAATTATGATCGTCGTTCAAGGATTCATTCCTCTTATCAACTTTTACCTACGTCATCATCAAGACTTGTTGATGTTAATAAACGGTCCGCAGTTTAAACAACCGATGACGATTGTCCTTTAGGTACCTACATTGTCATCGTCAATAAGACTTGTTGATGTTAAGAAACGGTCTGCAGATTAAACAACCAACAATGATCATCCCTAAAGGATTTGTTCCTCTGATCAACCTTTACCTACGTTGTTGTCGTCGTCAGTAAGACTTGTTGATGCTAAGAAACGGTCTGCAGATCAAACAACCAATGATCGTCCTTTAATGATTCGTTCCTCTGACCAACCTTTACCTACGATGTCATCGTTAGTAAGACTTGTTGATGCTAAGAAACAATCTACATATCAAGCAACCAATGATTATCCCTCAAGGATTTGTTCATCTTATCAACCTTTTCCTACATTGTCGTCAGTGTCACCTTTGGCAACAACTATGGAGAATGAATAACAGGGCTGAAATACAGATGAACCGTCCAACCAGGGGCGGAGCCGCAGGGGGTGTAAGGGTATGCATGTGGGTACCCTGAGATTTGGAAAAAAAATCTTCATAATTTTGTTTAGTTACGTGGTTTGATAGAGAAAAAATAAAAAATAAAAAAATCTTCATAGTTTTTTTTTTTTTTGTTTTTTACGAAATTAAGATTTTATAATTTTTATTTTGTATTGTTCTTTAAGTTTATCTTATTTAACTAAGGAATTAGGGTTCGTAAAGTCCGAGTACTTTTTTTTTGTCCACACTATTGAATTAAGTAAATAGATTGAATTTTGAATTGATTTTCTCATGACTTGTTGACTTGATAATTGATTATTTAATCATATTATTCATTGTGTTTTATTTAAAGATAGTTGTTTGCTTATTTTAAATTTGTATGTACAGTATGTATTCATTTCTAATCATAAAGAACGAGTTTTTTTTTCCCTATTTGAGTATTTGTGCATTACAAAATTGAGTGCACACCCTGACTTAGAATCCTGGCTACGCCACTGCGTCCAACCCATATTATTCTTATAGGAAAAAATTGATATACCATAAGGGTAATGCTCCAGTCAAGCAATTACATCGGATGATTGAATCCTACCTTGCAATCTGTATGAAACAATAGTTTTGAAACATTCCTATTTGCTTACTTTTTAGTTGGCTGAACTAGTTAGACTGAATTGATGTATATATATATACAGAGCGACTCTCATACGGACTACTTTAATACGGACTTGTGCGGACCTGACAAAAAAATAGAAAAAGTCACGCTCCCTTAACATTTCTATCGCTAATATGGGTTCTACTTCCGGGTCCAACAATACCCGTATGATTTCTAAACCTTCTTTTCCTTGCTTTAAAATCTCTTTCATCTTCTCTTTCTTCCTCTCATGTTTCTCTCTATAATCTTGAGTACCTCTCATTTCTCTCTCTGATATTATCTTTTGAATATTCTACAAGTCCAAATCTACTTTAATAAAAGATGGAATAGAAGATGCAAAATCAATAACCCCAATGGTCAAATGATGGACCCGGTAGAGATCCATATTAGCGATATAATTTCTCTTAAGGCGCACGTGAGTTTGTTTCCATATCTGTATTGTCCGCATACGGACGGATCGTATAAGAGCCCTCTCTCTCTCTCTCTCTCTCTCTCTCTCTCTCTCTCTCTCTCTCTCTCTCTCTCTCTCTCTCTCTCTCTCTCTCTCTCTCTCTATATATATATATATATATATATATATATATATGGTATGGGCCGTCCGCTACGTACTTCAGTATTTTTAGAAACCTCACTTGCGTTCTCTCTTCTAGTCGTCACGTAAATTTAGTTTCTCTAACCGGGTCAGAAATAGGCCTGATTAGACCCGGTTGCATCTTTCTTACTTTTTTCTCTTATTTTTTGTGTTCTTTTTTTTTTTAGTTGTTGTTCTTCTCTCTCAAGTCTCAACAGAAGATTTGATATGCTGATTCAATTTTTTTCACTGATAATTGTTTCCCAAATGGTTAAGATGTAAAAGTTTAATTGATTGACGAAAAAAGAAGTTTTGAGTGGATTTGTTCTAAATGATGAAATTGCAATGATTTCTCAAAGATGGTGGAGGTGATTGAAGAGATTTCTAATAACATCTTCTATGGGGTTTCAACAAATAAGTCAAAATTAAAAAATATACAACTTTGGGTTGAGCAAAAGGCAAGTCATTGATGCATAGTCAGTTGTCAGCCTTCCTGATTGGAACACATTGATCATATATTGGTTAATCATAATAAAGTTGAAACATACTATATAGTGCAATTTACGAACCAGTCGGGTAAGAAGTTGTTAACAAAACACAAATATACGATTAAACTAGGAATTGTGATCACAGAAGGCTACCTCCAAATAAACTCGTATTGGAATACTGTAAGGTATATATTGGGAGGGGTTCCAAGGACTCAGGAAATGTTTGACTCAATTTTGACTCAATCCTATTTAGGGTACTTGTACATATTGGATTGATATGATTTTTAGTAGATATGATCTTTTACTATAAAGATCTACTACATAAAAAATCAGCTTATTTGAATAAATTTAGACCCATCAAATATAATATTAAATTAAACGATAAAAATGAACGTTCCACAATACATTAACTTGTAATATGATTTTTCTAGGGTTAGAAAATCCAGATTATGATAAATTTTGGTGAAGATGTCGTACATAATGAGAACATTCATCCTACAAAAAATCATGCCAATCCAACATGTACAATTACCTTAAATAGGATTGAGTTAAAATTGAGTCAAACATTTCCTGAGTCCCTAGAACCCCTCCCATATTGGAATACGTTATTACAACTACATTCTAAGTGTCTCAGGATCTCGCACCAATATAATTCAGAAATTCATACTCCCTCCGTTCCAAATTATAAGTACATTATTCATTTTTTGGTTGTCCCAAATATATGTCACTTTCTATTTTTAAACACATATTAATTAAGTTATTTGCTCTTTTATCTATATTACCCTTGTTTTGGAATTAAAATAATTATTTTAATAAAAATAATTAGACAAATTAGGATAAATTTAGAAATATAGTTAGCAGACAAACCAATAAATGATGTTCCCTTAATTAGTAATGTACTTATAATTTGGATGGAAGGAATATTTCACAGTAGCTTAAAACTACACCACCACAACACTAGAATAACATGATTTATTCTGACAATATTGGAATTCTAGAACACCAGACTTTGAGTACCATTTTAAGGCGTATCATGCGGATGACCTACGGAGGTCCGTCGTGCCAAGGTCACTCTCGGGGACAAAAGGCGTCATATAATAGCCTCCCCCCCCCCCCCCCCCCCCCCCCCCCCCCCCCCCCCGGGCAATATCAATGCTTAATACTTGACATATATTCTTAATAGGATTGCAAGGACTCTAAGAGACAACTTCTCTCAGTTTAGAAAACAACCACAATATCACCTTCGGGTAATCTAGACCAATCCAATGAAAGGTACATGCATAAGTCAGTTCTAAATTGTATTCTATCTCAATGGAATACAAGTCATTCGACTCTTCCTTCATTTTTATTATAAAACCGACTAAATTAAGTTGGGTAATATCCCCAAAAAACCCATATTTAGGTGCCTCTTGTTGTATATTGGCTCGCCATAAGTTGGGTGGACAGGATCATACCTTATAAGAGGTGTGATCCATAGGATCAGTTTCTTATATTGGTTAAGGAAACCATATATGTGCAGGAGTTCTATTTGGACTCGGTTTCCTATTTATCTCTAGTTTGAATTAGTAATTCTATATGGATTTGATTTCTACCCATGACCTATAAATACCCAAATAACTTGGTATTTGTAAGACAAGAAAACAAGAGATGACAAGAGAGTAGAAAACAATAGAAACATAGAGATAGATAGAGTACGTGAGAGAGAACTTTGGGAGCCAAGGGTGTATTGTGTTTAAGGTGAGAGATTAAGATCTTGAGAAAGATACTAGGGAGATTATTGTAATCGGTGTTTCTTTTCTTATAGTGAAATCTTCTCATTGTTCCCCGTGGAGGTAGGCATTGCCGAACCACGTATATCTTGGTATTATTGTTCTTTATTATTTTGTTCTTCTTATACTATTGTTTATTGTTTGGTAATCTTTGACCTCATTGACAAAACGGATCCTGTATTGCAAAGCAGGTGTTCTCACGAATATCTAGGTTGCGGGTTGTTGGCGGTTGTTAGGATTTACTTAATCACTGCATATAGTTCAACAAGTGGTATCAAGAGCTTAGTTGGATTTAAGGTTTTATCAAAGATGACGGAGACTACAGGTGTTCCTGCAAATAGTGACGGTAAGAAACCATCGGTTACTACTCTTGGCGGCGGTTGTAAAAGTTGAGATTAAACCGTTTTACGGTAGAGATAACTTTACATTATGGCAAAGGAAGATGAGAAACGTTTTGATCCAACACGATCTTCATGTGGTTCTTGACGGGAAAGACAAGAAGCCAAAGGACATGTCAGATGACGAGTGGAACAAAGCAGATCTCAAAGCCATGAGTTCCATCGAACTACATATCTCGGACGAGGTGATGTTTAATGTGATGGAGGAAACTTGTGCCAAAGGAACGTGGGAAAAGCTCGAGAAGTTGTATATGGGTAAGTCTTTATCAAATAAACTTTTCTTGAAGATGAACTCTTGAATCTTCGGATGGAAGAAGGTGGTGATCTTATGGAACATCTAAACGTGTTCAATAAGTGCATCACAAATTTGCTACGGGTGGATGTGAAGTATGACGATGAAGACAAGTCTCTGTACCTGCTCAGATCTTTGCCTCCATCTTTCAAGCACTTCAGGACCACATTGATGTTCGGCAAGGATACTTTAAAGTATGATGAAGTTATTCACGATATAATCTCTCATGTGAAGATGAATAAGAACACAGGTGAAGACTCTCAAGCAGAAGGACTATATGTCAAGAATTCTAATGAGAGGGGTCGAACAAATAAGAGAAGTAGCAAATCAAAAGGCAGGGGCAGATCTAAATCCAGGGATAAAGAAGGTTGCTTTGAATGTGGTGCGACAGACCACTGGAAACGAGATTGTAAGAAATATAAGGAAAAGAAGAAGAAGGCCGAAAATTCAAATTCAACTAGCGTTGTTACAGATGATAGCGACGGAGAAATTTTGGCGACTTCTTCAGGTAATGATATTTCTTCGCCTTGGATTTTAGATTGTGGCGCTTCTTATCATATGTGTTCAAACGAAGACTGGTTTGACACGTTTGAGAAAAGAAAAGGCGACGTAGTTTTTATGGGAATAATTCCCCGTTGTAAAGTTTGTGGAATTGGTACGGTAAAGTTGAAGATGCATGATGGAATTGTTAGGACTCTGGGTAACGTGAAATACGTTCCTGCACTAAGGAAGAATCTTATTTCCCTGGGTTATTTGGATAAGAATGGGTACACATACAAATCCAAAGATAGGAATCTCATAGTCTCAAAGGGTTCACTTGTGGTTATGAGAGGAGTAAGACTTTCTAACAATTTATACAAGCTTTTAAGAAATACAGTAATTGGTGGAGCTGCAGTTTCTACACAAGAAGATCACACTCAGCTTTGGCACTTGAGGCGAGGGGCATATGAGTGAAAGAGCCATGGAAGAACTACACAAGCGACAATTGTTGAAGGGTGTAGGATGAGTGTAAACTTGAGTTCTGGCAAGTATTGTATTATGGGAAAGCAAACTAAAGTACACTTCAAAGCTGCAGATACAAAGAACAGAAGTACAGAAGTACTTAACTATATTCACTCAGATGTGTGGGGGCCTTCACCTACTTAATCAAAAAGGTGGAGCTCGCTACTTTGTCACTTTGATGGATGATTTTTCGAGGAAAGTTTGGGTCTACTTCATGAAGGAGAAATCCGAAGTTTTCACTAAATTCAAGGAGTGGAAGGCAGAGGTAGAGAATCAAACAGGCAGAAAAATCAAGTATCTAAGAACTGACAATGGCGGTGAATATAAGGATAGGAAGTTTCTACAGTTACTGCAAAGATGAAGGTATTGCAAGGCATTTTACCGTGAAGAAGAATCCCCAACAGAATGGAGCTGCAGAAAGGATGAATAGAACTCTTATGAATAAGGAGAGGTGCATGAGGTTTCATGCAGGTCTGCCAGAGATGTTTTGGGCAGAGTCACTTAACCATGCTTGTCACTTGGTTAATCGTTCACCATCCAAGATGCTTGATTTCAGATGTGCAGAAGAGGTATGGTCAGGTAAACCGGTAGACTACTCTACTTTGAAGGTATTTGGATGTAGCGCATATGCTATTATTCTTAGTGATGAGAGAACCAAACTTAAACCCAAATCTCATGAATGCATTTTCATCGGCGTCGAGAAGGGAGTGAAGGGTTATAAGTTATGGGATCCAGTGAACCGAAAGAAAATCCTTAGTAGAGATGTTGTGTTTGATGAGAAGACTATGCCTATGAATCAAGACATGAAGAATGGTGAGAAAAACACTATTGTTAAGAAAGCAACTACAGAGATATCTCCTCTTACCAAGGTATCCAACGGGAAGACTCCTATTCAGGTGGAGGAGTCAGATGCAGTGGTTGAAGAGGATAGGCCAGAACAACAACAGTGTGAAAAGGAGGTTGAATCTAATAAAGATAAGCAACAACCTTACAGCATAGCAAAGAACCGGGGCCAAAGACAAGTCAAACCACCTATTAGACTTGGGTTCGAGGAAGAAGTTCATTATGCTTTAAGCATTAGTGAAGGTGATCCTACTTCTTATCGTGAAGCAGTTGAAAGTAACGAAAGAGAAGAGTGGATTGAAGCTATGGCTGAAGAGATGGAATCTCTATACAAGAACTCCGTTTGGGAGTTGGTTCTTAAACCTGCAGAAAGAAAAATTGTTGGCTGTAAGTGGGTTTACAGGAAGAAGGAAGGAATGCATGAGAAAGAACCACCAAAGTTCAAAGCACGTTTGGTGGCGAAGGGGTACTCACAGAAGGAAGGAGTTGATTATGATGAAATTTTCTCTCCGGTAGTGAAACATACTTCTATTAGAGTGTTACTATCACTAGTTGCTCAGCAGGATATGGAGCTTGAGCAGTTAGATGTCAAAACTGCTTTTCTCCATGGTGAATTAGAGGAAGTCATCTACATGGCTCAGCCTTAGGGTTTTGTTGAAGCTGGTAAGGAAAATCTGGTTTGTAGGTTGAAGAAGTCTCTTTACGGGCTCAAGCAATCTTCAAGGCAGTGGTACAAACGTTTCGACTCTTATATGCTGAACATTGGGTATAGAAGATGTGACTATGATTGTTGTGTGTACACTCATGTGTTTGATGATGGGATGGTGATCCTATTGCTACTTTATGTAGATGACATGCTTATTGCTTGTCGGGATATGTCTAGAATTAAGGAGCTGAAGACGTTGTTAAGCAAGGAATTCGACATGAAGGATCTTGGTCCTGCACAGAAGATCCTAGGTATGGAGATAAGGAGAGACAGGAAAGCTGGAAAGATATGGCTGTCACAAGTCAAGTACATTCAAAAGGTACTTGAGCGCTTCAATATGATTGATGCAGAACCTATGTCAACTCCTTTGAACAACAGTTTTGTTTTAAACAAAAGTCAATGTCCTTCCACAGACGCTGAAGTGGAAGAGATGAAGAAGAAGCCGTATGCAAGCGCAGTAGGGTGTCTCATGTACGCAATGGTATGCACAAGACCTGATTTAGCTCAAGCACTAAGTGTAGTATCGAGATACATGGCGAATCCAGGAAAACCACACTGGAAAGCTGTGACATGGATTCTCAAGTATCTGAAGGGCACCAAGACGTTGGGTATCTTGTTTGAAAGACAACAAGGGAAAGCATGTGTTTCGAGTTATGTGGATGCTGATTATGCAGGAGATTTAGATAAGCGAAGATCCACCACAGGGTACGTCTTCACTTATGGTGGAGGACCGGTTAGTTGGAGATCAATGCTCCAAACGGTTACTGCTTTATCCACTACTGAGGCGGAGTATATGGCAGTAACAGAAGCTTGCAAGGAAGCTATTTGGCTGAAGGGATTAGTAAGCACATTCAGGTTAGATCAAAATTCTATGATGATAAGATGTGACAGTCAGAGTGCTATTTGCCTTGCGAAGAATCAAATGTTTCATGCAAGAACGAAACATATTGATATTCGCTATCATCGGATTCGAGATTGGTTGGACTCAGGTGAAATTACAGTTGAGAAGGTCCACACGGATGAGAATGCTTCAAATTGTCTTACTAAGCCGGTTTCAGTTGAGAAGTTCAGACATTGTTTGAACTTGCTCAATCTTTCTACATGCTAAAGATTGGGTGGAACATCTCCTCACTTGAGGTGCGTTGGGGCAAGAGGATTCTTGCCAATGTGACGGTGCTTGAAGAAATTCAAGCTGCAATGATCTTGTTTTTGGTCGATGGCTCGCCAAGGTGGAGATTGTTGTATATTGGCTCGCCATAAGTTGGGTGGACAGGATCATACCTTATAAGAGGTGTGATCCATAGGATCAGTTTCTTATATTGGTTAAGGAAACCATATATGTGCAGGAGTTCTATTTGGACTCGGTTTCCTATTTATCTCTAGTTTGAATTAGTAATTCTATATGGATTTGATTTCTACCCATGACCTATAAATACCCAAGTAACTTGGTATTTGTAAGACAAGAAAACAAGAGAAGACAAGAGAGTAGAAAACAATAGAAACATAGAGATAGATAGAGTAAGTGAGAGAGAACTTTGGGAGCCAAGGGTGTATTGGGTTTAAGGTGAGAGATTAAGATCTTGAGAAAGATACTAGGGAGATTATTGTAATCGGTGTTTCTTTTCTTATAGTGAAATCTTCTCATTGTTCCCCATGGAGGTAGGCATTGCCGAACCACGTATATCTTGGTATTATTGTTCTTTATTATTTTGTTCTTCTTATACTATTGTTTATTGTTTGGTAATCTTTGACCTCATTGACAAAACGGATCCTGTATTGCAAAGGAGGTGTTCTCACGAATATCTAGGTTGCGGGTTGTTGGCGTTGTTAGGATTTACTTAATCACTGCATATAGTCCAACACCTCTTCCCCAATAGGCCCTGACATGGGGTCATCTTCTCAAACAACCCCTTTGACTAGATTATCCTCTAAAACCAGGATAAGACAAAAAACTCAGAAAAAGACAAAAAACAGAAAAGGACAAAAAAACAGTTGGTGTATAACTTTTTGGTTTTAACATTTGAAAATACTATAACTTGTGTTTGAGAAATCGAAAATCAACATGGTTTATATGGTTGGAAAGGTCTCGACGAGATCTTTCAAACGAGATCCCACATGACTATAAAATTTTAAATTTAAAAAATTAATTTTTTTTATAAAAATTCAAAATTTCATATTTTTTTTTACCGAGAAGTTGGGTTTCGAAAAAAACTCCTTATGATTTCAAAGGTTTTTCAAAATTACTCTAAAAATCTAAAAAAATCACACATTACTATCAAATTCAAGAGTTTTTATTGTTGTCCTCTAAAATATATCTTCTTGTCTTCTAACACCAAAGCAATATCCTCTAAATTGTTTTTTGTTCTTCTTTAAATTACAAAGGCATGATATCCATTCCATATTATTAATATATGTGAATTATAGTCTGTAATTTGATGCATGAGTTCGATGTCTTGACTAAGGACAAAACCCTTATAGTACAGAAAAAAAAAGAAATTTTTTTTTGTATTGCTATGAAAAGTTCATAAAAATGTTTAATGTATAGTTAACTTCACAAAAAACTTCACAAAAGAACATAACCCAGTCTATATATTTTTTTTAGGTTACATCTCAAACCATTAGAAAAAAGAAAAAGAATATAACCCAGACTAAACATAAATTCCTCCTTTTGCATGGTGTAATGTCAATAAGCTCGTTAAATTTGTACTCCCTTCTCCCTTCTCCCTTCCTATCCCTCACACCAAAACAATATAATAACTCAAATCTCTAATCATTATTTTATTTTATTTTTTGGCAAACGGGGTTGAGGGCACCCCTTACCCCTTTAATTACATGAGGAAACTTATATCAAACAATCAGTTTACTGGGGTGTTTCGAAACAACGACCTCTCCACTTTGTGAGATGGATGCAACCGTTGAGCCATAGACTCGTGTGCTCTCTAACCATCATTGAAACTAATAATCTCCATTTATTTAAACACTCGTGTATTCTTGTTTTTCAACAAAATCCAAGTAATACATATAAAACCATGACCAATATACTTTGATAACTAGCTTTAATTCACCTTTCAAAACTTTTCAATATATAATGTAATTTAATAAAGATACTTTAGCATTAAGGGGTGACATTAGCTTTGGGGATCTGTTGACCAGGTGGGCATATGCTCTACAGGAACAATGGTAACTCAGTTGTATTGGACATTTGAGGATGTTTGTGCCCCCCTGTTTCTTTCTTTTCTTTTCTCTGTCTTTGAGTGGCCTGTTATGCTCAGAGCTAGGTTTAGAGAGTTGTTTTGGTTTTCTAAATGACGGTGTACAGTTTTTGTACATGCTGATCAGGCGATGTATATCCTACCTTTGGGTGTGAATATAATGTTGTTTGATTCAGACAGAGAAGAAGAGACATACTTTTTATCAAAAACAATAATGTAATTTAATAAATTTGCATGTTAAGTTGATACAATAGTTTGTTTAGAGGATAAAGGTACATTATTTAGAGAACAACAATCAATGTTTTAGCGGATAAGACCCTTACAGTATATAAAGAAAAAATTATCGAAAAAATAAAAAACACATTTTTTTTTCTTTTTTTTTCATACCCATGTGGGATCTTGTTAGATAGATCTCGTCGAGATCTTTCCAACCATATACATCATATTGATTCTTACTTTCTTAATCAAAAGATATACAAGTTACAAATAATATAACAAAAAATATTAATTAATATTAAAAAAATTTGTTTTTGTCTTTTCTTATTTGTCTTATTCTGTTTTTTTCTTTTGTTTTTAATACGAAGGGTATAATGGTCTCACAAAAATTGTTAAAAGGTAATGTGGTGGGTCAGGGGGCTTGTTTGAGAAAATAACCTCATGTCGGGGCCTATTGGGGAAGAGGCACCTAAACATGGGTTTTTTTGGGGATATTACCCAATTAAGTTTAACTGACCCTGTCAAAATCTTTCGAGAAACTGAGAGATAAACCTTTCCCAAGCCATATTACTGCCGATATACCTGAAAATTATAACTAATAAAAGTGTCAAAGTGACTTCTTCAATTTGGTTGAATGTGATGTTGTAGCGAATAGGCTCGCACAGTTGACGCTCAATGGAGAGAACCTTGGTTAGTTATTTACTCAATTCATGAGTGCATGCTTGGCCTACTATTTGTTTCAATCAAGATAAAACCAAATGTCTTCCTTAATTCCCTTTCCCTCCATTTGTTTTTCTTATCATCTCAACTTCTCAACCTTTTTCGGCAGGATATACGTTTAGAAGCACATATTCTCTACAGTTATTATGCACTTAGAGCGGCCATCAAGACATGATGCATTTGGTTCTATCTCCATGGAACTGATCATGTTGTCTGTATTAACCTATTTCTAGATCAATGCATTCACTAGGTCAGGTCGTTAGCAGACTTGACCAAAGGGGGAGTTTCAGATCGGGGTGGCTGCACCTCGTTGAGATTTGAGATTGCCTACGTACTCTAGTTCGTCGGGATTGAACCTAGAGATCAAGCCATCGTAGTTCTGTTATGTAGAAGGTGAAGAGGCGAAGATCTCGGGATCCTGCAGATTCTCCGACATATTTATGGTAATGAAATATTCTCCAATGATTGAGTAACGGTTGTAATGATTGTATGGCAGCTGGAGATATTATCTTGTGCGCCGAATTAGGGCATGTGTGCATAGCCAGAACGTTGTTGATACTGTAGTCGTTCTGCTCTGGTCGAGTTATGAGTAGGTCGGTTGAATGGCGACCTGAAAGATTAATGACTGTGCCACATGGCTATTTTTTATTGGTTGGAGTATATAGTACCCCTACATAAGCCCCCTCTTTTTAGGTCGATGGACGAAGTCGGGCTGAAAAGATTTGGAACTCTGATCGATGTTGATTTGAAGTTTGCTTTTTTGAATTTGTGTACGTGGCAGTCATGCGTGATTGTTTCGTATCATCATTGCGCCTTTACGGGGAAGTGGAGAAGTTTCCTCGAGCAGTTACCCGTAAAGTTATGACCACTGACGCACTTCTTGTTTGATGGGTTGGATGCTGGGCACGTGGATGTATCCGACGGTGGATGTGGAACGTCGGGTGAGTGGAAAATAACTGCAAGGAACGTGGTTCCCATGTTTGATCTTAGCCGTTTAGCGGATTCGAACTGATGGCTGAGATTGCATGTGCTACAGTATTTAAACTGTGGCGTAGTAGTGAAGAGTTTACTTTTCTCAATTTCTCTCTCGAACTGCTGCGGGTTTTCTCTTGCGACCTGAAGAACTTTGAGAGCTCGTGAGGTTAGTTTCTTCTGTTTGTCTTTTGCTTTTGAATTTCTTCTTCTTCTATCTTCTTTCTTTTTACTTGTGAGAGATGTCGGAGGGTAGTGTCTCAAAATGATCACTTGAGTGGTGATGATGGTGATGAGTATGAGTCTGAACGAACTCATTCTGAAACTGGGTCTCCTAGTCGTGGTGAGGGAGATGTGAATCCTGAAAGCCCCCAGAGTAGTGGTTCTCATGGGGAGGATTCTTCTGATGATGAGATGGTTGAGGGAGAAGATGGGCCGTTCTGCCGAGTAGTAAACCCTAAATATGTCCATAGGCATATTGCCTTTAGAAAGAAGTATGGGCTTAGCTCGATTGACCATCTAGAGATTAGGTTTTTAGGAGATCGTTTGCTCTCTGTTGAGTATCGACCTAATAACCCTTTCTCAACTGTGTTTACCCTGACCCAATTTCGAGCTGGTCTTAGGTTGCCTTTATCTGCCCTGGTGGTCGATCTTCTCAATGCGATTAGACGAGCTCCTTGTTAGATGAATGGTAACTTTTGGAGAATTATGAGGGTGATTAATGACCTCAATAAGTTGCATAAGTGGAACATTTCCGTAGAGAATGTGTTAGACCACTTTTGTTTTAAACGTTCTGCGAAGCCTGGGCTAGCGGGCTATAACATGCAAGTCCGCCCAGAGCGTTTACCCATGGTGGAAGGATCCCATGCTGATTACTGGGTCGATCACTGAGGGGGACATCCAATTGCGACATGTGACTAGAAATGTTGCTGATAACCGTAAGCTTCTGGTCGTTAGTCATAGGTCGTGATATATTTGTTTGTTGTCGGACTTTCTAACTTTGAATTTTGTTTGCAGCGATCAGGGACGACCATCTGGTGAAGAATAACGACCTGAAGTCCGCTCTGAACGCATTTGGACTGTGGACTGATAATCGCAAGGCGCAGTTTTTGCCTCACCTGAAGGAATTTTTTATTCCTAAGGGTGGTTCGAAGACAGTTGCAGAAAAACTCGAGAGAAGAAAGTTGCTGAAGAAGACCTTTGCGTCGTCTATACATAAAGTTGAGGGGGGACGATCTGGTGGCAGTTCGCGCCCTAGTGAGAAGGAGCGAGCTAGTGGTAGCTCGCGGCATGATGAGAAGGAGCGAGCTAGTGGTGGCTCGCACCGTTCGGAGAAGGAACGATCTGGTGTTAGCTCGCGCCAGGGGGAGATAGAAGCGAGCCCCCGGGTCGTATCCCCTCCGACCTCACTTCCCAAGCTACTTGTTGGGTCGGGGAAGAAGAGGTCGTTCTCAGGTAATCTGAAGATGGTGGAGCCACCAGTCGTACCTGCTCCTACCCCTCTTAGGTCAATTCGCTCTCCTGAGCCCACTCTTGTGTCGAAGAAGACTGCTGCTCGGCCTTTGCAGAAAGGTAAGGGGGTGTTGTCTGAGTTCCGACCTGGGCCATTCGATTATTTGGATGGCCGAGGGGGAAAGCATGTCGTTTATGATAACGACAGTGCAATAGATGACCCTTGCGTTGCCCGAGCTGTGAATAAGGGCATCGTTCTGGATGCTGATGCTTGAGCAGTGAAGTCGCAAACCCTGTTGGTGACTTGCTCGAAGATAAATGCAGCAATGTCCTTGGTGAGTTGGACTTGCATTTTCTGTTTGGTTGTCTTGATTTACTTACTGTTGTCTAATCGATGCTTTTGTGTATAGCTCAATGCCAGCTTCCAGGAAGTTCGTCTGGTCGCTGAAGTTGGAGCTCGAGCTGATATCGAGCTGAAGCATATGAATGAGAAGCTCGAGCAGGCGAGGACGATTGCCGTAGTTGCTGAGTCTAAGGTGAGGGATAAGGAAGCGGAGAACGTAGTGTTGAAGGAGATGTTAGAGGTGGTAAGGGGTGAGCTTGCTGCTGCTAAGGAGTCTGCGGTCCACTGGGAGAACACATGCCATAAGAATGGTGTAGAGTGGAAGGCTTACTGCGACTACCTGCAGAAACAAATGATGGGTTCGCCCGAAGGAGAGGAGACGCGAGGTGGTGATGAAGGAGCTTTAGTGCCAGCTCAGGACACCTCGATGGGCCCTGCTAATGTGGTTGGAGGTGGCCAGAACGAGTTGGGTGATCACAACGATCAGACCTCCCAGCAGTGATCCTACCTCTCTCTTCAGGGAATCTTGGTGTTTGGTGAGGCTAACCCTAGTCTCCACTACACCGATAACTCATCTTGGTTACACCTTGGTAGCTTCCCCTTGCATGGGAAAGTACATCTCCTTCTTCTTCTCACGTTCAGTTTTCAAGTCCGATGTAGTAATTTCGAGTGAGCATTTATCTGTCTTGACTAAGTTTGTAAAGAATGATAGTGGTCTTCTTCTAAGTCTGTCTGAGCGACTAGTTTCCAGGGAGTCCTGGTAGCTTTTTCAGAAGGCAGGTAGACGAGATGAATGGCTGCAAGCAGGACGGACTGAAATTGTTCTTCTTGTATGCCTTTAGTTGAATTTTGCTTTTATAGCTTCTAGGTTGCATTTGGTAGATCGGTTTACCTGTAATAGTTAGATTTTCATAAAGTAAAAAGAAATTTCACTTATTTACCTTGCATTCTTATTCTTGTTGCGTTGTCTGCTTGTATGGGTTTTGCAAACAATAAGTAACAAGCATAGTGTTGGACCTGATGGTGGATGAGGTCGTATGCATGTTAGCTGAGGTGTACGTGGGTCGTGGGAATGATATGACCAATGTACCAAGTTAAGTTGTAAATGTTTGATCTTAACAAAATTAAAATTATCAAAGGGACTAGAGTTTTGATAATTTGTAGGTCGATGGATTGGACTAGACCTTTAAGAGCCATTCATGTTTGAGCTGAGATGAAGGCAGAAATGAGTTTGTATATTGAAATGTAATAGATAGATGCTTACATTTCATTGATAAAACTTCTTCAAGTGGTAAGCATTCCATGGGTTCTTAACGTTCTCCCCTTCTGGTGTTTGAAGACGATAAGATCCGTTGCTTTGAACCTTGGTGATAATGTAAGGGCCTTCCCAATTGGCATTGAGCTTGCCGATAGTATCCTTCCTTTTGTTGTGGAATATTTTTCTTAGAACTAGTTCTCCGGGTTGAAAAGATCTAGGACGTACGCCTTTGTTATAAGCTCGCTTTAGTCTTTGTTGATATTGTTCGAGTTTTATAACGGCATGGTTTCGTCGTTCTTCGACGAGATCTATTCCGAACGACCAGACCTGATTGTTAAGTTCTGTGTCTTCCAGAAGGGATTTGGTCGTGCCAAAAGTCAACTCGGTAGAAATAACGGCCTCAACTCCATAGCAAAGGCTAAACGGTGACATCCGTGTGGATGTACGAGGAGTTGTTCTGTAAGCCCACAGGATGTTTTCTAACTGTTGTGGCCATTGATCGTGTTGATCCTCAAGCTTTTTCTTTAAGTTGTTCAGGATCTGTCGATTTGCAGCTTCGACTTGGCCGTTGGCTTGTGGATATCTAGGTGTTGACCTAGAATGATCGATTTTCCATAGCGCGTAGAAAGCCTTGATGTTTTTGCCAACGAACTGAGTGCCATTATCGGTGACTATCCTTTTTGGTAAACCAAATCGTGTGATGATGTTTTCCCACATGAATCTTTGGACATCGGCTTGAATGATGTTGGTGAGTGCAACGGCCTCTACCCATTTGGTGAAGTAGTCAATGGCGACTAGAACAAACCTCTTTTCAGATTTCTTCTCTTTGATTAAAGGGCCCATGATATCGAGCCCCCACATGTGAAATGGCCATGGTGCTGTGATGTTGATGAGATCGTTGGGATGCTGATGTTGGTTATCAGCAAAACGTTGGCATTCTTTACACTTCAACACAAATTTCTTGGCATCTTCTTTCATTCT
Source organism: Aquilegia eximia (assembly GCA_023053565.1). Taxonomy (NCBI): domain Eukaryota; kingdom Viridiplantae; phylum Streptophyta; class Magnoliopsida; order Ranunculales; family Ranunculaceae; genus Aquilegia; species Aquilegia eximia. The sequence continues at coordinate 18,998,644 of JALIGU010000003.1, forward strand.
TGGCCAGAAATATCCCTGGGAGATCGCTTTATGAGCTAATGTTCGACCTCCGGAGTGGTTTCCGCATTCTCCTTCATGGATTTCTTGGAAGATGATTTGCCCATGCTTGGGGATCAAGCACCGTAAGAACAAACCAGTTGCAGATTTTCTGAATAGCTTACCCTCATGAAGTTTATACATAGTGACTTTATATAATAACTGATTGGCTTCCTTTTTGTTAGATGGTAACACACCAGTTTAAAGGTAAGTGATGAAAGGTTCCATCCAAGTCCCTTGGATGTCTGCTGGTGTTGTGGCTAGTAGATCGCAGATTTGGTGAACGTTTTCTTCTTTGAATAGATATGCAGGCTGTGTACTGATTGCTATAGTGAGAGCCCGCGGTCGATCTGACTCGATCTTAGATGCTAAGAACTCCAATGAATCAGCATGTCTGTTGTCATCTCTAGGGATGTGATCGATTGTAAAATAACTGAGCTTGCTGATGAGTTCCTTTGCGTTGCTAGCATATCTGATTAAGTTGACACCATTGATCTGGTAATTATTGGTAATCTGGTTGACTACCAATTGAGAATCACTGAATACCTTGAGGCGAACTGCCTGTAGGTCGATCGCCATTTGTATGCCCTGGATTAGAGCTTCGTATTCGGCCTCATTGTTGGAGGTCGAGAAGTTGAGTCGAGTTGATCTCTCGAGCTGTGAACCCTCAGGTGAAATGAGTACAGCACCTATGCCACTTCCGTTGGAGTTATGTGAACCATCAACATATAGTTGCCAAGTGTCGGGAGGATTGACCTGGACTTGCCTTGTTTCTGGTTCTGGTTCCCAATTGATATCCTGTGCGGGATAGTCTGCTAAGAAATCCGCGACGACCTGGACTTTGACGACCTGTCGAGAGACGAACTCAAATGTGTAATCACCCAGTTCGGCTGCCCATCGAGCCATACGACCTGTTTTGTTCTTCTTTTCTAATATATGGCGTAATGGCTGGTCGGTGATTACTTTGACAGTGTGGGCTTGGAAATAGGGTCTGAATTTGCATGCAGCGTAAAGGAGAGCTAATGCTAATTTCTCTAGAGGTGTGTACCTTATTTCGGCCTGTTGCAATACTTTGCTTGTGAAGTAAATTGGGCGTTCGACCTGATTTTCCTCCTTGAAAAGCATTGCGCTGATTGCAAAATCTGACGTTGCGAGGTAGACGCCGAGTATGTCTCCATCATTAGGCTTAGTGAGAACTGGTGGAGTAGATAAATATGCCTTGAGGTCGTTGAAGGCCTTCTCACATTCTTCTGTCCATTGATATGAAGCCCCCTTTTTGAGAATATGAAGCATTGGTCGACATTTATCTGATGCTCTAGAAATGAATCTATTGAGAGCTGATACCATGCCGTTAAGTTTTTGGATCTGCTTCTTTGTTTTTGGGCTGGGCATGTCGATCAGGGCTCTGATCTGGTCGGGATTTGCTTCAATAGCCGAGAAATTTTCCTGATGCAACCCCAAACAGGCATTTCTCTGGGTTGAGACGCATTCTATATTGTCTTAACCTTTGGAATGCCTGGTCGAGATTGGACAAATGATCTTGCTCTTGGTTGCTCTTGACTAGCATATCGTCGATGTAGACCTCCATTGTTCGACCTAGCAGATCGTCGAACATTCTAGTGACCAGTCGTTGGTAGGTCGCTCCTGCATTCCTTAGGCCAAATGGCATAACCTTGTAGCAAATAATGCCTTGCTCTGTTGTGAAAGAGGTCTTCTCTTGGTCGGGCTCGTACATTGGGATCTGGTTGTAGCCTGAGTATGCGTCCATGAATGACAATAGCTAGAAACCACATGTCTGATCGACTAACCTATCGATTCGTGGCAGTGGGAATGAATCTTTAGGACAAGCTTTGTTCAAGCTTGTGAAGTCAATGCAAACTCTTGTTTTCCTGTTTTTTTTAAGAATGGCACAATGTTGGCTAGCCAATCTGGCGTGTCGACTTCCTTGATGAACCCGACCTGTTTGAGTCTGTTTATTTCTTCATTAACTGCTTGGTGAAACTTAGGAGCGAGCCTCCTTGGTTTTTGCTTAACAGGTCGATAATTTGGATTGACGCGCAGTTTATGACATGCAATTGATGGGTCTATTCCAGGTATATCGATATACGACCAAGCAAAAACATCTTTATTAGAAGAAAGAAAGTTTACAAAGTTGTTGTACTTATCTCCCTCTAATTCCGCACCTACATAGACATATCTCGGCTCGTCTTCTGATCCTAAGTTCACACGTATTGCTGGATCAGTGCTTCCGAGATTAAGGTGGGGGGAGCTCATTTGCTCCTTCTGTAGTTGCTATTTAGTGGCTTCGGTTCTTTCTTTCGATGGGCTCTTTGATTTGTTGTCGCCCTCTCGAGCTTCTGATGAGATCGGGCTCTTCCCTTTAGTGTCATCATCCTTGGTTCCAGAGGTGGATGGCTTTGCAGGCGCCACAGCTTCAAGAATTCCATGACATTCTTGTGCAGCGTTCTGGTTGCCTCGAAGTTCCATTATCCCATGAGGTCCAGGATAGCGGAAAACTTGATGATATGTGGATGGAACACCTCTCATGGCATGGATCCATTTTCGACCAAGAATCGCATTATACTTACTTGCGATGTTGAGGATGCTGAACTTGGCGGTCACAACGACCTTGTCTTCTTTTCGGCCCATAGTGACGGGCAACAGTATTTCACCCTTAGGATCTTCCCTTGAACTGTTGAAGCCTAGGATGGGTGTGAAATCAGGGATGAAGACTGAATCAGGTAACCTCATGTCTTTGAAGGTTCTGTACATGAGTATGTTGCAGGATGCACCAGGGTCGATGAGTACCCTCTTGATGAAGTAATCGGCTATTCGCAATTCAACGACAAGGGCGTCGTTGTGAGGGGTAACGACCTTGTTGAGATCGTCCTCTATGAAGGTAATATCAGTCTCCTGGCGAGCCGGGATGTTGAAGCGAGCTGCTCGGCCAGTAATCGAGTAGACATGATGAAGATGCTCTACTCGTCTCTTCTTCTCTCTTGACACGGGGGTGGAGTTGGATTCACAAATCATGTAGACTACATGACTATCTGACTCGCTATCGCTATCGATCTTGTTTGCGACCTTTTTGTTAAGTTGGTCGCGTAGGTCGCCTGTTGGACCTAAACGCTGGGAGAGGCTACGCCCTCTGCTGCGGACTGGACTTGTGGAGGCCGTTCTGGCCTTGCTGTGAGGTTGCTTTGGTGAATACGGAGGCGTGCTGGACCCTTTCTTGGCTCGTTTGCCAATGGTATCCTCTTGCCTTCCAAGGATCCAATTGTTGAGCCTTTTTTCATCGGCCCAAGTCTGAAGAACACGTTTCAACTTTGTAGTACAGTCGACCAGATGTGTCCTCCAACTGTGTGAAGGTAGGAATCTTGCACCAATGGTTGTGCTTGATTCTCTCATAGATATAACCGGCTGGTCGTGTGAACTGGTGGTAATCTTGTTGCTCAGTAGGCAACGACTTTGCCTTGAACCTCTTGTTGTCGGATCGAGGTCGCTTAGTGGAGCCAGATTCCACGTTGGAGATGACATGATTCTTTTCCCTACCAGTTAGGGCTTCTTCGAGCTTGATGTAACGATCTACCTTAAGGTATAGCTCGTCCAGAGATGAAGGTCGCTTCATAGCTAGAGATTTGTGCAGGTCGGATCCCTGGATCAGACCGTGAGAGAATGCGATTGTTGCGAAGGTTTCATGTTCCTTTGCAAAATCTTGAATGGAATGTAGTTCAGATTTGAATCGAGCAAAGAAATTGCTCAATGTTTCTCCATCCCGCTGCTTGACTTTGAAGATGGAGTCAATGGTGACAGGACGCTTCTTGTTGTGGATATTGAAGATAACGAACTGTTTTTCGAAATCTGTAAACTAGCTAATGGATCCTAGCTTCAAACGGTGAAACCAATCGAGAGCAGGTCCGGTGAGGCTAGACTGGAACAGTAAACATAGTAAGTGATCCTCTTTGATGAGAGGAAGGGATTTACGAAATCCCTTGATATGGTCAGTTGGATCTCGAACTCCTGCATATTGGTCGAATTTGGGGGCGTTGAGCTTGTTAGGCAATTCATGGTCGATGATCTCCTTGGAGAAGGGAGACTCCTGAAATTGCTGAAGGGACTGGACAACAAGTTGTTCGGCGGTATGGCCTTTGTGAAGTTGTATGATGGCCTGAGTGGCTTTGAACTCCGCTAGTTGTTGGCTGAGTTCTTCATACTTTTGATTGGAGTCATCAACAACAACGACTCCATGTCCACCATTTGCTCCTGGTGCTGGGTTGGTAGTTTGTGCAGCCTTTAACCGTGCGTTTTCTTCCTGAAGACGATTGATTTGGTCTTGCAGATCTTGGATGATCAGTTCATGGGTAGCCATTTGAATAGATGACTTTGAGTTGGGTGCGAGGGTTTGGGTTTTTCGATATAATCGAATTCCTTACAGTCGGCGCCAAATGTATTAACCTATTTCTAGATCAATGCATTCACTAGGTCAGGTCGTTAGCAGACTTGACCAAAGGGGGGAGTTTCAGATCGGGGAGGCTGCACCTCGTTGAGATTGCCTACGTACTCTAGTTCGTCGGGATTGAACCTAGAGATCAAGCCATCGTAGTTCTGTTATGTAGAAGGTGAAGAGGCGAAGATCTCGGGATCCTGCAGATTCTCCGACATATTTATGGTAATGAAATATTCTCCAATGATTGAGTAACGGTTGTAATGATTGTATGGCAGCTGGAGATATTATCTTGTGCGCCGAATTAGGGCATGTGTGCATAGCCAGAACGTTGTTGATACTGTAGTCGTTCTGCTCTGGTCGAGTTATGAGTAGGTCGGTTGAATGGCGACCTGAAAGATTAATGACTGTGCCACGTGGCTATTTTTTATTGGTTGGAGTATATAGTATCCCTACATTGTCCACTTTCTCTGTCGATTCCATTTGGCCAAAGAGACACATTGTGCACCCATAATGCCCAATTGTGGAGGAGATATCAGATATCGGACCTCATTGAGTCAGTACCACTTTAGTCAACAAAATCTGCACTAATTTATATACAAAGTAATACCATCTGACCTCAGACTTATATTCAACATTTGCATGAGGAGATGAAACACATCACTTGCTTTTGCTTCCGCTATACTTCCAGTAACGGATGTCCAGTAACAAACAAGGTTCCTCTCCTTTTAGCAACACAAAATGAATAGACATGAATAGCAATATTTTAATACCTGATATTTTCACTGGTCAGCCGACTGATGGTCAGTCGACTAAGCACTAGTTTCTGAATTGATTTGGAGTTTGATTTCTAAGTTTCGGCCCATTAATATATATATTATGCTTAACTCAAATTCTAGGGTTAGAAATCATAAAATCTGATTAGAAGATAGTAGGGAAAGAGGCAAGAAGAGGAGATTACATCTAGGATTCATCGTTTTCATTGGGATTGCTTGAAGATTGTTGATTTGATTTAATAATTCGGTGGAATTGCATAGTTTGGATTGAGGCAAATTATCTAACTTGCGTGTTTCCATGTTGATTGCTAGGTTTAGATGATGTTAGTTGTATGAAGGCATGTTAATATTATTATATGTAGATCACACCATGATTGGAAGTGTTTATATTATCATGTTAGATATAAATAAATTATATTTTATGTTAGTAGTATCATTATTATTAATTGATGCCATGATTAGTAAATACCATGATTAGATATAAATTTATTATCTTTCATATTAGTATGTGGATTAAATTGATTGAATTACATGATTAGGATTCATGTCAGTGTGTATTGATGTTTGAATAACATGTTTGTTATGTTAGAATTCATATAGTTGAATTATGTGTTAATGTTATGTTATTTGCATGAAATCAGATCAAGTACATGGGTGTTCTGCTAGAATCAGTAAAATTGTTGAATTGTATGTTTGTGGTGTAATGTGTGAAACCCAATAGCAGAACCTATCGGACGACAGTGTTCGGTCGACTAAAAACTGAACAATTCAGTCGACTGAAGGCCTATCAGGTTGAGTCGACTGAAGAGGTTTAGTGCTCAGCCGACTGAATAACAAAGTTGTTAAGTCGACTGAAAACCATTATTTGACTGAGTCGACTAAGGAGACTAAATGTGTTGAGTCAACTGAAGGTTGGAAGTTGCCAGTCGACTGAAGGATCCTTGTGATAAGTCGACTGAAGGCTTTCAGGTTCAAGCGACTGAACCTTTACAAAACTGAGACTTTTACTTTCTACTTAAAGTAATATGTGACATATATCCGAGGATATGATGTTGAAACTCTTGAGGACATATATCTGAGGATATGATGATGAATGTTTAGTCTTCCGCTGTTAGTTTATCGTTTGTTGTTTATTTGTTAGTTATATTTTATTATTATGTTCTTCTGTTGTCTAGAGGTTGGACAGTAGTGTGACCCTACGATCCATGGAAGACATATAATGATCATTATGACTCTATTGTCTAGTTTTAGCTTGGCCAGCTAGGATTGGATTTCAGGTGATACAGGTGTACCCTATTAGGAGCTTAGTGATCCTCGAGATTGGTGTCTTGAGGATAGACATTTGTCACCCAACGACTTGGTCGTCGCAAAGCGATGACGCTGCGGGTCCAGGGCGAACGCCTGGTTGAGGTTCGTCCAAGGTCTATAAAAAGGTGTTTTTGGCCGCTAGGGCTTAGCTTGTCTAGAGAGTATTGTGAGGCAGAGATTCTTGTAATTTTCATAATATTCAATAAAAAAGATAGTTTCTTCGAGATCTCATGTTTTGTCTATCTTATTTACTGCTATTGTTTAATTCCGCATTCAATAGTTTATTTGCCTAGTAATTTGTATCATTAAGGGCGTTACAATTATCAACAACTAACAAATCTGAATCATACCCGCTCTTCAATATATACAACACAATGGATAGATTTCTCAAACTCACTAAAGTGTGTGCTCCTTAGTACCAAAGCAAATGTGAGAGATTCCAGAAGCATTTGAACAAAGGTAAAATGATCAAAAAATACAACGTACTTTCACTTTTTTTTCACTTTATACAATATATAAAAAATCACGTCAAAACATCAATGTACTTTGAAATTTTTTCCACGTTATACAATCTGTCTAAAACATGCTAACGGACTGCAGACGTGGCGAATATTTATCTACGTGTATTTTTTCTTTTAAAATAAAACGCTGAGTTGTAAAATACAGAAATCAGCCCATCTACTTTAGAACGTGTCATCAGATCATGTCGACACATGTTTACATCTAAACCGTCCATTAATCCCGCCCAAAGTTCGCGCCAAGATGTTAGAGATATATATGTATATTTTGTTTTTATTATTTCTCATAGGAAACAACACCGGCAGGGAAACCCTAAATCGATAATTTTCCATCTCTCTCTCTCACAGCGACATTGAACACTAAATCTCTCTCTCTCTTTCTCTAATTCTTCAAACCCAATACAAATCTATGGTGAATTGGTGAATGAGAAGAAACAATTTGGCGTGGAACACCTGTTGTGTGTGTAAAAGAAGAATATTCGTTCAAGTAAGTAACTAGTAGTTAGTTTATTGCTAGATTTGGGGTAAAGGGTTAGGCTTTGTATACTTCAGTGGTAGATTTTGGGATTGTAAGTATAAAATACTTGTTTATTAGTACTGATTTGGGGATTTGCTATGGAGTATTCTTAATTAGGGTTAGATGCTAGGAATTTGGGGATTTACAGACCAAGTTGTATTATCTAATAAACTAGCTTATTAATTTAAGTAGTAATTTGGGGGTTTGGTATGTAGTATTCTTAACTAGGTTTTAATAATAGAAATTTGTGAAATTCTATGTATAATATTTCTTTAAAGAGGAACATTACATGGTGGATGAGATTGTTGTCAATTTGGTGTTTTTTTTTTCTGTCTAAGATTATACCTATCTACAAAAGTAAAAATCGATGTTGAAATCTCACTCTTAAGATTGCTATAATAGACTCTGACATGGTATACCTAAACACATTGTATTACACTTGTTGATAGTTGCTCATACTTTTTATATTTGGCTCATAGTATTACACTCTGACATGTCAGACTATTAAGGTTTTAATAGTTCTTTAATATGTTGTTAATTTTGTCATTGCAGTGGATGAGATTGTGTTTGAGGTCAGACATGGTGGTTATTTTGAATGTAAACCTTTGTTATATTACAAGAATGGTGGAAGAGTACCAGATTATATCTACAACATTAACCCGAGAACTCTGACATATTTTGAAGTGAAGAATTTTATTGATGGTTTAGGGTATAATAACATTACAAAGGTGCACTATTGTCTTAGTGGGAGGACCCTGGAGAACAACCTCAGAATCTTGGTTGATGATAATAATACTAAACACATGGCAGAGTTATGTGAGCAGAATGGTGGTAGGTGTTGTATTGAGATGTATACTGAACATGGTGAAGAAAATAACCCGACAGAAGAACAAGAAAATAGTGAAGATGATGAAGAAATCAGTGCCGAAGTTGAGAAGGAGCTTAACTATGAGAAGGAGATGGATGATGACAGTGACAGTGATTGTAATTCTACAGATGTTTCTGATGATGAGTTGCATGCAATTAGAGTAAGTGAAAATGCTAGGAAAACCAATAGAACAAAGAAGAAAAAAATAGAAGATGTAGATGTTCAGGATGATGGAGGCATTGATGGAGGCATTGATGAAGACATTGATAATGCTGATGACATTGAAGACTTAACCACGGAACCTCAAAACATAGTTAAGGCAGGTGAAAATGGTTATGAGACTGACTATGGATCAGCTGATGATGGAAATGACAGTCTAGATGAGAGTGATGATGAGGTTGAGAAGGTAAAGCCAAAGAAAAAAAGACCTAAGTTTCCCATGTGGGATCCCAACAGAGATCCATTTACCTTTGTGCCTGAGGAAGGGCTTAGATTTGCTGATTGTGCCCAACTGAAGGACTTATTGAGAGCATATGCAGTGAAAAAGGGAAAACCAATCACATTTCTAAGGAGTGCCAAGAATTTGTTGGAAGCTATATGTGCTCCAGGTTGTCCTTGGAGGATATGGGCAACCTGGATGCAAGCAGAAAAAAGTTTTCAAATTAAAACTATGAGGAAGAAACATAAGTGTTCTAGGAAATTTCATATTAAGATTGCTAATTCAGCATGGTGGGCTAAGTTGTATCATGACAAAATCTTGGAGAATCCCACATGGAAGTTGAGGGAGATTAAACATGATATAAAGAAGGAGTATAAAACATATGTAAGCATCACACAAGTATACAAAGCTAAGAAGATAGCTTTAGGAAATGTTGAGCATGATTTGGAGGTACACCACATGTTGACTTAACTTTTTTTTTGTAATTAAATATTGTTTAATTAAGATTCTTTTAATTAAATTTTACTTTTAATTTGTAGGTACATTATGCTAGATTGTGGGATTATGCTAATGAGGTGTTGAAAAAGAATCCAGGCAGCACTGTCAAGATATGTGTCACAAGAACAACTCCAGAGTCACCACTTAGGTTCAAATGTATGTATATGTGTTTGGCTTCAATGAAGAATGGTTGGAGAGAAGGTTGTAGATTTGTCATAGGTCTAGATGGTGCTTTCTTGAAGGGGTATGTGAAAGGAGAATTACTTACAGCAGTGGGAAGAGATGGGAACAATCAGATGTTCCCCATTGCTTGGGCAGCTGTACAAGTTGAAAACAAAGATAGTTGGGGTTGGTTTCTTGGAAATTTGATGGAGGACTTGTGTATAGGACAAGGTCTTAACTATACTATAATTACTGATCAGCAGAAGGGACTTGATGTTGTCATTCACAAATTATTACCTTATGCAGAGCACAGAAATTGTGCAAGGCATGTCTATGCAAATTTTAGGAAGAAATATAGTGGGGCACAACTAAGAGGGCTTTTCTGGAAGGCATCAAAGACTTGTACACCAGGTATGTACTTGAGTATACCTTTTTATTGCTTATATGTTACATTACTGTTTATTCTTGTATTTTTACACCATGTTTCACTACTTGTACACTAGGTGAGTTCTACACAGTCATGGATGAAATCAAAGTTGTTTCTCCTTTAGCACATGACCACCTTATAAACCAAGATCCTAAGTATTGGTCTAGGGCTTTCTTTAAAACTATGACCGTGTGTGATGCTGTTGAGAATTGTAGGGGTACTACATACTCCAGCCAATCAAAAGCAGCCACGTGGCACAGTCATCCATCCATCAGGACGCCACGGTCTCTACCTGCTAACAGCTCGACCGAAGCGACCCGACCACACAACGAGCAGCGACCTGCTATACACACGTGCTCTCATTCAATGCACAGAATATTCTCATCAGTTACATAATTAATTCACAGGGATGATCCTCGCGCGTTACACATTTAATCCTCATTATGATGACGGAGAATCTGCAAGATCCATGATCCACGCCCTTCTATCTTCTATATAAACAGAACTACGATGGCTTGATCTCTAAGTTCCATCTCCACGAGCTAGAGTACGTAGGCAATCTCGATCTCAAACGAGGTGCAGCCACCCCGATCTCAAACATCCCCATTTGGTCAAGTCTCCCTAGCGACCTGACCCAGTTAATGCATTAATCTAGAAATAGGTTAATACAAGAATAATATGTGTGAATGTTTTAATGGAACATTGTTGGAGGCAAGGCATAAACATATATGGCATATGATGGAGGACATAAGGAAATACCTAATGGTTAGGATGAGGAAAAGAAAGGAACAACTAAATGTAGAAGAGGATGTGGTGCCACCTAGAATTAGGAAGAAGCATCAGGAGCAGAAAGACCTTGTAGGTAAATGGTCATGTGAAAGCAATGGAGACAACAGTTTTAAAATCTCATGTGGCTCTGATCAGTATGTTGTGGACTTGAGTACGAAGGATTGTAGTTGTAGATTATGGGCATTGAGTGGAATTCCATGCTGCCATGCCATTGCAGCAATCTATTATATGAGAGAGGAGCCAGATGACTATGTATCATATATCCTGACTACTGAGTATGCTAAAAAAGCTTATAGGTACCCAGTTCCTTGTTGCAATGGTGAAAAGGTTTGGGATAGGACAAACAATGAAGCAATTCTCCCTCCGATTAATAGGAAAATGCCAGGAAGGCCAAAAAAGAAAAGGATCCAGGAATCCCATGAAAGACAAGGTAGAAGTGAGGTTTCCAGAATTGGTAGGGAGATGCATTGTACAAACTGCAAAGGAGTTGGACACAATAGGAAAACTTGCAAGGAACCTACTGTAACAGAGGCACCTGTGAGTATCCATTTACTTGTTGTTTTAATATTAACTTCATTTGTTTACCTAAATTTTATATCAATGGTTGATTTATTTTATATCACTGCAGGTAAGGAGAAAGAAACCGATTGTTGAAGGTGATGCAAATGCAAGAAAGGAAGCAACAAGTTTGAAAGCTATGGAGAAAGAAAGGGTTCAAGCAGAAAAAGCAAAACAAAGAGCTGAAAAAGCTAAGGAAAATGCTGCAAAAGCTAAGGAAAAAGCAGCTGAAAAGGCAAAGGAAAAGGCTGTTGCAAAGGCTAAGGTATGAGCCTACCAAGTGCACGATTTTGTTTGGTAAATTTTTTGAATGTATATGTCCTAATGATAATTTTCTTCTGTAGAAATCAAAGGAAAGACCACCAATTGCTCCAGGTGGCATTGGTGTGTTAACATTTGATAATGGTGATCAATATGTGAAGGTAACATGTTTTCTAGAATGGTAGTTACTAATTCAATGTTCATATATATCATGATTTTAGTGTTCTGCAATGGTAATTATTAATTCAATGTTCATATTTTGTGTAGCTTGGAACCAAAAGAGGAAAATATTTTAGGAAGAATGCTGAAAAATCTAAAGCTGGGACTTCAAGAAGTGAAGGTGATGGTGGAAGTGCATCTCAACTGTCACAAACTAGTGGAGCACCCTCTGCAACACAAAGTTCTTCTACACCACCTAGAATTTCACCAAGGAAAACACCAGAGAAGACTTTGCCTACTAGATTATCAACAAGGATAGCTAAAAAGAAGTCAAGTCATGTACAAGCTGAGAATCCAAGTAAGTCAAGTTGTGAGGATCCAGTTGTGTTTACTGTTCTACCATTTAGGAATGAAGAAGGTCCAAGTAATGATCAAAATGTGAGGAGATCTCCAAGGAAAACACTTGGAGGCACAAGAAGATCATCAAATGTTACTGCGGCTGTACCATCAACAAATGTGCAGCTAAGGAGATCTCCAAGGAAACATGTTACTGCAGCTGTACCATCAACCATTACTACAACTGTACCCTCAACAAACAAAAGAAAACCTGGTAGACCACCAACATACAACCCTGGAAGGTGTGATCCAAATTTTTCTACAACTCCTGGAACCAAAAAAAAAAGGATTTCAGTTTCTGTTATTTGGTGACCAGCCTATGCTAGATGAGTAGAGTTGCAGATGTTTTTTAGTTTTTTTTTTTTTGGGGTGTGGTCAATGTTGTTTATTGTAAACACTGTTATTCTGCAGTGTTGAATCATTGGTGTTTTTTTTTGGAAGGCATCATTCTGCAGTGTTGGATCATTGGTTTTTTTTTTTGGGAAGGCATCATTCTGCAGTGTTTTTTGTGTTGTATGAAGAATATTAGTCATTTGACTTTGAGATATATATATCTTGGCTTATTTGATACAAGCTTATTTGATGTAGGATCATTTTATGATATTGTGATTAGAACAGGTTGAGTTGATAATATAGTATCATTTGGTGATATTGTGATTAGAACAGGTTTAGTTGATAATATAGTATCATTTGGTGATATTGTGATTAGAACAGGTATCACAAGCTGCTGAATGATTTATTTTTTCAGTGCAAGACAAATGCGGTCTACATGAACTTGAAATCAACTTGAAATTAATTCAAATGCTCATTTACAGTGCAGCAACAGAAAACAGAGAAGAAATAGAATATTGATCTTGATCAATAACAAATCCAATTTCTACTAGATTGTCAACAACACAAAACAAATCCTTCATGTTATTGAAATGGTCTCAATAACAAATCAAGAACAACATAAAAAAAAATAAAAAACAAAGAAGAATATTTTTTTGAAGCTTAACATTGTTAACCATTTTCTCTAGTTCTTCTATCTTCTTCTTGTCCTGTAGCTTAGAATCTTCATCTGCTTCAATAGTCTTTTGCATCATTTTGTTTAACTTCTTCATCTCTCCCATTGTATTCTCAAGATCTGAAATTCTCATCTTTAAGTGTCCATTAACAGACTTCAATTCTTCATGCTCATAGTACAATTCTTGATGACGGAGTTCTGGTTTTTTGTAGGGTTCCATCCATTTGAAGAAGTTACACTTTGGTATACCATTGTAGAACAGAGCACAACCAATGAACTGCCTCGCAGCATTTTCAGGTGTCCACGCGATTTTAATAGGTGAAGGAGCTCCACAACTGCAAGAACGAGAAGAATTAACACTAGAAGATGATGAAGACATGGTGAAGAATTGGGGATTTGAATTAGGGATTTGAAGATGATGAAGAATTCAAAGTGAGAAGAATTGGGGATTTTAATTAGGGATTTACAGATTTGTTGAATTGAATTGTGAAAATAGAGAAGAAGTCAGTCACATGAGAAACATGTGCCTCATTTTGATGTGTTGGAAATGTTGTTTAACTTTATTTTAAACGAAAAAATGCACGTAGATAAATATTCGCCACGTCTGCAGTCCGTTAGCATGTTTTAGACAGATTGTATAATGTGGAAAAAATTTCAAAGTACATTGATGTTTTGACGTGATTTTTTGTACATTGTATAAAGTGAAAAAAAAGTGAAAGTACGTTGTATTTTTTGATCATTTTACCTTGAACAAATGTATATAGAGCATGCATGATATGGAGTGTGATTAATTACAAAAATCTCCGAAGACAGTAGTGTTCCCAGTAAACTTACTAGTTTTGATGTTCTAAACAGAATAAATACAAAATGGATAAGCCATATTGTTAATTTTCCGAGATTTTTATAAGTTTTTTTCCATAATGAACCTATGGTACTATTTGGGCATGAATCTGGTAATATTGTTTGATCAAAATGTAGCTTAACTGATAAGACCATTTGAAGAAAGTATTGGACTGATTGAAGAGTCTTTTTTATGGAAGTTAGAAAACGTTGCATTGATTAGAATTCTAGAACAGAGATTAGAGTGAGTGCTGGTGGTTGGTTTGTTTATGGACTCAATTCAATTGAATTCTTCAATGGGAAACAGGGCATAGTTATATAAAGTTCGGGTGTATGTCACTTTGGCAGAGTTCATACAGTTTCTACTTTGTAGTGGATACATGTGGATAGATCATAGCAGTAATATAAAGTGTTTTGAGTTGATTTCCCACTGAGAGTTGAAATCTTTGAGTTTGGTTGTAAAGTTGTAACTAGAATTCAATATTCTCATTGGTTGTTTGTGAAGTAAATTTAAATTGAAGAAGATCATGAAGTTCACAACACTGAAAATAAACATTGATTATCTAAACATAAACAGTTTGACACAGATCATTAATAATTGGTATAGGATTTACCTTCACTTGATATGATTATTGATAGAAAAAATGACGATACATGCAGTAGGCTGCAAGAATACAGACTCATATGACTTTTTTTTTCAATATCTATGTCTATAACATAATTTTCTCTCAACTGCAGTTGAGAAGACCAATAAGGAATTCAGCTGTCAAAGCATTTTCTTTTTCAGTAGTATTTTTGTTGAATTCCCTTCTTACAAAGCTGTCGAGAGAGCAACCTGTTTTCGTCCTATAAGCATTCTTGATATCTTTAAGATCAATTGCTGATCGAGTAATATATATTCGTATGAGAATCTCTTGGGTATCAAAAGTGTTCATTGATCCACGGAGTTTCTTTGCAAAGTACTTCTCAGGATGTTGAACACATCTGACTACAACTCGGAGGTCCTTTCCAAATTGTCCACATCTGTTACGCTTTAAAGACTTTGAGAGTTCCTTGCCATAAAGTTCTTTATAGGAATCAAGAATGGATTTGAACTGATCACTAGACCTCTGGCTCATAAGAGAAATGATGGTCTTCTGATCTATAGATTTCCCACTCTCCATTGCTTCATAGAGTGTCTTGGCATCACACATGGCCATGCTCATATCAACTCTACTGCCATAGTTACGACTTGATTTCAAAACTGCAAAAAGAATCTGAAGAACATCCCAATTAGTCATACTTTCAGCCAGTTCGAAGAATATATTATGTACTTCATGTCAGAAGGTTTGATGAAACCTTCATGATAACAACTTAGAGAAAATCAGACAAGTTACCTCTTTGAAACCACCATGAACTTTGAGGGAAACATCTTGCTCAATATCTGAATTATATTGAGACCGATAGGCTTGCTTGATGGACTGAAGCTCCAATGAAGAGCGAGTGCAAATTATCTCAATCAGGGTGTTCAGGTCAACTCTAGCTCCAGATAAAACATCCCTAACAATCTCAGCATCTCGCTCATATGGTTCGCTCATGCGTAGATATGCTGCCCTCTAAACATCCACCAACAACAGATACAAATTTAATAAAAAATAATTAAAACATTGGACAGTCTATCTACATGCATTTTTTGAACTTACAGATAGGGCATTATTCCTTCGAGTATTGCGAAGGAGGTGAAGAAGATTCTGACTGTAAATAGCACCATATAGTTGTCGAATAATCTTGATCTCTTCAAAGCTCCTACTCGTGAGGATTTTCAAAATCTTTGGCTGGTTAATTGCATCAACACCTGTTACATATTGTCAAGTCAACTTAGTTCCTGGAAATTAAAATATCTTTACTATACTCATATCAATACTACTCATCTTAAAATAAACATATTGTTTAAAGATAGAGGACTCTTGTCTAAACACCTAGTTATTGCTTGCTTCTTCGCATTGGTCGTATGCGTAATGTTTGTTTCCTATTTAATGAGGTGTGTAATGTAGGTGTAAACCACTTCTCAAATCATAAAACAGAGAAGAATTTGTTTTTTCTAAGCACCCAGGTGTTTGTTTCTTTGCACTTTGCCGTGATAGCTATGTTTCCTATTTAATCAGGGGAAAATGTCTATGTAAACCATTTCTGCAATTTCAATGCGTGCTTTCAAGTATTGTTTTCCTAAGAAGATGGTATGTTTCAGTTATCAACAATGACAGGCCTTCTTTGTAGTGTGGTCATAGTTGACCATGTTCAAGGGAGTACAATTGCCTTGCGAGTCAGATATAGGATCATAACACATTGGAGGACCGTATCATCAAAACTTAGCTCCCACTAAACAATTGCATAGTCTTGATGGGTTTTTGCGCCCAGCATGCCGTTTGGTATGGGCCATCTAGACAGACATAAGCATACCATCTCTCAGAGCCTAACATATTCAAATTCATTATTTGCTCATAAAAGTTGTATGAAACAGGGAAATAATTGAAAGTTTTGAAACAAAAAAGCTTCCTTCCATTTCAAGGGATAGATAAGATCGAGGGTTACCAGAGATAAAACCATGCAGGCATTGGCAATCCGATTCATATTTCTTGGTGATTTGAACGGAACTATCCATTAGTGACTAGGAGCTTCTAGTCTAAAATTTTTAATGAAGGGAAGAAGGTTGATGAAGTTCCATTTTATAGGATAGATGTGGCCTTAAGTGTCTCCATCTGAGGAATATGACTTTACTCACTTTTCTTAAAGGAACCATTATATTGTTAGAGGACGGAATAACATCCACATCATAAGTGATTGAATATGGAACATATCCTCCATTCCAATTTCAACCGTACTCTTCTTACCACCCTTCACTTTCTCTACCAATCTATCTTTCAAAAAGAGCAGCTGACTTTTTATTGTTTGGTTTATAAAATAAAGCTGACTTAATTTGAAGACTCTTAAAGTCTCTTCTGATGCCAAATCTCAGTGGAGAACCATAATTTTAACTAACATGGGAACCCAAATACCTTTGAGTATCCTTTGAGGCTAAACCTGCGAGCGACTGTGGGGGTCCATCCTGCCAGGTCAGTCATTGGAACCTTCTAAGAGCCCTCCTGAAATGAATTTAATTAAATTAAGTACTCCAGATTTTCATTAAGTTTGGATGAATTTTTTTTTTTTGATTTGGATGAGATTTATTATAAGTTGGTCTTTAAAAAGAAAAAAAAAAAAATCCACCACCAACACTAGTTGATTATACGTGACTGGTTTCTAGTTCTACTAGTAGACCATTCTACATGGCCACTGTATAAAGTCAACTCAGATATTGCTAATGTTTTCGTACTACACGTACATATTCCATGTATCAAGAAGGCAATTTAAACTGTTTGTAGGGAACACTGACTTTGGTGGTTTGGCACTTTAACTTTGTTGAATGGTTGGGTCTCTGAGGCAAGGCAGGACCCTACTGGCAATAAGTAATTTCCTGGCAGGTGGCTACTGGGCGAAAAACTATCTGGCACTCATCCAATTAATCTATAGGAATTGCATAGACTTAGGTATCAAATGAAATAAGACTGCAGAAAGGATTAAAAATATGGGTGTAAGAGTCTTGTCTAAATAGTGTTCATCCAGACTGCATAGTGTCTATATACTTGACACTGACATAGTCGATGCAATAACTGTAGTGTCCCTTAGTTATTTATGTACCTCTAATTTTTTTTTACGAATATGAACTCTGTGTGAACAGAAGAATTCTTTATAGAAGATATACTTCCTTTTGGGTATATGTTATGCAAATGACAAGCCTACCGCACAATAAAAATCCTATCGTACAATACAAATCCTGCTTAGCATGTACCCGCTGATATCAATATAAGGAAAAAAGATAAAGAAATGCAACTTACAAATTTTTGCAGACAGGTTGGTGTCTCTGATGCTGTTTTTGGCAGTAGATTTTGCAATTCTCCAGGAGATTCCTCATATACCAACAAATCACAAAATTCGTTGCCTTTTCTAATATTTTCTGCTGAACGGAAAAAAAAAAAAAAAACAAATAAGGGAAAAAACACCATGAATAGTTTCTAAAGAAAAAATAACACATTAAACATTACAAATACATAGTAGAGGAGACCCAAATTTACAACAAACGATATTCAGGCATGCACGCTGATAGAATACACAGCCCATCCAATATACTACAATATTTTTTTTAGTAAAAATATTGTTGGCTACAAGATGGGGAAGAATAGAACCTCATATATCTCCTCTGTCTCATGCTAGATGTCAATGAAAAAATTGCCGAAAAGAAGCACAATCCAATCCAGCTAGGATTGAAGAAGTGAGCGGTGTTCGAATCATGGAACGTCTCTTTGGAATCTCTCTGCGGGCCAACCTACAAAATACGTAGTAATATGCATGATGCATGATAGATTGATATCAGGAAGATACAGAAAGCAGCAGAGAAATTAAAAGGTCATTTGAACAAACAGCGACTTGTCAACTTTAGTTCAATTCTACTCACTGAAATCTGTGATATCAGTCTTATAAAATTCTCAAACTCAAGAAGGGTAGGGGTTCAGCCCAAATTAACAGAAAACACTAAAGGGACTTGGAACCAAAAAAAAAAAAAAAAACCTAACATTTTCTCCTCCTTTCGCTCTTTTACTGTCATCAAATGTGTTATAAATTCTACTGCAAAATAACTTTCATTGTACAATTTGGAGCGGCAAAATTGCATCGTCCATGAACAATTGGAAAAATGATCAGAGAAAATTACTAAAAGGAGATCTCAATGACGGCAATTAAAAGGTTTAGCAGGCTCATATTTTTCCATCAATTCCCAGATGCCAACTTAATGTTGTGAATCCTCTAGAAATATACACATGTTCCATCATGATATGCTTGACAAATACAATAAACTTAACGATAAGCTCATCTATATACATTCTCACATTACTATACAAAAAAAAAGGTAGTTATTCTTTCTTGCTCTTTGAAAAAACTGAAGTGACAAAATTAGATTCCATAAACTTTGAAGCTTCAGAGAAAATAATTTTCAAACCAAATCAGGAAGACAGGAAAGGTAGACCACTGCCAGTTAACATGGAAATTGATCCCTTATGAATGCAACCATAAAATGTGGTTGAATGTGACATCTTAGAGAATAACTCTCAGAGTCGATGCTCAATGGAAATCCAACCATAAAATGTGGTTTAGCCTTAGCACCTAACCATTGTTGTAGTCAATCAAGACAGATAGCTCAAATATTAACCAGCAAGCTTCCTTTGCTCAATCCATCAATGCATTCTTGGCCTACTATTTGTTTCAATCAAGCTTAAACCCGGTTTCTTCTTTATTCCCCTTTCCTCCATTTTTTTCCTTATGTTTTTCACATCATCCCACCTCCCTTTGGAAGCGTATATGTTTGAAAGAAGCACATAATCTCCACAGTTATCAGACTGCAGCTTGAAAAGATTCTCAACAGAAGACTCAGCTATCTTGACATTTGAATGCAATCTGCATGCACTTAGAAGGGCCCTCCAGACAATTGCATTTGGTTGGATATCCATTGAACTGATCATATCATATGCATCCTGTATTCGTCCCGCCCGGCCGAGGAGATCTATTATGCACCCATAATGCTCAATTGTGGGAGAGATTTTGTAGTTGCTCCTCATGGAGTCAAAGTAATGAAGACCTTGGTCAACAAATCCTGCATGGCTACAAGCACATAAGACACCGACAAAGGTAATCCCATCTGGCTTTAGACCTATATTCAACATTTGGATAAAGAGATTAAGCGCGTCATTTGCATGCCCATGAACTGCCAGCCCTCCAATCATGGATGTCCATGTCATCACGTCATGGTCTGACATCTTACTAAAGACTTCCTTTGCTTCAATTATGCACCCACATTTGGAATACATGTCAACTAAGGCAGTCCCCAATGTTACATTGAATAAGAGGTTCCTCTCCTCTGCATATATATGGATTTTCTTCCCAACATCCAATGCGCCGAGATGCCCACAGGCAGACAATATGGTAACCAAAGTGGGTTCATCTGGATCCAACCCATTTGCTT
Source organism: Aquilegia eximia (assembly GCA_023053565.1). Lineage (NCBI taxonomy): Eukaryota > Viridiplantae > Streptophyta > Magnoliopsida > Ranunculales > Ranunculaceae > Aquilegia > Aquilegia eximia. Next base: position 19,018,737 of record JALIGU010000003.1, read on the forward strand.
TCAATTCTTCAAATAGGTCCAAAGCTTCTCTAAATAATCTATTGCTGACATACCCATTAATAAGTGCATTCCAAACTGCAATATCTCTCTTCTGCATTTGGTCAAAAACCCTTCTTGCCAAATCCATCTCCTTGCATTTTCCATACATGTCAATAAGAGAAGTCCCAACATTAATAATATTTGATTCAAATTCCACCGAATTCTCAGCAACATAAGCATGAGCCCATGTACCTAACTTAAGATCCTCCTTCTGACCGCATGCCGAGATTACACTAATCATAGTAACATCATTGGGTCTAATACCCTCTACCCTCATCCTATCAAACACTCTCAACCCATCATCAGAAAATCCATTTTGCACATAACCTGATATAACAGCATTCCAAGTCACAACATTTCTTTCACCCATTTCATCAAACACTTTTTCCGCAGACCTTAAATCACCACATGATGAATAAAAATGAATAGCAGTATTAGCAACAAACAAATCTGATCCATACCCACATTTCAAAACAACACAATGAACAGATTTCCCACTCACAAGAGCATGCGATCGAGCACACGCTTTAAGTAAAAAAGCAAATGTAAAACTTTGAGGTTCAACAGATTCTCTAAGCATTTTAACAAATACATAAAGAGCATGATATGGAGTATGACTAATTGAATAACCTCTAATAATAGTATTCCAAGTAAACTGGTCTTGGTGTACTGAATGGTTAAAAATCAATATTGGGTAAGCCATGTTATTATTTTTCTTATTATTAAATTTAATAGCTGAGATTTCTATAAGTTTTCCAATCAAGAATTGATTGTAATGAAGACCTGAGGTTATGATATGAGCATGAAGTTGATTGAATTGTTTAAAAGTGGTGATTTGGTTTAGAAGTTGAAGAAATTGTTGGGGTTTTGAAATTTGTGATGATGTTGTTAGATTTTGTGAGAAGTTGGTAATCAGATTCAGATGGTCTGAAATGATTTTTATGCAAAATGGATTTAGAAAACGCATGGATTTGAATGGTAGTTAAAGTCGTTAATAGTTCTTTGTACTTTTGTAGCTTTAATGGTTTCAATCCGTCAATGGGCTTTAACCATAGGTCCATCCCACATTCACAAGCCCAAGGTTTTTTTTTTGTATTTTATTGTAAAAATCTAGTTGTTGAACCCGTGTTACGCACCGAGATTTGTGTGGAACTATAAGGCTTATCTCCCTGCATGGTTAGGAATTCAACCTGAAAATACTAAGGCATGTTGTTCATGTAGGTAAACTGATGCCATACCTTTAGTTCAGACACTACCTTGGTCATCACAAAGCCGACCCCCTTAGATTAAAACAATAAGCTACTAAATAAGGTCAGCACACAAATCTTGGGGAAAAAATATCTTAAACAAAAAATCTACTGGTATATCACATAAAATGCAAGTGCAGTCGTAAACAATGCAGATAAAAATTTCTAACTCAAGTGATATATATAATCAGAAGATTTTGACTTGCCAAGAAGATCAATTGAGGTTGTCATCCTTGCAATTGAAATGGAACCAATTCTGTTACCACTGTGCAATAGAAGACCAAAAGTAAAACAAAATATACGAAAAATCCCAGCAATATAAGCAGTATGATGCTTGGTATAGGTTGTTAATGAGATATTGAGATCATATTTGACATCGTGGTAACAATACAAAAAAGGTGGATATATATGCCTTAAACTATGAAATAAAGGTTTTGAAGAGGTTATGATTCCATTTTCAAAACCTATATGCCTTGAACTATATGTTTTATATAGTTGTTGAACGCGTGCTACGCACAAGGATTTGTGTGATCTTATGCAGGGAGAATCACTTATACATGCTTTGCTCTAAGATATCGGAATCAAAACTATAACTAAATTGTATAGGTAGAGGTAAAAAACCACTGCTTTGACAGCATATATACTTAATGAACGTCAATCTTAGAAAATACAATTTTTATTTAAAATATTTAGCTCCAATCTCGGTTCGTACATGTCTTTCGTAATTATTCATAACATTTAATAAGCAAAATATTTCAACATAATAAATTTTATTGGAATTGCACTTTACAACCAATATAGCAGCAGGTTCGATCAATTGCTTAGAAGTTGGAAGTCTGTCTACACAGTATTCAAAGAAAAAAAAAACTTCTTCGTTCGTGTAGTTCTCTTATTTTCTATTTGAATTCTTGGCAGCAAGTATTCATTTCCTACAAAGCAGGGATATATGAAAAAAAAAAAAAAAATTCCAATATCAATATGAGATCAATGTATCTAATAATATGTTGCAATAGGAAAATTCAAATAATAATGAAATATGTCACCTGAATTACACAGTCTTCTTATTGACATAGATGCAACACACAACACAACCATTTTATATGCTCTTGGAGTTTTTGAACATCAACAGAGCTTGCATAAAGGTAAAATTTGGAAATAAGTTAACATTCATTTTGATATGTATTTGAATTTTAATGGGAAAAAAATTGGTAAAGACAAAAGGGGTCCATATACCATTATGCATTGCTTTTGATTTCAACATGAATTCTCATAAAAATGAATACGAAGATAACATTAGATTACTGTTAATATAACCTGATGCATTGCCTGATGTTCCTTTTGCATTTCCATTGCCAGATGTTTTTTCCACAACAATATTGATAACTTGGATTACTTCAGTTTATCATAATAACTTAGATTACTGTTATGTCCAAGTTTTTTGAAGAACTTATCAGATAAATTCAAAGTACTATTATCAAAGCAATGTGTGAAAGTGTTATGATAAATACAAAAGATATTAGCAGAACTTATTTGTTCGATTAACATAACATCAAACAGTGAAGCTACACCTTGATGGTCTTTCTATTGTGTAGAGTATAGACTGTATAGTGGTTCGTTTCAGCTCCTCGTGTAAGGCCATCAGTTTGTAACAAACCATATCTACTTGGTTGAGCAACTTCATTTGTGTCCATGTTCGAACATTATTTAGAACGAAGCCACTTTCTTCATCCATGTTCAACAAAATCCGCCTACATAACATGACATGATGACAATCAGAAAATCTGTATGAAAGAATATATGCCTAAGCCATCTGCATTAGTAACAGATAAGCTAAGACACAATTCTTGAGATGAAATAGAAAGAAAAGAGAGACCACAGACACGACAAACATTCTCTTAGGACAATATTAAGTTTAAGGCTATAATTTTAAGAATGAGTAGAAAGAATTTCCACTGGTCCATTAAGAAGAAAATTATCTGTTGAAAGCAACCAACTTCCTTCTTTGGGCTCTCTCTCTAAGGTCTGAAGTAAAGTATCAGAATAAGCTAAACCATCAGATGTTTGTCCCAAGATGTTGTGTCTGAAACCAGTAAATGAGTGGTTTTGCACAATGAAATTCAGATATGTGGTGGTTCTCCAGAATACCCCTGTGTATGCTTTATTAATGTTGAGCTTTTGTATGAGTTTCCTATGGTACTCATGCATGTATGTAATATAGCTTAAATTTTGCATTTGTATCTAACTACATAAGTCAGTTAGGACTAAGGAACTTTTTTAGCTTTGTGGTTAGTATAAAAGAGCGGTCGCCCGAGTTTAATGCATTGGAAATATTGCTCTAACACCAACCATCTGCTATACAAAAAACATTGAGCTGGGAAAATCAATAAAGAACTTTTTTCTAATTTTACGTTCAATTAATGAGCGGATATTTTGGATCTGAAAATATATTGTAACTGAAGAGAATCAAAACGTATTTGAGTTTGAACTAGGTCGATGAAGGTCGCTTAAAAATAGGATCACGTCGAGTGAGCTCGGATAAAAATAGGCTTACGTCGAGTGAGAGTGTTTTGGGTCGGATGACATTTGAGAGTTATGGCCATTGAGTGAGCTCGAGTAAAAATAGGTTTACGTCTAGTGAGCTCGAGTAAAGATGGGTTTACGTCGAGTGAGCTCGAGTAAAAATGGGCTCACGTCGAGTTGATGGGTATATACATAGCCCCTTTTTATTTTGATCGTAGTAAAAGGATTGGAAGTTGGTGATATGATTTTGCTTCTATTGAAATAAAAACTAGTAAAGTCGTTCTTGGGGAAGGAATTGGGTGCCTTGTTGCTATGGGTTTACTTGGTTTTTTGAAGCCAGCAAAGATTCCTTTGTGTGCTGCATTAAATAGGGTTTAGTTTTTAAGGGAGTGAAATGATTGCAGCAATGGTAAGTGTGTTGTTATTGACACGTGGATGGTTATTTGAATTTTGATTTTGAAAAAAGTAACTGAAATGGTTAGGAACCCAATAGTTTTAGTGGTTGGATTCGATCCTTCACATCTGGTCGTTGAAAAGAGATTGTTTTAACGGTGCAGATGGGTGAGTGGGTTTTATAAAACCTAACTGCAAAGGTTGGAAAACCAAGGGTTGCTGCATCATTGCTTTTTATGGAAGTCTCTTCCATTTCGCGAAGGTACTTTCTTGCTCTGCTCTTTCTTCTTCCTCTTCATTGTTGTTCTTGCTTGTTTAAGTATTCTGTTGTTGTTTTTCCTTTAGATGTTCTTGTTTTTCCTTTAAATCAATCGTGTTCTTGTGATAATTGAACTGATTCTGCCATTTCCGTTGTGTTTATCTTCTTTTCCAATTACTGTTTGGCATATCTCCGTCATTGTTGAATACTTGAAGGTTTCTGATTCTTCATCTTCCTTTTTTCTTTTGTTTTCCCTTCATTTTCTGGGTAAGATTTTGTATTTGATTATCATCTTTGGCTAGAGAGAATTGTATAACGATGAGTGATAGGGTGTCTGAAAGTATTAGTGATAATGAAGAGGGGGTCCAACTCGAAGAGGGAGTTGAAGTTAGTGTAAGTGATAATCGACGTGGAGGGGATGATGAAGATATCAGTAGCAGTAGGTTGCTAACCGTAGATAAAGCTCTGAGGTCGTTTCCCGAGATTCGAGAGGAATTCAATATTAGGATCCCTGACCTCGAAATGCATAGAGTTAGTGATAGGTTATTTGATTTGTGTGGGGACACGACGTCCACTTTGATTTGTCTTGCCCAGCTTAGGGGTGGTATGCGTCTTTCATTCAGTAAGTTCGTATGTGATATCTTGAATCACTACAACGTAGCCCCTATCATGATGCCCACCAGTTTCTGGACCTCGATGCTAATCTTTGAGGAACTAAACAGGCTGATGATTCGGCCTGGGGCGACAAGGAGATGAGCCTTTCTTTGATGGAGAATTGCTTTCTTTTTGAGGACGCAATGAAAATTCAGCCTTACTCCTTTGAGGACGATTCAAGGGAATTTGCCTCTTGTGCCTACAGGGTAAGGTTCATTTGCTTGGCTATGACTATGCTTGAATATTGGTTTGACTTTGATGAGATAGTTTTTTATGTTTGTTGTTATTGCGCTTTAGGTGAACGTGATTCATAATAAGTGGATCACGAAGCTCGAGAATGCCCGGAAGAAGGCTGAAGCTTTGCAGAAGGCCAATGCTGAAAATAAGGCATTACGAGCTGAAGTTCAGGACCTGAAGGCCAAACTTGCTGAGTCCAAGAAAAAGAATCTCGAGGTTGGTAAGGATCTGGATGAGGCCCAGAGGTGTGCTTTAATGCTGGAGGGTCGGCTTGCTGGAGTTAATGCGAGCTGGGAGGCTAATGCTGAGAAGTCCGTCCAGTGCATATCCCAGTGGCGAAAGATCTCCTACGCTTGGGAGGAGAGGTGCCTTCGTTGTGAAGCTCACCTCGCTACTCTTGTAGAGAATTTTGATGGCGCAGCCGATAGGGAGGCAATTAAAGTTTTCGCCCTTGAACGCTATGAGCGCGACGTAAGAAATGAAGGGGAGAGAGCTGCTGAAGGTGTCTCTACTCGTGTCGAGGTGAACAACGATAAGACTCCTTCTCCTTTGGCCGAATGTGAAGCTGATGCGGAGATGGCTGACCCCGTAGTAAACCAAATTTGATTTCTTGTAATATTTGCCTTTTGTGAGCGGCGTTATGCTTTTTATACTTTTGCTCGAAAATTGTAAAACACTTACTGGGGAATTCCAACGTTGGTTGGCCCAGCGCTTTTTTTTTGTATGTGGGATACTTGTTAGTATTTTTGAATGAATGGCATATGGTTCAAAAATGAGTGTTTACTTTTGCAGTTTTGTTTTACAATATACACCCAAGTATTCATTGATTGTATAGATTTCGAGTTATAAATAACTTGGCTTGTAATGTATGTGACATATGGTTTTTTGGCTTGACTTTTCCAAAGAAGAAAAGGAAAATGGGTTGTTTTGAAAGGCAGTTAAGGCATGTAGAGTTTTAGGAATTTCGAGTTCCAAGGTCTAGGCACTTGTTCACCTTCAGCGTCGATGAGTGTATATGCACCATTTTCGAGGTCGTTTTTGACAATGTATGGGCCTTCCCAGTTAGGGTTTTGCTTTCCATCTTCCGATTTCTTTGTGTTGGAGAAGACCTGTCTGAGGACGAGGTCGCCCGTTTGAAATTTTCTTGATCTGACATTTTGGTTGTAGCTTCGTTTGAGTATTCGTTGGTAACGAGCTGTTGTAATTGCAACCCGATCTCTTTTTTCTTCTAGCATGTCGATCTCATATGCCCATAAGTCTTCATTTTCTTCTGATTCGACGAGCTCTGACCTAGTTGTTAGGAAATTTAGCTCCGTTGGTATGATGGCTTCCGTGCCATAGCATAACATGAATGGTGACATTCCTGTAGATGTGCGAGGTGTCGTTCTATAAGCCCATAGGACTCGATCGAGCTCGTCAATCCATTTTTCCTTGTGTGCTTCTAGCTTTTTCTTTAAGTTGTTCATTATGGTTTTGTTTGTAGGTTCGGCTTGACCATTGCTTTGGGCATAGCGAGGTGTAGAGAGTGCGTGGTTGATTCTCCAATCTAGATAGAATTCCTCTATTGTGTTACCACAGAATTGTTGGCCATTATCAGTAACTAGAGTATGTGGTAGTCCAAATCGAGTGATGATGAACTTCCATATGAAATTTTTTACATCTTTCTGTCTTATGCGGCGTAGGGGTATTGCTTCGACCCATTTAGTGATGTAGTCCGTTGCTACGAGTAGAAATCTTTTCTTTGTCTTATCCTTTAAGATGGGTCCGAAGATATCGAGCCCCCAAATTGCAAATGGCCAGGGGCTTGAGATTGTCTTGAGTTCTCGAGCTGGCTGGTGTATGAGTGGTGAGAACCTTTGGCACTTGTCACAATGTTGAACAAATTTTTCTGAATCTGATTGCATGTAAGGCCAGAAGTAACCTTGGTTTCTTGCTTTTTGAGCTAAGGATCTAGCCCCTGCGTGATTTCCGCATTCACCATGATGGATTTCCGCTAGAATTGTATGTGCTTGTTTTGGAGTGAGGCACCGTAAGTATGGTCTTCTAGTTGACTTTCTGTATAGCCTATCTTCAAGCAATATGTAGTATTTAGCTTTTCTTTCGAGCTTGCGTATTTCGAAATCGTCGTCTGGGTATGTTCCTCTTAAGTAGTTGATAATTGGTCCCATCCATGAGTTCTGAATCTCATTTTGTGGAATTTCTATAAAATCAGAGATCTCGTTTACCTGGTGAATCTGAGTCTCGTATGCCGGAGCTGATTGTATATCGATTTGAATTGTTCAAGGCGATTCTGTGTCGATCTGCGAGGCTAGATACGCTAGACTGTCGGCATGACGATTATCATCTCTTGAAATATGATGGATTTCCCATTTGCTGAAATGATTTAGTAATTTCTTGGTGTGTTTTAAGTATAGCTTTAAAGTATTTTCCCTTGCTTCGTAATCGCCAAGAAGTTGGCTGACCACTAATTGTGAGTCGCTTAAGATTTGTAACTCTGTTATTTGTAAGACTCTGGCCATCTGTATGCCGGTGATCAATGCTTCACATTCTGCGTCGTTGTTAGATGAGGTCAAATTTAACCGAACTGACTTTTCGAAGATGACCTCTTCTGGTGAGATGAGTGTTACACCAACACTTGAGCCATTAAGGTTTTTTGAGCAGTCGACGTAGAGTTTCCATATCAGGACTTTGATGAGTGGTTGTTCATTGAGCTCATTATCTGGTACCCACGTATTATCATCGATGGCATAGTCGACCAAGAGGTCGGCCACTATTTGACCTTTTCTGCTGCTACGTGGGGTGAAGATGGGCTCGTGATCTCCGAGTTCTTGGGCCCATTTTGCCATTCTGTTTGACTTGTTTTTATTTTCAAGCACTTGTCAGAGTGGTGCATCTGTGATGACTCTGATCCTATGCGATTGAAAATAGGGTTTTAGCTTCCTTGATGCGAAGAGTAAGGGCAAACCCACTATTTCCAGGCTTGAATATCGAGCTTCAGAGTGCAACAAGGTTTTGCTGATGAAATATATATTTCTCTCGATACCACCTTCATCTCGGAATAGTACTCCACTGATTGCATGTTCGGAAGTTCCAAGATAAAGCCCCAGTACGTCGCCTTCCTGAGGCACTGTAATGACAGGGGGGTTGCAAGGTACAATTTGAGCTCGTCGAATGCTTGTTGGCATTCCGGAGTCCCATTGTATGTTGATCCTTTCTTCAGAATCTGAAGTAAGGGGCGTTGCTTGTCTGATGCCCGAGCTATGAATCTGTTAAAGGCTGCCAACATACCGTTGAGCTTTTGAACTTGCTTCTTCGTTTTTGGGCTTGGCATTTCTATTATAGCCTTGATTTTTTTCTGGGTTTGCCTCTATCCCTCGTTGTGTAATGAGGTATCCCAAGAATTTTCCGGAGGGTACGCCAAATAGACATTTTTCCTGGTTGAGTTTCATATTGTACTCATGAAGTCGGTGAAATGTCTTTTCGAGGTCAGATATGTGAGATGATTTTTGCTTACTTTTTACAATCATATCATCGACGTATACCTCCATTGTGTTACCAATCATGTCTTCGAACATTTTTGTTGCAAGTCGCTGATATATAGCCCCTGCGTTTCTTAGTCCGAAAGGCATGACTGTATAGCAAAAGGTACCTTGTTCAGTAATGAACGCGGTTTTCTCTTGGTCTTCATCAGCGAGCTTGATTTGATTGTAACCTGAATAGCCATCCATCAAGGAGATGAGCTTGTGACCCGCAGTTGAGTCAACGAGCTTGTCTATTCTAGGTAGAGGGAAACTATCTTTTGGACACGCCTTGTTGAGATCGGTGAAGTCGATGCATACCCTGACTTTACCATTTGGTTTTATGACTGCGACAATGTTAGCGAGCCATTCAGGATATCCGACTTCAGGGATGAATTTTGCATCTTTTAATTTTTGTATCTCTGCATTGACTGCATTAGTGAGATGAGCTGCAAGTTTGCGAGCTTTTTGTTTAACAGGTTTTTTGTTGGAATCAACGTTTAACCTATGGCATGCAATGTTGGGATTTATCCCTGGCATATCGGTGTAAGCAAAAGCAAAAAACATTCTTATTCATCTCAAGAGTAGCAATAAGTTGCTCTTTTACAATGGGGTCCAAGTTAGCCCCTACATAGACATATTTTGGACCGTCGTCCGATCCTATGTTGACCTTTTCACCTTCTTCAATGACTGGTGGGTCGGATGGCTGAATGATAGCCTTGTCTTTGTCTGCATGTGAGATCTCATCGACAGTGGGCCTAGAAGTGCTCGCCCCTGTCTTGCTAGTTGCAGAGATCATATTGACAGTGGGCTGAAGTGAGCTTGCAAGCAACTGTCTTGGAAGTCTCCATCTTACTGGGGAGTCGGATGACCTCGAGGATTGCGTGGCATCCATGTGCCTCAATCTGGTCACCTTGTAATTCCATGATGCCTCGGGGGCCAGGAAACTTGATGACTTGATGATAAGTCGATGGCACAACTTTCATCCTATGAATCCATTTCCGTCACAGAATCGCATTGAACGTGGTGGGAACATCCAGGACGAAAAATGTGCAGTAAACAATTACCTCATCCTCATTTTCGCCGGTTACCACAGGGAGGCAAATTTCACCTTTTGCTTCAGTTTCAGTTGAATTGAACGCGAAGAGGGTCACCTGAGGTTTTTGTAGGACTGAGTCAGGCATTTGCATTTGACTGTATGCCTTATTGAACAGTACGTCGCACGAGCTGCGTGGGTCGATAAACACTTTCTTTATTATCCAACCCCCAATGTTGATGTGGACGACCAGTGCATCATTGTGGGGGAGGCACACTTTTTTGAGGTCGAAATCTGAAAATATTAGGGCGTTATTGACCGTGACCTGCTTAGCCACAATTGCTTTGTGGGTCAGGTGAAAGGTGTGGTGAATGTGATGGATTTTCTGCTTCTTAGACCGAGCCGACCACTCTGGAGGTCGAGCATCCATGATCATGTTGATGGTTCCTTTGGGTTTTTTACCCTTCTCTTCTGAGGTCTTTTGCCGCTTTGCCTCAAGTTTGTTGCGGAGGTCTGGCTCGTTTTTCAAGAGGAAGTCATCGAGTGACTTTCTTCCTTGAGCTTGTAACAGTAAGCTCGTAAAATGCGACAGTCTTCGGTGAGGTGATGTCGACATTTGTGTAGCTTGCAGTATGGATTTCCTTTAATAGGTTCAAGGTCGTGGACCTGGGGTTGAAAGTAGGGTTCGTCTTTGATTAGGTCAAAGAGTTGATTGTATGAGCATTTGAAGGGATTTGGGAATTTAGACTTGGAGTTGGGTTTTGGCTTCCCTTTATATTCTGATCTAGCCGTCTTTGGTTTGGAAAAAGTAGGCTGTGTAGTTTAAACGACGGCTACGCGTTCCTTAGATTTTGTGAGGGCTTCCTCAAGCTTTATGTACTTGTCAGCTCGTAAATATAGGTCTTCCAGTGTTGCAGGAGCATCTATGATGATATTCTTTCCTAATGCCATGTTGGGGTTAACAGCCGATGTAACCCCCCGAGATTTCGTCCGCGCTCATCCCGGTGCGTCGAGCACCATACCGCTCGCTAATGTCAATATTGTCCCTCTTTAGTCACTGCGGATATCCAGCAGTAGAGGGTTTTGGATTAGGGCCCACCCATGTGGTTTACCCCAAAAGACCTTGACATTAGTTAGAGTATGGTTAAGATCTATATACTACCACTACAACTACTTCCTTGGTAACGTGGGACTAACCCCAACTCATGGGTGTTACAATCCCACCACCTTAGAATAGAGCCGTCATTGGCTCTGCAGTACACTCAGTACAGTCCCAAAATCTCCGACGTTCTCTGCCAAGTGAGACAAGTACCTGGCGCTCCCTGGGCCTTTCCAATGTACTTTCCCACCTGCAACAGGCGACCCGTCGTTGGCTCTGATACCATCTGTAACACCTCAGGATTTCGCCCTCGCTCATCCCGGTGCGTCGAGCCGCTAATGTCAATATTGTCCTCCTTTAGTCACTGCGGATATCCAGCAGTAGAGGGTTTTGGATCAGGGCCCACCCATGTGGATTACCCCAAAAGGCCTTGACATTAGTTAGAGTATGGTTAAGCTCTATATACTACCACTACAACCACTTCCTTGGTAATGTGGGACTAACCCCAACTCATGGGTGTTACAGCCGAGATGAAAGCCAAGTGGCAAGAATGCTTTTCTGGGTTTTCAGCTCGCAAGCATTCTTTCTTGAACCTTGACATGAATTTCTTAGTGGTTTCGGACTCATCTTGTTTGAGGCGAAATGGAGCAGTTACCTCGATTCTTCTTCTCTTGTTGTGGATGTATTGGGTAACGAAGAGAGACTCAAGTTGGTCATACGAGGTGATGGACCTCTCTGGAAGTCGATGATACCAGTCTATGGCACTCCCACGGAGTGATGCTGTAAACAATCTGCAGAATATGTCTTTATATTTTGGCCATAAGGCCATGCTGGTCTTAAATTGGAGGACGTGGTCCATTGGATCTCCAATTCCGTCATAGGTGGTGAACTTTGGAGGCATGAAGTTTGGGGGTGGTTCCTGTTGGAGGAGGTCTTCATGGAGGGGTTCTATCTTATAACGTTCTAGTGTTGTGGAGGCGACCTTTTGAGTTGTGTTGGCCTTAAGGGAGCCTTGATGGTTTTATCAAGTTTTTCTGACAACTGTAGTATTCTGTCGTGAGCTGCTTGAAGGTCAGCCATGGTAGGGGCGGTGGTGTTACTGGAAGTGGGTACAACAGGGTTGTTGATGGTGGTGTTGACTTCTTCAGTGGTGAGTCCATTTGTAGCAACTCCGTTGAGCGGTGTTCCATTGGTGGTGTTGGTGATGTTCTTGAGTTGAACATTTTCAGCCACGAATCGATTAATCTGCTCTTGTTGATCTGCCATTTGTTTTTGGAGTTGCTCAAATTGCTCAACAGTGATTGTTGCCATGGTCGTTGTCTGGTTGTTATTCGATCACGAATCAGTCGGCGCCAATGTAAATATAAGTAAAATTTGGGTCGGAGAAGATGACTGGAAAGTGGAGGAGGGAGAGATGAGTGTGTGAAAGTGGCTGAGCTATCTAGAGTGATAGTTGCCTACGTATCTGAGATTGACCAAGTCCCAGAATCAAGTCTACGTAGTTCGTATTTAAAGGTGATTGGGACAACGGATAGCTCATTAATTGCATAACGGTGTGGTCAATTAATGAGCGGATATTCTGGATCTGAAAATATATTGTAACTGAAGAGAATCAAAACGTATTTGAGTTTGAACTAGGTCGATGAAGGTTGCTTAAAAATAGGATCACGTCGAGTGAGCTCGGATAAAAATAGGCTTACGTCGAATTAGAGTGTTTTGGGTCGGATGACATTTGAGAGTTATGGACATTGAGTGAGCTCGAGTAAAAATAGATTTACGTTGAGTGAGCTCGAGTAAAGATGGGTTTACGTCGAGTGAGCTCGAGTAAAAATGGGCTCACGTCAAGTTGATGGGTATATACAATAATCATAATGTTTCATAACTCATTTATAAGGAGGAAACGACAATAAAGAAATGCAACTTACAAATATTTGCAGGCAGTTTGGTGTCTCTGAAGAATTGGTAATCGTTTATATTGCTTGAGCTGTTTCTAGCAGTAAATTTGCCAAGTCTCCAGGAGACTCCTTCTATACCAATCAATAACAAAATTTCATTGGATTTTCTGGAATTTTCTGCTGAACAAGCAACTCTTAGGGAAGGAAAAAACACCATGGGTAGATTCTGAAGGGAAGAAGAACGCAATGAAAATTAAAAATAGATAAAAGAGGAGACATAAACTTACTGTGAATGAGATTCGGGCATGCATGCTGATGGAATATACATTCCATTGAATATACTACCAAACTTTCTGATAAAAATTAGGGGTGGGCAAAAAAACCGAAAAACCGAAAACCGAACCGAAAAAACCGAGTCAAAACCGGTCAAAACCGAGTTGACTGAAAACCGGTCAAGACCGGACCGAAACCGAACCGAACTATATAGCTATCGGTCCGGTCTCGGTTCTGGTTTTTATAGAACCGAGAAAACCGAACCGAACCGAAATAAATAAAAAATATTTTTTTTAATAGGAAATTACTAAACTAGACATGGTAAATACTAAACCTAAAGCTTCATTCAGTCCCGCCTCCTTCAGTCCTCTTCTCCATTCCGCCTCCTTCAGTCCTCTTCTCCACCACCACCGCCACTTCCTCGTTCCTCTTCCTCGTTCGATCGAAATAGTCAACAACAACAACAAAGAAGAAGAAGAAGACGATCAGGTTCTTGTTTCATCTCTTTCTCAACATCACTCTTCTTCGATCAATCTGTTTGTTTCAAGTTCAATTACTTACGATTGATTTCTTTGCAGGAAAAATACGGTAAATTCGGTAGTTGCACAGGTTAAGCTGTACGCCATTGTTTTAGATACAGAAGATAGTTTGAAAGAGGTGAAGAAACCTTACTTATACCTAAAATCTCACTTTCTGAAACTTTCTTGGTTTTCAATATTGTTTCTTTCATTCGAAATTCACCATTATGTTACACTGAATTCGATCTTGAAAGTTTAGAGTAACGATCATTACGTTCTAGAATTGTAGTTGTGAATTTCACCGTGTGATTTACGTGTTCTCACTGTATGCCTAAATCCTAATTAGTTACTAGTTGGAATGCATAATATTTTGATTTGAAGGAATTAGGGTACAAAACCTAGTGAATAGTTTAAAGTCTCTGATCGAAAGGTTTGTACTTCAGATTTTTCGGTATTAAAACCCGATGCTTCTGCAACACTTCAAAATATGTCTGGCACTGAGTTTTTCTTTCCAGTTAAACTGATTAGTTTTATGCATTTTTAACTAGTTCGATCGAAATAGTTAATATTAAAGTTTGTTTTCAGGTCTAAAGAAGTGTTTTCATAGTGGTTGTGATTGTATACATAATTTAATTGTGATTTGGAAATAAAAACTGTTAATATTGTTACGGGAGCTCAAAGTTTTGACATTCGATTCGATTGAATTTTTGGTTGAGGTTTCATTAGATTCAGATATAATTTGTTTGAATAGAGTTTCGAATCAAGTCGAAGGCGATAATTGAGTCGAAGGCGATAAGATATTGTTAGTTGAAGCTTATTTGAGTTATAGTTGAGCAGCTATGTTAAGACTCTGCTGCATGCTTTTATTGGATTGTTGTTTGTCAGTTCATGTCTGGCTGCATTTATAGTGATTCTTCCATACATAGTGCATCATGCCTATATTTCTTTCATACCCATATTCATGATGAGAGACATGCCTGCATTATTGGTGATTATACTGCATAGTATAGATAGTTTTTTGTTAAAGTTAACATTCTATTAACATCAGATAAAAACATATACATTCCTGATCAGCATACAACCGAGGTTGTATCGTCAGTTAATCCTACCATACCAGCAGCACAAGGAGACAAACCCCCTTGCCTCTAACATCCAAACTGCTGGCAGATATCACTAAACATACACACATTTACACAATTTGAGTCCCTACCTCCAGCGTCAGTAGCTCTGCAAAAATCCCCAACCTGTGTCTGTAAAGCATCATAAGGTACACCCTTACCATAGCTCAGTCATGATTGTTCTCCAACCGTATAACATGTCTGTATACCTGATACTTCCTTTGATCTCCGCTGCCCTTTTGGACATGTTAAGCCACGCCCAAATCGTTGCTTTTATACTCTGCACCATTTTCCTTGCTTCTGTCCTGCTGCCTTCTCTAAAAACAATGTCGTTTCTGATCTTCCAAATCCTCCAGATGACAGCGTAGGGGAGTAATTCCCAGATGACTGCAGATACCTCTCTACTGTTAAAGGTAGGCCAGTTCCGTAGTAGCTCTGTCGCGTTGTTCCAGCTCGGTAAGGCATGTCTTGCTGCTGTATTGACCACCAGAAGTTCCTGCCATATACCCATAGTAACCCTGCAAGTAAGGAACAGATGGGGAATTGTCTCTGCGTCATTTTCACACAGGCAGCATCTGTTCGGCAGTGGAATTCCACGTCTTTGGAGCTTATCAACAGTAAGGATTCGATCCCAATGAAAAGTCCACAAGAAAAACTTTACATTGGTTGGAATCCTAGGTTTCCATATGAGTTTACATGGAAATACCCTTTTTTCCTCCCCACTTGTTCTCAAGTTTTCGATCAGCCGCTCATAACAGGATTTCACCGTGAAAGTCTTACTTTTTTCTTTTTTCCATTCCCATAGTATAGATAGTTAGGGGGCCAATGTAATTAATAATTAGTTGGGTGTTAATGTATTGGTACCTTGTCCAGTCTTTGGAGTCTTCATGTATTGATTATATGTCATGTTTATATACTCTGTTTGAGTTAAGTTAAACATAGTTCTTCTTCCTCAATTAGTCTTTGTTTCTTTATAACAAAGCTAAGGTGAATAAAGAACAAGAGTTTCAATTCATTGTAAGGAATCATGGAGTGGACATTGACTTATACAATCTGGTCATGTATATGATTAGGACTTAGGAGTTGTTTACTCTAGTTAACTACTATGGTTATTGTTTATTGCTAAATTGTATGTTTTTATTGTTCTGTTGCTAAATTGTATGTTTTATTGTTCCATAGATGGATTGCCCAAACATGCCAAGTGGATGGGCTTCTACCACCTCATCTGCAAGTGCAACATCACCTTCTCCATCACCTTCTCTACCACAAACACCTGAACCAACAACAGTACCAAGTAGTTTGCCACCCTTACCTCCATCTGCTTCCGAGAAGACTAAAGCAAAGAGGAAATGGTCCGAAGTATGGCAACACTTTGATGAATTTGATGTAATGGTTGATGACAAAAATAACACCAACAAGGATGAGACTAAAAACACAAGAGCAAGGAAAAAGTCTAAGTGCAAGTATTGTCCGCAAGAATATTTCACTGATTCCGGCACTAATGGCACCTCACAAATGAACAAACACGTGAAAGTTTGTCCGAAATTTCCTGGAAGAATACCTGATAAAGGTCAAACAAAGCTCTCTTTGGATAGAAGTGGACAGGTAGTGAGTAGAGGAGCAACACAAGCTGATTGTCTAACCTCTTGTGTTGAAATGGTAATAATTGATGAGTTGCCGTTCAGTTTTGTTGAAGGTAGGGGCTTTAGAAGGTTTTGTGAGGTTGCATGCTCTCATTTTCATGTGCCATCTCGTAGGACACTTGTGAGGCATTTCTTGACCATGTATCAAGAGATGAGATTGAAGTTAAAAAAAGACTTAGCCTCACGTAGAGTGTGTCTCACAACGGATACTTGGACAAGTTGTCAGAATATCAACTACATGGTGATTACTGCTCACTTTATTGATGATGAGTGGACGCTTCACAAGATAGTCCTCAATTTTTGTGTCATACCTAATCACAAAGGAAACTCAATAGGCAAAATTCTTGAGCAATGTTTACTAGATTGGGGTGTAGAGAATGTGTTAACTATCTCAGCTGATAATGCAACTACAAACACGGTTGCAATTGATTATATAAGGAATAAAATGAAGTTTTGGACACATGCAAAGATGTTGCTCGGAGGGAGGTACATGCATGTGAGGTGTTGTGCTCACATTGTTAACTTGATTGTGAAGGAGGGATTGAAAAAATTGGATAAGTCCATTTTAGCTATTCGGAATGCGGTTAAGTTTGTGAGATCCTCACCTCAAAGGTTGGAGTACTTCAAGACTTGTGTGGCTAAAGAGAAGATTGAGTGCAAGGGGCTTGTAGTGTTGGATGTCCCAACTAGGTGGAATTCCACTTATTTGATGTTGAGTGCGGCTTTAAAGTTTGAACAAGCTTTTGCTAGATTGGAGGAGGAGGATGAAAGCCCTAGTTATTTGGCATGGTTTGGTGAAGATGAAGAAGAGGAAGATGATGGAGAACATGAGGAAGCACATGTGGGAGCACCTAAGAAATCTAGGAAGAGGGTAGGACCACCAAAGTCTTGTGATTGGCGCAATGCAGCCATTTTTGTAAGTTTTCTAAAGGTTTTCTATGACATGACCCTTAAAATGTCATTGACCTTAAATCCATCGGTGCATGAAGCTTTTCATGACTTGATTTCCATTGAGGGGGAAATAAATGCATTATGTGGGAATGAAGATGATATGTGGTTGGATGGTGAATATAACAAGGATTCGGATGAGGCAAAGGCTAGAAAGGTGTTAATGGAAATGTCCGAAGCGATGAGAGTGAAGTTTGTCAAGTATTGGGGAGACTTGGACAAAATAAATCAACTCTTGATGGTTGCACTTGTATTAGATCCAAGATACAAGACGAAGAACTTGGCTCATGTGTTGGAAAAGTTTTGTTACATGGACAAAATTTCAGCCGCCAAGAAAACAAATGACATCAAAACCATCTTAGTTAAACTTTATGAGGAGTATGCCATTCCTACGAGTGATACTAGTGGTTCTAGTGCACGTGATGTCATGGGTACTACTAGTGTATCTAGTATGACTAGTACATCTAGAGAGCCTAAGGGAGGAAGGCAAAGAGAAGCAATGACTAGAAGTTGGATGGAAGAGGCCGCGGCAACCAATGTTGTTGTCTTAGAGCATGAAGTGGATAGGTATCTAGAGGATCCTCTTGAGCTTACAAAGACTAACGATGACTTTGATATTTTGTGTTGGTGGAAGCATAATGGAGTTAAGTACCCATGTTTAGCAACAATTGTCAAAGACATTCTAGCCATACCTGTCTCGACTGTAGCTTCAGAAGCATGTTTTAGCACCGGAGGAAGGATAGTCAATGCATTTAGGGCTTCTTTGACTCCAAAGATGGTGGAAGCATTAATTTGTTGTCAAAATTGGTTGAAGGCCGGAGATATTGCATCTTTACAGTTTGCACCAACTATCGAAGAAATGGAGTTTTATGAAGAACTTGAATCAGGTTTGTTTAATATTGCTAATTAGTCTGTTTTTATGCTTTTGTGTTTGATTTTTTGATATACATTGGTTTGTTTATACTTCATTTGATTTTTTCAGATTTTGCGAACACATCGTCTTTGAAGAAAACTGCCCCTGCAACTTACTGTTAAAGAGGTTAGTTCATTTAATTTTTATCTAAAAAATGGCATCATTTAAGAGGTTAGTTCATTTAGTTTAATGTACACTAAGTATTTGATGAAATGCTTATGAAACATGACCATAAGGATTTAGATGGAAACGGTACTCTTGGCGTTACTCACAGTGGGTAAAATGTATGTAAGCTGCATTGCCCATGGGATGTTGGAAGGTCATGATTGGCAAAAAAATTTAACACTAGCAATTTGATTGGTGGGGCTAAATGTATATTCATTAGGGAAGCGATTTTGGGGGGAAATCATTTTAACAATAAAAAAAAGTGTTGAGCTACTGCTTGATGTTTTCGAGATTAACTAATTTACTAATTTGAAATTTATGCGCAATCTGTATGTGTATTTTGCTGGCCAACATACGCATATTCATGGTTGAATAATTTATGCATTATATCTGACTTTTGATATAATGCATTAACAGACTTTTGATATGTTTGAGACCCTGCCTTACATAATACTGAAATAATGTCACATTTGGATGACAACCTTTCCTATAATACTTGTGATTGTGTAGGAGAGAGAAAGAAGACAGAGGAGGAGGAAGAGGGGTCAGAGGGAGTAAATGAATCTATGCACATACACGTGTCTGAATTTCTGTCAAATATATGTTTGTGTATTTAATAGTGTAAGAGTTACTGATATTGAAGTTCGACTTTAGAAGTAAAGTATGTCGACTCTTACAATGAACACTTATCTAGCTTTCAAGGGTATTGTAACTGATAATCTGCAATCAGTCACGTAAATGGATATGTTAAAAGCTTGTGCATACAAATAATATTTTTTTTACCTGCTTTAAATGTGTTTAAACGCGGGAATAGTTGCTTATTTTATGCCCAGATCTGAAAGCTGAAAAATCTCCATATTTTGGTGTTCACTTTACAAACCAAAAGTATTCATTGGGTCATTGCATACATGCCCTATTGACTTATTTCTTGTTCCTGTGTCATTTCCAGCTTATTGATGTTAATTCCAGGTCCTGTTTTGTTTTCTTGAATTTGAACAGCAGACATGGTCATCCCTCCTCCAGTGAGACCACCTAGACTTACAGAGTTTCTTCGGCCGTATGTCTTGAAGATGCATTTCACAAATAAGTACGTGAGTGCCCAAGTCGTCCATACTCCTACTGCCACAGTAGCTTCCTCTGCCAGCTCACAGGAGAAGCTCTTAAGGGAAAGTATGGAATCTACCCGGGATGTTGCTGCAGCTGGAAAGATAGGGAAGATACTGGGAGAGCGACTGTTGCTTGAGGAAATTCCTGCTGTTACGGTATTCTTAAAGAGAGAGCAAAAGTACCATGGAAAGGTCAAAGCTGTAATCGATTCGTTGAGAGAAGCAGGTGTTAAGTTGATTTGAAAAGATTATACAGGTACAAATAGTTCTGAAAGGATTTCTGCCAACTGCCAAGGAATGAACTTGATAAATGTGTTTCTAAACCATGTGATTTTGATCGAATTGAAATTTCAAATCAATGTAGTTGTACTCAGTTCTGAAATCTTGGGGCCACACAACTTAAATAGCTAGACTATATATATCATTGTGATTACAAGTAAAGTGAGGTAAAAAGAGTTTCTTCGGAAGCGCCCTACATCACTGAAAACTTGCCAGGCTTTCCTTGATGCATGCTGTATTGTCTAGATTTTCCTTGCTGCAGTATGATGTAGTGGACTAAAGGCCCAAAGAAAAAGCCCAGGACCGAGTTCGGACCGAAACCGGACCGATTGTATTTGGTCCGGTTCGGTCCGGTTACATTCACCAAATTTCGGTCCATGGAACCGAAACCGAACCGATACAGTCAACTCGGTTTGGTCCCGGTCCTATTACATTACCGGACCGGACCGGACCGTGCCCACCCCTAATAAAAATGGTGTTGGCTCCAAGATGTGGAAAAAGTAGAACCTCCTATATCTACTCAGTCTCATGCTAGAGGTCCGTTAAAGAACTGTAGAAGCGAAACACAGTATAAACTCCAGCAACAATTGTGGAGGTGAGCATTGTTCGAATATAGAATGTCTCTTTGAAATCTCTCTGCGGCATAGCCAACCTGCAAAATAGGCAGTAATATGCATGACGGATCAGGACAACACAGAAAACAGCAGACAAATGTTAAAAGGACATTTGAACAAGACAGCGCGACCTGTCTACTCTGGAATCCAATTCTACTCATTGAAATTTGAGATATCAATCTTATACTTTCCCTGTGTGTACAATGTAAATTAATAAGCCATGTTTTTAATAAACAAGTTTGAAACTCAATTGGCCAAGGCATTCAGCAATGATTAACAACAAAAACAAAAGGGCAGCCCAGACCAACAACAAACACAACAGAAAATTGGCTAATCATTTTCTTCAACTTTCGCTCTTTTTAATTTTCATTATGAGAAACTACAAATAGTGCTAATGTAACAGTTGAATATTCAAACAAATCAAACAATCTGCAGAAAGTAAATAACACACAGAAATTTTTAACGTGGTAAAACCCAATAAGGGAAACGTCCACGGTTGTCCTCTCGACAACAAATAATCCACTAGATGAAAAGAGATGTACAAACCTATCAACTACCTGCAATCACTGCGAGTTGACACTCCTGGTTATCTCTAACACCTTGACTTCACCAGAGCACCTTGATGTACGCACAAGACACTCGACTTCTTGATGAACACACAAGAAGACTCGAAGCCGAACTATGAAACAAGCTTACACCAGAGTTCCTTGATGAACACACAAGGATACTCGACTTCTTGATGAACACACAAGAAGACTTGAAGCTAAATCACTATTCAACAAGGAAGAAGAAGATGAGTTCAATCACCAAAACAACCTAAACCAAAACCTAAACAAACTCCAAGACTAGAGATGAATTGGACGGCCAAAGAACTGACTTGTTCTTTGGAAGAGAAACCCTATTTATACTTAGGGTTGGAAACCAAGGAAAATGGGCCGAAATACTGAAAATCCATATTGGACGTACGTACGTCGAATCAACGTTCGTACGTCCCCACACGGTAAAAGTTTGTTGCCTGCTTGGACGTACGAACATCCTAACTGCGTACGTACGTCCTGACCAAAAGATGTTTGCTGCCTCAGTGGACGTACGTACGTCCTAACTAGGTACGTACGTCCAGTACCCAATAACTTTTCCTAGACAGAACCAAGAGACACGAAGGACACGAGACGACCATGCGTACATCTTGATTTTCCTAACAATGAACTCAAGGCGAGATAACCAAAGACACTTTGTCACAAAATTGATGTCAAACCACTTCGTGCCGGTTTCAATCTCCCCCTTTGACATTGATTTTGTGACAAAAACCTATGACTCTAATAGCACTTATAAAACGTGCTTACAAGCCCAAACCATGGCATTTATAAAACATGCCTACAAAAACACTCAAGATAGAAACACATAACAAGTCACTAATTCTTGTTATCCAGCTTTAGCAAGATGCTTTAACCATCAGAGACCGAACGGAAGCAACTAGGAATTTCTGATGCAATCAAGGATTCAACAGAAGTTCCTTCGAGCAACTACCCCATACTTCATGAGCTCCAAAATTTTTGACACTCGAGCTCCCCCATAACTATATAACGCCTAAAATCATCAACACGTTCACTCCCCCATACGTGTAGCATACCTGAAACACAACCCAAAAATAACCTAACAACAAGAAGACGATTGTTAATAATTAGAGTCATAAATCTCCCCCTTTTTGTCACAATAAGTGAACAAAAGAACCAACAAACAGGAGAAACGATAAAATAACAACAATAAACAAGTAACCAAGAAAAAAAAATCAATACCAAACAATGAAGACAAAACAGATAAAAAGATAAACCTAACCCAACTGTTAAAAGTTCATGAAATCAACGAATAACCAAACATAGGAATCCATAAGCATAAAAGACAAAACGACAAAAACACAAGGCTTAAGTTAACGAATTCGAAAAACTCGCTCCCAATGACCTGGAGGAAGCTTGGAGAAATAAGCTTCCGCACGAGCCGAAGGACTATTCCACTGAGCTATCACATGAACATAAAGCTTAAGACAGGACATAAAGCTTTCGCACGAGCCGAAGATCTATTCCACCGAGCTATCACATGATTATCATCACGCGTACAAAATAACTCCTCAATTCTGCTGTCCAAGCCACAGTCGGTAAGAGGAGCAGCAAGTCCTGGAACCTTCGGGTATCCAACCAACTCCAAGATGTGATTTTGAAGATGTCCCGGTAGTCTCTCCCAATGATTGACATGAACCATGCATGGATTAAGAAAAGATCGATGAATATAGTCATACCCATGGGGAACACCACATAAACGACAAACCTTTGCATTGTTTTTGTACTCCATCATCATAAACGACACATAACTAGCAGTCGGAACAAAAACTCCATGAAGTTCATATTCTGCCATTGAATAATTCTGAGGAACAAAGAGAAAAACTAGAAAGAGGTAAGAAGACACAATAGGAGTAAAAGAAGAGAAGACTCCCCTATATATAGGAAAAACAAGAATAAATCTAACATGGGCCCGATTAGGGAGGTCCATTACCTAATTAGCAGAAATTTACTGCAAAACAAAAAAGAACTAGAACTAATATTAAAATAACAATATCCAATAACATGCTCAATATCTAAATATAGAAACAAACCGATATAACAAAAGAGCAATGTTAAGTACAAAAATGTGGAGAGTAAACCAGAACAAGAACTACTCGGACTCCGAGTCACCATCACTGTGTTCACCATCACCCTCATCCGCACTCTCGCTATCAGCGCCATCATTATCACTCACTACAGGAGGCACCTCATCTGGAAAAGGAGGCAACTCTACAGGAGTGAATTCGATCTGGAGATGACGCATCTGAGCGACATTCATCCTATGTAGATCACGGAGCATCGCATCATGTTGAGCAAGAATGACACCAAAACGATCCAAACGCGCGTCGGTATGATCTTGATGATGCCGAAGAGAGGAAACCCGGGCTTCAACTGCAGCAACTGCCCGGTTGCTCCTAACTGAGGCCAATGGAGGACGTCCAGGGGTCAATGCCCGATCAAAATCATCATGACGATCAAGAGCCCGGCCTCCCCAAATGAGGTGATGCGTCAGACGCGCACCCACCGACTCAAAAGCAGCCTTCCTAGACTGGCAGCCTTTCTTGATCGCATTTACCCAGTCATGACCAACAAACCTCGGAGGACTCACCTCCGTGTATCTTCCCTGAAATCCTAAATGCTTAAGAATCATCATAATAAAGCTAGGGAAAGGAAGAGTACCCTTAGCTGCATCAATCTGAAGCATCCGTGTGTAGATGACCTCAGAAAGATGAAGATGGTGCACCGACATACAAACCACTAATTTGACCATGTCGTCGGTCATGATGATCTTGTTGCCCTTGGTGGGGTAGATGTTGGAGTGGGCAACCATGTGCAAGAGGATGGCGCTGTAGTGCTTGGCATGATACCTTTCCGTGACACCATCAATGAACATCCTCTGAACCTGATCAACAAGGTCAATCTGAATCGCATCCGGAATGGGCCACCTGACATGAACAGTACCTTCGGAGAGAAGATCATCGTCAATCCCCAACGCCTCATGTATTACCTTCGGAGAAATAGTGTATCTCCGACCGTCAATGAAAACTGAGAAACTTGAACGATTCTGTGAAGGCGTCTTGGTCTCATAGAACGCAATAGTGTGCTCGACCGAGTACTTAGTTACCGGTTGAGCCACCCTTAACCAATTTCGATCCTCAAAGAAGGACGAAATATTCCTGAGTTGAGACGAACCCAATGGAGTGGCAGAAATGTCCCGCAAGTCAAAGAAGCGCTCGGGGATAATGGCCTTTGCTCGAGGATGAGCACCACGTGAAGTAGGAGGAGGCGAGGAATCTGAAGGAGGACCTCTACCCTTCTGAGCACAAGGAACACGTGTGCCCGAGGACGAAGCACACTTGGAGGTTGTGCGTGCGCGCTTTGGAGGCATCGTCTACACAATCACAACAGTAAACAGACGAAAAGTGTGAGTGAAATGTAATCCCAAACAAGATAAACAAACCATTGGAGTCATGTAGACATTTTGTCAAACACTTAGTGCGCAGAAACTAAATCCAATAGTAAAACAGCAAACCAACAATCACATTCACACTAAACATGGTAGATGATTAAGACTAGAGGAGGAACGAAGTGCCAAGTAAAAAAAATCCCAACGACACCAAGGAATTTAATCTTTAAAAATCAAATTCTGTTACGCCATGATTAATCACTCACAACAAAAAAATTCCATCACAAATAACCATTAACGAGCAATGAAATGGAGAATTGAGGAACTTACTATTGCCGAAAGAGAGAAGATAAACACCACAAAACTCTTTTGAACACTTAGAACACAGCAGGGAGGGACCGAAGGAAATACCGAGGATGAAAAAGATACAGGAGAGAGATATGTGAGGAAGACGAAGAGGAAAAAAATTGGCAAAAGTTTTTAAGCACTTTGGGCTTAAAGCTAACTGGTGGGCCGAAACTGTACCAGGAACGTACATACGGCCAATTGACATTCGAACGTCGGGACCAAAACAACCTTCACTTGTCTGGACAGACGTTCATACGTTCGATAAACGTTCGTACGTTGAAAAAGATCTGCCAGCCTAAACATACGAACGGAAAAACAACGTACGTACGCACCCTTTTTTTTTTTTTTTTTTTTTAAAAAAAAAAAAATAGAAACATACAGAATAACTAACAACACTAACCATAATAAGAAGATAAAAGGAAAAGAACCGATGGTACCATAGAAGTGAAGAGGAATACATCATGAACTTCCAAAAACAGTAGCCAATCCCAATCCGTACAAAAATAAGAGGCAATATATGGTGATAAGCAAAAGATTGAACAAATAAGAGAATTGAAGTGCATCATAAACTAAACCTCGGTGTGTGTAGATGCAATGCAATGCATAAAGAGAGAGAAAGTTCATCACTAGAACACACCCTTTGAAGACCTAGAATATAGAACCATCAACAAGAGACATACGATTAGATTAGTAAGTGAGCATAGAAGAAACAAACTTCAACCCCCTTTGAAACAAACTTTATGAGTAGAAGGCAAACGAATATAAATATATAAATATGATCTTTCAAATGAAAACCAAGACATTAAAAAGGCAAAGGAATATAAACTTTGTATACCTTACATAAAAAACAATGAATATGCGCTTGGATTTTTATTTTGCCGCATGTGGTGGAGTTTAGTCTACATCACTCTAATGTCATTCCCGCGTGGGAGGGATTTTTGCCTCCATCTTTTCAAATACACGAGGGTAGGGTGTAGCCTACATCTTTTTAACAAACACAAACTCAAGAAGTGCAATACCATGATAACGTGCAACACAAGAACTAACATCTCTTGAGTGCATCCGTCAGAGCATGACCCTCACAACCCCAACGGGTTCTTAGCCAACTGATATTGCTTCAAAGACAATCAAATGGCTGGGGATAAAGTGAGTCATTGACCACTAACAAGAGTTGTAAAAGGAAGATAAGAATGTTCAATAACACTAACAACAAGATGAACATTAACCAAAACAAAGGAGAGATAGCTCAAGATCACATAAATACTCGAGAGATAGAGAAGTTCTATGAGCTCAAAGAATATGTAAGTGGTTTCCAAAAACTCCCATTATGCAAGCATGTCGTGCACTGTGCAAACAAGCGAGGAAAAATGCATGATACATACCAAAACATACTTAAGAGTTCAGAAAGAGAAAACACCCAAACATATTGCAACTTATTTAAGACAATTGAATTTAAACCAATATCTCAGAAAAGATGCATCCAACAACACATACATGGAGAAAATAAATAAAACAAAAAAATAGAAGGAATAACCAACAACCCTTTTTTTTTTTTTTAATAACAATATATTCAGACATGCAACATGATCTGCAAGCTAAACAACCAAAACATAAAAAAAATAGAAGCACCAAACAGATAGCCTATGTGATAAGAGAAATATGCAATTCAAATAACACAAGGCTAGAAACAAACTACATCATCCCAAATATGGGACACCACCAGACCTTTGCAAGTCCAGAAAAACCTTCAACTTATCCTTTCTTACCCATACTTGTTTAACACTAGGCGTGCACACCTTGGGAGGTGAAAAGATATGAGATTTTCCCTTAACACGCTTTGCAATACACTTGTCCTTAACTAATTCCACCTTAGTCTTAAATTTCCTTTTGTTGGAATACCTGTTTTTCTTAAACCTGTGATGAGAACCATTATAATTCCAAGGTCTAGAAAATGCACAAGAAGGAACATTAGAATCAACATGATTATAATTATAAGGAACATGAGAATAACATTTAACATGTTGATTAAAATCCCAACAAAAGATATCCAAATGACCATCTCTACCACAATAAGAACAATGAAAAATATTAGACTTACTCAAAGAATTCTTATAAGAAGATGTGGTGGTAGAAGATGAAACATGTATGTCACCATTGTATTTGTGACATGGTGCCTTAACAAAACCTATACCTCCATTATGAGAACAATATGGCTTATCAGTAAAAACAGCCTCACCATTAACCTTAGACTTAAAATTCTTACGAGAAACATGCTGAACATTAGTAGCATTAAGTCTAGTCTCAATAGGTGGGGTAGGTAAAAGGGCAGGCAAACTAGTAGATTTTACAGGAGTAATCACACTAGATGAACTAGTAGAACTATCAATAGGAGAATCAAATCTAGTTTTGTCCAAAACCTGCAATTGGAGTTGAGTAGACGTTAAATCGTTCTTTGTTACCTCATACTCCACCAATAGAGATTTGTATTTCTCATCGACCTCCTGATTGGCCTTCTCTAAAGCTGCAATTCTACATAACAAGTCAAGTTTTTCTTTGTCAAATAATTGAGAAATAGAAATTGTATCATCTGCAGCACAAGAAATCTGTTTTTCAAGAATCTCAATTTTATCCTGCAAAGAAAGATTAGCCTTTTCCAAATTTTCAATTTTGGATTCATAAACTTCCCCTTGAAGCATATAGTCCTCTGCACAATGTCTGAGTCGTTGTTCTAGAGAATCAACCTTAGTCTGCAAAACACCATTATCTTCAAAACAAACATTATCAGAAATAGTAGACACATTACAATTAGCTTTATTAAATTTTTTCTGCAAATCAATATTAGCTTTTTGTAATCTTTCACATTCTTTTGCAGAAAGTCTGTAAAGAAGAGCCCAATCACTATTGCTAACAACATACAAATTATCATCCTTTTCAAAATCAGATTTTGGTTTTGTAGATTTAGACGATTTAGCAATAAAATTATTATTACCAGACTCATGAACCATCATTGCACTCATAGGATCGTTAGCGTGAGCCTTGACGCTCCTTAACCAGCCCCCAGCGACTGATACCAATTGAGAAACTATAAATAGTGCTAATGTAACAGTTGAATATTCAAACAAATCAAACAATCTGCAGAAAGTAAATAACACACAGAAATTTTTAACGTGGTAAAACCCAATAAGGGAAACGTCCACGGTTGTCCTCTCGACAACAAATAATCCACTAGATGAAAAGAGATGTACAAACCTATCAACTACCTGCAATCACTGCGAGTTGACACTCCTGGTTATCTCTAACACCTTGACTTCACCAGAGCACCTTGATGTACGCACAAGACACTCGACTTCTTGATGAACACACAAGAAGACTCGAAGCCGAACTATGAAACAAGCTTACACCAGAGTTCCTTGATGAACACACAAGGATACTCGACTTCTTGATGAACACACAAGAAGACTCGAAGCTAAATCACTATTCAACAATGAAGAAGAAGATGAATAGGGAAGAAGGAAGAAGAAGATGAATGGGTTGGAAACCAAGGAAAATGGGCCGAAATACTGAAAATCCATATTGGACGTACGTACGTCGAATCAACGTTCGTACGTCCCCACACGGTAAAAGTTTGCTGCCTGCTTGGACGTACGAACGTCCTAACTGCGTACGTACGTCCTGACCAAAAGATGTTTGCTGCCTCAGTGGACGTATGTACGTCCTAACTAGGTACGTACGTCCAGTACCCAATAACTTTTCCTAGACAGAACCAAGAGACACGAAGGACACGAGACGACCATGCGTACATCTTGATTTTCTTAACAATGAACTCAAGGCGAGATAACCAAAGACACTTTGTCACAAAATTGATGTCAAACCACTTCGTGCCGGTTTCACATTAAATGTATTACAAATTCTACTCTAAGGAGTACCTGTCATTGTACAATCTGGGGCAGCAAAATTGCAACATGATCAATTGGAAAATTGACCAAAGACAAAGTTACCATAATTAAGGAGATCCCAATGCCACTGTCAAAAGGTTTAGCAGGCTCATAAAACTTCCACTAGTCACAACATTTCGTTCACCCATATCATCCAACAATTTCTCCGCAGACCGCAAATCACACCAATGAACAGATTTCCCACTTTTCCCACTTACAAAGAGCATGTCACCTCAAACACACACTTTAAGTACACCAGCAAAAGTAAAAAGTTTGAAGCTCAACACAGATTCTCTAAGCATTTTAACAAACATATAGAGTGAGTATGACTAATTGAATAACCTCTAAGGCTCTAATGATAATAATAATTCCAAGTAAACTGATTATGGTAAGCCATGTTATTGTTTTTCTGACGAGAGAAGTTGGTACTTGGTAATAAGATGGTTTGGACTTTGGAGTGATTTTCATGCAAGTTGGATTAAGAAAACGCACTGTGGGCTTTAGCCATAAGTCCATTTCAGATTCACAGACCCATGTTTCAGGGCAACTGCTGTCTGCTCTGCTACTAAAAGTCTAAAAGTACGTACAAGTGTAAGTGGCTAGCTAAACTGCCTATTCACCAATCACCACCTTAAGACCTGAATGGATAGATTTTTATCGACTGTTGTATAAGTATATAACATTCAATTTCGAGTGATTATTGACTCTGTCAGTCGATGAGAGTTGATTGAATAAGTGTGTTGTGGTGAATAGAGCGAAAACTACGCTTGGTCGTGATGGGACTCAGTTTTATAGTACAGATAACAGATGTGGTGTTTGTCGTTACAACTTGTAAGCTTGTAGCTTCAGATAACATGCAAAACCAAATAAGTTGCATGTGTGACTGTCTAAGTAACTAACTAGTGTAGACTGTAGAGTCATGAGCCCTAGATGGATGGATGAAGGACCATATTCATTTAATGACTAAATAAGGATTTTAATTAGTGTGATATGATCAAGTTACAATGCATTTCACCATAAACAATTGGTATATGCCCTTCTGAAATAAAACCTTGTTGTATTACTAGTTCGCTACATACAAGTTCGATTGTCGAAATATAAAACAAGCAAAATAATTTTTTTAAGTGCCAGCAAGTGCAAACAACCCATTAAATTAATTTGTTTTAGATAACCCAACAAAATTTGGTATAGTTTAGGGCATCTCTAATGGTTCGGCAAATTTGGTGGTCCACGTATACAGATTTGATGATATTTTGATGAAAGTTTTGATTCAAAAATGTGCTCCTTCTAATGGTTCGGCAAATTAAAGCGGCTAATGGATGACCACTTCACTAAAGAAACTAAAGCGGGCCTATGGACACCGCTTGAATGTAATGGGGCGGGCCTTAGAGTGCCACTTCACCCAATGGTTAAGTGAGGCGGGTAACAATGTGCCACTTAAACCACCGTTTTGTTTAAAGCGGGCATCCAAGAGCCACTTTAGTGAGGCGGGTAATAAAGTGCCGCTTTAAGTGGATGTCCAAGTGCCACTTAGTTAAAAAAAAAAAAAAAAAAAGTGCCACTTAGTTAAAGCGGCCTTTCAAGTGCCACTTGAAGCGGCACTTCATTAGCCGCTTTAAGTGAAGCGGTCTTCTCTTGCCTGCCTCACCCCAGTATCAAACCTGAAGCTTTTCATCAAAATTTCACCAAATTTGATGAACTTTTGATGATTTTTGGTAAAATATCAAATTTGAAAAACTTTTGATGCTCCATTAGATGGAGTTTTTTTCACTTTTTCATTAAATTTGAATTTGATGATAGATTTGATGAACCATTAGAGATGCAGATCTTGGAGAATACCAAACCCCCGGAGCTTTTTGCTTTTTATCCTATACCAATGGTCTGTTGCCTGAATTAGCTATAGGATATAAAGTGGTTGCAGATGACTGCAGCATTATGAGGCCCCCTGGATAGTGGATACCAATATGGAAGCTAGCCAGCTGACCAGATACCATCACGTTCAACCTAGCTTGTAGCTAGTTCTTCTTGCTTAGTTATCAAATTATTAAAACAAATCATATATTATTTCAAACAAATATGCATTTATTTATATATATAATAGCATAATGAATTGATTTGATCTAAATTAAGTCACTATCAAATCCAAATATGCATCCGGCCTCATTGTTCTGTTCTCAGCAAGATCTTTCGCAAGCCCATGGACAGGCATACTAATCAGCCCTTTGTGCCTAACTAACTTGAACCTGAAGACATGAAGGATTATAACGATTCAATGACTAAAATACCAACTTAGTATGATCAAGACACAATGAAAATTATATATGCTATTGCATTTTCGCATAGCTATGAGTTAGGTTGTCCATTTATGGTTTTATTCACCAGTAATAACTCCTGAAAGGCTGAAATCATTTAGCAATATAACGTTCCTTTTCGTTAAGCAAGTGCAAATTACAGAACCCATACAAGCCTCTCTATATGAAGAGTTGGATTGAGATGTCGCTTTAAAATGATCCCATCCAACCAAATTATATTCTTGGTAAATTTTTTAGTACAGATATGGTGTTTGTCATATATAGGTTATTTGTTAGAGCATTCCCAATGGTAGGTTTTACCACATTTTTAGTGAACTTTTAGTAAAAACACTTGCCAATGATAGCTTTTAACACACTTTTCAACCAAAACACTTTTAACTCCTTGGCAAATTTGCCAAGGAGTTAAAAGTGCCACGTCGGAATTCGGACCACACAATGAGTGCGCTATGGCCATCCGCCAGATATATTGCGGTATGGTGATCCGCCAATGTGTATGCGGTATGAATTGATCCGCCAATGTGTATGCGGTATGAATTGATCCGCCAATGTTTATGCGGTATCAAGCTAAGTGGGTATGCGGTATCAATCAATGGGTCATAAAAGAACCCATCTCTTTCACCCATGAAAAGCCCATCCTCTTTCACCCATTTTTAAAAGCCCTCGAAACTTCATTGTATAAAACCTTACTTCAAACAAATTTTGGATAAACAGAGATGAAAACTCTCAAATCTACATCTAATAAAACCTAATTCATCTAAATCTCCTAAAAATATTTCGATTAAACTCAAAATGAAGAGGTATTTTGGTAAGAAACGTGATAAAGGGAAGAAAGGTAGTAGTTCAAATCAAGTTAATATTGGAGATGAAGATGATGATATTGTTTTACAAGAAATCCCACAATTGGATTTTTCTCAACAAGGTGATCCTAGTACTTATCCACCATTGTGTAAGGATGACCACCTCCATATCTCGGCTTTAGTTCAACAAAAACAAGTAAGTTTATATCAAGGTTTTAATTTTTCTATTTTTCGACTCTGATTTGTTTGAATTTCTATATGTATAAGAATTAAGTTTAGCCTTATGCTTAGGTTCTGTGAATTTTTTAATTAGAATTTCTGGTGGTTCTGTGAATTTTAGAATTTCTTTATTCATTAAGGTTTTAGGTCTTGATTATATGGGTACAAATTTCTGGTGGTTTTAGGCTTGTTGCTCTACAAATTGTTTTAACTGCACATTTTTTGGTTGCCAAGCATAACATCATCTTAATTGCCAACAACATATTCTGCCAGCAATGAATAAAAACACCTAAATGCATGGTTATCAGTTCAATTTTTTTTTCTTATTGGATATCAACGAAGGCAACAATACTATTCCCACACGCCGAAGTAAAACTCCCAGTGTTTCTGCCAACGTCAATACACCCTGAATTATATAGGTGAATTTGCTAGAATTATGATTGATTGGATTCTATGCTCGCACTTGAGTTAGATCATAAACTGATTGATTGTAGTTTTCGTATTGTTTCCTGTTCATTATTATTTTGAGCATAAGCTACTACGCAAACACCTGGTGTGTGGTTTGTGCAGCATACAACAATATCTTTTGAAATTGCATGTTGGACTTTAGGTTCTTTCAGTTGTGACTTTTTTGCATACTTTCACAGTTCACTTGAGCTAGCTTGTTATCTTGGGATACTTATAGTTGATATGAATGATACTATTGAAGATCATACAGTTGAAAAGGGACCCTACAGATGTAATTTCTTCCTACCACTGAGCCACCTTGCATTTTAGATTATTCTATTAATTCTTTCCCTAAAATTGGGACCATTGGCAACAAAATATTTTCGATGTTGGAGTAATACATCTCATTATCATTTTCATCATCATCAGAAGAAGAACTAGAAGAGCTTGATGTATATGTAATGGCTGATTTCATGATGTATAACAATAGAAAGAAAATATATGCAAAATAATAGAGAGATTGAATGAAATTGAATAGGAAGGAATGTCGTTTTTTGTGTATTTATAAATTTGAAAAAACTAGCCGTTGGAATTATTAGTCGTTGAACTAGTCGTTGCAGTCCGATCCGCCACAAAGAGTGTGGTATGGATCCATCCGCCATAAAGAGTGCGGTATGGATCCATCCGCCACAAATAGTGCGGTATGGATCCATCCGCCACAAAGATTGCGGTATGAATCCATCCGCCACAAAGATTGCGGTATGAATCCATCCGCCACAAAGATTGCGGTTTCGATAATCTACCATTGGAAACACTAAAACCTTTTCAACGCTAAAACCATTGAAAACACCAAAAATCCTTAAAACCATCCTATGTGGCACCCCTAAAAGTGTTTTACCATTGGGAATGCTCTTAGTATGATAAAGGTACAAAAACTTACAATGCAATTAATCATATTAATTGGCATAATCATCTGAAATGAAACCTATATATGTATATTGTTGGATTGCTAGTTTGCTACAAATTAGGTTGTCCATGCGATATGGTTTGATCATAAAAAAAAGAAAGTATATGGCTAGCTTGATCATCATAACTGAAACCGGCATTTGGTTTCATGGTTTGACATCATTTCATGTTTGTGTCATCGGCTATCTCGCTCGGACTACATTGTTAGGATGAACCTTGGTATGTGTCTCATTCCTTATTCCTTTCTCTATCATCTTGTGTCTCTAGTTTCTTAGTTTTTAATCTGTCAAGATTTGGTTCGGACGTAATACTTTGGTTCAGACGAAATTCTTCCAGATCTTTTATTCATGCAGAAATTGGTATTTGGTTCGGACGAAACTTTTGGGTTCGAACGAAATTCTTCCAGCAAGTTGTTTCGTCCTTTGGACTTGTGTTTATTTCTAGAGTCCATATAAATAGGTTTTCTCTCATTAGAAAACATAACTCTCTAGTTGCCTCTTCCTCCATTGAGAGTGTTTGTTTGTTAATGGAAAAACATCATCTTCTATCTTCTTCTTCTTGATTCTTCCTTCTCCCCACTATAATCCATATTTCTTTGTGAGTGCATATTGGCTTCGCGATCTCCTTGTGTGATTGTGTGACTATCAAGGGATACTAAAGGAGCAATCTATACTTTTTAGACTTCAAGATCTTTGTGCGTCATCAAGGTTCTCCGGTGAAATCCAAGGGTGTTAGAGATAGCCGGTATTGTCAAGTAGCAGGTGTATGCAGTAGTGCTTGATAGGCTTGTAATCTCTTGCAACAAAGTGGATTGATTTGTTACCGATCGAGGTAACCGTGGACGTTTCCCAGTTTGGGTTTTACCACGTTAAAATCTCTGGTGTTCTTTACCATTCTTCTTGTTTTATTTATTGTTTGTTTATTCTAGTATATTGCACTTGTTTGGGGTTTCAATTGGTATCAATCGTAGGGCGCTTGTTATGGAGCGTAATGGCTCACGCGTAGATCCTTCAGGTGCAATAATGTATAATAATTTTGTTTGTCATGGTTCAATTGGTAGTTTATCTAACTCAGATGATGGTAAAAATGTTTCGATTGATATTGAAGATGACATGCATTTTGTTAGCAATGATACATGGGCTATTCTTTACAGGCTTTCTGTTAAAGAATGTGATAAATTAGAAAAGGCTAACCTTTCTTTGCAGCATAAAGTTGAGGCTATGGAAAAAGAAGTTATTTCTTCGAATATCACTTCTAAATTCTTTGAAAAAGAAAAACTTGACTTCTTGTGTAGAATTGCAGATCTGGAGAAGGTTAATCATGAAGGTGAAAAGAGATATAAATCCCTTTTAGTTGAGTTTGAGGTAACCAAGAAAGATTTTGCATCTACTCAACTCAAATTGCAGGATATGAACAAAACCAGATTTGACCTTCCTATTGCTAGTTATAGTCGTTGTCCATCGAGTGTTACTATTTTTGAACAATCTAGGTTGCCTGCCCTTTTGCCTACCCCTCCTATTGAGACTAGACTTAATATTAATACTTTTCAGCATGTTTCTCGCAAAAAGTTTAAGTCTAAAGCTAATGGTAAGGTTGTTTTTGCTGGTAAGCCATATTGTTCTCATAATGGAGGTATCGGTCTTGTTAAGGCACCATGTCACAAATACAATGGTGACATATATGTTTCATCTTCTACTACCACATCTTCTTATAAGAATTCTTTGAGTAAGTCTAATGTTTTTCATTGTTCTTATTGTGGTAGAGATGGTCATTTGGCTAGTTTTTGTTGGGATTATACTCAACATGTTAGGTGTTATTCTCGTGTTCCTTATAATTATAATCATGTTGATTCTTATGTTCCTACTTGTGTGTTTTCTAGACCTTGGAATTATAATGCTTCTTGTTATAGGTTTAAGAAAAACAGGTACTCCAACAAAAGGAAGTCGAAGACTAAGGTGGAGTTAGTTAAGGACAAGTCTCTTGTAATGCTTGGTAAGGGAAAATCTCATATCGTTTCTACACCCAAGATGAGTACGCCGGGTATCAAACAAGTATGGGTAAGAAAAGACAGGTTGAAAGTCAATCTCGACTTGCAAAAGTTTGGCGGTATTCAACATTTGGGTTGATTATGGTTTGTGTCTAGCCTTGTATTATTTGTATTATGTTTTTTTTATTGCATAGGCTACATGGTTGGTGTTTTTCTCTCCTTCCTTCTTCATGGTGTTTGGTTTTTGGTGCTCACTCTTCTCTTTGGGTAAACTCTTTCTTCGTTTTTGTTGCCTCGAATTGTCTTGTGCTTTTGTTCGGTTAGAATCTTGTCTGTATCTTGGTTTTTAATGTGGTCTGTTGCAATCGTATGTCTAGTCCTTATTTTTTTTGTTTTCTATTACTTCAAATTAAAATAAAAATGTTGTGTATTGTCTGAAAATTCGTCCAGACGTGACAGTCTCGTTTGAATGTTTTTTTTCCTTAGATTATTTTTTTCTCTCTGTTATTTCGTCCGGTCGTGACTGTTTCGTCTGAACGAAATCGTTCCAGATTTCTTTTTCCTTGTTTTTTTTTTCTGTATTTTCATTCAATATGTTTGGGCACATTTTTTTTTATATGGTTTCCGAGTATGTTATTAGTCCGTATCATGCACTCTTCCTCGTTCATCTGCACTATGCACGGCTTGCATGCATGATTGGAGTTTTTGGGCATCGCTTATATCTATCTTTGAGCTCATAGAATATGAATATCTCCTAAGTTCTTATTTTTTTTAATTGAGCTCCTCATATCCTTGGTTTGGTTATTGTCTCTTTGACTTCTTCTATTATTCGGCTTCATCTTCCTCTTGTTACACCTCTTGTAAGTAGTCAATAACTCACAAAATCCCCAGCCATTTAACTGTCTTGGGAGCAGTATCAGTTGGCTAGAAACCCGTTGGGGTTGTGAGGGTCATGCTCTGACGGATGAACTCAAGAGATGTTAGTTCTTGTGTTGCACGTTATCATGGTATTGTACTTCTTGGGTGTGTTTGCCAAAAAGATGTAGGCTACACCCTACCCTCGTGTATTGTGAAAAGATGGAGGTAAATAATCCCTCCCACACGGGAATTCCATGTCTTCTTTTCAAACCCTTTCAAATAAAAATCAAAAAGAAAAGTTATGGTTGTGGATTTCTTACCACCACATGCGCGAAAGTTGAGTGAATGTGCATGTCATGAGTTTGTGTTTTGAATAGTACCGTATCCATTATTTCTTCCATTTTGGAACTTGTTTGTTACAAGGATATTAAGTTGGTTCTTATGTTTTAGGCTCATTACTAATATTTCTCTCTTTTGTTGATAATTCACTGTTCTAGGTGCTCAAAGGTTTGGTATTGTGGTGCACTTTCTCTTTTATCATGTATTCCATCTCTCTTACACACACCGAGGTTTGGTCTATGATGCATTTTAATTCACTTGGATGCTTCACTTTTCGTGCCTTTATATATTGTTCTAGTTTTGTATGGGTTAGAATTTTGTCAATGTTTAAGACTTTCTTGTGATGTTTTTCATTGACTTCTTTTGTTATCGGTCTTCTTGTATGTCATTCGGTTCATGTCATTCTATATTTTTCTTTTGTCATCTTCTTCTTGTTCTCTGTGTGTTCGTCTCTTGTTTTTGTGGAACCTGGTTCTAGATGGTTTTTTGGTTGTTTATCTTTTATGCATGAAGTTATTGTCATTATTTGTGTTGATGGTTCTCCCGAAGTTTTTTTTTTTTTTTTTTAACATGATTCAATTGATTGTGTCTTTAGTTTGTGTTTAGTTTCAGGGAATGGACAAGCAAGCTCGACACTCGATCTTCAATCCTCATTCCTTACCATTTGTTCTTACATGTGCTCCACCACCTATTTTGTCAAGTGTCGAACATGTTCAGGAAAAAAAAGTTCTTCATCCTCCAATTTTAAGAAACTGTTTGTCAAAGATCAGTCATATCTTTGTGCTGGTTGATCGGAATGGAGATCCGTCTTTTGGGTTGGATAGAAGACTCTCCCATCTTTCCAACGGTGTATGGACCATATTCAGGGTGTCAGAATTTTGGTAGATGTAGAAGTTTAAAGTTGGTTTGATGCGTTATGCTTCAGTCATATCACTACACCAAAACAGCTGATTTGTGACAGATATATTCGTTACAATGATTTTTCCTAACAAACAACCCTAAACGTTAGAATATTGGCGTTACGAATATTTCGTAATGAATATAAACGTTACAACAGAATATTTTTGTAACGGATTTAAATATTACTAGTTTGTAACGATTATAAACGTTAGCAATATTCTACAATACTAACACACACGAGAGATATCTAATCACACTATTGTAACATTTCTCAAACATTAGTAACACTTATATCCGTTACTAAAGATTTATTTATTTCAAAAAAAAAAAAATTTAAAATTAATAAAATTATATAAATAAATTTTTTCTGATATATTAGTTATAAATTAAATCTTCAAACTGAGCTTATAACATAAATATATATCTCATCCAAATCTCATCCACATATTTTCATACATCATAATTCATTCATAAACTATGCTGCAAGAATTCCAATAGTAGAAAAGACTGCAAAAATCTAAATATATGGCATTATTGATAAAAAGAGTGTTCATACAACAAATATAAACATTTGTAATAGTCAAAACGAAGAATATCAAAGACTCTTAATCCATAACCAATCCCCATACACTATACACCATAACCACTTCTCGGATTTCTTATATAATTCCATTGTTCTCTCTTTAACACTTTACGTAGGGTACGGTTAGCATGTGAGCCTCCCTTGTTTATTTGATAAATAGAATTACAGTTTTCCTAACGCTTATAACTGTTATTAAAATTTTCTCAAATGTTATAAATTAAATCATTTAAATGATTGTACTTAATGTAACGACTAAACTGCACTCCTAATGTTTATAAGCGTTACAAATGTCCTAACGTCTATATTTGTTAGGAATGTGAAATATTGTTTGTTAGAAATATGGTGTTTTGGTGTAGTGTATCATATTATTTGGTCCTCCTAGTTGGTGTTTGTCTTTTCTTTTTCTCTAAGAATTGATCCTTTATTCCTGTTTTTTGCTCATTGTTTACTTTCATGTGTGATCTCTTATTCTTTTGTTCTTATATTCACGTATTGACGAGGTTTTCTCTATGTGCAGGGCATTTGCATGGGAGTTGTAGTTGTCAATTGCAGATTGTTCTTATGTTTCTCTTGTTTACATGGATTAATTGTTGATGCTTGTAGGTTGTTTGTTTGGTAGACACGACGGCATATTTTAATCTCTTTGCCTCACTTAGTGATTTTGAATGCTTCATCGGTCATCTTTCTTTTGTCAAGCAAATTTCACGTGTCCCATGTTAGATGACTCAGGTGTCGGTGACCTTCTTCATTCCAACTCTTGGATAATGGGTAAGTGTGACAGTAAGTGGTTTATGTTATAGACATAGAGCATATTTCAGGTATTTTCTTGCATAGTTTTTCTTCTTTCTTGTCTGTTGGTTCTTTCTCTCTTCTTTCCTTCTTCTTTCTATGAAGTCATACCTCTTTTATTCTATTTTATTTTCTTAGTCTTTTTTCTTGGTTTCAAAATTTTCTTTGTCATGGAGGTTATTTGTTCAGGATTCTATCTCAGTTATGAATGTAGATTGATCAAGAGACCTATCTTCTTGGGGTTGGTATTTACTTGATCGGGTTATCCCTCTTATTTTTGTATAGATTGGGTTTGGCTAATGTTTTGGAATATCATGATGTCTTCCTCTTCATTGATATGGTACATCGGTTATTTTCTTCTTTACCATCTTGTTAAGGCTTGTGAAGTTGTTTTTATTTAAGGAGTTTGTTTGTTAATGCCTTTTTCTTCTTGTCTCGTGGATAGGTGTAAGTTCTTAGAGCATTCCCAATGCAAGGTGGATTTTGGGGGGTGGGGTGGATAAATCCATCTTGAAACTCAAAATAATGTCCCAAGGGAAGGTGGATTTTCAAAAGTGGGATCCCACAGGTGGATTTCAAGGTGGATTCCCCACCTTGAAATCCACCTGTGGGTGGTAGAACCGGACGGCATGTCACATGTCGTCCGTTTTTTTTTTTAAGTTTAAGTAGTGTTTTAAAGCTTTTGGATTCTCGGACGGCATGTGACATGCCGTCTACCTATTGTTTTGCAAAAAAAAATGGGACGGCATGTGACATGCCGTCCGGATTTTTAAAAAAATCCACTTTCTATACCAAAGAGTCCACCTTCCCTTGGGAACTCTCCACCTTGTAGAGTTTCACCTCGAGTCAACAAAGTGGATTTATCCTAGTGGGGCATACGTGGCGCCTATCTGGAGGTGAATAAATCCACCCTGCATTGGGAATGCTCTTAGTTTACTATATCTTAATAGGTAGAGTATGTTTCTTTTTTCGTTGGGTATATGTTTAACTTTTTCTCTTGCTTCTTGTTATGTTGTCAAGGATTTGTTATTCATGGTATGGTGTTTCTTTCGATTTCTAGTCAGTTTAATTTCTTCACTTTTTGTCACCCCTTTGCATCATTTGTGACAAAAAGGGGAAGAGTTTATATGACTCTAAAAACTAACATGCCATTTTTCTCCGTTAGTGTATTTTGGGTTGTGTTTCAGGTGTGCTACACTTGTGGGGGAGAAAAAGAATTGGAGTTTGGAGTTCATGTGTTGAGGGGGAGTTGTTCATAAAGGATTATCATATTAAAGCTTCCGTTGATTCTCTGATATGGTTTCTTACTTAAAGTTTCCGCACTACTTCTGATTGATAAACGTTTTGGGTTTGATGTTCTACTTCTTCTCCTTTGATTGTTTAGTTGTCATTGAATTAATCTTATATGTTGGTGTTCTTGAAGATTGGTTCTTGAAAGTTAAAGCTTTGTGTTTGGTGAAGGGTTAAGTGTAATGATGTAAGCATGATCTATAAATGCTAGTGAGGTTTGTTTTGGATTTTGTAAGCACGTACTATAACTGCATTTAGAGTCATAGGTTTTTGTCACTAAATGAATGTCAAAGGGGGAGATTGAAACCGGCATTTGGTTTCATGGTTTGACATCATTTCGTGTTTGTGTCATTGGCTATCTCGCTCGGGCTTCATTGTTAGGATGAACTTTGGTATGTGTCGCATTCCTTATTCCTTTCTCTATCATCTTGTGTCTCTAGTTTCTTAGTTTTCAATCTGTCAAGATTTGGTTCGGACATAACACTTTGGTTCAGACGAAATTCTTCCAGATATTTTATTCATGCAGAAACTGGTATTTGGTTCGAACGAAACCTTTAGGTTCGAACGAAAATCTTCCAGCAAGTTGTTTCGTCCTTTGGACTTGTGTTTATTTCTAGAGTCCATATAAATAGGTTTTCTCTCATTAGAAAACCTAACTCTCTAGCCGTCTCTTCCTCCATTGAGAGTGTTTGTTTGTTAATTGATTCTTCCTTCTCCCCACTATAATCCATATTTCTTTGTTAGTGCATATTGGCTTCGCGATCTCCTTGTATGATTGTGTGACTATCAAGGGATACTAAAGGAGCAATCTATACTTTCTAGACTTCGAGATCTTTGTGCGTTCATCAAGGTTCTCCGGTGAAATCCAAGGGTGTTAGAGATAGCCGGTGTTGTCAAGTAGCAGGTATATGCATGCAGTAGTGCTTGATAGACTTGTAATCTCTTGCAACAAAGTGGATTGATTTGTTACCGATCGAGGTAACCGTGAACGTTTCCCAGTTTGGGTTTTACCACGTTAAAATCTCTGGTGTACTTTACCATTCTTCTTGTTTTATTTATTGTTTGTTTATTCCTAATATTGCACTTGTTTGGGGTTTCAAGAATTTCCTCAGATCATTTAGAAATGTATCATCTTTTTTTTTTTTTAACTTACCAGTTGCCGTACTAAAATGTTGTTTTACCATTACCACACAAAATGTCATTTAATACTGTCCATTAATTCAATACATTAACACTGGGACACTCGGACTTCACCTTGAGAACCTGGTGTCTGGACAGAATATGGAGGCCATTTACTAGTTTCAGGCATGGATAGGGATATATATGAAGGCCAGAATGAAACCAGCACGTTCACATTAACCTTTGTAGCTCTTCTTGCTTAATTATCATACTTAAACATAGACCCATGTCATTCATACATAATAGCAGAATGAACTGAACTGATCAAAACTCACTAGCAAATTCAAATGCTGAAATGATCTTTTGCAAGATGAAGGACAGTACCCTGTGTCTGCAGAATGACATCGATCCTCGGTGATACATGCAGCATATATACTAATCAGTCCTTTGTGTGTGTAACTAACTGGAGGCATGAAGAATCATAACGATATAAATTATGACTACAATACCAGTACATTATGAGACCATGTAGCAATATGCCAATATATATAACATGTAGAGTTGGATTGAAATAGTCGTTTTAAAATGATCCCATATTCCCATCCCACCAAATTGTTGGTAAATTTGTTGAGATATTCAAGAATACCAAATGCTAATTTATTTGGATACGGAGTAATTCTTATCCATTTTTTCAATATTGACGTCAAACTAATAAAAATAAAACGTAACATACATAAACCTGCAAGTTTTATAGCAATCATTTTCATTTGATCTGTCCAAAATTGTATCTCGAGGTGACTTGCCTGAAGCATTTCTGAATACACATATGTGTAAGCTCCTGCCTCCTAACCCGGGAAACGGCATTACTCTACTACTTGTAATCATATATTTTGCATGAAAATGCTTCATTTTTCATTGTTGAAGGCCTCAAATATAATACAGCTACTGCATTTAATCAAATAACATTTTACTTTGTTGGCGACTGTCTATGGATTGGAAATATACACTGTGATTGTATGGAAATCTTCCACCTCAAGTTTTTGTTTGCATTGGTTTAATTGGACTAGCTCCATCATATATTCATATTCTGACCAGGATTGTAAGTTTTCATTATTCTTTGCCATACAGAAAAACATACTTTTAAAGACACAACAAAATAAAACTGGAATACAAACATAAGATCGACTTAGGTTCAAAGCTAAGATGCATTAATTTAAGCTTAATAGCAAAATGAACTGAATTGATCAAAAGTCACTGGCAAATCCAGATGGTGATCATAAAACTTTAGGGTTTAGGGTTTAGATAGCAATTGCCTTATTCACGCCACAATCTTACTGTCAATTAATAAGTTTTCTTCATAGGAAGGCCCCGCAACACAACAGCCTCGACATTGAGACCTGGTCCGTACCCAAGTAACACACCCAAATTCAGTCCTTCACCGGTTGTGGCTTGCCCTTTTTCTATGGACCTCTTTCTTAACTCGTTCAAAATAAACAAAACGGTAGCACTCCCCATGTTCCCATACTCACTCAATACATGTCGAGATGCATTCAATTTCTCCTCATTCAGTCCAAGTTTGGTCTCAATTCGATCAAGAACGGCTCGACCGCCTGGATGTAAAATCCAAAACAACGACTTCCAATCTTTGATCTCATGACCTATTCCAGCAAATGTTGTTTTCAAAACATCTTCAATATTATTTGCAATAGTTCTGGCACCTCTCTTTTGATATA
This sequence comes from Aquilegia eximia, assembly GCA_023053565.1. Lineage (NCBI taxonomy): Eukaryota > Viridiplantae > Streptophyta > Magnoliopsida > Ranunculales > Ranunculaceae > Aquilegia > Aquilegia eximia. Next base: position 19,061,835 of record JALIGU010000003.1, read on the forward strand.
AAAACTAATACCAGTTTCACGTAGTTGTGCTTGTATAGCATGGTCCGTGACAGGCAATATGGCTTGACTTGCAGATACAAGTTCAAACAGTGCGAAATCAGATACTGACTCTTCTGGGTGGGTGCCAATGACTAGAGCTGCAGCGCCATCCCCAACAACAGCCATACCCACTAGATTACTTGGATTGTCATCAGATGGTCCTCGAAAACTTAGAATACTAAAAAGTTCACAGGATATAACAAGTACACGCGCACCCTCATTGTTCTCAGCGAGATCTTTCGCAAGACGAAGGACAGTACCCCCAGCATGACATCCCTGGTGATACATCATGAATCGTTTTATATTGAGTGGAAGGCCGAGTTGCTTAGTGAGTTGATAATCTAGACCAGGTATGCCGATTCCACTGGTTGCATGAACTACTAAATGAGTTATTTTGGATTTAGGCTGACCCCATTCTTTGATTGCCTTTTCTATAGCTTCTTGGCCTAGTTTTTGAACTCCAACAGCAGCAATGTCCTGTCTAGCATCAAGAGAAGGAGCCATGCAAGCACCTAACTTGGGATTCTCCTCAAGCATGGACTCTGTCAGATGCATGTACCGCTTTCGGACCATCGACTTTTCACCTGCATATTGTACAAATTTGAATATAATTAAGCATTGTGTATTGCTAGTTTATTATAAGGATAGAAGATTAAAAATTAATGCCTGTAAACATGCATATTAATTAGAGCTCACAGATGCGTTTGAACTTTTCCTTGAGCTGAGTCATGTGTTCACTCTTGGTAACACGAAAGTAGAAATCGGATAATCAGTTTGATAGTAGCAATTGGGTGGTGTAGCTGTTCCAATGGCAAGCACAGTAGCTACTCCTTTTGCTTCGTTTGCTTTTGCACCTGCAGCCATATTTAGCTCTTGTATTGTTTCACTCTACTGGATTGAAGAACCATCCATCTAGTATTCATATAGACTTCTTGGGAAGTTACCATAACCAACATGATATAATTATTTGATTTAGAGTTGACAGAAGTTTTTTTTTTTTTTTTTGGATTTGCAAACAGATCGAAGATTACGATTTTTATCCTTTTCAAGAAACTGAGAAATTTGGTTGGTGAATTAAAGTAATAATGATTCTGAAATCTGAAATCTGAATGCATGCCCACCACCTAGGGGAGTTATGTGCATTATTAGCACGGATGCAAACAGACAAGGCTGGCCTAGTAGATGTCATTAGAGACCATATTGGCGGTACTGCTATTGTTGCATTTTGTGAAGGGAGTTGTTGCACTTCAAACACCGTACCACATCATTGAAACTGAAGCAAAAGGAATAGGGAATACAAGTAGCAAGAAATCTGGGAATCAAGAGGATACAAGTCTAGCTAGGTACTCTGATTCGAAGCAAAGGGGTGGATCGGAGAGCGTCAATAGAAAATATGTCCCATCTTGGAGGATAAGGGCAAGTGAACATGATTTTATTGTAATCTAAACACACCTATAGTCTATAGAGAGTCCAATAGCTGCACAGATTATTTAGCAAAACTGTGTAACAGTAGTGACAGCTTATGTTATATTCTCAGGTCCCGTCTAGTGAGCAACTGATTAAGATATTATTAAGTCAGGATGCCACAGGAACCATGTTTCGCAGATTATTGTAACATATTTTTTAGTTAATAAACTGGTAGGGGTCCATGCCAAACCTCAGCTTCTCTGAAAAAAACAAAAACGAGTAAATAGGCCGGCAACAAACTACCCAAGCAATTGGGCATTCACTGACGCTGCCCTGCACTTCAGGGTAAAATATAGTTCTACTCCTCAATGATGTTGAACTCTACGAAACGAGTCTAGCTAATGTGAATCAACAATGTAAATCTGTCAGTAATTCTTTAGTGAGTAATGTACATGATAAGGTTCTCAAAACAACACAATCATTCTCTCTAAACAAACCATATCTTACTATTAATGAGGCTTGGGCAACTTGGAACAGTCGATTAGTGTCACTCACAGTTGGTCTTTTTGCTACTTTAAGATAAAAATAATCTTGATAGATTGCATCTTTACATAGGTATATGATAATTTAAAATAATTTAATATTTTTTTTTAAAGATGTCTATCTAATGTGTTGGCTAAAGTTGAGCCACAAAGTCCACAATCTAGCTTTATGTATTGAACATCTAGCCATCTAGCTCTATTAATTTCTATAGTTTTTTTTAATATGTATTTTTTATTATAGTTTTGCTTGCAAAAATAAAATAAAATCTATATCTATCTTTACCTTATAAGAAGCCTGAAGCAGAGGTAGCACAGACCGACACGTGGATAGGGGTGCAATTCGAGCCGCTCGAGCCGAGCTAAGGTATGCTCGAACTCGGCTCGTTACTAACCGAGCCGAGCTCGAGACGAGCTCAAAATTAAGATCGAGCTGAACTATGAGCTCGAGCTCGGCTCGCGAGCCAACAGTAAAACTCGAGCTCGGCTCGTTTCGGCTCGCTGGCTCGTTTGGCTGGTTTGGAGACACGTTAGTTCTTCAATCTGATCTTCCATCACGATGAAGAGATCAAATGTTGAGATGGAAGCGTCTCCGACGAAAATACGTCGTGTTGGGATGAGCTTCTGAAGTAAAGATGAGATTGAGGAGGGAAAGCTGATGGTGGTGGAGGAGGAGGAGGATATAAGCAAACAACCTGCTGCTGCTGCGAATGTGGATCTTATCCGAAGAAATTACTAAAACTTAAGACATGCGACAATCAAATGTTCAAGTGGAAGAAACTTTTATGCTTCAATCTAAGGTTCTTATGGATATGATTGAACTTAGTTGCGCAGATGATAACATTCCTCTACAGGATGTGACTGCAGATATCTTGGCCATGGTGATTGAGTATTGTAAGAAGCATGTTGTTGATGCTAATAACAAGAAAGAATTTGATGTTGATGAATCACTCAAGAAGTGGGATGCTGATTTTGTTGATGTTGATCTGAGGACTCTTTATGATCTCATATATGTTGCAAAGTTTCTGGACATTGGGACTGTTGGATCTTGCTGCTCAGAAGTTTGCTGATATTATCAAATATAAATCAATTTCAGAGATTCGAAAAATCTACCATGTTCAGAATGACTTAACTCCTGCAGAAGAAGAGGAAATTCGGACAACTAATCCATGGGCATTTGGGAATTGAAGGTCGTTTTTAATTTGTTGCAACAAGAATTATTAGATTATGGTGGAATCAGAAGTTGGAAGAAGTTTGCTTGTTGAATTAGATATTTAGATCTGAGATTAATGGAAGAGAGAAGATGAAGAGAGAAGAGAAGAGAGAAGAGATTAATGGGCGGTCCACAGATATTTTTTAAGCCCAAGCCCATAAGTCCATAATAAATAAGACTAAAGACCGGGGTAATATAGTAATTAACTAATAATTTACGAGCTGCTCGGCTCGGCTCGAGCTCGTGACGAGCTCAAAAACTGGCTCGAACTTGGCTCGTTTAGATAAATAAGCGAGCCGAGCCGAGCCCGAGCCGCTCGGCTCAAATTGCACCCCTACACGTGGATGCTCTCCCCGTCCAGGATTTTGGCTTGAAGCTATCCACGTGTCTTCGTAGCTTCCCGGCTGCCCCAGCCCTCGAGCTATCCACGTGCCTCCGTACCTTCCCGTCCAACAAACTTCTTCCCATTTCCACGTGCCTGTATTTCCTGCTTTCTGCAACAATGAAGGGCAGTTTGGTCATTGTAAAATAGCAATCAAAACATAACACCATTTTACACCTCTAAGTCAACGATATCGTCTTCTCACATATTCTACTACATACCTCACAACTATGCCACAAATCAAAGCTATATATATAAACACCTCTCTGTCATCTCATTGGGCTGCTACAAAAATGCCACAAATCAAAGCTATAAACACCTCTCTGTCATCACCAGACCCCTATTCTTGCCACATAACGCCACCAACTCTGCCAAGGTTGCAAACTCTTACCTATAAATATACCTTCTCCCCCAACACTAAATATTTATTACAAATTTCTCTTTCACTACCCCTTCTCTATCTTCAAGGTATGCTATTTTTTTACCCACCCATCTTTGTCATCAGATTACAACAAAATTGTCAGGCTATAATCATAAATGAATTTCGGCGATTTTCCTTTATGATTTCTTATACTACAATTGCTATTTGTCTGACCTTATACTCAAATCTGTTTTTTGTTATTTATACTATGCTTTTTGGTTATCCATTTTTCTATGATTTAATGATTTTTCTGCTTTCTCTATTACAAACAAACAAAATGGCATCAGAATATGTCCTACTCAGCAAAATCAATCAGTCAAAGCTGGACTGGAAAATACATGTCCGCATAGAAAGGATGTGGGATGTTCTTGACCTTGCAAGAAACATAATAACCAGCATCGACTTAATCGTCATTGATAAAAATGTAAGCACGCTTCAACTATTTCATCTTCCTTATATACTTATTCATATTGAAACCGGCACGAAGTGGTTTGACATCAATTTTGTGACAAAGTGTCCTTGGTTATCTCGCCTTGAATTCATTGTTAGGAAAATCAAGATGTACGCATGGTCGTCTCGTGTCCTTCGTGTTTCTTAGTTCTGTCCAGGATAGGTTATTGGGTTCTGGACGTACGTACCTAGTTAGGACGTACGTACGTCCACTGAAGCAGCGAACTTCTTTTGGTCAGGACGTACGTACGCAGTTAGAACGTTCGTACGTCCAAGTAGGCAGCAGACGAGTTTCGTATGAAGACGTACGTATCGAGTTAGAGCGTTCGTACGTCATGGTAGGCAGCAGGGTTATTTTTGTGTGGCGACGTTCGAACGTCATATCGACGTACGAACGTCCAAAGTCGGTTTGCACTGTTTCGGCCCATTTTCCTTGATTTCCAACCCTAAGTATAAATAGGGTTTCTCTTCCTTAGAACAAATTAGTTCTTTGGCCGTCCATCCTTCTTCTAGTTCATGTGTTTTGGTTAGGTTTGTGATATTGAAATTGTTTGTGGCTATTGAACTCAATTCCCTTTCTTCCCCCTTTTCTCAATTCATAACTTTGTGATCTTCAAGAGTTATTGTGATTTCGGCTTCGAGTCTTCTTGTGTGTTCATCAAGAAGTCGAGTGTCTTGTGCGTACATCAAGGTGCTCTGGTGAAGTCAAGGTGTTAGAGATAACCAGGAGTATCAACTCGCAGTGAGTGCAGGTAGTTGGTAGGTTTGTACATCTCTTTTCATCTAGTGGATTATTTGTTGTCGCGAGGACAACCGTGGACGTTTCCCATATTGGGTTTTACCACGTTAAAAATTGCTGCGTGTTATTTACTTTCTGCGTATTGTTTAATTGTCTGTTTGGATATTCAATTGTTACATTAGCACTATTTGTAGTTTCTCAATTGGTATCAGTCGCTGGGGGCTAGTTAAGGAGCGTAAAGGCTCACGCTAACGATCAATAGTGCTTTATGGAATCTCACAAGACTGCTACTTCAAGTCTTCCTCCACAATTCAGTGGAAAGGACTTTGGTCATTGGAAAGTACGTATGCGAGCTTATCTCCAAGCATTAGGAGAAGAAGTCTGGCTTTCTGTTGTCACAGGGTGGAAAGAACCTCTGACTACTACAGGTACTGATGATACTGCTGTTACATCACTGACGCCACGTGAAAAGTGGACGCCTGAACAGAAATTGCTGGCAAATTATAACAACAAGGCACTCAATGCTATTTTCATGGCATTAAATGCTAGTGAGTTTCGTCGGGTGCAAGGCTGTGAAGAGGCTAAAGATGCATGGAACAGGCTTATCTGTACACATGAAGGTGACGAAACAGTCAAAGAGAGTAAGCTGGAACTGTTAACGTCTCAGTTTGAGAATCTACGGATGGATAATTCTGAGACCTTTGATGATTTCTTTATTCGTCTCCAAGACATCATCAACTGCAGTGCGGCTATTGGTCATGCATATACTGACACACAAGTGGTACGTAAGATATTGCGTGCTTTGCCTCCTCGGTTTCGTTCACGTAAGGATGCCATCACTGAGAGCAATGTGATTAAGAACATGTCCATCGAGACACTTGCTGGGAAACTAAGGACATGTGAGATGGAACAGGCTTTGGAAGAACCTTTGAAGAACAAATCTGTAGCATTCAAAGCTACATCGTCTAAAGAACCTTCCACAGGACCTTCTGATGATGAAGAACAGGATGTGGATGATAACTATGCGTTTCTGTCACGTAGCTTTCAGAAGATTCTGAAATATCAACAGAATCGAGATCCTCGAAAGCGATTTCCTGATTCCTCAAATGCTCCTAGAAGTCGTGGTTTTGAGCGGTTCTCTGTGGATGGGAGAAGAGCTCGAGTTGATCGTAAAGATGTCCAATGTTACAAGTGTCGTGATTATGGACACTTTGCAAATGAATGTGACAAGAAGGTGGATCGCAAACCTGGTGATAATTTCAAAGCGAACCTCACAGTAACATGGGATGATTCAGATGAAGATGATGATGGGAATCTCTCAAATGTTGTCTCCAATTATGTGGTCTTCAGTGCATCCCTGGATGAACATCCAGGAGGTATTGTATCCTCTTCTGCTGATATTATTGTTTCTGATTCTGGTGTTCATGCTACTACTACTGAACTATGTGATATGTATAAGTTTTCCATGCAACAAGTAAAGTTGCTTGAAAAAACTAACACTGTCTTGCAGGATCAGGTAGATAGTCTTGGACAGGATATATGCAATCTTACAGGTGATTCCAACATGTTAAAGGAAGAGTTTGTGAAGGAAAAGGAGGATTTCCAAGTGCGTATTGTCACTCTGGAAAAGCTGAATAATGATCTGGAAACACGGTATCGATCCCTTGTATTGGAGCATGAGAAAGTAAAGGCTGAGTTGTTTGCTGCTAACAAACAATTGGTTGGGTTTGGTAAAGCAAGTGCTAATCTAAACTCTCTGTTGGGAATCGGTAAATCCCATTCAGATAAATCTGGTTTAGGTTATGACACATCTGTTCCCCTTGCTACTGCTAGCACTTCCCGCACTACCTTTGTGCGACCAACAAGTGTCGCTATTCCTGCTCCTGTGCAGGTGTCTAGTGTGGTATCACCACCCAAGGTTACTCATGTAAAGCATGTTCGAAAAAAGAACTCTAGACACAAAGGCTTTAAATGTCTAACATGTGGTCGCATGGGTCACACTTCTGCCTTTTGTTAGAATAATTTGTATCCTGCTCATCATCCTTCTTTTGCAGGTAACTCATATTGGAACAAGTCTTCCACCTTCTCCATGCAGGCTCCATACATGTGGAATGGCTATGCTCCGTGGGGTTTACCCAGAACTTCTCCTTATGGAAACCGTCCTCAAACAACACTCATGCCTACTCCACCACCACATTTCTGGGATAGGAGTATGGATGCATCCAGGAAAATGGTGTCTCACATGGCTCGTTTGGTTGAACCATTGCCTTCATCATGGTATCTTGACAGCGGTTGTTCGCGTCATATGACAGGTGATAAGACTCTGATTGATAACCTGACTCTTGGTTATGGAGGTAAGGTTAGGTTTGGTAATGGTAAAATGCTTCCGGTTGAAGGTAAAGGTAACTTTTCTGAGGTTGATTCGCTCAATAGTCATGAGCTTCTGTTTGTTAAGGGTCTTAAGTCCAATCTATTGAGTATTAGTCAGTTATGTGATGCTAAATTTAAGGTTGTGTTTGAGGATAATAGGTGTGATGTTTTTGATTCCAATCATATCTTGGTGTTAACTGGTAGTCGCTCATCTGACAACTGCTTCATTGTCACTACACCTCTTCCGCTTTCATATACCTAATGTGTTCATTGGAACTGTCTGTGTTTAGGATGTTTAGGTTCAGTTATTTATTATTGTTGCTGGTATTGAGGACATACTACTTTCTCTATTTGTGTGGATTCCATTTTACAGATGTTTCTAGTTTGGCGTCCTCAACTGTTTTTGTGTCATGCATAGTTGTAGGGTTACATCATACTCTCTTCGTCTTGGTGGTTTCTTACATGGTGCATCTACATGTAGTTGGATTGTTGTTTTACATACCTATATATCTCCACTCTTCTATGGTTTCCATTCATGATCATCGTCTTCCTTTATATGTATTTGCCTCTTGTAAGTGGTCAATGACTCACAAAATCCCCAGCCATTTGAATGTCTTGAGAGCATACTCATTTGGCTAAGAACCCGTTGGGGCTGTGAGGGTCATGCTCTGACGGATGCACTCAAGAGATGTTAGTTCTTGTGTTGCACGTTATCATGGTATTGCACTTCTTGAGTGTGTTTTGCCGAAAAGATGTAGGCTACACCCTACCCTCGTGTTCTGGTAAAAGATGGAGATATTACATACTCCCACACGGGAATGGCATCTGTTTCAATGGTTTTACAACAAAAAAAAAAAATAAAAAAAATAAAAAAAATAAAAAAAAAAAAAATATAGTGTGTGTTTGCTTTGTTGTGTTGTGATCTGGTTCAGTTTCATATTGGGCTAGTTGCAAGTGACTTTCTATATTCTCAATGATCATGTTTTTAGTTTGTTTCTGGAGGTTGGTTTTGGTCTATCTGTTTCATCTACATGCTTGCATCGTCTAAGTAAATACCATGCCTTTGTGTATGATGTCGTTCTTCGATTTTGCATTCTCTTGTGGTTGAGGATTGTTTAAACTATATTCGGTTGTAATTGGAATTCGTATGATACGTAGAAGTGTTTTCTTGTGATGTCTCAATATTTGTTTTTGGGGTTATGTGGTTTATTATCTAGCTGTTAGGTTGGTTCTTCCTATTTTAAAAAAAAAAAAAAAAAAAAAGGGGGTCGTACGAACGCTGTGATGACGTCCGAACGTTGAGGTGGGCAGATCTATTTCCAACGTACGAACGTTATTAGAACGTACGAACGTAGGGTCTGACAGATGTTTTTATTTTGAGTCCCGACGTACGAACGTCTTTAGGACGTACGAACGTCCCTGATACAGTCCGGCCCATTTGCTGTTTAAATTCAAATTTTTTTTTAAACCAAAGGCCAACTGTTATATCAATCGTGTTCTCTCTTTGGCGCACTACAAGCAGTTCCCCTTTTGGTTCTCTTGCTCGTCTCAGGAGATACCCCTCTTCTCTCCTCTTGGTTGTTTTTGTTCTCCTTCTTTGGTGGTTGCTTCTTGCTCAACTTACGTCGTATTAGTTTTTGGTGTTTACTCTGTTCTTACTCAAGTAAGTGAAATCGACCTCTCCCTATATTCATCTTCTTCTTCTTCTCCTTCCTCTCTTGGTATTGTTGGATTGCATGGTTAGTTTCTATTTTTCTTTGAAATATCTGTTTTGTGTTACTTGTTATGTTGGTTAGTATTTCCATTCAATTTCTTGAAATTGGTGGACGAATTGGCTATCTCTATTTCTTGTTATTGCTTCTCTACTATTGGGACTGTTTTGTGATGTGTTTGGGTGCTCACCATTGCTTCCTTGTTGTCAATAGCTTGTGTCTTGTTTCTGCACATCAAGTGTTTGATTAAATGCCTCAATGACCCTGCTATTGTTCTTTTTGTTGATTTGCTTCCATTGTTGATTTGTGTACTGGTGTGTTTGTGTAGGAAATGGCTTCAAAGCGTGCACGCACCTCCACGGCATCCACATCTAAGGGTGCATCTTCTTCTCGCGCTCCGAGGGGTCGTGGTTCCACTCCGGGTTTGTCGTCTCATCCCTCATCCCTTGGCGCTCATCCTCGAGCCAAGGCCATTGTTCCCGAGCGTTTCTTCGACTTGGGAGACATTGCTGCCACTCCTCTCGGGGCTTCTCAACTTGGCAATATCGCATTGTTCTTTGAGACTCGGAATTGGCTAAGGGTGGCTCAACCAATCACCAAGTACTCGGTTGAGCATACGATAGCATTCTATGAGACGAAGAGTCCTTCGCAGAATCGCTCGAGTTTTTCGGTCCTCATTGACGGTCGGAGATACACTATTTCTCCGAAGGTGATCCGTGAGGCGTTGGGTATTGACGGTGATTTTCTCCCTGAAGGTGCTGTTCATGTCCGATGGCCTATTCCGGATGAGATTCAGATTGACCTTGTCGATCAAGTTCAGCGGATGTTCATCGATGGTGTCACGGAAAGATATCACGCAAAGTTCTACAGCGCCATCCTTGTCCACATGGTTGCTCACTCCAACATCTACCCCACCAAGGGCAACAAGATAATCATGACCGACGACATGGTCAAATTGGTGGTTTGTATGTCGGTGCACCATATTAGTCTTTCTGAGGTCATCTACAATCGGATGCTTCAAATTGATGCAGCTAAGGGTACTCTTCCTTTCCCTAGCTTTATAATGACAATTCTCAGGCACTTGGGTTTTCAGGGACAGTACACGGAGGTGAGCCCTCCAAGGTTCGTTGGCCATGACTGGGTCAACGCCATTAAGAAAGGCTGTCAGTCTCGGAAGGTTGCCTTTGAGTCTGTGGGTGCGCGTTTGACGCATCATCTTATTTGGGGAGGCCGGGCTCTTGATCGCCAAGATGATTTTGATCGGGCCTTGACGTCTGGACGACCCATCCCAGCTTCTGCTAGGGGAAATCGGGCTGTTGCAGCAATTGATGCTCGGGTCTCCTCTCTCCAACATCATCAGGACCATATGGATGCTCGGTTAGATCGTTTTGGGGTCATTCTCTCTCGTCATGATGTCATGATCAGTGATATTCATGCGATGAATGTTGCTCAGATGCGTCATCTACAGCTGGACTTCACTCCCACAGACTTGCCTCCGTTTCCGGAAGAGGTGCCTCCAGTTCCTGGTGCGAGTGATGGTGATGACTCAGAGAGTGAGGACGAGGGTGATGGTGAACCCAGTGATGGTGCCTCGGAGTCTGAGTAGTTGGTTTTATGGCTTCCTCTTCACATTTTTGTAGTTAACTGCTATATTGGTTTGTTTCTATTCTTTTAGTATTGTACATGTTCTTGGATATTGCTATTTTCATATTAGTTCAAGTTGGTTTCCTTGTTTTGCAGTAGATTTTTCTGAGGTAATGGACCTTTCTTTTTGGGCCCATGATATGTTTACTCCTATTTTTCCTATAAATAGGGAGTCTTTTTCTCTTTTACTCCTATTGTGTCTTCTTACTTCTTGCTAGTTGTCTCTTTGTTCTTCAGAATCCTCTATGGCAGAATATGAACTTCATGGAATTTTTGTTCCGACTGTTGGTTATGTGTCGTTCATGGTGATGGAGTACAAAAACAATGCTAAGGTTTGTCATTTATGTCGCGTTCCCCATGGATATGACTATATTCATCGACCTTTTCTTAATCCTTGTTTGGTTCGTGTCAATCATTGGGAGAGATTACCGGGACTTCTTCAAAATCATATCTTGGAGTTGGTTGGTTATCCGAAGGTTCCGGGACTTGCTGCTCCACTTACCGACTGTGGCTTGGACAGCAGAATTGAGGAGTTGTTTTGTACGAGTGAATGGCTGGAGGATTATGATGATCATGTGATTGCTCGGTGGAATAGACCTTCGGCTCGTGCGGAAGCTTACTTCTCCAAGCTTCCTCTAGGTCATTGGGAAAGGGTTTTTCGAATTCGTTGATTCAAGCCTTTTGTTTTTGTCGTTTTGCCTTTTATGTTTATGGATTTCTCTGTTTGGTTATTAGTTGACTTTCTGAACTTTTAACAAGTTGGATTAGTTTTATATTTTTATATGTTTTGTATTCTCTGTTTGGTTTTGATTTCTTTTTCTTGGTTATTTGTTTATTGTTGTTCACTTGTTGTGACAAAAAGGGGGAGATTTATGACTCTAAGTACTAACAATCGTCTTCTTGTTGTTAGGTTATTTTTGGGTCATGTTTCAGGTATGCTACACGTATGGGGGAGTGAACGTGTTGATGATTTTAGAAGTTATATTGTTATGGGGGAGTTCGAGTGCCAAACATATTTTGGAGCTCATGAAGTATGGGGGAGTTGCTCGAAGGAACTTCTGGTGAATCCTTGATTGCTTCTGATGGTTAAAGCATCTTCCTAAAGCTGGATAACAAGAATTGGTGACTTTTATGTGTTTCTATTTTGAGTGTTTTTGTAGGCATGTTTTATAAATGCCATGGTTTGGGATTGTAAGCACGTTTTATAAGTGCTATTAGAGTCATAGGTTTTTGTCACAAAATCAATGTCAAAGGGGGAGATTGAAACCGGCACGAAGTGGTTTGACATCAATTTTGTGACAAAGTGTCCTTGGTTATCTCGCCTTGAATTCATTGTTAGGAAAATCAAGATGTACGCATGGTCGTCTCGTGTCCTTCGTGTTTCTTAGTTCTGTCCAGGATAGGTTATTGGGTTCTGGACGTACGTACCTAGTTAGGACGTACGTACGTCCACTGAAGCAGCGAACTTCTTTTGGTCAGGACGTACGTACGCAGTTAGAACGTTCGTACGTCCAAGTAGGCAGCAGACGAGTTTCGTATGAAGACGTACGTACCGAGTTAGAGCGTTCGTACGTCATGGTAGGCAGCAGGGTTATTTTTGTGTGGCGACGTTCGAACGTCATATCGACGTACGAACGTCCAAAGTCGGTTTGCACTGTTTCGGCCCATTTTCCTTGGTTTCCAACCCTAAGTATAAATAGGGTTTCTCTTCCTTAGAACAAATTAGTTCTTTGGCCGTCCATCCTTCTTCTAGTTCATGTGTTTTGGTTAGGTTTGTGATATTGAAATTGTTTGTGGCTATTGAACTCAATTCCCTTTCTTCCCCCTTTTCTCAATTCATAACTTTGTGATCTTCAAGAGTTATTGTGATTTCGGCTTCGAGTCTTCTTGTGTGTTCATCAAGAAGTCGAGTGTCTTGTGCGTACATCAAGGTGCTCTGGTGAAGTCAGGGTGTTAGAGATAACCAGGAGTATCAACTCGCAGTGAGTGCAGGTAGTTGGTAGGTTTGTACATCTCTTTTCATCTAGTGGATTATTTGTTGTCGCGAGGACAACCGTGGACGTTTCCCATATTGGGTTTTACCACGTTAAAAATTGCTGCGTGTTATTTACTTTCTGCGTATTGTTTAATTGTCTGTTTGGATATTCAATTGTTACATTAGCACTATTTGTAGTTTCTCACATATCTTCAAATATTGTTTTCAACCTATTTCAAAACAAGTAATAACACTGGAGAATTTCATAGTTGAAAAAAAGGATACATCATACTGCCCCTACAACTACCCATTGAAGATTAAGTTCAAACAAGATACAACTGTCAACCCAGGCGATGCTTCCGTGCACTTTTCAGCTCAGAGTTTTACATTTACAGAGTTCCATAAACTTGAAGATAAACTGGACAAAGTCTAGGTATATCATTATCACATATATTTTAGATTTCCCAAATAATTCATTTTTTTTTTTTGGTGTAAATGCTTAATATACACTCTCACTCTCTATACAGACGTCATTGGAATCTTCAAAAAGCTTGATGCTAAATTTGTCACGATCAGAACAAAAAAAGGCGATAGCGCAAAGCAAAATCTCTATATTAAAAATGAATGGTATGTGTACATTATATAATTTAAATATTTGTTTTCCCTCCATATAATGTTTGCATTAACCTATTACAGTGGACAAAAGATGCGAATAGCTTTCTGGGGGAAATGCATTGAACAACTAACAACAATACAGTCAACTTCAGCAGATAAATACACTAAGTTGTGACATCAACCATGGCAAAAAAATTCGATGGTAATGTCACTACACTCACTACTAAGGTGCTGTTTGTTTTTACCTCTTATAAGAGGTTGGATTTACTAGAGCCTCTATTAAGAGGTGGACCACTAAAATAAGATGTTTGTTTTTCACCTCTTATAAGAGGTTATTAGAGGTTTGCCTCTTATAAGAGGCTGATTTTTGGTAGTGGCAATGACCTTGCTATTAGCCTCTTATAAGAGGTAGACATTTTTAAAATACCTATCCTACCCATGATCTTTATAACGTTTTCCTACCCCTAGTCCTTAAATATATAATACCTTAAATCTTTTTTAAATTTCTCTCTCTTTCACATATTTTTCTATCTATCTTATATTTATGGAATTTTCTTTTTCTTAAGCTAAAAAATTAATTTTAAAATTTTTTTTTTATACATTTATGGAATTAAAAAAATATATTTTAGAAGATGATATAATTGTAAAGTTTACCTCTTATAAGAGGTTTTAAAAACAAACACCTTACATCTTATAAGCTCTTGCAAGAGGAAAAAACAAACGATTTACATGTACCTCTTATAAGAGGCAACCTCTTACAAGACATACCTCTTAAAAGAGGTAACCTCTTACAAGAGGGACCCTAAAAAAACAAACAGCCCTTAAACATTACCTACTGACTAATTCATTTCCAATCTACTTTCAGATGCTTTGTATCTTCAGGCAACCTTCGCTTCCAAAATTTATACAAATATGGATGTACCAGAAACTGCCACTTTGAAAGAAAGGTACACATCATAAAACTCATTATCCTCTTTAATACACAAATATACTCTATTTCATATAATCTTACAACATCATTCGCAACAAATTTCAGCATCAAGAATCCACTTTTGAAAAGAAAGTTTCAGCAAAATACCCCAAAACAAATCAGCGAAATCCTTGCGTTCACAAAAGAAGCACATAAGGTACCTAACTTTGTACTCATGATGTCTACAGTCTCTGTGTCCTTGCTCACACTTAAAAGAAATTTCATATGAATATTAACAAATTTATTCTTTCTGTACAGCCATTTAACAGTATTTGTCTGGCAACAATCACAAAAGTGCATCACACAGAAGGTTTTTGTTACAACACTTGCAAGAAATGTACTAAAGGACTAGCCAGAAAAGGAGCTACATATTGGTGCTACAGATGTAACAAAGCAGTTGAGGATCCAATTCTCAGGTTCACATTGTTCTTCCATTAGACTCATTACTATTCTTCCCTTCCCAACTATCAGCATATTCTAATTCAATCATTTCCTTTTCCAGGTTAAGCATACATTTCGAACTTGAAGACCCAACAGGAATTAAATGAAAAACTACAAATAGTGCTAGTATAACAATTGAATATTCAAACGAATTAAATAATATGCAGAAAGTAAATAACACACAGAAATTTTTTAACGTGGTAAAACCCAATGAAGGAAACGTCCACGGTTGTCCTCGCGACAACAAATAATCCACTAGATGAAAAGAGATGTACAAACCTATCAACTACCTGCACTCACTGCGAGTTGATATTCCTAGTTATCTCTAACACCTTGACTTCATTAGAGTACCTTGATGTACGCACAAGACACTCGATTTCTTGATGAACACACAAGAAGACTCGAAGCCGAAATCACAATGAACTTTGGAAGATCACAGATTGATGAATTGAGAGAAGGGGGAAGGAAGGGAATTGAGTTCAATAACCACACACTTTCAACACCAAAACCTAAACCAAAACTCATGAACTAGAAGAAGAATGGACGGCCAAAGAACTAACTTATTCTTTGGAAGAGAAACCCTATTTATACTTAGGGTTGGAGAACACATAAAATGGGCCGAAATAGAGAAAAACCACATTGGACGTACGTACGTCGATATGACGTTCGTACGTCTCAAACCGAAATAAACCTGCTGACTACTTGGAAGTAACGAACGTCCTAAGAAAGTACGTACGTCCAGACCAAACAAACTTTCTGCTGACATACCATGCGTACGTACGTCCTGAACCAAACACCATACTTGAGACACACGACGCGAAGACAAGGACACGGAATGACGCGCGTACAACAAGGTTTTCTTAACAATGAACTCAAGGCGAAATAACCAAGGACGACCAATGTCATAAAATTGATGTCAAACCACTTCGTGCCGGTTTCAATCTCCCCCTTTGACATTGATTTTGTGACAAAAACCTATGACTCTAATAGCACTTATAAAACGTGCTTACAAACCCAAACCATGGCATTTATAAAATATGCCTACAAAATCACTCAAGGTAGAACACATACCAAGTCACCAATTCTTGTTATCCAGCTTGAGCAAGACGCTTTAACCATCAGAGACCGAACGGAAGCAACTAAGAATTTTTGAAGCAATCAAGGAATCAACAGAAGTTCCTTCGAGCAACTCCCCCATACTTCATGAGCTCCAAAATTTTGACACTCGAGCTCCCCCATAACTGTACAACCTCTAATCATCAACACGTTCACTTCCCCATACGTGTAGCATACCTGAAACATGACCCAAAAATATCCTAACAACAAGGAGACGATTGTTAGTAATTAGAGTCATAAATCTCCCCCTTTTTGTCACAACAAGTGAACAAAAGAACCAAACAACAAAAGACACGACAAATAGGAAATAAACAATAATAAAAAATACCAAGAAAAGAAATCAACACCAAACAATCAAGACAAACCAGATAAAAAGATAAAACCTAGCCCAACTCTTAAAGTTCAAGAGAACAACTAATAACCAAACACATAAATCCATAGTCATAAGAAACAATAAAGACATAAGATAAAGCTGAAGGTAACGAATTCGAAAAACTCGCTCCCAATGACCCAGAGCCGGAAGATCTATTCCACCGAGCTATCACATGAACATAAAGCTTAAGACAGGACATAAAGCTTCCGCACGAGCCGAAGGTCTATTCCACCGAGCTATCACATGATCATCATCACTCGTACAAAATAACTCCTCAATTCTGTTGTCCAAGCCACAGTCGGTAAGAGGAGCAGCAAGTCCTGGAACCTTCGGGTATCCAACCAACTCCAAGATGTGATTTTGAAGATGTCCCGGTAGTCTCTCCCAATGATTGACATGAACCATGCATGGATTAAGGAAAGGTGGATGAATATAGTCATACCCATGGGGGACACGACATAAACCACAAACCTTTGCATTGTTTTTGTACTCCATCATCATAAATGACACATAACCAACAGCCGGAACAAAAACCCCATGAAGTTCATATTCTGCCATTGAATAATTCTGAAGAACAAAGAGAGAACTAGAAAGAGGTAAGAAGACACAATAGGAGTAAGAGAATAGAAGACTCCCATATATATAGAAAACAAAAACAAATAAACCTAACTTGGGCCCGATTAGGGAGGTCCATTACCTAATTAGCAGAAATTTACTGCAAAACAGAAAAGAACTAGAACTAATATTAAAATAGCAATATCCAATCACATGCTCAACATCTAAGTGTAGAAACAAAAACTAGATAGCAAAAGAGTAACGGTAAGAAAAGAAATACAGAGAATAAACCAGAACAAGAACAACTATGGAAGAACAGCAACAATCGAAGAGAAGAAGAACACGAATATGGTCGACAAAAACCAATTTAGAGAGAAAGGAAAGGGAAGAGCAAGAAAAATCCCTTATGTTCGTGCGAGAGGGAAGAAGGGGGCACGCTTTGAATGTAACAGATGGGCCAAAACCTGTTAAACATATAAGCTTAAAAGGTACATATGGGCCGAGTCTGTAACAGGAACGTACGTACGTTCTATTGACGTTCGGACGTTGGGACCCAAAAAAAAAAAAAAAAAAAAAAAAAAAACATCTGTCAGAATACACGTTTGTACGTTCCAGAGACGTTCGTACGTTAGAGAAAGTTCTGACCAACTCAATATACGAACGTCATAACAACGTTCGTACTCCCTCTTTTTTTTTTTTTTTTTTTTTTAAAACAATGAGGAACCACCCTAACAGCCAGAAAACAAACCGAATAACACCCCAAAACAAATATTGAGAGACATCACAAGGAAACCATTTCTACTTATTGTAAGGATTCCAATTATAGCAGAATACAATTTAAACAAACCTCAACCACAAGGAAATGCAAAATCGAAGAACTACATCATACACCAAGCCATGGTACTTACTAGAATAACACAAACATGCAGAAGAACCTGATGGACCTATATCAACCCCCGGAAACAGCCTAAAACATGATCATTGAATATATTGAAAGTCACTTGTAACGAGACCAATGTGAAAGTGAACCGGATCACAACAAAACCAAAGAAACACACAATATTGTTGTTCTTCTTGTCTTTCAACTAGACAAATGAGAAAGCCACTTGTCATTTTCATTTTTTTTTTTTTTTTTTTTTTGTAAAACCATTTGAAACAAATGCCATTCCCGTGTGGGAGTATGTAATATCTCCATCTTTTACCAGAACACGAGGGTAGGGTGTAGCCTACATCTTTTCGGCAGAACACAGTCAAGAAGTGCAATACCATGGTAACGTGCAACACAAGAACTAACATCTCCTGAGTGCATCCGTCAGAGCATGACCCTCACAGCCCCAACGGGTTCTTAGCCAAATGAGTATGCTCTCAAGACATTCAAATGGCTGGGGATTTTGTGAGTCATTGACCACTTACAAGAGGTATATAAATACAAAAGAAGACGATGACCATGAAGGAAAATCATATAAGACTGGAGATGTACAGGTATTAAAAATGACAATCCAACTACATGTAAATGCATCATGTAACAACTACCAAGACGAAGAGAGTATGATGTAACCCTACAACTATGCATGACAGAGAACCACAGTTGAAGATGCCAAACTAGAAATATCTGTAAAATGGAATCCACACAATAAAGAAGGTAGTATGTCCTCAATACCAACAAAAAGAAGCTCATGACTATTGAGCGATCTATCCTCAGAAAAATTACCTTTGCCCTCAACTGATTAAGAAAGAACCAACACACCCAACCATAATGACAAGAACAGACATAACCAGTGATATAAGAACAGAGAGAAAAAGAAAGTACCAAAACAATTAGGGAAGAGATACAACCCCAATAGACTTACGCAAGAAATGGAAGCAGGCTGCATCAAGAGGTTTTGTAAGAATATCCGCTAGCTGATGTTCAGTAGGAATGAACTCCATTGTTATATCACCCTTTTCGACCGCCTCACGAAGGAAATGGTGACGAATGTCGATATGCTTTGTGCGTGAGTGTTGAACAGGATTTTTGGAGATGCTAATGGTACTGGTGTTATCACAGAACAAGTCCATCGCCTGCTGTTGAATGCCATAGTCCCGAAGCATCTGACGCATCCACAGAAGTTGTGTACATGCACTAGTTGCAGCTATATACTCAGCCTCACACGAGGAGATGGATATAGATGATTGTTTCTTGCTATGCCAGGAAACAAGATTATTCCCAACATAGAAACAACCACCACTGGTACTATGACGATCATCAAGATTACCACCCCAATCAGCATCACAATAACCTGGCACAACACTATTTGTATCTCTGGTGAACCATAAACCGTAGTTAAGTGTGCTAGCAACATACCGAATAATACGCTTAACAACAGTGAGATGAAATTCCTTAGGGTTAGCCTGAAATCTTGCACATACCCCAACACTATAAGAAATATCTGGACGACTAGCAGTGAGATACAAGAGACTACCAATCATACTCCGATATTCACGAATATCAACACTTACCCATAACATCCTTACCAAGACGTACCCTCTCACCCATGGGAGTATCTTGACCACTTGAAGTGCCGAAACCGAACTTTTTAACCAGTTCTTTGGCATACTTTGTTTGAGAGATGAAAGCTCCATGATCAAACTGCTTTACCTGCAAGCCAAGAAAGAAATTTAGTTCTCCCATTAAGCTCATTTCAAATTCAGAACTCATTAACCGAGAAAAAGATTCAGAAAGACTTGGGCACGTCGATCCAAACACTATATCATCCACATAGACTTGGGCGAGAAGAACAACATTATTCTTTCTCAGTATAAACAGAGTCCGATCAACACTGCCACGAACAAATCCTTTCCCTAGTAAGAAGGAAGTCAGACGTTCATACCAAGCTCGAGGAGCCTGTTTTAACCCATACAGTGCTTTTTGCAATTTGAAGACATGATTTGGAAAAGTGTGATCCACAAACCCCTTAGGTTGTTCAACATAGACCTCCTCATTGAGAATACCATTGAGAAACGCACTTTTGACATCCATTTGGTACAACTTAAAATTCAAGTGGCATGCCATAGCAAGAAGAAGCCTGACAGATTCCAACCTAGCCACAGGAGCAAAAGTCTCTCCGTAGTCAATACCTTCAATCTGACTATAGCCCTGAGCTACAAGCCTTGCCTTGTTGCGCACAATCTGCCCAAACTCATCCAATTTGTTTTTAAAGATCCACTTGGTGCCAACCACATTAGTGTGAGTAGGTCTAGGAACTAACGTCCAGACATCACTACGCTTAAACTGACCGAGTTCTTCCTGCATAGCAACTAGCCAATCATCATCAGTAAGAGCATCAGTAACATTTTTAGGTTCAAGAGAAGAGAGATAACAAACATAGTGAACACAATTTGTCTCCTTGGCCCTCCGACGAGTCAGACACTGATCATTAATATCCCCAATGATATCCCCTAAGGAGTGATGTTGTTTAACACGCGGTGATGCTTGATTAAACAACCCTTCAGGTTCAGCAGGGACAGTGGAGAGATCTGGAGACACATCAATCATCCCTGGTGATGGAACTACATCATCCGGTGTGGGCACAGCACCGGTCCTACCAGGCAAGTCCTCTGCAGCAACAGAAGGTTTAGTACCATCATCGCCATTATCAGGTGATGATAACGACATGGGAGACATGTCAACCGAGTCTGACACGGGTGAGAGAACTGTGACATCCTGTGTACCAGTGGAAATAGAAGAGTCAGATGTAATAGTGTCATCAACAACAACATTAAAGGATTCCATGACCTTGCGAGTGGTGTAGTTAAATACTCAAAAGGCCCTACTATTAGAGGAATAACCAAGTAAAAGAGCAACATCACCTCAACTAACAAACTTGGACAGACTTTGTCTGTCCTTGCACACATAGCAAACACTGCCAAAAACTCGCATATATTTGAGATTCGGCTTCTTACCATACCATAGCTCATAAGCAGTTTGTGTAGTACCAGATCTCAGATATACACGGTTCATTATGTAACAAGCAGTATGAACCGCTTCCGCCCAGAACTTGGTAGGAACATCCTTTGCATGCAACATAGCACGAGCCATCTCCTGAATAACACGGTTTTTCCTTTCAGCGACTCCGTTTTGTTGCGGAGTGTATGGGGCCGAAAACTCTTGCCACGTACCATTTGCAATGCAATACTCAATCACACCTGTGTCTGTGAACTCACCGCCTCTGTCGCTTCTGACATGTTTAATTTGAGTATCTTTCTCATTCTGAATACGAAGACATATCCTCTGAAACTCAAGAAACGCATCAGATTTTTCACGCAAGAATGATACCCAGGTAAAGCGAGTGTAATCATCAACCATAACCAAGATGTATCGTTTGCCTCCTAAGCTAGGAGTACGAGTAGGACCCATCAGATCCATGTGTATGAGTTCTAAAGGAGAGGATGTGGTTATGGACTTTTTCTTGGAATGTGGACTGCGTATCTGTTTACCTAGTTGACACCCACCACACACAGGGTCACGATTTCTTCCAAGTCTAGGAACTCCCTTGATATATTCATTCCGAGTTAGATTGTCCAGGTGTTCAAAGTTGACATGACCTAGTCGTTGATGCCACAACAGACCCTCATTTAGTTTGCTAGGTAAGCAGTTTATGCCAGATGCAACAGGCTGAATGGCATAGCAGTTATCCAATGTTCGTTTACCTGTCATGATACACTTACCCGAACTATCAAGCACAGTACATATATTTTTAGAAAAATTAACAGTATGGTCAGTATCACACAGTTGGCTAATACTGATCAAATTAACACGCAATCCATCAACTAACAAACAAACATCATTCGAAGATAAACCAATACCAGCAACAAATCCCTTACCAATCACAGGAGAGCGCTTACCATTACCAAAAGTAACACTTCCACCATCTATAGCAGTAACGGAGGAGAAAAGTTTGGCATTACCTGACATATGTTTCGAAGCACCACTATCAAGTAACCACTCACTATCCGAGCTTGAGACATGAAGAGCAGTAATCGCCACATTTGAAACATTTCCTGGAAAGTTACAAGGAGAAGAGTAAGAGGCATATGGATAAGATGGATAAAAATACGACGGCTGTGAAAACAGCTTCCATGGTTGTGGAACATGAGCAGCCACAACACACTGCGAGGCCCAATGTCCAAACTGTCCGCATAGTGAGCAAGGCATTTGATGTTTTCTTCCCTGAGGCGGAGCACACCTAAACGGTTTCCATTTACGCCGGATGCCAACCGTGTCCACAGAGTGACGAATGTCGAACTTTTTGGTAGGAGGATGGGGCAACAGTGGAGGTAGTTCAGAAGATGACAACCCATTGCAATTTTCGAACGACTGAAAACAAATCAGTTTCTTTTTGACCTCGTCTAGTTCAGCGGACAAAATATTACACCGGGCTTCCCATTCGACCTTGTCGTGCTCAAGAGCAGCAAGATTACCCAATAAGGCCACCTTATCAACCTGCCAAGACTCAGGTTCCCTATCCAGGATTGACATAGATGAGGAACTAGAAGAGAGTAAGTCAAGTCTATCCTGAAGAATACTATTTTGTGCCTCCAACCTTAGACATTCATTTCTGGATAACCGGTATAGGGTAGCCCAATCATTATTGTCAACCAGAATCAAATCCCTGTCACAGTCACTAGAGTATTCTTTACTAGCAGTTGATTGTTCATCAGACAATCGAGCAACAAGCGAGACATGTGTCTTACCAGAGTAACTCATAGCACTATTGATCGTTAGCGTGAGCCTTTACGCTCCTTAACCAGCCCCCAGCGACTGATACCAATTGAAAAACTACAAATAGTGCTAGTATAACAATTGAATATTCAAACGAATCAAATAATATGCAGAAAGTAAATAACACACAAAAAAATTTTAACGTGGTAAAACCCAATGAGGGAAACGTCCACGGTTGTCCTCGCGACAACAAATAATCCACTAGATGAAAAGAGATGTACAAACCTATCAACTACCTGCACTCACTGCGAGTTGATACTCCTGGTTATCTCTAACACCTTGACTTCACCAGAGCACCTTGATGTACGCACAAGACACTCGACTTCTTGATGAACACACAAGAAGACTCGAAGCCGAAATCACAATGAACTTTGGAAGATCACAGATTGATGAATTGAGAGAAGGGGGAAGGAAGGGAATTGAGTTCAATAACCACAAACACTTTCAACACCAAAACCTAAACCAAAACTCATGAACTAGAAGAAGAATGGACGGCCAAAGAACTAACTTATTCTTTGGAAGAGAAACCCTATTTATACTTAGGGTTGGAGAACACATAAAATGGGCCGAAATAGAGAAAAACCACATTGGACGTACGTACGTCGATATGACGTTCGTACGTCTCAAACCGAAATAAACCTGCTGACTACTTGGACGTACGAACGTCCTAAGAAGGTACGTACGTCCAGACCAAACAAAATTTCTGCTGACATACCATACGTACGTACGTCCCGAAGAGGTACGTACGTCCTGAACCAAACACCATACTTGAGACACACGACGCGAAGACAAGGACACGGGACGACGCGCGTACAACAAGGTTTTCTTAACAATGAACTCAAGGCGAAATAACCAAGGACGACCAATGTCACAAAATTGATGTCAAACCACTTCGTGCCGGTTTCACTAAAGAGATAACTGCATTTGAAGAACAGGCTGAATTCCTTCTCGATTTAAAATTTGATGCTTTACTGACTTTGAGTCTTCAGGTACTGTTTTCCTCCTCCTCCCCCCCCCCCCCCCTAAATTACGTGTGGAAACTTATATCAACAATCAGCTGTTGACGTGTTTCGAACCCACGACCTCTCCACTTTGTGAGAGGGTTGCTACCATTGAGCCACAGGTTTATTCTCACAAAAAAAAAAAAAAATGGTTTGGTAAGCCTGTTTTTAATGAGATCAGTAACTCGGTAATGCTGGCGGGATTCGAACCCCAGACCTCTGGTATCATCACCCAAAGATTTTACCAGTTGAGCCCAACTGACACCTGCAAAAAAAAAATTATGTCGTGAATTTTTTTATTAGTTTTAACTGTTCTATGTCGTGAATTTATTGATTCTTATTTTCTGATCAAATTATGTTAAAATATTAGTACTAAAGACTTTGAACATTCATATTATGAATAAAGATATTTGATTTCCACATGTCGATCTTAGATATATCACAATGAAATTGTTCTTTTTTTGTTACAAACCATAAAAATTACCAGTTTAGGTTTTTGATTGTTTCTTCATGCATGCTATTTTTTTTCTCTGTAATATTTGATTGACCATGCCAAAGTAGGCAGCAAATGCCCATTCATCCCCCACACTGCAGACATCTAACACTCCATATATCTTGCATATCCGTAGATTTGCAATTGTCTAATATTTGGTTGGAGGTTGCTAGAGATGGTACTGAATTTAAAAAGGGCTGCAAGTTTACATACTTACAAATGTGTTGGTTGATAGGCAAAATTCCATAGCTAGGATCTAATACAGTGGTGGTCTATCATTTTGCAGTAGCAGGACAGGGGTTGGAGAAGGGGTTAGAGAGAGTATCAGTGTGGAGCAAAGTTAGTAGTTAAGGGGTATAATAAGTTAGTCTATACAAGTTCTATAATTGTAAAGGTACAGATTTTTGTATGGCCTTCTGATCTTAGTACAAATAGAGAGCTTTGATACAATAAAAGAATCTCATTGTTGGGCCATCTAATTTGTACGTTTGCAATCTCAATCGCAAACAAAGCCATGGCTTGCATTAGCATATTTGGATAAAAAATTATTGACAATACGCCATTACCACAATACTTTTTGAACATCCAATTCTGATATAGATATATAATATCCTCATCGACAAAAATGTATTATGAAAGGCATATTTTATATAAAAACTGTATCAAACCATCTTATAACTCATATGTTTATGGTTTGTTCAGATGTCTTTAAATAGGGACCAACTGTGCATATAAAATCTTATGGGATTGGGCTGAACTTTGCTACTTGCTTCATTCTTCGAGTGTATCATAAGCGATTCTCTTTATATATGATAACACAAATCCCGGTGCGTAGCACGGGTTCAACAACTAGTCTTCTCTCTCTTATAAACGTCAACCCTTCCCCGTGGACGCACAGATTTCGATCTTTACAAAATTTAGATTTTAATTACTATATTACCCTTTATACATGTGTCGTTCTTTCTTATGACTCATTGTACAGACACGACCCAAATCTCTCGACTCCTTTCTACTCGAAACACGACGATTCCACTCCATTCATCTTTTTATAATCGTCGGCAGATCTTAATTCTACGAAAAAGAGATTCGACTTTCTTCTCCCAAATATTTTCTCCTGGGTATCCGATTGTTCAATTCGAGGCATTCCTCCACCAGTAACTTCATCCTAAGGTAATGTATACATACCAATTCAAGTTAGAAACAGGTTCTGGCCTTCTATTCATAGATATGTGATTAAATCATCTAATTTGTATTAATTACACTGTATTATTAAAATCCAATGTACTAGATACCTCTTCGTATGGCTTTTGAACAGCGTCAATGAGAAAATCAAGAGCCTGAATATTGCTTATAACCCTTGAGACATCACTCCTTTGCAGTGTTCCTTCTTCGGCAACATCAACATGACTTTCTTCATCAGTCTTTTGCCTTAATCTAAATCTCAAACTCTAATCTGAGTGCCAAAATCCTAATTCAACTGTTGCGGGTTCTGTTGACCCTCTGTTCTCCGACGACATACTAATACGTCCAGGTTATACACCTTTATCTTTGTATTACTATTTTTTTTTGGGTAGGGTGTTCAATTCTCAACAGAAACCACACTATTGTACACTCAATTGGAAGTATTGCCAAATTCCTTCTTGCATGAAGCTTAATTGGTTCGAGGCAATAAAGCTTAATTGCCTCTGCCTGAATGAATTCTTGCAGAACAAAGAATGGTTTAATTTGGAAATTTTTTTTGCCTATCCAAATGTTTGGCCAAACCTTTGTGTGTTAGAAAATGTTGGACACTGTAATTTTTGGAGTTTCAATAATAGTCCCATTGTATAGTTGCGGCAATAGTTGATAGACCTTAACAAACTTTAATGAGTTTCAATAATCCACACAACTTTCATTTAATTGATTTCTTTGGTTAGTTTTAATGTATTTTCCTTTCCTTTTTTTTTTTTTTTTTAATTTCAGAATTGGGGAACTCTGTCATCAACACTCTAGAACGTGCGTGTCTGTTGTCGAAGGAAAATTGCTCTCACATCCTTCAATTGCTTTAACTTGAATCAATTCCTGCTTTAACAGAATACTTTGTTCAGGTCAGTATTGGTATTGAAAGTTTGATTTTTTTTATTTGTTTAGGACCTCTATTCGTCGACGTCATACTAATACGTACAGGTTAGATTTCTTTTCATTAAATATTTTTTTCTGGAGTGGTGGGGGGATTCAGTTTTGAACAGAAACTGTTGTTGTGTGACAGAAAGTGTTGTACTCTAAAAATTTATGATTCAATTGTATATATTTTATGTCTTTCAGTGGACCATGAATGTTAACCCAATCACATATTAGTTCCTAGATACGTTGATCACAGTTTTTTGCATCGCTTCCAATACAATTCCCTGTAAATCCTTTCATTATCCGAATAGAGACATAAAAGGGACACTACATTAGTAATAAGAGACATGCCCCTATGATATGTCCCTTCCCCGGTCCATGCCCATCAGTCAGAACATGTTTTGCCAGTTTTGTAGCAGTTCAGGGAACCTGTGGTCCTTTCGAAATTGCATATTTTCCTGGCTCACTTCCAACCATCGGATTGTCATCTTGGTTCGTTGAACTGCTCCACAGACAGTAAATTTTAAAAACTGTAATGATAGTTTGGTATACAGATTGTTGTAGGTATTTAATAAAAATCATTAATTTAACTACAACTCTGTTTTTATCATAATCTCTATTTTAACATGCTGCGACTGGATAATGCATCATACCTTTCATATATTGGTATCGAACAATGTATATAAATACACAGACATTTACGAAACATTTAGAGTTCTATTCCAACCCGATTGGAAGCAAGACACAACAATGATCTGACCTCATTGTTCTTTAGGTTACTTTGACATGTACTGCAAGACAAATCTGCCCGTGCATATAACAATCAGATGTTAAGCTTCTGACATAATGAAATCCACTATATATAAATGTCATCACCATATAATGCTTCAAGATCATTAAACACGAAATTTTAATTATTTTTTTTTTATTCAAATAAACAATTACAAACCTTTCTGAGCTCATTGTTCTTCAGGTTACTTTGAATAAGTTAGAATTATATTGTTAAATTGTAAGATATATTATAAATGTACATATCATCCATCTTATATGTGCGTTCCAAATTCTATTACATAAAAGCTCTGCTATGAAGCCACCTGATCTGCTGAAATTCAATAATAACACTAGGAGTTTGCTATGATTTTTGCTTGGGGGTTCATCAGGAAACCTAGGTCACTGTATATCTGTTCAAATATGGTATAGGCGTTTATTATTCGTGTTGTTTTTTCTGTTGTCTTTGAGTGCACAAAATTAATTTTTCTTGAGTTTTAGTTTTTTCAAAATTGAGGTGTTGCAATTTGTTTTTTTTTTCCAAAGGTATACCCACCCTTCCAGTATCCTCCTTCAGTATTTTGTTTTATTTCTAATCGTACTTTACAAAAAAATAAAAATTCTATGTAATATAGCTTTGTTCGTACATGTATTTTCTTAGGGACTCTTCGTTGAGAGAACGACATGGGCAAGAGAAAACGAAACTCCATTTCAACGGATACGATACTTAGAATTTATTCCGATGATTTGCTTTTGGTTAGTATATTATTTTACTTTTAAGAAGACTTGGATTGCTTCGAGTGAAAATAATGTTCGTATAAAATAAGACTCACTTTGTAATCTATTATTATTTTCTTAGGAAACTAGAAGAAGTATTCAGTGGCGACGCCGCGAATATAGGATGCATGTTATTAGAACTAAAAGATTTCAAGGCTCCATTGCTAATACACCGGTTCGTGCAAATCACAATCAAAGAAGAATTGATGTTGATGAATATGAAAGCATGTTGCAGACATGTGATTTTGGTAAGTAACGTATGATGTTGGACTTACATATTTTCTTCATAATAAATTTTATTATATTAATGCATTATTCTAATTGCATTGATATCATGACGTAGATTCTGATAGTGATCATTCAATCAACGGAGAAACATTTGACTATCCTAACGGAGAAGATGACGGAACAGAGATCACCCGTAAGAAATTTAGTACAAATTTGAATTGAGATCATTTTGTTTTCCCTTAATGTTATATCTAACTGAAATATTTTGCATAAACTCTTAAATAGGTAAAATGTTCGAGCCATTAAACTTGGGAGGTCCAAGTAGAGTATGCAAAAAATGCAAAGCGATTGTGTGGTTTGAAGAAAGAAATAGAAAACATAAGCGCTTGAATGATCCGGGATTTTCAATTTGTTGTTTAGATGGTAAAGTTAAATTGCCGTTACTACAACAACCGCCACGATATTTACAGAGATTGATGGATTTTAAAGGAGGCACACTTTCAGCCAAGTTCAGAGAGAATATAAGAAGATACAATTCAATGTTCGCGTTGACGTCTATGGGTGGAAAAACTGATAAAAGAGTAAACAATGGTAAAGGACCTTATATATTCAAATTATATGGTCATAATTACCACAAAATTGGTTCTTTACTGCCAAATATTGGCAACAGCTCAGATCCACAGTTACTAAATATCCGAGCAAGACCAAGGTTTGCTCAGTTGTACATTTATGACACCGAACATGAAGCTCAAAATCGAATGAACATTTATAGTGATCCAAGCAGTCAATTATATTTGTTAGTTCGAATTATAAAATACCTTCTTTTTTTTAATTATAAGTTAGTTCGAATTATAATTATATTTGTTGTATTTATATATTAATAATTTAATTATTTAACTTACTATTATGATTCAATCTCAAAGGAGGCATAAATCAACCAAACAACATACTGTCACACGAATAATCCGTTTATAACCACGACATACCCGTGCATAGCACGGGCTTCGCTACTTGTACTATATAATAGTGGAGTCTAACAAGTACCACGTGGCGTGTTCTCAGCAACTTGAGAATAAAATTTAAACCCAACTTTAGGCCCATTAAAAGCCCAATTGTTTAGAGAAATCTTAATCATCAAGAGTCCTTCGTCACAGGAACCTTAATCACTTTTAAGAATTCTAAACCCACGAAATTTTAAAAAACCATAAATCCTTCTTCTTCTTCTAAATCCTGCTCTCTTCTCTGTTAGATCTCTCTTGCTTCCACAACGATCAAGATATGTTTGTTCAAGATATACCAGATGAACTTTTTATTACCAATACGAACAAGTCGAACCAATGAAGAAAACATAGCACGAGAGAGAGAAAACGATGGAGGAAGAGGAAGAAGAAACAAGAAGAACGACATCAATAGAAACAAAAGCACCTATTCGATCTTCAACCTGATTTCAAACCCAACACATAACAGAGGATCAACTTAACAACAAGTTCAAGGTACCTCTATTCGTTCCCATTGTATCAAATTCTTCTTTTCTCTATTACTCACAACAAAGTAAAAAAAATGATGTTGAAAGCTACAATTAAGATTGCTAGGATTGATTTTGATGTTTTTTCTTAGTTGGATTGTTGTTTTTTGTGCAAATTATGTCGATTATATGGAGTTTTAGGATGGGATGGATTGAAAAAACTGCAACTGAGCTTTCGGTTCAAGTAGTTCTTTGGGGGATGATTGAAAATTTTAATTATTGTTTCCTTAAATCAAGATGATTGAATAACTTTTATGCAGTTATGCTAGCTTAACAACCGATTGATATTAGAAACACAGAGCCACAGACACACATATATTAATATAGTGATATATAGATAATGTTTTTTTAAGGTTGAAACTTGAGAGTAGAGAGCATAATTCTAAGATCGTAACACAACTACATCTTCCTAACTAAGCATTAGGTACATGGTAACTGTACTTAACTCTATAAACAAAGGTTATTTAATCCGTGTAATATAGTTTGGATGTGCTCTAATTTAAGCAATAATGTGAAATCTTCTTCCAAATTTTTACAATCTTTTAAGCCAAAACAACGCATTAGAAATCTTAAGCAAAGGTTATTTTAAAATTTAAATTATTGTACAAGGTGGGCAATTCTACAATCTTTTAAGTCAAAACAATGCATTAGAAATCTTCTTCCATTCATTACGATCACAGTATTTCAACTTTACTGTAAGTATGCATTGGTTATTCTTAGCAACAACTCTGGAATTTAATAGAGGTATCGTCTGCAATACAAACGGATTATCGAAAAAATTCACAACAATATTTTGTAGATCGAAATCTCACTCATATTCCATAAGGGAGATTAATATTTACTAATATTTGTAGATCGTTCCCACTGTTACTATTAACAGAAGACCAAAGGTTAAAACTCTTTGATAGCCTAAAACGCTAAAACCTTAATTAAGTGAAAGACTTCTCTTTGGATCAAATCAAACATAGAGGTAACTTCTCTTCTTCCACCTTCATTTTCTACTACGTGGTAATCCGAATTTTGTTCTCTTTTTGTTGTTTAGACAATAAAGTTTATTGTGCTAATTGTTTTATTGTTTGTTAAATTAGGATGTCGCAGCTTTTCTTGCCAACCATCATTCAATATTGAAAGGTATGATTTTTAAATTGTTCATTGACATCCATGATACAGTGACAAACCATCTTCCTCTAAAAGCATATTCTCATATGTCAATTGATACTAACGTAATATCGTAGAATAAAAGATTGAAATTATTCAGCCTATCTGAGATTATAGAACATGTAAATTGAATTTACAGTGATTTTCTAGAATTGTACGGATGCATTGACGGGTATATCACATTGAAATAAGTTGAGAAATTTTATATATATATTAATTTTTTTGCACTATTCTTAGTTTAGATTTTCTTAGTACTTAATTTTGCTTCTTCTTTATGCATATTTGTCTTTCTTCGGTTGTTGCAGATTATAGACTCACTCTAGGTGTTTAAAGCGACAAATCAACAAAGTTTGATACCGTGAATAAAATCAGTTGGTCCTATAAAGGTTTGCATATCTTCATGTTTATTGTTTTTAACTCAGTTATTCAAGAGTTTGATCTGGATGATTGATGTTATTTGTAACCATTTTTCTTAAGCTTTGTCTAGATAAACATTTCTCCTATTGACTCTTCAGTGCTAGAGATGATGTTTCTGGAAACTAGATACTGGACACTATTAATTTTTTTTATTTTTTTTTTTTTTGATAGTTACAATTATTTCACCTAAATCCCCATTAACCCATGAAGCTTTTATTTTTTTTTTTTTTTTTGGGGGGGGGGGGGGGGGGGGGGGGGTGGTGTAAGGTATAAATTTTATTAAAACACCAATCATTAAAGGTTACAACTCCTGATCAGCAGGTGTTAGCCACCCCGTCAGGTCTCATTAGACAGAACAACATAAAAGGGACACTACATTAGTAATAAGAGACATGCCCCTGTGATATGTCCCTTCCCCGGTCCATGCCCATCAGTCAAAACATGTTTTGCCAGTTTTGTAGCAGTTGGGGGAGGGGGGGGTTAAGGTATAAATTTTATTAAAACACCAATCATTAAAGGTTACAACTCCTGATCAGCAGGTGTTAGCCACCCCGTCAGGTCTCATTAGACAGAACAACATAAAAGGGACACTACAATAGTAATAAGAGACATGCCCCTGTGATATGTCCCTTCCCCGGTCCATGCCCATCAGTCGGAACATGTTTTGCCAGTTTTGTAGCAGTTCAGGGAACCTGTGGTCCTTTCGAAACTGCATATTTTCCTGGCTCACTTCCAACCATCGGATTGTCATCTTGGTTCGTTGAACTGCTCTACAGACAGTAAATTTTCACTGCTGAAAATTTCAGCATTGCATGTGTCCCAGATGATCCAGATGGCCGCATACGGCAAGATTGACCATATGCCCTTGCTGAAGCCATCTCTACTGAGCTTTGAGCAGTTTCTAAACAATTGTGTGATAGTGTTCTATGCCTACAGCAAGTTCCAGACCTGAGCATAGGTTCCCACCAACACTTGCCATATTTCTGAGGTCTTAAAGCACTTGAGAAAGCGATGGGTCATGTCTTCCTCACTTTCCTTTCACAGTGTACACCTATTTGGAAGGGTTATACACATATACCTTGCCTTTGTAAAACATCCACGGTTAGGATTTCACCCCATCAACCCATGAAGCTAGGTGGGACTTGATCCCAAGACCTTGGACTTAACCTTTTAAGCCCAAATTTGAAGGTAACTCTTCTTCTGGATCACCAACCATTTTCCACAGTAGCTAATAACAACGTTTTGCATGTCCTCTATAGACTATATGGTAGTGACATAACGTTTTCTTTTTGCTCCTTTGGTTGGTTTTGTAGATAAAGTATTCTTCCTACAATAACTAACAATCAATAATGAGTGTTTCATGCTCTAAGGCTTGATCCCCATTTCTTCTTCTTCTTCTTCTGTTTCTTAATATCTTTTTTATTCATTACTTCATCTATTTACTATACGTTGATGTGATGTTGTGGGCAAGACACTCTTTATTTGTATGTTTAAAAACTTAGAATTATAATTCACATCAAGCCAAATTAGTTAATAAATGAACTAATCTGCTTATGAATTAATGAAAACATTAAACACTAATGATGTAAGTTTTTCATTCTATTGTGAGCTGTTGCTTAGCTCTTTAATAATAGGGAATTTCTTACAGTATCCACAGGTATATAGTATGAAACAACATACTATTCAAAATATTGTACTGAGAAATCTAGAGTATAGCAGATTGACAATAATTATTAGAGTAGAATTATGACTATGATAATATAATAATATCTCTTCTGTTTCTTAAATCATACGCTGTAATTCTTCCTTTGAACTCTGTGGACAACAAAAGGGTATCTTTCATCTTCTCTGCTCCCAGTTACAATACTATCCCAAACATAGA
Source organism: Aquilegia eximia (assembly GCA_023053565.1). NCBI lineage: Eukaryota > Viridiplantae > Streptophyta > Magnoliopsida > Ranunculales > Ranunculaceae > Aquilegia > Aquilegia eximia. The sequence continues at coordinate 19,094,909 of JALIGU010000003.1, forward strand.
CAAGAAGGTGTGTTTGCTACTTTTACTCAGCTTTATGGTTTTGTGTTTAGATCAAAATTATTTTATGTTGGTAGTAACATGTTTACTATTTTTTACTTAACTCCACTACCTTATTCTATTATATTCAGTCTCCCACTCTGATAATTGGCCTCCTTACTACCTCTTATTAGTTTTTTGTTAGGTGTGTGGTTAATATTAGGGAAATCAGGAACCTGTCTCATCAAGCAAAGGGGAAAAAGTAATGTTTGGAAGAAAAGAAACACGAGAGAAAAAAAAAATAGGTGCCAATCTCAACTATTTACTTTATTAGCATGGGACAATGATACCTATACCTTCAAGAAAATTTTCAAAGACAAGTAGCCTGAGAAGTGTATAAAACAAACAATCAGTTACTAAGAGAGTCTCTTTGATTGTCACAAGTAATGTTTTGTATTATTTATTTCTGAAGAAAACATTTGATTCTCTATGTATCTCACATTTTAGTGTTAGATCCATACTCATACGATCATATTCTTTGTGTATAAGTCATTAATTGTGTACTTTGGGGTTTATAATACGTTGCTCCAAATTTATGTATGTCCTCTCTTTTGGTCTTCATCAAAAGTTTTGGTGGGTGGGTTATATCTTTTTTTTTTTTTTTGGTAAAACGGGTAGGGTCATATCAGTAGCTTAGATTTAATGTTATTGTTTCTTTTGGTTCCTCACAATACTTAGATGGCTAACAGGTAGACAATGTTATACCTTTTGTTCTTATAGCCAATTTTTTAAACTGAATCAACAATGTTTCATGCTGCACTTTTCTAATACCAAGATATGTAAGGGTCTGTTTGATTTAGGTCGGTAAATTGATTTTCTTATAACTTTTGTCAATTTTATTTTTTTACCCCTCAAAAAAAATTTACCGGGAAACTTTTTTCCCAATCAAACAGACCCTAAGTTGTTTTTATTATGTCTTTACACCTTTAGATTCAATTTTGAAAAGTCTAATGTCGAAATCACTTATACCATAAACTACAAAGCATGCACTAAGATCCTTGGATACAGAACGATGTGCACATCTATGCAATTAGAATCTAGGTGCACCCCTTCTTTATTTTCATTGCAAAAGCGCAACAGTCTGCCAAGATTATGTAAAATTGTTGCCATAAGAATGGACAAGGAAACTTCAGAGGATTCCCTTTCGTTGTAGGTAGTAATTGGTCTCGAAACAAGTCTGTTATAAAAGGAAGTTGTATAAATTTATGTTGCGAAGAAAACAATCAACTACATAGCAATGTCATTCTGAATAAGTATCCTCTTTTTTCTATGACAGTCTCCCTTGCTACTTATGAGTTGTTCGGGGTGAAGGAGTTGACGACTGTTCCAATTCTTAGTTCATCAAAGACAATGGGCTCAACATCAACAAGGATAGACTCATACTTCCAACACCTGTTAAACTAAAAAATGTGTTGAGTAACAACCACATCAAGGAATAGCTCATTCTTTTTCCGTGTTAATTATGTTTTGTTCTGTGATGAGTCATTTATGCATCCTACTTATAATCAGTTTTGTTCAGCTGCAGTATAGATTCATCAATAAAAGACAAACAAACTTTATGAGATATGGTGTTAAACACTTATTTATTGAGGTTTCTACTACATTAAATATATATTCAGTCTTAGATCCATTGCATCTACTTGCTACTATCACATCATATTGCTGTAGATAAATTAGTATAAACCTTAAATTGTAGCTTTTTATTGTTGTTATAACTATGATTAATTGGAGAAGTATAATTTGTTTGAGAAGGCAATGCCGTACTTTGCATCTTCTGCAGATCTCATCTCAGACCATATACTGTACACATCTACTTCGCATTTTTTGTAGTTGTCAAAATTCTTCATATATAATTCCACATAAATCTCGGTGCGTAGCACGGGTTCAATAACTAATCTATGTACTATATAATAGTGGAGTCTAACAAGTGCTACGTGGCGTTTTTACAGAGATCTGATTCCTATGAGAAAGCCCAATCCAAGCCCAATTTAAGCCCATTCCGCAAACCAAATACGTATTTAGAATCCTTCCTATACATCAGCAACAAAAACACAACTAATCCTTTGATTCGTGTTCTATGGTTTCTTTTTCTGTTACGAAAGTTTTTTAATCAAGCTACTTCCCGCATAATTGGTGCTCTCTCCATCTTCGATTAAGGTAATTAATTCTTCTCCCAAATACTTTGCAATTTTCAATAACAGTAAATAGTTTGTTTTTTAATTAATAGTTTAGACTTTTAATTCAATTTTTCAATCGTCAGGACTCTCTCTTTCTTGCAAATAAGTTTTGATTAATATTTGAATGTTCTTGATGTGGGTAGTATTCCTTTTGTGATGGGTTTGATCATATTCTTAGGTATAACTGTATATAATTGTGAATATTTCAATTTAGTTTATTAAATTTGCATATTGTAAGCTTAGAATCAGAGGTCTTGAATGTTCTTGCTGTCAGTAATATTCCTTTTGTGATGTGGTCACACTTATCGACATAATGGTATATAATTGTGCATATTTCAATCCAGTTTAGTATATTTTGAATATTGCAACCTTAATATTAAGAGTCTTTATTGAAAAATAGTCGGCTAATTAAACCTTAATTTCCAAGACTCTACCATCTCCCCTTCCAGGATGGATGTTTTTCAAATTAATTCCAAGACTTTGCTAACACAGGTTAGGTGTGCTTCCCTAACATCGTGACATACAATATTTTACCTGACTGTCTTCAGAAGTGTGCAAAAACGACATAGGGGCTAGAGTTTTATGTAAAACTAAAGCAGCAACGACTAACTCCAGTTTCTATCACCTATGTTGTTCTGGAGCAAAGTGTATCGCGCAAGACATTGAGATATCTCAAGCATAACCCCATTATCGGCTGGGAATGACATGTCAGATATTTGAATGACTTCACCAAGATCAAATTGCACCAGCAAGTGGATTTGGATGGAAACTCAGTATGTAGCTTATGAGGTTCGAATTACATTGTAATCTTTGTTGTACCATAAGCTAATCACATTTAGTTTGATACCTATAATAACCCTTTGACATAACTTCAGTTTCTGACTTTTTGTATTGAATGTACAAAGTTCACTTCAAACCTTTTAGATGGAGAACATGGTTGATACTTGGTACCCCAACTACGGATGCACACATTGCTCAATTCCATAGCATGATGAAGAAGGTGGCACATAGTGAAGGCTGAGATTACTTTAGTTGTTGCTGCAATTCCAGTCTATTTGAGGACAAGGCTTGCATTCTTAATCAAGTAACTGGAAAGGAGAGCTTTCAGTTGGCATTCGTTGCAGGGATGTTTCTTCATTTTGGACTCAATGCGTTGGAGGTTAGACTATAGTTCACTTAAGTCCCTACATTTTCACATATCCTTTATATATATAACAACTCACAGAACCGTGATGATTTACTTGCTGTGGAATTATTATGATCCATACATTATTTTATATGGGACTTTTGTGCAACACAATATAACATCCTTATTAACAGTTTTTTTTTTTTTTTTTTTTTTTTTTTTGTATTGAACTTGATCAAGAACCTTCTTTAACAGACCTCAAATATATAAGGCCATCCAATTACCTATTATCTCTCTACGTGGGATCTAATTTTGAATCAGGAACCCCTTCACCTTAATTACGGAGGACCAGTTCCTTACCAGATCGACATGAGGCTAAACTGACACCAAGATAGAGTGAAATATAGGGTTGTTCCCTTTGGGTTTGTTTTTGCGCATAAAAGTAATCCTAGGAATAGTGTTAATTCTACTTGGGCTCTAATGTTGAATCAGGAAACCCTTCACCTTAATTACGGAGGACCAGTTCCTTACCAGATCGACATGAGGCTAAACCGAAACCAAGATAGAGTGAAATATAGGGATTCTCCTTTGTTTGTTTTTGCGCATATTAGTAATCCTAGGAATGATGTGATTTTTGCACCTGCCATTTAAATCATTAGACATGAATGTTGATCAGTCCCTCTTTTTCACATATAACATTATTCTCTAAATGATATATGATTATATAGTTTGCAAAACGAGTTAATTTTTAATTGAATTTGTTTCAGGTCATGCAGCTTGACTAAACAAGAGAAACTGTATGCGGTTGGCCGCACTATGATTCTCCTATTTTTACCAAGTAATTTGAACATACAAATGTGTTTTCTGTTCTTACTGACTTATGATTCTTTTAGGGATCGATGATGCATTGGTTGATATTACATGTCTACTTTGTATCGCGAGATAAATTGCATTACTGATAGTATATTCGGTTTCTTAGCAGACCACTTGGTTGTTGAACAGACCTTTGGACCAGCAATCCATTGACACTCTTTGTATTTACTATACATAACTGAAGTATTCAACACCATGGTCCCATAAAGATTAGTTTTTCACCAAAAATAAAACACCATGGTCCCTCTATATCACTAAAACTTTTGGTTGATAAGTGGATCGTTTTGATTACTTAAACAAACCTATGGACTATAGACAAATCTGAGGTGACAATGTCATTTAGTTATACTTAGCTTGACGTAGACTTATATTTGTTTTCAGACTTTTTGGAGCACTTCGGTTCTTAGCACAATCGACTAAGATTTAGTTCAGATTAACATAGGTCCTCTGTAAGTATTATCTCTTTCGATCTTTGTGGTTCTTTGATTAAACTTACGTTTTTTTTTTTAGGTAACTTATGTAAGAAATTCTTCTAAGGTGTTTGGAAGGGAAAGTTCCAAACACCGGTTAGGGAAGTTCCCCGGTTGAACTCACATATAATTAACAACCACATTATAGCGCAGTAGAGGCCAACCAAGTTGTTCATATTTAGTTACCAACATCCATGCCAACACAATCCAGTTGTTTCTTCTGCTGCTACTTGCTTGTTGAAAATCACAAATGTGTCGTATGTTCTTAGTTGTTATGTTTCATGTTAATAGTTTTTAATATGCACATATGAAGTCCGCCTTTTTTTTATTTCTTTTGTGTTGTCCAAATTTTTAATAAACTGATCTTCGAAATTTTGAAGTAAACCGAAATTGACTAAAACTCATTAGACCTTTTCAAATTAACTAACTATTAGATGCGCTATTTTGTGGGGGATAGCAGGTACACCTTGGTTGGCATTTGAATAGGTTGCAAATGAAGACAACAGATTCGACCTTTGTACCAATTGGGTGGATCATGTAGTCGTGTAGATACTCCATACAGACAGAATCTCAAGAGTGGAGTGTATTTGTTTTAAAATATTTGTAAACAATCCTTCAATTCAGTTGCAATTACAAATCACACCAAAATCTATAAATTTATCTTTATCAAGAAAAATGTGAAATTAAGGGGGAAAAAACATTGGTCGATAATATGCTCAATTTTTTGATTAGTTTTAACTGTTCTATGTCGTGAATGTATTGATTTTAATTTTCCAATCAAATTATGTTAAAAAATTAGTACTAAAGACTTTGAACATTCATATTATGAATAAATATATTTGATTTCCATGTCTTAGATATATCACAACGAAATTGTTCTTTCTTTGTTGCAAACCATAAAAATAACCAGTTTAGGCTTTTGATTGTTTCTTCATGCTATTTTTTTTTCTATAATATTTGACCATGCTAAAGTAGACAGCAAATGCCCATTCATCCCCCATACTGCACACATCTAACATTCCCTATATCTTGCCTATCCATAGATTTGCAATTGTCTAATATTTAGCTGGAGGTTGCTAGAGATGGTACTGAATTTAAAAAGGGCTGCAAGGTTACAGACTTACAAATGTGTTGTTTGACAGACAAAATTTCACAGCTAGGATCTAAAACAGTGGTTGTCTATCATTTTGCAGTAGCAGGACAGGGGTTGGAGAAAGTATCAGTGTGGAACAAAGTTAGTAGTTAAGGGGTATAATAAGTTAGAGTCTATACAACTTCTATAATTGTAAGGGAATGGACTTCAATTTTTATTTTAATTTCATATTTTAGTTTGGAGACTGATGACACCATAGCAACATGGACTTCAATTTTCTTTTTTTCTCTTTATTAGTGTTTACTATGTAATTGAATTCTTAGCGATATTATCTACCAAACAACCCCTACCTTTGTAGTTTTTTTCTCACATTCTCAGTACATTATTAAAGTTCATGACTCCAATATTTTGTTCACACATTCCCCCCAGTAAACCGTGGATTAGGATATTCGCAAAGCATGAATTGAATATCAAAATGAAATGAGTATTCCTTGGGATAATGTTCTGATCAACAACTTAGATTTCTTGAAATTTGGATATTATGCTTTAATTGCTGTAAAATGAAATTTCATTGATCTTTAAATGAACTTTGTGAAGAAAATTGAATGTGTCATTCAGGAAATACAACAATCTTGACTGCAACCCGAACTGAATATCAACGAATCTATAATTTTGTATACTGCTATACAAACTTGCAGATGTGTGGTGACTCAAACTGCTAATTTTGATTCACCTCAGTGTTTGCAAAGTCGATACTATTCTATTGTATAACAAGTGTGTATTTACAACAACCGGTGCATAACATTCAATCAATTCCATTGTTTTGCTTACATTATACTAAAAATTACATCATAACCATGGTGCGTCTATTAAAAACCCATATATAAGAGAGTTTTATGAGATAAAAATCCTCAAGAAAATTTAGATTACAAATGGATGTAATGTGTATATGATACTAATGATTATATGACCTTTATTTATACAATTTATGTATAGTTTAGCATCAATCTCAATTTCCTACTATTGAATAGGTGTGGTGACTCAAACTGCTAATTTTGATTCACCTCAGTGTTTGCAAAATCGATACTATTCTATTGTATAACAAGTGTATATTTACAACAACCGACGTATAACATTCAATCAATTCCATTGTTTTGCTTACACTATACTAAAAATTACATCATAACCATGGTGCATCTATTAGAAACCCATATATAATAGAGTTTTATGAGATGAAAATCCTCAAGAAAATTTAGATTACAAATGGATGTAATGTGTATATGATACTAATGATTATATGACCTTTATTTATACAATTTATGTATAGTTTAGCATCAATCTCAAATTTCCTACTATGAAATCACAAATCATAATACCTTTGAGCAATACCATGCATTACAAGTGATTTTTCATTTATAGGATAACACAAATCCCGGTGCGTAGCACGGGTTCAACAACTAGTACTATAAAATAGTGGAGCCTAACAAGTGCCACATGGCGTGTTCTCAACAACTTGAGAATAGAACTTAAGCCCAATTGAAGCCCAGTTGTAGTTAAAAAGGAAATCCACCTTCCATGTCAACAGAGATTTATAGAAACCTTAAAACCCTTTAGAACTTGATTCTAAATCTCTTTTTCCTACTAAATTCTTCTTCTATTTAAAATCCTTAATTCATATATAAGAACCATGCTAAATACAAAAAATATTAATTATAAATCTCTACAAATTTAGGTTAAGAAGGGCATTAAAAAAAAACTCGGTTCAACAAATCACTTATAAAATCATTATAAAATCTCTACAAATTTAGGTTGAGAAGGGCATTAAAAAAAATTTGGTGATTTTCCATTTTATTGAATAACACAAATCCCGGTGTGTAGCACGGGTTCAACAACTTGTTAAGGGATAAACATTCTGCTAAAAGTCCAATTTTGATAATTTTAGTTTATGTATAAATAATTTGACAAATAATAATTGTTTAATAAAATTTTATTTATTAAAAAGAAAAAACTCTATATATCTAGATGGCTAGATGTCACAATAGGATCAATGTACTCCAACATCTCAGATTCTCATGCTCACCATCTAATACTGTTTTTTGATAAAGACCATTTAATACTGTTTGCCAAGTTCAAGAAAAAGGTGAATTATCTTACTACTTATTAATGAGGCTTGGGCAACTTGGAACAGTCAATTAGTGTCACTCACAGTTGGTCTTTTTGCTACTTTAAGACAAACCTTGATAGATTACACTTTTACATGGGTATATTAGTAATTTAAAATAATTTAATATTTTTTTAAAGATGTGTTGGCTAAAGTTGAGCCACAAAATCCACAATCTAGCTTCAGGTAATATCTAGCCATCTAGCTCTATACAAAAAAAAAAAAAAAAACACAAATCCCTTTTTTATATGTATTTTTTATTATAGTTTTGCTTGCAAAAATAAAATAAAATTAAAGGATAAACACTTTGCTAAAAGTCCGATTTTGGTAATTTTAGTTTATGTATAAATAATTTGACGAATAATTTTTTAATAAAATTTTATTTATCAATCAAAAAAAAAATAAAAACCCTAGATATCTATTTTTATTTTCATTACAATACATCCAACTAATGTGCATTCCACTTGTGCCAATAATTTGTTATGGTCTTCTATCATATAAAACGTCAAATCTTATTAACATCAAGATCTATCACCCCATGCCACCTAGAAAAATAAGGGTCCATTGACATTAACTTCTTGCGAGTGGGTGTCTTAAGTAGCTATCATTTTCAAAATATATAAAAGACAATTGCTAGCGTGAAAAGCCTTTCACTCGAAAGCTTCATTATATTCTGCCACATGTCCAACCTTAACTTGGATACTTACTAGTTCGGTTTTAGTTTTTAAATAAAATAAATTTAAACAAAATAATAAGGGCTTAAATACGAAAACAGACCCTCAAATAAGGAATACTCTACGCTCACAAACAATTTTTACAAATAAACTCACAAACTGATGTGTACGGTGATGTGGCATAGCCATGTCATCAACCTTCTTGTTTAAAAAAAAAATTCCCTCAAATTCATCTTCTCAATTCAAGGTTCCATCTCTATCTCCTTAATCTTGATTTTAATGGTGGAAAACCATAATTTCGATTAACCTCTTTGTTTTATTAAACCCAAAAACCTAAAATTTGAGAAATATCAATTGTTTCCAATGTCAAATATATCTTGAATACAATCATGAATACTGATAATGAAATTCTTGTTATCCAAAGATATTACAAAGTTCTCTTTAATTATTTCAATGATTTAAGAAAGATACCAAAGAGAAGATTGAACTGAGAAGAATTTATGAGGGATGTTTAAGAAGTGGAAGCTATATAAATATAGAGACATTAAGAGAGTGATATAAAAAAGGGAAAAGAATTCACAGTAACATATTTATCCAGGGTGTAAAGAATGAGGAAGAAGACTCGGAGAAAGAACTTGACTTTTATTTTTTTAGAGAGGTAGGGTCAGGGGCTGCTGATGTGTTTAGTCCACGTAAACAGACACATCAGTTTATAAATTTTTTTTGTGGGTTTTATTTGTCAGTGTAGAATTACTCCTCAAATAAGAGTCCAAATAAATTTAAATAAATACACCCTCAAGATGTGTGGTCCAGATTTGTTCAAATTCCACTAGGGTTACCCACATCCAAATAGGTTATAGTTTTTTTTTAGCGAACAAACTATTTTATACAAATTAAAAAAAAACGGACTAAGAAGTATCCAAGTTGAACTTGGACATGTGACAGAATATAATAAAGCTTTCATGTAGATAGGTGAAAGGCCTTTCACGCTAGAACTACTCTATATAAAATCTTATCTCATTACGATCCTACCAAGTACCGAAACGACAAAATGCTTGTAAACATGGATATTAGAGCTCCCAGATGTGTTAAGACTTGTCCTTGAGCTGAGTCATATGGTTACTCTTGGTAACATCATGAAAGTAGAAATCTGTTCGATAGTAACAATTGGGTGGTGTAGCTGTTCCAATGGGAAGTACAATAGCTACTCCTTTTGCGCCTGCAACCATAATAAGCTCTTGAATTGTTTCATGTTAGAGAAACTGGTCTAACAGACCTGTCAGACTGTTTCCTATTGCATTGAATGAACAAAGTGTTTTTACACTTAGTCCCACATGTGTTGTGGGAAGTGAGTAAAGATGTTTATATACAATAATTGCAACACTAAGGGTGATGTAGCCCTTTGGGTTTTCAAGTTTTTGCGCGATAGCGCAAAGCTATGCAATTAATTGTCCACCACACACGGGGTTCGGGCTCGGATAAGATAACTTATCTTTTTGGTCCACTTTTTAGTTAATTAAATTATGAATGGGATCACTGGATCATATTAAACCTTTACACTAACAGATGTGTCTGTTCATTTTGAAACGGTTTGTGCAATGGGTCTGACCCGTTTCATTAAGTCTGCAAAAGATGTGTCTGTTGAGAAAAGATGCCATGACCCTAATATCCATAAATTGGGAAAAGAGAGAGAATTTACAAAGTTACCCTCAATATGCCAATAAAAGGAAAAAGGATCATGACAGTAATCTAAATATACATTTGCAGAAGATAAAATCCATAACCATTTAAAGTCAAGTACTTCAACACAAATAGTTTGGACTCCCAATAGTTTCCATAAATAATCCGAAAACTCCAAATAATAAGATTCAAAAACTTCTACTGAGGTATTGTATTCCCGAATCAATAATAATCCAATAAATGAAATAAACTTGAGTAATCAACTGACAACGAATCAAAGAACTAAACCTACTGTGAAAGATAACTCCGGTAAATCTCAAACTCCCTCTCAGAACAACTGGATCAGCCCGAGCCTCCTGATGTTGCTCTCGATAGTACTCAACTTGCTGCTCTCCTCCGCCTACGCTCCATAAGGATACGTACCCACGTGCAAAACAAGCAACATGGGTGAGCAAATTATGCTGGTATGAGTAGAGGAGGGTAGGGAACTCCATTCCCAAAAATAATAAAATAACAGACTCCGCGGTCTTTATACATGTATCTCGTTTACTAAGTAAATAAACTATATGTTATAATAATACATTACCTGAGCTGCACCTCGTACTAGGATAGGTCGAGCCCTGCAAGAAATGTTAATTGACCTATCCTCCTGCAAAACTGTGTTAGTACAATAATATGTAATCCATGGCATTTCAAAGTCTCAACACTATATCTCAATCACTACCAATCAATCATTGCATCCAAACAACACTTCACAACTTATACCCAATCACTAGTACATCTCCCACAGGATGCACTCCACACATTTGCCATACCCACACTGCATCAGTGTGCCTTGACCATGGTTAAGAGCCTCTACGCGGAAACCAAAACCCAAGTGGGTGCTCACCTGCAAGCTTTGGCTAGCCTCGACGTATGCCTAACTCATGATCTCTAGTAGCTCCCTTGAGCTTTCTAATGTGGCGCCCAGACCAACCCCGAAGGCTATGAAGGTCTAAAGGGTCAGTTCCGCAGGCTAAGCCGTCTAGGAAATACCCAAATATAATCCAAGAGTCAACCCGCAGGCTAAGCCATCTAAGGTGCTAATTAATTTCTTAATCCTAATTCCACAGGTGCGGCAAATGTACTAATGCTTGGGCGACTACCAAAACATCTAAACTATCAATCAATCAAGTAACACTCGACAATAAAATTACACATCAACTTCACATTCCAATTCCATTTTGTATTCCTTTTACGTTTTTTTTTTCCAAATTAATCAAATACCGTCCATGGTATATAAAGCTATTCCAAGGCATTCATTAACAAACTCCTCAAATTTAATATCAAAATATTTTATGTTTTTCAAAATAAGAATTCTATCTACAGTACACCACAAAGAGAACACATTCGGCGGATAATATTTACTGTACCACTAAACTACATAAATCCCTATAGCCCTAGTCTCATTAAAATTCTATCTATTAGTATATATATTCCTAGTCCAAGTAGGTAAACAGTAACCAAGAGTGATATCAAAAACTCGACAATTAATGATCACACGTGCCCATTTCCATACAATCAAGCAATTCTGTAACCCAAAGTTCTAATGATTTAATGACTATATCAGATCAACTCATATCAGAAAATTTCAAGATAAGAAAACATATATTATACATACTTAAAACCATTTGAAATAAAAATTATTTAATAAACCAAAATATAAAGCAGTTGGTGAACAACTTGAAAACAAACAAATTTCAACACATAGCCCGTGCACTATTGTTAAACATTAACACACCATCATCACTTGATTGTATACCAACGGTTATTATCATATCTTTTTATTTATGTAATCAAATAGTAAGAATCTTAACATCTGTATATAGATGAATACTAATATTAAATAACAATATAATATAGATTAACTTATATCCACTCACCTACTACCACTATTGTTCGTCTTCTTCCACCAGCTTCTAATCTGTGCGAGTCTGTGGCGCTCCCGACACCACAACCACTGCTACTTCTTCTTCCCCCTTAACCCCAAATCTCTAAATGTTGAGTTTTCCGAAACTTCCTATCCTTTCCACCTCTGGGTCGCCGCCACTCTTTCTCTCTTTTCTTTTCGCAAACCTTTTTTTTTTTTTATAAACGCAAACAACTTCTGATCTCTAGATATAGCTAAGAATCTATCCTAAGACGGTTCATCCAACGCTCACTAATTAATCCAAGTGTGATCGTGCTCTCGAATTACCAGCAAAGAAAAATCTGTTCGTGGGTTATTTTTCATCAAGTTTGGTTTATTTAAACCATAGTCCTCCTATTTTATAGTAATTATACTTAAACCCTTGGTCCAGGGACTTGTACTCAATTACTCTTAATTCCAAATTAAAATTAGCATAAAATATAAAAGAGGGGGGTTTACAAAAGACGTTTTCCAACAGGTGTGTCTGTTGTGAACGGGCACGACTTAGCCTATAAATTGAATGTTATTCTGGCCAGTAAAGCACACAACTAAGTCTGCTTCTCTCTCTCTCCATAGAAATTCGAAGTGTTTTTCTTGTTTGTTCTCCAGTACTCTGCTATTACAGTGCAGTCTAGCAGACTATAGAACAGTTGTATCTTGGGAGACTAATCGTCCAGTATCTGTTTGCACCATAGCAGGGACGTAATATTGTCTTAAGGATATTGCCTCGGCAAGCTTTTGTTCATATCCTTAATCATCAACTTGTGTAGTAAGTGTTATTGTATCTGTGAATTCATTTAATAAATATTATTTGTATTCTATCTGTGTTATTAGAATCTCTACTTCTGTAATTCTTTGTGTTATAAACCTGACTTCATACAATATAATCCCAACAGACTTAGACAATATTAAAGTTGGTTTTTGTGTGAAATAAATAGGAATGACGACCGGTTCTTCAACTGTGAAGACTACTGAAGTGCCTGATCTGACTAAGATCATCACTTCTCAAGACAAGCCAGAGAAATTCAAGGGTGTGGAATTCAAGACATGGCAGAGCAAGAAGATGTTTTATCTGACCACCCTCGGTTTGGCAAGGTTCTTATCTGAAGATACTCCTAAGCCCAAACTTGGTCAGATGCTGAAAAAGACAAGAAAACATTCCAGGCTATTGACCCATAAAAGCATTCTGATTTCCTTTGTCCCAATTATGTTCTGAATTCGTTGTACAAGGTTTATAAACCTATTGTTACTGCAAAAGTATTGTGGGAGGCTCTGGAAAAGAAATATAAGACTGAGAATGTTGGTCTCAAGAAATTTGTGGTCGATAAATTTATGGACTACAAAATGATTGATTCTAAGTCTGTTTCTGACCAAATCCAAGAACTCCGGATCATCTTACATGAATTCCATGTCGAGGGCCATGTAATTGGTGAGACTTTCCAAGTGGCAGCAATCATTGGAAAGCTACCTCTTTCTTGGAAAGATTTCAAGCATTATCTGAAACATAAGCGCAAATAAATGAGTCCGTATGATCTGATAGTGCAACTGAAGATTGAAGAGGACAACATGGATACTGAAACCCGAAGTACTTTTGAAGCCAAGGCACATGTGGTGGAGACCTCAAAGCAAACTAAGACCTCCTCTAAAAAGAGGAAGAAGAATCAGTCCAACAATGCACCCAAGGACAAAGGTCAGAAAAAGTTCAAGAGATGTTGTTTTGTTTACGGTAAGAAAGGTTATTTTGTCAAAGATTGCAAGCACCGCAAAGATGAAAAGGCTTCTAAGGTGAACATGGCTGACATATCCAGGGAGATTGACAACCTGCACCTGTCTGTGGTGGTTTCTGAAGTGAATTGGTATCTAATACCAAGGAATGGTGGATAGACACTAGGGCTACCCGCCACATCTATGCTGACAAGAGCCCCTTCTCTACCTATCAGAAGTTGGAGCATGAAGAAAAACCTTTTATGGGCAATTCTGTAGTTTCAATGGTTGAAGGCTATGGAAAAATGGTTCTGAAATTCACTTCTGAAAACAATCAGTCTCAATGACGTTCTCCATGTACCTAACATCGGGAAGAACTTAATTTCTAGTTCTATCCTTAGCAAGAAAGGGAAAATAGTCTTTGAGTCAGATAAGTTTGTTCTGACCAAATGTGGGGTATATGTGGGCAAGGGGTATCTAGTTGATGGCCTATTCAAGGCAAACGTAGCCGTTGTTGAAACCATCAAGGCAATTATGTAGTCTGATTCTATTAATAAGATTAGTTCTTCTTACTTGCTTGAGTCACCACATTTATGGCATGATAGACTAGGTCATGTTAATTACAGAAAAATGAAGAAACTAGCAAGTTTATGATTAATTCCTAAATTTGACATTGATAAAACACATAAGTATGAGACTTGTGTGGAAGCAAAGTTTGCGAAACAACCTTTTCATTCGGTTGAAACAAGTACTGAGCCATTATGCTTAATACATACTGATTTATATGATTTTAAATCAATTCCAACTCGAGGTGGGAAAAAGTATTTTATCACATTTATTGATGACTGTACTCGCTACTGTTATGTATATTTACTTAATAGTAAAGACGAGGCTTTAAGTGCTTTTATAAAGTACAAAACTGAAGTTGAGAATCAGTTAGACAAGAAAATCAAGATCATAAGACCTGATAGAGGGGGGTGAATATGAATCTCCATTCGTTCAAGTCTGTGCTGAAAATGGAATCCATCAGACCACAACACCCTACTCACCTCCGCAAAATGGTGTTGCTGAAAAGAACAAAACTTTAAAAGATATGATTAATATCATGCTTATAACTTCTGGTCTACCTGAGAACTTGTGGGAGGAGGCTTTACATATGTCCAATTACATATTAAATATAGTACCACACAAGAAAAATGAAACCATATCATATGAGTTATGGAAAGGACGACAACCCAACTATAAATACCTTAAAGTGTGGGGGTGTCTTGCCAAAGTTATGGTTCCACCACCTAAGAAAATTAAACTTGTGCCTAAAACAGTTGATTGTTATTTTTGGGGCTTTGTTCAAACTAGTAGTGTATACAAATTTTAGTATTTAAATAGGCTAAACGATCGAGTTATGCAACGAAGTAGGGTCGAATTCCCAACTTATGCAACCAACTAAATTATGTTTAAAATAATCAGCAAACTTTGAAGTTTTTGCAAATGCAATGCCGTTAACAATCCTTAACAGATGTTAGTTTTGCTGACTGTATTCTATTTTTAATTTTTTTTATTGTTGACTGTGTAATAATTTATAGTAGACTATTTTTTTTAAAAAAAAAAAACATTTATTAAGATTTTAAGTTCGATTTGATAAATCCAATAGATTGAGAATTAGAAAATTGAAAATTGGGGTTTAGAAACCCAAAACTTAACTTCTTTTGAGATAACTCAATTTTATTTTATTTTAGATTTAGTTTTTTTCAAAAAAAAAAATATTTTTAATATTAAAAATTATCCGGTCAGCAATAAAACTAATGTCTGTTAGATTTTAGTTGACGGCATTGCATAAATTGGGAAAACATAAAAGTTTGCTGATAATTTTAAACCTAATTTAGTTTGTTGCATAAGTTAGGAATTCGACCCTACTTTGTTGCTTAACTCGACAGTTTAGCTATTTAAATATCAAAATAGTGAAATAAGTGTACTATTATTGAATCTCGTGATGCTACATTCTTTGAGAATGTTTTTCCCCATAGGAAGGATCACGTAGATAAAACTCCAAAACGGTGAGGTGTCTAATGAAATAAATGAACCAGATGACAATTCAGATGAGCCTGAATTAGAAGAGCCAAGACGTAGTAAAAGGGCAAGAACTTCGAAGTCATTTAGTCCATATTTTTTAACTTATATGTTAGAAACTGAACCCTACGACGTATAAAGAAGCAATGTCTTCTTCTAATGCTCCACTTTGCAAGGAAGCAATTGCTAATGAGATTGAATCTATTATAAGCAACAATACTTGGGAATTGGTTGATCTTCCGCAAAGAAGTAAAACAATGGGGTATAAATGGATATTTAAAAGAAAATTGAAACCAGAGGGTTCAGTTTATAAGTATAAAGCTAGACTACTAGCAAAAGGGTATCGTCAAAAGGAGGGCTTAAACTATTTTGATACATATTCACCAGTAACGAGGATAACATTAATTAGAATGTTATTCGCAATTGCAGCCATATTTAATATGGAAATACATCAAATGGATGTTAAAACTGCATTCTTATTAAAAGAGGAGATTTATTTGGAACAACCACAAGGATTTCAAATAAAGATAAAAGAAAACAAAGTTTGTAAACTGGTTGGATTATATTGTATGAACTTAGCAATATAACACAAAGAATTACAGAAGTAGAGATTCAAATAACACAGATAGAATACAAATAATATTTATTAAATGAATTCACAGATATAATAACACTTACTACAGAAGTTGATGATTAAGAAAATGAACAGAGGCTTGCCGAGGCAATATCCTGAAGACAATATTACGTCTCTGCTATGGTGCAAACAGATACTGGACGATTAGTCTCTCAAGATACAACTGTTCTACACTCTGCTAAACTGCACTGTAATAGCAGAGTACTGGCGAACAAAGAAGAAGAACACTTCGAATTTCTATGGAGAAAGAGAGGGAGGGAAATAGACTTAGTCTGAATGAATTGTGTGTTTTATTGGCTAGACTGCACTGTAATAGCAGAGTACTGGCGAACAAAGAAGAAGAACACTTCGAATTTCTATGGAGAAAGAGAGGGAGGGAAATAGACTTAGTCTGAATGAATTGTGTGTTTTATTGGCCAGAATAACACTCAAATTATAGGCTAAGTCGTATTTGTTCACAACAGACACATCTTTTGCAGACTTAATGAAACGGGTCAGACCCATTGGACAAACCGTTTCAAAGCCCGAGCGGTCAGATGGACGGGCACGTGTGGTGGACAATTAATTGCATAGCCTTGCGCTATCGTGCGAAAACTTGGTAATCTAAAGGGCTACACCCTTAGTGTTGCAATTATTGTATATAAACATCTTTACTCACTTCCCACAACACATGTGGGACTAAGTGTAAAAACACTTTGTTCATTCAATACAATAGAAAACAGTCTGACAGGTCTGTCGGACCTGTTTCTCTAACATTTCACTCTACTGGATTGAAGAACCATGCAACCCCGAGCATCTATTTATATAAAGACTTGTGGAAAATTACCATAACGCGGTAGAATTATTTGATTGTTAGAGTTGACAGAAAATTACTATTCTTATCCTGTTCAAGATACACAGAAATCTAGTTTGTGAATGTAATAATAATGATAGGGATGTGCATGTGATTCTGAATGTATGCCCACCACCTAGGGGACTTATGTGCATTATTAGCGTAGATGCTACTTCAACATGAAAAGGCTGATGGAGGGGTCATTAGAGCAATCCCAATGGAAGGGTATAATCCCAATGGAAGGGTATTTGGGAAGGGTAGAGTATGAAATGCCTTCCAAACTAAAAAAACCTCTACCAATGGAAAAGTGGGTCAACTTTTCAATGGGCAGGAGAAGTTACAATGTCATTTCAAAGGAGAAGAAGGTGCCATCGCAAATGACATGTGAGTTATATAAGACGGAATATAATGGTACTGCAATATTTGCAGTTTGAGAAGGGAGTTGTAAGTTGTTGCACTTCAATCACCACAATGAAATTGAAGCAATTGCAACTGCAATCCGCCAACTAGCAAAAAAATCTGGGAATCAAGATGATACAAGTCTATTCCGATTCAAAGCAAGCAGTGGAGAACGTCATCTTGGAGGGCCCAAGGGCAAGCGCACATGATTCTATTGTGATTTAAACACATCTAGAGTCCAATAGCTGCAGAGATTATTTAGCAAAACTGTGTAACATTAGTGACAGCTTATTGGTTTTTTCCTCAGGTCCGTTTAGTGAGCAAGTGGCTAAAATTAGTTAGGATGCCAAACCCCAGCTTACTTCTCTGCCAAAAAATAAAAATGAATAATTAGGCCGGCAACGAACTACCCAAGCTGTTGGTCATTCGCTCATGTTGCACTGTACTTCAATTCAGGGTAAGCGTATGGTTCTACTCGCTCCAGAGTATGCTTACTCAATGAAAGCGACAGAAAAGAGTGATGTAATCGTGTTGATTGAGCTGGTCAGTGGGAGGACGCCTACAGATGGAACGTTTGGTTTAGACATGGACATGGTCAGGTGGGTCAGAGTCACATATTGACTTGTCAACCCCTGCACGAGAAGAATTAGTACTCTGCACTGAAACCACTCTTACCTAACGAGGAATCCATAATTTTCCATGTGCTCGATATTGCATTAGAATGCACAAGAACTTCGCCAACAGAAAGGCCATCTGCTCGTCAAATTTGTGATCACATGCTTCATATATTCAACGATATTAAGTTGCCTGAGAAGAAAACGGGTAGAACTCTCCCGCACAAGAAATCGATTACGCCATCTGAAGCAACTCTAAAATAGTTTTCTTCCCTTTTGTTTGGAACAGCTTAAGAGATAAGAAATTCAGTCAATGTAATGTAGCGAGAATACACTACATATCCTTATGTAACCAGCGAATGAGCGCGCATATGGCTCAACGATAGTACCCCTCTTACAAAGGGGAGAGGTTGTGGGTTCGAAACATGTCAATAGCTAATTGTTGATAAAAGTTTCCTCATGTAATTTAAAAGGGTAGAGGTCCCCTCAACCTCTCTTCCCATAATAATAATAATAATAATAATTTAATCAGAATTTAAGACAGTTGTTATTTCTTCTCTGTGATGAACAAAGAAGATGAAGAAGAACAGAGAAAATGGTAGATTTTTTGCTTTAATTCTCTCTAAATTTAAGACAGTTGTTTTTGTCTTTTTATTAATGGAAGATAAAGCAGTGTAATGTGGGAGATTGCTTATACATGTTTCTGTGTTAGTTCATCCAACGGTGGCAATCAAAGATGTTTTTTCATCTAAAGGTTAAGGTTGTTGAATTAATGAAGAAATAGAAAATAAATTAAACAAAAGATATGATGTTGATGTTTTAAAGTTATCATAAGAGTACATATGTCCAACAAATATGTCAAAATCAAATTTGTGCTTGGGAAGATTACCCTCAAATGTGCTTATTTAGGAAGAAACACCATAAAGTTGTGCTTATTCGAGAAATTATCGTAAGAAAAAAAGTGGAATGCATTAATTGAGAGATGGAGAAAGAAAATGAGCTACGGATCCATCACACCATTTATTCCCTCTAGACTGACTATTCATTTTTTTTTACGTACAGTTTTCATATTCACACCAAACCATTTCACTATTACCATACTATTTCACTAGTACCTTACTATTCATTTCATCATTTTATTACCATATCCATTCTCATTTTCCCATACTCCTACATATCTAGCCCACACAAACTACTATTTCATTTCATGTACATCGATCCCTAAAGTCAATTGAACCCATTGAAAAACACATGGGAAAAGCTTTTGTATCCACTTGTTGAAAGTCCTAAATGTTGGCTATAGATGTGGTCATAGATGGTGCTATAGGAGTGGCTAATTAATGAGGTGGAAGACCATGCTTTGTTTTCTACGTGATTGCATAGAATCAAGTGTCATATAAAGACGTGCATACATTTGTTTAAGGGGAATTTTGGGAGGAGATACAAAGAAGTGTTGTAAGCTTATAAGCTTATTAGTGAAGTTACATTTCTTTGTATTTTTATATTCTTTTATGAGTAGCTAAATTCTTTAACTAGGAGTCAAAACTATCATTATGAATTTTTAAATAAAGTTAATTCTCCATTAGTTATATCCTTTCATTTTATTATTTAATGATTACTAATCTTGCTTCATTTGATATAGTCATAAGCTTTGGTTTTATAATTCTCTAAGTCAATTTCTTTGATTAGGTATACTTCCGTTTGATAAATCATAGAGTTGTACGAGATACCCCCGAAAAAGTTTGCACTCTTTGAGATACCCCCCCCCCCCCCCCCCCCCCACACACACACACACTTTTCTATTTGAAGCTGGTCAACCAAGCCATTGACCAGTGTTTTTTTAATATTGACAAAAATACCCCTCTCTTAATTAACTAATATCCTAGTCATCCAACTATATCACTAAATATGCCACATCATCTAAACTCTAGATCTAATCCTAACCGTTCATCAACATATAACCCTTTTAAATCTAATCCTATGGTCAGAACTTCTTCTTCTTCAACTTTTTTCAAATTAAACACTTCAAATCAAACCCCATTAAGATTTCTTCTCTCTCTCTCTCTCTCTCTCTCTCTCTCTCTCTCTCTCTCTCTCTCTCATAAACCGAATTTATGTTATTTGGATAATGGTGCGGTTGATTTCGTCGTCGAAGATCGCGGCGGTGGTGGTGGTGTTGAGTTGAGATTTTTTGTTAATGGGTGTGGTGGGAGTATTGTAAAAGAACCCAATCAAAGACAAAGAACACAAAGAAGAAGAGAATGGGAAAGTTGGTGTTGATGTGGGTTGAAGAGTTTTTTATTCAAATTTCAAAAAATTTGAATTTGGTGATGGTGGTGGTAGAAATTATGTGAAATTTGGTGGTGGTGGTGTAAAAACAATTGGAATATGTGAAATTTGGTGGTGGTGGTAGTGGTGTAATAAATGTAGTGGTGGTGGTGTAATAGATGTAGTGGTGGTGTGTGGTTAAGTTTTGTTATGTGTGAATAAAATTTGGCTTTGTTAAGAGTTTTGGTGGTGGTGGTGGTGGTGGTGGTGGTGGTGGTGGTGGTGGTGGTGTATTAGATTTACACAATGAAAAATTTGGGGGTGGTGGTGTAGTTAAGTTTTGTTAGGTGTGGATAAAATTTGGTGTTAATAATTTTGCTGACTAAGATTAAGTTTAAAATGAAGGAAGGGTATTTTCGTCTAACATACATAAAGACTGGTCAAATACAAATAAATAGCTTGGTTGACTGGTTTGAAAGCAAAATCTGTGGGGAATCTCTAATGAAACTTAAATCTGGGGGGTATCTCAAAGAGTTCAAACTTTTCTGGGGTATCTCAAAGTAGCTCTAAATCATACTTACATTAAATTCTTTGATGGTTTATACTTATGTTGATACATGATTTTTAAAGTTGTTATTTTTTAAAGCGAAGAAGATTAAATTTGTTTGATTTATTTAAAAAGGATTTTGAACGTTGTATTTTTTGTATCATTTTTATTGATTTATAGTAATGATATGAGTTATAGAAAGGGATTAATTAGTGGAGAATAAGATTTGTCAGATATAAATAGTGATAATGGAATCCTAAATATCTTAGTGTTTCTCTTAATTATTTGAATCTTGTATTTTACCGCTTTTGTTTAATTAGTTTTAATTCAAACTCCTATCTTAAACAGTTTGCTAGGATTAAGATTTAGTTAATCTTACATTGATCTTTCTATCTCTTGTCCTCGTGGATTGACTCGTACTTGCTCAATTTATTTCGATAAATCGTACGATTGTGATATTATTAGACATTTTCACGACAATTAGTGAACTTTGTCTGGTGTGCAAGAAGAGCAAACTGCATGCTTTCGGAGACCATGCGGCTCATTGTAAGCATTATCCTGGCTTCAAGTACATGCATGACTACGTTAGAGATATCTTATGTAATATATTCTGGTGGGTTGGAGTACAGGTTAAGAAGAAAGCTCCCATTAACTTCCTCACTGATCTTAAGGAAAAAAGATCGACATTACGTCCTGCTGATATTCTAGTATACAACTGGTCTGAAGGCAAACATGCATATGTAGATGTTACAGGGACAACTCCGATGGTCGAACTGGGTACTGAGATTTTTGAGGTGGGGCTAGTAGCTAGCAATGCAGCAGCAGAATAAGTGGAGAAATATGATGGAGCTTGTAGGGCAAACTAACATACTTTCATCCGTTTTGCATTTAACACATTTGGATTGCTAGGCTCAGAAACAGTTGAGCTCTTCAGGAGAGTGTAGAAGGTAATGGATAACAACATGATGACTGTTGGTTCAAACGAATACGCATTTAAGAGAATCGGGGTTGCTATTCAGAAAGGACTTGCAACGCAATTTATAGCGTGTTTTGTAACTGTACGTAAAATATAGGTCGGAGAAGATGATCGGAGAATGGAGGAGAGGGAGTTTTTAATGTGGAATTGGCTGAGCTATCTGGAGAGATAGTTGCCTACGTATCTGAGGTTGACCAAGTCCCAGAATCAAGCCTACGTGGTTCGTATTTATAGGTGAATTGGGACAACGAATATCTCATTAATTGTCCAACGGTGGGATCAATTAATGAGCGGATATTTTGGATCTAAGAATATATATTGTAACCGAAGAAATCAAAACGTATGAAGTTTGAATGAGATCGATGAAGGTCGAGTTAAGAAGTATTCACGTCGAGTGAGCTTGAGTAAAAATAGGCTCACGTCGAGTTAGGTCGGGTGACATTTATAAATAACGAGTGTCAAGTGAGTTCGAGTAAAAATAGGCTCACGTCGAGTTAGGTCGATATGAGTATTGATTTGCGAGGTTGACGAGCCTAAATATAACGGGACCCATAAGTTATAGTAATATATTCACATGCACCACCTTCCACCTTTTTCTACTACCAACAAGTTTTCTTACCAAAACTTTTCTGTTTCATACCTTTTTTTTTTTCTTATAAACCATATGTTTACTGATTTTCATTTTTTTTTCTTCAATCTTACGTGTAAATTATATTATATATTTATTATAATCAAATATTAAATTTAATATGTATTCTCTAATACATATCATACTTCATGCGGCTATTAATTAATTTATAATCTTACTGAATATTATATCATAATCATTTAATAAATAATTTTTATTAATTAAAATTTATATAATATAATAATAAAAAAACTTAAACAACATATCTTAATCGTATTTAGATTTTTCTATATAATACATCCAACGTATGTGCATTCCACTTGTACATAATAAAATTCTCAAAACAACCCGCTTTGAAACAAACTTTGTTATGTTCTCCTATCCCATATAACGTCAGATTCGTATTAACTTCTTACATCAAGATCTCTCACCCCATGCCACCCCCAGAATTTAGTCTGTTGTGATTTTTTTTGCCTAGGATTTGTGGGACAAATAAAACATTGCCACGTATGAGTGTTGTTTGGTAATTTTATAGACACATAAAAGAATTTTATTAGTCACACAAACACACACTGGATTAAATTTCTCAAGCAGCTATTTGTTTCACGTGAGTGTCAAGGCTTAACCACACGTATGTATTGGTGTTTAAATGGGGCTGATAGTTTGGAGTTTGGACTGAGCTCAACACAGCTGATTGTTTTACTAGCCCATCTCCATATTCCCAAAGTTGTGCCAAAAATCAGAAAGAGATGAAGCAGCAATTGTCAGAAGTTCTTCAAAGCTAATACTATAAAGCAAGTAACTATTCTTCCGCAAATTGGTAATGATAGGCTTGTTTGGACTCCTAACCCTGCGGGTAAATTCACCACCAGGAGTGCGTATGAAATACTTTTACAGGAGCAACAGAAAGTGGAATGGCACCAGGTTGTATGGGGCAATAAGGCTATCCCTCGACACAGAATCACCACCTGGATGCTATTATCCGGCTCACTGCCTACGCAAGACAGGCTCATCAATAAAGGTATCATATCCAGTTCCTTGTGCATTCTTTGCAACTCAAACAGGGAAAATAGCAGACACTTGTTTTTCCAATGTCAATACTCACAAGCTATATGGAGTGGAGTTAAAGCTTTCATGGGCATCACCTCGAACGAAGTTCTAGCACAAGTTGAATGGGAATATATTATTCAGAGAAGTAGGAAGAAGGGTATGAATGCAAAAGTATTCAAGATTTTGGTTTGTGCCACTATTAACTTTATCCGGAGAGAACGAAATCAGAGGAGGTTCGAAAGCAATGCTAGTTGAAGCTGCTCGAGACAGATGCATTAAAGATATGAGGTATATACAGAATAAGCTTCATGAAATGGAAGATTCAGTTGCCAACAGGGTACTGGCAGACAGATTGAAAATCAACATCAAGTTCAAATTAAAGCCAAAGAATTTCTGCAAATGGGAGCCTCCTCCTGAGGGCAGTCACAAGCTCAATGCTGATGGTGCAGTACAGAAGAACAAGGCAGGGTCGGAGGGTTGCTTAGGGACTCATTGGGCAACACAGTGGCAGCATTTGTAGGGAGCTCTACTGACAAAGAAGTAATAGTCCAAGAGATGGCAGGAGTGCTCGAAGGAATGAAACTAGCCGACAAGCTAGGTATCAAGAAGTTACAAGTATGTTCTGACGGTCTTTGGTGCATTAAAATTCTGAAGAATATCACTAACTCACCTTGGTATTGTCTAAGACGCCATTCTTTCAGCTGGCTATGAGTTTTCATGAGATAGAATTTGAACATGTTTATAGGGAAAGCAATCAGTGTGCTGATTATTTAGCTGGCTTAGGATGTTCTGATGATGTAACTTCAATTAGTTTTGTACCCACTATGGATGAAATATTGTGCAGGCATGTCTCGGATGACATGTTAGGTACAGTCTATGAACGAGTGTAACATTTTTTATTTGAAATACAGGTGGGGGTCTGCCTAACCCCAGCTTACTTATAAAAAAAAAAAACAGAAGTTCTGCAAGTATTCTATGTGGTGCATTGTCATAACTTTGCATGAATACTACAGACCAAGGAATAAGGCATGACATTGCAAAAACAAAAAAAATGCAAGTATTCTATGTGATGCATTGTCATAACTTTGCATGAATACTACAGACCAAGGAATAAGGCATGACATTGCAAAAACAAAAAAAAAAAAAAACACGAAGTTGAGAGCATAAATACCACCAAATGACGTGAAGTGGATGAGAGAGAGAACGCTGGAAATCAAGAATCACACTACTAAATGCTCTCAATGAGAAAACCGCGGAACACACAACAGTGCAGATTTTTAGGAAACTTGAATCCAACCAGCCAAGATCATTTTGGCTGGGGAAAGTCAACCAGACATCTGCGCTCGCATCATAGGGTAATCTCTGAACTGGCCATATTTTAATCAATCCTAGCCTCTGCTAACCATAGTTCGGTATCTCATCTCACAGGATCGTCATGATTCATCAACAACCACTACTTTCAAAACTACATTTTAAGACAAAGCACCAGTCATATATGAAGATCCTGCAGAGGATGCCTCATTTGTAAACAATGCTTACCTTCCAACAAAAAATTGTCAAGATCTTCTGCATGGTTTGATGACAAAATGAATTACTTCATCTTAGAAAGAACTCAGAGAGCACTTGTTCACAGATAGGATACAAACGACCAGCATATGATGTCAGCTACAGTAGCAACAACAGATCAGATCCAATATTGCGCTAGGGTGAACCATCATCCAACTAAATGATTCCGCTCTTCAGCCTCGCCACTACTTAACAAATGTCGATCTCAACCTTAAACTAGGGAATTTGAATATTATTCTTGACCATAAGATGTGAATCTGCGAACCAAGAGTTTTGTATAAATACTGTCAGCACACGTGCAAGAAATTAAGAAAAACTTGAGAACAGTTCCATGAAACGACAAACTAGGCGTAACTAAGGAATAGGTAAGAAAAAACACTATAAACAGGGACAGAGAAGAGGAGGAGAGGAGGGAAGTGAATTCATCGAACTACCTGCAATACAAATTCCCTAATTCATTGGCAGTGTCTTTTAATTTAGCAATCCTTACACGCTATCAAGATTACCGAAAATTGTCACCTCATCATTCTCAAGCACCTCAAATATCCTGTGGGTTTAACTGGCCCCAACACAGAGCATCCTCATCCTCACTTTTATAATCATCAACCAAAATTCCGCAGCTTGCTCTTGTACTTTCTTGAGCTAAATGAAGGTGACAGTGTAAATTCTTTCCATTTCTCATCTGAAGACAATATTTGTCTGAGGTATCGACCTCGTACGTATAGTTATCTGCAATAAACTCTTCATATTACTGACAAGCATCACCTCCACTTATTAATATCCAAACAAACAGCTTCCAATAACTCGAGTATATTTAATCCCTTGGATCCTGTCTTCTCTACTCCTCGAGATATTCCAAAACCCTTTTATCTCACCACATACATTCCTTTTAACAGTCTATGACTCACACTACCAAGCAGGGAAGCACTATTTTCCTGTTTTTCTTGCATGTGCTCAAATCATAACTCTGCTTCATGATAAATTTTCTTTCTCAACAAATAGCTGTAACCACCTGCCCACCTTCACTAGCTAATAATAATAGATATAAGCCTAGGTTGAGAAAGCTTCCAATTCAAAGAAAGCAACTCCAAGAAGGCAAATAAAAGAAAAGGGCGGGGAACTCACAACTCTTACGAAAGCCATCACTCGGATAAACTATCACGTACAAATTCTAATTATAGAGAATAAAACAAAAACAAATGCATAACAATTACATCAATATATAACTAATACAATAAAATCAACAATAAAGACTTCCTTCCACATCTAAGATTAACTAGAAGCGTAGTTCTCTCCATTGGAAGACGAGGTCATCCACAAAAGCCAAAAACAAATAGATTGGCCATTAGCCTTGAGGGTGTACCTTCAGGGACTGCCATACTAATGCCAAAAAAGAGAGGGTGTTCTAGTCTTTCTGTAAATAGTGATATATTTTTGGGGTTTAATGTCCATAGAATATATTCCATCAGTAGAAAAATGGATGAGAGTTTGCATTAACCATTAAAAAGGCCCCACAAGTTTTGCCATCTCAAGGATCCTAGGGCACAGACTTTTCAGTGGGTGGTTCCGGTGTTTCCTTGATAAATAGACCTATCAATCAATAGTAGGAAATTTAAACAGATTTGTGAAAAGCTTACAGATATATCCTCTCAGTTAGTTGTCAGTATCCTATCTCCGTATCTAGTTTCAATGTATCAACTACTTGATGGCTTTAAGGTTATAATTTGTGGACTACTTGTTCGCTCAAGGATCTTAGGGCACAGTCGGGTGTTTCCATGAACTAGACCTATCAATCAATAATAGGAAATTTAAACGGATTTGTCAAAAGCTTAGAGATATCTCCTCTCAGTTAGTTGTCAGTATCCTATCTCCGTATAACACCACAAGATGACAAGAGTATAATTTCGTTGGACATATATATTGGTTCCCTCGGGTGGTCATAATTAATAATAGTTCTATAGACATTAGTGGACTGCTTTTTCAAGCATTCGGCAATATGCTATCAGGGTGACATGTTAGCACTCTTTCCAAACATGTAGAACTCCATACATTTTTCCCTCTTTCCTGTCCGCATGAGTTTTTAGCAGCAAAAACCAATAAATTCGAAGAAACTAAACCATCAGAAAGATTGGATCTATTACATCAGCCACTATCAGATGAACGTCGTAAGAATTAGAACTCCAATTTCATCACCTGGTTTTGTTCACGTAAAAGCCACTCAGTTAAGATACTGTGTTTATGCTCTGGAACCTAATCTAGACAGGACTACTATAAATTTTGTTTGGGCCAATTAAATATTTCCTTGTGAAATGAGATCACATACAATCTCTCCCACAAACAAAGATAGCTATGACTGTAAGAAACTTAAACTTCTAATGTGGTGTCTCTCGGAGAATAGCTTTTGCAGGTATGGTTAGGAAAATTGCATGGTATGGCAATTTGACCCAAAACAAAGATTTACATGCAGACTCACAAATCGAGCGATTTCAACAAATATTAGATTAGCTTAACTACTTCCTTTCCAAAATAGTTGAGCTTGGGAGCCAAGTCTTAAATCAATCATATGTACACAGCACATACGAGATGCACATTGTATATATCTACCAGAATCATACTAATCAACTAACACAAACTAAATAGTATGTCAACCACTCAAGTCAAAAGAGAATATGAAAAAAAAAAAAAAAATCAAATTGTTTCAAGATGCATTATATAATAAATAACAGATGCTCATTGAACCAACAATTAAAAACAACCAAAAGAGAATATTAACAGTACAAGTTTAAACGAAAAATTGTAAGGAAAAAGAAAATGCCACATGCTTCAAAAATAAATGCAATCTACTTCACCCTTTTCTTAAATACGTAGCCTACCAGGTAATGGATAAGAGCTACTCATCCAATCCTGCATTCAAAACAAGCATACAAATACATATTAAAACTAATTATCAAAACCAATTCAATTTTATAAAAAACATAAAACAATTCAACATGCGCACACAAGTTCACAACAAGAATCAAAATCAAGCAAGACAAGGACAGAAAGAAACCAATATTCACAATTGTTAGAATCATGAGGTGGAGGCAATCCTAAAGGTCTGGATCCTTGGCACAGGTATGATTGGCTCATGATAATGGGCAGAGTCAGGGGGCAGCATAAGCTTCACCAATCAATTCACGTAATCAAACTCTTGCAGATAAGCTAGGTTCGTAAAGCAATCCGACAAGATTATTCCTTCCCATTGCCTGCGACTTGCTCCGTCCACAAATTTCATTCTCTGGCAACCAATGCCAAGTCTTGTCTACAAAATTATAGATAATAGACTGCCAACCTCTATGCGTACTAAAGCACATTAAATCACCATGACCTTGGCATTGAATCAAGACCGAATGCGGTGAATGTATCTTCTTCAACACCTCATCTGGCATTTCCACAACCTTCACCCACCTCGACTTCTCCAAATTCAACTCCCATATACAAATACTCCTAATCAGATAATCTTCCACAATCTTCCCTGCCAAATACAGTTTTCCTTGACATATTAAAAGTGAAGGACAGCGAATATCTCCAAATGGCATTTTAACATTCAAATCAATCCAAACCCTTTTCTCCATATCATAAGCAATAAGTCGATACCCTTGAGAAGTATTGAGCGGAGTCGCAAGGCAATAAAAGAATCCATCATGCCAAATGGCATGTACCTCAAACCAAAACTGCAAGAATTCTTGATTTGAACAACACTGTTGTTCCCAAATTCCAGTCCTAGAATCATAAACTTCAGTAATACTTTCACTGGACGCAGGCTCAGATGTCCCCGTAACCAAAATCTTATAAGAATCACTATTACCAGCAGTACCACCACCAACAACACTACTAGTCATAGCAATCATACCAACAATATCAATATATCGAACTTGAGGCATATCAGGTAAAATTCTATAAGAACTAGTAACAGGATTACAAACAATCAAAGTAGGGTAATCAGAATTACGATTTCGAAAACACAAAAGACCACCTGATGAAGCTAATAACAAGACTTGTGAAGATTCAAGAGAACAACGATCATATAAAGGTAGATTATTCCAATTTCCAGATCTAGGACTATAAGCAGCAACAATACGACAAGTATGATAAACAAGAAACCATAGATCTCTAGATGAGATTTGATTCCATAATTCAATAAATGAATTTGATTTTAGTAATTTGTTCCATTGTTTACATACACAACGACAATCAAACACACTTGAAATTGGAAGATTAGCAATTATTCTTTCTGTTAATTCTTCTGGTAATCTATTAAATAGATTCTTCATTTCTTCTTCTTCTTTCTGTTTCTTCTCCATTTTTATTTTGATCGAATTTAGATTTAATTGAGTCAAATAGATTGAAGTGTTGAAGAGAAGAAAGTTGCAGAGTTTTCTCGTTATCTAACGTGTTAAAGAGGCATAGTGAAGAAGAGAGAAAAAAGAAGAGAGAATCATTCATTCATTCATTCATGGTGTACATTCGTACGGTTTACGTCAGCAAAAACGGTTGGTTGGTCGGTCATTCACTCACTCACACTGAAATGTTTATCTTACTGGACTAGGCTTTTGAATGCCCAAATCCAAACATCTAGGCCCAACTTGCTCTTCCTCCTTCATATGGTACTAGTTTTTGCAGTATCTTGTACACCAGTACACTACAATGAGCAAGAACATGTTGCATAGAATAGTTTGAGATTTCTTCCACCAAATATGCAATGTTTAAAGTGCAGCTCGAAAGAAATGCATTTGGCGTTTTCCCCATATTTTTTATACTAGAATACTACAAGCAAACTGCAAACATATCACGCAAAATGTTTGACGACCTCTATTCAATGTTAACCAAAGCCTTATTTAGGCTTCTGGCTAGATGTTTGAATTTTCTGTATTCAGAAATCAGAAATTCAGAACATACAACTTTGCACATAATGCCTCATGAGGGCTATATGCCTATACCATTGCATAACAGCACAAACTCCAAACACCAACCTAAATGATACTACTACAGTATATTGATTCCCATGAAGCATTGCAATTTGCATACTGGCCTGGTTCTATATGGAAGCAAATACCGTATATTGCAGAAGGAGGCAATGTGGTAATCACAGCTACACAAAGATGATTTAGTAGGCAATATTTGAGAAACTTTGAATTGGGATTGCATCCATGAATATAGACTGACTCATATATAGAGACACACTTGAGTGGTCTCCAAGACATCTGCAAACTTCTAAACTCCCTTCTTGATTTACAAAACACAATGTGTATCAAATGAAGTTCAGTAATCTATGATATAGTTAACACTTAACAAGAGTAGATTAAAATCAATGAGAATCATCAAGAAAAATAATCAAATTAATTCCAATTAAATTGAGTAAAGGGACATTAAAAGTTAAGCCTTGATAAAACTCTGACAAAGACAAATTTTAAATCTGCTTGAATCAATTATCAAATATCAAGCTCTAACCAGAAGTTTCGAAAAGTAGTATTGTCTCTTCGGGTAGTTCGATGATTTTGAGCTACACTAGTTCTGGTGGTTATAGAAATCAAAGAAAAGAGGACTACTCATTCACTCCACTTTATTCAATGGACACTATCTTGGGGTTCATGTATCTGAACCTGCAAATCTCTTCAAAGAAGTCATCAGCAGAATTGTGGGTGTTCTTCATTTGAAGTATTCTTATGGCCATCCTTTTCAGGTTCTTTCCATACTTCAACAATGATTCAAGAGTATTCATTTTCTGCTCAGCATTTAATGGCGATCTCACGGTAATCACGACCTCCTCCAAGTTTGGAATTACAAATCTTGAGTCCACCTGCAATTAATTTTTGGAATATTTTTCATCAATTAACGATTCCGTAATATCTTCATTCAAACTACATACTTAAGATCTAAGAATGCTGGGAGACAAAACAAATGATAAACTCACCCTTCTTAGACTATTCTTCTGGCATAAAGCAGCAAACAATGCTCCATGCATCTCAAATCGTTGCAAACTGCGATGCCCATTAAAAAACTCAACCAAATCAATCTCTGGGAAGGGCTGCAGCGTCTCGAAATCTCCTGTGAATTCAATCTTCATAATTAATTGCTTCACCTCTGTAGCACATTTAAGTATAGTGCTCACTGCATCCCAACACCACTGAACACCTCTAATGGATAAAAACTCCAGAGATGGAAGTTTCCCAAAAACAACCCTATAAACTCTACCTGAAAAAACAAATAATTAAAACAAAATTAAAAATTCAATTCTAAGAACAACTCTAAAATGAATATTTAGATATGAAGATTTTACCTGCATTGTTAGAAATTGAGAGGGATTTCAAACAATCAGTCTGATTGACTTGAATCCAACTACAACCTTGTACTTCAAGTTCTTGAATCTTGGGCGATTTTAGATAAAGCGAACTATTGCCCAAACCATAAAAATCCAATCTACAATGCAACAACTGCTCCAAATCAAATGAAACAGATCTTACCCCATCACATCCAAGCAAAGACAAACTAGTAAGATTTGGGCAAGCTCGAATCGCATCGGAAAGCGCTTCATCTTTCAATCTAGCCCCAACAATTTCCAAAACAGTAAGTTTTTCAAATCCAACCCATTTTGGAGATTGATTCATTAAAACACCCCAAAGTTTCAAACTCTCTAAAGATCGAATCGAATCAAGACAATCTAACTTTGATGGACTTTCTAAAGCATTACCCTTATCAGAAAGACTATCCATACGAAGCTCAAGATGACGAAGAGATCGATTAGAAATCAATAACCATTGTTTTAATCCATTAACAGAAAATGGACAATAAACCACAAGTTCTTCTAAACGAAGAATGGTTGAAATTAAATTGAAAATAATAGTATCTGGATGATTTTCTCCAGCAATGTTGATGTTATCGAAAGAATTACGAGGAAAGTAAAGTTTACGAATAAATGGGGTTAATTCTTTCCAACGTTTAGAAACAGAATTGCAAATAGCTACATCTTTAGCATTATTCATGTAAGATAGAACGTTTTGAACCATGGCTTCTGGTAAAACATCCATCTTATCTTGAGTAATGAAGAAGAGACTCAGAATATGGGTTTTATTAGAGAGAGAGAGAGAGAGAGAGAGAGAGAGAGAGAGAGAGAGAGAGAGAGAGAGAGCTGTTTGGTATGATTTTATAGAATAAAGAAGATGAGAGTTGTGTTGTGTGTGTTTTTCAAAATTTAAAATGAAGGTTAACAAGAAGGGTCCCGCTTCTTTTGAACATTTGAAATTTGGACAAATGGTTTTTTACAGGTATTATTTTAAACCGTTTTTAACTTTCAAATGCCATTTTTATTTTTTAGGGTTAGATAGCCGCCTTCCGTGCTTCTCGCCTTCTCCAATCTGCACTGCAGAGGTGGTCCCCAAAACACCCAAGTTCCCAAGGCCCAAGCTATTTTTCTCTCACCAAAGTCTCTTTCAAAGTTGTAATCTTATTTACTCATTATTATCAGATTTTGATTGATCAAGCAAAATACTTTTTAAGTTTTAATTACAACTTGATCATAAAATTTTAATTGAGATTATGTAAATTGATTACAAAAGATTGGCTTAATTACAAATTTCTTAATTTGTTTCTAAAATTTTTTTGAGATTTCTGTGGAAGTAAATGATAATTTTTTTCGGATAGTTTGTAATGTTTCATCACTATAATCACTAAAGCATCGTCAAATCTTTTAAGAAAATATGGAATACTCTTGAACACAAATGCAACGGTGAGGAAGGGATATACGGTTTTACCAATAGGTCGAATCCTGAAAAAATTGGTTTAGTTGACTCAGAATTGATGCTACTTAGTTAAAGAGTCAGTGTTAACTCAAGTCATCTGAAAAGCCGGATCAAATCTGATTTCAACCTCCAAATTTTGTACAAAAACTCGATGAATCAACAATTCTTTTGTGAAGGTGCTTGTTTAAAATGTTGTGCGCAGCGGAAACTAATGCACAAATAATATGATTAAACTAATGTATGAAAGTAAAACAAAACGACAAAATCAAACAAGCGACCA
Organism: Aquilegia eximia; assembly: GCA_023053565.1. Taxonomy (NCBI): domain Eukaryota; kingdom Viridiplantae; phylum Streptophyta; class Magnoliopsida; order Ranunculales; family Ranunculaceae; genus Aquilegia; species Aquilegia eximia. The sequence goes on from JALIGU010000003.1 coordinate 19,128,490, forward strand.
CACAAGACACAAGATATACGTGGTTCGACAATATGCCTACGTCCACGGGGAGAAAGGATGATGCTTTTCTTATCGAGACAATTGTACAAGCCCTCACAAAGAAAACCGAAGTCTTCTTCCTCACAAAAGTTCTTAAACTCTCTAATGGCTTCTCTCAATCTCTCTCTTAGAAAACGTAATTAGGTTTTTCCACTTCTATTTGGCTTTATAACATAGCCTTACAATAGACCACGAATTGGGCTTAAACAGGGCCCATATCGCACAAAAGCAAAGGGGGACGTACATACGTCGAACGAACGTTCGTACGTCGGACCACAACGAAGTAGTCTGTGCTACAGGACGTACGTACGCCCTAACTACGTACGTACGTTCCTGAACGATACCATCAACGTTCGTACGTTCTTTGGTCCAAAAGTTATCTGTGATGTTGAACGTACGAAAGCCCTAACTACGTACATACGTTCCTGAACAGAAATCTTCCCTTTGTCCTTTTCTTTTTCACAAAAAACCCAACAATTTTCCACCTCGGCGAAGATTCAATAAATCTAAGCCGACACCAACAATAACACAAGTCACAAACTCCCACACATGTCCCGAAAGACCACCTCGGCTGCACCACCTCATGGTTGCCTACGTACCCTTCTTTTAAGGGATCAAGCCATCGTAGTTCACTTCAAGATATACTATCAACTCGAAGGAAGAATATGGACCAATTCTAAGCAATAGAACTTAGTCCCATACAGCACTTTAGTCACGGTAATATTCCAAGCTTCTGTCGGAGACAACGCTATCATAGAATGTAATGTAGACAACCTGCTGATAGATCTCACTGCCAATGTAAACACATATCCAGGAGTAGACCAACGTCTATCAAAGTGACAATCATACTCAACATCCACATAACCAACACACCGCAGCCTCAAAGTCCTTCCATGTTGAATTAACAAACCAACCTCCACACTACCTTGAATGTAGTGGAACATCCATTTCACAGCTTCCCAATGTCTCACATCAGGATCATGCATGTATCTACCTACAATGCCCACTGCTCGTGAAATATATGGTTTGAAACACACCAACTCATCATACTTTGCAACTCCAAAACCACTAGGCTGAGACAAATAAATCTCCTCATCTAGCTCACCATGTAAAACAACCGTTTCCACATCAAACAGAGCTAATACCAAATCAGATCGCACTACCAAGGCCATAAGCATGCAAACGTTTACCTTCAAGTGCACATCTTTACCTGGAGATTCTTCTTCCTTCTTAGGCAATCTAGTTGCAATTGGACCCTCATCAATAGGATCACCATTTTCTGCATCTTCAATTGTCTCATCATCTGTCATGCCATCAGAATTTGAAACACCCAAAACCCTTACAAGAGTTTCCACATTAGATACAGAACCCACTGGAACATATGGAGATATGCAAATCTCCACCCACTGCAAAACCTCTTTGGTCTTGTTCTCCACCCGCTGAGAACTCTCAGGCTTCAACATAGAAACCTCCATAAGAGTTTTACCACTTATCACAATCAAAGGCAACTTGTTAATAAGATGACATGTCTCAACCTGAAACACTTTGCCTAATCCAGCCATAGACAACATGTGTTCTGCCACCCTATTCTGTTGCAGTGTCTTTCTCACAGTGAAGTGACGCTCAATACCCTCAGTCTGACATACTTGCAAGACCGGATCATCTTTGTACTCTATGTTATTATCTAAGCACAATATCATGATCTTTGTGTCAATTTGGGCCTCAACTAGCTTCTTCCACTTCAATATTTCTAGGACTTCATCCTTATGCTTCATGATGTACATCCACGCACGCCTAGAAAATTCATCAACTAAAGACACAAAATAAGACTTACCTCTCCAAGCTGCGTACTTGGTAGGTCTCTAGACATTCATGTGAACATAATCAAGAACTCCACTCATACAATGGATAGTTGAGCCAAACTTTGCTCTTGTCTGCTTGCCCAGATCACAATGCTCACCGAACTCTAACTTACAGGCGATAACACCCATAAAAAACCTTTGCTCCGTCATTGTCTGCAAAGATTTTTCACATTTATGCGTCAACCGCATATACCACAATTTGGTAGTCTCTCTAGCAAACTTCGTTGTAGCCTCTGACATGGCCACATCACATATCACTGTACTACCCTGCAAGAAGTGCAAGTTACTTCGTCGAGTACCCTTTAGTAATACCATTGCACCAACCATAACCTTTAGAACACCATTCTGAGCTACTACCTTGTAACCTTTAGCTTCTAAAGTACCAAGTGAAATAAGGTTCTTTTTCAAATCAGGAATATATCTTACATTCCTCAGCTCTCTTATCTTTCCATCAAACATCTTCAATCGAATAGTACCTATCCCCAATACATGACAAGGTTGATCATTCCCCATCACTACTACACCATTATCTAGCCTTTTATAGCTAGAAAACCATTCCCTTATGGGACACACATGATAAGTACCAGCCGAATCTAATATCCACTCTTTAGCACTAGTGGAACAATCGATGGATGAAACACATAAAGAATAATCAGAACCATCATCTTCATCTCTATTAATATGTGCAACATTTACCTCAGAGTTATTCTTCTTGTCCTTTGCCTTGGCTTGAAGACAATCTTTCTTCCAATGCCCTTTCTCATGACAAAAAGAACATTCATCTTTTGCTAGAAACCCCCTCTTCGGCTCCCTACAAGACTCACCCCTACTATTGTAGCTTCCCCTTGCCACTAAGACCTCTGGTGTTGAGCTTTTGGACTCATCTTTGTCCTTCTTCATACACGCAGCATGATTTAACAATGCTACAGAAATCTCACTATACACCAGCTTGTCTTTTCCATATGTAAGTGTGATAGCCAAGTGTTCATATTCGTCCGGTAACGAATTGAGGAGACACACTGCCTTGCTTTCATCACTTACATCTGCTCCAAGATTTACCAAGTCGGCAATTACCTTGGTAAAATCATTAAGATGCTCCGCCATTGAAATATCTCTTCTCATATCTATTTGATAAAACTTTCGAAGTAGATAGTTTTTATTGTGGATAGTCTTTGTCATGTACTTCTCCTCCAATTTTCGCCACATCTCCTTTGCAGAAGCATCATTCATCACAAGGTATTTAATGTCTTGAGCCAAACACGATCTTATGATTCCACAAGCTCGTTTGTTCATCTTCTTCCAATCCTTCTCTTCCACACCTTCTGGCTTATCGTCCAGAACATCTTCTAGGTCTTGTTGACATAGAGAATCCATTACCTCGCACCTCCACATACCAAAGTTATTGGTGCCGGTAAACTTCTCTACATCAATCTTTGCTTGATGGAAAACCATTGTCTTGATTTCCCCCTTCGAACCCTTCGAATTCAATTCTTCTGCCATCTTTTCACCAACCTTCATGCACTAAACAATCACCAAACGAAGGTAACCAAATCTGAAATTCACACCGGAATTTCAACAAACACCTTCTAGACGCTCAAGGTCTAACCGAGGCTCTGATGCCACTTGTTGTGCGCAGCGGAAACTAATGCACAAATAATATGATTAAACTAATGTATGAAAGTAAAACAAAACGACAAAATCAAACAAGCGACCACACAAGATATACGTGGTTCGCCAACATGCCTACGTCCACGGGGAGAAAGGATGATGCTTTTCTTATCGAGACAATTGTACAAGCCCTCACAAAGAAAACCGAAGTCTTCTTCCTCACAAAAGTTCTTAAACTCTCTAATGGCTTCTCTCAATCTCTCTCTTAGAAAACGTAATTAGGTTTTTCCACTTCTATTTGGCTTTATAACATAGCCTTACAATAGACCACGAATTGGGCTTAAACATGGCACATATCGCACAAAAGCAAAGGGGGACGTACGTACGTCGAACGTTAAACGTTCGTACGTCGGACCACAACGAAGTAGTCTGTGCTACAGGACGTACGTACGCCCTAACTACGTACGTACGTTCCTGAATGATACCATCAACGTTCGTACGTCGAATACACGTTCGTACGTTCTTTGGTCCAAAAGTTATCTGTGATGCTAAACGTACGAACGCCCCAACTACGTACATACGTTCCTGAACAGAAATCTTCCCTTTGTCCTTTTCTTTTTCACAAAAAACCCAACATAAAACACTTACGTGAATTTTAAGATTTTTAACTATTAATTAGTGGGATTGTACCAAAAACAACAAAACAACAAAAAAAAAAAAAAAAAAAAATTAAGCAAATACAGGTGATGGAAATATGTTTATATTATAACATAATAAAAGAAGTGTCCAGTTCTAGAGACTGGAGATTGTTTGACTCAATCTCTACAACCTGCAACCACAATATATTTCCAATCCAGCGGTGGAAACGCACTCAACAAATTCATATATCTTACCCCACGTAGACCGGTTTATCTTATTTTAAAACCAGTTTTTCTTAGAGAAACCTAGATAGATCTTCTAACTTATGAAAAAGAAAGATACTGTAGACCTGTAGTTTGCTCCATCTTCTTCTTCGTCTCTATATCTCTAATTCTTCTGAACAAAATCTATAGCACTTAAATATATAACAGGAGAGGGGCTCTTATGCGGACCGTCCGCATACGGACCTGTAAAAAACTCACGTGCTTTCTACTAAAACTATCGTAAATATGGTTTCTGTTTCTGGGTGTAATTAAACCCAATTTAGACCCGTCTTCTTTCTCGAGTATTACTGTGTACTTGTGTAGTGTGTAACTCTCCCTCCTTATCTCCAAAGACTCTCTTATCTCTGTCTCTGTATCTCTCTATTTTTAAATCATTAAAAAAAAGAAATATACCTACTTGACTACTTTTTTCTCATTTTTGTAAAATTTTAAGTAAGTCAATTGGAACGAATAATTATTAAAAGACCAACCTAGTTTTTTGTAGTGGCAGCCACTCTTCTGGTTATGAACATCAAATTTCAGATTTGAGAACTCTTAACTCTTAATATAGACATGAATTCAGGTTATATATGGGTAGCCAAATTCAGGTTTCTGTTCAAGATCTGTAATATATTTGGATAAAGTTTGTTCATTAGTTCAATTAAGGACCTCTGTAAATTGGCTAGATTCATAATGATAAAATTCTTGTTTTGGTAATCTGTAATCTATCAATTGCTATGGTAGAGACCAAAGGGAAACAAAAAACCAAAATGAAAAGCTTCTATTCATTTCTTTTTTCGAGTGGAACATAGTCTCAATTTGGTTTTATTTGATTCTTTTGTTAGATTTGTGAAGAGTTGAGGAGATAGTAAAGGTTGCAAACTGGATTAAGAGAGAGAGAATCTAATTACAATCATAAAACGAGTTTTTGTTCTAACAAACTAAAACCAATTCCGGGTCGCAGACGGGTTTAAAAGAACCCGGATAGAGAACCAAATTTACGATACATAACAAAGCACGAGACTTACTTAAAATGACCAAGTCCGTATGCGGACGGGCCGCACCAGAGCCTCTCTGTATATAACAGATGTTAACATTTCTCTCTCTCTCTCTCTAAGATTTTTTTTTCTTTTCATTTTATTTTCAATAATCTATCCATTTCAGCATTTCTAAAGTATCCATTTAAATCCAAACTTTGTGTCACTTGAGCAAAAGTTCACTTTGGCAATTCTTCTCAAACAACTAATCCAAGATATTAGTTCAATTCATAGCAGATTGCATCTTGACGAATCTGCATATTCAACAGTCCAAGTTAATAAAAATGTTATTGGTAATTGAAAATTGAATGAGTTCGGACAAGCAAAATCTTGTTTACCAGTACTCTCAATCAAGCAATTAATTAATAATGTAATTTCTTTTAATTCACTACTCAAAATACTGAGCAAGAAATGTAAAAGACCTTAAAATGGTACAAGTGCAGTGAGGTTGAGGTTTGAGACGAAGTGATAGCAACCAAATGGTCCATCATCCATTATATACTAATGGAATGTATAATAGAGATGAGGGCATGAAGGTTTTATGTACGATAGATTTTTGATAGAGAAGAGAACTAGAGAATGAGCTACTTGGGTTTGTGTTTAGCGTGATAGAGAAAACAGTTTTAGGATGAACGGTTAATGTTAGTTAATGTTAAGTAAAATTTATAATTTTGTAGAATATTTCTACACCACTAGATTAAAAATATCATATGGATGTATGATTGTGTACAGATTAAATCAAACAATCTTGAGTCTCCAGAACGGGACCTATAAAAGAAATAGGTTTATGTAAATGTTTTCTCTTCCTCTTTACATGTTTATTACTGTATGTTGATGATGGTGAAAACTGGAAACAAAAGAGTAGAAAAAGAAGAAGAAAAAACAAATTTCGATGCTTGAGTCATTTTAATTCAAATAAAAACTTTGATTAGTTGTTCAAAACTCACATTTCTATAGAAAGCTATTAGCATCCCCCAAGCCATTATAAAAAGTTTGCACTCTTTTAGATACATACCCCAGATTTAAAAATTATTAGAGATACCTCCCAAATTTTTATTTCAAGCTGGTCATCCAAGCTATTGACCTGTGTTTGACCCATCTTTATGTTGCTTAGACAAAAGTACCCTTCTTTCATTTAAACTTTATGTCAACAAAACCTTTAACATAAACAAATTTTACACACACCCAACAAAATTTTAAGCTTAATCACACCCATACCCCTATTAATCTAAAAACATTAGTAGTGGTGGTGGAGGAATTGGTGGTTTTACTAGTGGTGGTTGTAGTTGTGTGGGGCAATTTATGAGTAGAAGAGGAAAAAAAAATTATTTATGTGAGAAAAAAAGGAGAGAGAAGATTTAATAGTGGTGGTGGAGGAATTGGTGATTTTAGTAGTGGTGGTTTTGGTTGTTATTGGGTGATTTATGTATTAACCTGTTTCCAGATTAATGCATTAACTGGGTCAGATCGCTGTTTGCCTGACCAAGATGGGATATTGAGATCGGGGGTGACTGCACCTCGATGAAGTTGAGATTATCTACGTACTCTAGCTCGAGGGAGAAGAACTTAGAGATCAAGCCATCGTAGTTATGTGATATTTATAGAAGATGGAAGGGCGCAGATCATGGGATGGATTCTCCGACATCTATTTACAGCGTGATATTTGACAATAAATGTGTAAAAGACCAATATATTCTCTGAGCATTAATTAAACGCATGTGTCTGCATTAAGGTCGCCAATGGTTACTTGCTCGAGCTGTTGTGATCGGAGTAGATCAGGTCGTGTCGTATACGACCTTGTGGGTGCAAAAATTTGATCCAGAAACTCGAGATGTATATATATTGATCGAACAGTTACAATGAAAGCCCTGTATAGACAGAGATAGGATGGGGGGTATACGGTGAGACTGGACCTGATCGGGATCAGGCTGCCTACGTATCCAAGATGATGAACTTGGAATCAAGTCTCTGCTTCCACTAAGCTCTAATGGAGTTGCTCAGTGAAAGACTCGTAGTTCAGGAGGTTTAGAACTTCTGTATTTGTAGTAGGTCGGAGGAGGCTGGCTCAACCACCCCTCCGGTTTTGACTCCACGAATTCGGGTTGTTCAACTGTGAAGATGTTTTCCGTGGAGATAGATGCATGCTGCCCAGCGGTTATCTCCTTGGTTTGAATCCCCTTTGACCAGGATGACTGCCGCGTGGCATTCTCTGATAGGACCTGGTTCAACCTGAGTTTCCTTTATCTTCTCCAGCTGGCTAGAACCATGGGGTCTGTTGGTTTGGAATCTCGCTGGACTTATCCAGTTGGTTGGGACTTGGATTGACCAAGGTTGAAAGCAAAGACTTGGGCTTGACTCCTCTGACCGGAGGCCCAATCTACACTACATACTCCCTGGCCAGGTCCTCTGGACTTCTGTGCTAAGCCTTTGGATGGGCCCCTATCACTGATGGACCTTACTAGGCCGGACCTGGCCTACTTGACTGAGGTTGGCCTGGTCGATGTATGGGAGCCCACGGTTCAACTTCTTATACAGTAACCGGGGCTCCACCCATTGATAGTGGACTATCCGGTGAATCAAGGTCCACAGAGCGTATGCGGATCTCTTGAAATCGGGTTGGGTCCTACCCGATAGCCCATGTTTGGCTGGCTACTGCTCAGGTGCTCCCGATTTAGCTTCTTATACAGCCATCGGTGACACCTGTCGAGTTTTTTACCTAGGGTACACATATCATCCTTTCATGTTCAATGTATAACAATTAATTAGTCATCTCTCAATTATTCCGATTAATCATCAATACCTATAATAATCAAGTAGTCACCTCTCAACTATTCCACTCAATTAAAGCAGGATTCTTTATATGTGCTATTGAATATATCTCATTAATTAAACCGTCACCTCTCAGCTATTCAATTCTATTAACTCAACATATTAATTTATAATCAAACCGTCATCTCTCAGCTATTCAATTTGATTACAAAAGAAGTCCGATAAAAGAGATTAATTCTAGATATATGATAGTCACCTTTAGCTATTCCATCACATATCTCTAATTAATCTAATACAACCATTATAGTTAGGTCTCCCTATACTCTAACAATAGTATTTAATCAACATGGATAACAATAACACATAAATAATTATGTTTACTTCTACCAAGAATTGAAATAAACAAGCATTAAGAAATTGAATCACAATGAACATTAAGAACAAATATGGTGCTTTTGCATTATCTAGAGTGCTTCAACCATCCCCCTAAGGGAAAATTTAGCTACTCATCCTTGATAATGACACCATGGAATAAGTAATAAAGAACACGACATCATAAGGGAAAAGTTAATGGATTGATATTGATAATAATAATTGAGTTCAATACAAAAGAAGAAGAAAATGAACTTTGTCTCTCAAGTATTGACTATCCTAAACCCTAGCTATTACTTCTCTTATATAGTAAATAGAAAGTTTAGTACTTGCATACAAAGTTTTTCAAATTAGGTAAAATTCGTGGTTGCTACTGTTGGTCTTATAAAGGCATTAGGTTTCCAGCAAAACCTAATTTTCTTGGGCTTAAATTGTAAGTTGGACCAAGACTTTCATTTGGACAGCTCATGGGCCCAAATCAGACTTCTGGATATTCATGTAGAGTTTTTTTAAGATTGGTTTTAATAAAGGCCTAAACAGAAATTCTGACTTATGGGCATTAATAAAACCCGGATTGGGCTGAGATTTGGGCCACCCTACTTTGACATAAATTCAAGTCCATAGGACCAGTCCGTGGGGTGCCCTCAGCAACTATGTGGGTGCAAGTATCAATTCTCCTTCCTTGTGCAAATAACACTTTTTTGGTGGCTTTTCTTGACTTTTGACGGGCTTTAACACAATATTCGCATTTCGGCTCATGAAACCTACACAAATGACAAGAAAACACTAATCAATAATTATAACACAATAATATAAGCTAAGAGCTATACAAACAAGGTGTTATAAATATACACTTTTGAGGACTTATTAGCGATAGTAGTAGGATGCGGCTATGAAGGCATTATTGCCGCTGGAGAGAGAATGACTAACAAGATTGCAGAAAATCCTTTGTCACTTCTCATCCGTAATCTTGTCAATCCCCACATTACCATTGTCGTCTTGATCATATTCATGCTTGTAATTGTCATGATTGAGACTTTGATGGTAACACCTTAGGGATTTATAACTTGGTGGAGAACTAGCTCGTCGACCTATTTGGGTGTGTCTATGCATGTCCCAGTACATGCCATAGCTATTGACATTTAACAAACATCTGTTGGGCAAACTATCAGAAATTTTGTCGTTGGAAATTTTTGGTGTTGCATGTCAGTCGGAAAATTGCCTCTGGATAGTGTTATGTCAGAAAAACTGCCTTTGGACGGTGTCCTATCAAAAAAATTGCCTTTGGCCACTGCAGTTCTGACAAGATTTTTGCATCTAGACATTTCCTGATTCTGGGTTCTTACATGATTTTTGCCTCTGGGCGTTTCCTCGTTCTGGTTTCTGACAGGATATTTGCCTCTGGGCGTGTCTTGGGTACCGAATCTGTTGGGCAACCTCTTTATGAGTGTGTTTGCATGGATTTGGGCATTGGATGAGGCCAACGACGTTGCCTTTTTTTGTAATGTTACTAGTAGGTTTATCACCTAGCTTTGTCTTGACAACTTTGTCGCAATGGTGAAGTTGTTCTTTTGTTTCACCCTAACCGTTAATTCTAGACCTAAGGCTTTTAGGGTTTCGATGGATAGTTCCAAACCAATACAAACTGGCATTTCATTAGTAGGCCGCTATAGAGGAATATCTGTTAGAAATTTATGCCTACCGAAATCAAAAAAGTCATGGGCCGTTGTTTAAGTTTGATGTTTAACAAGGCAAGGAACAAGGAACAAGGCGCTGACTTTGCCCTGAATGAGACATAGAAGGACGATAGGCCACTGGATTTGGTCGTGGACCTGGCAGGGAAAGAATACATGCTGCTTGCTTTGGCTTTGGAAAGGGCAAAAATAATGATATGTCGTTTGCTTTGGCATAAGCTTGATGGCCTTAAGGAAGGTTCACCTTTTGCTTCCTCTTGGAAGAGCAAATCAGGTCGAATTAACGAACTAAAGAGCAATGATATAATAAAGAAGGCACAATAATAATAATAATAATAATAATAATAATAATAATAATAATAATAATAATAATAATAATAATAATAAATGAATGTAGATATGTTGAACTGTAAATGGGTGAATGAGTGACAACCATTTTAAAGAAAATATGATCAATTGATAAAAGAAACTGATACGTAGATGTAAATGGGCAAACAACTGAACATGTGATGTAAATTTGAAAAATACAACAATCACTTTAAGGGCCCATTCAGATCAAAGGAGAAAGCTGAAATATTAGTTTATGTAGCAGGAAAACAAAGGAGAGAACAGGGCGACGTGATCAGAATATGGTTATCTGATTGCGATATCGAATTGTAAGAAGTGGTAAGTCGTAAGCTAAAATAAAATACTTATTGGGAAGGACTTTCAAATTCTTAAAACTCTCAGATTTGTTGAGAAAAAAATTTGAAGTTTTAAGAATTCTAACCCAGTTAAAACAATGCTAGGTCAGTAGGTTTGTTATCCCTCTCAAGCACTCCCACGAGTGAGAGGTTGTGAATTCAATTCCCATCAACAACGTTTGGGGGAATTTCTCATGTAATTCTTAGGTGGGTCAGCCTTCGGGCCTGGTTCGAGATTATGAGGCTCATGCTGTTATGATGATGATATGTGGTTAGGTGTTCTCCTATGATGATGATGTGGCTAGGTGTTTTTCAGCAAAAGCAAGTCTCTGAGTTGCAGAATTGCTCGAGTTGCTAGGTGGCGATGTGGACACTTAGGTGATAGCATCTGTAGCCTTTGGGCCTTGTCTTTGTAATCCCCCTTTGGGCCCTGTCCTTGTAAGTCTTCGGGCCATGGTTAATATAATTTTTTTTTTTTTATTAAAAAAAAAACCCCGGTTAAAACAATGAAATTATGAAACCACTATCTTCTTTCTACTTATTCGACTTGTTTCCCGAACGACCCCTAAGTGGATGTCAAAACCAAGTGAATAGAAATGAAATTTCAGAGTTTGTGTTGGAAAAAATTCTAAGTCGAGAAAAATTTGCCTCTAAAGGAGGAAAGTTTAACGTGGAAAGTCATGTTGAAGACCATGGATGATGTAGGACTAAGATAATAAAAAAAACTAAAAAAATACAATAGGAGACAAGTTTTACTACATGAAAAATGATATATAATGAACCATGGAACAAATGACGAATTATTTAATGGTATTAAGAAAACTTATTTTGCTTCTGTCGAGCATAGTTTTGGTAGCTAATTTGCTTCGATCTCCCAACTTTGACTAGCAATTCTGTCAATTAAAACTTGTTGAACTTCTTGATGTTACCATTTTTAAAACAATGGTGCTTGGTGGGTGGAATCGATTTTGAAAATTTGCCAAAGGTGTTTTGGTGGGGTTGGGGGGTGGAATCGAAATCAAGAAAATGCTAATCGAAATTTGTTCTTATTGTTGCCGAGAGAGAGAGAGAGAGAGAGCTTGATGCTTTTGGAATTTTTTTTTTTTTTTTTTTGTGTGTGGGAAATATCCCCTCAGTCGGCGCCAAAATGTTTCAATCGGTTTTTACACCAATGTGAGAATCAATAATAAATCCGTAATGATATGGTGTGGAGAATTGAAAAAGATGAAGAAGAATGAAATAGTGTTTGGTTCTTAAAAATGTTTGCACTAAATTGTTTCTTAGTTGTCTATTTATCCATAAGAAAGATGGAATCAAACCTTTATATCGTAGTTCAGTTGTAGAGATTATTTAGGGTTATGATATGATGCAATGAACCCTATTGTAGTGTAGTATTGTAGCCCAATATACTTGGACCTAATAGTGACAAGATGATGTACCCCATGTCCTATGATTTAGAAGATATGAGTTGTAGAGATTTAGACTTCTTGTTGGATTATGTTAAGAAAATCTCTACAAAGATGTAGATTTGCCATATTAACCTTATTTAATTTGATAGACTTAAATAGATAAAACCCATGATTGATTTTACATTAGTAATGGGCTTGAGCCCGTATTGTTTAAAAATTAAGCTTGGGGCTTTATTGAGTACCGGATCAGGCTTTGACTTATAGTTGATGTGGGCTTGAGCCCGTTAGGGGCGGTCAATACTATTAGTTGATAGTGTTATGTGACAATGGTCCTTCCTCTGGACATTCCCTGGTTTCTGGGGTATGACAGGATTTTGTTTTTCCTCCTACCAAAGCAATTTTTTTTAATTGGCAAGCGGGGTTGAAGGGACCTCTACACCTTTAAATTACGTCTAGAAACTCATATCAACAATCAGTTGTGGATGTGTTTCGAACCCACAGGGGTGCTACCATTGAGCCACATGCTCATTCGCAATGACGGATTGTTGGGTCTAGGAAAAGTTGGATTCTGAATTTTGGTCGGTTATCTGCCGTTGCACTCTCTTGAGAAGCTCAATTGCTTTTGAGCTTAACGATCCAAATGTGTCAAATACAAAAAGAAAGAAACTATATTAGTTAACCTTATAATTTCCATCATTGTAGGGGTACTACATACTCCAACCAATCAAAAGCAGCCACGTGGCACAGTCATTCATCCGTCAGGTCGCCACGATCTCTACCTGCTAGTAGCTCGACCGCAGCGACCCGACCACGTAACCAGCAGCGACCTGCTTATACACACGTGCTCTCATTCAATGCACAGAATATCCTCGTCAGTTACATAATTAATCCACAAGGATGATCCTCGCGCGTTACACAATTAATCCTCATTATGATGACGGAGAATCTGCAAGATCCATGATCCACGCCCTTCCACCTTCTATATAAACAGAACTACGATGGCTTGATCTCTAAGTTCAATCCCCTCGAGCTAAGAGTACGTAGGCAATCTCGATCTCAACGAGGTGCAGCCACCCCGACCTAAAACTTCCCCTTTGGTCAAGTCTCCCAACGACCTGACCTAGTAGTGCATTAATCTAGAAATAGGTTAATACATTTGGTGCCGACTGCAAGGAATTCGATATAATCGAAAAACACAAACCCTCCCACCCGAATTCAAAAATCACTCGTTCAAATGGCTAACCAAGAGCTAACTATCCAAGATCTGCATGCACAAATCACTCTTTTGCAGGAAGAAAATGCACGTTTGAACGCCGCACAAACCAACCCCGCACAAGTTGAAAATGGCGGACATGGAGTCATTCCTGCTGATGATTCCAACCAGAAATACGAACAACTCAGCCAACAACTGGCGGAGTTCAAAGCCTCCCAGGCTCTCCTTCACCATTCCAAGAGCCACACTGCGGAGCAACTTGCCGTCCAGTCCCTCCAGCAGTTCCAGGAATCTCCTTTCTCCAAGGAGATCCTGGAACACGAATTGCCTAACAAGCTGAATGCCCCCAAGTTCGACCAGTATGCAGGAGTCGGAGATCCAACCGACCACATTAAGGGATTCCGGAAATCCCTTCCTCTGATCAAAGAAGATCACCTTTTGTGTTTGCTGTTCCAGTCTAGTCTCACCGGACCTGCTCTTGACTGGTTTCACCGTTTGAAGTCAGGATCCATCAGCTCCTTTGCAGAGCTCGAGAAGCAATTTGTCATCTTCTACATCCACAACAAAAAGCGCCCAGTCACCATCGATTCCATCTTCAAAGTCAAGCAGCGAGATGGTGAGTCACTAAGCATTTTCTTTGCTCGTTTTAAGTCTGAATTACACTCAATTCAGGATTTTGCAAAGGAGCACGAGACCTTTGCAACCATCGCCTTCACTCACGGTCTGACCCAGGGGTCCGACCTCCACAAATCGCTAGCCATGAAGCGACCTTCATCCCTGGACGAGCTCTACCTAAAGGTAGATCGTTATATCAAACTCGAAGAAGCCCTCACTGGGAGGGAGAAGAATCACGTAGTTAGCAATGTGGAGTCTGGCTCAACCAAGCGACCTTGGTCAGATGGCAAGAGGTTCAAGGCTAAGTCGTTGCCTACCGAGCAGCGAGAATATCACCGGTTTACAAGACCAGCCGGTTACATAGTTGAGCGAATCAAGCACAACCACTGGTGCAGGATTCCTACCTTCACACAGTTGGAGGATACATTCGGTCGACCGTACTGCAAAGTCCACAAGGTACGGTGTCATCAGACAGATAACTGTCGCGTTCTGAAACGCGCACTTCAAACATGGGCCGACGAGAAAAGGCTCAACAATTGGATCCTCGACAGACAGGAGGATTCCACAAGCAAGCGGACGAGGAAGGGATCCAGAACCCCTCCTCGTTCACCAAAGTGAGGTCACAGCAAGGCCAGAACGGCCTCAGCAAGCCCAGTCCTCAGTAGAGGGCGTAACCTCTCCCAACGTTTAGGTCCAACAGGAGATCTACGCGACCAGCTCAACAAAAAGGTCGCGCATAAGATCGACAGTGATAGCGAATCGGAAAGTCATGTAGTCTACATGATTGATGAATCCTACCACACCCCTGTCTCACGAGAAAAGAAGAGACGAGTAGAACATCTTCATCATGTCTACTCCCTTACTGGCCGAGCAGCTCGTTCCAACATCCCTGCCCGCCAAGAGTCCGACATCACTTTCACCGAGGACGATCTCAACAAGGTCGTTACTCCTCACAACGACGCCCTTGTCGTTGAACTTCGGATAGCAGACTATACCATCAAGAGGGTATTCATAGACCCTGGCGCATCATGCAACATCCTCATGCACAGAACCTTCAAAGACATGAGGTTGCCCGATTCAGTTCTCATCCCCGATTTCACACCCATCCTAGGCTTCAATAGTTGAAGGCAAGATCCTAAGGGTGAAATTCTTTTGCCCGTCACTGTGGGCAGAAAGGAAGACAAAGTCGTTTTAACCACCAAGTTCAGCATCCTCAATATCGCAAACAAGTACAATGCGATTCTGGGTAGAAAGTGGATCCATGCTATGAGAGGTGCGCCGTCAACGTATCATCAAGTATTCCGCTATCCTGGCCCTCATGGGATAATGGAACTTCGCGGCAATCAGAACACCGTACAGGAATGCCATGGCATTGTTGAAGCTGTACCACCGTCAAAGCCATCCACCTCTGGAGCCAAGGATGCTGAAGTCAAAGGAAAGAGCCCAATCTCACCAGAGGCTCAACAGGGCGACAACAAGTCAAAAAGCCCATCCAAAGAAAAGAGTGAGGCCACCAAATAGCAACTACAGAAGGAGCTAACGAGCTCCCCCAAGCTTAGCCTCGGAAGTACTGATCCAGGTGTGCGTGTGAACATTGGGTCAGATGAGGACCCAAGATATGTCTACGTAGGTGCAGAGTTGGAAGGAGTTAAGTTCAATAACTTTGTAAATTTTCTTTCAACTAATAAAGATGTTTTTGCCTGGTCGTATATCGATATGCCTGGAATAGACCCATCAATTGCATGCCATAAAATGCGGGTCAATCCCAATTATCGACCTGTCAAGCAGAAACCAAGAAGGCTTGCTCCCAAATTTCACGAAGCTGTCAATGAAGAGATCAGCAGACTTAAACAGGTCGGCTTCATCAGAGAAGTCGATACTCCAGACTGGCTAGCCAACATCGTGCCAGTCTTAAAGAAAAATGGGAAAACAAGAGTCTGTATCGACTTCACAAGTTTGAACAAAGCTTGTCCTAAAGATTCATTCCCACTGCCATGAATCGATAGGCTAGTCGATCAGACATGCGGTTTTGAGCTACTGTCATTCATGGACGCGTATTTCAGGGTATAACCAGATCCCAATATACGAGCCTGACCAAGAGAAGACCTCTTTCACAACAGAGCAAGGTATTTTCTGCTACAAGGTTATGCCATTCGGGTTAAGGAATGCAGGAGCGACCTATCAAAGACTGGTCACCAGAATGTTCGACGACCTCCTAGGTCGAACAATGGAAGTCTACATTGACGACATGCTAGTGAAGAGTAACCAAGAGCAAAATCATTTGTACAATCTCGACCAAGCATTCCAAAGATTAAGACAATACAGAATGCGTCTTAATCCAGAGAAGTGTCTGTTCGGGGTTGCATCAGGAAAATTCCTCGGCTACCTAGTCACCAGACGGGGTATTGAAGCAAATCCCGACCAGATCAGAGCCCTGATCGACATGCCAAGCCCAAAAACAAAGAAACAAATCCAGAAGCTCAACGGCATGGTGTCAGCTCTGAACAGATTCATCTCCAGAGCATCAGACAAATGCCGACCAATGCTTCATATCCTAAAGAAGGGGGCTACATATGAATGGACAGAAGAATGCGAGAAGGCCTTCACCGACCTCAAGGCCTATTTATCCACTCCACCAGTTCTCACTAAGCCTAATGACGGAGATATACTCGGTATCTACCTCGCAACTTCAGATTTCGCGATCACTGCAGTGCTGTTCAAAGAGGAAAATCAGGTCGAAAGACCAATTTACTTCACGAGCAAAGTCTTACAACAGGCCAAAATAAGGTACACACCTCTAGAGAAGTTAGCATTAGCTCTCCTTTATGTTGCATGCAAGTTCAGACCTTACTTCCAGGCCCACACTGTCAGAGTAATCACCGACCAGCCGTTACGCCATATATTAGAAAAGAAGAACAAAACAGGTCGTATGGCTCGATGGGCAGCCGAACTAGGTGATTATACGTTTGAATTCGTCTCTCGACAGGCCGTCAAGGGCCAAGTCGTCGCAGATTTCTTAGCAGACTACCCAGCAGAAGATATCAATTGGGAACCAGAACCAGAAACAAAGAAAGTCCAGGACAGTCCTCCCGACACTTGGCAACTATATGTTGATGGTTCCCACAACTCCAACGGAAGTGGCATAGGTACTGTGCTCATTTCTCCTGAAGGTTCACAGCTCGAGAGAGCAACTCGTCTTGACTTTTCGACCTCCAACAACGAGGCCGAATACGAAGCTCTAATCCAAGGCCTACAAATGGCTATCGACCTACAGGCAGTCCGCCTCAAGGTATACAGTGATTCTCAATTGGTGGCCAATCAGATTACCAATAACTACCAGATCAATGGTGTCAACTTAATCCGGTATGCCAGCAAAGCAAGGGAACTCATCAGCAAGCTCAGTTATTTCACAATCGATCACATCCCTAGAGATGACAACAGACATGCCGACTCACTTGCATTCTTAGCATCTAAAATCGAGTCAGATCGACCGCGGGCTCTCACTATAGCAATCAGTACGCAGCCCGCATATCTATTGAAAGAGGAAGATGTTCATCAAATCTCTGATCTACTAGCCACAACACCAGCAGACATCCAAGGAACTTGGATGGAGCCTTTCATCACTTACCTTCAAACTGGTATGTTACCGTCCAACAAAAAGGAAGCCAGTCAGCTATTACATAAAGTCACTATGTATAAACTCCATGAGAGTAAGCTATTCAGAAAATCTGCAACCGGTCTGTTGTTACGGTGCTTGATTCCCAAGAATGGTCAGATCATCTTCCAAGAAATCCATGAAGGAGAATGCGGAAACCACTCCGGAGGTCGAACATTAGCTCATAAAGTGATCTCCCAGGGATATTTCTGGCCAAGAATGAAAGAGGATGCCAAGAAATTTGTGTTGAAGTGTAAAGAATGCCAGCGTTTTGCTGATAACCAACATTAGCATCCAAACGACCTAATCAACATCACTGCACCATGGCCATTTTACATGTGGGGGCTAGATATCATGGGCCCTTTCATCAAAGAAAAGAAATCTGAGAAGAAGTTTGTTCTAGTCGCCATTAACTACTTCACAAAATGGGTAGAAGCCGTGGCACTCGCAAACATCACTCAAGCTGATGTTCAAAGATTCATGTGGGAGAACATAATCACACGATTTGGTCTACCAAAACGGATAGTCACAGATAATGGCATTCAGTTCGTTGGCAAAAATATCAAAGCTTTCTATGAGCTATGGAAAATCGAACATTCCAGGTCAACACCTAGATATCCACAAGCCAACGGCCAAGTCGAAGCTGCAAATCGACAGATTCTGAACAACTTGAAGAAAAAGCTAGAAGACCAACACGATCAATGGCCACAACAGTTGGAAAACATCCTATGGGCTTATAGAACAACCCCTCGTACAACCACTGGGATGTCACCATTCAGTCTTTGCTATGGAGTTGAGGCCGTTATTCCCACCGAGTTAACATTTGGAACGACCAAATCCCTTCTGGTCGATACAGAGCTTAACAATCAGGTCTGGTCGTTCGGAATCGATCTCCTCGAGGAGCGACGAAACCACGCCGTTATAAAGCTTGAGCAGTATCAACAACGACTAAAGCGAGCTTATAACAAAGGTGTACGACCTAGATCTTTTCAACCAGGAGAACTAGTTCTAAGGAAAATGTTCCACAACAAAAGGAAGGATATTATTGGCAAGCTCAATGCCAACTGGGAAGGACTTTACATTATCACCAAGGTTCAAAGCAACGGTTCGTATCGTCTTCAAACACCTGAAGGAGAGATCGTTAAGAACCCATGGAATGCTTATCACTTTAAAATGTTTTATCAATGAAATGTAAGCATCTATCTATTACATTTCAATATACAAACTCATTTTTACCTTCATCTCAGCTCAAACATGAATGGCTCTTAAAGGTCTAATCCCTCGACCTACAAATTATCAAAACTCTAGTCCTTTTGATGATTTTAATTTTGTTAAGTTCAAACACCCGCAACTTAACTTGGTGCATGGGCCATATCATTCCTACGACCCATGCACAATCAAGCAACCATGCATGCGACCTCATCCACCAGCAGGTCCAGCACTATGATTACTACTTGTTTGCAAAACTCATACAAGCAGACAACGTAACAAGACTGACAATGTAAGTTACATCATTGAAATTTCTTTTTTACTTGATGAGATTCTAACCATTACAGGTAAAAGCGAAGTCAAACTAAGGCATACAAGAAGAACTGTTTCAGTTCGTCCTGCTTGCAGCCATTCATCTCGTCTACATGCCTTCTGAACGAGCTACCAGGACTCCCTGGAAACTAGCTGATCAGAACGGCTTAATTACAAGATCATCAAAATTAATGCTGTTCAATACAACTCCAAACAAAACAAACTATTGTTTTCTCAAGCTCACAAACTCAGAGGACTGCTTTGAGGAAGACCAAAGAAGATTTACTGCAAGAACAAGGAGTGCAAGAAGCAAAATTTGCACAAGGTTACCCAATACAAGAAGGTCGGTACCGAGACTAGTTCACTGCTGCATAGACTGGTCGCTGGAACCATCAATCTCTGCGCGGCCACTGGCGACCTGATCATTAGGGCCCATCAAGGCGTCCTGAGCTGGCACCAAAGCTCCATCGGCACCACCTCGCGTCTCCTCTCCTTCGGGCGACCCCTCCAAAGCTTTCATCAAGTTGTCGCAGTAGGACTTCCACGCTGCGCCATTTTCTTGGCATGCGTGCTCCCAGTATTCAGCAGAAGCCTTAGCACCAGCGGAGTCTACCTTCAACTGCTCCACCATCTCCTTTAACTGCTCCACCGTCTCCTTCAACGCCGCGACCTGCGCATCCCTGTCCTTCACCTTGCACTCAGCAACAACAACAACATTCTTCGCCTGCTCGAGCTTCTCGTTGAGGTCCTTCAATTCAATCTCAGCTCGAGCACCAACCTCAGCAACCAGACGCACCTCCTGGAAGCTTGCGTTGAGCTGCAAGTACAAATGGAGTTTAGTCATCAATGACTAAGCACAACCAAAAAAGAGTTATGATAACACTCACCAAAGACAGCGACGCGTTTATCTTTGAGCAGGTCACCAGCAAAGTCTGCAACTTCACTGCTCGAGCATCAACATCCAAGACGATGCCCTCATTCACAGCCCGGGCAACACAAGGGTCGTCAATAGCACTGTCGTTATCATACACGACATGCTTCTCACCGCGGCCATCCAAATAATCGAACGGCCCAGGGCGAAACTCAGACGATACCCCCTTGCCTTTCTGCAAAGGCCCAGCAGCAGTCTTCCTGGACTTAAAAGGAGGCTCAGGAGATTTCACGAACTTTGGAGGAGCAGGGGATGGCATAGTTGGAGGCTCCATCAACTTCAGGTTCCCTGCAAGTGACCTCTTCTTCCCGGCCAAGGCAGGTAATTTGGGAAGTGAAGGCGGAGGGGATACGACTGGGGGGCTCGCCACTACCTCCCCCCGGCGCGAACTAACACCAGATCGTTCCTTCTCCGACCTCCGAGCAGTGTTTCCAGATCGGTCTCTCTCCTCAGGCCTCGAGCTACCACTAGCTCGTTCCCTCTCACCAGCACGCAAACTACCACCAGAACGCCCAACCTCAACTTTATGTACAGAAGACATATAGGCCTTCTTCAGCGACTTCCTCCTCTCAAGCTCTTCTTCAACGGTTTTCGGACCACCTTTGGGAATAAAATGCTCCTTCAGGTGGGGTAAGAACTGTATCTTACGGTTGTCAGCCAAGAAACCAAAACCGTTCAAAGCGGACTGCAGATCGTTCTTCCTCACAAGATGATCGTCCCTGATCGCTGCAAAAAGATACAACATAATCAAGTCCAGAAAAAGGAAAATCATCTACTGTTCTAAGACTAACGACCAGAAACTTACGAGCATCATTCCTAGTCACATGACGCAACTGGATACTCCCCTCAATTATCGACCCAGTAATCAGCACGGGATCTTTCCACCATGGCTCACTACTTACCGGATAGATCAAAGGCAAATGTTCTGGCCTAACTTGCATGTTATAGCCAGAAAAATCAGCCTTTGAAGAACGTTTAAAGCTGAAGTGGTCCAACACATCCCTTACAGTGATGTCCCACTTATGCAACTTGTTGAGGTCATCGATTACCCTCATGTTTCTCCAGAAATTGCCATTCATCTGGCAAGGAGCTCGACCAATAGCATTCAACAGGTCGACCACCAAACGAGACAATGGTAGCCTTAGCCCAGCTCGGAATTGGGACAAGGTAAAAACAGTTGAGAAAGGATTTTTAGGCAGAAAGTAAACGATCTCCTAAAAATCTAATCTCCAAATGCTCAATCGAGCTAAGCCCATACTGCTTCCTAAACACAATGTGCCTATTTACATACTTAAGATTCATTACTCTATACATCGAACCATCGTCTCCCTCCACCATTTCTTCGTCAGACGAGTCCGCCCCATGAGAACCGCTACTTTGGGGGCTATCAGGGTCCACACCACGAATGGGAGACAAGGCTTCAGAATGAGTCCCTTCAGACTCATACTCCTCACCGCCACCACCACTCAAATTATCATTTTGAGAGTCACTTGCGTCAAACATTTCTCTCAAGCAACAGAAAAGAAAACAGAAGATGAAAGAAAAGAAGGAGAAGAAAACTAACCTCACGAGCTCTCAAAGTTCTTCAGATCGCAAGAGTAAATCGGCAGCAATTCAAATGAAGGCGAGATAGGTAAACCCTTCTCAAGAGAGCTACAGTTTAAATACCGTAGCACAAGCATTCCCAGCCATCGGTTCAAAACAGGTGAACTGCTGAGATCGACCACAGAAACCATAACAATTGCAGTTATTTTCCACTTAATAAAAGATTCACATCCACCATCGGATCAACCCACGTGCCACACAAAGACTATATCAAGCAAGAAGTGCGTCAGTTGCCATAACTGCACAGCTAGCTGCTCGAGGAAAATCCTCCACTTCCCCGTAAGAGCGCCATGATTAGTACAGACAAGCCTGCATGACTGCCACGTCCACAAATTCAAAAAGCAAACTACAAATCAGCATCGATCAGAGTTCTTAGTCTTTTCAGCCCGACTACTACAGCCGACCTAAAAAGAGGGGGCTTATGTAGGGGTACTACATACTCCAACCAATCAAAAGCAGCCACGTGGCACAGTCATTCATCCGTCAGGTCGCCACGATCTCTACCTGCTAGTAGCTCGACCGCAGCGACCCAACCACGTAACCAGCAACGACCTGCTTATACACACGTGCTCTCATTCAATGCACAGAATATCCTCGTCAGTTACATAATTAATTCACAAGGATGATCCTCGCGCGTTACACAATTAATCCTCATTATGATGACGAAGAATCTGCAAGATCCATGATCCACGCCCTTCCACCTTCTATATAAACAGAACTACGATGGCTTGATCTCTAAGTTCAATCCCCTCGAGCTAAGAGTACGTAGGCAATCTCGATCTCAACGAGGTGCAGCCACCCCGACCTAAAACTTCTCCTTTGGTGAAGTCTCCCAACGACCTGACCTAGTAGTGCATTAATCTAGAAATAGGTTAATACAATCATATTTTTCTATTTTTGCTACTGTTGCATTGCTGCTGCTAGCTCAATTTTTTTTTTTTTTTTTGAGGATTGATTTAAGTTGCAAAAGTGCGTACACCCAAAGTAAGGAGCCTAAATATCAAAACAACAACATACAATATCAGCCTTAGGTTTTTAATTGAGAGTTTATCGAATTCAAAAATTAAATAGAAGTAGGGTGATTTAGTTTTTGGCCCTTCTTTTAATTGAAAATTAGACATTGCATCCCATTGTTTGTTTATTAGACATTGCAGACACTTTGTCAATCAATTCCGAAAAAAACCAAATTGAACCGAAAATTTTGTTTGAAAGGCTGAAATACCCTTGCACACGCATTGACTTAAATCCACATCTAACCAACCAAATCAAATCCGGCCAATCCAATCCCATCTAATGTAATTTGTAAATAAGAGATCCCCAAATTATTTGAGCTTTATTCTTTATTTGAGATACCCTAGGTCTTCTTCCTCAATTCTTATCTTGTAAATCAGAAACATCTAACATCAATTTACAAAGTCATTAACAACTCTACTCATAATCTCTTAGTTGATCCCAAACTCAATTTGAAGTTATAGAAGTCTAAAGCATCCCCTCGGGCCACTCTCTTCGTATGGAAGTGTCTACACAATTTTATCCCAACAAAAGATAGTCTATCTCGAATCATCCCCCTCCTTAGTAAATCTTGCTCTATGTGTAATGATGCACAAGAGGAAACCATTCACCACATGTTGCTAGTCTGTCCATACACCAAAGCTACTTGGCTAGGTAGTTACCTAAAGTTTAGAATAGAAACTGTTCAAAACTTGTCTACTCATGAATGAATAAAATCTTGGTTCTACCCTCCCAATACTTGGAACATAAATAATGATCACTAGTCAACACTATGTGTTACGTTAACTTGGGAAGTGTAGAAATCTCGTTACCAAAAGGTTTTTCAAAATGTAACCATTAATCGCCAAACCATAACATGTGTAGTCTACAAGAAAGAGATGCAGTTAAGAGCTATGACCACCCATCAAAACCCAACGGCTAGACCTGGTCCAACAACAACCCATCCTACACTTTTGATACCCCCCCCCCCCGATAGATAATCTCTCAAGATAAATGTAGACATCAAGTTCACATCCCCAGATAATAGATTTGGTGCGGGATATATCTGTAGGAACTTTGGTGGAATATTCATAGTTGCAGGTTGCTGTTCAGGGGCAGCAAGAAGCAGCGAACGGACAGAATGTGCAGAAATCCTAGCAGCTACAAGGTGGGCTCTCACCATCGGAGTAACCAAGCTTGAACTGGAGACAGACTGTAGGTCTGCTGCAGAATTTTTGAAAGGCAATGCTGTCAACATTGCTTGGTCATCCACAAGCATCCTTTTTGAAGTCTTGAATTTGTTTAATAAGTTTGCTAGTATTTGTATTTTGTTCTGTAATAGATATTGCAACTGTGCTGCTCACTTAATTGCCCAGCAAACAGACGCAACTTGTTTAGGTCCTATTAACTTCTCTACAGTAACTTCCTATCGTTGCAGCAGTTAGAAAAAGATAAACTGTTCTGTAATATTTCAGGTTTTTAATCTATTAAAAAAAAACTTGAGCATTTTAGAACTACACGAATGAATGAACATATATAGAGAGTAGATTTATTAGCCAAAGATGCAACAGAGTAGACTGTTCAGACTTGGTGGGGCCGTGAGTACATGCAGTTCTTTTTCATGTTCATGGACAACAGAAATGCACTTGACTTCAATCTCCCACCATTACTTCATGGGCTCGTAATTTAAGGCCAATATCCAATATTCCAATATAAATTGGGATCAAATAGATTGATAGGATGAGTTTCTCGGTTCAAATCATTTGATCTGAGCCACAACGGAAATTCTTAGCTATAACATCTATCTTCTTCTTACTTTCCAATTGTTGATTGTGTTTGAGTATTATTCTTTGGTTTCTTTTCAATTCAATTGAGATTTGAGAGAGAGAGAGAGAGATAATTTTGGGCTTCTCTTCCCCCTGAATTTCGTTTTCACCGAACTGATGAAGAGGTTAGTTATGTTATGTATGAGGGACTGAGGGAGATGTCTAATTTTCAATTAAAATGGGTGCCAAAGACTAATTCGTTGTAAAACAAAGTAACTAGCAAACCAAAGTCATTCCACAATCATGGGATTGGGAGCTATACCATCCCCTCCCAACGGATTTCCCATACAACCACCTAAAAAGAGCTGCAGCGGCACAACCACCTACCTCATAACCACCGCCGCTGCTTTACGGCTCGGAAATATCGTCAGCATTCGAACTCGCAATCACCTCCACTTTCTTCTTCACACTTCCTTCAAGGTACTCACTCACTCATTCCTTTACCTCAGTTTTAAATAATTGAATTGAATTGTGGTAAATTATTATTTCTAAATTATTTTGGTTAAATTAGGAACTCTGTCATGTACCTCATGTGAATAGACTCAAGGATGTATGGCATGAAAGAGTACTTTTATACAAGGGAATTCGATTTCTTGATTCATCGTGTGTTTCTGTGTTGGATACATGTTCGTCTTCTTTGTGTAATATAAGCAAGAATGGGAGTATAAAGGCTTTTAACGATGATGGCAAATCGATGCGTAGTAGAAAATCCTTTGATGGAAGATTATGGACTAATGTTCTCATTGCAGTTAATGTCTTGTGAGTATCACTCCACTTTTACTTACAGTATATTATTCAAACAGTTAGAACTCTTTCATTTGTTGGTTGAACTCTTTCATTTGTTGGTTGAACTCTTTCATTTGTTGGTTGCTACTTGCGAATTTGATGTTAAAAAACACACACAAACACATTTAGTTAATCTGTGGTGTTTACACAAATTTTACCATGAGGAGCAGAACATGGACAAAGTACGTGAAGGGTTTTTTGGAATTGTTTCTACACTTTTCCATAGTATCTGTTGGAAAACGAAGGTTGAATTTGAGAGATATATATTCATGAGTGGCGAAATGACTACATGCTAGGAGTTTCATATATAATAGTAATTTTTGTCATTATATTATTTTGTACCATTATTGTTAATATATTATGATGTTGCATTTGCGGGCATAAAAGCATAAACTTATTGATGATTGTCTGCGCTCAGAGTATTTGCTGCGCAAATAGCAACTCATGGAAAGCTGATGCTATGGGGAGCTAAGGTTACCATCTGCACATCTTCCTTTCTTCTCTCCTTTCTTTGCGCTCACATAACTTAGTAATTTACTATATCTGCAGATTAACAGCCTCATTGACAGAGGACAGCTGTGGAGGTTCGCTACTTCATCTTTTCTACATGCAAATGTTGGGCATCTCATGGTCTGGTGTTAAATTTACTTCATAGAAGTTCTGACGTTGCAAATGATTTGTAATGTTTCTTAAACAGCGTTCTTGTTTCTTTCAGGTCAATTGTTTTTCTTTGAATTCTATTGGTCCCACCATGGAGAATATCAGCGGTCCTCGAAGATTTCTTGCAGTATATTTCACGTCTGCAATTGCAAGTAAAAGCTCATATATCTAATGTAATACAAGATGATATTGCTAATGTAACAATCTGACATTAGGGGTGTAAACGGCCAGCCATGGCCAGATATTATATAGGACGAGGCCATGCCCGTTACAAAATATTGAAACTAACCTGGCCCAAGCTTGAATTGTTTACACCTAAGCAACTTCCAATCCATATTCTGATACTAGAATTTTATGTTCAGGTTGCGCAGCGAGTTACAGGTTCTGCCAATCACCAGCAGTGGGTGCTTCAGGGGCCATTTTTGGACTGGTACGTTATCTTAAACTGGTTTTTCGCTTCTGACAAACCTCTTATACTTGTCAATTTCATACTTGGTTCCCTCATAACTGCTGGATTAGGATTTTTTTCAAAGATTATTAATATTGATAAGATATAGTTCACATTGTGTACTGAACACTAGAGAATCATCATGTGTGTGACATCTGGTGTTTTTATAGTTTTTGGAGGGTCAGTAAAGCCGTATATTTCATTTATATTAGTGTGGTGGAGTGGGTCATTTAAAAAGCCATCCACGTAAATACATCTGCGTATTGCCATATAAGCTGTTTCATCAGTTCCAGGTCCAATAGCTTATCCAATCCTAGCTTCCATACCCTACATCTGAACTCTTTCAGCACGAGCACAATCCAAATCCAATCCGCCGTATGTTCTATACTCTCCAGACAATGCACCCTATATTCTTTAATCTACTGGCAATGCGCTCTAGTAAATCATTGTTGTCTCATAGATCCTCCTGTTCCTTCTGAGCCCCCCAACAAACGGCATGAAATACGTCTCGCTGCAAGAGACACCCAGCAGAAAATATCTTTGTAAAGCTGAGAAGAGCAGCCTCTATGGAACCCAGCATGACAATCTGAGTGCTTAGTTATAGCTTATTGGTTTGACAGTCAAGGAAAGGAAACTAATGATGAATCTAAGTCCATTTGGTCTTGAGATCCTGAAATCTTTAGTCAGCTCTGTCCTTTACGTCAGCGGTCCAATACCACAGGGTGGCCTTCACCAATGTGATAAGGGATTCCAAAGTAGCTGCTTTCCCTTTGAAAATGAGGGAATTTATGACTTTCCATCGCACCCAGGGAATTCCAAAGTGTAAGAGGTTCCACATCATCGCACCCAGGGAGCCAATTTTGTCTGCGGGCCACCTAGTGAACAGTTTCTTCACTTAATTACCATTCAGTAAATGCCTGTGGTCTTGAGCATATCTCCTAATTTGTTCACTGACATTAATGCCATGTCAGATGATTCCATAGGTCTTGAGCATAAAACACTGGAGAGGGAGGTGGTCAATGTTTTCTGGAAGGGAATTGCAAAGGCAGCAGGTTGCAGACTTTGCCAAGCAATACACCATATGAAAATTTTAATTTTTGAGGGTAGGTGCAGTTTTCATAGGCGTTTGCCTAGCTTTGGGGTTCTGTGAGTATTTCTAGCAGTGAGCTGCTTGTAGAAGGGCTTCACCGTAAAAGAGGAAAATTTACTCCATTTCCATACCATAGAATCAGTGTCATTTGAGTCCATATGGAAAGTAGAAGTCCAGCAGCAGGGAAATGTCAGGCTTCCTCCTGTTCCGAGTCTCTGAGGCCTCTATTCAGATGTAGGTTCCAACCATCCTGGCCAGAATGGTTGCTCCAATGGCTAGTAACATCTCTATCCTTGTTGCCTGCAATTCTGAATAGATTGGGGGACCTTTCCTTGAGAGCCATATCTTCTACCCAAATGTCATTCCAGAATAAGATTTTATGCCCATTTCCAACCTTGAAAGTTATTCCTTTCATAAAGTCAGTCTCCCGCTGCCGAATGCCTTTCCACAGACTGGTACATGGGTCTGGACACTGGGTTAGGCAAGCAGCCAGGCTCCTTAGCTGGGTATTTAGCTGCAGTGGTACATTTCCATGCGTCTTTGGTTTCAGCATATTTTCACAGCCACTTGGCAAGCAATGCTCTGTTGGTCTCCATGATGTTTCTGAGATTAAGCTTCTCTTTCCTCTTGGATTTGCAGACCCTAGACCATCTGACAAGATGTATTATTTTTTTTAAGACCCCACATTTTTTTTTGCATAGGGCGCTCCATTTGTTGGGCGATACCCATTGGATAGTGAACAGAGAAGAAATTGGGAAGTTTGATAACGTAGACTTAATGCGGGTTGGGCGTCCACCTTAGAGAGATACCACCTCTTCCAAACAACCAGCCTTTTTTGGAAGAGCGCTAGCATAGTTAACCAAACAGTTTTATTATCCGTAAAAGTAGCACCCTAAGGAAGTCCCTGATGCTTCTTAGGCAAGTTTCCAATTTCGCACCCCAAAGCTTGAGAGAGGCACTGTAAGTTATCCACCTCCCCAACCCCAAAGAATGAGGACAGAGGACTTGCTGACTGGGATATCACTTTGCACGCACGAGATCTAAGCTACTCTTTTGGTTTATTAGTTTAATCAAATCATTGATCTTTATACTAGTTCAAGTTTTGCTGATCATTTTGGTAAATGAAGTGGCTCACTTCATTTCTCTTTCGAAAAACCTTTCTCTGAAATTCCCGTCTTAATCTAGTCCGTCTCAGTGTTGTTGCGAATTGCTGTACACTGCTTAATGAGGCCTGTTCATGCACTGCTTATCTTCGCGGCCTTGGACCTTGCCCATCCACTTTAAAACTGACATATTCTTCATTAGGGCTTTTGCTTTTTATGATCCCTTTGACAGTGAGCAACCATACATGTTGGGTTCGTGAACCAACCAAAGTAGTCCACTCATATTTATCATGAATAACTTCCTTTCGAAGCTCTTCTTTGTCAAATCAATTCGATTTCTAATGAGACAATGGAACAAAGGGTGACGAGAATCCGCTGAATCAATGATTCTCAATGGAGGATCGTGGTTTCCCTTAACAATCAAGAAGTCGTAGTGATGATAGACTCACCACTCAGGCATGCTGCAAGAAGATCTCATTGATGATATTGTAATCACATAAAAAATCGGGGGAACAAGTTTTTGTATCTGTGCATATTATACTGAAACATGATCATCCCGCTCTATACCACACACTCGATGTTGGGTGCATGAGATGCTGTTGGCCCTTCTACTTGACTAAGTAGTATTCCATTCGTGCTTTGATTTGGGAGAGCAGTTGGATGGCAAGTCGAGCTATGCTCTTTGTTGACTGGAAGGTTCGAGCGAGCTTAACTAATTTAATATTGGTAGCTGATTATTGAATTGCCTTATTATGCTGAGTAGGCTGATTAATTGTATGAGTAGTTGACAAGCGATTACTTAAATAGGTTGGCACATGTGTGACTCAAAAAAAGAAAGTGGCGTAGAGAGTTTCTTGTCATCATCCGATCCCTGTGAATTGTGTAGAGAGTCTTTTGCTGTCTTTGCTTTTGTCTTTCATGTTTCAATACAAACTTGGAGATGGAAACATGTTTACTAATGTTTGATTATCAGTTGGTAGTTATTTTGTTTTGAATGAGTGGCGTAGCCTGGGAGCTTATATATTAAATAGCTAGGTTTAACTTACTCCAGGTGGGACTATTCATCTCAACAGTCTTAAATATGTTATATAGTGACTTTATCTTAATTTGTTTATGTTATATACTTGTATGTATGTTTTTAAAATGATAGTTGTATATATATATATTCCCATTTGCTCCTGAGCCAAATAGGAAAACCGATTTTAACCCACTATTTGCTCCTGAGCCAAATTCTGAAAACCGATTTTAACCCACTATGTATTATTAGTAAAATCTTTGAACAAGACAGGAACAGGAAGTTTTTAGACTCAGATGTAGATATGGTTCTCACTTGACAGTTTGCTCTGTCATCATGTATATAATGCAGAGAAGCTCATTGGTTGAAAGTTGAAACATATCTTTTTTATTGAGATGGAATCATATTCAACAGATTCAAGCTTAGAAGAAGAGATAGATCTTAACAAACCAATCGAGAATAAACATTCTAGTTTAAGGAATTATATGTAAAATTGCTTCTATGTAATGACAACCATAGTTCAAAATTCTGAATTCGCCGAAATTCCGAGGTTTGGAAAACTGGTATATACCGCGGAATTTCGAAAGACTGTCGGAATGGGGAGGTTTGAGAAAAGTAAATTTCGTGATTCTTCCCGAAATTTTGGGAATATTCTATCGGGGAGGTTTTGAAAGATAACAAATCCTTAATATTTAAAACTAGCTTTTCATAATTTTCATATGGATTAAACTTTCATTAAGCTTAGTAACTAAGAACTTTGACTAAGCTTCCATTTTTATAAAGCTTAGTAACTAAGAACTTTAACTAAGCTTCCGTTTTTCATATTTAGTTTGTTTGTTCTTTAGATTGAGTTCGAACTTCGTAGGATTGTACATTTCATTAATCTTAGTAAGGATTTTTGTAGTTCACTAATTATTATGAGTTAAGCATTTTATTTATGTTAATTATGTTGATTATTAAGTTAATTATATTACAAAAAATATTTAAACATATCTAATACCTTCAAAATGGAAGCTTAATAAAAAAATTGAAGCTTAGTCAAAGTTCTTAGTTACTAAGCTTAATGGAAGCTTAATCTATTGGAAAAATATGAAAAACTAGCTTTAAATATTAAGTATTTGGTTATCTTTCAAAGCCTCCCCGATATTTCGAATATTCTCGAAATTTCAGGAAAAATTTCAATACTTTTCTTAAACCTCATAATTCCGACACAGCCTTTTGAAATTCCGCGGTATATACCGGTTTTCCAGACCTCGGAATTTCGGACGGATTCGGAATTTTGAACTATGAGTTAGATTAAGAATGAGAGACGAAAGATCGATATGCTCATCGTTTCCGCTGGAGAGGAGTGAGATTTTTCATGTGGGAGAGTGTTTAATTTATCAAGAAAAGAAACAAAAACAAATTTGCTTTAGTTCTAAAAATAGTTGATTCCATTTCTTCATTGTGTTTTCGGAGTAGTACCAAACACTATCAATTCTGAATTTGAGGAAGTGTTTCTTATTCCATCTTTTTCCAGTAAACCAAACAGACCAATGGTAATTGAAAAGCTAAAGACATGGTCATGCTGGTTTCGAGACAATGAAGTTTTGCTAGCATCACAAGTCCTAAAAGTGTGATAACACAGACCCTATCGAGCAGGTTGGAGTGTTGGGCATGTCCCTGACATGGGGTGAAAATATTAAACTGATAATAGAATGGGAGTCAGAGCAATGACCAGTCTGTAATTGCTATACTGCTATCTTATTGCCTTCCAATAGGCCTAAAACATGTAGTCTCCTTACAAAATGCAATTTATTTAAAATTTGAAGTTGTCATCAAAGATTTGAATTTTTAGTGAAAATTTTTGTGTATCATTTTGTATCATAGGCTTAAGCTTTCATTGTATGACCAGGTTGGGTCCTTTGCAGTATTTGTATTGAGGCATAGAAGCCTCATTGGGGGTGGCAAAGAAGACTTGCAGCAAATAGCACGTGTGATTGCCCTAAATATGGTACGTTCTCATTTCATCTTAAAGGTTCTGACTACTGCCATCTCACAGATAAGGATTTCAAGTTCAAAATTTTTGAAACCTCAAAACCGGCCACATAATTTGCTTTTGGCCAACATTTAATGATGGAAGCACCCTGGTGTTGTTCTGTCGATTGTAAAACTTGAAAGCAGAATTAACTTTTGATTACCTGTTTACTACTTTATATTGACGATCTGTTATGTTGTGAACCATGAAATGCTGGAAATGACATTTTTATGAGTTGTAACTTGTTATATTTCATGTGTTAATTCCTTACCCCTCCCTCTACCTATTTTATCTTCCATGTCAAAAGAAAAATTCTAATGTCAAATCTTATTCTGTTGCAGGCTATCGGACTCCTTTCGAAAGGCATTGATAACTGGGGGCATGTAAGTACACAGTAATTCAGGCTTGTAGAAATAATAGAATTTAGTTTGACCTAGCAATTCTAGATCTTTAATAAAAAATATTTTATAGTGGCAAACTTGTGTTATTTCTAGGACATGAAATAGTTTTGAGTATGTATTACGTCAGGGGATCTTGTTGCATTTCTACTTTGTTGATTTGATTTTGCTTTTCGTTCCCCTCCATATATGACCTATATTGTTATTGAATTATTTTCAGTTAGGAGGGTTCCTCGGAGGAGCTGCTATTTCATGGTTTCTAGGTCCTGCATGGAGTTATGAGTCCAGGTCTGCTGACGGGAGATTAATATACACCGACAGAGCTCCTATTTTCTATCTCACCAACAGGAAAAGAAAGTAGGTGGCTGAGCTGCTCTATCCTAATACACAATTTATGTAAGGAAAGTTTGATGGGTAACTTTGTGCTCGCTTACGATGAAAGATTTCAGATTAGAAGGATTGTCATGATTCTGCTTGTGTTGATCCCCTGTGTGTTATTTCATATATAATGAAAAAGTCTTTTACTTCTTGAGCTTCATTAATACTACAAGGTAGTAATAGTAGGATATTGATGATGTACATTTCCTCTCAAAAATATTATTTTAATGTTAATGGATTTTATAATTTTTAGAATTATGAAAAATTAAGGATGGAAGCTACAATAGTAGGACAATTGAGTTTATTCAGCGTTATAAATCACGTGTCATGTATTTGACGTGGTTTCAAGAGTTCATCAAGAACAATGGCTGTGCATTTCCAAGAATAAAAGCAGGTAAAATGTATCAAATTGATTTGTATATTATTCCTGCTTACTAAATGTCGACCAAGTGAAACAAGTATATCCAAAAGATAGAATTGACATTTACATGACATTGAATAAAACCCAAACTTTTACCACCTTTCTTCTGGCAAACTGTTGCAGACTTGCCGTTTAGATAGGTACACAGTCGACTGGATGATGAGCGTCTTTGGTGCACTTCCAGCAGAAGCTATGTCCACAGTCGCATAAGACATCATAATTGTCAGTATCAGCTACAATTTCCACAGCATACTTGCAGTCTGCCGCAGGACACCATTTAATATTTTTACGGTAGCTATGTCCACAGTCGCATAAGACATCATAATTGTCAGTATCAGCTACAATTTCCACAGCATACTTGCAGTCTGCCGCAGGACACCATTTAATATTTTTACGGTCGTCTTTGACATAAGATCTAACCAGGTACCAGCAATACTTCAACTTATCTTCATGAGAAGCCAAAACACCAACAACTTCATCACCAACAATTGCAGTGCATTTATCCTCAGGACAACGCAAAAACAAACAACCAGGTCCATCTTTAATTGACATAGTAATGTATGTATTCAAACATAATCTACAAAACAGATGACCACAACTAGCTCCATACATCCTATTACAAGGATAATCTTCAAAACAAATCTGACAAGTGATCCTCAGTCTTTTATTATCGTTTAAAGAAAGATCAGGAACAACCGGATTCTTGAACCAACCAATGTTGTTACGGACTTTTTCTTCGTCTGCAGACCAAGAATCATGTACCTCAGTGACATTCCAATTAAAATGTCGTAGAAGAATGCATGCTGAACCTCTTGATATAGAAAACATAGATGAAACCTCAGTGATAGCTTCTTCTTGACGTGCTCTTATATCATCTTCACTCAAAACTGTATACTTCTGTTGCTTTGTCTGCAGATAATCAGATGCCCACTTCAAGTTGTTACAATGCCCACTTCTTAAACCATTACCATCATCCTTGTGGTTATCAATTGTCATCTCTTCAGCCATGAAGAAAGAGAAGAACAAAAGCCCTAATACAAATCTGGCAAGTCCTTTGATTTAAATAGTTGAAGGATTTCTATTTTCTAATTCTAATAGAAAACGGAGAAAGGGTTTGAGTTTTTGTATATTAATCCAAGAAAGAAACATGATTGGATTTGCATTAGGTGTCTTAATCCTACTTCATTAGAGAGTTGTTCGAGATTAAGGAAGATTTCTAAAGGGGTTAAACAGAGAGAGAGAGAGAGAGAGAGAGAGAGGGGTTTCATGGTTTTAGCCCATTTGAAGAACCTTCAAAACCCATTAAAATTTAAAACAGATTTCAGCCTCAGATCTGAATTTTACTTACAGATCTCTAAGCAATCCTGACCCCTCTTTTATGTCTCAGTACTCACTACATCATTAGTTCTGGAGTAGAGATTAGAGAAAAAGAAACAAAGTTCTAAAAATATACAGAACATCTGCAGTGGAATTTGTGGTCTTTATAACAACTGAAAAGATCAATAACATGAATCTGAAATTGGTGTCAAAGCACTACAGCAGTAAGTCACCAGTGGTAGACTCACTATCATACTCTACAAGAGAGTGTTACAACAGGGTTATAATAACAGCAGTTAGGTTATAAAGATGTACAAAGTACAAGGATGCTGCACAATAATAGCCTTTAGGTCACCAAAAGACCAATATATGATCATTCTCCATTCCCTACACTACCACTGTCATCATTATCATAATCATCGAAATCATCAGAACTTTCAACTGCATTGGCCTGAAGATGTTCAAATTTCTTGATAAAATCTTTCGCATCTGAAACAAGGGCATTCTTCGCAGCTTTAATGACATTGGTTTTCAGTATGTTTTCCTTTCCCTTCTCTTTGCCATTTACAGATTCTCTGTGTCCTCCTTTTCTTTTAGCTTCCCGGCAATGTAGCTGGTCTATGTATTTCTCATGAAATGCCATGTTTTTTATATTCTTTAGAACCGGTGGACTTGCCAGTGTTATTTGAGTGGAGTCACTGAATCTTGAGAGGGGCTTCTTGTGGACAGATAATGATCTCTGGTGGAAGTATTGCGAAAAACCTTGTCTATCTGGCGAACATTTGGGAGTGGATAATGTGTTTGTCTCGGGAACACCTTCAGTCAATGAACACGCAGTGGGTTCCAGAATTGTGAATAGATCTATTTTAGAGCCCTGGTTCAGAAGATTTTGCTTTTGCAGTAAATGCCTTGCCGTTTTCTGTGCAAGACATTTGGTGCGTTTACTTCCCCTTGGCCTTTTAACGTTCAACTTGTCTGGCTCAAGCAATTTACTACCAGAGAGTGAGAAATGACCCAAAGGAGATGAATTTGTTTTGTTTGCTCTTGAACGAGACCGAGGTCGAGTTTCAGGTGGAGTTATGGAGTCCGATTGGATCTTATTAAAACAATCCTGTGCAGACTTTCCTGGCACCTGAAAAAAAGTTTTCATGGTATTAGCGTCTTGTTTAGAGATGCAGTATTCATGGAAACACACACTACTGTATAATGTAAAATGAGATCTGCCAGATTCAAGAACTTAATCGCACAGCTTGTACATTTGTGGTAAGCTTTGCATTTCAGAGTTGACACATCCACGAAACTATCAAACAGATAAGTTGCTTAAACCAAAGAACAAATATTTAGAAATTAGGGCTACTCAAGAAATGACAATCCGCTCTGAGCCACATAGCTTGTAAAGCACTCTACAGATGTATAATAAACAAGCATGCCCAATTGGATTAGATATATGTTTCATTCAAATAACCCTTTTCTATTTTGAAAGCATTCATCCCCTCCTTCCAAATTTCTCCCACCCCCTCAAACAGACCCACATAAAACAAACCTGGGATTACTGACACACTGAAAAGTTTCCTGCCTTAAAATGAATGTCCAAGAAGTATGGAGAGATTAAATTAAACCATTTTGAAGGATGGAGAGAAATCATGCAAAGTATCTCCACAGTCATCTCAAATGCTTTGCATATTTATCTTCACATTATCCAAAGATCCACCTTTCCAATTACTTTCTATTAATTCCTATCATCAAAAGAGCTTAAAAAGATTGGATTAAAAAAACAAAGACGTGTAAATTTGTGCATGGAATTGATTCTTCTAACATAAAATACACATATTTTTTATTTGGTCATAATGTTTAATGCGTATTCCAAATTAAATCTGAAACTTTATCAGCCAAAACGTTTGTTAGCCCAGCAAACAAAAGCATAGTATGGTTTTTCTTCACAAAATAGGAGATATGCTCTATAACTGCAGTAGTATATGAAAAACGTCAAGGGATGGCAACTAAACATATGTCGTGGACCATTTACTCTAATGAAAACAGCATTCAGGTGCAGCCAAAGCACAATGAAGTCTGCTATTTCACTATCAACGTCTCCACCCACACAGAAACAAATATTACAAAAACAAATGGAGCATTTAAAGTGAGAAAGAAGCAATGTTAATTTTTATCAAAGACAATACTAGGATGGTCACAATCACTCTAGATATTATTAGTAAAAATATTCACATGTCTTTCTTTCAAGCGACACTTGTATCGAAATCAAAACTTGAGAAATGCTAGAGCTTATTGAGGGCAAACCTGGGTGGCTAAGTAAGTGGGAATCTTCCAATACTACTTACTATAGGTTTACATTATGATGTATTAGTCTTTTGCTACTGTTTTATTTTTGAGAGGTGAGGGGTAGTAGGGTAGATATGTGCCACCCACCAAACGCTTGTACATTGTACATTTTTTAATACATTACACTTACCTATCACAAAAAAAAAACAAAGAAGTGAGGATAATGTTCCAGCCAAGACACAAAAGATTTTTCTCACAAGACAAAACAGAAACCAGTTTATCTGAAAATGGAATCGAGAAGCAGTGGAAAACTTGAGAAAACTGATTCAACAGGGTGATGCAAGCATATAAGATAAACTAATGAAATACTGACATGGTACTGTAATGTACAGGACTACAGGAGATAGCCTACTTGATATAAAATAAACCTTCTTTGATCATGTCAACAACAATTAATATATAGAAGCATACCGTAATGCTAAGAAGATAAGAGAGCCTAAACAAGATCGAAGAAAATTCAAGAAGCAGAAAAAGTTCACAAAACTGACTCAACAGGGCAACACTAAGTATGAAGCCTAATGGAATACCGACATGGTACTGTCAAATAAAGGGGGGCAACCTAGTTGATATAAAAGAATCATTCTTTGATCATGTCAACACAAATTAATATGTAGAAGCATACCGTAATAGCTAGGAAGATAAGAGAACCTAAACTAGATCAAAGAAAGATCAGCTTTCATATATTTTCAAGTATACATAAAGAGTTCAGTAGTTTTATCTGCCAAAATATGAGCCTAAGCTGAGCTTCAGAAAGATGACGATGATGCTGAAATAAAATTAGTATGGTCTTACCTCTAACAAAATAAAAAGTATTATCCTAGAATCAACTATAGCAAGCCTAATGGAATACCTAATGGTAGTATGGTACTGTCAAATAAGAGGGACAGGCGGACAGCCTACTTGGTATAAAAGAAACTTTCTTCGATCATGTCAACACAATTGATATGTAGAAGCATACCATAATGGCTAGGAAGATAAGAGAACCTAAACTAGATCAAAGAAAGATCAGCTTTCATATATTTACAAGGATACATAAAGAACTCAGTAGTTTCATCTGCCAAAAATAAGCCTAATCTGAGCTTTAGCAAGATGAAAGATGATGCTGAAATAAAAAAAATTACCTCTCAAAAAAAATAAAAATATAGAATCAACTATAGCAAACACTAGTAGAATTTCAAGTTTACTCAGAATCGTATAACACATACAAACAAGAAAAAGGCAACATAAATGTGATGAAGATGTCAGAGTAGCAACATACCAGTCTCGAAATCTTCTTCCAGATGTGGGGTGAAGGCTTTGCT
Organism: Aquilegia eximia; assembly: GCA_023053565.1. Lineage (NCBI taxonomy): Eukaryota > Viridiplantae > Streptophyta > Magnoliopsida > Ranunculales > Ranunculaceae > Aquilegia > Aquilegia eximia. Next base: position 19,166,495 of record JALIGU010000003.1, read on the forward strand.
GCAAAGTAAGCTCTCTGCAATGCCACTTCTTGATCTTTCGTCCATCCTCGATGACCACATTGATTGACTACGGATCTCTCCTCAGTTTTAGTTGATTTATTCAACCCACTTTTAGCTGCAACTAACTTCTCAGATTTTTTCCCATGGCACAATAATTGTGTGTTGTTTTCTATAGAACTGAGAGGAGTTCTCAAATGAGTTGAAGTTATTTTGTCAAGTTTTTGAAGAGTACCAATTTCCTTGCAGTGTAGGCCATCACTCTTATCCTGATTCCCATTCGCTCCAAAACTTACATTTCTTTGCTTCTTATTCTCCTTTCCATTATTCGGCGTCACCATGCCCACATCAGGTTGTCCACTAAGAGATTGTCTTCCACGTTTTACTGACTTCCGTTTCTGAGTTCCTGCCAATGAATCCTCTCTATTCATACAATCAATCGAATCACCAAAGCTTACTTGATCATTTACCCTAATTAAATCACTCTCCTTGTTCACTATTCCATTAGTCTTAACCACAACAGGAAACCGAGGAGATCGTCTGCAAGCTTGAACATTCTCAATCCCAATAATCGTTTTCGCCAAATTTTTCAACCCACTGCTGCTCCTTGTACATTTTTTCTTCTCAAAAGTTTCAGGAGTATTAGCTGTAACCCCATCAATCTTTTGCATAGTAATTTTTCCAAACCCATTGCTAATTTTCCCACAATTCTTCACTTGAGGGGTAATCTCCATTACTGAAAACCTAGGAGATCTTCTACAACTTTGAAAACCTTCAATCCCATCAATCTTTCTTAAAGATATCTCCTCCCCATTATTCTTCTTCTTCCCACAACTCTTCCCATCAGATATATCTGGTGTAATATTTTCTAAATATGATAACCTAGGTGAACGTCTACGACTTTGAGATCTTTCAACCCCATTAACCATTCTTCCAGATTTTTCCAACCCATTATTTAATTTCATTGATTTAACAGACCCTTTAAAGGATTCAATCGAATTCTTGCTAGATACTACTGAGCTAATTGGAGATTTAAAATGGGTTTTTGCAGAAGAAAGAGGAAAAGTGTATACCTGAAGTACTTTATCGTTGTTTGACTTCGATGCACTTAGTTCAAGTAATCTCTTCGATCTTCTTAATGGGGTTGTAGTAGGTTCGATAATGTTGTTGTTGTTGTTGTTGTTGTTCTTCTTCTTCTTCGTCATTTTTTCTTCTAAAAACACTTGATGATGAGATGAGAGAGAAACGAAGAGGGATGAAAAGATTTTTGAAAAAGTTATGGTCTTGTGAGTTTGACCGATTTTGACTTGAGTTGACTCTCTCTAATGAATGAAGTCAATGAACCTTGCTTGTTGGGCCTGGGCCTGGGCCTGGACCTACCTTGATCCCATGTTCATGTTTGTGTGATTTGTATTTTGTAGCATTAGAAGAACACACAAACACAATACACACAGTTGAGTTGAGAGTTGAGAGTTGAGAGTTGAGAGCTTTGGTGGGGAGGAGGATTATTGTTACATTATTACAGGTAAGAGCTTCTTGTTTATTTATTTTTTATCCTTTTTTGCACAATCCAACATTCATTTGGTTCATATATAATTGTAGTCTTGGCGTGTTTTTCAACTATTACATTAATTTGTTGATTAGGAAAGTACTACTTTTGTCAAGTTGATTGTTTATAATAATGTGATGGATTATTATTGGATTTTAGTAGACTTGTGTTGTGTATGTTTTTGTATGTAATGTTTGATATAAATTTTTTGAGTAAGGCGACTAAAGATTTATTTGTAATTTTTGTACTAGTAGTGGACACGATTTAGAAATTCATCGACAGTACAAATTTGTGATTGTGAGGTGTTTGATGAAATGAATGAATGAATTAATAACCATGCTTACTCTATGGTAGAGAATGAAACCACTAATTGTTTTTTTTTTTAAAACCTTTTGAATTTATCGAACATAATGTATATAGTGTTACTTAGGTTTGAAATGAAATATTTAAGTTTTACTTAAAAAAAAAGATAGAATAACTTAGTTGCTTGTGCTTGATCATCTCACAAATGGGAAAACCGCTGTTCTTATGGGATTACTATGGGTGAAGTAGTTGTTTTTGTAGGTCGTTCCACCAAAGAATATCTTTCAACTTTGCTGCAAAGTCATTGAATACTTTGTTTCCATTTCGAAAAAAAGAATTTTAGGTTTGAATGTGTTTTCTACTGGGATGTTTTGATGTTTTCTTCCTAAACAGCAATCACACTAAAAAAATAATGCTGTGTTTGTGTTACATGAATCCTGAAGCATCAGGCCGATAAATAAGTTTGTTAATAGTGTTTTGTTCTGATCTCTGATACTTGAGGTTGTTTAAGAAATTAGAAGAACTTGAAAATGAAAAAAAAGAAAAAACTTTCATTAATATGAAACTACAAGGAAAAAAATTCATTTATGTAATTAGAAAATCATTATCCTGAATTTCTGGCTTTCTGTATCTCTCTGACACACACACACAAACACACAGAAATTGACACAGACAGACACAACGGAGACCAACCCCTTCATATATAACCGCAGTTGCTTACCTCCTTATTTCCTCCTGGACAATTTTCTTCAAAGAAATTAAATATGCTTTCTCTTCAGTTGCATACTTGCATAAAACACTCTCAATAGGACCACTCAGTGTATCCAGATTTAGGACAATAAAATTGTTTGGATCATTAAACCCATTCAGATTGGGTGACCCGTACGAAAACGAATTCCCAATCAACTCCGTGGATTGATGTGATTGGCTGCTCGAAGTCACATTAGGAATCGTAACAACTCGATTGAGATTGTGGAACATAATTTATTGCGAAGATTGTATCAATTCATCAATGGGGTCCCGTTGAAAGTGGGTGCATCTCGGTTTGGAGCCATGATGGATGATGAGGATTGCGTCAGCTCTACAAATTTGGTTGTCTGATATTGAACCAGTGGATTATCATATCCTCCAGGATAAGGAGCCATACAAGACCAAGCCCTTGCCAAGATACCCGAACTAACGTAATCATGCTGAGTTGCTGACTGCAATTAGGACCAACGTCTGACAATAATTTCTCCATCTTCAATTTAGATTGTGGACCAAATCTATACTGTTTGGGAGTCATACCTGACGTCAAGCACCCAATCATAGAACTAGATTTGTATTGGTTGGTCCCGAACTGATGAATCAGTAAACTCATATAGGCCTGGAGCCATGTTAGACTTTAAGGGCCTTATCCCCAGGTTATTTATAAATTTATTCCCCTTGCGAGTCATGGATGTTGATGACAGAGAATAAAATACACCATATTCTGTTGCTTGCACTGATGATAGATCTCACCCAGTTTCTCCAGCTGCAAAAAATTTAGACCTTTTGTCTTGGCAGTCATCAGGGAGTACTTTAGGCTCTTAGTTTGATAATTTTATTCCTCTAGCTTCTTGCCTCTCTTCTCGACCGCCTCTAGTCCATCAGTTAGTCCCACTGTATTGTTTATTAAGCTCTTATATACGAGATTTTCAGTAAGCTTTGATATATGATGTGCATCATTCCTGTTAAGAATGGGATCAGCTACTGTGTCAACACTTGGGTGAGCAAATAAATATGGCTAGGAGAAAACAAGAGAGCACCTGCTTGAGCACCACAGGTGGACAGCTTGCTAGCTTTCTTGAAAACACCTTTTACTTCTCGAAAATATTACATCCAAGGAATGGGTATTCTTGATCTGCTGCATCTGTCTTTTGTTTCCCTGCGGTTTTCTTAGAGGACAACATCTTGAAGAAGGAAAACAATAAAGTGAAGCTTGTTTGAACAAAGATTAGAGAAATATGAGAAGATTGAAGATGTCAAAGACCAATTTATGACATTTGTAATGGTACATGAAATCTTTTTCCTGACTCGTGAAATCTTTTCTGATCTATTTCGCAAAATGTCTTTGTATGTCTCCAAAGACATTGTTGATTAATGGATATGTCTCCAAAGACACACCCTTTAATTATTCATTAATACTTTAATGTCAACTTTGGTTAGTGTGAAAGATACCAAAAAATCTTAGATACGTATTTGGTTGGTGAGGATGGAAGATTACGAGGACTTGATTTCTAATATCTCCTGTAGGAAACTTGAAATCTTTTCCCCGACCACCTAATTTAGTAAACGTCTGGACTAATATCTAACTGGATTACCTATCTGTTAAATATCTTTTTATTAATTGTGAAAAATGGTAAGAATACATATATTTGCTTTCCAAATAAAAAAAATCTATTGGCCTAATATTTAAATAGCGTTACATAGAACCAATGTTAAATTGTGTTCCACCAATTTTTTTGTTTTATTTTACAATAGCAGACTAAGTCAAAGGACATGTTGCCAAGTGTTCAATAGGCTTTGGTAGCAAGACAATTTAGGAAGCTTTTGGAACTTGTCACCCTGCCCCTGAAAGCGTCTCTGTGACAAATCAATCAGGGATTTGAAGATAGAGTGACACCGGTAGTGTTAGATTGGCACCCTGTATTAGTTAGTATTGGATTTTGTGGCCCTTCAAACCAATTCTCTTATTCATACCTCATATTCTTCCCCAAGTAATGCGAACCCAGGTTGTCATGTAGTACAAGTCACGTCCACATCGGACATTGGATTTATGCTATAAGATGCTGAGGACTGAGACCCTCGGCTTGCTGGTAAGTGGTTGGATGCTCCAAAAATAAAATGGTATCAAAGCATGTTATTCTGTTTTGCCCAATTTTGTCCACATCATCCTGTAAATTAATCCACATGTTTGGCTCGAGTCACTCCGCACGTTGGGGCGTGTTGTGACAGGCGTTTGAAGCCTTGTATTATATTATCTAAGATGTTGAGTTGCTTCACTCATTGTCAATTGGTTTTGAGTTGAATGTTCAAATTGATCAGGATCCACGTGCTCTCAACCAGTCTTTCGGTGTTGTGGGCAATGTTTCTTATGCTAGTATATAAGATCTGTGAAAAGACACATATCTCATATATATTCAATGACATAATCTCTTGATTTCATATGTTAATCCTTTAAGAGTAAAGCTCACAACACAACCGACGAACATTAAAATCTGTTAAAAATAGTTTTGACTTTTGGAATTCGATATTAGCTTGAGTGCAACAAAATTCCTTAGTGAGCTGCACAGTATGGATATATTTGATTCATGTATTCAATTGGATATAACACACTGTAGGGATCAGAAGTGACTTACTGAAGCATAACTACTTACACACTGTGGTTATATATTTCTAGATCTCTATCAGGTTCCAATAATGTGTTTTTTGTATTCCATCCTATATATGATTTTGCTTTTCATCTGAAAGGAATTTTCCGATTTAAGCCTTGGAACCCTTGTCTAGTAGATATATATATTTTTCCAATATATGGTTCTCCAACTCTCATGTTTATACTTATTTTTTTTGCTGCATAATCAGAAGTATGTTTAGAAAAGTATACGACAAATAGCTTTTAGCTTTTCTTCATATGTCAGAACATTTTGGGGATATCTGCATTTCTCTATGAATTTGTTTATGATATTCACTGCCCAAGTGCAGAACAAGCAACATTGTGCTACAAAATTCATGAATGTTGAGCCTATAGTTGCCTAGACCCAAAATTGTTGCGAGCATCACATTACAGTGTTGCAACACATGGCACTGCCATTATTATTCCCACTAGCTTCTCAACAAAGACCAGACTTCTATGTCCCTCTGTAGCTAGTATTTGCTCTTCTAAAAGCATAAAAAAGATACAAGCATCCTTTGCACTCCTACTGTGCAGATGGAAAGAATTTAGATTACAAATCTAGGATGTAAGTATAGTAGAGAGGTAAGTAACAATGTACACTATACTCCAATTGCTCTATTATAGAGCCAGCCAGTTATCCCCAATCACATACATATATGGTAATGCATGTGTTGTGTGTATAATAGGTTTTGGAAAGTATGTGGTGAAAGCTAGTATAAAATGCCCAAAAGTTAGGACTATGGTATTTTATTTATCTCTTAGTTATACACTTATACTTGAGATGCATAGAAACAGAATATCAAAAGGGGAGGGAATGACGATTTTGCTTTGCTTTTCTCTAATATGGATGTAAGTGGGATAACAATATGGGATCAAATTACAGAGAAGGATGACTAAGAAGAGAAATGTGGAGGAGAAGATGAAATGCCCAATGAACGCTTGTCACATGGAGCTCAATTGTTATGAGCGTCCTCTAGTTAGACAAGCTTGGCACCCTAGGTAAGAGGCGATAAATGTCCTTCTGGCATCCTAGGTAGATTTTCATTGCAATATGTGCCCTTGCAGATAATGGTTCTTGTTCAGCACCCTTCTTTATGTCCAGATATTGCAAACTTGTTGATTACTTCATGTGTGTTACGGTTCGACTTTTGGTATCTACATAAGTACAGAATAAAGACGAAACACGGGCGTTGAAGTTCTTACCTGTTTACAGAAAATGTATACTAACATTGGTGGGGCATTTCCTTCTACATTTTGGTCTGTCATGCGTATTTGTCAAATAATTTCTCTTATTCAAGTGGTTGCACCTCTGATAATTCCACAAGCATTCCACCGTTGGATTTCAACTGAATTTAAAACAATCCAAGGGATACTGTTCATCTTCATCCGCTTATACAACCTCCCACCCAACCATCCACGATTTCTTCTCCACTCTCCACCACCATCCACCACCTCCCAATTTTTTAATCATAAATGCCCTCATTTGGTTTAATACATTGCTACAACTTTAGATCACATAGCTTGAAAAGTTTTAAATATTAATCAAATGAAATATATATCATTTCTTCAACTTCTAACCAAAGCTAAATTTTTCAGAGCATTTAAGGGTTTTATCACTTGCAGCCCTCCCAAATAAGATCAATAGTCCTTGGTGTTCATCAGACCATCCATCTTATTAACAGTGGTTGGAGTATGAGTAAAGTTTGGTTTTGTTTGTGATGATTTATAGAACTTGTAAATCTGTTTTGATTATTGCTAAACACCAATTAGTTGAGTAAATGGTTCGTGGTGGGTGGTGGTTATAGAGAGGATGGTGGTGGTGGTAGTAGAGAGGATGGGCAGTGTGATGTAGAGGATAGTAGGGGTATGCAGAGATGATGAATAAGATGATTATTGAAAAGGAAATATTTGAATTTTGAAACATTGGATACTTCTAGAATATGAGAATGAGTAGTTTTATTAAACCTTTTTAAGATCTAAATTCTAGACCTTTTTCTTTTCTGAGGTGTACATATGTATTCCTAGTAATTTAATTACTGTTAATAAATAAGTGCATCACTAGATTTTAAATTGCCACATCAGACCTCTGTTGAAGGAAATATGCGGAAAACCAATTCAGTACAATGGAAAGTAGGTTAATAATTTGTTATGTTCGGTTAGAATATTAAGGCAGGGTTTGGTCTGATAGAAGGTATGCTGTGGTGGCAGAGTTACATAGTAAATTGGATTGCCGTTAAAAAAGAGAGGCTTAAAATTAGATTGAGTACAGTATGGCTTCTTGTTTATTCGATAAACCAAATGTTTCTGAAGAAATTAGGTTTTTCTGTACTATTTACTGAGCGTTTTTTTTTATTTCTGTACATATATATATGCCCATTGGTTATTACTTATTAGCTGCCACTCCGATGTTTCTGTCGATAAATTAGGCTTAACTCTTAATCTTAAGCATTCACCCCTTGCTATATGGTCTAGAAGGGGTTTATTAGGTTATTGTTTTGTATTGATATTATGTGCATCAGGGTTGTGTGGGATCCTCGAATGGGAGAAACCGATGATGATGGTGTAAGATCAGGGAAAACAGTATTCGTGACTGTTGACACTCAAGAAGTTAAAGAGGAGCTATCCAGGAAAGGGTATACTCACATTCTCATTCAGATGGGTCGTGGATCCTTTATCCCCACAAAGGTAATTATTTTAACTTGCGTCTTTCTATGTTATATTCAAAAACTTGTTTCATGAGACTAATTTCACACCAGATTCCACATCAAAATTATTGAGACTCGAAGTTCATAATTTCAACCATCCAGATATTTGGTTACAGGGTGCTGCTAATATATACACATTGGCAAGAAGCACAAACAGTATGTTTCTGGAGAGTTTTAATTCCACCTATGTTATACTTCAGTTTGGTTGAAATTTTTATTCCGATCTCTAAAATCTGTTCCATTCTATACTAAAATAGGCTATAATGAAGAATTTACAAATTTAGTTTTTTTATCCCTTTATCGAGGATAATATGTCTTCTTTCGTTTGCTTTAAATTTCTCCTTTGCATCAATTGGGTGCTCATGTGCTTTCGTCTTTTTCTAGTACACCTTCAGCATTGTTGCCAGTCAATCTCCCTCTTTTTTCTGCAAAGGCCAGAACTATATATACTTAAAGACTGTTCCACAAATGTGTAGCTAAATCCATAAATACATAAAAGTTGAAAAGATCAAGTATTTTTCAACATTTACATAGTGATGTTGGCAAATCCTGACACTACTCTACAACTATAATAGTTGTTGAAAAATTAGGTATTCTTCCTCATTTACTTCCTGAGTGATGTGGGCAAATCCCAACACTACTCTACGATGTGCTTCACAGCCAACAACAACTATTGCAGGACAGAGAAAATTCCTATTCATTGTTATTCTACTGGAATATATACCGGTGCTAGAGATAGTATGGTCCTTGATCATCATATATCTTTGAAAACATCCACATGACCACAATTACAACATGGCTCATCTCTTGCCCTTTACAGACTTTATAGAAGCTTGTATTTTTCCCCCCTATGCGCAACTTTGGGGCTCATTCTAAACTCTCACATTAGGAAGAGGAGCTTTAAAGGACCTACGCCTAATTATTGTCCCTTATTATCCAGGCAAGAGGAGTTTCAAACTCGACCAGAGTTCCTGAACTTGACATATTAGCCCAGTCAATCTTGGCAGTATTCAAGAAGATGAAAATAGTAAACAAAAGGTTGACTGCTTTGTGATTCACATCTTCACTTCACTGGATCTGTCCCTATGGGTACGGGTACAGTCGTACAGAGAGGTCATGTAATGGAGACTATTAAACATAGAAAAACATCTTCATTTTTGGTTTCAAACAAGCTCCGAATGGTCATCATACGAGCTTCGAAAGGCAATTCATCTGTTCGCATGATTGCTTTTATTGTTTGTGAGTTGAGACCATAAACCACGTAGAAACTCGCAAATGTCATTGCACTTTGATTCTCCTTAATTCCGTAGAACCTAACAAATTGAACTAGAAGCACGACAGGTTATATTTGAGGAAAAAAATCCTTCCTCTCTACGGCTTTAGATAAAAGAAGTTAAGATATGTAATATGCACATCAGGATTACAAGTCTTACAGTAGTGGGAGTCGGCTGCTACTTTTAGTGGGTGCTTACAAAGGTTTTTCTGTTACAGGAGAAATTCAGATGAGCGAAGCATATTTGTAGTGCCTGATAGTGTCAAATATAAACTCATTATGTTGTTTAAACTCTTGGTAGGTGTATTCTAAACTGTGTATTTGCGGACTCTGTATTATACTGTGTTGTTTAAAGTCTGCATCAAGCATCTCATTTGACCACTTTGTAGCTAGACATGAAGACATTGTCTATTGGGATTTTTGGGAGAGGGTGGGTGGAGGGGTTTTTTTTTTTTTTTTTTGCTATTACGTTTGCATCGTTGTTTTTCGATTTCCTCTTGTGCAAGTAATAATTCTATATTTTCTTTCTTGATTCTTCATTTAAAATAATTATTGAATATTACTTCTCCTCGTGCACTGACGAAATTAGAATCATATAATTTGTTATGCTTTGCAGTTTCTTTCGCAAGCTGACTAGAAGAAATTTCCTTCCATGTCTTAGTTTACATTCCATTGTTTCCTTGCAATCCAGTCTGCAGGAAAAAACGGGTGTCTTGCTGTTGATTACTTTACTTTTACATCAAGTATTGCAGACTGCTTGAAATCAGTGTCTTTGGTTCTTAGTCATGCAGGTAAATCATTTTCGCTTTCATTTTAGAAGTAAAGCTGTGGTTAATGTCTGCAGTATCTACTAATGAAGCTAATGATGGTGCACCATGGACACAATAGTTAGTTATCTATGTACATGACACACGTATTCTTTGCAAAATCCATATATCTTATACACGGAATTGACATACGTGACAGACACATGGGACACAAGTCGATCCTGACAAACTGATGCGTTTGATTTCGAGTTATTCCTATAAAACGCTAAATTATAAATAAAAAGAACATGAGAATAAAAGGAAAAAACAAAGAAACGAGGAGTGACGAGCAAGAATTTATCCCTTCATCAAATTATATATAAAGAAAGGATAGAAGGAAAGTTGAGAAGGATAGATGTTATCTTTTTTATCTATTGCATAATTTTAAATATATCACATTCTGTGTGCATGTGTCAGACACCGACCTGTTTAGTTAATTATGTTTTTTACACAAAACATTTTATTTATTTACTTGTACCTTGTAACACAAAAGTATGTTGCCTGTAATTTGTCCTGAACATGACACATTCTTTTACTTGTGTTGACCATTGTTGTTCGTAATTAACTGGCCCTTACTGTTTTTAACATTTGTGCAAAGCAATCAATCTTGCTGGTTTGCAATTAAATCTGCCCAGAACCTGCCATTTGAATGGTGTAGAAGATAAGAAAGGGGATGACCTGACCAAATCAATTTGTTGTGGATTGTTTTATATGAAGAGTTTGTTGTGTATTGGCTCGCAATGCGCAAGATCATAGCTTATATTAAGTGAGGTCTATAAGATCATACCTTATGTTTGTTTCTAGAAACAATGTAGGTAGGAATTCTACTCCCATAAGTACTTGGTATTCTAATTGGTAATTGGTATTGTTATTCAATTAGAATCCTTGTATGGATTAGGAACTCTTGGGTATTATATATACTCAACTAGTTGGCTATTGTAAAGGGGTGGTGAGAAGAGAGACAAGGAACCAAAGGTGAAAACATTACTAGATAGGGAGACACAAATTTATGAGGGCTTTTATAATAGGGTTTCTCAGGTTCTAGTGTGAGAGAGAAAGATACAAGGAATTATAGATTTGTAATTAAGTTGTTTCTTTTCTCTGATTAGTAAAATCTTCTTGATCGGTTGTCGGGTGGAGTAGGCGGGTTTGCCGAACCACGTTAATATTGGTGTTATTGTGTGTGATTGTGTTTTTCGATTACTTTCTCTGTTATTTGCTATTATCTAGATTGTCGGTATTACAACCAATCATTGGGTTAAAGCTTCCGTTGCACAACAAGTGGTATCAGAGCCAAGTTCTAGGTTGTAAGGATTTTCGAGATGGCGCAAAGGGTTTCAAATTCAGGTTTGAAGTTTGATGTAGAGAAGTTCGATGGAAAGATGAATTTTGGTTTGTGGAAAGTACAAGTCCAAAACAATCCGGGTTACGCAAAGCATTAAAGGGAAAACCGACGGACATGTCAGATGATGATTGGGAGGAATTTGATTTGAAGGCTACTAGTGCGATTCGATTGTGTTTAACGAAGGAGGTCTTGTCAAACGTTCTCACAGAAAGTTCTTCGGTAAAAACTTTGGTTAACGCTTGAAAGTTTGTATATGACTAAGTCATTATCAAATCGATTGTACCGTAAACAACAACTTTACAGGTTGAGGATGGCAGAAGGTACAGATATTAATGAACATCTCAGTGTCTTCAATAGCATGCTTTCTAAATTGGTTCATGTTGGAGTGAAGTTAGAGGATGAAGATAAAGCACATATACTTCTGAACTCCATGCCCCAATCCTATGAGCATATTATCACCATGTTGCTCTATGGAAAGGAAACTCTGGAATTGGATGAGGTTGTCAGTGCTCTTTTATCTCATAAAATCAGAAATAAAGACAGAGACGATGAATCTCATGGTGAGGGTTTGGTGATTAATGAGGGATCACGGAAAAGATTTAACAAGAGTAATAAGGCTCACATAGAATGTTGGAAGTGCGGAAAAACATGACACTTTAAACGAGATTGTGAGGAGAAAGGTGGAACGGTTTCGGCAAATAGCTCCAGGTCAGGGAAAGGCAAGCATATTGCTAATTCTGGCAGACAGGCTAATCAAGTGGAGTTTGATGATGAATTACTCTTGGTGACTACTCAAGAAGAAAATTTATATCGGGAATGGGTACTTGATAGCGGTGCCACAAAACATGATTGTTCACATAGGTCATGGTTCGACAAGTATGAAAGATGTGAGGGTGGCTGGATGTCGATGTGTGATGGCTCCAAGAAGTCGATAGTGGGAGTCGGTAATATTCACATCAAGATGTATGACGGGAGGATACATACTCTTGAAGGTGTTCGACATGTGCCGAGTTTGCAAAGAGAACTAATTTCTCTTTTCAAGTTAGATTCTTTGGGTTACAAGTTCACTGGCAAAGGTGGAGTTGTAGAGGTTTGCAGAGATTCCAATGTGATCATGAAAGGAGTCGCGAGTAGTAGTGGCTTTATATACTATTGGGTGAAACAATAGTAAGAGAGTTGGTCCTAAGGCAGGCAAGGTGATGTTTAAATCACAGGGTTCTATTGTGAACAAGGTGGCTGCAGAAGGAAGGAACTCAAGAAAGGAAAAGATGGTCAGCAAGTGGATTCCTGTGGGCAAGTTTGAAGGTATCTCAAACTTGTCGGTCAATCATAATTGATTGGGCACCCAAAAGGGTGGAGGCGGCAACATGGATCAAGAAGGTTTCACGGGCGTGGATGGAGTCAACAATAATCAAGTTCATTGGCTCGCCAAGGTGGAGATTGTTGTGTATTGGCTCGCAATGCGCAGGATCATAGCTTATATTAAGTGAGGTCTATAGGATCATACCTTATGTTTGTTTCTAGAAACAATGTAGGTAGGAATTCTACTCCCATAAGTACTTGGTATTCTAATTGGTAATTGGTATTGTTATTCAATTAGAATCCTTGTATGGATTATAAACTCTTGGGTACTCAACTAGTTGGCTATTGTAAAGGGGTGGTGAGAAGAGAGAGAGTGAACCAAAGGTGAAAGCATTACTAGATAGGGAGAGACAAATTTATGAGGGTTTTCATAATAGGGTTTCTCAGGTTCTAGTGTGAGAGAGAAAGATATAAGGAATTATAGATTTGTAATTAAGTTGTTTCTTTTCTCTGATTAGTAAAATCTTCTTGATCGGTTGTCGGGTGGAGTAGGCGGGTTTGCCGAACCACGTTAATATTGGTGTTATTGTGTGTGATTGTGTTTTTCGATTACTTTCTCTGTTATTAGCTATTATCTAGATTGTCGGTATTACAACCAATCATTGGGTTAAAGCTTCCGTTGCACAACAGAGTCTCTCTTTTATATGTTGCCGACCCAAGTGTTTTGACTTCAGAATATCTTAAGACATGTCAGTCCTTTTAAGTCCCCTAAGATACCTTCAAATTCTTAGTCGTCTTCTGCAGATATCGTAACCTCAAAGACAAAAGCTTAAAAATGGTTTGTAAGCGTCAACTACCTCGTTATTCTCAGACAACAATTTCCATGGAGAGCCTAGTCGCACTCACCTAGTGCAGCTGTGGACTAAGATGCTGCTATGCATGAAGAATTAATGGTGAATAGAGAAGATTTTTTGTGTAATATTGGAATTAGAATTCTTTTTCTTTGCGTTTATAATCTATATTACTGAATTTTTTTTGTAATATTGGAATTGGAATTCTCTTTCTTCGCTTTTATAATCTATTTTATTGAATCTTTTACTCGCATTTGTGTAAGTTTGTATCTTATTTGTTATTTAAATATTATAGAAGAAATGTTAGTAATCAAACCAAACATAACACATGCCTGATCAGTTGGTGTTAATTAACACCTTCAAGTAATTAACCCAGAAAACAATAAACCATACATACGGACTGTACCCAACTTTAAGGACAGTAGGACCTGCACGTATGGCCTGTATGGCCTGTTCATCTCCTCCCTGCTGGCTTTGAACGATGTTGCATTGTTGAGACCCCTGAGCTTTACCATTCTGCATACACTAATTAATGGCTTCATTCCAGGACCAGACCATATAAAACGATTACACAACTTCTGCATGGTAGTAGTAACAGTCTTTGGAAGAATCAGAGTTCGAGCCCAGTAGACTTGAATGCTCACCAACACAGACTTCACTAAAGCTAGCCTATCAGCATGAGACAACCCTCTTGTTTCATCTGAGTTTGCCAAAACCCAAAATCATTCTTCCCATTGAATATCTCAATCTCATACTTCCCCACATGTGCAATATTACCTTTACGATCCATTCTAGCAATTACCAAACCCAAAATCTCTTTCAGGAATTTCTTCAAACACCTTGTCTTCAATAACTCTCAATGTAATACCCGGTATTTTGATAGGCTTGTGCTTAATAGAAATTGGATTTCAATTTGGACTTCTTTGACTATATAAATAGGTTTTATAAATGGGATTAGTATCATGTCTTTGGGCTTTATTTTAAACTCATCTTTAAGTCAACATAAATAAATATTAGTATATATAATATTCTTAGTTATTAAATCAAAAAGAAAAACCCTAGATTTCAAACTTGAAGAGAAATATATGGATTCCCGTTTTTGATAAAACCCTGTTAGTATTTCGGCCATAACTCTCTCTACAGAACTCGGAATGACATGAATCTTACGTCATTAGAACCCTATTGAAAATACGCATCTGAGCATATAAAGTAGAGTATGTGAATCTTCCGTACGTGACCTATACAACTGATTCTTTGGAGGTCAGAAAATCTGTGACTGGATTGCAGTATGGTGGTTTTGAGTTGTGTTCTTCGTATATTTGGTGTTTGGTGGTCTTCTTATGAGGCAAGTTATATTACTTGATGTTTTCTCTTAATTTTCAGATTAGGTTGAAGTGTTAGTTTGGTTATTAAGTTTGGGATAGTAGAATAATAATTGATTCTCATGAAAATACATGTTTTAATAATTAGAATTTGATAAATATGCAAACTTGTTAATATCTATGCTGTCAGGGGCGCCGCCTGAGCGCCGCTCAGCGCCGCCTAGGCGCTATTTCTAAAGGAGGACGCTCCGCTGGGCCAAAACAGCGCCTAAAACGCCTTGGGCCGCCTGGGCGACGCTCAGGTCCAGCGCTTTGGTCAGAGCGGCCCATAGAAACGCGCTCAGGAGGCCCAAATCCAAGAAAGTCCGTATAAAAAAAAAAAAAAAAAAAAAAAACTCACTTCTTTTTCTCTCACCTCTTTCACGTTCTCTCTCTCTCTCACTTCCGCCTCTCTGGTTTCTCTCCTCTGCTACTTCTCTCCGGTTTCTCTCTTCTGCTACTTCTCTCCGGCTCTGCTGCTAATTCAAATTCAAAGCAAATCAAATCTTATAATCTTATTCTAATCTTACTTAATCAAACCAAAATCTAATCAAATTTAATTTTTTTTTTAATTTTTCAAATCAAATTCTAATCTTTCTTTTTACAATTTAACTTCTATTGAAATGTTAATCAAATGTCCAAATCTCTTAACGTTGGTCTTGATCGGAGCGGGGTCTCAGTGCCGTCTGAGCGGTGGAGGCGGTTCCCAAAAATCTGAGCGCCCGGCGCTCCGCTCCGCCCTTGACAGCATAGGTTAATATTTAGTTATTAATATTGCTGAAATTTATATTTTAAAATATGTTATTATTGGATTTGAATATTTGACTTGGTATTGAAATGTTTGATTGAACCCATTGGTTATGGACTTTCTTACTTTAGAAATTCCTGAACTTGACATCATACACGTTTATGTTGTTCGTCATATATATTTATATGGATAATGATTGGAATAGAATGGTTGGATTGAACCATGTGTTGGATTAGATTTGGACGTGTTAAACAAATTAACACCGGACCCGTATGATGGGGAGACGTCCCGGAGTGTTGTCACATGACATAACTCAATGAGTGTATGGCGTGAAGCGTACGACTCGGTGCTACTGCACAACTTATATATATGAATTTCATGTGAGTGTATGGCGTGAAGCGTACGACTCGGTGCTACTGCACAACTTATATATATGAATTTCATGTGAGTGTATGGCGTGAAACGTACGACTCGGTGCTACTGCACAACTTTATATATGAATTTCATGTGAGTGTATGGCGATGATGGGTACGACTCGGTGCTACTGCACAACTTGGCACTTGATGCATGGATTTGGATTGATGTAATATGATGGATTGGAATTACTGGATAAGGACTTGATCCGATATTGCAGACTGATTAATTGATTGATTGATTGATTGATTAATTGAAATAGATTTTGATTATTCGATTATTGGAACTGGACATTGCGGATTACCAGAGAATGATCTTGTTGATTTATTTATCATTGTGTTGAATGCTAAAATAAATTAATTATTATTTATAATTGTTTATCTTTAGGATGCGCGGATTCCTTTTCTGGGAATTAAGATCGAACCTCAAGTTCTGTAACTTGCTGGCGTTTAACGTCTTCCCTTTTCCTTTTCAGGATACAAGTGTTTTAGAGATGGAGTATTCGATAAGAGCTTGGTGGAGATTGTCTTGAGTTGCTCATATGTCTAGTTGGAGTTT
This sequence comes from Aquilegia eximia, assembly GCA_023053565.1. NCBI lineage: Eukaryota > Viridiplantae > Streptophyta > Magnoliopsida > Ranunculales > Ranunculaceae > Aquilegia > Aquilegia eximia. The sequence continues at coordinate 19,183,122 of JALIGU010000003.1, forward strand.
GATGAGTTGTAACCTTCGGGCATGACTCTGATGTATATTTATATAGTTTGTATTTTGTTTAGTCTTCCGCTGTTAATTTAGTATTTCTTGTTTATTTTATTATGTTCTTGTGTGGTCTAGAGGTGTGATATTACGTGATAGTAGTGTGACCCTACGGTCCATGGAGGACATATGGAGATCATTATGACTCTGTTACCCGATTTTGGCCTGGCCAGCTAGGATCGGATATCAGGGGCGTTACAGTTGGTATCAGAGCTTAGAGTTTGTTTGACCTTTAGGGAGTACCTGTGGAGTCCAGTTGAGTTCTTAGGAGTATGAGCAACCAGTGGTAGAGTTTACTTTAGACTCTACTTGAGTGAGGATTGTTTTGGTTGAGTTTATATACGTATAGATATATTATATTGTTTTTTGTGATGAGGTGCTTCTAGATATTGTGTGCATGTTTACCTTGTTTAATATTTCTTCGTGAATCATATGTTTGGATATATGCAGTACGGATAGTTACTTTCTGGAAAGAATGGTTGAACTAGATTCTTGCGAGGATAGTTTGGTTGATGCCCATGTTGTTTAGGATGATATTCCGTAAGGGAACAAGGTTTGGTTGCAATGATGTTGTCGAATATGGTTGAAAGATTTAATTGATATTGTTGCTTTTATTTGTTTAACCATGATTAGAGCATGTTGATGCATTTGAGATTATGAGATATTTGGATGAACTCTATATCACTTTTGATATGATTGCTTAGGGTGTATATATATATATTTTTTTTTTTTTTTTTCTTTTTTTGGAATGGAAAATACTTTATGATTATTTGTTTTGGGAAAAACAAAATTCTCAAACTTGAAAGATAAGTTTTTATTTGGTAAGCGTAATGTTCTTAAAACATTTCAAATTTGTTGCTTGATTTTAAAGCATGGATTGTTATATGTTATATGAAAATATGGGTATATTTTTTTATGTTAAACAAATTATACTTGAATTTGGAAGATGGAAGCATGATAAATATTGTTTATGAGATCATGTTTATTGATGAAATATATGTAGCATACATAGGTTGATTTGATTGAAAAAAAAAAAAAAAAAAAATTCTTTACAAAAGGATTTTAGAATAAATAGATTCTTAAAATGATTAAGCATAATGGTATAAATTGCTTATGTTATTGATAGGATGTTTGAGTTGGAGTGATCTTTTTAAAGCTAGTAGCTCTGGTGATTACATATCTTTATTCAAAGATATATGTTGTATTGCATGTGGAATTAATAATAAAGATAAATTGGATTTATACGATATGTTTATTGTAATCTTTGGAATGACTTGATTAAGTTGAAGCGAGATTAAAATTCGAAAAGAATAAAGTTTTGATTGCATGTTGTAATAAGATTTGGCTAAGGTAGAGTTAAATCTATAAAGCATGCTAGTATATATATTTTTGGTAGAAAATATGAAAAACAAAAAAAGTATTCATTTTACGTGTTATTGTTACTGTTCATGCTTTTTCAGAGTTTTTCGTTATTAATTTTTGAAAACTTGCCTTTGATGATCTGTAGATAATTCAAATACGGTCGTTTTAATATATAGTATGCATCGTTTTGATATTTGGTTGGAAAGTTATGATTTTTTCTCGTAAAACTTATATAGATTTTACTGATTACAATTTTCATTACAATTGGTTATGAATTTAGAAAAAGTTTCTTCTAATGATTTGTAGGCTTTATCGCTACAAAGAGTTTGACATATTGTACATGTCGTTTGGATTAGCAGTTATTAAGATATGAATTTTTGATTGAGTTCGGTTGGAATTTAGTTATTGCTTGTTTCAGAAAAAAATCCGTCAGTCTTTTGGAAAAACTTTATTCTGATAGATTGTAGATTATTTAATTATGAGCATTTTGATATATTACATGTCTTGTTTGGATCAATCAGTAAAAAGATATGATATTTCTCGTATGCATTTAACGTAATTTGAGTATTTCAGCTTTTTACTCGAAACTGTTCGAAATTTTAAAAACTTTCTCTTAGATTGTGTGGAGTTCTTTGATACCATCCTTTGGACATATAATTCCGTTTATTTGAAATTTCGGTTAGAGAGTTATGAATTTTTGAATATTATGCCACATTTACGATAAAATTGATGATATGCATGTTAAAGCATCGTTGAGCTTGGAATAATATATTCATGAAATTGACAATATAAAACTCTAAATAGTGTCTAGTTTATTTATTTATAATAAATTTTATCATAACATGACATGGTTTTGATTGTATAAAATATCTAATAGTTGTGTCATATAATTAAATAAATGTTGGGTTATATATTTGATAATATAGTTTGCAGAGGATAATAATTATCTCTCTTATAGTTTTATTTAGGTTTGGAATTGTATTATATTTGCTTTATGCATAAGTAGATATTTTGATAATTGCGGATAACTGTTTAGATATCATGTTCCATGCATGTTTTGTGTAGAAGCATGAATAAAGTTTGATTAGTTAGCTTAACATGTTGGTAGCAAATTGTATTGTTAATGATTCAGTTCAAACCATGATTTGAAAATTTTGACTTATTAGAAGAAATATGTTTTTGCAATATTTTGAATATTGATGATTTTCATAGAAATTTAAGCATTTTTTCGGTAGATGGAATTCTTAGCGCCTAGAAGCAAATTGGATATTTTGAAAGTATTTTTAATCGCAAGAATGATATGATGAACTGGAAGCTCTTAATTTGTAATCCATTGTGTATACATGAATAACCAGGTTGGAGGATTCTTTTCAAATACAAATTATTGTATGTTTTTAGTTATGCTGATGCACCTTATACGCATGTTATAGATAATATAAATGTATTAGTCTTTCTTTATGAATTTGTCATGAAGATTTTTCCTGGATGGTATACGATAATACTATGTACTAGTATGATGCACTTTAATTGGATAAGAATTTGAACTTGGGTAAAAGAATAAAATTTTTAATTATGCCAAAAAGGTTTATTAGTTTGTAATGTGAATAGAAATCTTATAGTGGATATATTTAAATTGAGGTTTTGAACTTGATACCTTATTTAGGTTGTGCTAGTATGTTTGCGATACGTTTTAAATCTTACTTTGAAAAGTTCATTTATTTGAAAAAAATAAAATAAGAAGGATCTATATTAGACGGTTAATATATGTATGATTATTCTTATAACAATTTAAATTAAAGAAAATAGAAATTCAGATATGTATTATTTACAATAAGGTTGTTTTGATTGATATGGCTCATGCATGAGTAAATGGTTTGGTGGTGTTCCTGGTTTGGAAGTGACAAAATTGAATATTTTTGTTATATTGAAAGATATTAATAAATGCATATTTACTGTGGTTTATGGTATCCTTTTGAATATTGAATTAAAGATGTAACTTGATGTTACTTGCCTTTCTTTTGATTCGAAGTGTTGTAAACCCTTTAACTTCGAGCCGACTTTAAGATTTGGAGGGTCATGTGTAATTGCACACTCTGCACTCCCCAAGACCTGACACTGCTTTTACTAGGAGCTACTTGACTCTAGCATGATTATGTGATATCTTAGAGATAGCTTGACCCGTTATCAGTTTATCTATTAAACGTTGATGTATTTTAGATAGAAGTGATGGATGCTGTAGCATGATTGGATACATAACATGTGTACTGGAATTGTTTTGGATAAGGTGGTGTCATATTATGATATTTGGAATTGTTTTGGAATTGTTTGGATACTCTTATGAGTTGTTGGCTATGTGTAGCTATTCGGTGTGTGTGGGTCGCGTACCCAAGGAAACACAAGAGATGATTGGAGTAATGTATTGACTAAGTTAATGCTTGTGATAATGATTATAAATTTGGACAATAATTTTTTACCCATAATATGTTGTGCATATACAGATTCTGGTTGATAGAGACTTGTCTCCTTTATTTAGTCTTCTGATAGACATTTATATGATATACTCATTTGATGCATGTATATTACTATTTACATATCAAGATTGGTGATGTGCAATTAAATGTATCGAGACACATTTGTATCGAGACACATTTCATATGGTACCCTGACATTCTCCTGACACTTTGTTGTATTGTTAGATGCATATGTATTAACAATGTTTTATATCGAGCTATTTATGATATCTAAATCATATGATGATTCATTTCTTTTTAGTCGATATATTGTTTACCTAGCTTTATTTTGATGTTTGATTTGAATCTCGAGGACGAGATTTCTCTTTTTAGGGGGGTAGAATGTAATACCCGGTATTTTGATAGGCTTGTGCTTAATAGAAATTGGATTTCAATTTGGACTTCTTTGACTATATAAATAGGTTTTATAAATGGGATTAGTATCATGCCTTTGGGCTTTGTTTTAAACTCATATTTAAGTCCACATAAATAAATATTAGTATATATAATATTCTTAGTTATTAAATAAAAAAAAAAAACCCTAGATCTCAAACTTGAAGAGAAATATATTGATTCCCGTTTTTGATAACACCCTATTAGTATTTCGGCCATAACTCTCTATACAGAACTCGGAATGACATGAATCTTACGTCATTAGAACCCTATTGAAAATACGCATCTGAACATATAAAGTAGAGTATGTGAATCTTCCGGACGTGACCTGTACAACTGATTCTTTGGAGGTTAGAAAATCTGTGACTGGATTGCAGTATGGTGGTTTTGAGTTGTGTTCTTCGTATATTTGGTGTTTGGTGGTCTTCTTATGAGGCAAGTTATATTACTTGATGTTTTCTCTTAATTTTCAGATTAGGTTGAAGTGTTAGTTTGGTTATTAAGTTTGGGATAGTAGAATAATAATTGATTCTCATGAAAATACATGTTTTAATAATTAGAATTTGATAAATATGCAAACTTGTTAATATTTAGTTATTAATATTGCTGAAATTTATATTTTAAAATATGTTATTATTGGATTTGAATATTTGACTTGGTATTGAAATGTTTGATTGAACCCATTGGTTATGGACTTTCTTACTTTAGAAATTCCTGAACTTGACATCATACACGTTTATGTTGTTCGTCATATATATTTATATGGATAATGATTGGAATAGAATGGTTGGATTGAACCATGTGTTGGATTAGATTTGGGCATGTTAAACAAATTAACACCGGACCCGTATGATGGGGAGATGTCCCGGAGTGTTGTCACATGACATAACTCAATGAGTGTATGGCGTGAAGCGTACGACTCGGTGCTAGTGCACAACTTATATATATGAATTTCATGTGAGTGTATGGCGTGAAGCGTACGACTCGGTGCTACTGCACAACTTATATATATGAATTTCATGTGAGTGTATGGCGTGAAGCGTACGACTCGGTGCTACTGCACAACTTTATATATGAATTTCATGTGAGTGTATGGCGATGATGCGTACGACTCGGTGCTACTGCACAACTTGGCACTTGATGCATGAATTTGGATTGATGTAATATGATGGATTGGAATTACTGGATAAAGACTTGATCCGATATTGCAGACTGATTAATTGATTGATTGATTAATTGAAATAGATTTTGATTATTCGATTATTGGAACTGGACATTGCGGATTACCAGAGAATGATCTTGTTGATTTATTTATCATTGTGTTAAATGCTAAAATAAATTAATTATTATTTAGAATTGTTTATCTTTAGGATGCGCGGATTCCTTTTCTGGGAATTAAGATCAAACCTCAAGTTCTGTAACTTGCTGGCGTTTAACGTCTTCCCTTTTCCCTTTTCAGGATACAAGTGTTTTAGAGATGAAGTATTCGATAAGAGCTTGGTGGAGGTTGTCTTGAGTTGCTCATATGTCTAGTTGGAGTTTGATGAGTTGTAACCTTCGGGCATGACTCTGATGTATATTTATATAGTTTGTATTTTGTTTAGTCTTCCGCTGTTAATTTAGTATTTGTTGTTTATTTTATTATGTTCTTCTGTGGTTTAGAGGTGTGATATCACGTGACAGTATTGTGACCCTACGGTCCATGGAGGACATATAGAGATCATTATGACTCTGTTACCCAATTTTGGCCTGGCCAGCTAGGATCGGATTTCAGGGGCGTTACACTCAAACACCTTAAACTTGAATCGCTAAGATTGAACCAAAGCTCTTGATACCAAATTGTTGGGAATAACGCCAATAATGCGGAAGCGATTTGTTCACAATGTGATCTACACCAATAAATGTGTAACCTTTATCAAAGACAATATCTTGAAGTAACTAGAATCTCAATCAACCAAGTAGACAATCACAAATAACTAAGAAGTAATCAAGATAACAAAATCAAATATCCACAACACAAGATATACGTGGTTCGGCGTAAGCCTACGTCTACGGCCAAGATAAAGATGGTTTCACTATGAAGTAGAAAAGATGTGATACAAAGAGCGGACTCCTTCACCTCACACAAACAAGTTCTCTCACGTGATTCTTGTAAATCTCTCAAAAACAAGTTCTTTTTCTTTTCTCTCACCTCAATCTTTTTTTTTTTCTCTCTTGATGAATTTGGAAGTCACACAACTCAACTCTTAAGGTTTCCTACACTTTCTAGGCTTTATAAAGTAGCCATACAAGGGTTTTTAGGCTTACCACGCCATGGGCCCAAATTGGGCCCATAGACACTTTTACCAACAAACTGGTCAAAATGTCCAGAGGCAAAAAATCTGTCAGAACTGCTGTCCAGAGGCAATTATTTTTGATAGTTCCATACTTAGCCAAATTTTCATAATCTGTCAGAAATCTCCAGCGGCACTTTTTCATGTCAGAACTTCAGATAAAATTTCCTAGCAAACTACTGATCTCCAGAGAACGTGCCATATACCATTGGAAAGATGAGAGAGTCCTCTTTCCAAATCAGAAAACAGATCAACATTATGATCACGGAGCAGAAAGTTATAGCCATTCCAATATAGACTATCCTAACGAATATACCGAAAAAATTGAACAACAATTCTCCACCTCGGCGAAGATTCATAAATCTGAGCCGACACATCAAGACATGAAAATCCAAGAGAACATAAGAAACCACCCATCACCATCTTACCACATATACCCCGAAGGGCCAAAACGGCTGCACCACTAAGTAGCTGCCTACGTATCCTCCTTTAAGGAATCAAGCTATCGTAGTTCTCTTCAAGCCCCAAAAGGCCATCAAACAATAGGTCGAATGTGAAGCAAGTTCAAGCAATGTGTGAACTTTGCTCCATCAACTACCTTAGTCAACATATCAGCCGGGTTGTCCTTGGTATGCACTTTGGGAAGTGCAATCTCACCATCTTCAATCACATCACGAAGAAAGTGATAACGGACATCAATATGCTTGGTTCTAGCATGATGAACTTGGTTCTTGGCCAAGTGAATGGCACTTTGGTTATCACAAAAGACATTAACCAAATCTTGCTCAACACCCAAGTCACCTAGCAATCCTTGAAGCCATATAGCCTCTTTTACTGCCTCCGTCACAACCATGTACTCAGCTTCCATAGTAGATAAAACAACTGTAGACTGTAACATAGATCTCCAACTAACCGGTGCACCATGCATAACAAACACATAACCGGTTGTAGACCTTCTTCTATCTAGATCACCAACATAATCAGAATCCACATACCCTTTGACATGAAAAGTGTTCACAAACCCTTTGATATGACAAACATCTCCACCAAAGACCAAACCCACATCCAAGGTACCCTTCATGTATCTCAGAATCCATTTCATAGCCTCCCAATGTTGAGAACCCGGATTAGCCATGAAACAACTAACCACACTCACGGCTTGTGCAATGTCTGGGCAAGTGCACACCATAACATACATCAAAGAACCAACCGCACTAGCATAAGGAACTTTAGCCATGTACACCCTTTCTTTTTACGGTAGTAGGGAAGAGTTTAGCTGAAAGCTTGAAGTGATTACCTAATGGAGTAGAGACCGACGTTGCACCCTTCATGTTGAAACGAGCAATGACCTTCTCAATATAAGATCTCTGAGATAAACAAAGTCGATATTGCTTCCTCTCCCTCTTAATCTCCATACCCAAAATCTTTTGAGCTCCACCCAAGTCTTTCATCTCGAACTCCGAATTAAGTTGAGATTCAACATATTAATTTCCAACATGCTCTTACAAGCAATGAGCATATCATCAATATAGAGCAAAAGATAGATATAGTCACCACCACGAAGTTTACGAAAGTAAACACGACAAATCATACTCACTTCGGGTATAGTCATGTTCTCTCATGAAAGCATCAAACCGTTTGTACCATTGTCGAGGCGATTGCTTCAACCCATACAAAGACTTCTTGAGCTTACATACATGATCTTCCTTGCCAACAACTTTAAAACCCTCCGGTTGTCGCATATAAATATCTTCTTCCAAGTTACCATGCAAGAATGCGATTTTCACATCAAGTTGTTCTAGCTCAAGATCATAATGAGCTACCAAACTCAACAATACACGAATGGAAATATGTCTTACCACCGGTGAGAAAATCTCATTGTAATCAACTTCTTCCTCTTGTGTAAACCCCTTTGCCACTAACCTTACCTTGTACTTCATGCCACCGGATTCATGAGGAGTATCTTTCTTCTTGTACACCCACTTGCAACCAACATTTCTTGCCCTTAGGCAATGAAACTAAATCCCATGTGTCATTCTTGGAGAGAGACTCCATTTCTTCTTGCATTGCAATCAACCATTTCTCACTACTAGAGTGATTCATGGCTTGCTTGTATGAAATAGGCTCATCATCCTCCACGGGTGAGGCATATCCTACCACATTAGCTTGACCATAGTGTTTCAACGGTTCTTCATGTCCATACTTGTGGACTTCTTTAACCCCTCTCTTTGGCCTAGTGGAAGCCAAAGATTCTTGTTGCACGGGTTCTTGTACATGAGCTTCCTCCTCTTGTTGTTGCTCTTGTGGTGTACGTTTATCAAAATCATCATGAACGACCACATTTTTCCTTCTTGCATCATCATGCAACCCAATCTCAATGTGTTGAGATTGACTAGATTCACCATTATCTCTTGAAGCTTTTTCCTTGCTAGAAACCAACATAGAAGATTCATCAAAGGTAACATCTCGGCTGACTAAGAACTTCTTCTCTTCAAGACAATAACCGTTTACCCCTTGATTGTATCCCAAGAATATGGCTTTCTTGGCTCTTGGATCTAGCTTCCCTTCACCTTGATTGTATCCCAAGAATATGGCTTTCTTCACTTTATCTCCTTCACCTTCTCCTAAGGCCTAAAATTGATTACTTACCAATGTATCTGGGACTACAACCATACTCTTAGTTGGACTAGAGTGTTCGTTCTGAGTTAGGCCATTTTCCACAATAACAATAACTTTGCCTTTTTCAGAGATAGAGAATTCATCTCCAACACATTATTACTAGCTATTGTACCTTCCTTCATTTTATTCTGCTTACTTGTACTGGTTGCATTCATATTAATCTGAACTCCATTATGTTTTCTTGTTCCCACTACTTGCCATCCTCCTTGAGGTTTATCATTCTCCTGCCTCGGTTTCCATGTCTTCTTTGGCCTTGTAACATCTTTTTTCTTACCACATCTCTTCTCTATGTGCCCAAACTCTCCGCATGTGGTAGATTGCTGGGGTTTCCAACTTCCAAGGGTATTCAAAGTGAAGAGTAGCTAGTTTAGTCCGATCAACATCAATCTGTTTGCTCATTAGCAAGTCAATCACTGATTCCACCTTAATGCATCGTAAAAGTCAATCAAGTTATCTTAGCAGTAGCCTCATCTGCACAAATATGTTTCCCTAGCAAGGTTCCCACATAAATCAATCCTTCCTTTGTCCATAGCTTCTTAAGAATTCCCTAGATCGTAACCCATAATGGAATTGTTTTAATTTGTTTCCTATGTGTTTCAGTCGATTTAGTCCAGAGTTTCACAACAAAAGATATGACCAACAATGAAAAGAGGTATATTTTCCATCACAACTCTTTTATCTTCTTCATTTCCAAACTTGAAATAGAAATAATCTTCATTAGTGGCTACATCAAAACTTCCCTTCAACTTCCATTGCTTAGCTAGAGCCTCATTCACAATTGGGTATGGCAATCTCTTGCCGATAAAAACCCCCACCAAAGTCCAAACAATCATTCCATTCCTTCTCACCCTTCTCCATAATGTTCTTACGGTATTTAACAACCCCATTAACATAAACTGGTTCCATTTGAACCAAATCCACTTCCGACATCCTTCCTTTCTCTTGGTTAAACACAGTTCGCCAAGATTCAATAATAGAAAGACTTTTAAAATCTTTAGCAGTAGATCCACATAAGTTTGTAACTTCATCACCATCCCTTATAGCAATCACCTCCATCCTTTCACCTTCAAGCATTTATTCAACATCTTGCTTTGAGATTTCTTCAACACTTGGCTGATCTACTCCTTGTTGATTACTCCCTCTGTCCCAAATTATTATAAGGAATATTTTACTTATTAAGGGAACATCATTTATTGTTTGTCTACTAACTATACTTCCAAATTTACCCTTATTTAATACCAATTACAATGCCTAATTGTTTTTGTAAAAGATATAGAATAGTTTACTCTAATTTCAAAGCAAGGGTAATATAGGAAAAAAAATAATTTAACTTAATTAATATGTGTTCAAATATGAAAAGGGACATATGTTTTGAGACAACAAAAAAAGGAATAAGGTACTTATAATTTGGGACGGAGGGAATATTCTATAATGGTATTTGTTACCGGACGACCACAGTCAGTTACCAAAAATGGTAACAAATGGTTGATTGTACCCTCTCTTTTCCTGAAAAGCTTCTTAATATAGCATAAAAATTGAAAGACCCAAAATACCCTTAATCGCCCTTATCGGCCCTCACCCATTTTTAAGATACGTGATTTGATTAGTTATGACATTTGAGATAAAATTATCAAATCTTCATGTTGTTCAAGGTATTATGTACCGCCATCAACCATGAAAACATATATAACTAAATCAGTGCCGATTCTGAGATTTGAAGGGCCCTCTACAAAATTTTCAAATGAGGGTGAAGGGTTACTGAACTTGTCAAAAGAATGAGCCGTGAAATTAAATTTGAAATACGAAAATAATTAAGTCAAATTAAATTTTCAAATAAAAAAATTCCATTTATTTGCTTTTCATGTTTCCAAAAACATATGTATAATCAGGAATAATAGGGGAATCTAATATTTATTAGAGATAAAATAGAAAATCAGTAAGATTTTTTTATATCCAACTAGATATCGTGATTTCCTATTGGTCAAAGACTGTATTTATTACCTTTTATTTAGGAGATTTTTTGTTTTTCATAACTCATATATATATATATATAGGAATTTTGTCATAAAAAAGGAGTGTGATGTTCAGTAAATTCTATTTCACCAGAAGAATTTCTTTTGAAGTTATAATTTAGAATTCTTAACTTGGCTGGAGCAAAGTTAACTGGAGGATTAAATTTAAACCACCAATTATTAAACCAGGCGGGAATTGTTTTCTTTTCAAAATTGGTAGAAAAGTAGAACATCCAAGAATATTTTTCTTCAGGGATTTAGTGGGAAAAAGTAAAAGTCCAAGCGTCCATATAATCCCAGTATGAAAAATTTTGGTTGCTAAAGGGTTTAGCTTTGAAAAAAGGACCAATAAGGGTTCTAGCGGATTCTGGATTACCCCATTCATTTTGTTCTATGACGTTATGAATAACGGCTTTCCGAATAGGCAAAGAAAATTGGCTAATAGTGGTTGGAGAATTATCCATATGGACAGAATTGGTTTCAAGCAAAATTGCTTCGTAGAAATTTCTGTGATTATAAATGATATTTGGGCTATAAGTCCCCTGACCCCAGTTTCTGGTACCAAAGTAAACAGGCTTTTTTACCCATTCATCATCATCCTTCGTAAGGGTAAAAAGTTCCCCATTGGGCTCTTTCGAAAATATTATAGTACCACAGTCATAGTCTGTTGATTGACTAATTTTTCTTTTTCTATCATTAATGGCTGGAGAAAATATCCCTATTTCATGGAGAAGGGAGGAAGTTTTATCTTTTCCCTTCATGGAGTCCGAATTAGGACCAGATTTCTGACCAAGAGGAGTCATTCCTGTCAAGAAATCAATTATCGTCTATAAGACATAAATATTATGGCAGTTGTCGTCTTATTAGACAAAATGAATCATTATGACAAATTAGTCAACATATCGTATTTGTTGTCTTATAAGACATCATTAATCAACTCTTTGATTAGGATGAAAATTAATCCTTTCATTAGGATCTATGTCTCATTTAGACATTATTAATTAATCTTTTAATTAAGATAAACCAATCCTTTAATTAGGATGAAAATATTTGTTGTTCATTGGGACATCATCCATTAATCCTTCAATTAGGATTATTTGTTGTCCATTGGGACATTATCCATTAATCCTTCAATCATGATAGGACATTTCCTGTCTCAAAGTATACTGATTTTATAAAACCAGATGAATATCGAAAATATTGTCTCCAAATTTTAAAATCCATTGGGATTTGCAAGTGATAAATAAAGCAATTATTTATCTTTTATTTTCTGAACCGTTATTGTTAAAATCGAAAACCAAGGTTCAAGATTTTGCAAATTCTTTCATAAAGAATTTTGATGTCAAGAAGCTAAATCTTTAAGATGACTAGAAATAAAATTAAGGCTACTAAAACCTTTTGAAATAGTTTTATCTTTTATTAGACCTGTCAATAAGGATGATGTTTTCTTTGACAAATATTAAAAATAATTTAAAATCTTCAATTTTGATGCAGAAACAACTAAACCATTTTTCTTAATAAGATGGGAAAATGTATTTAGATGTTTAAAATGCTGATCAATAAAATTTAGAAAAGATCAATACCGAATTCAGTATAAGTAAAAATCATAATAAAATTTTTTAGGAATATTTTTAAATAAACATCCATAACATTCCATGACTAAAAGGAATAGTAGTTATATAATTATTTCGTTCAGTAATTTGAACTGGCAAAATCCCTGATTTTAAACCAAATTTAGAAAATATGCGAGTATCAATTAACCATTTCAATAAATCCTTTTTATTAGGAATAGGATAACGAATCCATTGCAGAACCTTATTAAGGGGTTTGTAATTAATAACTAATTTAGAAATTCTTCTTTCTTGTTCAGCACAATTCCAACAAGAAAAGTTATTCCTAAAAAATTGTTTATCTGAAAGACCTTGGATTCCAGTCTTACATAATTCCATATAAATTTTATTCATTTGAATAGGTCTAGCCTTAGTAGGTATCATGTTTTCATTAAACCCTTCAATATAAGGTAATCTTACTATGTGTTGTTTCCTGTCCCAAAAGGCATTAGGAACATCACTACAAATTTCTTTTTGAAATTGTTTTTCCAAAGAAATAATTTTTTCTTTAATAATATTTTGTTCTAATTGTTTATTAATTGAAGCGTAGCTTATTTCTTGGGATAAAAAATTAATCTGTTTTTCTTTTAAAAATAAAGTTTCTTGTAATTGATTAATATAATTAACCTTATCTTTAAAGACAAATTCAAAGATTATCTTTTTTCCTTTTATAGTAGTGTGAATACCAGTATTATCTATTCTTTCAATAGGCCAAATAAGGCTTAAAAAGGGTCTACCTAAAATTATCATTTGAGACAGGTTATCAGATAAAACAAAAGAAGTATTAATACAAATACCATCATTGCAAACAAAAACATCTGATAATTTATAATTTATTCTCATAGGAGAACCATTAGCAGTATTCAGTGCATACTTAGTTTTTTCAAAGTACTTAGTAGGAATTAAATCTTCTCTTATACAATTAAGGTCGGAACCACTATCAACCAAAGCAATAGATTCTAAAGTAAATTCCTGATTAATTACCAGTTTTACTTTAATATGCCATCGCTGATTGGTAGAGTAAATTAAGGATAGTAAATCCCCAGTGGTTTCTATCTCTGGTGAAAAATTTGTTTGATTTTGAAATAAGGAAGTTTTCTTATTTAAGATCTTAATTTCTGATTTAAGATTATTAATTTCACCTTTAAGGTCAGAAATAGTAGATTTACTAATTATAGAATTAGAACCAGTATTATGAAAACTATTTTTAAAAGAAGAAAGAGTCGTAGAAGAATTTATATATTTATCCAAAGCTTGTCTTCTTTCAACAGGATTAGATATTTTATTAATAACATCCAAAATTAAGGTCTGGTCATTACTCAGGACATTAATACTAGGTATGTCATAATTTAGAAAAGTCTCTTGATAAAAATCATTTTCTAATTTTGATTCACTATTAGTGATATCCATTAGACCATGTATAAAATGTTTATTCTTTTTAGAATATTGATTAAAAACAAATTGTTTTTTGAAAGCCAAAACAAATTGCCTTTTAAAAAGATCTTGATTAGAACTACTGTATTCAAATTTCTGACGAAAAGGCTTTTTGGAAATTTTCCTTTTAAGAAATCGATTATCAAAAACAAATTGTTTTTTGAAAGAGAATCTATTATAGATAGATTTCTGACGGAAAGGTTTTTTAGAGATTTTCCTCTGGGAAATAATATTTATAATACTAGGTGATAAAACACTTATAGTATTATCAAATTGATTAGGATATTGTCCTATTTCATTATACTCAGTTAATTCTGAAATAATAATTTCTTTACTAGAAATGAAAGTGACATCGTGGGTGACGTCATAAGTGACATCATGAGTGTCCTTATGAGGGACATCATGCTTATCCTTTAGACTGTCGTTAATATCACTGTCTATTTTCCTAGAAGAAACAAGAATGATATTATCATGTTTATCGTTGATATAATTATCAACTTTTCTAGAAGAAATAAGAATGACCTCATCCTTATCTTCTAGGCTGACGTTAATATCACTGTCAGTTTTCTCAAGAATGACAACATGTTCATTCTCTGGTCTGACGTTGATATTACTGTCAACGTTTCTAGAAGAAACGAGAATGATATCATTATTATCTTCTAGGGTGACATTAATACCACTGTCAGTATTCGCAAAAACGACATTATGTTCATCCTCTGAACTGGCGTTGATATTACTGTCTCCATTATTCTTATCTTTATCAGATACCTTATTGGGTACAGTATTCATATCCCGTGATAAAGTAATAGTATTATTATCAGTCAAAGTCTTGATTGGTTGATCTTGACTTAAATTCTTGTTTTGTAAAACAAATTCTTTTTCAGGAGAACCATAGATTTTTCCCCATAAATTCCATGTATCTGAATTAGTTTTATTAATCTTATTCTCAATATTGATAATTTTACTGTCAATTGGTTGTAAATCTGAAATAATCTTAATAAACTTTGTCTCTTCTGAGATGGATTGTTTGAGAACAACTGATTCCAGAATAATAGATTCATCTTTAGGGGAGATCGATTGCTTGGGAACAGTCGATTTCTGAATAGATTCATCTATTACAGGAGACTTAGTAGGAAGATTATCAGGTTTAGAACTTTTATTAACAGTATTTGTCCAATAATTCATATAGCTTTTAGCTACATATGAGTCTAGAATATCACCCATTCCTTGCACATATTGTGCAAATGGAATAATAAATCTAATCTCATCTAAATGCTGATAATAATTCTTTTTTATAAAAGCATGTTGAGCTTCATTATAATTTTTCCAATACCATTTTCGAAAGTCATCATACTTTGAACTTTCCCATTCATTATTGATGGCTACTTGATCAATGATAAATTCTTTGGTTGAGTCTATTGAATACAAAATAGTATTTTTAAGTTTTTCCCTATAAGGATTTGCCAAAGGATCAAAGTATCTATCAGGATTGATCATTGTAAAATATTTAAATATTTTATACTAAATAATGTCGGATAACACTAAAGATAAAGTGTCAATAAGGAGTTGGAGATCATGCAGTTCTTAATCCAAATTTAATTATCCAGAGAAGAGAACAGTAAAGATTACAGATAAAGTTCCAGATCATTATCCATGATTAATACTGACAGTCAGCGATTTAAGTCACAACTGACAACTATTCCATATCTTAGTTCATGATTAATTTCAATAGTCAACGATTTATGTCACAGCAAATAATAAGTAAAATATCCAAAACTATGATGAATTTCAACAGTCAACGTATAAACTCCCTAAACGCCTAACGGCCACCTGCCTGCGGCTAAACGGGATAAGACCGTGACAAAGTCTATATTCATCATAACTCAGGACACTCAATCATTACGGCCAGAGACTACAAGTAGTCCAACGCGACAGAGTTGATATTAATCATAAACAAAAACACAAAACAACTATTAGTCGGAGACTACAAAGTAGTCCAACGCGACGATGTCAAACGACTAATCATAAATCTCATCAAGAGAATAGATAATACTACTAACAAGGTTTCAAGCAATAGAGGTCGATTTATGCATAAGCACTCAGACCCTCATCACCGCAGCTGTCAGAGGCCACCAATAGCAGCATGACAATCCATTCCCCATATAAGGGTTGCAGTGCTCCAAAGGAGTCGCTCATGTTCCCCCTTAGTACATATTTGTCCATGTTCTCAACGAAGAACTAGTACAGTACCATCGTTCTCATCTTGAATAATTACTGTTGATCAAGACCACTACATGTTCCCCAACAGTAATTTACGCTGACATGGCGCTGATACCAAAATAAAGCAGGAATTTAAAAAGTTAAATTAAACTAACAAAACAGCGAAAATTACTAAAAATTAAAACATAAAATTAAAAGACAAAAAATAAAGACAGAAAGTTAAAAGAAGAAGAAGAACAGAAGATAATACTGGAACTTTATTCACATGAAATTAAAACTTACAAATAAACATAAAAATTAAAAACAAAAATTAAAACGAAAAGAGAACTTACAGATACTTGAGTATTCACATATAATTCCCCCTGAATAAAGTTTCAGGTGGAAACTACGCACACCAAAATTAAAACTAGAAGGGAAAGGTTACAAGAAAAGCTAAAAGATTACAAGTAGAAGGAAGAGAAGAAAGAAAGCTTGAGAGAGAGAGAGAGGGAGAGGGTTTGCTTCACGATTGTTGAAGGCTTCTCTGGAAGGCTTGAACGTTGTGGAAGGCTTCCTTTCTTCGTTAAAAAATGCCTCTTTATAGGCAAAATTGAAAGTGAGCAGTGGGCCCCATTGGGCATTATGCTATTGGTGGGTCCCATTGAGCACCTTGTGTGTGGGCCCCATTGAGAGCATCTTCTTAGTGGCCGGGTCCCATTAGGCACCATGTGAATGGTGGACCTCATCGAATAGTAGCAAACATTATTAATGTCGGCAGAGTAATATAAATAGTAAAATTAAACTAACAAAACAACAGCGAAAATTACTAAAATCTAAAACATATAAGTAAAGACAGAAATTAAATCATATAAGAAAAGTAAAGAAGAAGAAGAACAGAAACTTTATTCACATAAATATTTAAAACAAAATTTAAAACAAGAAAAGAAAAGAAAACTTACAAATACTCGAGTAATTCACATATAATTCCCCCTGAATAAAGTTTCAGGTGGAAACTAGCACACCAAACTTATAACTAGAAGGGAAAGGTTACAAGAAAAGCTTAAAGAAAAGATTACAAGTAGAGAAGAGAAGAGAAGAGAAAATGCTTGAGAGAGAGGAGAGGGTTTGCTTCACGATTGTTGAAGGCTTCTATGGAAGGCTTGAACGTTGTGGAAGGCTTGCTCTTTTTCCCTTGTGAGAATGCTTCGTTATATAAGCATTTAGAAGGTGGAAAGTGGGTCCTAGTTGGAAGTGGGAAGTGGGTCCCAAAGAGCACTTTGAGAGCATTATGTGAAAAGTGGGTCCCAGTTGATAAGTGGGAAGTGGGTCCCAATTGGCATCTTGCTAGTGGTGGACCCCATTGAATAGTAAGCACCTTTGTTTGTCGGTAGAATAATTTTCTTCAGTGGGCCCCAGTTGTACGTGGGTAGGTCCCAGTGAATGATAAGTATTGTTGTTGGCGATATTTGTCCATGGCAGAATAATTGACGGGTATTGTAGACCCCTCCAGTTGGCTGATTATCCAGAAAAGTAGATTCTTTCTGGAAGTCGGATAAGTGTATATGGGCCCCATTCAGTTCAGGCTAGTTTATAGTTTGGTAAATTTCTTTATTGATTTGGACTGATAATTTTTTCCAATAAATTCATATTCTGAAAGAATCGGTCCAATTGTGGATCATTTCCCATAATATTCCATGAGAAAGGCGGATTGTAATCTGTCAAATCTATTTTACCATTGGAACTTAATCTGAAGTGGTAATTTAGGATTGTAACATCAGTGGCAATATAGTCCATAGCAGGGTTGAATTTAAACCACCAGTTAGAAAACCATGTGGGTATTGTTCCACTAAAATCAGGGGAAAATGAAAAATTCCAAAAATATTCATGTTGGGGAATTTGAAGAAAGAAGGTATAGACCCATGCATCCATATAGTCCCAATGGGTAAAGGTCCGTAAGTTGTTGAAATGAGGAAAGGGACCAATAAGGGGCTTGGTAATAAAAGGTTCTCCCCATTCGGGAGGTTCTATTATTTTATGAATAAGTGCATCTCTATAAGATGTAGAGAATTGGTTATTAACCTTGGAAAAAGAGACTGAACCAGTCGTAATTAAAATAGATTCGTAGAATTCTCTACGTTCAAAAATTTGGGATGGACTATTAGTCTCTGGGTTAAAATTATTAAAACCTTGGTAAATAGGTGAATGTAGCCACATTATATCTCTATTAGTTAGATCAAAAATTAATTCATTGGAATTCTTCAGATATGATCTGGTATTATTATCTTCAATAGAAGATTTACTGATATTCCGTTTCCTTTCTTTTAAAGCAGGGGATAATTTTTCCCATTCGGGAGGAGAATAAAGCATTTCACCCTTTCTTTTATTAGAATCCGAATTAGGATTATTTGATTTTTCCCATTCGGGAGGAGAGTAAAGCATTTTACCCTTTCTTTTATTAGAATCCGAATTAGGATTATTTGCTTGACCATGAGGAGTCATTTCTGCAAAATTAAAGCAAATATTGTCTTTAAGACTCGATCATAATCCTTTAATTAGGATAAAGATAATTAGACAAGAATTGATAAATAGATTCCCTGTTACAAAGAAAGAGGAATGTTAATGTCAGAACTAGAAGGTTCCTCAGGTATTTCAAAAATCATTTTTTCTTTTAATTGATGGTTATAGTCCTTATCAGGTTTTATGATAAATTCAAACCTAACTTTTTTCCCCATAAGGATAGTATGAATTCCTTCATCATCGATACGTTCAATTGGCCAAATAAGGCTTAAAAAAGGTTTCCCTAAAATTATCATTTGGGATAAAGTATCAGATAAAATGAATTGGGTTTTAATACGAATAGTATTATGACATATTAAAACATTTGATAATTTATTATTTATTTCCATAGAAGAACTGTTTGCAGTATTTAATGCATAATTGACCTTTTCAAAATATCTAGAAGGTACCAGATTTTGCCTTATACAATTTAGTGAAACTGGCACGAAGTGGTTTGACATCAATTTTGTGACAAAGTGTCTTTGGTTATCTCGCCTTGAATTCATTGTTAGGAAAACCAAGATGTACGCATGGTCGTCTCGTGTCCTTGTGTCTCTTAGGTCTGTCTAGGGAAAGTTATTGGGTTCTGGACGTACGTACCGAGTTAGGACGTACGTACGTTCACTGAAGCAGAGAACTTCTTTTGGTCAGGACGTACGTACGCAGTTAGAACGTTCGTACGTCCAAGTAGGCAGCAGACGTGTTTTCGTATGGAGACGTACGTACCGAGTTAGAGCGTTCGTACGTCATGTTAGGCAGCAGGCTTATTTTTGTGTAGCGACGTTCGAACGTCATATCGACGTACGAACGTCCAAAGTCGGTTTGCACAGTTTCGGCCCATTTTTCTAGGTTTTCAACCCTAAGTATAAATAGGGTTTCTCTTCCATAGAACAAGACAGTTCTTTGGCCGTCCAATTCACCTCTTGTTTCTTGGAGTTTGTTTAGGTTTTGGTTTAGGTGGTTTTGGTGATTGAACTCATCTTCTTCTTCCCCATTCATCTTCTTCTTCATTATTGTTTATATTGATTTAGCTTCGAGTCTTCTTGTGTGTTCATCAAGAAGTCAAGTATCCTTGTGTGTTCATCAAGGAACTCTGGTGTAAGCTTGTTACATAGATCGGCTTCGAGTCTTCTTGTGTGTTCATCAAGAAGTCGAGTGTCTTGTGCGTACATCAAGGTGCTCTGGTGAAGTCAAGGTGTTAGAGATAACCAGGAGTATCAACTCGCAGTGAGTGCAGGTAGTTGATAGGTTTGTACATCTCTTTTCATCTAGTGGATTATTTGTTGTCGAGAGGACAACCGTGGACGTTTCCCATATTGGGTTTTACCACGTTAAAAATTTCTGTGTGTTATTTACTTTCTGCATATCGTTTAAGTTGTTTGAATATTGAACTGTTAGATTAGCACTATTTGTAGTTTCTCAATTGGTATCAGTCGCTGGGGGCTGGTTAAGGAGCGTCAAGGCTCACGCTAACGATCCTATGAGTGCAATGATGGTTCATGAGTCTGGTCATAATAATTTTATTGCTAAATCGTCTAAATCTACAAAACCAAAATCTGATTTTGAAAAGGATGATAATTTGTATGTTGTTAGCAATAGTGATTGGGCTCTTCTTTACAGACTTTCTGCAAAAGAATGTGAAAGATTACAAAAAGCTAATATTGATTTGCAGGAAAAATTTAATAAAGCTAATTGTAATGTGTCTACTATTTCTGATAATGTTTGTTTTGAAGATAATGGTGTTTTGCAGACTAAAGTTGATTCTCTAGAATAACGACTCAGACATTGTGCAGAGGACTATATGCTTCAAGAGGAAGTTTATGAATCCAAAATTGAAAATTTGGAAAAGGCTAATCTTTCTTTGCAGGATAAAATTGAGATTCTTGAAAAACAGATTTCTTGTGCAGCAGATGATACAATTTCTATTTCTCAATTATTTGACAAAGAAAAACTTGACTTGTTATGTAGAATTGCAGCTTTAGAGAAGGTCAATCAGGAGGTCGATGAGAAATACAAATCTCTATTGGTGGAGTATGAGGTAACAAAGAACGATTTAACGTCTACTCAACTCCAATTGCAGGTCTTGGACAAAACTAGATTTGATTCTCCTATTGATAGTTCTACTAGTTCATCTAGTGTGATTACTCTTGCAAAATCTACTAGTTTGCCTGCCCTTTTGCCTACCCCACCTATTGAGACTAGACTTAATACTAATACTTTTCAGCATGTTTCTGGGAAAAAGTTTAAGTCTAAGGCTAATGGTACTGGTGTTTTTGCTGGTAAGACATCTTGTTCTCATAGTGGAGGTACAGGTCTTGTCAAGGCACCATGTCACAAATACAATGGTGACATACATGTTTCATCTTCTACTACCACATCTTCTTATAAGAATTCTTTGAGTAAGTCTAATGTTTTTCATTGTTCTTATTGTGGTAGAGTTGGTCATTTGGATAGCTTTTGTTGGGATTTTAATCAACATGTTAAATGTTATTCTCATGTTCATTCTAATTATAATCTTGTTGATTCTTATGTTCCTTCTTGTGCGTTTTCTAGACCTTGGAATTCTAATGTCTATTGTCATAGGTTTAAGAAAAATAGGTATTCCAACAAAAGGAAGTCTAAGACTAAGGTGGAATTAGTTAAGGACAAGTGTATTGCAAAGCGTGTTAAGGGAAAATCTCATATCATTTCACCTCCCAAGGTGTGCACGCCTAGTGTTAAACAAGTATGGGTAAGAAATGATAAGTTGAAGGTTTTTCTGGACTTGCAAAGGTCTGGTGGTGTCCCATATTTGGGATGATGTGGCTTGTTTCTAGCCTTGTGTTATTTGAATTGCATATTTCTCTAACCACATAGGCTATTTGTTTGGTGTTTCTACTTTTTATGCTTTGCTTGTTTAGCTTGCAGATCATGTTGCATGTCTGAATACATTGTTAATAAAAAAAAAAGGGTTGTTGGTTATTCCTTCTATTTTTTGTTTTATTTATTTATTCCATGTATGTGTTGTTGGATGCATCTTTTCTGAGATATTGGTTTAATTCAATTGTCTTAAATAAGTTGCAATATGTTTGGGTATTTTCTCTTTCTGAACTCTTAAGTATGTTTTGGTATGTATCATGCATTTTTCCTCGCTTGTTTGCACAGTGCACGGCATGCTTGCATGATGGGAGTTTTTGGAAACCACTTACATATTCTTTGAGCTCATAGAACTTCTCTATCTCTCGAGTATTTATGTGATCTTGAGCTATCTCTCCTTTGTTTTGGTTAATGTTCATCTTGTTGTTCGTGTTATTGAGCATTCTTATCTTCCTATTACAACTCTTGTTAGTGGTCAATGACTCACTTTATCCCCAGCCATTTGATTGTCTTTGAAGCAATATCAGTTGGCTAAGAACCCGTTGGGGTTGTGAGGGTCATGCTCTGACGGATGCACTCAAGAGATGTTAGTTCTTGTGTTGCACGTTATCATGGTATTGCACTTCTTGAGTTTGTGTTTGTCAAAAAGATGTAGGCTACACCCTACCCTCGTGTATTTGAAAAGATGGAGGCAAAAATCCCTCCCACGCGGGAATGACATTAGAGTGATGTAGACTAAACTCCACCACATGCGGCAAAATAAAAATGTAAGCGCATATTCATTTTTTTTTATGTAAGGCATACAAAGTTTATATTCCTTTGCCTGTTTAATGTCTTGGTTTTCATTTGAAAGATCATATTTTTATTCGTTTGCCTTCTACTCATAACGTTTGTTTCAAAGGGGGTTGAAGTTTGTTTCTTCTATGCTCACTTACTAGTCGTATGTCTCTTGTTGATGGTTCTATATTCTAGGTCTTCAAAGGGTGTGTTCTAGTGGTGAAATTTCTCTCTCTTTATGCATTGCATTGCATCTACACACACCGAGGTTTAGTTTATGATGCACTTCAATTCCCTTATTTGTTCAATCTTTTGTTTATCCCCATATATTGCCTCTTATTTTTGTACGGATTGGGATTGGCTACTGTTTGGAAGTTCATGATGTGTTCCTCTTCACTTCTATGGTACATCGGTTATTTTCCTTTTATCTTCTTATTATGGTTTGTGTTGTTAGTTATTAGGTTTGTTTTTCTGCTATTAAAGTTAGTCCTTAAGGTTAGTCTTCTCATGGTTGGATATGGGTTGTTAGTTTTGTCGTTAAAATTGATTCTTAGATATGGTGCAGCCTCTATTTGCTATTGTTTGTGTTTGGTTCTTCATTATCCTAGTTTAACAAGTTTAGTGTGATTCTCATTGCTTGGTTGTTATCGTGTGCACACTTCATGATTCTGCACACCATGTGTTCGATAAAATGTCTACATGGGTATTCTCACATTTCTTGTGCTAGGTTCGCCATTTCTCTTACATTTGTTAGTTTAGTTAATGTTGTGTTTATGCAGGACATGCCTCCTAAGCGCGCTCGGACTACTCCCACCAAAGAAACACCCGGTTCCAAGGGTGCTTCGTCATCGGGCACACGTCCTCCTCGTGCTTAAAGGAGTAGAGGCGCCATTCCTTTGGATTCTTGTAGATGTTCTTGCTGAAAGTGTTTATGGCTTACTCTATTTTGGTTCTATTCCTTGATAATTCTTTTCAGTCGGTGTTTCATTGACATACTAAGGTCAGATTGTTAGTATTATTTGGTTTTACACTTCATGCTTTCTTTCTTTGTCATTGGATCACATGTGTTTGATGTGATTTCTCAAGGTAATAGTTCTCAATTTGTTTCAAGAAGGCTACAAGGTATGCATAAGCATGTTTTTGTGATGAAATCATGTTATTGGTGTATTCGGTTGTCATGATTTATATTGATTCATGTTTTTCTCATAGGTTCTCATCATACTTTTCTACGTTGGGCTAATATTCTTGAATTACCTTGTTGGCTAGCTGGTGTTTGATTAAATGCTTATGAGACTTGCCTATCCGCTTATTGTTGCTTCTTGTGCCTGGTTGATCCTATTTTTTCCTGCAATAGGTTTGATTAGATGTGTTCTTGGTAGTCTTCCACAATAATCCTCATGCAATGGTTTTGGGCTACCACTGTTCTACTTTGGGATGCATATGCTCAGTTTGGTCATCTATTGTTAGCAATTCTCTTCTATTGACTCTCTAATCTTTCTGACAATGTATGGCATGTCATCGGAGTCTTAGTGTTCTGGCAGGAAATTTGCTCTGAAGTTAGATTGTTGTTCGGTGACTTGGTGACATCGATAATCCTTGCTCATTCTTCAGTTACAGCATTTTTTATGAGCTTGATGATTGCTTATCTTGTTTGGCATATGTTGAACTAATTTTTGGGTTTCACTAGGGGTGGGCTTACAGGTTTATTCCTTTTATGTCTCTATTTCGTTGTGTTTGGGATAATATTTTCTTCTCCTTGTTTATAAGATTCTCTAATTCTTTTTTTTGTGGTTGAATGAGTTGTTTCAGGAACATGTACAGATTGGATTTCCCCATGGATTCTCAATGGATTTTATTATACTTTACGTATCTCTTCCTGCAGATACTCATATTCCTGTAGTTTTGTCATGGGATATTGTTGGATGTGTCTAATATGCATGGTTTCCCTATTCTCTTTCATATCTCCTACTAACTATTGTTTATCTCTTCTTCTTTCTCTTTTCGCATATTCTTTTTCTTGCACATTTCTCACAGGTTTGACTATTTGGTTCTTGGTCATTATTGTACTTTCCCCATTTCATCAGGTATGGTATTTCTTCCTTTTTGTTTGTTTGATCTTTTTCTCTAGATAACTTGCTACTATGAAGTCGTTTCTCTGGAATCTATCTCAGGTGGTTATGGTCGGTTGTTTAAAGTGATATTCTAGTGAATCATTTGTTCCGATTGTTGGTGTCCTGACTCTTTCTTATATGTATAGGTTTCTCTTAGTTTCTCTTTACTCTCTTCTACCCTTGTATGCTTGGTTCTTTGTGTGTTTCAAATACCCTTATTTGGTTTGTTTGTTCTAGGTGCATCTTTCTCATATGCATTGCATTTAGGTGAAGATTTTGTTCAGGGGGAGAATTCTTTGTATTGACATCGTGTTAACAAGTGTTTATGTTATGGCTTCCGTTGCATATCCTTTTTGTTGTTCACATGATTGTTCTCTTTCTTTTCTTCTTTACTCTTATTTGTTATGGTTTGGTATTTTTTTTCTTTTCTCTTTCTTTTGTTACCTTGCTTCATTTGTGACAAAAAGGGGGAGATTTATGACTCTAATACTAACAACTTCTTCTTCTTTGTTAGTGTATTTTTGGGTCATGTTTCAGGTATACTACATGTATGGGGGAGTGAACACGTATGGGGGAGTGAACGTGTTGATGATTTTAGAAGTTATATTGTTATGGGGGAGTTCGAGTGCCAAACATATTTTGGAGCTCATGAAGTATGGGGGAGTTGCTCGAAGGAACTTCTGTTGAATCTTTGATTGCTTCCGTTCGATCTCTGATGGTTAAAGCATCTTCCTAAAGCTGGATAACAAGAATTGGTGACTTGTTATGTGTTTCTATTTTGAGTGTTTTTGTAGGCATGTTTTATAAATGCCATGGTTTGGGATTGTAAGCACGTTTTATAAGTGCTATTAGAGTCATAGGTTTTTGTCACAAAATCAATGTCAAAGGGGGAGATTGAAACTGGCACGAAGTGGTTTGACATCAATTTTGTGACAAAGTGTCTTTGGTTATCTCGCCTTGAATTCATTGTTAGGAAAACCAAGATGTACGCATGGTCGTCTCGTGTCCTTGTGTCTCTTAGGTCTGTCTAGGGAAAGTTATTGGGTTCTGGACGTACGTACCGAGTTAGGACGTACGTACGTTCACTGAAGCAGAGAACTTCTTTTGGTCAGGACGTACGTACGCAGTTAGAACGTTCGTACGTCCAAGTAGGCAGCAGACGTGTTTTCGTATGGAGACGTACGTACCGAGTTAGAGCGTTCGTACGTCATGTTAGGCAGCAGGCTTATTTTTGTGTAGCGTCGTTCGAACGTCATATCGACGTACGAACGTCCAAAGTCGGTTTGCACAGTTTCGGCCCATTTTTCTAGGTTTTCAACCCTAAGTATAAATAGGGTTTCTCTTCCATAGAACAAGACAGTTCTTTGGCCGTCCAATTCACCTCTTGTTTCTTGGAGTTTGTTTAGGTTTTGGTTTAGGTGGTTTTGGTGATTGAACTCATCTTCTTCTTCCCCATTCATCTTCTTCTTCATTATTGTTTATATTGATTTAGCTTCGAGTCTTCTTGTGTGTTCATCAAGAAGTCGAGTATCCTTGTGTGTTCATCAAGGAACTCTGGTGTAAGCTTGTTACATAGATCGGCTTCGAGTCTTCTTGTGTGTTCATCAAGAAGTCGAGTGTCTTGTGCGTACATCAAGGTGCTCTGGTGAAGTCAAGGTGTTAGAGATAACCAGGAGTATCAACTCGCAGTGAGTGCAGGTAGTTGATAGGTTTGTACATCTCTTTTCATCTAGTGGATTATTTGTTGTCGAGAGGACAACCGTGGACGTTTCCCATATTGGGTTTTACCACGTTAAAAATTTCTGTGTGTTATTTACTTTCTGCATATCGTTTAAGTTGTTTGAATATTGAACTGTTAGATTAGCACTATTTGTAGTTTCTCATTTAGGTCAGACCCACTGTCTATTAGGGCAATAGTTTCTAAAACAAAATCCTGGATAATTAACTTGATATTGACATACCATTTTTGGTTAATATTATTATCTAAGGATAATAATCCTCTAGTTTCCTCAGCATTGATAAGAGGAAGATTATCTTTTGTTTCTAAACGAGTAATCCTCCATTTTAGATTATTAATTTCGGTTTTTAAATTATTCATTTCTTTTCTAATTTCAGAAATGGGAACTTCTTTAGTTAAAGGTTTTGATTCTATTCTGTCGAAAACCTTTTGTAATGAATAAGGTTCTATAATACTAGAATTATACCTATTATTATAGGAATCCTTTATATATTTTTCAATAGCCTGTCTTTTTTCTAAAGGGTCGACAATATTATCAATCATATCAAGAATAAGAGTCTGATTTTCAGATAAAACATTAATACTAAGGCCGTTCATGTCAATGATAGCCTTGTAATAGTCTTGGGAAGTCTTACAGTGTGTAGAACATCCTTTCCCTGACTGATGACTATTATCAGATTCACTATTAGTGAGTTCTTCCACTTCCATGATTTGATCAGAAGAATCATCCGAATAGTAGCTACTAGAAGCTTCATTGTTGTCAAAAATTTTGTTAATTTGTTTTTTAATATTATCATCAATGCCTAATTCGTTAATTTGTTTACGAATGTCGATTTTAGAATAACACCGATTAGCATAATGACCTATTTTACCACATTTATGGCAAGTAATATTTTTGACATTCTTCTTATTCTCTTTAGAGGATGAATTAGGTAAAACCTGGTCAGGTCTTTTAAAAGGTTTCCTTCGAAAATATTTCTTAGAAAATCTTTTAGGGGATGATATAGTTTTATCTTTTTGTTGTTTAGGCATATCATACCCAAATTGTTCACAAAATTGGCCTAACTCTTTTCTCCCAGTTAAATTTTGTTTCTTAAGTTGATTCTTAAGACGAATATCATTACAAAGAGCTAATCCTTCAGAAGTACATTCTCCAATAAGTTCACCATAAGTGTAAAAATCATAAGGAATTTGAATTCCATCATGTTTATTTTTAAGTCTATTTTTGACTTTTTCAGCAAAAAGAATAGGTAATCCAGAAATAAATTTTTCTTTCCAAAAAGCATTATTACCATCATGTCTATTAGTAATTTTGGTCATAAAGACATCTTTATACCATCGAAAATGAGTTAAAGTTGGGCATTTCAAATTCATGAGGAGATCTTTACCTCTTTCATTAGCAGTTATGGTATTACCAATAAAATGTTTAATTATAGTTTGAATTAGTGTATAAACAGCATCTTGGACATGGGATTGTTGTCCAGAGGTATTGATTTCTATTTTAACAGAACCAAGAATTTCTTCTCTTTGGCTAGGGGTAAGAAGGTTATCCCACCATCCTTTTAATTGCCCCGTAAAACCCGCTACAATACAGCCGGCCGTTTGCTGATCAGTATTATTAGAATTTTTACAGACAGTAGCGAACATAAGAATCCTATGTAAGGTGACATAGATCATATATTCAGATAAACTGTCTATATTCCATTCATATATGGTCTTAGCACTATAAGATGTTTGTATGGAAATATAATCTTCTTCATTAAGAACATCAGCCGGGGTAGGTCTGGGATAATAGGTCCTAGTAGGTGGTATTTTGGCTTTATTTGATTTATTAAATTCAAGTTCATTAACTTCTTGTTCCATATTTTGTAATATATTTTGAAATTCCTCAATATTCTCATTAGATAAGTCACCATTCTGAGATAATACCGCAATATGATTATTGGTTAATTTGATATTCTTTAATTTTTTAGTAAGTTCCTCCATAAAATCGTTCTGACTTAATTTATCATTATTTCCCAAATTAAGCTTCATATCATGAGGAGGTTTAATATTCACCGGACAAACCTCTTTAGTGGTTTCGGGTTTGTGAATAGCATCTTCAATACGAATTAATTGCTTTCCAATTGTTTGAAGACATAGATTCGTATAATTAGATTGTTTAAAGACTTTATCTAATTCCGTTTTATTATCGGAGGGTAAAATATAAGCAATAGTTTCTAGAACAGAAGATTCATTAAGTAATTTTAAAGGCTGAGTAGGAGGATAAATAGCCTTAATATTTTTACCTTCAGTAGTAGTCCAATTGTTAAAAAATTCTTGAATAACACTGATTTCTAAGGTCCTATCCCATCTTAGCACATAATGCGCAAATGGAATAATACTCTTAGTATCATTCAAATACTTATAAAAATTTTCTTTTAAAAATTCATGTTGTTCGTCATTATACTGATCCTTATACCATTTTCGAAAAGTATTGTATTTAGGATCTTTCCATTCATTATTGATGGCCACACGATCTATTTTAAAATCATTGATAAGTTCTATTGTATTAATAGAAAAATTCATTTATGATGGGGTAGGATTAAAAGTAGAATTCTTATTATATAAACCATGAGGAATAGCATTATTAGATTCCTTTATACCTTTAATTTCAAACTCATCATCAATTCTTTCAGGAATACTGGAGGTAGAAGCTCTAGATGGTTCCTGATAATAGAAATTTTTTACAGATTTAAGACGGGATATCCTATTAGAGGAAAACCTTATTTCAATATCACCTTCGGGGTTCTGGATGATTTGATCTAGGTTTCCATTAACAGGTTGGGTAGGAATAATACCCTGATGATCCCAGTTCTCAGGATAACTAATTTGATCCCAAGGAATAATTTTATTACAAGCCATATTTGACTTACCCAGATTAGTTTCAATAATGGTTGTATTACCTTTATTACTAATTAATTTGGCATTAGGACTCAAAGTGTTCATTACCTTAAATTGAATTCTATATGCAATATTCAAAATTTCGGAACCAGAAATGAATTCATAACCTTTAGTATCTAGGTCCATCATAACACTTTGCATGATATTATCATCGGATAGGGATAATTCCAAATTAGGATAGATATTACAATAAACTGGTCCATTACTAGTAGTGGACTCCATAATACCCATTAAGGATTTTTGATAATTTGTACATCTAGCATCCCTAAGGGCTAGAAGGAAACAACAATCAATTCCCTTTAGGTGTAAAGGTTTTACAGCAATTTGAATTAATCCTATATGGATGTAGTGATAATTTTGACGATATCTAATAATATCTTGCTCAGTTATTAAAGGAATAGATTTTTTATTACTATTAATTGGCATGGTATGTTCAACCGTTTTAATAGACATAGCAACTTTGTAGTCAAAAGATCCTATGTTATGAATTCTTTTAGGTTCAATTCTGGGCATATCCCAATTTAATAATTCATTTTCCATTTTCTCTATATTAGAGATTTCAATACATTCTTCATTTTTTAAGAATTTCTTTTTATTTTTAAACATATTAAACATAATAACAGAATAATTCTAAATGTTAAAAAACTTAAAAGCAGAATATTTTGAGAGCAGAGATGTCAATAGGGAGTTAGAGATCATATAGTACTTAACCCATAAGTAATTATTCAGAAATAAGAACATAGTAAAATACAGTTTTAATTCATTTTTCATGATTAATGCTGACAGTCAGCGATTTAAGTCAAAACTGATAATTACTTCATATCTTAATTCATAATTTATTTCAACAGTCAACGATTTCTGTCACGGTGAATAATAATCTCATATCCTAGATCATGATGAACTTCAACAGTCAAAGTATAAGATCCCTAACGCCAACGGCCACCTGCCTACGGCTAAACGGGAGAAAGACCGTGACAAAGTCTCTATTCATCATAACTTAGAATATTAAATTATTACTACCGGAGACTACAAGTAGTCCAACGCGACTAGATAGAAATTAATCATAAATCAAACATAAAATAATTATTAGTCGGAGACTACAGAGTAGTCCAACGCGACTATGTCAAAAATATTAACCATAAATTCCATTAAGAAAATAGGTAATATTACTAACAAGAGTGTTAAGCAATAGAGGTCGGCATGCACATGAGTGCTCGGTACCTCATCACCGCAGCAGTCAGAGGCCACCAGTAGCAGCATGACAATCGATTCCCCTAGACTAAGGGTTGCAGTGCTCTCTAGGAGTTGCTAATTTCCTTGATTAGGAATATTAATCATATCTTAACGAAGAACTTGAAACAATATCATCGTTCTTATAAACTGGATAATTACTGTTAGTCAAGACCACTAAATTACTGTTGGGGATCATGTAGTGGTCTTGACTAACAGTAATTATCCAGTTTATAAGAACGATGATATTGTTTCAAGTTCTTCGTTAAGATATGATTAATATTCCTAATCAAGGAAATTAGCAACTCCTAGAGAGCACTGCAACCCTTAGTCTAGGGGAATCGATTGTCATGCTGCTACTGGTGGCCTCTGACTGCTGCGGTGATGAGGTACCGAGCACTCATGTGCATGCCGACCTCTATTGCTTAACACTCTTGTTAGTAATATTACCTATTTTCTTAATGGAATTTATGGTTAATATTTTTGACATAGTCGCGTTGGACTACTCTGTAGTCTCCGACTAATAATTATTTTATGTTTGATTTATGATTAATTTCTATCTAGTCGCGTTGGACTACTTGT
This sequence comes from Aquilegia eximia, assembly GCA_023053565.1. NCBI lineage: Eukaryota > Viridiplantae > Streptophyta > Magnoliopsida > Ranunculales > Ranunculaceae > Aquilegia > Aquilegia eximia. The sequence goes on from JALIGU010000003.1 coordinate 19,214,489, forward strand.
AGTCTCCGGTAGTAATAATTTAATATTCTAAGTTATGATGAATAGAGACTTTGTCACGGTCTTTCTCCCGTTTAGCCGTAGGCAGGTGGCCGTTGGCGTTAGGGATCTTATACGTTGACTGTTGAAGTTCATCATGATCTAGGATATGAGATTATTATTCACCGTGACAGAAATCGTTGACTGTTGAAATAAATTATGAATTAAGATATGAAGTAATTATCAGTTTTGACTTAAATCGCTGACTGTCAGCATTAATCATGAAAAATGAATTAAAACTGTATTTTACTATGTTCTTATTTCTGAATAATTACTTATGGGTTAAGTACTATATGATCTCTAACTCCCTATTGACATCTCTGCTCTCAAAATATTCTGCTTTTAAGTTTTTTAACATTTAGAATTATTCTGTTATTATGTTTAATATGTTTAAAAATAAAAAGAAATTCTTAAAAAATGAAGAATGTATTGAAATCTCTAATATAGAGAAAATGGAAAATGAATTATTAAATTGGGATATGCCCAGAATTGAACCTAAAAGAATTTATAACATAGGATCTTTTGACTACAAAGTTGCTATGTCTATTAAAAGGGTTGAACATACCATGCCAATTAATAGTAATAAAAAATCTATTCCTTTAATAACTGAGCAAGATATTATTAGATATCGTCAAAATTATCACTACATCCATATAGGATTAATTCAAATTGCTGTAAAACCTTTACACCTAAAGGGAATTGATTGTTGTTTCCTTCTAGCCCTTAGGGATGCTAGATGTACAAATTATCAAAAATCCTTAATGGGTATTATGGAGTCCACTACTAGTAATGGACCAGTTTATTGTAATATTTATCCTAATTTGGAATTATCCCTATCCGATGATAATATCATGCAAAGTGTTATGATGGACCTAGATACTAAAGGTTATGAATTCATTTCTGGTTCCGAAATTTTGAATATTGCATATAGAATTCAATTTAAGGTAATGAACACTTTGAGTCCTAATGCCAAATTAATTAGTAATAAAGGTAATACAACCATTATTGAAACTAATCTGGGTAAGTCAAATATGGCTTGTAATAAAATTATTCCTTGGGATCAAATTAGTTATCCTGAGAACTGGGATCATCAGGGTATTATTCCTACCCAACCTGTTAATAGAAACCTAGATCAAATCATCCAGAACCCCGAAGGTGATATTGAAATAAGGTTTTCCTCTAATAGGATATCCCGTCTTAAATCTGTAAAAAATTTCTATTATCAGGAACCATCTAGAGCTTCTACCTCCAGTATTCCTGAAAGAATTGATGATGAGTTTGAAATTAAAGGTATAAAGGAATCTAATAATGCTATTCCTCATGGTTTATATAATAAGAATTCTACTTTTAATCCTACCCCATCATAAATGAATTTTTCTATTAATACAATAGAACTTATCAATGATTTTAAAATAGATCGTGTGGCCATCAATAATGAATGGAAAGATCCTAAATACAATACTTTTCGAAAATGGTATAAGGATCAGTATAATGACGAACAACATGAATTTTTAAAAGAAAATTTTTATAAGTATTTGAATGATACTAAGAGTATTATTCCATTTGCGCATTATGTGCTAAGATGGGATAGGACCTTAGAAATCAGTGTTATTCAAGAATTTTTTAACAATTGGACTACTACTGAAGGTAAAAATATTAAGGCTATTTATCCTCCTACCCAGCCTTTAAAATTACTTAATGAATCTTCTGTTCTAGAAACTATTGCTTATATTTTACCCTCCGATAATAAAACGGAATTAGATAAAGTCTTTAAACAATCTAATTATACGAATCTATGTCTTCAAACAATTGGAAAGCAATTAATTCGTATTGAAGATGCTATTCACAAACCCGAAACCACTAAAGAGGTTTGTCCGGTGAATATTAAACCTCCTCATGATATGAAGCTTAATTTGGGAAATAATGATAAATTAAGTCAGAACGATTTTATGGAGGAACTTACTAAAAAATTAAAGAATATCAAATTAACCAATAATCATATTGCGGTATTATCTCAGAATGGTGACTTATCTAATGAGAATATTGAGGAATTTCAAAATATATTACAAAATATGGAACAAGAAGTTAATGAACTTGAATTTAATAAATCAAATAAAGCCAAAATACCACCTACTAGGACCTATTATCCCAGACCTACCCCGGCTGATGTTCTTAATGAAGAAGATTATATTTCCATACAAACATCTTATAGTGCTAAGACCATATATGAATGGAATATAGACAGTTTATCTGAATATATGATCTATGTCACCTTACATAGGATTCTTATGTTCGCTACTGTCTGTAAAAATTCTAATAATACTGATCAGCAAACGGCCGACTGTATTGTAGCGGGTTTTACGGGGCAATTAAAAGGATGGTGGGATAACCTTCTTACCCCTAGCCAAAAAGAAGAAATTCTTGGTTCTGTTAAAATAGAAATCAATACCTCTGGACAACAATCCCATGTCCAAGATGCTGTTTATACACTAATTCAAACTATAATTAAACATTTTATTGGTAATACCATAACTGCTAATGAAAGAGGTAAAGATCTCCTCATGAATTTGAAATGCCCAACTTTAACTCATTTTCGATGGTATAAAGATGTCTTTATGACCAAAATTACTAATAGACATGATGGTAATAATGCTTTTTGGAAAGAAAAATTTATTTCTGGATTACCTATTCTTTTTGCTGAAAAAGTCAAAAATAGACTTAAAAATAAACATGATGGAATTCAAATTCCTTATGATTTTTACACTTATGGTGAACTTATTGGAGAATGTACTTCTGAAGGATTAGCTCTTTGTAATGATATTCGTCTTAAGAATCAACTTAAGAAACAAAATTTAAACTGGGAGAAAAGAGTTAGGCCAATTTTGTGAACAATTTGGGTATGATATGCCTAAACAACAAAAAGATAAAACTATATCATCCCCTAAAAGATTTTCTAAGAAATATTTTCGAAGGAAACCTTTTAAAAGACCTGACCAGGTTTTACCTAATTCATCCTCTAAAGAGAATAAGAAGAATGTCAAAAATATTACTTGCCATAAATGTGGTAAAATAGGTCATTATGCTAATCGGTGTTATTCTAAAATCGACATTCGTAAACAAATTAACGAATTAGGCATTGATGATAATATTAAAAAACAAATTAACAAAATTTTTGACAACAATGAAGCTTCTAGTAGCTACTATTCGGATGATTCTTCTGATCAAATCATGGAAGTGGAAGAACTCACTAATAGTGAATCTGATAATAGTCATCAGTCAGGGAAAGGATGTTCTACACACTGTAAGACTTCCCAAGACTATTACAAGGCTATCATTGACATGAACGGCCTTAGTATTAATGTTTTATCTGAAAATCAGACTCTTATTCTTGATATGATTGATAATATTGTCGACCCTTTAGAAAAAAGACAGTCTATTGAAAAATATATAAAGGATTCCTATAATAATAGGTATAATTCTAGTATTATAGAACCTTATTCATTACAAAAGGTTTTCGACAGAATAGAATCAAAACCTTTAACTAAAGAAGTTCCCATTTCTGAAATTAGAAAAGAAATGAATAATTTAAAAACCGAAATTAATAATCTAAAATGGAGGATTACTCGTTTAGAAACAAAAGATAATCTTCCTCTTATCAATGCTGAGGAAACTAGAGGATTATTATCCTTAGATAATAATATTAACCAAAAATGGTATGTCAATATCAAGTTAATTATCCAGGATTTTGTTTTAGAAACTATTGCCCTAATAGACAGTGGGTCTGACCTAAATTGTATAAGGCAAAATCTGGTACCTTCTAGATATTTTGAAAAGGTCAATTATGCATTAAATACTGCAAACAGTTCTTCTATGGAAATAAATAATAAATTATCAAATGTTTTAATATGTCATAATACTATTCGTATTAAAACCCAATTCATTTTATCTGATACTTTATCCCAAATGATAATTTTAGGGAAACTTTTTTTAAGCCTTATTTGGCCAATTGAACGTATCGATGATGAAGGAATTCATACTATCCTTATGGGCAAAAAAGTTAGGTTTGAATTTATCATAAAACCTGATAAGGACTATAACCATCAATTAAAAGAAAAAATGATTTTTGAAATACCTGAGGAACCTTCTAGTTCTGACATTAACATTCCTCTTTCTTTGTAACAGGGAATCTATTTATCAATTCTTGTCTAATTATCTTTATCCTAATTAAAGGATTATGATCGAGTCTTAAAGACAATATTTGCTTTAATTTTGCAGAAATGACTCCTCATGGTCAAGCAAATAATCCTAATTCGGATTCTAATAAAAGAAAGGGTAAAATGCTTTACTCTCCTCCCGAATGGGAAAAATCAAATAATCCTAATTCGGATTCTAATAAAAGAAAGGGTGAAATGCTTTATTCTCCTCCCGAATGGGAAAAATTATCCCCTGCTTTAAAAGAAAGGAAACGGAATATCAGTAAATCTTCTATTGAAGATAATAATACCAGATCATATCTGAAGAATTCCAATGAATTAATTTTTGATCTAACTAATAGAGATATAATGTGGCTACATTCACCTATTTACCAAGGTTTTAATAATTTTAACCCAGAGACTAATAGTCCATCCCAAATTTTTGAACGTAGAGAATTCTACGAATCTATTTTAATTACGACTGGTTCAGTCTCTTTTTCCAAGGTTAATAACCAATTCTCTACATCTTATAGAGATGCACTTATTCATAAAATAATAGAACCTCCCGAATGGGGAGAACCTTTTATTACCAAGCCCCTTATTGGTCCCTTTCCTCATTTCAACAACTTACGGACCTTTACCCATTGGGACTATATGGATGCATGGGTCTATACCTTCTTTCTTCAAATTCCCCAACATGAATATTTTTGGAATTTTTCATTTTCCCCTGATTTTAGTGGAACAATACCCACATGGTTTTCTAACTGGTGGTTTAAATTCAACCCTGCTATGGACTATATTGCCACTGATGTTACAATCCTAAATTACCACTTCAGATTAAGTTCCAATGGTAAAATAGATTTGACAGATTACAATCCGCCTTTCTCATGGAATATTATGGGAAATGATCCACAATTGAACCGATTCTTTCAGAATATGAATTTATTGGAAAAAATTATCAGTCCAAATCAATAAAGAAATTTACCAAACTATAAACTAGCCTGAACTGAATGGGGCCCATATACACTTATCCCACTTCCAGAAAGAATCTACTTTTCTGGATAATCAGCCAACTGGAGGGGTCTACAATACCCGTCAATTATTCTGCCATGGACAAATATCGCCAACAACAATACTTATTATTCACTGGGACCTACCCACGTACAACTGGGGCCCACTGAAGAAAATTATTCTACCGACAAACAAAGGTGCTTACTATTCAATGGGGTCCACCACTAGCAAGATGCCAATTGGGACCCACTTCCCACTTATCAACTGGGACCCACTTTTCACATAATGCTCTCAAAGTGCTCTTTGGGACCCACTTCCCACTTCCAACTGGGACCCACTTTCCACCTTCTAAATGCTTATATAACGAAGCATTCTCACAAGGGAAAAAGAGCAAGCCTTCCACAACGTTCAAGCCTTCCATAAAAGCCTTCAACAATCGTGAAGCAAACCCTCTCCTCTCTCTCAAGCATTTTCTCTTCTCTTCCCTTCTCTACTTGTAATCTTTTCTTTTAGCTTTTCTTGTAACCTTTCCCTTCTCGTTTTAATTTTGGTGTGCGTAGTTTCCACCTGAAACTTTATTCAGGAGGAATATATATGTGAATTACTCAAGTATTCTGTAAGTTTTTACTTTCTTTTTCTCTGTTTTTCTTTATGTTTTAATTTTATGTGAAAAATAAGCAGGAATATAAATAGTAAAATTAAACTAACAAAACAACAGCGAAAATTACTAAAATCTAAAACATATAAGTAAAGACAGAAATTAAATCATATAAGAAAAGTAAAGAAGAAGAAGAACAGAAACTTTATTCACATAAATATTTAAAACAAAATTTAAAACAAGAAAAGAAAAGAAAACTTACAAATACTCGAGTAATTCACATATAATTCCCCCTGAATAAAGTTTCAGGTGGAAACTAGCACACCAAACTTATAACTAGAAGGGAAAGGTTACAAGAAAAGCTTAAAGAAAAGATTACAAGTAGAGAAGAGAAGAGAAGAGAAAATGCTTGAGAGAGAGGAGAGGGTTTGCTTCACGATTGTTGAAGGCTTCTATGGAAGGCTTGAACGTTGTGGAAGCCTTGCTTCTTTCCTCTGTGAGAATGCTTCGTTATATAAGCATTTAGAAAGTGGAAAGTGGGTCCCAGTTGATAAGTGGGAAGTGGGTCCCAAAGAGCACTTTGAGAGCATTATGTGAAAAGTGGGTCCCAGTTGATAAGTGGGAAGTGGGTCCCAGTTGACATTTTGCTAGTGGTGGACCCCAGTGAATAGTAAGCACCTTTGTTTTGTCGGTAGAATAATTTTCTTCATTTTGCTAATGTGGGCCCCAGTTGTAAGTGGGTAGGTCCCAGTGAATAATAAGCATTTTTATTGTCGGTAGAGTAATTGTGGACTTCATAGTTGGAGTCTGGTAATTGAGCGAGGCAATCATTAGTCCTCTCCAAGATCAATATCGTCATTATCTTCGTCATGCTGGGAAGAGCTATGTTGAGAGCAATCTTGTTTAAGGTCCCACCATGAAACAATAGAGTTACCAGGAAAATTGGATTCTTTACTGGTATTGGAGTTAGTGTCCATGGGAGAAATATCTCCAAAAGAGGCTTGGATTTGCTCTTGCATTTCTTGGATAATTCTGATTTTAATTTCCTGGGATGAAAGACCGGGATGGTCCTTTGTTAATTTTTCCCTGAGGATTGAAACAGGATTGGAAGTAGAAGGTTCTTTAACAACCGGTGATGGAGTATGCCTGGAGGCATATAATTGTTCCAATTTCTGGATGTCAGGAGTAATATTTTCTAATTTTTTCTCAATGGGGCATTTGGCCCACCATTTATAATGATATTGTCTGCACAGACCATGAAGGCCCTCAGAAGCTTGGAATTGGCAACTGTAAGTCCAGGCCCAAATCCATGGGATTAAATAATCCGCTAGGAAAAAGAGGAGTGATTTTCCTCGAATCTTATCACTACCTTCGAACAAGTGATGGTATTGAAGATAGGGTTTAAAAAGAGCTTTTAGCTCAGGTGGCAAATAATCCAAATTAGGACCAAATTTAAAGAACCAATTGTAAAACCAATTAGGAATTTCGTTGTTATCTTTTTTGAAATCTTCATCAAAATAGAGGAACCAAGAGTGTTTCCTCTGAGGATTTTGGTAAAAGAAAGAATAGGACCATGCGTCCATATAATCCCAATAATTATAGGTTTGATTGTAATTATGGTATGGACCACGTAATTCCCGTAATTTATTGGGATCGCCCCAATCAGAAGATTTGAGGACCATGTGAATCATTGCTTTACTGTAAGCAATAGGAGAATTAAGGGTATTACCCTTTCTGTTATGTTCGAAACTGACAGATTTAGTTTCTTCTAAAATTGATTCATAGAAATATCTATGTTTTCCACCTCGGATAGGACTATTATCCTTTTCATCAAAGTATTTTTGTCCCAAAATTATGGGATCAGATAACCATTTTTCATCCTCTGAATTGAGGATTACCAGGAGTTCCGTATAATTTTTTAAGAATAACTTAGGCTCATTGTTGAGTAATAATACTTCTTTCATAGTTTTGTCCATTGGGACTTTTCCAGAAGAACCTGTATTAGGACTAATTGGGCTTAATTTGCCTTTTCCTTTATTTTGAGAACCCGAATTGGGGCTGCCGAGGCTTAATTTGCCTCTTGAATGTCCTTGACTATTCATCCCTGTAAATATTCACGGGTAAGAAAATCAGGAAGAGAATTAGTATCTCCTTTTATAAATTCTATTTGAAATTCAAATACTGAAAGAATTGCTTGCCATCTAGCAAAAATATGTTTGGATGCTAAATTTTTAACATCTTTTTCAATAATGTCTTTTGCCGAACTACAATCAATTCGTAACAAAAATTCCTGGTTTATTAAATCATCTTGGAATTTGTTAATACAATTGACTATGGCTAACATTTCTTTTTTAACAGTCGAATATTTGACTTGGGCATTTTTCCAAACCCCAGAATGGAATCTGATTAGATCCTCTTTATTGGTCAAATTATTTTTCTGTTTAAGTATGCCACCATAACCTTTGTCCGAGGCATCTGTCTCCACAATTTTTAATCCATTAGGATTAGCCAGAGATAAACAAGGTAACTGTTTAGCTTTAAGTTTTATCTTTTGAACAGCTTTAGTATGATCTATAGACCATGGTTCAGGATTTTTACGAAGTCTTTCATAAAGAATTTTGGTGTCAAAAGCTATATCTTTGTAATAATCAGAGATATAGTTAAGACTTCCTAAGAATCGCTGTAATTGTTTTTTATCTCTGATATCATCAGGGAATTTAGAAGCAAATTCTATAGATCTATCAATAGGGATGATATTCCCTTGACAAATATTATGTCCTAGAAATCGAATATCGGTTTTAAATATCTTCATTTTTGGTGCAGAAACAACTAAACCGTTTTTCTTAATAAGATGAGAAAATGTATTTAGGTGTTTAAAATGTTGGTCAATAGAATTGGAAAAGATCAATATATCATCAATATATACAATACAAAATTCTGTATAAGCATTAAAAATTTCATTCATAATATTCATAAATTCTGAAGGGGCATTTTTTAAACCAAAAGCCATTACATTCCATTCATAGTGTCCAAAAGGAACAGTAAAAGCAGTTTTATACTTATCTTGTTCAGCAATTTGAACTTGCCAATAACCTGATTTTAAATCAAATTTAGAAAATATACGGGCATCATTTAAGCGTTTTAATAAGTCCTTTTTATTAGGAATAGGATAACGAATCCATTGTAAGACTTTATTAAGGGGTTTATAATTAATGACCAATCTAGGAATTCCTCGTTCTTGTTCAGCATTTTTATTAACATAAAAGGCTGCACAACTCCAACAGGAAGAACTTTTCCTAATAAGTCGTTTATCTAAAAGACTTTGAATTTCAGTCTTGCATAATTCCATATAAATTTTATTCATTTGAATAGGTCTAGCCTTAGTAGGTATCATGTTTTCATTAAAACCTTCAATATAAGGTAGATTAACAATGTGTTGTTTCCTGTCCCAAAAGGCATTAGGAACATCACTACAAATTTCTTTTTGAAATTGTTTTTCCAAGGAAATAATTTTTTCTTTAATAATATTTTGTTCTAATTGTTTATTAATTGAAGCATAGCTTATTTCTTGGGATAAAAAATTAATTTGTTTTTCTTTTAAAAATAAAGTTTCTTGTAATTGATTAATATAATTAACCTTATTTTTAAAGACAAATTCAAAGATTATCTTTTTTCCCTTTATAATAGTGTGAATACCTTTATTATCTATTCTTTCAATTGGCCAAATAAGGCTTAAAAAGGGTCTACCTAAAATTACCATTTGAGACAGGTTATCAGATAAAACAAAAGAAGTATTAATACAAATACCATCATTGCAAACAAAAACATCTGATAATTTATAATTTATTCTCATAGGAGAACCATTAGCAGTATTCAATGCATACTTAGTTTTTTCAAAGTACTTAGTAGGAATTAAACCTTCTCTTATACAATTAAGGTCGGAACCACTATCAACCAAAGCAATAGATTCTAAAGTAAATTCCTGATTAATTACCAGTTTTACTTTAATATGCCATCGCTGATTGGTAGAGTAAATTAAGGATAGTAAATCTCCAGTGGTTTCTATCTCTGGTGAAAAATTTGTTTGATTTTGAAATAAGAAAATTTCTTATTTAATATCTTAATTTCTGATTTAAGATTATTAATTTCACCTTTAAGGTCAGAAATAGTAGATTTACTAATTATAGAATTAGAATCATTATTATGAAAACTATTATTAAAAGAAGAAATAGTCGTAGAAGAATTTATATATTTATCTAAAGCTTGTCTTCTTTCAACAGGGTTAGTTATTTTATTAATAACATCTAGAATATCAATTTGGTTATTACTCAAGACATTAATACTAGTCCTGTTAATTGATATGTCACAATGAAGAAAAGGTTTTTGACAACCATAATCTTCTAATTTTGATCCACCATTAGTGATATCCATAAAACCATGTATAAAAGGTTTATTATTATTATTTTTTTTAGAACATTGATTAAAAATCAATTGTTTTTTGGAATCCAAAATAATTTGTCTTTTGAAAAGATCCTGATTAAAACTACTGTATCCAAATTTCTGACGAAAGGGTTTTTTGGAAAATTTTCTTTTAAGAAATCTGTTATTAAAACGAAATTGTCGTTTGAAAGGGGATCTATAAAAAGAAGTATGATAAAAAAGGGTTTTGGATATTTTCCATTGGGAAATTATATTTGTAATACTAAGTGACAACATTCTTATAGTATTATTAACTTGATAAGGATAATAACCTATCTCCTTATCCTTTTTTAATTTTGAAATATTTTTCTTACTAGAAAAAGTGACATCATCTGGTCTGGCATTATTATTATTATCTCTATTATTCTTATCTTTATCAGATGCCTTATTGGGTACAGTATTAATTTCTCGTGATAAAGTAATAGTATTAGTTAAAGTCTTGATGGGTTGATCTTGACTTAAATTCTTGTTTTGTGAAACAAATTCTTTTGCAGGAGAACCATAGATCATTCCCCATAAATTCCATGTACCTGGATTAGTTTTATTAACTTTATTCTCAGTATTGATAATGTTACTGTCAATTGGTTGTAAATCTGGAATAACCTTAATAAACTTTGTCTCTTCTGAGATTGGTTGTTTGAGAACAGCTGATTTCAGAATAACAGATTCATCTGTTATAGGAGACTTAGTAGGAAGATTATCAGGTTTAGAACTTTTAGTAACAGTATTAGTCCAATTGTTATAAAATTCTTGAATGACACATGATTCTAAAGTCTTATCCCATTTTAGCACATAATGCGCGAATGGAATAATACTTTTAGTATTATTCAAATCCTTGTAATAATTTTCTTTTAAGAATTCATGTTGTTCATCATTATACTGATCCTTATACCATAATCGAAAGGTATTATATTTAGGATCTTTCCATTCATTATTAATGGCCACTCGATTAATAATAAATTTTTCTGTTGCTTGTACAGGAGAAGAATTATTAATTTCTTCCTTATATATATTATTTTGATTCATCTTTAAAATTAAAGAAAGCTTAAATAAAGTAGAATAACACTAAAGTAAAGATGTCAATAAGGAGTTAGAGATCATATAGTACTTAACCCATAAGTAATTAATCAGAAATAAGAACATAGTAAAATACAGTTTTAATTCATTTTTTATGATTAATGCTGACAGTCAGCGATTTAAGTCAAAACTGATAATTACTTCATATCTTAATTCATAATTTATTTCAACAGTCAACGATTTCTGTCACGGTGAATAATAATCTCATATCCTAGATCATGATGAACTTCAACAGTCAACGTATAAGATCCCTAACGCCAACGGCCACCTGCCTACGGCTAAACGGGAGAAAGACCGTGACAAAGTCTTTATTCATCATAACTTAGAATATTAAATTATTACTACCGGAGACTACAAGTAGTCCAATATCATCGTTGCTAATTTCCTACAAGTATCTGTAATTCATACAAGTATCTGTAATTCATAAATTATTACTACGCGTTGCAGTGCTCTCTAGGAGTTGCTAATTTCCTTGATTAGGAATATTAATCATATCTTAACGAAGAACTTGAAACAATATCATCGTTCTTATAAACTGGATAATTACTGTTAGTCAAGACCACTACATGATCCCCAACAGTAATTTACGCTGACATGGCGCTGATACCAAAATAAAGCAGGAATTTAAAAAGTTAAATTAAACTAACAAAACAGCGAAAATTACTAAAAATTAAAACATAAAATTAAAAGACAAAAAATAAAGACAGAAAGTTAAAAGAAGAAGAAGAACAGAAGATAATACTGGAACTTTATTCACATGAAATTAAAACTTACAAATAAACATAAAAATTAAAAACAAAAATTAAAACGAAAAGAGAACTTACAGATACTTGAGTATTCACATATAATTCCCCCTGAATAAAGTTTCAGGTGGAAACTACGCACACCAAAATTAAAACTAGAAGGGAAAGGTTACAAGAAAAGCTAAAAGATTACAAGTAGAAGGAAGAGAAGAAAGAAAGCTTGAGAGAGAGAGAGAGGGAGTGGGTTTGCTTCACGATTGTTGAAGGCTTCTCTGGAAGGCTTGAACGTTGTGGAAGGCTTGATTTCTTCGTTAAAAAATGCCTCTTTATAGGCAAAATTGAAAGTGAGCAGTGGGCCCCATTGGGCATTATGCTATTGGTGGGTCCCATTGAGCACCTTGTGTGTGGGCCCCATTGAGAGCATCTTCTTAGTGGCCGGGTCCCATTAGGCACCATGTGAATGGTGGACCTCATCGAATAGTAGCAAACATTATTAATGTCGGCAGAGTAATTTGCGGGTGTTATAGACCTCATAGTCGGCTGATTAGTCGGATAAGGGGGTTTCTTCTGTAGATCAATTGTCTTATTGTGTGGACCCCATCTTTTGTCTTGGAGTCTGATAATTGAGTAGATTAACAAAGTGGTTCTATTGACTCACGGAAATATTAATAGAATTGCTTTGAAAGAAGGGAAGTGAAGGGCTAATAAACCAGGAAATTGGAATGACCTGTGGGCCATGAAAGGAGAAAGTTTTGAATAATAACAAGAAATTGAACAGTTATTTGTCCTGTGATAAGGTGGGAAATAATAGATGACTTAGGAATTTTGTCATAAAAAAAGAGTGTGATGTTCAGTAAATTCTATTTCACCAGAAGAATTTCTTTTGAAGTTATAATTTAGAATTCTTAACTTGGCTGGAGCAAAGTTAACTGGAGGATTAAATTTAAACCACCAATTATTAAACCAGGCGGGAATTGTTTTCTTTTCAAAATTGGTAGAAAAGTAGAACATCCAAGAATATTTTTCTTCAGGGATTTGGTGGGAAAAAGTAAAAGTCCAAGCGTCCATATAATCCCAGTATGAAAAATTTTGGTTGCTAAAGGGTTTAGCTTTGAAAAAAGGACCAATAAGGGTTCTAGCGGATTCTGGATTACCCCATTCATTTTGTTCTATGACGTTATGAATAACGGCTTTCCGAATAGGCAAAGAAAATTGGCTAATAGTGGTTGGAGAATTATCCATATGGACAGAATTGGTTTCAAGCAAAATTGCTTCGTAGATTATAAATGATATTTGGGCTATAAGTCCCCTGACCCCAGTTTCTGGTACCAAAGTAAACAGGCTTTTTTACCCATTCATCATCATCCTTCGTAAGGGTAAAAAGTTCCCCATTGGGCTCTTTCGAAAATATTATAGTACCACAGTCATAGTCTGTTGATTGACTAATTTTTCTTTTTCTATCATTAATGGCTGGAGAAAATATCCCTATTTCATGGAGAAGGGAGGAAGTTTTATCTTTTCCCTTCATGGAGTCCGAATTAGGACCAGATTTCTGACCAAGAGGAGTCATTCCTGTCAAGAAATCAATTATCGTCTATAAGACATAAATATTATGGCAGTTGTCGTCTTATTAGACAAAATGAATCATTATGACAAATTAGTCAACATATCGTATTTGTTGTCTTATAAGACATCATTAATCAACTCTTTGATTAGGATGAAAATTAATCCTTTCATTAGGATTTATGTCTCATTTAGACATTATTAATTAATCTTTTAATTAAGATAAACCAATCCTTTAATTAGGATGAAAATATTTGTTGTTCATTGGGACATCATCCATTAATCCTTCAATTAGGATTATTTGTTGTCCATTGGGACATTATCCATTAATCCTTCAATCATGATAGGACATTTCCTGTCTCAAAGTATACTGATTTTATAAAACCAGATGAATATCGAAAATATTGTCTCCAAATTTTAAAATCCATTGGGATTTGCAAGTGATAAATAAAGCAATTATTTATCTTTTATTTTCTGAACCGTTATTGTTAAAATCGAAAACCAAGGTTCAAGATTTTGCAAATTCTTTCATAAAGAATTTTGATGTCAAGAAGCTAAATCTTTAAGATGACTAGAAATAAAATTAAGGCTACTAAAACCTTTTGAAATAGTTTTATCTTTTATTAGACCTGTCAATAAGGATGATGTTTTCTTTGACAAATATTAAAAATAATTTAAAATCTTCAATTTTGATGCAGAAACAACTAAACCATTTTTCTTAATAAGATGGGAAAATGTATTTAGATGTTTAAAATGCTGATCAATAAAATTTAGAAAAGATCAATACCGAATTCAGTATAAGTAAAAATCATAATAAATTTTTTTAGGAATATTTTTAAATAAACATCCATAACATTCCATGACTAAAAGGAATAGTAGTTATATAATTATTTCGTTCAGTAATTTGAACTGGCAAAATCCCTGATTTTAAACCAAATTTAGAAAATATGCGAGTATCAATTAACCATTTCAATAAATCCTTTTTATTAGGAATAGGATAACGAATCCATTGCAGAACCTTATTAAGGGGTTTGTAATTAATAACTAATTTAGAAATTCTTCTTTCTTGTTCAGCACAATTCCAACAAGAAAAGTTATTCCTAAAAAATTGTTTATCTGAAAGACCTTGGATTCCAGTCTTACATAATTCCATATAAATTTTATTCATTTGAATAGGTCTAGCCTTAGTAGGTATCATGTTTTCATTAAACCCTTCAATATAAGGTAATCTTACTATGTGTTGTTTCCTGTCCCAAAAGGCATTAGGAACATCACTACAAATTTCTTTTTGAAATTGTTTTTCCAAAGAAATAATTTTTTCTTTAATAATATTTTGTTCTAATTGTTTATTAATTGAAGCGTAGCTTATTTCTTGGGATAAAAAATTAATCTGTTTTTCTTTTAAAAATAAAGTTTCTTGTAATTGATTAATATAATTAACCTTATCTTTAAAGACAAATTCAAAGATTATCTTTTTTCCTTTTATAGTAGTGTGAATACCAGTATTATCTATTCTTTCAATAGGCCAAATAAGGCTTAAAAGGGGTCTACCTAAAATTATCATTTGAGACAGGTTATCAGATAAAACAAAAGAAGTATTAATACAAATACCATCATTGCAAACAAAAACATCTAATAATTTATAATTTATTCTCATAGGAGAACCATTAGCAGTATTCAGTGCATACTTAGTTTTTTCAAAGTACTTAGTAGGAATTAAATCTTCTCTTATACAATTAAGGTCGGAACCACTATCAACCAAAGCAATAGATTCTAAAGTAAATTCCTGATTAATTACCAGTTTTACTTTAATATGCCATCGCTGATTGGTAGAGTAAATTAAGGATAGTAAATCCCCAGTGGTTTCTATCTCTGGGGAAAAATTTGTTTGATTTTGAAATAAGGAAGTTTTCTTATTTAAGATCTTAATTTCTGATTTAAGATTATTAATTTCACCTTTAAGGTCAGAAATAGTAGATTTACTAATTATAGAATTAGAACCAGTATTATGAAAACTATTTTTAAAAGAAGAAAGAGTCGTAGAAGAATTTATATATTTATCCAAATCTTGTCTTCTTTCAACAGGATTAGATATTTTATTAATAACATCCAAAATTAAGGTCTGGTCATTACTCAGGACATTAATACTAGGTATGTCATAATTTAGAAAAGTCTCTTGATAAAAATCATTTTCTAATTTTGATTCACTATTAGTGATATCCATTAGACCATGTATAAAAGGTTTATTCTTTTTAGAATATTGATTAAAAACAAATTGTTTTTTGAAAGCCAAAACAAATTGCCTTTTAAAAAGATCTTGATTAGAACTACTGTATTCAAATTTCTGACGAAAAGGCTTTTTGGAAATTTTCCTTTTAAGAAATCGATTATCAAAAACAAATTGTTTTTTGAAAGAGAATCTATTATAGATAGATTTCTGACGGAAAGGTTTTTTAGAGATTTTCCTCTGGGAAATAATATTTATAATACTAGGTGATAAAACACTTATAGTATTATCAAATTGATTAGGATATTGTCCTATTTCATTATACTCAGTTAATTCTGAAATAATAATTTCTTTACTAGAAATGAAAGTGACATCGTGGGTGACGTCATAAGTGACATCATGAGTGTCCTTATGAGGGACATCATGCTTATCCTTTAGACTGTCGTTAATATCACTGTCTATTTTCCTAGAAGAAACAAGAATGATATTATCATGTTTATCGTTGATATAATTATCAACTTTTCTAGAAGAAATAAGAATGACCTCATCCTTATCTTCTAGGCTGACGTTAATATCACTGTCAGTTTTCTCAAGAATGACAACATGTTCATTCTCTGGTCTGACGTTGATATTACTGTCAACGTTTCTAGAAGAAACGAGAATGATATCATTATTATCTTCTAGGGTGACATTAATACCACTGTCAGTATTCGCAAAAACGACATTATGTTCATCCTCTGAACTGGCGTTGGTATTACTGTCTCCATTATTCTTATCTTTATCAGATACCTTATTGGGTACAGTATTCATATCCCGTGATAAAGTAATAGTATTATTATCAGTCAAAGTCTTGATTGGTTGATCTTGACTTAAATTCTTGTTTTGTAAAACAAATTCTTTTTCAGGAGAACCATAGATTTTTCCCCATAAATTCCATGTATCTGAATTAGTTTTATTAATCTTATTCTCAATATTGATAATTTTACTGTCAATTGGTTGTAAATCTGAAATAATCTTAATAAACTTTGTCTCTTCTGAGATGGATTGTTTGAGAACAACTGATTCCAGAATAATAGATTCATCTTTAGGGGAGATCGATTGCTTGGGAACAGTCGATTTCTGAATAGATTCATCTATTACAGGAGACTTAGTAGGAAGATTATCAGGTTTAGAACTTTTATTAACAGTATTTGTCCAATAATTCATATAGCTTTTAGCTACATATGAGTCTAGAATATCACCCATTCCTTGCACATATTGTGCAAATGGAATAATAAATCTAATCTCATCTAAATGCTGATAATTGAAACCGGCACGAAGTGGTTTGTCATTAATTTTGTGACAAAGTGTCCTTGGTTATTTCGCCTTGAGTTCATTGTTAAGAAAACCGAGTTGTACGCGCGTCGTCCCGTGTCCTTGCCTTCGCGTCGTGTGTCATTGGTGTGATTTCTGGTCCAGGACGTACGTACCTCTTAAGGACGTACGTACGTATCGATTGACAGCAAGATTGTTGGTGGTCTGGACGTACGAACCTTTTCAGGACGTTCGTACGTCACAGCAGGCAGCAGGAGTATTTTCGTTTGGAGACGTACGAACGTCATATCGACGTACGTACGTCCAAAGTGGGCTTTTACTATTTCGGCCCATTTTCGGTGGTTTTCCAACCCTATGTATAAATAGGGTTTCTCTTCCAAAGAATAAGTTAGTTCTTTGGCCGTCCAATTCACCTCTTGTTTCTTGGAGTTTGTTTAGGTTTTGGTTTAGGTGGTTTTGGTGATTGAACTCATCTTCTTCTTCCCCATTCATCTTCTTCTTCATTATTGTTTATATTGATTTAGCTTCGAGTCTTCTTGTGTGTTCATCAAGAAGTCGAGTATCCTTGTGTGTTCATCAAGGAACTTTGGTGTAAGCTTGTTACATAGATCGGCTTCGAGTCTTCTTGTGTGTTCATCAAGAAGTCGAGTGTCTTGTGCGTACATCAAGGTGCTCTGGTGAAGTCAAGGTGTTAGAGATAACCAGGAGTATCAACTCGCAGTGAGTGCAGGTAGTTGATAGGTTTGTACATCTCTTTTCATCTAGTGGATTATTTGTTGTCGAGAGGACAACCGTGGACGTTTCCCATATTGGGTTTTACCACGTTAAAAAATTTCTGCGTGTTATTTACTTTCTGTTTGTTGTTTGATTTGGTTGAATATCGAACTGTCAGATTAGCACTATTTGTAGTTTATCAATAATAATTTTTTTTTATAAAAGCATGTTGAGCTTCATTATAATTTTTCCAATACCATTTTCGAAAGTCATCATACTTTGAACTTTCCCATTCATTATTGATGGCTACTCGATCAATGATAAATTCTTTGGTTGAGTCTATTGAATACAAAATAGTATTTTTAAGTTTTTCCCTATAAGGGAATGCCAAAGGATCAAAGTATCTATCAGGATTGATCATTGTAAAATATTTAAATATTTTATACTAAATAATGTCGGATAACACTAAAGATAAAGTGTCAATAAGGAGTTGGAGATCATGCAGTTCTTAATCCAAATTTAATTATCCATGATTAATACTGACAGTCAGCGATTTAAGTCACAACTGACAACTATTCCATATCTTAGTTCATGATTAATTTCAATAGTCAACGATTTATGTCACAGCAAATAATAAGTAAAATATCCGAAACTATGATGAATTTCAACAGTCAACGTATAAACTCCCTAAACGCCTAACGGCCACCTGCCTGCGGCTAAACGGGATAAGACCGTGACAAAGTCTATATTCATCATAACTCAGGACACTCAATCATTACGGCCAGAGACTACAAGTAGTCCAACGCGACAGAGTTGATATTAATCATAAACAAAAACACAAAACAACTATTAGTCGGAGACTACAAAGTAGTCCAACGCGACGATGTCAAACGACTAATCATAAATCTCATCAAGAGAATAGATAATACTACTAACAAGGTTTCAAGCAATAGAGGTCGATTTATGCATAAGCACTCAGACCCTCATCACCGCAGCTGTCAGAGGCCACCAATAGCAGCATGACAATCCATTCCCCATATAAGGGTTGCAGTGCTCCAAAGGAGTCGCTCATGTTCCCCCTTAGTACATATTTGTCCATGTTCTCAACGAAGAACTAGTACAGTACCATCGTTCTCATCTTGAATAATTACTGTTGATCAAGACCACTACATGTTCCCCAACAGTAATTTACGCTGACATGGCGCTGATACCCCGCATCTCCACCATTACTCAGGTATTCTGTAAGTTTTTACTTTCTTTTTCTCTGTTTTTCTTTATGTTTTAATTTTATGTGAATAAAGTTTCTGTTCTTCTTCTTTTTTAATTTCTGTTCTTTATTTACTGTATTCTGTCTTTTAATTTTATGTTTGTTTAATTGTTTAAGTTTATGTTTATGTTTTAGATTTCTGTAATTTTCGCTGTTTTGTTAGTATAATTTTACTATTTATATTCCTGCTTTATTTTTGGTATCAGCGCCATGTCAGCGTAAATTACTGTTGGGGATCATGTAGTGGTCTTGACTAACAGTAATTATCCAGTTTATAAGAACGATGATATTGTTTCAAGTTCTTCGTTAAGATATGATTAATATTCCTAATCAAGGAAATTAGCAACTCCTAGAGAGCACTGCAACCCTTAGTCTAGGGGAATCGATTGTCATGCTGCTACTGGTGGCCTCTGACCGCAGCGGTGATGAGGTACCGAGCACTCATGTGCATGCCGACCTCTATTGCTTAACACTCTTGTTAGTAATATTACCTATTTTCTTAATGGAATTTATGATTAATCTTTTTGACATAGTCGCGTTGGACTACTCTGTAGTCTCCAACTAATAATTATTTTATGTTTGATTTATGATTAATTTCTATCTAGTCGCGTTGGACTACTTGTAGTCTCCGGTAGTAATAATTTAATATTCTAAGTTATGATGAATAAAGACTTTGTCACGGTCTTTCTCCCGTTTAGCCGTAGGCAGGTGGCCGTTGGCGTTAGGGATCTTATACGTTGACTGTTGAAGTTCATCATGATCTAGGATATGAGATTATTATTCACCGTGACAGAAATCGTTGACTGTTGAAATAAATTATGAATTAAGATATGAAGTAATTATCAGTTTTGACTTAAATCGCTGACTGTCAGCATTAATCATAAAAAATGAATTAAAACTGTATTTTACTATGTTCTTATTTCTGATTAATTACTTATGGGTTAAGTACTATATGATCTCTAACTCCTTATTGACATCTTTACTTTAGTGTTATTCTACTTTATTTAAGCTTTCTTTAATTTTAAAGATGAATCAAAATAATATATATAAGGAAGAAATTAATAATTCTTCTCCTGTACAAGCAACAGAAAAATTTATTATTAATCGAGTGGCCATTAATAATGAATGGAAAGATCCTAAATATAATACCTTTCGATTATGGTATAAGGATCAGTATAATGATGAACAACATGAATTCTTAAAAGAAAATTATTACTAGGATTTGAATAATACTAAAAGTATTATTCCATTCGCGCATTATGTGCTAAAATGGGATAAGACTTTAGAATCATGTGTCATTCAAGAATTTTATAACAATTGGACTAATACTGTTACTAAAAGTTCTAAACCTGATAATCTTCCTACTAAGTCTCCTATAACAGATGAATCTGTTATTCTGAAATCAGCTGTTCTCAAACAACCAATCTCAGAAGAGACAAAGTTTATTAAGGTTATTCCAGATTTACAACCAATTGACAGTAACATTATCAATACTGAGAATAAAGTTAATAAAACTAATCCAGGTACATGGAATTTATGGGGAATGATCTATGGTTCTCCTGCAAAAAAATTTGTTTCACAAAACAAGAATTTAAGTCAAGATCAACCCATCAAGACTTTAACTAATACTATTACTTTATCACGAGAAATTAATACTGTACCCAATAAGGCATCTGATAAAGATAAGAATAATAGAGATAATAATAATAATGCCAGACCAGATGATGTCACTTTTTCTAGTAAGAAAAATATTTCAAAATTAAAAAAGGATAAGGAGATAGGTTATTATCCTTATCAAGTTAATAATACTATAAGAATGTTGTCACTTAGTATTACAAATATAATTTCCCAATGGAAAATATCCAAAACCCTTTTTTATCATACATCTTTTTATAGATCCCCTTTCAAACGACAATTTCGTTTTAATAACAGATTTCTTAAAAGAAAAATTTCCAAAAAACCCTTTCGTCAGAAATTTGGATACAGTAGTTTTAATCAGGATCTTTTCAAAAGACAAATTATTTTGGATTCCAAAAAACAATTGATTTTTAATCAATGTTCTAAAAAAAATAATAATAATAAACCTTTTATACATGGTTTTATGGATATCACTAATGGTGGATCAAAATTAGAAGATTATGGTTGTCAAAAACCTTTTCTTCATTGTGACATATCAATTAACAGGACTAGTATTAATGTCTTGAGTAATAACCAAATTGATATTCTAGATGTTATTAATAAAATAACTAACCCTGTTGAAAGAAGACAAGCTTTAGATAAATATATAAATTCTTCTACGACTATTTCTTCTTTTAATAATAGTTTTCATAATAATGATTCTAATTCTATAATTAGTAAATCTACTATTTCTGACCTTAAAGGTGAAATTAATAATCTTAAATCAGAAATTAAGATATTAAATAAGAAAATTTCCTTATTTCAAAATCAAACAAATTTTTCACCAGAGATAGAAACCACTGGAGATTTACTATCCTTAATTTACTCTACCAATCAGCGATGGCATATTAAAGTAAAACTGGTAATTAATCAGGAATTTACTTTAGAATCTATTGCTTTGGTTGATAGTGGTTCCGACCTTAATTGTATAAGAGAAGGTTTAATTCCTACTAAGTACTTTGAAAAAACTAAGTATGCATTGAATACTGCTAATGGTTCTCCTATGAGAATAAATTATAAATTATCAGATGTTTTTGTTTGCAATGATGGTATTTGTATTAATACTTCTTTTGTTTTATCTGATAACCTGTCTCAAATGGTAATTTTAGGTAGACCCTTTTTAAGCCTTATTTGGCCAATTGAAAGAATAGATAATAAAGGTATTCACACTATTATAAAGGGAAAAAAGATAATCTTTGAATTTGTCTTTAAAAATAAGGTTAATTATATTAATCAATTACAAGAAACTTTATTTTTAAAAGAAAAACAAATTAATTTTTTATCCCAAGAAATAAGCTATGCTTCAATTAATAAACAATTAGAACAAAATATTATTAAAGAAAAAATTATTTCCTTGGAAAAACAATTTCAAAAAGAAATTTGTAGTGATGTTCCTAATGCCTTTTGGGACAGGAAACAACACATTGTTAATCTACCTTATATTGAAGGTTTTAATGAAAACATGATACCTACTAAGGCTAGACCTATTCAAATGAATAAAATTTATATGGAATTATGCAAGACTGAAATTCAAAGTCTTTTAGATAAACGACTTATTAGGAAAAGTTCTTCCTGTTGGAGTTGTGCAGCCTTTTATGTTAATAAAAATGCTGAACAAGAACGAGGAATTCCTAGATTGGTCATTAATTATAAACCCCTTAATAAAGTCTTACAATGGATTCGTTATCCTATTCCTAATAAAAAGGACTTATTAAAACGCTTAAATGATGCCCGTATATTTTCTAAATTTGATTTAAAATCAGGTTATTGGCAAGTTCAAATTGCTGAACAAGATAAGTATAAAACTGCTTTTACTGTTCCTTTTGGACACTATGAATGGAATGTAATGGCTTTTGGTTTAAAAAATGCCCCTTCAGAATTTATGAATATTATGAATGGAATTTTTAATGCTTATACAGAATTCTGTATTGTATATATTGATGATATATTGATCTTTTCCAATTCTATTGACCAACATTTTAAACACCTAAATACATTTTCTCATCTTATTAAGAAAAACGGTTTAGTTGTTTCTGCACCAAAAATGAAGATATTTAAAACCGATATTCGATTTCTAGGACATAATATTTGTCAAGGGAAAATCATCCCTATTGATAGATCTATAGAATTTGCTTCTAAATTCCCTGATGATATCAGAGATAAAAAACAATTACAGCGATTCTTAGGAAGTCTTAACTATATCTCTGATTATTACAAAGATATAGCTTTTGACACCAAAATTCTTTATGAAAGACTTCGTAAAAATCCTGAACCATGGTCTATAGATCATACTAAAGCTGTTCAAAAGATAAAACTTAAAGCTAAACAGTTACCTTGTTTATCTCTGGCTAATCCTAATGGATTAAAAATTGTGGAGACAGATGCCTCGGACAAAGGTTATGGTGGCATACTTAAACAGAAAAATAATTTGACCAATAAAGAGGATCTAATCAGATTCCATTCTGGGGTTTGGAAAAATGCCCAAGTCAAATATTCGACTGTTAAAAAAGAAATGTTAGCCATAGTCAATTGTATTAACAAATTCCAAGATGATTTAATAAACCAGGAATTTTTGTTACGAATTGATTGTAGTTCGGCAAAAGACATTATTGAAAAAGATGTTAAAAATTTAGCATCCAAACATATTTTTGCTAGATGGCAAGCAATTCTTTCAGTATTTGAATTTCAAATAGAATTTATAAAAGGAGATACTAATTCTCTTCCTGATTTTCTTACCCGTGAATATTTACAGGGATGAATAGTCAAGGACATTCAAGAGGCAAATTAAGCCTCGGCAGCCCCAATTCGGGTTCTCAAAATAAAGGAAAAGGCAAATTAAGCCCAATTAGTCCTAATACAGGTTCTTCTGGAAAAGTCCCAATGGACAAAACTATGAAAGAAGTATTATTACTCAACAATGAGCCTAAGTTATTCTTAAAAAATTATACGGAACTCCTGGTAATCCTCAATTCAGAGGATGAAAAATGGTTATCTGATCCCATAATTTTGGGACAAAAATACTTTGATGAAAAGGATAATAGTCCTATCCGAGGTGGAAAACATAGATATTTCTATGAATCAATTTTAGAAGAAACTAAATCTGTCAGTTTCGAACATAACAGAAAGGGTAATACCCTTAATTCTCCTATTGCTTACAGTAAAGCAATGATTCACATGGTCCTCAAATCTTCTGATTGGGGCGATCCCAATAAATTACGGGAATTACGTGGTCCATACCATAATTACAATCAAACCTATAATTATTGGGATTATATGGACGCATGGTCCTATTCTTTCTTTTACCAAAATCCTCAGAGGAAACACTCTTGGTTCCTCTATTTTGATGAAGATTTCAAAAAAGATAACAACGAAATTCCTAATTGGTTTTACAATTGGTTCTTTAAATTTGGTCCTAATTTGGATTATTTGCCACCTGAGCTAAAAGCTCTTTTTAAACCCTATCTTCAATACCATCACTTGTTCGAAGGTAGTGATAAGATTCGAGGAAAATCACTCCTCTTTTTCCTAGCGGATTATTTAATCCCATGGATTTGGGCCTGGACTTACAGTTGCCAATTCCAAGCTTCTGAGGGCCTTCATGGTCTGTGCAGACAATATCATTATAAATGGTGGGCCAAATGCCCCATTGAGAAAAAATTAGAAAATATTACTCCTGACATCCAGAAATTGGAACAATTATATGCCTCCAGGCATACTCCATCACCGGTTGTTAAAGAACCTTCTACTTCCAATCATGTTTCAATCCTCAGGGAAAAATTAACAAAGGACCATCCCGGTCTTTCATCCCAGGAAATTAAAATCAGAATTATCCAAGAAATGCAAGAGCAAATCCAAGCCTCTTTTGGAGATATTTCTCCCATGGACACTAACTCCAATACCAGTAAAGAATCCAATTTTCCTGGTAACTCTATTGTTTCATGGTGGGACCTTAAACAAGATTGCTCTCAACATAGCTCTTCCCAGCATGACGAAGATAATGACGATATTGATCTTGGAGAGGACTAATGATTGCCTCGCTCAATTACCAGACTCCAACTATGAAGTCCACAATTACTCTACCGACAATAAAAATGCTTATTATTCACTGGGACCTACCCACTTACAACTGGGGCCCACATTAGCAAAATGAAGAAAATTATTCTACCGACAAAACAAAGGTGCTTACTATTCAATGGGGTCCACCACTAGCAAAATGCCAACTGGGACCCACTTCCCACTTATCAACTGGGACCCACTTTTCACATAATGCTCTCAAAGTGCTCTTTGGGACCCACTTCCCACTTATCAACTGGGACCCACTTTCCACTTTCTAAATGCTTATATAACGAAGCATTCTCACAGAGGAAAGAAGCAAGCCTTCCACAACGTTCAAGCCTTCCATAGAAGCCTTCAACAATCGTGAAGCAAACCCTCTCCTCTCTCTCAAGCATTTTCTCTTCTCTTCTCTTCTCTACTTGTAATCTTTTCTTTAAGCTTTTCTTGTAACCTTTCCCTTCTAGTTATAAGTTTGGTGTGCTAGTTTCCACCTGAAACTTTATTCAGGGGGAATTATATGTGAATTACTCGAGTATTTGTAAGTTTTCTTTTCTTTTCTTGTTTTAAATTTTGTTTTAAATATTTATGTGAATAAAGTTTCTGTTCTTCTTCTTCTTTACTTTTCTTATATGATTTAATTTCTGTCTTTACTTATATGTTTTAGATTTTAGTAATTTTCGCTGTTGTTTTGTTAGTTTAATTTTACTATTTATATTCCTGCTTATTTTTCACATAAAATTAAAACATAAAGAAAAACAGAGAAAAAGAAAGTAAAAACTTACAGAATACTTGAGTAATTCACATATATATTCCTCCTGAATAAAGTTTCAGGTGGAAACTACGCACACCAAAATTAAAACGAGAAGGGAAAGGTTACAAGAAAAGCTAAAAGAAAAGATTACAAGTAGAGAAGGGAAGAGAAGAGAAAATGCTTGAGAGAGAGGAGAGGGTTTGCTTCACGATTGTTGAAGGCTTCTATGGAAGGCTTGAACGTTGTGGAAGGCTTGCTCTTTTTCCCTTGTGAGAATGCTTCGTTATATAAGCATTTAGAAGGTGGAAAGTGGGTCCCAGTTGGAAGTGGGAAGTGGGTCCCAAAGAGCACTTTGAGAGCATTATGTGAAAAGTGGGTCCCAGTTGATAAGTGGGAAGTGGGTCCCAATTGACATCTTGCTAGTGGTGGACCCCATTGAATAGTAAGCACCTTTGTTTGTCGGTAGAATAATTTTCTTCAGTGGGCCCCAGTTGTACGTGGGTAGGTCCCAGTGAATAATAAGTATTGTTGTTGGCGATATTTGTCCATGGCAGAATAATTGACGGGTATTGTAGACCCCTCCAGTTGGCTGATTATCCAGAAAAGTAGATTCTTTCTGGAAGTGGGATAAGTGTATATGGGCCCCATTCAGTTCAGGCTAGTTTATAGTTTGGTAAATTTCTTTATTGATTTGGACTAACAGTAATTATCCAGTTTATAAGAACGATGATATTGTTTCAAGTTCTTCGTTAAGATATGATTAATATTCCTAATCAAGGAAATTAGCAACTCCTAGAGAGCACTGCAACCCTTAGTCTAGGGGAATCGATTGTCATGCTGCTACTGGTGGCCTCTGACTGCTGCGGTGATGAGGTACCGAGCACTCATGTGCATGCTGACCTCTATTGCTTAACACTCTTGTTAGTAATATTACCTATTTTCTTAATGGAATTTATGGTTAATATTTTTGACATAGTCGCGTTGGACTACTCTGTAGTCTCCGACTAATAATTATTTTATGTTTGATTTATGATTAATTTCTATCTAGTCGCGTTGGACTACTTGTAGTCTCCAGTAGTAATAATTTAATATTCTAAGTTATGATGAATAGAGACTTTGTCACGGTCTTTCTCCCGTTTAGCCGTAGGCAGGTGGCCGTTGGCGTTAGGGATCTTATACGTTGACTGTTGAAGTTCATCATGATCTAGGATATGAGATTATTATTCACCGTGACAGAAATCGTTGACTGTTGAAATAAATTATGAATTAAGATATGAAGTAATTATCAGTTTTGACTTAAATCGCTGACTGTCAGCATTAATCATGAAAAATGAATTAAAACTGTATTTTACTATGTTCTTATTTCTGAATAATTACTTATGGGTTAAGTACTATATGATCTCTAACTCCCTATTGACATCTCTGCTCTCAAAATATTCTGCTTTTAAGTTTTTTAACATTTAGAATTATTCTGTTATTATGTTTAATATGTTTAAAAATAAAAAGAAATTCTTAAAAAATGAAGAATGTATTGAAATCTCTAATATAGAGAAAATGGAAAATGAATTATTAAATTGGGATATGCCCAGAATTGAACCTAAAAGAATTTATAACATAGGATCTTTTGACTACAAAGTTGCTATGTCTATTAAAAGGGTTGAACATACCATGCCAATTAATAGTAATAAAAAATCTATTCCTTTAATAACTGAGCAAGATATTATTAGATATCGTCAAAATTATCACTACATCCATATAGGATTAATTCAAATTGCTGTAAAACCTTTACACCTAAAGGGAATTGATTGTTGTTTCCTTCTAGCCCTTAGGGATGCTAGATGTACAAATTATCAAAAATCCTTAATGGGTATTATGGAGTCCACTACTAGTAATGGACCAGTTTATTGTAATATTTATCCTAATTTGGAATTATCCCTATCCGATGATAATATCATGCAAAGTGTTATGATGGACCTAGATACTAAAGGTTATGAATTCATTTCTGGTTCCGAAATTTTGAATATTGCATATAGAATTCAATTTAAGGTAATGAACACTTTGAGTCCTAATGCCAAATTAATTAGTAATAAAGGTAATACAACCATTATTGAAACTAATCTGGGTAAGTCAAATATGGCTTGTAATAAAATTATTCCTTGGGATCAAATTAGTTATCCTGAGAACTGGGATCATCAGGGTATTATTCCTACCCAACCTGTTAATAGAAACCTAGATCAAATCATCCAGAACCCCGAAGGTGATATTGAAATAAGGTTTTCCTCTAATAGGATATCCCGTCTTAAATCTGTAAAAAATTTCTATTATCAGGAACCATCTAGAGCTTCTACCTCCAGTATTCCTGAAAGAATTGATGATGAGTTTGAAATTAAAGGTATAAAGGAATCTAATAATGCTATTCCTCATGGTTTATATAATAAGAATTCTACTTTTAATCCTACCCCATCAGAAATGAATTTTTCTATTAATACAATAGAACTTATCAATGATTTTAAAATAGATCGTGTGGCCATCAATAATGAATGGAAAGATCCTAAATACAATACTTTTCGAAAATGGTATAAGGATCAGTATAATGACGAACAACATGAATTTTTAAAAGAAAATTTTTATAAGTATTTGAATGATACTAAGAGTATTATTCCATTTGCGCATTATGTGCTAAGATGGGATAGGACCTTAGAAATCAGTGTTATTCAAGAATTTTTTAACAATTGGACTACTACTGAAGGTAAAAATATTAAGGCTATTTATCCTCCTACTCAGCCTTTAAAATTACTTAATGAATCTTCTGTTCTAGAAACTATTGCTTATATTTTACCCTCCGATAATAAAACGGAATTAGATAAAGTCTTTAAACAATCTAATTATACGAATCTATGTCTTCAAACAATTGGAAAGCAATTAATTCGTATTGAAGATGCTATTCACAAACCCGAAACCACTAAAGAGGTTTGTCCGGTGAATATTAAACCTCCTCATGATATGAAGCTTAATTTGGGAAATAATGATAAATTAAGTCAGAACGATTTTATGGAGGAACTTACTAAAAAATTAAAGAATATCAAATTAACCAATAATCATATTGCGGTATTATCTCAGAATGGTGACTTATCTAATGAGAATATTGAGGAATTTCAAAATATATTACAAAATATGGAACAAGAAGTTAATGAACTTGAATTTAATAAATCAAATAAAGCCAAAATACCACCTACTAGGACCTATTATCCCAGACCTACCCCGGCTGATGTTCTTAATGAAGAAGATTATATTTCCATACAAACATCTTATAGTGCTAAGACCATATATGAATGGAATATAGACAGTTTATCTGAATATATGATCTATGTCACCTTACATAGGATTCTTATGTTCGCTACTGTCTGTAAAAATTCTAATAATACTGATCAGCAAACGGCCGGCTGTATTGTAGCGGGTTTTACGGGGCAATTAAAAGGATGGTGGGATAACCTTCTTACCCCTAGCCAAAGAGAAGAAATTCTTGGTTCTGTTAAAATAGAAATCAATACCTCTGGACAACAATCCCATGTCCAAGATGCTGTTTATACACTAATTCAAACTATAATTAAACATTTTATTGGTAATACCATAACTGCTAATGAAAGAGGTAAAGATCTCCTCATGAATTTGAAATGCCCAACTTTAACTCATTTTCGATGGTATAAAGATGTCTTTATGACCAAAATTACTAATAGACATGATGGTAATAATGCTTTTTGGAAAGAAAAATTTATTTCTGGATTACCTATTCTTTTTGCTGAAAAAGTCAAAAATAGACTTAAAAATAAACATGATGGAATTCAAATTCCTTATGATTTTTACACTTATGGTGAACTTATTGGAGAATGTACTTCTGAAGGATTAGCTCTTTGTAATGATATTCGTCTTAAGAATCAACTTAAGAAACAAAATTTAACTGGGAGAAAAGAGTTAGGCCAATTTTGTGAACAATTTGGGTATGATATGCCTAAACAACAAAAAGATAAAACTATATCATCCCCTAAAAGATTTTCTAAGAAATATTTTCGAAGGAAACCTTTTAAAAGACCTGACCAGGTTTTACCTAATTCATCCTCTAAAGAGAATAAGAAGAATGTCAAAAATATTACTTGCCATAAATGTGGTAAAATAGGTCATTATGCTAATCGGTGTTATTCTAAAATCGACATTCGTAAACAAATTAACGAATTAGGCATTGATGATAATATTAAAAAACAAATTAACAAAATTTTTGACAACAATGAAGCTTCTAGTAGCTACTATTCGGATGATTCTTCTGATCAAATCATGGAAGTGGAAGAACTCACTAATAGTGAATATGATAATAGTCATCAGTCAGGGAAAGGATGTTCTACACACTGTAAGACTTCCCAAGACTATTACAAGGCTATCATTGACATGAACGGCCTTAGTATTAATGTTTTATCTGAAAATCAGACTCTTATTCTTGATATGATTGATAATATTGTCGACCCTTTAGAAAAAAGACAGGCTATTGAAAAATATATAAAGGATTCCTATAATAATAGGTATAATTCTAGTATTATAGAACCTTATTCATTACAAAAGGTTTTCGACAGAATAAAATCAAAACCTTTAACTAAAGAAGTTCCCATTTCTGAAATTAGAAAAGAAATGAATAATTTAAAAACCGAAATTAATAATCTAAAATGGAGGATTACTCGTTTAGAAACAAAAGATAATCTTCCTCTTATCAATGCTGAGGAAACTAGAGGATTATTATCCTTAGATAATAATATTAACCAAAAATGGTATGTCAATATCAAGTTAATTATCCAGGATTTTGTTTTAGAAACTATTGCCCTAATAGACAGTGGGTCTGACCTAAATTGTATAAGGCAAAATCTGGTACCTTCTAGATATTTTGAAAAGGTCAATTATGCATTAAATACTGCAAACAGTTCTTCTATGGAAATAAATAATAAATTATCAAATGTTTTAATATGTCATAATACTATTCGTATTAAAACCCAATTCATTTTATCTGATACTTTATCCCAAATGATAATTTTAGGGAAACCTTTTTTAAGCCTTATTTGGCCAATTGAACGTATCGATGATGAAGGAATTCATACTATCCTTATGGGGAAAAAAGTTAGGTTTGAATTTATCATAAAACCTGATAAGGACTATAACCATCAATTAAAAGAAAAAATGATTTTTGAAATACCTGAGGAACCTTCTAGTTCTGACATTAACATTCCTCTTTCTTTGTAACAGGGAATCTATTTATCAATTCTTGTCTAATTATCTTTATCCTAATTAAAGGATTATGATCGAGTCTTAAAGACAATATTTGCTTTAATTTTGCAGAAATGACTCCTCATGGTCAAGCAAATAATCCTAATTCGGATTCTAATAAAAGAAAGGGTAAAATGCTTTACTCTCCTCCCGAATGGGAAAAATCAAATAATCCTAATTCGGATTCTAATAAAAGAAAGGGTGAAATGCTTTATTCTCCTCCCGAATGGGAAAAATTATCCCCTGCTTTAAAAGAAAGGAAACGGAATATCAGTAAATCTTCTATTGAAGATAATAATACCAGATCATATCTGAAGAATTCCAATGAATTAATTTTTGATCTAACTAATAGAGATATAATGTGGCTACATTCACCTATTTACCAAGGTTTTAATAATTTTAACCCAGAGACTAATAGTCCATCCCAAATTTTTGAACGTAGAGAATTCTACGAATCTATTTTAATTACGACTGGTTCAGTCTCTTTTTCCAAGGTTAATAACCAATTCTCTACATCTTATAGAGATGCACTTATTCATAAAATAATAGAACCTCCCGAATGGGGAGAACCTTTTATTACCAAGCCCCTTATTGGTCCCTTTCCTCATTTCAACAACTTACGGACCTTTACCCATTGGGACTATATGGATGCATGGGTCTATACCTTCTTTCTTCAAATTCCCCAACATGAATATTTTTGGAATTTTTCATTTTCCCCTGATTTTAGTGGAACAATACCCACATGGTTTTCTAACTGGTGGTTTAAATTCAACCCTGCTATGGACTATATTGCCACTGATGTTACAATCCTAAATTACCACTTCAGATTAAGTTCCAATGGTAAAATAGATTTGACAGATTACAATCCGCCTTTCTCATGGAATATTATGGGAAATGATCCACAATTGAACCGATTCTTTCAGAATATGAATTTATTGGAAAAAATTATCAGTCCAAATCAATAAAGAAATTTACCAAACTATAAACTAGCCTGAACTGAATGGGGCCCATATACACTTATCCGACTTCCAGAAAGAATCTACTTTTCTGGATAATCAGCCAACTGGAGGGGTCTACAATACCCGTCAATTATTCTGCCATGGACAAATATCGCCAACAACAATACTTATTATTCACTGGGACCTACCCACGTACAACTGGGGCCCACTGAAGAAAATTATTCTACCGACAAACAAAGGTGCTTACTATTCAATGGGGTCCACCACTAGCAAGATGCCAATTGGGACCCACTTCTCACTTATCAACTGGGACCCACTTTTCACATAATGCTCTCAAAGTGCTCTTTGGGACCCACTTCCCACTTCCAACTGGGACCCACTTTCCACCTTCTAAATGCTTATATAACGAAGCATTCTCACAAGGGAAAAAGGGCAAGCCTTCCACAACGTTCAAGCCTTCCATAGAAGCCTTCAACAATCGTGAAGCAAACCCTCTCCTCTCTCTCAAGCATTTTCTCTTCTCTTCTCTTCTCTACTTGTAATCTTTTCTTTAAGCTTTTCTTGTAACCTTTCCCTTCTAGTTATAAGTTTGGTGTGCTAGTTTCCACCTGAAACTTTATTCAGGGGGAATTATATGTGAATTACTCGAGTATTTGTAAGTTTTCTTTTCTTTTCTTGTTTTAAATTTTGTTTTAAATATTTATGTGTGAGAAACTACAAATAGTGCTAGTATAACAAATGTGAATTCAAAACAAGCAAACAAACAATACGCAGAAAGTAAATAACACACAGAGATTTTTAACGTGGTAAAACCCAAACAGGGAAACGTCCACGGTTGTCCTCGCGACAACAAAATAATCCACTAGATGAAAAGAGATGTACAAACCTACCAACTACCTGCACTCACTGCGAGTTGATACTCCTGGTTATCTCTAACACCTTGACTTCACCAGAGCACCTTGATGTACGCACAAGACACTCGACTTCTTGATGAACACACAAGAAGACTCGAAGCCGAATTCACAATAACTCTTGAAGATCACAAAGATATGAATTGAGAAAAGGGGGAAGAAAGGGAATTGAGTTCAATAGCCACAAACAATTTCAATATCACAAACCTAACCAAAACACATGAACTAGAAGAAGGATGGACGACCAAAGAACTGTCTTCTTCTATAGAAGAGAAACCATATTTATACTTAGGGTTGAAAACCTAGGAAAATGGGCCGAAACAGTGCAAACCGACTTTGGACGTTCGTACGTCGATATGACGTTCGAACGTCGCCACACAAAAATAAGCCTGCTGCCTAACATGACGTACGAACGCTCTAACTCGGTACGTACGTCTCCATACGAAAACACTTCTGCTGCCTACTTGGACGTACGAACTTCCTAACAGCGTACGTACGTCCTGACCAAAAGATGTTTGCTGCTTCAGTGGACGTACGTACGTCCTAACTCGGTACGTACGTCCAGAACCCAATAACTTCTCCTGGACAGACCTAAGAGACACAAGGACACGAGACGACCATGCGTACATCTTGATTTTCCTAACAATGAATTCAAGGCGAGATAACCAAAGACACTTTGTCACAAAATTGATGTCAAACCACTTCGTGCCGGTTTCAATCTCCCCCTTTGACATTGATTTTGTGACAAAAACCTATGACTCTAATAGCACTTATAAAACGTGCTTACAATCCCAAACCATGGCATTTATAAAACATGCCTACAAAAACACTCGAAATAGAAACACATAACAAGTCACCAATTCTTGTTATCCAGCTTTAGGAAGATGCTTTAACCATCAGAGATCGAACGGAAGCAATCAAGGATTCAACAGAAGTTTCTTCGAGCAACTCCCCCATACTTCATGAGCTCCAAACTTCATGAGCGACTCCCCCATACGTGTAGTATACCTGAAACATGACCCAAAAATAACCTAACAACAAGAAGACGATTGTTAGTAATTAGAGTCATAAATCTCCCCCTTTTTGTCACAACAAGTGAACAAAATAACCAACCAACAAAGGAAAAAGAACAATAATAAACCAATAACCAAGAAGAAAAAAAATCAAAACCAAACAAAGAATACAAGACAGATAAAAATATAAAACTAATCCAACTGTTAAAAGTTCAGAAAGTCAACTAATAACCAAACAGAGAAATCCATAAACAGAAAAAAATAATGCTTGAATTAACGAAGCTTGGAGAAGTAATCTTCCACACGAGCCGAAGTCTAATCCACCGATCGATCATATGAACATAAAGCTTAAGATAGGACATAAAGCTTTCGCACGAGCCGAATAGCTATTCCACCGAGTGTGCACAGGACTATCAGCACTCGTACAAAATAACTCCCCAATTCTGCTGTCCAAGCCACAGTCGGTAAGAGGAGCAGCAAGGCCTGAAACCTTCGGGTATCCAACCAACTCCAAGATGTGATTCTGAAGATGTCCCGGTAGCCTCTCCCAATGATTGACATGAACCATGCATGAAGGAAGTAAAGGTCGATGATCATAGTCATACCCATGAGGAACGCGACATAAACGACAAGCCTTAGCATTGTTTTTGTACTCCATGACCATAAACGATACATACCCAACACCCGGAACAAAAACTCCATGAAGTGCAAATTCTGCCATAGAAAATTCTGAAGAACAAAGATAGAACTAGCAAGAGATAAGAAGAAACAATAGGAGTAAAAGAGGAGAAGACTCCCCTATTTATAGGGGAAACAGGGGTAAACCTATCATGGGCCCAATAAGAGGTCCATTACCAAAAAAAAATACTGCAAAACAAAGAAACCAAGTTGAACTAATATGAAAATAGCAATATCCAAGAACATGCTCAATACCAAAGAAATAGAAACAAGCTGCTTGAGAGAAGCAATAAACAACCACCAAAGAAGAAGAAGAAGAGAAAGACCAAAGAAAAGACCTTGAGAGAAGGTGAAGACTTCCTATGTTCGTGCAAGAGAGAAGAAAGAGGCACGATTGATGTAACAGTAAGCCTTTGGTTCAAAAAAAAATTTGAATTTAAACACAAATTGGCCGGACTGTATGACAGACGTTCGTACGCTCTTAAGACGTTCGAACGTCGGGACCCGAAAACCAAACATCTGATAAAGATCACGTTCGTACGTCCTAGGAACGTTCGTACGTTTAAAAAAGATCTGTACCCCCAAACATACGAACGTCATAAAAGCGTACGTACGTACCCCTTTTTTTTTTTTTTTTTTTTTTTTTTGAAGAAGGGAAAACCAACCTAACAGCTAGATAATAAACCACATAACTCCAAAAACAAATATTGAGAGACATCACAAGAAAACACTCCTACTTATCATAAGGATTCCAATTACAGCCGAATACAGTATAAACAACCCTCAACCACAAGACAATGCAAAGTCGAAGAACGACATCATACACCATGATATGGTACTTACTAGAATGATGCAAGCATGTAGAAGAACCTGATAGACCCATACCAACCTCCGGAAACAAACGAAAAACATGATCAAGGAATACCTGCAAAGTCTTTTGCAGGTATAACAATTGAGAAACTACAAATAGTGCTAGTTTACTTTTCTGTTCTTCTTATGTGAATTGAGAAACATACTTTCGTATGTGAATAAAGTTTCTGTTCTTCTTCTTCTTTACTTTTCTTATATGATTTAATTTCTGTCTTTACTTATATGTTTTAGATTTTAGTAATTTTCGCTGTTGTTTTGTTAGTTTAATTTTACTATTTATATTCCTGCTTATTTTTGGTATCAGAGCCAAAATCGGGCCCTAAATATCAACAGCCCTGTACGATCGCACACTTTGAACCTGCTCAAAACCGGCCCTGCACTAAATCATACTAACCTGTGTATGAGGCATGCCCGAGCTCATACACCATAATAAGGTATGTTTTTGGCCATCTATTTTGCTCACATGTCTTCTCTTCTTTAGCAAAGTTGCCTTCCATAGTCTTTTACACTCAATGGTCGGCCATGGTCGACACACAAACACACACAAACACAGTCGGTGGTGGTTACTCTCCTTGATCAATAAATAGACTCATTTTGTTTTTTGTTTTCTGAAAATATACACTCATTTTAGTGACATAGGTACCAATAAATCAGAATATACTGTATATCAGATGCCTATTTTTTTTTTGATAAAAAGATGCCTATCTATACTACTGTACTATTATAAAGCTGAATAAAATTTAGGGTAAGTCCCGGTTAATGAGAATTGAGTTTTAGAATTTGGTCAACTAATTCTGACTGAAATACCTTTGTAGTCATAGTTTTTTGGTAAATTTACATAATACCTTTTAAGTAATGGCTTTATTGTAATTTAATATATTTTTATTTATAGACTGGATTTTTATTTTTATATATGAACAAAAAGCCCAGTAATTAAACAAATATAAATATAATGAGAACATATAAAGACGAAAATAAAACTAGCCCGTGTGTAGCACGGGATAAGACACTGGTTTTTATTGAACAAGTAAATTAGATGGTGTGGAACTGGAACCAGCCCGGTTAAAAGCATCTGAGTCTGATTAAGAGTACAATGCAAAACTCCAAAAATAAATGGAGTTGCAATCATACAACTCTTTTATTAAGCATTCTATGTAACCTTCACCAACAACAGAAAATCAGTTGCCTTTCCCAAAGGATTTAGGGTTCTATTACTTCTGTAAAAATAATAAATGAGATTTATCCCATAAATCCCACTCAATTCATCTGTCCGAAATTAATACTACCAACGAAGAACACAAGGGAAGGTGAAAAATCTGCAAATCTTAGCATTCTATATTAATTTGTTGATGTTGAAGAACTGAACAAAAGAGACTAAAGGGTATTCTTTTTTCTTCTTGTAGCTTTTTGGGTATGCCATTCAATCTTTATCATTTCATACATTTTTTTTTCTTTTTTTTTTTTTACAGAAAATGTTTGTTAGATGAAAAAAAACAAACGAGGGGGGAGTTCACATTTGGAAAGAAATAGTTGTACCATGTTATTACGCTTGTTAATTTCTTGGAATTATTGAATTTTCTGTAGATTTGAAGCATTGTATATGAGATTAACCGAAAAGCGATTCCCCAAATTTTAATCAATAAATTAATAAGTGTTACAGCTAATTCATAATTGACTGAGAATTCTTAAGATAATTCAGCTGTTCCTTTTATATACAACTAGAGTAGCTGGTTCATGAACTTATTATTGTTTTCTGATGGGTGAAAGAGTTTCCGTTGACGATATTAGAGTAATAACTTTTATCTTCAATGATTGATTCTGCAATAAGCATTTTAGCATTTCATCGTTAAACTCAAAATTTAAGATTGAAGTTGAACAAGCAATTGCAATATTGAAGAACATGGAAAAGATTATTAGTTTTATTTATTTTGTCTATCTTTGTAGTCTTTATACTTGACTGTGAATATTATTTTGCTTCATTATATATCTTGATGTTTCTGGAACCACACAAATATGAGTCAGTTAAAAGTTCCAGAGTCCCATTATCTTGGAAGATTGTTTTATATCTTGGAGTAATTGAAAGCCACGAGTTCTTCCATTCTAGCCTTCTAGGTTATGCTTATTAGAAGTTTCATTTCCTCTCTTTCAAGTAGAACTTCAGTTTTTATTGATACTGTTTTTTATTAT
This sequence comes from Aquilegia eximia, assembly GCA_023053565.1. Classification (NCBI taxonomy): domain Eukaryota; kingdom Viridiplantae; phylum Streptophyta; class Magnoliopsida; order Ranunculales; family Ranunculaceae; genus Aquilegia; species Aquilegia eximia. The sequence continues at coordinate 19,252,117 of JALIGU010000003.1, forward strand.
ATTTGAAGGATTTTGGTTGTCTTTCTGGAGTTCTGTTACATCAATCTAAAATGTTTTATCATCAAGCCATTGGTTTACTACGGAGAATTAGGTTTTCTGCTCCAACAACTGTTACTACGAGCTGCCGAAGAAGTAATATCACTTCCTTGTTTACCTCAAGGACCAGTAACACGAGCATCAGCTGTCAATTTGATTCTGAGTTTCTTCCATGGAAAAAGAAGCCAAAGGACATTGCTCTATGGATTCTATACAGCCAAGCTGCAATTTTTATAGGGATAAATGGTACAGTTGCCTATGCAGAAGATGTTCCACTGGACTCTGGTAGCAAAAATAGTACAGAAAAGGCTGGTTCTTCGGATTTGCGCAGAATAGAGGATGGGTCTGTGATATCAAATATACACACATCCAAGTGGCGCATCTACACTGACAATGGGAAGAACCTCTCTATGCAGGGAAAACTAGAGGAAGCTGAAAGGTACTTTGTGTTAGCATTGCAAGAAGCCAATGAAGGTTTTGGTGAGAAAGAGCCACATGTTGCATCCGCATGCAACAATCTGGCAGAGCTCTACCGGGTAAAAAAGGAATTTCATAAAGCTGAGCCATTGTATTTGGAGGCGGTCAAAATCTTGGAGGAATCCTATGGACCTGATGATGTACGTGTTGCGGCTGCTTTTCACAATCTTGGCCAGTTTTATCTTGTACAGAGAAAACTTAGAGAAGCACATATGTATTATGAGAAGGCTTTGAAAATTAAGGGGCGTGTTCTTGGACATGGCCATCCAGACTATGCAGATACGATGTATCATCTTGGAACGGTGATGTTTCTTGAAGGAAAAGAGAGAGATTCTGAAACACTTATCCAGAATTCTATCAAGATTCTGGAGGAAGGTGGCCAGGGGGAATCTGCAATATGCCTGCGTAGACTAAGGTATCTTTCTCAGATCTATTTAAATTCTAACCGACTAACAGAGGCTGAAAATGTCCAGAGGAAGATCTTGCAGATTATGGAACTGTCAAAGGGGTGGAATTCCTTGGACACAGTCATTGCAGCTGAACGCTTGGCCTTGACCCTACAGTCCATTGGACACTTAAAGGAAGCAAAAGACCTTTTACAACAATGTCTTGATGCCAGAAAAGTCAGACTTCCTGAAGACCATATTCAGATTGGTGCTAATATGCTTCACATGGCGAGAGTTGCAATACTTAGTTCCAATCTGTTGATGAAGGTAGATTATTCTGAAGCAAGGGGTAAACTTAATGAAGCAAAAATTCTGTTGGATAACTCGATTAAGATAGCACAATGCTATTTGAATGGTCCAACACAAAAGAGAAACAACCCAAAGGATGAACATGCAGCATTTCTTATACTGTTGCAATCATTCATTGCCCTTGGGGTATTGGAAACTACTAAGCAAGAGCTAGAAGAACCAAAGGCAGATCGATCGAGTCTGAGTAATGCTGAGCATGCATTTCGCCAATGTATAACTGCTTTCAAGGAAGCAGTACAGTCTGAAACTTTAAGGCAAAGCTGTAATTCTCCTGATGTTAGAGCAGAGTATCTAACATGTTTAAAGCATCTCACAAGCCTTATAAGTGAAAGTAGGGAGAATAGAACACAACACTCCATTTTGCATGATCTGAAAGCTGAAATCAAGTCTGTCGAGACTGATCTCTCACGAAAAAAGAAGAGTTGATGTTATTAGTAGTAGATAAGTGAATGTTTCCTCCTCTATTAGACTGTTTATTGTATATTTTTTCAGGAAACAAAACAAGGCTATGGTGTATATGGACTAAAGGTTCTTTCCTTTATCTGCTTCCTCTCACTATATAAACTAGCAGGAGTGTCCGTGCGGACTCCTGCTCCGCACGGTTTGGATATTTGAATAAAAATTAAAAGCATTTGAAAATTGTTTCAGTATTTGAATAAAAATATCAAGAAATTTGTTGGCAGTCTAAAAAAATTGGAAATCGGATTTTGAATATTTGAGCAAATACTAAGTTAGAGGACAAACCAACTAATCTTTGAATACACATGTTTGAAAGACATTACAGTGTTCAATATTTCAAGTACGTTTAGATTGTTTAATATCTTAAAAGAGTTGGATCAGTAACATATTTTTCGTGTTAAACTCCTCACTTACGAAGCTATCACCACCTAGAGTAAAAACATCAAGATGACTACTTTAAATTCCTTATTAGGAATAAATTAACAGTTAAGACTCAAACTTTTACAGACTTGGAATAAAGGTAAATTCTTACGTACAGTCACTTTGAACCGTTTGATACTCTTTGACGGTTTTGTTCAACCGTGTGTTGTTTATTTAAAAGCCGAAAGTATGTTTCATTGCAACTTTGATCATATTTTGTTTCCATAAAAATTGAAGATTTCATATGATGATTCTAAACGGTTTAAATAGAGAACAAATTTCAATCAAAGGATTTTTAGTGATGAAATTGAGAGATTGTATTTCAATAGAGAGATATAGTTGTAATTAATTAAAATGTCAGTTTAAGTTAGATTGGGGTGTATATGAGGCATATAACTGTGGGACTTGGATATTGGCTCACAAATTATATGAGTCAAAAAACAGGTTGGGTTTAAATTTGATGGAGCTCCACAATCAGATTGTTTGACTTGTTGATTGGCTTGAGCTAGGCGTGTAAATTTCTGCCGATTTTCGATTTTTTCCAAATTTAGAATGGATTATTGCAGTTCCGATTTTCGATTTTTCTGAAAAAAGATGGAACGGAATTGGAACTACTCTTGTGAATCCGATCCGATTTTCGATCTAATTTTTTCGATTCTTAATCCGATCCGGTTTTTGATAAATATTCCAATTTTTTTGATAATTTAAAGAGATTTAAGTTATTCTCATTTTTGAATATATACGTACATATAGACATAAAACTGATATAGTAAGTTTAAAATCACATGAGGACTCAACAACAAATTATAGTTAGTCTCAAATTTTAATTGTAATCAAATATCAGTGAATGATTCAACAAAAAATTAATGTAATAGTAAATTATTAGTTAGTTTATACTTCCGATTGAAGGTCCATGCTTATTAGTCACATTAATTCTATTATTGTTCATGCAATTATCTATTATACTATATTAAAGCAGAAAATACCCCTAAGAAAATATCTCTTCAATTAGGCTATCAATAAGACTGAAATTGATAGTCTAATTGAAGAGAATTTTGATTAAGTTTGGGTATATTTGTAATTAGGCAAAAGTGGACCACCATCACAGATATAATTAAGCCCAATTAGACCATGGGAATAATTAAGCCCAATAAAAAAAATAAAAGAATACCCAATCCCAAGTATAATCAAGTCCAGCCCGTACCCAGTTGGACCAAATCACAAGCATAATTAAAATACAATAAAACTTCGATAAATTAATAGCCTTGAGACTAGAGAAAATTATTAATTAAACGAGATATTAATTCATCGATTAATTAATAAACTATTAATTTACATAAACAATATATTTTCATTATGTCTTTCTTTTTAGGGGGCTAACATGATGAAGCTGGATAATCATTTTATTCTAGAACCGGTTCCACGAAAAGAAACACTAAAATCGATAATGATATTGGAATAATTTCTTTCTTGCAATACAAAATACAACACCAGATCAACTCATCACACTACAAAAATTTAGAGACGAGGTTCAAACCAAAATCAATTTTGAGAAAAAAAAAAACAATAATTGACTTTCATTATAAAAAAATATAAAATATATTTGTATATCAAAAAAATATTAATTTATATATTAGTTGGGCCTTCAAGGATTTTTCTAAAATGTATTAATTATCTAATAAATTTACCGAAATATTAATTTATCAACATATGCCCAAGTTGGGACCAGCCAAAAATATTATTTAAAGGAGATAATTAATTTATCGGGTATTATCTTATCGAGGTTTTACTATATCTTTTCAATTATGCTGAAATTGATAAATTAATTGAAGAGAAATTCATTCAATTTGGGGTATTTTTGTAGCTACACAAAATAAATAAAAATGGGTCAATATGTAATTTAACATATTAAATACAACAACCTTCATAAATAACCCTAACTCGAATTCTTTATAAGCAGTAAACCACATTATCACCACTAAATCTAATACCAGTAATTGACTACCATTGATAAAATGCTCTAACTCGAATTTCTTTCAATTCAACAATTTTAACTTCAATAAGTTTACCAATAATCTTTTTTGAATAAGTAGCTAAATAATTATCTGGTGAAAGTAGTGATTTACATTGAAATCACCAGATGATTTACTACATTTGTACAACTTTTCCATCTATTATACTCAATTAAAGCTGAAAATACCCTTAAGAAAATATCTCTTCAATTAGATTGAAATTAATAGCTTAATTGAAGAGAATTTTGATTGAGTTTGGGAATCAAGTCCAGCCCGTACATAAAATACAGTAAAACCTCGATAAATTAATAGCCTTGGAAGTAGAGAAAATTATTAATTAAATGAGATATCAATTCATCTATTAATTAATAAATTGTTAATTTACATAATTAACAGTATATTTTTATATATATCTTTCTTTTTTTTAGGGGGGGCTAACATGATGAAACTGGACAATCGTTTTATTCTAAAACCCGTTCCACGAAAAGAAACACTAAAATCGATAATGACATTGGAATAATTTCTTCTTGCAATACAAACTACAACACCAGATCAACTTATCGCACTACAAAAATTCAGAGACGAGGTTCAAACCAAAATCAATCTTGAGAAAAAACAAGCAAAAATTGACTTTTATTATAAAAAAAAATATAAAATATATTTGTATATCAAAAAAATATTAATTTATATATTAGTTGGGCATTCAAGGATTTTTCTAAAATGTATTATCTAATAAATTTAGCGAAAAATTAATTTATTAACATATGCTCAAGTTGGGACCAGCTAAAAATATTATTTAAAGGAGATAATTAATTTATCGGGTATTATCTTATCGAGGTTTTACTGTATCTTCAATTAAGCTGAAATTGATAACTTAATCGAAGAGAAATTCAAAACTCACCAAGATTTACATTGAAATCACCAGATGATTTATTACGTTTATACAACTTCTCCATCTTCCTCTTCACTCAAAGTCTATGTCTGCTTATATGCTTATATTTGATCCATGTATATATGATGTTTGCTGAAGATCTCTCGACGACACAGAAATCAAAACTCACCAGTATTCTAAGTCAAATGGGCAGCTATGCAAGTTTATTAATAAGATCATTAATAATATTAATATGATATTATTGTGGACACACGTCAAACATGTTTGTGATGGTCATTTTCAATTACATTCTAGATTTGACAAAAAGTATATTTTGCAGGAATATGGAGAACCAGTAATCTATTTCTTTTCTTTGCACTTATTAGGCACTGACAAAAAGTAAATGAAAATAGAAAATAAACTCCAATAAAGATGATGATATAATCTTCAATACATTTCAATGGTGGGGATACGAAAAGGGACCCAAGTAGCAGTAAGACTTATTTACTGCAATTTCATGAAATTTGAGTTTCCCTTAATTTGTGATCTAATGTACGTAAATGTGTTGCAGATGGGACTATATCAAAAAATATCGCAAGATTCACACAGACATGGATTGTATGGTTGCCTTCCGAAAATGCTTAACTACAGGCTTAACGGGATCTCTCCGTCACATTACAAGTAAGTCATCTTTATCATCATAATAGTTTGTTAAAGATTTCGAATTTTCATGATGTTAACTGTTACAAGCCAATTAAGAGACGCTCGACTGCTAATGGACTACTGTGAAAAGATTGTTTCCCAAAGTGATGAAGCCTCAACAACCGAGCCAGACTAAATTCTAATTGAGACTTTGAGAATTGAGAGTACTGCAAAATCCCATTCTCCTGGATATCTTCAAATGTTTTGGGTTTAATTTTCATGTATATATAATAATCATTTAATTTCATTACTCAAAGATTTATAATAATTCTAAATGAAATCATACCAGATCATAGACTTTTGAAACGGGCTAAACAAAATATTACAAGTTACAAACCAAAAGCAATATAAACCCCCCTCCCAAGAAAAACTTTAAAACAATCAGATATGCCCGTGCATTGCACGGGCCGAAGGACTAGTATTATCTATACTCTCTATTAAAGTTGGACTTACCCTTATGAAAAATTTCTCTTTCCAAATTAGATCAAATTTGATGCTTTAATTGAAGAGAATTTAACAAAGATTGAAATTTAAAGGGTTATTATTGTAAATTTATATCTAATATGGCTTAAATAGCTACTAGATGGCTATATTTAACAGCACTATGGGCATATCTGTCTTTTTTCACAAATATATTAATAGCTAACTAATGAATTTAATTGCAATATGGCTATATTTATCTTATTAGCCAAAAAATAAAAATTAAATAAATAAATAAAATATAATTTCATATTTTACCTTTTTTTTTCCTCAATATTTACCCATGTTCCTCATACATCAAATTCAATCTATCCACTATTCTAAATAATAGTTGGAAAAAAAAAAAACATACACAATGTTCATTACAATAGACCACGTGAATATATGCACACAATAGTACAAATTATAATACTATAAATCTTCCATTTTTTTTTGGTACAAGTTAGAAATAAAATTATATAGGCTTTATAACCACATAACATGATTATGTTGTGTAATTATAGCGTAATTTTTGAGATTAGTTTATTCTTATTTATCAATTATACTCAAAAATTATTTGAAAAGCTGGCCTTCGACTAAGACTGGAAACGGGTCGGATTCGGATCACATGTAAATAAATCCGAAGCTGGATCCGAATTCGATTCGGGTTTAAATAATTAATCCGAATCCGAGATTTATCCAAAAACTCGACTAAATCCAAAATTTTCCAATATAAAATCTTTAAAAAAAAGATTAAAATCTGAATCCGGATCTGAATAGGTTTCTTATTATAAATCTGAATCCAAATTTTAATTCGGGTATATTCTTATATCTTAATCCGACATATTCAGATTCGATTAATTCGGATAAATCTACATCCACTTCCAACCCTACTGTGTTGCAACCCCCTTAATGGGCTCAAGCCCAAGTCAATTACAAGTCTAAGCCCAAGACTTTAGTCAATAAGGGCCTAAGCCCAATTCAATTAGTAATAAGGCTTAGGCCCGTTACTACATTCAATATCAATCATGGGCTTTATCAATATCAATCATGGGCTTTATCTATTTAAATCCATTATATTCAATAAGTTTAATATGGCAATTCTACATCTTTGTAGAGATTTCCTTAACCTAATCCAACTACAACTCCAATATCTCTACAACTCCTAATCCAATAACAATTTCAATATCTTTACAACTCATTTTCGTAATAGGACATGAGGTACATTATCTTATCAATATATGGTCCAAATACATGGGACTACAACACTACAATACATTAGGGATCATTAGATCACATCCTAATCCTAATCAAACTCTACATTTGAACTACGTTATAAAAGGCTTGATTCCATCTCTCTTATGGATACGTAGGCAACTACGAACCAACTTAGTGCAACCATTATCAATCACCAAAACCCTATTCCTTCATCTTCATCTTCTCCAATACCTTAAATCATAACATTAAGGGTTTCTTCTTGATCTTACATCATGGTGTGAAATCCGGTTGAAATACCTACCTTCGGCCAAAGGTTACCCCAGGATATAAATTCAATAGTGTTTTCTGAAATGATGTATAGACATAACCAAAGCTCAACCCAATAACTTGACAATGAAGTGATTTTTTTTTTCCAAAACAAATTTTATTGATATTTTTTTTTTTTTTTTGTTAAAGAAAAACTATTTTATTGATAATCTCAAAAAATTACACAAAAGTAGAGGACAAACGGGCTACAAACTGTGCCGCAAGTCCTTTCTTTGGGGATTACGAAACATTAGGGATACACCTAAATATAAATTTTGAGGTTTTTTCCTGATTTTTGTCGTGAAAGTAGGGACTGTGAGAATAAGAAGATATAATTTATATATAGGTCCCACCATTTTTTTTTACTAAAACTAAAAACCGAAGTCCAACAAATTATTTTGATTAGCCAGCAGGTAGGCTTTCATTGTATCTTACTACATGCCTCTTTATACCAAGTAAAGATTTGTGTAGATGAAATACTTATTATAACAAATCTATACATAGATTTGTCGATAAACATGTGGCTCAAATGTAGCATCCCTCTCACAAAGTGGAGATGTTGTGGGTTTGAAGCACGTCAGTAGCTGATTGTTTGATTATAAGTTTTCCCACGTAAATTTAAAAGGGGTAGGGTTCCCCTAAACCTTGCTTACCAATAATAATAATAAGAAAAAAAAATTGGACTGTTGCCCTAATTAGTATATAGACATGTCAGTGGCCCTAATTAGTAACAACTTTAATTTGTTGATTATATCTGTTAGTGGACCAGATCAAATATTTCATTAGACTTGAGCATAATTGGGCCTAATGGGGTGGACTGTTGATTGGGTGAGACTGTTGGGCTATAATATTAGGTTGGACCAGACTATGTGTTGTGCTATTGGGTTGCATTGCACCAGATGGTCTGTGGTCTGAGCAATTAGGCTGGAGCAGACTGTGGGCAGAGAGGTGTGTGGATAAGGCTACTGTGATATAGCTGAAAAGTTTGACTTCTTTCCAAAATTTGAGAGGACAATGAAATTAACTAAGCAAAACAGTAAGCAGGTGAAGCAGGCACGTGCAGAGTGAGTAACATGCCTCGAAGTGCAGCCGACTTCTAAAGATTAAGATAATCAACAAATCAATCAATTTGGGTTGTGTTTCATTAGCATCTATTGGTTTGTGGATTAGAGGACAACAAGGCTAAGCCCAATTCTCATCGGTTTCTGCTAAGACGTATGATATAATCATAACTCTTGTTGTCGTGTACTTTATTAGTTTGCTTATTCAATAATTTTTTTTTTTTTTTTTTAAACGGGGTTGAGTGGACCCCTATCCCTTTAAATTACCTGTAGAAACTTATATCAACGATACGCCGTTGACGTGTTTCAAACCCACAGCCTCTCCACTTTGTGAGAGGGGTGCTACCATTGAGCCAACTCCTTTGCTAAGGATAAGTGAGAAAAACTTTGAATCACGATTAACAAGTTACAGTAGAACCTCTTTAAATTAATACTCGACCTTAAATAATATAATTCTCAAGTCCTGACCTGGGGTTTCTATGCTAAATTAATAATTTCGACAAAATAATAGGATAAGAGATATTTAATATTTTTATGAAATATTCTTTAAAACCAAAATATTCCATAAATAAATAATCACTTAAATAAATATAAAAAATTGATTAGATCTTAGGTTTTCTTGAAATATGAAAATGTAAAATGATATGAGATACAAGATTGTGTTGAGTTAAATAATGTGTACAATATTTGATTCAATACATTACATTGAATTAACTAAAGACTCTTGGTATTCACTGAAAAATTAAATGAAGTTAGATTTTTGAATTTTGAATTAGTCAATCGTTTTCATAAATAATCTATATTTATTGGACCTTAATAACTGAACATGTAATAGAAAATAATTTTTTCACTCAAAAAATTAATAAATTGAAATATCGCTATAAATTAATATTATTAATTTATCGATAAATTTATATCTCTTTAAGTTAATAGGATTAAGGTAGTCCGGAGGCTATTAGTTTATGGAGGTTTAACTGTAATTAGCTCTACCTTGCAAGTCGGAATAAACACATAGAAAGACAACTAGGTGGCAGATAAGTGTTCAAAGGTAAAAATAATTGGTTCTAGCTGGACTCTTGACCGAAGAATATTTTTCTCCCAACCTACAGTAGAGGCTTCTTCTCTAAAACATTAGTAGGCCAGTCAAAACCTTTGTGACTTTGTTAGAATTTGATGACAAAACTCATCTGTTTACAACATCTTTCAGATTAATTTGAAGTAAACTCAGCCTACAAATTCATTAGAAACAACATTAACATCAAACCTCGGTGAAAATTATTTAAAAGTAGGTACTCCATTTAATATTTGATGTTTGGGATGATGTAATGTACGTGTATTCCATCAATGACTTCAAGCTGACATGGTAAAACGAGTGAGATCTTGCTAGGGTCAGAATGTGTACTCAATAAAAAAAAAGCACGTATCCAAGCCCCACGAATTAGTAATTATGCCCTACTAAACAAATCTAATAACACCCAATATATCCCAAATGATATTAGTAAATACATTCCATATAAAATACTCATTTTTTTTCTTCTTCATCTCCATTTCTATCAGATCTTATTTTGCCATCTCCTTTCAACTTCATTTATTTATATTTGTTATTCATTAAGCATATTCAATCTTTAGTAGAAGATCAAAATGAATTGGTTTCCTTGGACGAGATTTTAGAGAATAACCTTTGTTAGAAACCATGGAAAACACCCACTTCAATTTTCGGAAACTTGCAATACACATAAATCTTAATTATGATCTATGACAATTCAATTTTTTTTTCCTGTTAATTACTTAGCAAACAAACAAAATCAAACGTATAAGCGATTCTAAATGTTCTTACAAAAAACTTGAAATTATGTTTCATTATACATACGATAACTTGTACGTATGTTTTTATGATTCTCTTAATGTATTAATTCTAAGTTTTCAATGTATAAACGACTCCTATCATAAGTTTTAGTGATGAAAAATTAGAGGAAGAGATCTTTAGTTACAATTTTATTTTAATTTATATTGGGGTATATTTACCATTGGGGCATGTTTACCAATTTATAAAATCCAGGTGGGGGTGGGTTTACTGTTTGGGGCTTAGTTACCAAACTGTGGGGCTTGGATATTGGCTCTCGACAATGCCTATTTCCTAAATGCCTGGTTTCAGAATATACATGCAAAAGTATGATCGGGGACTGAGAAGCTGCTATAGTCTACGCCATGTTACTAAATCTATGGGAAGCAAAGAAGAGAGCAAGAAAGGGAAGGGAAACTACACCTAAAAGTCTAAAACTATGACTTCTAATTTTTAGATTACTTGATTTACATACATGGCAAGTTCATTGTCAGAAAAGCAAAAGATAATTCACTAATTGACCTCAATTTGCAAGGAACAGAGATGAATAGTACCTATTCTAATCAAAAGATGAATTTGTATTGAGATTTTGCTTCTTGTGCCTGTAATAATTGGTTATCAATATACAACAAGTAACAACTAAGGGTCGTACCCACGTCGCATGGGAAATTCTTAGCTCAAACACAATAGAAAACAATAATTAAAGAACACCAACTGAATTAACAATGAGATGAGATTGATTTTACTTCCTACAAACAATAAAATAAATAAACTACTACTACTTAACTAAATTCGAATATGGAAAGAGATGGAAAGAAGATCTTATGATGATTAGGGGGAAGGATTGGTACCCACAAACTAAACAATACAAAACATACATGATATTCAATCATATTCAATCTATAACAATTCCTTAGCCACCTCTTAGCTATTCCAAGTTCTTTTGTCAAGGTAGAGTTTAAAAATTATTTTTCTTCTCACTTAAACATGTGCCTCGCACGTGCATAGGTAGTCTAGGTATTTTGAAAATTTGGGTGGTTTGACTACAGTCAATTGAGTTGACTGTTAGTCAAGTAATGGAAAAGGGACTAAATACTAATAAATGAAAAACTCTATACCACTTGCTAAATACAAATATTCTAGAGGGACCAAATACAAAATACCCCTAAGATTATTGACAAACAAAGTGTAGTAACAATCTTCTCCTTTGTCAAATCTTGTGACAAAACCAATATGTATATAATTAGATTCTCATTGAGCCTATTCTCGAAACCTAACACTATTTAACTAAGACATGAGTTTTATGATTCAAAAAAAAAAAAAAAAAAAATGGAAAATACAAAAGTGGATTGTAAAAATAAAACAATCAAGAACGTTAACATCACATTCTCTTGATCTTCCAAGCAAACTACTTATATCTCCCGGCTTGGGTCCTCACACTAAGTCTTCAAGCTTTAATCTTTGATAACTTTAGTTTTATATCTTGAAGAACCTACAACCACAATAAAAGAATATATCAACCAAGGTCTTTGGCACGTATCAAGTTCAAATAGCGAAGAATAAGTAGTAAAGACAAAATAATGAAAGTAAAGTACAAGAAAATAAGAAATAAACTTATGTATTTTCTCCCCCATTTTGTCACAACCTCCCAACACAAATAAATATTAAGCGCATAGAAAGTAAGATACATTTCTCATAAGTCCAGGCTCATAAGTTATACATCAAATAATCAGAGTTAAGTGCGGAAGCTAAAAATAAATAAGAAGTGAAACTCCCCCATAAAATATGCACTAATAAAGATCTAAAACCCGAGAAACAACTATTAATGTTCGAAAAACAACTATACCAAGAGAAACATACCTTCGATCCTTCTTGACTATCCATAATTCCCTTCCCAAGTGAGAGAAAAGACTATGCTTATCACGATGGAACTTAGATCATAATTTGAAAAATTAGAGGAGGCTTGAGAGTGCTCATTAAATGCTAAGGCAAAGTAAAATATGTAACGAAAATATATATGATGACATGAGGAATCATAAGAGCCGACTATATCACAAATTCTATTATTTTCATGCTTGAACCAAGTGATATAACATATAAATATATCATTATAATATCTATCTCACTATTGCTACTATCACGACCCAAATTTAAAAAAAACATATAAAATAAACCTGGGCCACAACAATTTCTAACTAAAAAACCAGATCCAACAAAAATCTTAAATAAAATATAGTGAAGGAAAAATCCAAACGATTGAAGTACATCTCCTTCCAACCAATTATACAAATTACTTACATTAATACGATACATGAATACAACGTTTGAATCAAATACATAAAAAAAAAAAAATCTAAAGGTTTCTACTGGTCCCAACAAGCGGTTTGTCACAGCTCCATAGCTCTAACCTCTCCTGCCTGCATTCCATTTAGATTTCCAAATGAAACACACCCACGTGCAAAACAAAGCAACATGGGTCAGCATAAAAGCTGGTATGAGTAAACAAGGAGAAAATCTATTCCCACAAAATAACATAATATATCTAAAGTACCAATATACGATTAAAATACAACTCTTCCATGCTAAGACCATAATTATACACTGAAAGCCATATTCTTCTTGGGCATTTCCATCATATTAAACTCTTTATCCAACAAGGAATCATATTTTTAATTCTATTATTAAATCTCAACCTACCAATCATAAAGTCATTTGAACGATAATAAAATACATTACCTAAGCAGTAACTGTCTTTAAAGATAGGTCTATCCACCTACATAAAAATATTAATTGACCTATCTACCTGTAAAACAGAGTTAATACATAGTAGACAAATATAATAAAATACATTAAAGACTACTAAAATCACCTACACGTTATGAGTAACCTAATACTTGAATAATACTAAAAAATATATTTCGTTCATTCAAACTATTAATCCTTTTAACTTTCTTACTCGCTACGCCCCAAATTATTAGTACCTTTTGGAATATTCTACTTATTAAGGGAACATCATTTATTGTTTATCTACTAACTATACTTTCAAATTTACCAATATTAATGGGTCCCACTTATTAAACATAGTCTCTAATTATTTTCATTAGAATAATTACTCTAATTCCAAAGCAAGGGTAGTATAGGCAAAAGAACAATTTAACTTAATTAATATGTGTTCAAATATGAAAATGGACATACATTTTGGGACAATAAAAAAAGGAATAAGGTACTTATAATTTGGAACGGAGGGAGTATAAAAGTTACAATCAACCAAAACATCAGTGCAATTATGATCATTAATTTCCATCTTATGAAACTCTACCGTTCCTCAATGCAATCATAGTTATCTCAGTTTCATAAATACATTTTTTTTAGTATTAATTAACAACAAACACTAAAAATCTCATAAGCATTAGTATCATACCAACAATAAATCCAAAAATCACAAAACCACGTCCTGGCATCTTGCCGGTGCTCGGGTTTAACAACTATAAAATGGACAAAATAAGAACAAGTATGCAACCTTCGTGTATGTGTGATACATAGTCAAACAAGTGTGTGACCTCCAATTACTATAATTAATCAATTCAACACATGAGTAAAAATAAGACACTAGTAAAAGATACACACGAAAGGTAAGGCTTATGCTGGCTTTGAGCTAAAGGGTAATATCTCTCATAAAAGAAACACGCACTAAAATTTATTATGCATATAATCAGGGCACGCTCAAGAGATATGGGGCCCTTAGGCAAACCAAAATTGAGGACTGTCCTTGAAGTAGATTGAATAAAAACCATAGGATGGTTGTATTTTGGAAAGTAGGATAGTTGTATTTTTTTTTTGTATTAAATACAATTTAATTTGATTTTAGTTTATTATTATAGAAGTTATACTAATTGTTATTCAATTTAACTTCAGTCGGAAAGTATTGGAATTTGAACACAAATAACGTGCCCCAAAATCCTTTTGATTTCCTATTACATAATCTAATAAAAACAATCTTTAAGAGTTTTTTTTTTCTTTTTTAGACAACTATTCAATATTTATAGTTTTATTTTAAAACAACAGCTAAACATAAAGAAATAAATTCCTAAATAGAAAATATGTGGCCCAACAATTAAGTGGGGGCCTTAGGCACCTGCCTAATTTGCTATACAATAAAGCCACCCCTGCATATAATAAATCGACTGAATTTTATATGAGAAGTGCACATAAGAATTTATGAATTTATGGCACAATAGAGATATACAAAATATGACACTTTTAAGTCAAACTAAGCCAACATGGAAACAACCCGATAATGTTGAGGCAGTTGCTTCCCAAATACATAAAGAGCTGGATAAGGCTTCTCTTTGTCTTGTAGACATATATCTCACTAGTCTACGCATACATTCTCATCACAAAAAGAACATACACATACATGTATGGATAGGAAAAGGCTGTATGTGAGAATGAGTCAATCAAACAAATAAGCATGCATTTATTGACATACCATAAACAATAGGATATATAAGGCAAATGTAATATCAACTACAAGTAAGCTTACCCTACACATATGCCTTCATGACTATAGTATCTTAAAATCAACACTTGTAGAATATAAGCAAGAGTGCACTAGAGTGAAGAATCATAAGATGTTCAAACTTTGTATATCATATAGAAACAAGACAAAGAATCTTTATATGATAATCATTAAGTCCTAATCACAAGATGCAAGTTAAATAGAGATAATAGTCAATATGATTCATCATAGGCTCTTATAATAATGTAAGAACAATGCAAAAAAAAAATTAAAATCTTTTTGGATTTTTTTAATTTTATATGAATGCAAAACATAAAAGTAAATATTCATGGATGGAAAAATCAATCAATAGAGCAAATCCCAAGAGCCCTTCTTAGCTCTTCATACCGTTCACTATCCAAAGGCTTTGTAAAGATATCCGCTACTTGTCTTTCGGTTGGAACATGAACTAATCTCATTATTTTCTACCAATTCTCTAATCAAATGGTGTCTAAAATCAATGTGTTTGGTTCTAGCAGCATGTCTGCTATCTCTACGGGAGCATCTTCACAGTTTCAACTGCCCGAGTTCATGGAGTCGAAACCGGAGGAGCGGTTGAGCCAGTCTCCTTCGGTCCACTATAAATGCAGGAGTTCTCAACCTCCTGAACTACAAGTCTTTCACTAAGCAACCTCTATTACTGCTTTGTGGAAGCAGAGACTTGATTCCAAGTTCATCATTTTGGATACGTAGGCAGCATGATCTCATCAGGTCCAGTCTCATTGTATACCCCCATCTCATCTCAGTTTATATAAGGCTTTCATTGTAACCTTACGATTAATTAATACGAATCTCGAGTGTGTGGATCAAATTTTTGCACCCACACTCTTTGGCGCCCACCGTGGGGCTGAATCTCCCATTAGTTCCAGAGCCTTGAAAAAATCTCGATCCAGTCATACCGGAGAACTGCTGCAGCAATGGCTGGAAGTAAGAGACGACCAACTCGATCTAACAATGGAACGAGTCAAGTTGATGAAAGTCAGACGGAGAACCTTTCTCCCCTGTTTTCGGTCCTTGAAGTACAAAAACCCGTTAATCAATAATCAGTTCTGGGGAGTGAGGGTCATGATCATGGCTCACAACACTCTGAAAGTGGACAACCAGAGGCAGAGAACTTAGTGGTGCATGTAACACCCATGAGTTGGTGTTTGTCCCACATTGACAAGGAAATGGTTGTATTGGTAGGTATATAGAGCTTAACCATACTCTAACTAATGTCAAGTCCTTTTGGGGCAAACCTAGATGGATGGGCCCTGATCTAAAACCCCCTACTGTTGGATATCCGCAGTGACTAAAGGGGAACTATATTGACATTAGCGAGCGGTATGGTGCTCGACGCACCGGGATGAGCGAGGATGAAATCCGGGGGGCGTTACAGATGGTATCAGAGCCGACGACGGGTCGCCTGTTGCAGGTAGGAAGTACGCTAGAAAGGCCTAGGGAGCGCCAGGTACTTGTCTCACTTGGCAGGGAACGTCAGAAATTTTGGGACTGTAGTGTACTACAGAGCTGAGGACGGCTCTATATCTAAGGTGGTGAGATTGTAACACCCATGAGTTGGTGTTAGTCCCACATTGCCAAGGAAATACCTTTTGGGGTAAACCACATGAGTGGGACCTGATCCAAAACCCTCTATTGCTGAATATCCGCAGTGACTAAAGGGGGACAATATTGACATTAGTGAGCGGTATGGTGCTCGACGCATTGGGATGAGCGAGGACAAAATCCCGGGGCCTTACAGCAAATCACTAACAATCCTAGTGATCTGAATACAGTTAACCCGATTGTTAAGATACTGGCATCGCAAGATCCTGAACCATCCAGAGTAGTCTCTGCAAGAAGAGATCAAAGAACCATTCCCCAAACTGCTGGAGGTGGCTTCACTGGGCCGGATAATGGAGTGTCTGGTAGTTCACAACAAGAGTCAAAGGATTTAAAAGATCTGTACTTACGACAGAGGCTGCACCGCTTATAGCATCTAGAGGTGTTGGGCACGGAGTCCATCACGCCCATATGATGTACCCTTCAGAAAGGACCTAATGGATGCCAATACTGTATCCCTCTCAACAGTCAAAGGTGGCTCAGACAATGGAGTGTCTGGTATGGACGGTGGTGGGCTCATCGGGTGTTTTTCCTCTAATGTCTGTAGTGTCTCTGAAGTGTCTGGTGCTACCCCTGAAGATGCCAACACTTTTACCGCAGCTGCAAAATGTCCATCCGCAACCTTTTGCATACAATGCCTTATATTTTAGTTACGAGATGGTTGGGCTGGTGATGTAGAATGAGAACCCTGTACCTACTCTAAGGGACGAAAGATACCACCAGGCTCATTCCAAACTGCTAAGGCATGTGTGTGTACCGTAGGTAAAAAACCCGACAGGTGTCATCGGTGGCTGTATAAGAAGCTAAACCGGGAGCACCTGAGCATTAACTATCCAGGCCTGGGATATCGAGTAGGGTCCAACCCGGTCTGAAGGAGTACACATATGCTCTGTGGACCTTGACCCACCGGATGGTCCATGATCGATAGGTGGAGCCCCGGTTACTGTATAAGAAGTTGAACCGTGGGGTCCCATACATCAGCCAGGCCCACCTCAGTCAAGTAAGCTAGGTCCGGCCCAATAAAGTCCAACAGCGACAGACGCTCATCCAAAGGTTTATCATAGAAGCCCAGAGGACCTCCGGTCAGAGGAGTCAAGCCCAAGTCTTTGCTTTCGGACTTGGTCAAATCCAAGTCCCAACCAACTGGATAAGTCCACCAAGATTCCAGGCTAACAGAACCCATTGTTCTAGCCTGCTGGAGAAGATAAAGGAAGACCCAGGTTGAACCAGAGCCTATCAGAGGATGCCACGTGGCAGTCATTTTGGTCAAAGGGAATTCAAACCAAAGGGATAACCGCTCAACAACATGCAAGCTATCTCTACGGAAAACATCTTCACAGTTGAACTACATGAGTTCATGGAGTAAAAATCGGAGGGGTGGTTGAGCCAGCCTCCTCCGGTCTACTAGGAAAAAAAATATTTCTTGAAAAACTGCTCTCGAACGTTTTGGAAAATTCGCGCAAAACGAGGCAATTTTCTGCCTGGAACTCGACTCGAGATGGCTACAGGCCAATCTGAACTCGACTCGAGATCGGGATCAGATCCAACCAATAACTTTTCAGGAAAAATCCTGGACGCGCGTCTTTCTTAAAAATTTGACTTTTACTCCGTTTTTCGAGCTTTTTTCAATCCATCTTCACTGCAAGATCAATAAGAGGACTAAGTAACAAGACACTTAAAAACAATAATAAAAAGAATAAAAAATAGAAGGGTGGGAGGGATAGAAGTGAGATGATGTCCCGAAACAACTATTCTCGCTTGTGTTTGAATGAATTCCGTTCCTTAGAGTGGCAGCGACGCCATTTTGATAGAAGCCAAAGGTGTTTAATCTCTAACCTTTATTAAAAGATTATATTTTTAACTTGAAGTTCCTTCTTGTGCCTGTATAAATTGGTTATCAAAGTAGACAAGTAACAAGCAAGGGTCGTACCCACCTCAGAGGGGGAGATCTTAGCTCAAACACAATAGAAAACAATGGTTAAAAAACACCAAGGGAATCAAGAAACAAGATTTGAGATTGATTCTAACTTCCTATAGGCAATAATAATAAGTAAACCCTAAATTAAGAATATGGTAGAGATGTAAAGAAGATATATGATGACAATGGGCGAAGAATTGGTATTCACAAACTAAATTATGCAAACATAACATGTTGTTCCTTCATGATCAATCTATAACAATTAATTAGTCACCTCTCGGTTATTCCAACTAATCATTAATAGCTATAATAATCAAGTAGTCACCTTTTAGCTATTTCACCCAATTAAAACGAGATTCTCTTATGCATGTTATTGAATATGTCTTATTAATCAAACCGTCACCTCTCAGCTATTCAATTTAATTAACTCAATATATTATTCATAACTAAATCATCACCTCTCAGCTATTTGACTTAATTAAAAAAGGGTTCCAATAAAAAATATCAACTGCAGATATGTAATAATCACCTCTCAGCTATTTCACTACACATCTTTAATCAATATAAATAAAACCATTAAAGCTAGGTCTCCCTAAACCCTAATAATAGTAGTTTATCATCATGGATAACAATAACATGCAAATAATCATACTTACCTCATATCGCGAATTAGAAGTAAATAAGTATTAAGAACTTTGAATCACAATGAACAATAAGAATAAACATGGTGCTTTTGCATCATCTAGAGTGCTTCAACCATCCCCCTAAGGAGATTTAACTACTCATTCTTGATGATGACACCATAGAATAAATAAATAAATAACAAAACATCATAAAGTATAGTTATTTGATTTGATTGATATGAATTGAGTTTGATACAAAGAAGAAGAAGATGAACTTTCTCTCACAAATATTCACTTTCTTCTCTCTATGAAAAACTACCTAAACCTCAGCTAATACTTCTCGTATATAGAAAATACAAAGTAGAATACTTGCATGCAAAGACTTCCAAATTAGGTCAAATTCGTTGCTGCTGCTGTTAGTCTTCTAGAGGTATTAGGTTTTTAGAAAAACCTAATTTTCTTGGGCTTAAGTTGTAGCTTGGACCAAGACCTTCAGTTTGATAGCTCATGGGCACAAATCAGACTTTTGGATCTCCTTGTAGAGCCTTTCTAGGTTTGGACTTTAAATAAAACCCTAAATAGAAATTTTGACTTGTGGGCTCCAATAGGACCCGGTTTGGGCTGAGATTTAGACCGCCACACTTTGACATAAAGTCACGTCAACTTGTCTGACCGTGGGGTGCCCTCGGAAGATCTGTGGGAGCAAATATCAATTCTCCTTCTCTTGTGCAAATAACATCTTTTTGCTTGCTTTTCTTGACTTTTTGCGGGCTTTAACACAATATTCACATTTTGGCTCATAAAACCTACACAATAGACAAAAAAACACTAATCAATAGATATAATATAATAATATAAGCTAAGTGCTAGACAAACAAGGTGTTATTCGGGGGATATATATACACTTTTGAGGACTTATCACCTATCAAAGAGTGCCACGTGGCAGTCGCCCTAGTCAAAGGGGATTCAAATTGAGGGATAACCGCCAAGCAGCATGTGTGCTATCTCTGCAGGGGCATCTTCACAGTTTGAACCGGAGGAACGGTTGAGCCAGCCTCCTCCAGTTCACTATAAATACAGGAGTTCTCAACCTTCTGAACTACGAGTCTTTCACTACGCAAACTCCATTAGAGCTTTGTGGAAGCAGAGACTTGATTCCAAGTTCATCACTTTGGATACGTAGGCAGCCTGATCCTATCAAGTCCAGTCTCATTGTATACCCCCATCCCATCTCATTCTGTACAAGGCTTTCATTGTAACCTTCCGATTAATCAATACAAATCTCGAGTTTGTGGAACAGCCTCGTCGGGCCAGTTGTCAATCATAAAAAGGCTCTACAAGAAGATACAGAAGTTTGATTTGGGCCCATGAGCTGTCCAATTGAAGCTTGGTCCAAATTACAACTTAAGCCCAAGATAATTAGGTTTTTCTGAAAACCTAATGTCTCTAGAAGACAATCAACAACAGCCACGAATTTGACCTAATTTGGAAGTCTTTGTATCCAAGTAATAATTAAGCTTTATATTTCCTATACAAGAGAAGTAGTAGCTAGGGTTTAGGTAGTTCAGGTTGAAGAAGAAAATGCTTGTATTGAACTCAATTCTTATTATCAATCCATTAATTTTCCCTTATGATATTTTGTTTAATTATTTATTCCATGGTGTCATCATCATCAAGGATTAGTAGCTAAATTCCCTTAGGGGGATGGTTGAAGCACTCTAGATAATGCAAAAGCACCATGTTTGTTCTCAATGTTCATTGTGATTCAATTTCTTAATGCTTGTTTATTTCCATTCTAGATAGAAATAAACATGATTATTTATGTGTTATTGTTATCCATGTTGATTAAATACTATTGTTAATTGAATTGAATAGCTGAGAGGTGACGGTTTAATTAATGAGATATATTCAATATCATATATAAAGAATCACGTTTTAATCGAGTGGAATAGCTGAGAGGTGACTACTTGAGTATTATAGGTATTGATGATTAATTGGAATAACTGAGAGTTGACTAATTATTTGTTATAGATTGAACATGAAAGGATGACATGTTATGTTTGCATGATTTAGTTTGTGGATGCCAACTCCCCCCTATGTCATCATAAGATCTTTTTTACATCTCTATCCATTTTCTTAAGTAAGTTTATTTTATTAGTTTATTTAATTATTGCCGGTAGGAAGTAGAATCCAATCTTTCTCTTATTTGTGATTCACTTGGTGTTTCTTAACCACTGTTTTCTATTGTGTTTGGGCTAAGATCTTCACCTTTGAGGTGGGTACGACCCTTGCTTTTTACTTGTCTACATTGATAACCAATATTTATAGGCACAAGAAGGAACTTTATTATAAATCTATCTTTTTATTTAGAGAAGGAATTTCCCCCTCTATCAAAATGACGTCGTTGCCTATCTAAGGAACGAAGTTCATTCAAACACATGCGAGAATAGTAGTTTCAGGACATCATCCAACTTCTATCTCTCCCACCCTTCTGTTTCTATTTCTTTTAATAATTATTTTTAAGTGTCTTGTTACTTGATCCTCTTACTGATCTTGCAGCGAAGACGGATTGAAAAAAGCTCAAAGAATGAAGCCAAAATCACAATTTCAAAAAGATCGCACAAACAGGATTTTTCCTGGAAAGTTACTGGTTGGATCTGGTCTCGATCTCGAGTCGTTTTCTATACAGGCTTAACTGATTTCGAGTCGAGTTCTGAATAGGAATTTGGCCCGTGTTTGTGGGACCCATAGAAGACATTCCAGAGCACTTTTTCAAGTTTTTTCTTTTCTATTGAGTGATTGTGAGGCTGAACTAAGTACTTTAATTTTTCCGTTGAGTGATTGTTGAGTGATCCACGAAGGGGTGGCGGTTGTAATATTTTTAAAGTAGGTGTTGCTAGGATTTATTATTTGTGTGTTTGCGGCGGATAGTAGAGCAAAGTTGTGGAACTAGCCTTGAGTATACTAAGGAACGACCCTAAGGACGATTGAAACCCAATGAGCGGTTTTCCCTTAGTCAACTTCAACTCATCTCCGCCCCACTTTTGTGTGCTTGTTTGGCAATTTTATTTTTCTAGCACAAAGTGGGAGGTAAGCATTCTCCTAACCTTCCTTGAATCCCCTGCAAGAGGAGTTTCTGTAATGAATAACACAACCTTGAATGTTGCTTGCTTTTAATTCGGTTTTTACTTTTTGTTAAACCGGGATCGACAGCGGACCTGGCCTAAGGAAAGTGAAACTTAATATCAATTGATTGCAATATCCTAAGCTTTAAAATTGAATTAACTAAAGCCATGCTATCACGATGTTCATTTGAGACCTTGGGCAAATATTTCAACTAGTACTGCGTGAACCATTCTTTGATTGGAGCACAAGCTAGGAATTGGGTCTGGAACCCCTACAGATTACGTCTGAAGAATCACTGTGGTTTTTACTTAAGGAATGTCGCTTATGCATGGAAAATCTCCCACACTGGTTATTGGCTACCTGACTCTCAAAATATAGGGAGAATTCACAACGGAAACTTGGGAAGAACTCATTGAGTTGGGTGGACACAAAATTTAGTCAGTTTTTGAGCCCCTTGTTAGATACTTTTGAATGGTTAGGACTTCTATGACATATGTATTGCATTTTGCATGCATCTTAGATCCGGTAAAATCTTGTCCAATCCTATTCAAGTCTACACAAAGAGCATAATCATGGGCCCTACTCCTTCTGAGGAAGAGTTCAACGAATCAACCTCCATACCTCTTTCTGAGGAAGTGTTCAACGACTCAACCTCACTTACTGAAGTAAATCTTACACCTATGGCTCAAGAAGCTACCCTTCGGGATTTCTTTAAACCTTTGGCAACTGGGCCACCTACCTGCATTGTCTTGCCCGCGACATCTGCACATAGCTATGGCATTCGCCCTCAGATTGTGGGCATGGTTCTTAAGTTCCATGGACTTCCACGGGAAGATCCATATTAACACCTGAATAAGTTTCTGACTGTGCTTAATACTATCAAAGAGAAACATTTGTTTGAAGAGGAAGTTAGCTTGAAATTGTTCCCTTTTTCTCTTGAGGATCGTGTATCTCACTAGTTACATGGCCTTCCTCCCAATTCTATAGACACTTGGGCTCAACTAAGCAAAATGTTCTTGACCAAATTCTTTCCTATTACCAGAACTAATGATATTGTTGATGCCATCAGAAATTTCCAGCAGAAAAAGGGTGAGGTTTTCTTTGATGCATGGGAGAGGTATCAAGACCTATTTCTTCAGTGTCCACACCACAGAGTTGATGACACAAAAAAAGTCAGGATCATGTATAGAGGCCTATATTATGCAACTAGAAACATGGTTGAAGGCATGAGCGGTGGAGAATTTCTTGATATGTCCACCGCCAAGGCTATTGCTTTCCTTGAAAAATTAGTTAATAATAGCCAACAATGGGACTCACCTAGACCAACCCTGAGAAACACTACCCCAGACTCATATGATAAACTTAGAAACATATATGAGGTCAAACCCGACCCTGAGCTTAAAACTTTGCTTCATGGTTTAGTAAAAAAGGTAGAAGCACTTGAGGTGTCCTTAAAGCCCACATCACCTGTTATGAGTGCCTCCACTCTCCAATGTGATGCTTGTCATGACTAGACCCATAATGTCGAGTTTTGCCCTCTCCTTTATAATTCACCAGAAATTGAGGAAGCCCGTGCATTCCGCGGGGCAGACCAACTTTACTAAGGGCAATGCCACGAACCCATACATGGACCGCTTTAATCTGTCTTACTCTTTTTATAACTATGCGGCTCCACTTGGTTTTAATAACTCTTATGGGTAACGTAGCAATGCAACGTATGTTGGTAATAATGAAAATCGGAACAGGGTAATGGTCCCCCCTTATGCGAACAATACTCATCACATGAGTAGTTCCAGGGACCAAGTGCCGACCAATCAATTTTCCCCTCCTATGACTTCCCTTGAGGATGTGCTTGCCCGTTTCATTCAACAGACACAAGCGTCCATTGAATCAAATGCCCAAGCCATCCAGAGGATTGAGCAAAAATTTGATGAGAAGGGCAAATTTTCGGGATAATCTATCCCGAATCCCAAGGGCAAAGAAATTGCCTTGGTGACGGAAACTTCGTCTACATCTTCACCGCTTGCTGAAGTTAACTCGGTCTCCACACTTATGTCTGGCAAACAGGTTGATAACCAGATTAATTATAAACCAAGTCCTAGCATTGTGACCCCGGTTACCACTACACCTGTTGCACCACCTAAAGGTTCGGCTAATGAGGCGACCACCTCTAAGCCAAGGATACATACCCGTAAGATTGTGGATACTCCACTGCCTTACGACCCACCCGAACCTTACCCATAGAGACTCACAAGGTCCCTCCAGGAAGTACAAGCAGAGGAAGTACTTGATGTATTCAAACATATTAATATTAATATACCTTTCCTCACGACTATTAAGAAGATACCTTCCTATGCTAAGGTTTTGAAGGACTTGTGCACCGTAAAGAGGAAAACAAATGTGCCCAAAAGCGTGTTTGTTGCGGAAGAATTTTCTACACTTGTCCAACATAACGGTGTGGTGAAATATAAAGACCCTGGAAAACCGAACATACCTTGCAAGCTTGGTGATAAGTTCATGGGTAGAGCTTTATTAGACCTGGGAGCGATTGTTAATCTCTTGCCATACTCCTTATACACTAGTTTGGGTCTAACATACATGAAACCCACAAGCATATCTTTACAACTGGCCGATAGATCATTGGAAGTACCTAGAGGAATAAGTTGAGGATCTCTTAGTCAAAGTGTCCGACTTTTACTATCCTGTTGATTTTATGGTGTTGGATACTGAACCTACTGACGATGACTCGGTACCCATCATCCTTGGTCGTCCATTTTTTGCCACCTCTAATGCTCTCATAAATTGCCGGAATGGTTCTATGGTTCTCACTTTTAGAACTATGACGGTTGAAGTAAATATCTTTAATCTTGGCCAACAACCCCCTGATTTTTCTTTATCTAAAGATGTGTGCTTTCTCGATTCTCTACCCTATGAGATGGTGCCTAATTATTACCCTGAAGATCCGGTTGTTTAATGCCCTACCATGCATAATGTCAACTTCGAGATCAATCAATCTATTGTTCAAACCAATGCTCATCTTGACTCTGTGCCTATCTTTGACGCCAAAAACCCTTAGGCCTTTGATTCGGTTTGTTCTTTGATTCTGAGTCCCAAATCGAGACCATCACTCCATCTCCCGATCTTCTTCCTCCCGAGCTGAAATGTGCCCAATTAGATTCAGACGGTAGTCATCCTATTATAATTTCTTCATCTCTTACTACTGAACAGGAAAATCAGCTTTATTTTCAAATATGTGACAAAGTTTTGCTTTATAATCCTCGTTTGCATTTATTTTCTGGTAAATTTCAGTCTCTTTAGTCAGGCCCCTTTGTTGTGTCTCCAGTTACTCCTTATGGTGCTATTACATGTGTTAATCCTGCAGAAGGTTCTGAATTTTAAGTCAATGATCAATGTGTGAAGCATTTCCACGAGTTAAGGCCCCCTGAAGCTCTCTTAAAGGATCCTACTTATTTAGACTGACCTTTGACCGGCTGGTATCCGGACCCTCTCTTGCTCTTTTTCTGTTGTCTTTTTTGAGAGGTGTGGTTGAAAGTGTCGGGACCGTTAGTTCACAAACTCTTACTGGCTGAGTATAATTGATCCAATGCACGCTAATCTCTTGAGCGTCACCACAAAACAGACCTCTTTCTCGCTCTATTTGGGGGTGGGAAAGTCATTTCCCATCTTCTTTTAAGTCTCGAGAATCTGACTTTAAAATAAGACTCTTTGTTGTATCTTAGACATCAGGTTCTCGCGCATTCTATTTTAGCATTTATCTCTCATGTATCTTTGTTTTGAGTAGCATTCATCTAGGGAGTGAGTTTCTGTTTGTCCCCATGTCTAGCCGAAGACGTTAAACTTAGCGCTCCTGGGAAGCATCCCTGTGTATCTTCTAAGCCCGTTCGTGCTTTATTGTTTTTCTATTTGTTGCCGGGTTTAGTTTCATTTTGGCTGATAAACCGCCCGTTCTACCATCTGTGCTCAGTTCTGTTTGGGGATGGGCGCGGCCGACCCACCCACTATCTCTTTGTTGTTTGGCTGATTGATAATTATTGCAGTTACAGCCTTGTTTTAAGTTAGGATTTCCTTTTATGTTCAGTCAGTCCTTTATTTTAGCATATTTATTTCAGTTGTGTCTTAGTATGGAATTCCTTGTAATCTCTATGTATGTGGAGAAAATTTTGTTTGGCAGGAATTTATAAAAGCTGTTTGAATTTTTAGTACATTCATGGTAGTATCTTTCTTATCTCTTTCCTATGCTTAGTATGAGCCTTGAGGATAAGGCACATTTTTTGTTTGGGGGTGGGGAAGTATTACAACCTTTTTTGCAAAAGATTTTCAAACTTCTTTTTCCATACTTGTATAAAAATTCAAAATTTTAAGAAATAAAAAATAAAAATCTTCGTCACAAAGACTTTTCCAAATAGTTAGGATAAGTACACCATCAATGATGAATATAATGGTTGAATTCTATCATTTTCAAGTTTAAGGACATTTATTGCTTCACCAAGTAGTTGAGTCTCATACTACATTTGCATATGCATGGCATTCACTTGCATTTATGACAGATTATATGTGCAAATACAATTACACGTTGAAAAACTTGAGGAATAAGTGTGGAGACTTAACTCAGTGAGCTTTTGAGACCCATCCTTTTTTTGGAGAGTTATTAGGTACATTTGGAGTCAAAAGGCTTAACCTCTCAGTCTTGTCTGTTTTTAGTGTCATATTCATTTTTCAAGTTAGCCTTGAGATGACATCAAGTGGGTGTAATATAAACTTGGGTTTTGTAGTTTATTCAAGATGTGATCACCATATTAGTACTTAGAAATGATACAAAGACATTTAGTTAAACCCTGTTTACCTTAGCCTACCCTGATGATACTTTATCAATTGGGTTGACCATTCTGAGCCTTTCTTGTTACTTAGCTTTTTTCTTGAGCCCATTATCCTTACTCAACTCCATTGTAGGAGTAATTACCCTTAGAATGTATACAAAGAAATCTCCAAACTAGTGAGATGAACCAAATATTGAAAATCAAAATGTTTGCAGAATTCCAGAAAAGCCAGAATCTTCAAAAAATCGTAGAAATCCAAAAGAAAGGAAGATTTTGTATGCAAGTAATAAGCTTTGTATTTCCTATATAGATAAGTAGTAGCTAGGGTTTAGGTAGTTCAGGTTGAAGAAGAAAAAGCTTGCATTGAACTCAATTCTTATTATCAATATCAATCCATTAACTTTTCCCTTATGATGTTTTGTTTAATTATTTATTCCATGGTGTCATCATCAAGGATGAGTAGCTAAATTCCCTTAGGGGATAGTTGAAGCACTCTAGATAATGCAAAAGCACCGTGTTTGTCCTTAATGTTCATAGTGATTCAATTTCTTAATGCTTGAGTGGAATAGGTGAGGGTGACTACTTGATTATTATAGGTATTGATGATTAATTGGAATAACTGAGTGGTGACTAATTAATTGTTATAGATTGAACATGAAAGGATGACATGTTATGTTTGCATGATTTAGTTTGTGGATACCAACTCTTCCCCTTATGTCATCATAAAATCTTCTTTGTGATTTAGTTTATTTAATTATTGCCTGTAGGAAGTAGAATCTAATCTCTCTCTCTTATTTTTGATTCACTTGGTGTTTCTTAACCATTCTTTTCTATTGTATTTGAGCTAAGATCTTCACCTTTGAGGTGGTTACGACCCTTGCTTGCTACTTGTCTACATTGATAACCAATATTTACAGGCACAAGAAAGAACTTCAATATAAATCTATCTTTTGAATAGAGTTTACACAAATAGCCTTTATCAAAATGACACTTTTGAAGACTTATCAAATACCCCCAAACATTGATGTGATACTACCTGATGGTGAGAAAGCTATAATGTTATTATGTTCATTACCATCTTCGTGGGAAACAACAATTGATTATTTTATTGCAAACAAAAAGACCACAAAGCAGTTGGTCTATGATGATGTGCTTCGATGTTACAATCCAAAGCCATTAGAAAAAAGGAAGCTGATGATGAAGTTCTATGTGATAGAAGCAGCGCTCCTTAGCCTCTCGAGCAACCAGCTTCATCAGTAGGAACACCTCGACAGGGCCAAAGAGGACCCTGAAGTAATGGGCAATCACCTCAATCTGGTGCACGATTATCCAGAAGGACACGTGCATCTGACCCGGTGGAATTCCCCACCATGACAGCAAACCCAAGATAGTGGGTGATAAGTCCTCAAAAGTGTATATTTATCCCCCGAATAACACCTTGTTTGTATAGCACTTAGCTTATATTATTATATTATTTCTATTGATTCGTGGTTTCTTGTCTATTGTGTAGGTTTCATGAGCCGAAATGCGAATATTATATTAAAGCCCGCTAAAAGTCAAGAAAAGCAACCAAAAAGGTGTTATTTACACTAAGGTGGATAATCGATATTTGCACCCACAGATTGCTGAGGGCACCCCACGGTTGGTCCTGTTGACTTGACTTTATGTCAAAGTGGGGCGGTCCGAATCTCAGCCCAAACGGGGTCCTATTGAAGCCCACAAATCAGAATTTCTATTTTAGACCTTATTTAAAGTCCAATCGTAAAAAAACTCTACAAGGAGATCCAGAAGTCTGATTTGGGCTCATGAGATGTCCAATTAAAGGTCTTGGTTGAAGATACAACCTAAGCCCAAGATAATTAGGTTTTAATGAAGACCTAATGCCTCTAGAAGACCAACAGCAACAGCCACGAATTTGACATAATTTGGAAGTCTTTGCATGGAAGTATTATGCTTTGTATTTATTATATAAGAGAAGTAGTAGCTAGGGTTTAGGTAGTTTTTACATAGTTAGAGAAGTGAATACTTGTGAGAGAATAGTTCACCTTCTTCTTCTTTTGTATTAAACTCAATTCATATTAATATCAATCCATTACTTTTCCTTTATGATGTTTTGTTATTTAATTATTTATTCCATGGTGTCATAATCAAGGATGACTAGCCAAATCTCCTTAGGGGGATGGTTGAAGCACTCTAGATTATGCAAAAACACCATGTTTGTTCTTAATGTTCATTGTGATTCAAAGTTTTTAATGCTTATTTACTTCTAATTCACGATATGAGGAAAGTGTGATTATTTGCATGTTATTGTTGTCCATGTTGTTAAAATACTATTGTTAGAGTATAGGGAGACCTAGGTTTAATGGTTTTCTTTATATTGGTTGGAGGTGTGTGATGGAATAGCTGAGAGGTGACTATTACATATCTGCAGTTTATATTTTTTATTGGAACCCTTTGTAATTAAATTGAAATCCGAGAGGTGACGGTTTAGTTATAAATTAATATGTTGAATTAATTAGATTGAATAGCTGAGAGGTGACGGTTTGATTAATAAGACATATTTAATAGCATGCATAAGAGAATCCTGTTTTAATTGAGTGGAATAGCTGAGAGGTGACTACTTGATTATTATAGGTATTAATGATTAATTGGAATAGCTGAGAGGTGACTAATTAATTGTTATAGATTGAACATGAAGGAATAACATGTTATGTTTGCATGATTTAGTTTGTGGATACCAACTTTTCCTCCTATGTCATCATAAGATCTTCTTTTCATCTCTACCATCTTCCTAAGTTAGGTTGTTTACATTTTATTATTATTACCTGTAGGAAGTAGAATCAATTTCTATCTTGTTTATTGATTCCTTGGTGTTTCTTAATTATTGTTTTCTATTGTGTTTGAGCTAAGATCTTCACCTTTGAGGTGGGTATGACCCTTGCTTGTTACTTGTCTACTTTGATAATCAATGTATACAGGCATAAGAAGGAACTTCAATAAAACATAATCTTTTGAATAAAGAAGGAGTTTTCCCAATCTATCAAAATGGCGTCGTTGCCGCTCTAAGGAACGGATTGAAAAAAGCTCAAGGAACGAAGCCACAATCAAAATTTGAAAAAGATCACACATTCAAGAAATTTTCTTGAAAGTTACTGGTTCAATCTGATGTCGATCTCGAGTCGAGTTCATATTGGCATGTAGCAATCACGAGTCGAGTTCTCAGCAGGAATTTGACACGTGTTGCGTTATTTTTAGAAGACATTCCAGACCACTTTTTCAATTAATTTTTTTTTATGTTGAGTGATTGTGAGGCTGAACTAAATACTTTAATTTTTTCAGCATTTTTAGAGACTTGTAAGTTATTTAATTTTTCGATCTACGAAAGGGTCACAGTTGTAATATTTTTAAAGTATGTGTTGCTAGGATTTATTATTTGTGTGTTTGTGGCGGATAGTAGAGCAAGGTTATGGAGCTATCCTTGAGTCTACTAAGGAACGACTCCTAAGGACGATTGAAACCCAAGGAGTGGTTTCCCCTTAGTAGACTTCAACTCATCTTCTCCCCACTTTTGTGCGCTTGTTTGGCAATTTTTACTTTTTAGCACAAAGTGGGAGGTAAGCATTCTCCTAACCCTCCTCGAATCCCCTGCAATATGAGTTTCTGTAATGATTAGCATGACCTTAATTGTTGCTTGATTTTAATTCTGTTTTTACTTTTAAACCGGGACTGCAAGGCGGACCCGACCTAAAAGCGAAAACTAATATCAATTTATTGCAATATCCTAAGCTTTAAAATTGAATCAACTAAAGCCATTCTATCACGATGTTTATTTGGGACCTTGAACAGATATTTCAACTAGTACCGTGTGAATCATTCTTTGATTGGAGCACAAGCTAGGAATTGGGTCTGGAACCCCTACAGTTCACATCTGTAGAATCACTGTGGTTTTTAATTAAGGAACGTTGCTTACGCACGAAAAACCTCCCACACTAGCTA
The DNA here is from genome assembly GCA_023053565.1 of Aquilegia eximia. NCBI lineage: Eukaryota > Viridiplantae > Streptophyta > Magnoliopsida > Ranunculales > Ranunculaceae > Aquilegia > Aquilegia eximia. The sequence goes on from JALIGU010000003.1 coordinate 19,283,397, forward strand.
TTCGCTACTTAACTCTCAAAATATAGGGAGAATTCATAACAGAAGCTTGGAAAGAACTCATTGACTTGGGTGAACACAAAATTGAGTTAGTTTTTAAGCCCCTTGTTAGATGCGTTTGAATGGTTAGGACTTATGTGGCATATGTAATGCACATGTTGCATGCATCTTAGATCAGGTAAAATCTTTTCCAAACCTATTCTTATCTACACAAAGAGCACAATCATGGACCTCACTCCTTCTCTTAAGGAAGAGTTTAACGACTCAACCTCCATACCTTCTGAGGAAGAGTTCAACGACTCAACCTCACTTTCTGAAGTAACTCCTGCACCTATGGCTCAAGAAGCTACCCTTCGGGATTACTTTTCACCTTTGGCCACTGGGCCACCTACCTGCATAGTCTTACCCGAGACAACTCCAGATAGCTATGGCATTCACCCTCAGATTGTGGGCATGTTGCCTATGTTCCAAGGACTTCCACGGGAAGATCCATACCAGCATCTCAATAAGTTTCTGACCGTACTTAATACTTTCAAGGAGAAATGTTTGAAGAGGAAGTTAGCTTGAGATTGTTCCCCTTTTCTCTTGAGGATCGAACATCTCATTGGTTACATGGCCTTCCTTCCAATTCAATTGCCACCTGGGCTCAACTTAGCAAAAAGTTCTTGACCAAATTCTTTCTTATTACCAGAACTAATGACATTGTTGATGCCATCAGAAATTTCTGGCAAAAGAGGGCGTGGTATTCTTTGATGTATGGTAGAGGTATCAAGTCCAATTTCTTCGGTGTCCACACCACAAAGTTGATGACACTGAAAATGTTAGGTTCATATATAGAGGCCTTAATACTGTAACTACAAACATGGTTGAAGGCATGAGCGGTGGAGACTTTCTTGACTATTCCACCTCCAAGGCTATGGCATTCCTTGAAAAAATAGCTAATAATAGCCAGCAATGGGACATACCTGGACACACCCCCAGAAACACTACCCCAGACTCATTTGATAAACCTAGAGGCATATATGAAGTCAAACCTGAATCCGAGCTTAAAGCTTTGCTTCATGGTTTAGTAAAAAAGGTAGAAGCACTTGAGGTGTCCTTAAAGCCTACATCACCTGTTATGAGTGCCTCCACTCTCCAATGTGATGGTTGTCATGACCAGACCCATACTGCCGAATTCTGCCCTCTCCTTTATAATTCACCAGAAACTAAGGAATCCTGTACGTTTAACTACACCGGGAGGACCAACTTTACTAAGGGAAATGCCACGTACCCATACATGGACCGCTCCAATCTGTCTTATTCCAATAAAAATTATGCGGCTCCTCCTGGTTTTAATAACTCTTATGGGCAACGTAGCAATGCCACGTATGTTGGTAATAATGATAATCGGAAAAGGGTAACGGTCCCCCTTTATTCGAACAATGCTCATCACATGAGTAGTTCCAGGGATCAGGTGCCAACCAATCAATCTGCCCCTCCTAAGACCTCCCTTGAGGATGTGCTTGCCCAATTCATTGAGTCAAATGCCCAAGCCATCCAGAGGATTGAACAAAAACTTGATGAAAAAGGCTGATTTCGGGGACAGTCCATCCCGAACCCCAAAGGAAAGGAAGTTCCCTTGGTGACGGAAACTCCATCTCCGTCTATATCGCTTGCTGAAGTAAAATCGGTTTCCACCCTTAGGTCAGGTAAACAGGTTGATAATCAAGTTAATTATACACCCAATCCTAATATTGTGACCCTGGTTACCTCTGCACATGTTGCCCCGCCTAATGCTCTGGCTAATGAGACGACCACCTCTAAGCCGAAGAAGCCTGCCCGTGAGATTGTGGATCCTCCACCAACTTAAAACCTACCCGTGCCTTGCCCCCAGAGACTCACAAGGTCTCTAAAGGAAGTCCAAGCAGAGGAGGTACTTGATGTGTTTAAACATATAAATATTAATATACCTTTCCTCACGGCTATTAAACAAATACTTTCTTATGCCAAAGTTTTGAAGGACTTGTGCACCGCCAAAAGAAAAATAAATGTGCCTAAAAAGGTGTTTGTGGCGGAAGAATTCTCTACACCTGTCCAACATAACGAGGTGGTAAAATATAAGGACCCTAGAAAACCGACCATACCCTGCAAGGTTGGTGATAAATTCATGGGAAAAGCTTTGCTAGACCTAGAAGCGAGTGTTAATCTTTTACCTTACTCCTTGTACCTCAGCCTGGGTTCAACAAAATTAAAACCCACGACTATATCTTTACAACTGGCCGACAGATCATTGAAAATACCTAGAGGAATAGTTGAGGACTTATTAGTTAAAGTGTCTGATTTTTACTATCCTGTCGGCTTTGTGGTGTTGGATACTGATCGAACCAAGCCGATGACTCGGTGCCTATCATCGTTGGCCGTCCATTTTTGGCCACCTCCAATGCTCTCATAAATTGCCGGAATGGTTCTATGGTTCTCACTTTTGGATCTATGACTGTTGAAGTAAATATTTTTAACCTTGGCTAACAACCCCCTGATCTTTTCTTATCTGAAGATGTGTGCCTTCTTGACTCTTTACCATATGATAAGGTGCATAATTATTATCCTGAAGATCCGGTTGTTCATTGCCTTGCCATGAATAATGTTGACTTTGACATCGACAAATCTAATGCCCAAACCAATGCTCTTCTTGATACTGTGCCTATCTTTGAACCTAAAGACCCTGAGGCCCTTGATTCGGTTTATGGCATTGATTTTGAGACCCAAGTTGAGACCATCACTCCACCTCCTGTTACTCTGAATCCTCTTCCTCCTGAGATGAAATATGCCCATCTTGATTCAGACGGTAGTCATCCTGTTATTATTTTTTCGTCTCTTACTACCGAATAGGTGAGTCAACTTTTAGAAGTTATCCAAGAGCATCGTTCTGCTATTGCCTGGTCTATCCACGAAATTAAAGACATTAGCCCTTCTGTTTATTCTCATCATATTCATTTGAGGACGATGCTAAAGCTTCTCGTGAACCTTAGAGACGTCTTAACCCTGCGATGAAAGAAGTTGTCCGTGCTGAAATTCTTAAACTTCTGGATGTAGGTGTGATTTACCCCATTTCTGATAGTCCCTGGGTTAGTCCTATTCATGTGGTTCCTAAGAAGGACGACATGACTGTAGTTACCAATGATAAGAACAAATAAGTCGCCACTAGAGTTCCAACCAAGTGGCGTGTTTGTATCGACTATAGAAAGCTTAATACAGTCACCCAAAAAGACCACTTTCCTCTTCCCTTTATAGACCAGATGTTGGAACGTCTGGCTGGTCATTCCTTCTATTGTTTCTTAGATGGTTACTCTGGTTATAATAAAATTCCTATCGCCTCTGAAGATCAAGAGAAGACAACCTTTACCTGTCCTTTCGGCACTTTCGCTTATGCCCGTATGCCTTTTGGTCTGTGTAATGCACTTGCTACTTTCCAGAGGTGTATGTTACAGATCTTTAGTGATATGGTAGAACGATTTATGTTGGTGTTCATGGATGACTTCCCCATATATGGTTCATCTTTTGAAGAGTGTCCTAGTCATCTTTCCTTGGTTTTTAAGCGTTGCATTGAGAAGAATTTGGTGCTTAATTGGGAAAAGTGCCATTTCATGGTTAGAAAGGGAATAGTTCTGGATCATGTAGTCTCTCCTGAGGGTATCCAGGTAGATAAAGCTAAAGTAGATCTTGTTTAATCCTTGCCTATTCCTAAGTCTATTAGGGATATTCGAGCCCTTCTAGGCCATGCAGGATTCTATCGACCCTTTGTCCAAGATTTTTCTAAGATAGCTTGCCCCTTAACCAATTTATTGCTTAAGGATGCACCTTTTGATTTCATGGATCATGCTGAACTTAGATTCATACTCTCCAAGAAGGAAACTAAACAGCGCCTTATTCGTTGGATTTTGTCGCTTCAAGAATTTGACATTGAAATGAGAGATAAAAAAGGGACCGAAAATGTATTAGCTGACCACTTGTCTAGACTCGACCGTCCTGAGGATTCTAGTGTCATTTCTGAGAACTTTCCTGATGAGCTTCTTTTTGCTATATCGAATGCTCCATGGTTCGCAGATATAGTTAATTACTTGGCTAGCAACAAGTTTCCAAGTCATTGGAACAAGCAAGATAGATCCAAATTTCTAGCTAATGCCAAACATTATTTCTGGGATGACCCTTATCTTTTTAAGTACTGTCCTGACCAGATCATTCGTCGTTGCATTCCCGACTGGGAGCAAGAAGAGGTCCTTAAGTTCTGCCATGAGCATGCTTGTGGTGGACATTTTAGTGCCAAGAAGACAGTTGCTAAAGTATTGGAGTGTGGTTTTTATTGGCCAACTCTTTTTAAGGACGCTCACATGCATTGTACAGTCTGCACTCGTTGTCAACAACTAGGGAAAATCACTAGGCGACACATGATGCCTTTACAACCAATTCTTTTTGTAGATGGTTTTTTGTACATTCTGGTCACAGTAGACTATGTTTCTAAATGGATCGAGGCCATTCCCACAAGGCACAACGACCAAGAAACTGTCGTAAATTTTCTAAGAGAGTATATATTTGCCCGATTTTGCGCTCCCCGTGCCATCATTAGTGATGGGGGGAGCCATTTCTGAAATAAAGCTTTTCAAAAACTTGTCCAAAAGTATGGAGTAACTCACAAAGTGGCCCTTGCATATTATCTGCAAATCAATGGCCAAGCTGAGGTTTCCAATAGAGAGATTAAAAATATTTTGCAAAAACAATTGACCCCGAAAAGGTTGATTGGTCTCGTAGAGTCAGTGATGCATTATGGGCCTATCGTACTGCTTTCAAAACTCCTATAGGCATGTCTCCCTTTTGTCTTGTATTTGGAAAACCAAGTCACCTACCTGTAGAGCTTGAGCACCGAGCCTTCTGGGCAATGACAAAGCTCAAATTTAATCTCGACCAGGAAGGTAAGAGGAGAAAACTCCAGCTTTCTGAGCTTGAGGAACTTCATAATGAGGCTTATGATCTTTCCAAGTCCTATAAAACTAATATGAAAAAATTACAAGATCGTCAGATCTTATGTAGAGATTTTCAAATTGGGGAAAAAGTTTTACTGTATAACTCTCGTCTGCATTTATTTCCTGGTAAACTACAGTCTCGTTGGTTGGGTCCCTTTGTTGTGTCTGCAGTAACTCCTTATGGTGCTATTACATGTTTAAACCCTGCAGACAATTCTTAATTATAAGTCAATGGTCAACGTCTTAAACATTTCCATGAATTAAGGTCCCCTGAAGTTGAAGAAACTCTCTTAGAGGACCCTACCTATTTAGACTGACCCTTAACCTGCTGGTATCCGAACCCTCTCTTGCTCTATTCTGTTGTCTCTTTTGAGAGGTGTGGATGAAAGTGTCGGAGCCATAGTCCACAAACTCTTACTGGCTGAGTATAATTGATCCAGTGCACACTTTTCTCTTGAGCGTCACCACCAAACAAACCTGTTTCCCGCTCTGTTTGGGGGAGGGGAAGTCATTCCTCATCTTCTTTTAAGTCTCAAGTATCTGACTTTAAAAGAATCTTTGTTGTATCTTAGACATCAGGATCTCGCACATTCCACTCTAGCGTTTTATCTCTCCTGTATCTTTTTTTAGAGTAGCGTTTATCTAGGGAGTGAATCCTGGTTGTCCACCTGTCTGGCTGAAGACGTTAAACTTAGCGCTCCTAGGAGGCAACCCTTTGTATTTTTTAAGCCCGATTGTGCTTTATTGCTTCTCATTTTGTTGCCGGGTTTACTGGCTTTTTGGCTAGTTCTATTTGGAGATGGGCGAGGCCCACCACTATCTATTGCAGTTTTTTTGGTTAAATAATTATTAAGGTTATAAATTTGAAGTTATTTCAATTTTTGGAATTCTAATAACTATTGTTTGATTTTTGGGATTTCTTTGACATCTTAATGGTACTTATATTCGTGAGAATATATTTATACATTATCAACGAATTTTCAAAATTAAATTTGAATTATTTCGTGCCTTTATGCATTCCGGGGGTGAAACCATGATTTCCACTAATTCCAGTAGTAGGGTGTTGCGTAACGGGGAAGTTACTTCTCTATATATACCCTTGGGTACATTAGAAAAGTCACAGTCAAAGTTATTTTCCTCTGTCAAACCAAGTCAACCCGGTCAGCAGAGCAGTTTCGCCTACCAGAACTCGACTCGAGTTCAGTTGTGTGCAAACAGAACTCGACTCGAGATTCGAGGCAGATCTCTTTTCTCTCTCCTCGTATCTTGTTCAATTCTTGTCCAAATTCAAAATTTCTTCTTGGCTTTTGTTCCTCTCCTCTTGCTCTTCAATTCTATACCAAATACTGCTTCTATCATGCCTCCTAAAGTGATCAAGAGTAGTTATCCAAGAACGCGATTATACTCGTCTCTTTGATGATAATCGTTTTGGGAGTGGGTTTGTGGAGAGAATCTTTGGCCGAGGTTGGGATGTGGTCCTTGGCTCTGATTACGAGCCATTTGACCCTCAAATCGTTCATCGTTTTTATGAGTCAATGGAGTTGACCGATGTGGGCGTTTTTGTCAATTGGGATCCTGCCCATCGCTTTCTACTCACGCCCGAGACTGTCTCTGTACTCACGACGCTCGAGCTTGACGAAACCCCTCTCCAGCATGACCCCTGACGTCATCGAGGTTGTTCTTGTCTATGACCGGGTGGCTCACCGATACAGCAGCCATATCTCGATCGGTTGGCTCTGAGTCAACCAGGGTTTGGTGGCACAATGGCTGACCACCAATGTCCTTGGGACGACGAGGATGAACGAGCTGTTTTCCGAGGGTATTCACATCCTGCGGCTTCTCCAGGATGACATCCATGGCTATTGCATGGTCCGTCGTCTGTTCCATACCATCACTAGTGCACGTGCCACTTCTGCTCTTCTTCTCTGCCTGGTGATGGGTATTCTGCGCTACTGGGAGGCGCCTCTTCCTTCTGCACTTTCTCTGGAGTCGGTCGTCCATCTTAAGGTCTCCAACAGTTGACTGTCTGCCTGTCGACAATCATTGTGGAACCCTCAAGAGGAAGCGCCCATTCACTACAGGCCCGACGACCAGAGGGCGTTTGAGCAAATCCATACCAACGAGGAGTGGTTCCAGCTTCTCTAGAGGGGTATGGGAGAGATCATGGATGCAGTTGATGACATCCAACGTCGTTGGGACGAAGGCCAGGCGCAGCCTCGTCGGCGACGTGGTTGAGATTTTTGAGTTGTTAGCCATTGTAGTTTTTATTTTGTGTATTTTGTTTTATTCTAGTTCTTTCCACTTGTATTAAATTTCATTCCTTGTACTTTATTTGAAAATATTAATGAAATGGATGAAATTTTAAATTTTCCAAACTTTTATACTTTACTGAAATTTTTAGCCATTCTTAGACTTTATTGCAAAAAATCTGGACTTGTGGAGTTATTTTCAAAATTTTTGGGTCCTAGGGACCTAAGTCCAAATATTTTAAAAGAAAAAGGATTAGGGTTTGATTTTTGGAAACCCTAAGGTTTTAGGCAATTTTTGGTGTCCTAATTGGGCTTAAATTCTTTTATTCGTGCATATATATACCAAACCAAGGTTAGGAAACCGTCACTCATAAAAAAGAAAACTTTTTATTTTCTGGAATTCGCTCAATCTCGAGTCGAGTTCCTTATAGGGTTAACTGAACTCGAGTCGCGTTTGAATCTGGCAACAGTTTTTGCTTTGGTTTCTGTGCGATTTTTCTTGATTTTCGTGCTGGTTTTTGGTTTTTTTTCTTTTTTTCTTTTGCAATGGCTGATGTTCAGAATGAGTTGTGGATGCCTAGTGGCATGGAGATTATCCCCGAGATGGATTTTTCTGGAATTATGGATAGTCCTTATGGAGCTTCTTTTCGGGATGAGATTTTTGACAAAGGTTGGGAAGGTTTTCTTTATGATCTTAGGCTGTGTTTGCTAACCGGTGAATCAGCCTATTCACCCGGCTGAATAGCTATTTGCACGGTTTGACCCTTATTTACCATCGTTTGATAACCGGAATTCGCATAGGTTTAAATTTCCCTAAAAGTAGGCATGTGACTGTTTTCACCCGGTTATATCCGGGTGAATCGGTTCTGGGCGGGGGGGGGGGGGGGGGGGGTGGTAAAATTCGCCCAAGGTTTTACCCGGTGGAATTCACCGGGTATAAAAGCTATTTTTTTTCTATCTCTGTTCTGTTTTATCGAGAGAAAGGTGTTATCGACAGAAAGGTGTTTGAAGAAGACGATGGCGATGGCGGATGGTGTTTGTTGAAACTCCTCTACTTCTTCTTCGATTTTTTACACGTAATCTCCTCTACTTCTTCTCTCTTCATCGATTTCTACTGAAGTTTTTTTTTTTACAAAAATTACATGCTGCTGCAATTTGTGTGTGAATACAATTATATTGAGATCGGTTTTCTTTGTTTAAACAACTTTTCAACAAATTCAAGTTTGTTTAAAGCTAGGGTTGTTCAAATTTTTGAAATTTTCTAATTAGGGTTTTCGAAAATTTAAGGGTTTGTATAAATTTATGAAATTTAGGGCTGTGTTGATCAAATTATGCTTGATTAAGCATAACTATTACTCGAATTTCGTGGAAATTATCAAATTAGGCTTAGGGTTACTTATGAAAATTGGGGATTTTGGTTCAATTTTTGGGGGGTTTTGTATAAATTAACTAGGGTTTATCAAATTAGGTGTATAATATTGAAAAATTTGGGATTTCTTTCAACATTAATGAAATTAGGGTTTGGGTTTATATTTTGAAATTTTTTTTTGAGTAATAATTTGGGGGTTAGGGTTTACATTTACTGCTACAATGTAACAAGATAATACATAGTCTATTTTTATCTGTTGTTTGTAAAAATAATTATGAAATGATCTACTGCTATAATGTAACAAGATAATACATAGTATGTTTTTATCTATTGTTTGTAAAAATAATTATGAAATTATTTACTGCTACAACTATGTAAACATAGTCTGTTTGTAAAGATAATGAAATAATTTGTGGATTTATAAAATTAATTATGAAATGATTTTGTTGATTTTTACAAATTTGTGATTTTGTTAATACATAGTCTGTTTACATCAATTGTTTGTTTTGGGAGCTTGAAAGTATCACCTATATAATAAGATTACATATATCGAAATATCCAGAACACCGTAGACAAATCAAAACATTACAAGAACCATTTAGCTTGATCTGACCGCATGGTAGTAGGTCATGTAAAGAAGTTTTGTAGGCTGTCAATTTAGTATCATGTTTTTCATTATCTGCCAAGTAAATCCCACTTAACTGTTGATAGGTGTGACAAATAATGAGAAAGTTCGGATCATTTTTGTTTAGTCTAGAGTGATATGATTGAATGAAAATAAGTTCCTTAATAAAGTTTCTCCAATCTTTACATACATACTTGCATCGGCAGTGCATTCCATCGTCAGACCAGGAAAACCCTTACAGTAGAAAAGAAAACTACCCTCGCCCTTTTTATTTACTTGAAACTAGTTCAATGGTAGTGTTACTTACCATAAATTAATTTGATCTTCTGGTGGATGAACTGTTTTACAAATCAGCTTCAATGCATAGACACGCGAAAACTCAGATTACGAAATAAACTTTTGTCAAGCACTTTGAAATATCAGTTCAATTAATGTGGGGATTTATAATTTACTGCTACAATGTACTTTTTTTTTGTGTGTGATACTGTTGATGCTACTGTTAACTTATAGTCTAATGTATTGAGATACCATCAATTTGTAGTTGTATTGATAAAAGAATTTTTTATTGATGCTATTGTTTATGTCAACTGAATATTGTGTATTTTTTTTCCCTTGGGTTGATCCTTAATAAACTTTTGCGGAATTCCTGTTCACTGCGCGTCGGTCTCTTTTTATTTGTCTGCAGGTATGCTTCCTATATAATGCATTAATACAATTTTAATTTGTCAATTTTCTGATTAGTATAGTATAGTTTGTTTAAACAATATGTAATTATGTTTTCTCTTCTTTTGTTTTGTATGTACTGCTGAAGTTATACACATTGGTCTTTGTATACTGTGGATATTTCGTCGCTTGGATTAGTTTACAGGTAACAACTATTTGTTTTGATGATTTTGTTTATTATTTGGTGGATATATAATTTTCCGGTGATATATCATGTCCAATATTATATATATTTTTCCTAGATTGTGTTTATTTATTGCTTCAAGTCGAATGAGATGTATAACCGTGCAAAGAAAAAAAACATGGTCTCAACCAAACATCGAATCAAAATAGCATCCTCGATAGTCTAGTACATGTGTTATATATGTGTTTTTTGTATAATATTGTATAGTCATGCAAGTATTGATTTATGGTTTATTTTTTCTGGTATGTTTCACGTCTCGTGATGCGCAACGGTTATTTGAATTTATGGTGGGGGTAATTTTTGTACCTATTTGTTGTTTCCATTACAAGTATAATTCATTCTTTTGTTCCTTTGATTTCTTTCTTTACTTTGTTTTGTATTTCTATATTGAAATGAGGTATATACAGTATTTAACTTTTAGGATCGTTTTACTGTTGTAGTTTTCTGTGCTTCGTGGTTCGGTCGATTTTAAGGTTGTGTGTCGGGTTGTTGTTGCTGCGCTTAAGGTATGCCAATTTTGATTTGTATTTCACTTTATAATGGACATGTTATGCTTGGATTTTGACATTGTATGCTCTACCAATCTATGAATGTTATACTAAAATGCGTAGTAATACACTGTACGAATATTTAAATGAGAATGCATATAATGTTGTGGATTGGATGATCATGTCTCTTTCCAATTTTTTTTAAATGATATGAACATATTTTAGGAATGGGCAATAATGATGCACGATGTTCCGTGATACCCTGTCTTCGTCTAAATTACATCATGTACAGTTATTTGTAATAAGGGTAGTTTGTTTATAAAGATATTTGATTTGTCAATACATTTTCGAGAATTTGAAATGGTTAAATTTGCATGTTACCTAGTTCGAAGGAGCATGTTGGGAAGGTTGTACTTCAATCGCACAAGCTTGCCTACTTTTGAATTACTACAGGAGTTTGGACGCCGAAGTAGAACTTGCATGCTCCCAACCACTACCCAGCCCCATTACCTCTAGAAGCTATTCTTGTGTTTCTTCCACTTCGACTGACCGTAACCCCAACACATTGCGTGCATTTCCTTAGATGATACTTGGTGGTTGGTGAAGAACTTGATTGTAGTTTTGTTAGTTGTAATCATCGCGGTGTTGTTGAAGTTGTTATTTGTTATTTAGAATTTTCAAGAAATTGTTTAATAACTTTGGGATATGTTATCGTCACCTTGTAATGACATTTGTAATGGCATATTTTAATATATGTTTTGAAATTTAAAAGTTTTTTTTTACTTTAAATACAATCGTGTTTACAATGTGTTTACAATCGTGGAGTTTTGACGTTGTTGGGGTTTTCTAGAATGGACAGTGGTGAAGAAGAACATAGGATAGTTACTGCCGTAGTCGTTATAGTTGTGGTTCATATGGTAATGGGATGGCAGTGGTGGTGTGCATTACATATGAACCACATGCGACTATCTCCTGCACCTCGTACAAATCGAAATGAAATACGACATGGTATTCTTATGAGTTTTTACATGGAGAGCGACAAGTCCTGTCATCATTAACTTAGGATGAAACGATACGCCTTCCATTCCTTGTGTCGTAGGCTTACAAGACTAGGATTGCGGGATACGAGGTATCTTAAGGTTGAGGAGTAAGTAGCCCTATTTCTTATAACAGTTGGTCACGACTAGCGAAACCGAAGAGCAGCCCATCAATTCTATCGATCAACCGAAACCGTTAACCATTTCTTCCATCTAGTGCTTTAGGCACTCCTACCGTTATATACAGAAGTTGTGACCAATGTGACAGTGGAGAATTCTCCGCTCGCAGATTGTGGAACATATCATCATTGGCACCATTATTTCAAGGTTCGGAGCCTATCTTTGTCAATCAAAACTTTGTAATCCTTCTTTGAAATGCATCCCTTTACTTAACATGTATAAATGGTCGTAGGATGCTGTGGGTGCAATCAATGGTACACATTTCAAGATAAATGTTGCCTTGAAAAACCAACCTAGATATCGTAACCGGAAAGGAGAGATTACCCAGAATGTCTTGGTGGCGTGTACCTTTAGCATGAGGTTTACGTACGTGTTGACGGGATGGGAGGATTCGGCTCACGATGGTCGTTTGTTGAGGAATGTCATATCCCTACCATTTACATTCCCATGTTCTGTAAATCTGAACCTATGATTGTTAATACATCAAAAATCATTAACTGTAGGGGGTAAATACTATCTTGCGGATGTCGGCTTCGCATTAGTGCCTGGATTCTGATAGAGGCCAAAAGGTGTTTAATCTCTAACCTCTATCAAAAGATTAAATATTGTATTGAATTTAAATTCTTGTGCATATATAAATTGGTTATCAAAGTAGACAACTAACAAGCAAGGGTCGTACCCACCTTAGAGGGGAAGATCTTAGCTCAAACACAATAGAAAACAATGGTTAAAGAACACCAAGGGAATCAATAACAAGATTGGAGATTGATTCTACTTCCTACAAGCAATAATAAATAGTAAACCCTAACTTAAGAGTATGGTAGAGATGAAAAGAAGATATATGATGACAAAGGGGGAGAATTGGTATCCATAAACTAAATCATGTAAACATAACATGTTATTCTTTCATGTTCAATCTATTATCATTAATTAGTCACCTCTCAGCTATTCCAATTAATCATTAATACCTATAATAAACAAGTAGTCACCTCTCAGCTATTCCACTCAACTAAAACGGGATTCTCTTATGCATGCTATTGAATATGTCTATTTAATCAAACCGTCACCTCTCAGCTATTCAATTTAATTAACTCAACATATTATTCATAACTAAATCATCACCTCTCAGCTATTTGATTTAATTACAAAAGGGTTCCAATAAAAGATATCAACTTTGGATATGTAATAATCACCTCTCAGCTATTTCACTACACATCCTTAATCAATATAAATAAAACCATTAAAGCTAGGTCTCCCTAAACCCTAACAATAGTATGTTAATAACATGGATAACAATAACATGCAAATAATCATACTTACCACATATCGTGAATTAGAAGTAAATAAACATTAAGAACTTTGAATCACAATGAACAATAAGAACAAACATGTTGCTTTTGCATCATCTAGAGTGCTTCAACCATTCCCCGAAGGAGATTTAGCTACTCATCCTTGATGATGACACCATGGAATAAATAGATAAATCACAAGACATCATAATGGAAAAGATAATGGAATTGATATTGAATATTGAGTTTGATACAAAAGAAGAAGAAGAAGATGAACTTTTCTCTTCAATCTTCAATTTATAAAAACCTACCTAAACCTTAGCTACTACTTCTCTTATATAGAAAATACAAATTAAGTAGAATACTTGCATGCAAAGACTTCCAAACTAGGTCAAATTCGTGGCAGCTGTTGTTGGTCTTCTAGAGGCATTAGATTTTTAGCAAAACTTAATTCTCTTAAGTTTAAGTTGTAGTTGGGACCAAGACCTTCAGTTTGATAGCTCATGGGCCTAAATCAGACTTCTGGATCTCCTTGTAGAGCCTTTTTAAGTTTAGACTTTTCAAGTCAACAGAGCTGACCGTGGGGTGCCCTCAGCAGATCTTGTGGGTGCAAATATCGATTCTCCTTTTTATGTGCAAATAACACCTTTTTGCTTGCTTTTCTTGACTTTTCCCGGGCTTTTACATAATATTCGCATTTCGGCTCATGAAACCTACACAATAGACAAGAAAGCACTAATCAATAGATATAACACAATAATATTAGCTAAGTGCTATACAAACAAGGTGTTATTCGGGGGATAAATATGCACTTTTGAAGACTGATCAAATACCCCCAAACAGCACTTTGCTTGTCCTCAAGCAAAGATGAGAAGAAAGAATTAAAGACTCAAAAGAGAAGTAAAACTAAGGTGATTGCATTAACCATATGCATCAAGGCTTTCAACCACAAGGAATTCCCAAGTGGAGGAGTTATAGTCTCCTAAGGGTTTTTCAGAGAAGATACCCACAAACTTACTACAATGACTAATCCAAAGAATAATAATTTCTACCATTTACCTCAAAAATGGTTATATCAAGCATAAGGATAAGTATTGCAAAACCGTTCATATGAGATAGCATACTACCAACGCATGAATAAAATATGAAATATAAACCAAGCATAATGGTTTCAAATGCATTGAAGACAAACATGTACCTATGCTACCATGGGTCTTAAGTTACCATTGGAAAGGTCGCCTTGACTTCTGTCTCACAGTCATACACTCAGAAATAAAGTCACTCAGAGATGGTGTTTATCATTTTACCTCTATGTGAGGAAGGAAGATGGACAATCATCTCACATATATCAAATAAGAACAGACTAGTGTAATGGAATGAACTTAGTCTCAAAGAATGGAAAAATTAGCTTTGCTTGAGATGCCGAGTTTTTCACCTCAGCACCTTCTCACTTACTCGCCACATCCTACCATATCAGCTTAGATCTACAAAAGACAGTAATGGCTTGTAACTTAGCTTAGGACAGGGCTAGAAATGGAAAAGGCTTTTATGAAATATTTTTGGAACATTCGGGCCTTCAATACTTGTGATTTGTAATAACAACACATGGAGAAATTTTTGGAATTTTTCTTTTGGGAAGAAATGTTTCTTATCTTCTTTTGGGAAAATTTCTATGAAGCTCTAGCCAATATTTGGGAATCTTCCTTTCTTTTTGGATTTGATATGGTTTGGAAGATTCTGGCTTTTTCTGAAATTTCTTCAAACTTTTTGGTTTTCAATATTTGGTTCATCTCACTAGTTTGGAGATTTTTTATGTATTTCTCCTTTCTTCTTGTAACCACATAAACAATCATCCTCATATTCCAAAAACAATGGGTAAAGGACCTACACATTCTAAGGGTATTTACTCGTAATGGAGTTGGGAAAGGATAATGGGCTCAAGAAAAACGCTAAGTAACAAGAAAGGCTCAGAATGGTCAACCTAAGGGATAAATATCATCAGGGTAGGCTAAGGTAAACAAGGTTTATCTAAAAGTCTTTGTATCATCTCTAAGTACTGAGATGGTGATCACATCTTGAATAAGCTACAAGACCCAAGTTTATATTACACCCACTTGATGTCATCTCAAGGCTAACTATAGAAATGAATATGAGACTAAAAACAGACAAAACTGAGAGGTTGAGTCTTTTGACTCCAAATGTACGTATTAACTCTCTAAGAAAAGGACGGGGCTCAAAAGCTCACTAGGTTAAGTCTCCACACTTATTCCTCAAGTTTCTCAAGGTGTAGTTGTATTTGCACATGTAATCTGTAATAAATGCAGATGAATGCCATGCTTATGCTCATGCAAATGTAGTATAAGACTCAACTACTTGGTGAAACAATAAATGTCCTTAAACTTGAAAAGAAGAGAATTCAACCATTATATTCATCATTGGTGGTGTACTTATCCTATTTGAAAAAGTTTTTGTAACAAAGATTTTTTTGGATCTTTCAAATTTTTTGAATTTTTACACAAGTATGGAAAAAGAAGTTCGAAAATCATTTGCAAAAAGGATTGAAATACTTCCCTACCCCCAAACAAAAAGATTTCCTTGTCCTCAAGGCTCATACTATGCATAGGCGAGAGAGTAAGAAAGATATTACCATGAATGTATTAAAAATTCAAACCGCTTTCTAAATTCCTGCCAAACAAAATTATCTCCACATATAGAGATTACAAGAAATTCCATACTAAGACACAACTGAAAAATGTACTGAAATAAAGGACTGACTCAACAGAAAAAGAAATCCTACTTTACACTCTTGGTTTCAAATAAGTTCTATTGGCAAACCATCCAACCTATCGCGCCAAAGAGTTAATGCCTCTTTAATTACATTCCAAGACCCCTCACCATTATCCATAAAATTATCATTTCAATGCGAATCTAGATACTCTACAATGCACCCAAGTGAATAGCCGACTCCTCCTGATAAAACGATGTGTAGGATCCATAGGGATAAGGTGAGTCCAATCATTGTACCTGTTCCTCCAGTCAGGATAGCTATCAAGAATAATCTTACAAATAGCAGTAGGGAACACAAGCTTATCCTCACCGAATAAGAACATATTCCTAATACCATCTAAAATCCAAGTGGATAAGTCAAGAGCATAGAAATTAGTAACAATACCAACTACGGCATGCATGGTACTATCATTGACATAATCCATCTTCTCAACACCCAACAAATTAAGCAAAACCCATAAAGCAGCAGTAGCTACATTACCAGGAAGGCAAGTGGTAGGTGCAATACTAGGGTATCCTTCAGGATGGAATGAGAAGGTACACAGGCCAAAGTGATTGAGGTAATTGTCTATGATATCTACACGATTATCACGAACATAATTGTCATAAGGCACGACTGGTTGAAATACAAAAGGATTGCATATGGCAATAGAGACGGCAATAGCATTAAAAACCACCGGGGAACCATGCATGTGAACTTGGAAACCATCAAAGGGAAATGGGTCGGCAAAAGGTAACATAAGGTAAAAGTCTCTTACCATAGAAGGGTAATACACAGCAGTAGAATCATAAATAAAACCTTCCCAACCTTTGTCAAAAATCCCTTCCCTAAAAGAAGCTCCATAAGGACTATCCATAATTCCCCAAAATTCATCTCGGGGATGATATCCATGCCATCGGGCATCCACAACCCATTCTGAACATTAGCCATTGCAAAAGAAGGAAGAAAACACCAAAAACCAGCGCGAAAACCGAGAAGAAATCACACAAAACAAGCTCAGAAAACTGCTGCCAGGTTCAAACTCGACTCGAGATCGAAATGGCCTATAAGGAACTCGACTCGAGTTCGGGCCAAACTCAGAAAATAAAAAGTTTTGAAAAGTTTTTCTAATTTTTGAGTGACGGTCCTCCAACCTTGGTTTGGTATATATAGGCCAAAAATAAAGAGTTTGAGCCCTAATAGGACTCCAAGTATTGCCTAAAATGCTGCAAGTCCTCGACTGCAGTCAGAATCTCGCCCATACCCCTCCAGAGAAGCTGGAATCGCTCCTCATTGGTATGGAGCTGAAATAAACCCCGCTGGTCGTCGGGCCTGTACTGGATGGGCACCTCCTCCTGAGGGTCCCACAACAACAGTCTACAGGCAGACAAGCCCGGGTTGGAGACCTCGAGCCAGACAACCGACTCCAGAGAAAGGGCAAGCAGAAGAGGCGTCTCCCTGTAGCGCAGAATACCCATCACCAGGCTAAGAAGAGGAGCAAAAGTGACTCGAGCCCCGGTGATGGTGGCGAAAAGACGACCGACCATGCTGTAGCCGTGGAGGTCCTCCTGAAGCAGTCGGAGGATATGAATCCCCTACGAGAACAATTCGCTCGTCCTCGTCGTCCCAAGGACATTAGTGGTCAGCCAGTGTGCCACCAAGCCCTGGTTGACTCGGAGCCAACCGATGGAAAGATGATGTTCGGTGTCACCAGTGCAACCTCCTGCGGTAAGGGGGCCTCATCAAGCTCGAGCGCCATGACTACGGATACAATCTCAGGCGTGAGCAGGAAGCGATGGGCCGGATCCCAGTTGATGTAAACGCCGTCATCGGCCAACTCCATCGACTCGTAAAATCGACGAACCATTTGAGGATCAAATGGCTCATAATCAGAGCCGAGGAGTACATCCCAGCCTCGGGCATGAATTCTCTCTACAAAAGTGCTTCCTAAACGATTATCGTCGAAGAGACGAGAATAATCGCGCACATGGATAATTACTCTTTCTCTTCGTCTTGGAGGCATGATACTAGGGATTTTTGGTATGGAAATGAAGAGCACGAAGAAAGGAAAAAAACCAACAAGAATTATCGAATTTGGTCAATAATTGAGAGAGATAAGAGGAGAGAGAATCGAGATCTGCCTCGATTCTCGAGTCGAGTTTGAAATGCACACTAAGGAACTCGACTCGAGTTCTGGAAGGGATGAAGACTTCTGTTGACCTAGTTTTGACTTGGTTTGACTTTGGATTTGAAAGTGACTTATGACTTTTCGAAAGACACCCAAGGGTATATATAGAGAAGTGACTTCCCCTAGACGCTTCCCCACTACTGGAATTAGTGGAAAAGACGGTTTTACCCCCGGAAAGCGTGTAGGGCACGAAATAATTCAAATTTAATTTTGAAAATTCCATGATAATATATAAATATATTCTTGCGAATATAAGTACCATTAAGGTGTCAAAATAAAATTCTAAAACCAACCAATAATTATTAAAAGTTCGAAAAATTGAAATAATTTCAAATTTGTAACTGTAATAATTATTTAACCAAGCAACCGCAACAGAGAGGCCCACCCCCAAACTGAACTAGTACGCAGATTCAAAAGATAGTTTATTAGTCAAAAAACCACTAAACCCGGCAGCTAATAAGAAACACTACAGCACGATCGGGTTTAGAAGATACATAGGGCTGCCTCCCAGGAGCGCTAAGTTTAACGTCTTCAACCAGACAGGCGGACAACCAGGATTCACTCCCTAGATAAACGTTACTCTAAACAAAGATACAGAAGAGACAAAACGCTAGAATGGAATGCGCGAAATCCTGATGTCTAATATACAACAAAGAGTCTTTTAAAGTCAGATACTTGATACTTAAAAGCAGATGGGAAATGACTTCCCCACCCCCAAACAGAGCGGGAAACATGTCTGTTTGGTGATGACGCTCAAGAGAAAAGCGTGCACTGGATAAATTATACTCGGCCAGTAAGAGTTTGTGGACTATGGCCCCGACACTTTCAACCACACCTCTCAAAAAGAGACAACAGAATAGAGTAAGAGAGGGTCCGGATACCAGCAGGTCAAAGGTCAGTTTAAATAGGTAGGGTCCTCTAATAGTGTTTCCTCAACTTCAGGAGACCTTAATTCATGGAAATGCTTAAGACGTTGACCACTGACTTGAAATTCAGAATTGTCTGCAGGGTTTAAACAAGTGATAGCACCAAAGGGTGTCACTGCAGACACAACAAAGAGACCTGACCAACGAGACTGTAGTTTACCAGGAAATAAATGCAACCTAGAGTTATACAGTAGAACTTTGTCCCCAATTTGAAAATCGCTACGTAAGATCTGACGATCATGTAGTTTTCTCATATTAGCTTTATAGGACTTGGAAAGATCATAAGCTTCATTCCAAAGTTCCTCAAGCTCAAAAAGCTGGAGTTTTCTCCTCCATACTTTTGGACAAGTTTTTGAAAAGCTTTATTGCAGAAATGGCTCCCCCCCATCACTAATGATCGCACGGGGAGCGCCAAATCGGGCAATATGTACTCTTTTAAAAAATTTACTACAGTTTCTTGGTCGTTGTGCATTGTGGGAATGGCCTCGATCCATTTAGAAACATAGTCTACTACGACCAGAATGTACAAAAAAACATGACAACCAGGAAAAGGACCCATGAAATCTATGCCCCATACATCAAACACTTCCACAGGAAGAATTGGCTGTAAGGGCATCATGTGACGCCTAGTGATTTTCCCTAGTTGTTGACAACGAGTGCACACAGTACAATGCATGTGAGCGTCCTTAAAAAGAGTTGGCTAATAAAAACCACACTGCAATACTTTAGCAGCTGTCTTTTTGGAACTTAAATGTCCGCCACAAGCATGCTCATGGCAGAACTTAAGGACTTCTTGTTGCTCCCAGTCAGAGATACAACGACGAATGATCTGGTCAGGACAGTACTTAAAAATCTAAGGGTCATCCCAAAAATAATGCTTGGCATTAGCAAGGAATTTGGATCTATCATGCTTGTTCCAATCACTTGGAAACTTGTTGTTAGCCAAGTAATTAACTATATCTGCGAACCATGGAGCATTCGATATTGAGAAAAGAAGCTCATCAGGAAAGTTCTCAGAAATGACACTAGAATCCTCAGGACGGTCGAGTCTAGACAAGTGGTCGGCTACTATATTTTCGGTCCCATTTTTATCTCTAATCTCAAGGTCAAACTCTTGAAGCAACAAAATCCAACGAATGAGGCGCTGTTTAGTCTCCTTCTTGGAGAGAAGAAATCTAATAGCAGCATGATCCGTGAAGATGACAGTATGAGTACCTAAAAGGTAGGAACAAAACTTATCAAGAGCATATACTATGGCTAACAATTCTTTCTCCGTCGTGGTATAATTACGTTGAGCATCATTGAGAGTCTTGCTAGCATAATATATGAAATGGGGCTTACAATCTAGACGTTGACCTAAATTAGCCCCAACAACAAAGTCTGATGCGTCGCACATCAGCTCAAAGGGTTTACTCCAATCAGGTGGCCTAATGATGGGTGCAGTCGTGAGGGCGGTCTTAAGTTTTTCAAAGGCGCTCTTGGATTCTTTTGTGAAATCAAAAGGTGCATCCTTAAGCAATAAATTGGTTAAGGGGCGAGCTATCTTTGAAAAATCTTGGATAAAGCGTCGATAGAATCCTGCGTGGCCCAGAAAGGCTCGAATATCCCTAATAGACTTAGGAATAGGCAAGGATGAAACAAGATCTATCTTAGCTTTATCAACCTGGCTACCCTCAGGAGAGACTACATGACAAAGAACTATCGCATTCCTAACCATAAAATGACACTTTTCCCAGTTAAGTACTAAATTCTTCTCAATGCAACGCTTAAAAACCAAGGAAAGATGACTAAGACACTCTTCAAAAGATGAACCATATATGGAGAAGTCATCCATAAACACCTCCATAAATCGTTCTACCATATCACTAAAGATGTGTAAGATACACCTCTGGAAAGTAGCGGGTGCATTACACAGACCGGAAGGCCTATGGGCATAAGCGAAAATGCTGAAAGGACAAGTGAATGCTATCTTCTCTTGATCTTCAGGGGCGATAGAAATTTGGTTATAACCAGAGTAACCATCCAAGAAACAATAGAAGGAATGACCAACTAGGCGTTCCAACATCTGGTTTATGAATGGAAGAGGAAAGTGGTCCTTCCGGGTGACTGTATTAAGCTTTCTATAGTCGATACAAACACACCACTTGGTTGGAACTCTAGTGGCAACTTGTTCGTTCTTATTATTGGTAACTACAGTCATGCCGGCCTTCTTAGGAACCACATGAATAGGACTAACCCAGGGACTATCCAAAATGGGATAAATCACACCTGCATCCAGAAGTTTCAGAATCTCTGCTCGGACAACTTCTTTCATCGCAGGGTTAAGACGTCTTTGAGGTTCACGAGAAGTTTTAACATTGTCGTCAAGATGAATACGATGAGAACAGACAGAAGGGCTAATGCCTTTAATGTCATGGATAGACCAGGCAATAGCAGAACGATGCTCTAAGATAATTTCTAATAGCTGACTCTCCTGTTCGGTAGTAAGAGCAGAAGAAATAATAACAGGATGACTACCGTCTGAATCAAAATGAGCATATTTCAGCTCAGGAGGAAGAAGACTCAGAATAATAGGAGGTGGGGTAATGGTCTCTACTTGGGTCTCAGAATCTATGCTACAAACCGAATCAAGGGCCTCAGGGTCTTTAGGTTCAAAGATAGGCACAGTATCAAGAAGAGCATTGGTTTAGGCAATCGATTGGTCAATGTCAAAGTCTACATTATGCATGGCAAGGCAGTGAACAACCGAATCTTTTGGGTAATAACTATGCACCATCTTCAGATAAGGAAAGATCAGGGGGTTGTTGGCTAAGGTTAAATATATTAACTTCAACAGTCATAGAACCAAAAGTAAGAACCATGGAATCGTTCCGGCACTTTATGAGAGCATTAGAGGTGGCCAAAAATGGACGGCTAAGGATGATGGGTACCGAGTCATCGGCAGTAGGTTCAATATCCAACACCAGAAAGTCAACGGGGTAGTAAAAGTCAGACACTTTAACTAACAGGTCCTCAACTATTCTTCTAGGTACTTTCAATGATCTGTCGACCAGTTGTAATGACATTTTCGTGGGTTTCATGTTTGTTAGACTCAAGCTGAGGTAAAAGGAGTAAGGTAAAAGGTTAACACTCGCTCTTAAGTCTAGCAAAGCTTTTCCTACGAATTTGTCACCAAGCTTGCAGGGTATGGTCGGTTTTCCAGGGTCCTTATATTTTACCACGCTGTCATGTTGGACAAGTGCAGAGAATTCTTCCTCCACAAACGCGTTTTTAGGCACATTTGTTTTTCTCTTGGCGGTACACAAGCCTTTCAAAACCTTAGCATAGGAAGGTATCTGTTTAATAGCCGTGAAGAAAGGTATATTAATATTTATATGTTTGAACACATCAAGTACTTCCTCTGCTTAAACTTCCTTTAGAGACCTTGTGAGTCTCTGGGGGTAAGGTATACAGGCGGGTTGTAAGTTCGTGGAGGGTCCACAATCTCACGGGCAGGCTTCTTCAGCTTAGAGGTGGTCGCCTCATTACCCGGAGCTTTAGGTGGGGCAACAGGTGCAAAGGTAACCGGGGTCACAATGTTGGGACTCGGTGTACAATTAATTTGATTATCAACCTGTTTTCCTGACCTAAGGGTGGAAACCGATTTTACTTCAGCAAGCGGTACCGACGGATTTGCAGTATCCATCACCAAGGCAACTTCCTTGCTTTTGTGATTCAGGATGGACTGTCCCAGAAATCTACCCTTTTCATCAATTTTTTGTTCAATCCGCTGGATGGCTTGGGCATTTGACTCAATAGATGCCTAGGTCTGTTGAATGAAATGGGCAGGCACATCCTCAAGGGAGGTCTTAGGTTGGGCAGATTGATTAGTTGGCACATGGTCCCTGGAACCACTCATGTGATGAGCATTGTTCGAGTAAGGGGGGACCGGTGCCCTGTTCCGATTATCAGTGTTACCAACATACGTGGCATTGCTACGTTGCTCATAAGAGTTATTAAAACCAGGTGGAGCCGCATAATTATTATTGGAATATGAAAGCTTGGAGCGGTCCATGTATGGGTACGTGGCATTGCCCTTAGTAAAGTTGGTTTTCTCGGCGTGATACGGTAGAGACAGAATATGTATATATTAATCGTACAGTTACAATGAAAGCCTTGTATAGACAGAGATAGAATGGGGGGTATGAAGTGAGACTGGACCTGATCGGGATTTGGCTGCCTACGTATCCAAGATGATGAACTTGGAATCAAGTCTCTGCTTCCACTAAGCTCCAATGGAGTTGCTCAGTGAAAGACTCGTCGTTCAGGAGGTTTAGAACTGCTGTATTTGTAGTAAGCCGAAGGAGGCTGGCTCAACCACCCCTCCGGTTTTGACTCCACGAACTCGGGTTGTTCAACTGTGAAGATGCTTTCTATGGAGATAGCTTGCATGTTGCCGAGCGGTTATCTCCTTGGTTTGAATCCCCTTTGACCAGGATGACTGCCACGTGGCATCCTCTGATAGGTCCTGGTTCAACCTGGGTTTCTTTTATCTTCTCCAGCGGGCTAGAACCATGGGTTCTGTTAGCCTGGAATCTCGCTGGACTTATCCAGTTGGTTGGGACTTGTATTGACCAAGCCTGAAAGCAAAAACTTGGGTTTGACTCCTCTGACCGGAGGCCCAATCTACACTGCATACACCCTGGCCAAGTCCTCTGGACTTCTGTGCTAAGCCTTTGGATGAGCCCCTGTCGCTACTGGACCTTACTGGGCCGGACCTGGCCTATTTGACTGAGGTGGGTCTGGTTGAGGTATGGGATCCCAAGGTTCAACTTCTTACACAGTAACCGGGGCTCCACCCATTGATAGTGGACTATCCGGAGAGTCAAGGTCCACAGAGAGTATGCAGATCTCTTGAAACCGGGTTGGGCCCTACCCGATAGCCCAGGCTTGGCTCGCTACTGCTCAGGTACTCCCGATTTGGCTTCTTATACAGCCATCGGTGACACCTGTCGGGTTTTTTTACCTAGGGTACACACATCGCCCCCTCTTTGTCAAGTAGAAAATCTGCTTGGGAAGGATTTTAACAATATCTTCCCCGGCTGTTGAGATTCGGGGGATTCGTTACTTGACACGCTTCCTGATGACGATTTTGTATCCTTTGGGTCAAGGTTTAGGCTTTTTTTCCTTTTTATAAATAGGGAGCCGGAGGTGTAGAAGGATGTCCACTTCTCTCTCTCCGTTCCCTGTTTGTTGTTGCTGCTGTAGTTTATCCTGAAGAATGGCTGTAACTGGGCTGCTGATTTGGCCCACCGCGCATTCAACCTTAAAATAGAACACGTGTTTAACCAAGCGCAGGCTCAGGAGACGAACATGGAGAAGGTTGTCCGGCTGGAGCATGATATGAAGTTGTCCCTCAAGAAACGAGACAACATCATTGCATCACTGCGCCAAGACCTCCGGCTCTCTGAGGACTCGCTTAAATAGGCGGAAGACCAGATCCAAACCTTGAAAGAGAAGGTCTGGATACTTGGCAACGCTGCGGCCGGGGGTGCTAGCTAGGACCAGGTCGGTACTTCCCCCCTACCGCCTCGCAGAATGCTTTGGCAGACTAGTTAATGTAGCACCATTGTTGAGGAGCGGTTCCCTTTTTTCTTGACTCTTATTCATCAATACAAATCCCTTTTTCCATGAACAGTACCTCTGTTTGTCTTGTCTCGATCTTGGCAGGTTGACTGTCGGTCCATGGGAGACCGTTGCTTCTCTGGAAACAACTGGGTTGTGGCCCGACCCTTTTTAACCTTAGTGTAGCTAAATAATGAGGGGTTTACTCTTGTTGCATTATTCTTCTTTCTTCTTCTTCCTTTGCTCATCTTCCATGGCGGGTAAGCATTCTGATTCTAGTTCCGTCGGTGACAATCGGGAACAATACCGAGCGCATCTCCTTAGCCGTGTGAACAGCTTGAAGGCGCAAGTGGTCGAGCTTGTGGAAGACCAACGCCGGTGGGAGGAGTGCCATGAGGCCGAATCAGGGATAAAGATGAGAAAATCCGGGGCCTCAAAGAAAAGCTGAAATCTGCCTCTGCTTAGATTGCCCGGATGCGGGGCAAGATAGACGCTGTTGCGGTTTCCTCATGGAAGGAAGGATACGCTGAAGCTAAGGCCAAGTACCATCTCCCCGACTCGCCTGAGGAGTCCGGCCGGGATCCTCCATCTCCTCCCTTGATGTAATTTACCTCCGGTCGCACTATGTAGGGGACTTGGTGCACCCCATATAATGCATTTCGTAATAAAATCATGTTTCCTTCTATTACTGTCTTGAGCTCCGGTAGGTAGATCCGGTTATTTTCTTGTTATGTAGAGTGCAGGAACACATGTCGATCAATTTTTTCTTGACCGTGGTGATGTAGATCGGAGGTCTACATATCGCTGACCTAGACCATATGGACACCACTAGTAGATGCTGGATTTATCTCACTGAGTCTAAGAGGTGGGACCTAGCTGACGTGGGTCCCAGATGACTGTGCGGTATGGGCCCCAACTGACTATGTTAAGTGGGCCCCACTTCATCTTCTCTAAATCTTCCTTTGTTGGTGGGAAGATGTACAGCGTCAACTTCCAGTGAAAGATTGTGACTCTTCGCTGATCGAGTCATTAAAACCAGTTGGTTTAATGACCTTAATGATGATTTCATTGAGAGAACCTGGAATACCATCAGCCGGTGGACCCTAGGTTCTCCTTATAAAAAGGGGAGGCTCGAAAGAGAGAAGGGTATTGCCTTCACTCTCTTTCTCTTCCTTCTCTTTCATTTCTACTTCGCCGGAACCCTAGGTTCTGAAACTCCAAATTCCGGTGATTTCGCGCAAATTCTACTCCAAAGATGAGGAGAACCTTAGTCCTGAGCTCAAGTAGTGACGAAGAGCCTAAGAGTCTGGCTCATCGTCCCTCTGCTGATGAGGGCGGACCAAGTAATATTCCGGCGACGGGTCCGCCTTCGCCTGCTTATGTGGCGGAGGTTGCTCACCTGAATTTTGCTGAGCCTCTTGTTGAGAGGCCGAGGAGGAGGTGGCAAGCTTCCTCCAACCTCCCTCGAAATCCTGAGCTTGAGCGGATGAGCGCGGCGGAAGTTCAAGAGCGGCTTGGTTGGAGAGGGGTCCAGTTTGGTTCCCACCCCTCCATTTCAGACGGTTGCTCCGGCAGCCTTATAGCGGTAAGTTTTTACCAATTTCTTTATGGGATGCAGTTTCCCCTGCATTCTTCTATTCTAAGGTTGTTGTCGTGGTGGGGGATCCCACCCGGTCAGATGCACGTGTCCTTCTGGATAATCGTGCGTCGGATCAGGCTGATCGCTCTCCACTTCAAGATTCCATTTGGCCCGGTCGAGCTGTTCATGCTCATGAGGTCGGTCACCCGGGAGGCCAAGGAACGCTGCTTCTACGCCATCTCTTGGCGTACTGCCCGGAGGTTGTCTGGACTTCCCAACCATTATGGGAATTGGTTCGAGCCCTGCTACCGGGTGTCAGGGTGGTCGTCTGACCGTAGCATACAGGTGTTTTGGGACTTCATAGGTAAGCATGCGCCTGACCTTTCTTTCATTTCTGCCTTTATGTTTCGCGTGCTTGCTGAGCTCCGGCTCAGGAATAGTTCCGTGCGTGTGTTTGCAGGGAAACGTCAGCTTCAGGTGTCTCTGCCAACGGGGGTGGATTCCTCTGTTGTTGAGTGGAACATTGAGCGCTTCTTCCATCTGCCCGCAGACCTGCGGGACTTGACGCTCCCTGACCAGATCGTAACAGATATCTGCTACCCGGCGAGGCTTGCCCTGCCGGCTCCTCCGCAGGTTGTGGAGGTAGAGTCCAACTCTGGTGAGGGTGCTGCCACTGCAGAGAGGACGGTCCCCAGTGTTGAGGAAGAGCCTCCGGTTGAGAGTGAGGCTGTTGATCTACGAGGGGCATCCTGGGTTGGATGGGGTTTGATCCCTGACATCCCTGGTTCCAAGACCGAAAGCTAGGTCTGGGCGTCTTGGGTCTAAAAGGAGCATAATTCTGCATTTAGGACTTACACAGGATTGGAAACTAGGTCCGGGTATCCTGGGTTGGATGGGGTTTGATCCTTGACATCCCTGGTTCCAAGACCGGAAGCTAGGTCCGGGCATCTTGGGCCTAAAAGGAGCATAACTCTGCATTTAGGACTTAGACAGGATCGGAAACTAGGTCTGGGCATCCTGGGTTTGATGGGGTTTGATCCCTGACATCCCTGGTTCCAAGACCGGAAGCTAGGTCTGGTCGTCTTGGGCCTAAAAAGAGCATAACTCTGCATTTAGGACTTAGACAGGATCAGAAACTAGGTCCGGGCATCCTGGGTTGGATGGGGTTTGATCCCTGACATCCCTGGTTCCAACACCGGAAGCTAGGTCTGGGCGTCTTGGGCCTAAAAGGAGCATAACTCTGCATTTAGGACTTAGAAAGGATCGGAAACTAGGTCCGGGCATCCTGGGTTTGATGGGGTTTAATCCCTGACATCCCTGGTTCCAAGACCGGAAGCTAGGTCTGGGCGTCTTGGGCCTAAAAGGAGCATAACTCTGCATTTAGGACTTAGAAAGGATCGGAAACTAGGTCCGGGCATCCTGGGTTGGATGGGGTTTGATCCCTGACATCCCTGGTTCCAAGACCGGAAGCTAGGTCCGGGCGTCTTGGGCCTAAAAGGAGCATAACTCTGCATTTAGGACTTAGACATGATCGGAAACTAGGTCCGGGCATCCTGGGTTGGATGGGGTTTGATCCCTGACATCCCTGGTTCCAAGACCGGAAGCTAGGTCCGGGCGTCTTGGGCCTAAAAGGAGCATAACTCTACATTTATGACTTAGACTGGATCGGAAGCTAGGTCCGGGCATCCTGGACCTCAGTGGAGACTTGATCTTGCACTTAGGATTTTTAGCAGCATATAATACGGAGTACTCAAATTCTTATGGGAAAGAATCTTTATTGAAATCATCAAATGGAGTACATTACTTGTAGAATTTCTTGAGGTGGAAAGCATTCCATGGTCTGGAGAAGAGGTCGCCGGACAGAGTTCTGAGGAAATATAAGCCTTTTGCAGCATGTCTGTCTATGATGTAAGGTCCTTCCCAGTTTTCTCCAAGCTTTCCAGCGTTGTATCCTCAGTCATAACTTTGACTTTTCTCATGACCCAGTCGCCCGGATTGAATTTCCTCTTTACGACTCGCTTGTCATATCCCCTTTTGATGGTCTCCTGGTACCGGAGGAGGTGCTGTAGGGCCTGCTCTCTCTTGTCGTCAAGAACAGCTTTTTCCTTTCCTAGAATCCCTTTGTTCTCCCCGGTAAGGACAGCATCAGTGCGGGTTGTGGGAGCTAGCAATTCTGTTGGCATTACCGCTTCTGCTCCAAAGGTAAGTTGAAAGGGTGTCATACCGGTGGAGCTCCTTGGGGTGGTCCGGTATGCCCATAAGACCCTCAGGAGTTGCATCACCAAGTCTCCTTTTGCTTTATCCAGCCGCTTCATGAGTGTATCCAAGATGACCCAGTTGGATGCCTTTGCCTGCCCGTTCCCCTGAGGATAGTACGGGGCTGAGAAGTTGTGCTTGATCCCCAAGGATTTGCAGAACAACCAGATGTTGTCGCAGTCGAACTGCTTTCCATTATCGGACTCTAGCTCTTGAGGAATTCCGAATTTGCAGATTATGTCTTTCCACAAAAATCTTCTGACATCTGAGGCACTTACCTGTACCAATGCTACTGCTTTAACCCATTTGGTGAAATAATCTGTAGCGACCAATAGGAATCTGGCTGATTGTGGAGCTTTTGGAAGCGGTCCCTCAATATCCAGTCCCCACTTGGCGAAGGGCCATGCCCTTAGGATTTGATGTAGTTCATTTGCCGGGGCATGACCGACCGGGGCATGCTTCTGACATGGGAGGCATGCCTGTGTGAACTTCTTCGCGTCTGTCATGATGTGCGGCCACCAGTATCCTTGAATCTTTGTCTTTTGAGCCAGATTTCTGCTCCCGGAATGGTTGCCGCAGATCCCAGCATGGATCTCTTTCAATATAACCAGGCCTTGCTCTGGAGTAAGGCACCTAAACAAAACCCCGGAGCCATGGCTCTTCATGTATAGCTTGTGTGACTCCCGGTGCGGTATGACAGTGAATTTCCATGCATCCCTTTTGACTTTGGCTGAAAGCTTTGGATTTTCAGGGAGCAACCGGTGAACAAGGATGCTGATGTATGGCTTCCTCCAGTCTTGACTGTTGCTAGACTACAATTCAGCGTCAATTCTGTCTACTTCAGAATTCAGATTGTCTGGAATGTCTTCAATTGGTTCCTCCGGCAGGAGCTCCAAATCGATGTGGACATGAGAGAGCGTTGGCTCTGACGGGTCCGGTTCATCCGACTTCGTTGAAGGTGGTTGTGCTTCTATCCGACCTCTGGTGAGGCAAGGATTCCAGTCTTCGAGTTGCGATTCTGGTGGGTCCTGTGTCTGACCCTGTGATGGTTGATTCGGCTCGCCCGGCGAGCTGGGCTCGTTGCCGAACTATGAAGCTTCTTCATTTCTCCTTTTTTTTTGTTCTCTGGTAGTCACTGTGAGAACTTCCTTCCAATGTCTGCACTCCAGGAGATAGACCTCCGTTAGCGGCATGTCTGGATCTTTGGGCCCGATACTCGGCTCTTTCTAGTATCCGATTGATAGCTTCCGGGGCTCTGCAGTGCTGATAGAAAAAGAAAGATACGCCAGGGCATCTGCGTGTCTGACGTCTATCCTTGGTCGCTGCTCGACGATGATGAATTCGAACTTGCCTGCCATGGAATGGACGATATCAAGATATTTTTCCATCCAGTCGTCCTTGGCCTGGAAGGATTCGGCGGACTGGTTCACCACTAGCTTTGAATCTGTCTTGATCATGACTCTCCGCGCCCCCAGTTGGAGTGTTGTCTGGAGACCATATATAAGAGCTTCGTACTCAGCTTCGTTGTTCGAAACTGGGAATCCCAATCTGACAGATTTTTCTGTCTTCTGTTCATCTGGGCTGATCAAGAGACAACCTATGCCGGACCCTGTACAGTTACTGGATCCGTTAGTATATATTGTCCATGTTTCGCTGTCTCTTTCGGCCGGAGACTCCTGTGACCGGGGGGCATCGTTCGCCCCCAGTGTATCCTCCTCTAGTTCTGGATTGACCGAGATATCCTCGATGGGAAAGTCTTCCATCAAAGAGACTATTGCATGTCCTTTCTCCGCGGTTCTAGGTTCATACCGGATGTGGTATGCATTGAGGTAGCTGGACCATTCGATTAGTCTATTAGACTCTTCCTGCTTCCCAAGAGCTTTCCTGAGCGGGAACTCTGTATAGACTTTGACCGCTCTTCCTTGGAAATAAGCTTTAGTCTCCTGGCTGCATGTACCAATGCCAGAGCTATCTTTTCGATTTTTGAATATCTTGTCTCAGCTCCCTGTAGTACTTTGCTGATGAAATAGACTGGTTTCTCCTCCGGTTCTTCCACATATATGACCACACTGACTGCTATATCGGATGTAGCCAGATAGATGCCGACTGGTTGCCCGGTCTGTGGTGCTGTGAGGACCGGAGGCTGAATGAGATATGTTTTGATTTCATCAAAGGCTTGCTGACAAGTAGGATTCCATTCCGTATTAGCTTTGATTGCGTTGAAGAATGGCTTGCACCGGTCCGAGTACCAGGAGATGAACCTGTTGAGAGAGGCTAACCTCCTAGTTAGCCCCTGGAATTCTTTTACTGCCTTTGGGGCGGGCATCTCCAGGACTGCCCGGATCTGATCTGGATTGGCTTTTATGCCCCGGTTGGTCATGAGGAAGCCAAGGAACTTGTCGGAAGAAAGACCAAAAGAACATTTGGCTGGATTCAGCTTCATGTTGTATCGTGTCAGGATGTCGAATGTTTGCTGCAGATCTCGCAAATGATTATCTTTCTCCCTGGTTTTGACCACCATGTCGTCTATGTAGACTTCCATGGTCCGGCCTATGAGCTCGTTGAAGATGGTGTTGACCATCTTCTGATATGTCGCTCCGACATTCTTCAGACCAAATGGCATCACCCGGTAGCAGTAAAGCCCCCGGTCGGTGATGAATGCGGTATGTTCCTGATCTTCTTCGTGAAGTGGAATCTGGTTGTAACCGGAGTATACGTCCATGAAGGATAATCTTTAATATCCGGCGGTGGCGTCTACCATGTCTGTGATCCTGGGGAGTGGATATGGGTGCACAGGACATGCTTTGGTAAGATTAGTAAAATCGATGCAAACTCGAATCTTACCATTCTTCTTCG
This sequence comes from Aquilegia eximia, assembly GCA_023053565.1. Lineage (NCBI taxonomy): Eukaryota > Viridiplantae > Streptophyta > Magnoliopsida > Ranunculales > Ranunculaceae > Aquilegia > Aquilegia eximia. The sequence goes on from JALIGU010000003.1 coordinate 19,314,714, forward strand.
GGACGACCACGATGTTGGAAACCCAGGTAGGGTAGATGACTGGTTTGATGAAGTTGACTGAAAGTAGCCGATCGACTTCTTCGTTGACTGCCAGTTTTCGATCCGGTGTCATTCGTCTTGGTTTATGCTTGACCGGTTTGTACTGAGGATCAATGTCTAGCTTATGGCAGGCGACCGCAGGGTCTATTCCTGGCATCTCGTTGACACTCCAGACGAAGACGTGGTGATTCCGCCGGAGCAGAGTGATCATGGAATCCTTCTCTGCCTCCGATAGACCGGAAGAGATGTAAGTCGTCTTGTGGAACTTCGATCCCACAATAACTTCCTCCAGCTCGTCGACCGCTGGTAATATCCCGGCTTTTGTGACTGGCTTCCCCTTGGCAGACTTGTCGGGAGCTGGTTGCTATTGATAAGAGTCTGTTAGGAAGATAATGTTCCCCTTGGTTTCGAAGTTGGACTTCCCCTTGACAGCATCGAGATGGCACTTGAATGTCATCCCTTGGTCTCCCTTGACTCTGCAAATTCGGTTGGGAGTCGGGAATTTGAGGCTCTGGTGGAAGGTGGACACTATGGCTTTCATCTGATGAATCCAGTCCCTTCCCAGAATAACGTTGTAGCAGGAGGGGGAGTCGACTAGCAGGAAGTCTATCCCAACGGTGTTGAAACCCACCGTGATTGGTAGGTGGACTCGCCCGGAGGACTGTGCTGGCTCCCCGTTGAATCCCTAGATAGGAGTCTCATCAGATTCGATGAGACCCTTAAATAGCTCCATAGCTTTGTAGGCGCATGAGAACATAACACTGGAGGTGCTGCCTGCATCGACCATGACTCGTCGGACCCGATAGACTCCAATCCATGCTGTGATGACCAGGGCATCATTGTGCGGATAATACACACCCCTTTCGTCTTCTTCGGTGAATGTCAAACCTCCGATGGACAATGGACTCAGTGTTCGTCCCTTCGTTGAAGTTGTAATGTCCAACTTCATGGACATGCCCTATCCACCGGAGCTTTTCCCGAGCACAATTCTTCCTTTCTGTCTTAGAAGAATCGGGTGTCTGTATATGGCAGACATATACAATTCGATCTCCAGTTTTTACCTGTTCGACTGCTCCGGTCTGTACCATGTCAGGGATGAGGCCGGCGTCGACCAGGCGCTGCATTTCATACTTCAATGACCTGCAGTTCTTCAGCTCGTGACCATAGTCGTTGTGATAATCACACTTCTTGGACTTATCTCTTCTGCCCTCCGGGTCTGCCGGAAGGGGGGCAGGTTTGTTGAGCAGCCCTCTGTTCTTGATCTTTTTGAATACTTCCTTGAGAGGGAATCTCATGGGCGTGAACTCCCTTTCCTTGCGTTCGCCCCCGGTAGGCTTCTCTGACCGGCGGTCGGGTTGACGGGCCGGCGCTTTCCCCTTCCTGTCCGTGTTCCTGTCAGGGGCTTGTACTTCTTTGCGATCCCTGCCGGATCTTTCTTCCTTTACCTTCTGCGGCTTCTCGGAGGTTTGGCCTCCAACTAGTCTCTTTCTTCTGGCTTTCAGGTCGTCCTCCTCCTGAGTATACGTTTCCACTTTCTCGAGCAAGGCTGAAACAGAGGAGGGTGGCTTCCTTACCAGTGACCGATACAATTCCTCATGGTTGCTATTCAAGGCATACTTGAAAGCTTGAATAACGATGCTATCAGATGCGTCATGTACCTCAGAAAGTAGGGTTCGAAACCTCCGAGCGAAATTACTGAGTCTTTCGTTCCGGTCCATCTGTAGGGAGAACATGACTCCAGCTCCTTTCTTGGTCTTCACATTGAACCGGTACTTCTCTTCGAACAACTCAGCGAATTGTACGAATGTGCGGATGGATGCGGGTGGCAGATTATGATACCACATCTATGCTTCGCCTTTGAGTGAAGCAGCAAACATTTTCGCTAGTAGCTTCTCATCATGGTCCCAGATGGCCATGGTGCTTTTGTAGTTCATAGCATGCTGAACTGGACAACCGTTTGTCTCGTCATACTATTCGAAGGGCTGGGACCATATGACTCCTGACCTCTTCTGCTAAAGGTGATACAGCTAACCTTAAAAGATTAAGCTTTCTGACTCGCTTATCCCGGTTGGCTTTGTTGGATACAGCAAGATCGATCATCTCTTGCAGCTTGAGTTGATTCATCTATTCTACATCCAGCTCCGGTTGTCTCTAATGAATGTGGACCCTTTGAGGGCACCGTGGCGTGTCGGTGGAGTACTTTGGTACCTCCTCCGGCGCAGGCTCCCTTGAGGAGTGGCTTCTTCGACAGATCTGTTGCGGGCAATCCTGTGGCCATCACGCGGCCCAGGTGTTCTTGCGCGTCAGCGGCGATGTCCTTGAACTGGAAATACAGACATCCTATCTCTCCCTGGTGCTAGCTTGTCCCAGACAGGACGGGGACCATGGCTATGAGGGGTAAGACTCCGGTCATTGGTTGACCGTGGCCTTATCTTCTTTTGAGGAGATGGACTCGAAGACGGGGCTGAGGATGACTAGCGATCTCCGGCCCTGGTTCTCTTCTTTCTCCTTAGTTCTGCGTTTTCCCTGGTCAGCCGCTTGATCATTGCAGTTGGGGATTCGACCACTGGTACTTTTCCCTTCTGCTGCTCGGTATAACCTCCTCCCGTTGTCAGGGGAGAGATTCTCTGGATTCTTCTTGTAGCGGCTGCCCTGGAAGGTTCAGGATCTTGTGAAGCTGGTATCCTGACGGTCCGGTTGACCGCATTAGGATCACCAGGATTGTTAGTGATTTACACCACTAAGTTCTCTGCCTCCGGCTGTCCACTTTCAGAGTGTTGCGAGCCCTAATCGTGGCCCTCACCCCCGAGAACTGATTCTTGATTCACCAGTTTTGTTGCTTCAAAAACCGAAGACAGAGGAGAAAGGTTCTCTGTCAGACTTTCAGTAACTTGACTCATTCCATTGTTGGAACGAGTTGGGCGTCTCTTACTTCCAGCCATTGCTGCAGTAACTACGGTATGACTAGAATGAGATTCCTTGCAAGGCTCTGGAACTGATGGGAGATTCAGCCCCACAGTGGGCGCCAAAGAGTGTGGGTGCAAAAATTTGATCCACAAACTCAAGATATGTATATATTAATCGTACAGTTACAATGAAAGCCTTGTATAGACAAAGATAGGATGGGGGGTATACAGTGAGACTGGACCTGATCGGGATCAGGCTGCCTACGTATCCAAGATGATGAACTTGGAATCAAGTCTCTGCTTCCACTAAGCTCTAATGGAGTTGCTCAGTGAAAGGCTCATCGTTCAGGAGGTTTAGAACTCCTGTACTTGTAGTAGGACGGAGGAAGCTGGCTCAACCACCCCTCCGGTTTTGACTCCACGAAATCGGGTTGTTCAACTGTGAAGATGCTTTCTGTGGAGATAGCTTGTATGCTGCCGAACGGTTATCTCATTGGTTTGAATCCCCTTTGACCAGGATGACTACCACGTGGCATCCTCTGATAGGTCATGGTTCAACCTGGGTTTCCTTTATCTTCTCCAGCGGGCTAGAACCATGGGTTTTGTTGGCCTGGAATCTTGTTGGACTTATCCACTTGGTTGGGACTTGGATTGACCAAGCCTGAAAGCAAAGACTTGTGTTTGACTCCTCTGACCGGAGGCCCAATCTACACTGCATACTCCCTAGCCAGGTCCTCTGGACTTCTTTGCTAAGCCTTTGGATAAGCCCCTGTAGCTGTTGGACCTTACTGGGCCGGACCTGGCCTATTTGACTAAGTTGGGCCTGGTTGATGTATGGGAGCCCACGGTTCAACTTCTTATACAGTAACCGGGGCTCCACCCATTGATAATGGACTATCCGGTGAGTCAAGGTCCACAGAGCGTATGCGGATCTCTTGAAACCGGGTTGGGCCCTACCCGATAGCCCAGGATTGGCTGGCTACTGCTCAGGTGCTCCTGATTTGGCTTCTCATACAGCCATCGGTGACACCTGTCGGGTTTTTTACCTAGGGTACACACAAATACCTCGCCCTCTTTTTGCCTGAAACTTCTTATGGCATCAACAATTTCATTAGTTCTGGTAATAAGAAAGAATTTGGTAAAAAACCTTTTACTTGGTTGAGCCCAAGTGGCAATAGAATTGGAAGGAAGGCCATGTAACCAGTGAGATGCTCTATCCTCAAGAGAATAGGGGAACAATCTCAAGCTAACCTCCTCCTCAGACAAATGTTTCTTCTTAAAAGTATTGAGAACGGTCAAAAACTTATTGAGGTGCTGATATGGATCTTCTCGTGGAAGTCCATGGAACTTCGGTAACATGCCCACAATCTGTGGGCGAATGCCATAGCTATCTGCAGTTGTCTCAGGCAAGTTTATGCAGGTAGGTGGCCCAGTGGCCAAAGGTGAAAAGTAATCCTGAAGGGTAGCTTCTTGAGCCATAGGGGCAGGTCTTACTTCAGAAAGTGAAGTTGAGTCGTTGAACTTTTCTTCAGAAGGTATGGAGGTCGAGGCGTTAAACTCTTCCTCAAGAGAAGGAGTGAGGTCCGTGATTGTGCTCTTTGTGTATATTGGAGTTGGTTTGGATAAGATTTTACCTGATCTAAGATGCATGCAACATGCGCATTACAAATGCCACAGAAGTCATAACCATTCAAAAACATCTAACTAGAGGGCTCTAAAACTGACTCAATTTTGTGTTCACCCAAGTCAATGAGTTCTTTCCAAGCTTCCCTTGTGAATTCTCCCTATATTTCGTGAGTCAAGCAGCGAATAACCAGTGTGGGAGGTTTTCCGTGTGTAAGCAACGGTCGTTAATTAAGAAATCACAGTGATTCTACAGACGTAATCTGTAGGGGTTCCAGACCCAATTCCTAAGTTGTGCTCCAATCAAAGGATGGTTCACTCAATATTAGTTGAAATATCTGCTCAAGGTCTCAAATGAACATCGTGATAGCATGGCTTTAGTTGGTTCAATTTTAAAGCTTAGGATATTGCAATCAATTGATATTAGGTTTCACTTATACGCCAGGTCAGCCTTGTAGTCCCGGTTTAACAAGTAAAAACAGAATTTAAAATCAAGCAACAATTAAGTTCATGCTAATCATTACAGAAACTCCTCTTGCAGGGGATTCAAGTAGGGAGAAGACGAGTTGAAGTCGACTAAGGGGAAACCACTCCTTGGGTTTCAATCGTCCTTAGGAGTCGTTCCTTAGTAGACTCAAGGCTAGCTCCACAACCTTGCTCTACTATTCGCCGCGATCACACAATAAAATAAATCCTAACAACACCTACTTTAAAAATATTACAACCGCGACCCTTTCGTGGATCGAATAGTTAAATATCTTACAAGTCTTTAAAAATGCTGAACAAAATAGACTACTTAGTTCACCTCACAATCTCTCCACAGGAAAAAAAATTTAGCTAAAAAGGAGTTCTTGAACGCTCTGGAAAAATCACGCAAAACGAGGTAAATTCTTTGCCTGGAACTCGACTCGAGATTGTTACAGGCCAAACTGAACTCGACTCGAGATCGAGCCCAGTATGAACCAGTAATTTTTAGGAAATTTTCCTGAACGCGCACTTTTCTTAAAAATTTGATCTTTACTCCGTTTTTTGAGCTTTTTTCAATCCGTCTTCGCTGCAAGATCAATAAGAGGACTAAGTAACAAAACACTTAAAAAGAATTAAAAATAGAAGGGTGGGAGGGATAGAAGTGGGATGATTTCCCGAAACTACTATTCTCGCTTGTGTTTGAATGAACTCCATTCCTTAGAGCGGCAACAACGTCATTTTGATAGAGGCCAAAAGGTGTTTAATCTCTAACCTCTATTAAAATATTAGATTTTGTATTGAATTTTCCTTCTTGTGCCTGTATAAATTGGTTATCAAAATAGACAAGTAACAAGCAAGGGTCGTACCCACCTCAGAGGGGGAGATCTTAGGTCAAACACAATAGAAAACAATGGTTAAAGAACACCAAGGAAATCAATAACAAGATTGGAGATTGATTCTACTTCCTACAGGCAATAATAAATAGTAAACCCTAACTTAAGAAGATGGTAGAGATGTAAAGAAGATATATGATGACAAAAGGGGAGAATCGGTATCCACAAACTAAATCATGCAAACATAACATGTTGTTCCTTCATGTTCAATCTATAATAATTAATTAGTCACCTCTCAGCTATTCTAATTAATCATTAATACCTATAATAATCAAGTAGTCACCTCACAGCTATTCCAATCAACTAAAACGGGATTCTCTTATGCATGCTATTGAATATGTCTATTTAATCAAACCGTCACCTCTCAGCTATTCAATTTAATTAACTCAACATATTATTTATAACTAAATCATCACCTCTCAGCTATTTGATTTAATTACAAAAGGGTTCCAATAAAAGATATCAACTTTGGATATGTAATAATCACCTCTCAGCTATTTCACTACACATCCTCAATCAATATAAATAAAACCATTAAAGCTAGGTCTCCCTAAACCCTAACAATAGTATTTTAATAACATGGATAACAATAAAATACAAATAATCATACTTACCTCATATCGCGGATTAGAAATAAATAAGGTTCTTAGAATCACAATGAACAATAAGAACAAACATGGTGCTTTTGCATGATCTAGAATGCTTCAACCATCCCCCTAAGGAGATTTAGCTACTCATCATTGATGGTGACACCATGGAATAAATAGATAAATCACAAGACATCATAATGGAAAAGATAATGAAATTGATATTGAATATTGAGTTTGATACAAAAGAAGAAGATTAAATTTTCTCTTCAATCTTCAATTCATAAAAAGCTACCTAAACCTTAGCTACTACTTCTCTTATATAGAAAATACAAAGTAGAATACTTGCATGCAAAGACTTCCAAACTAGGTCAATTTCGTTGCTGCTGCTGTTGGTCTTCTAGAGGCATTAGGTTTTTTGCAAAACCTAATTCTCTTGGGATTAAGTTGTAGTTGGGACCAAGACCTTCAGTTTGATAGCTCATGGGCCCAAATCAGACTTCTGGATCTCCTTGTAGAGCCTTTTTAAGTTTAGACTTTGAATAAAGCCCTAAATAGAAATTTTGACTTGTGGGCTCCAATAGGACCCGTTTTGGGCCGAGAATTGGACTGCCCCACTTTGATACAAAGTCAAATCAACAGAGCTGACCGTGGGGGTGCCCTCAGTAAATCTTGTGGGTGCAAATATCGATTCTCCTTCTCATGTGCAAATAACACTTTTTTGCTTGCTTTTCTTGACTTTTCGCAGGCTTTTACATAATATTCGCATTTCAGCTCATGAAACCTACACAATAGACAAGAAAGCACTAATCAATAGATATAACACAATAACATAAGCTAAGTGCTATACAAACAAGGTGTTATTCGGGGGATAAATATACACTTTTGAGGACTGATCAGATTCCTTACTCCATACCGTTCTACCTGGTTCCACATCAGAGAGATAAGAAGGCAAGTAGCACAAAATGAGGACAAACTTTTTAACTTTCGTCATTCATCTTTGAGGAATGTTGTCGAAAGGGCTATTGGAGTCTTGAAAAAGCGTTTTGCATATCTCGGGAACTCCGCTCATCACAACGTTAGGGTTCAATCCAAGATTATTTTGGCATGTATTGTCGTACACAATTTCTTGAGAGATGCTGACCCCGATGATGAGTTTGACCCCGACACACCACCTGACGATGAGGAAGAAGACTTGGCCCCAACTGAGGAAGACCCGGTTGAAGCTGTAGCCCCGACCATCAATATGGTGCCATCCACAAATTGGACGAATTGGAGGGATCAACTATGTCATCAAATGTGGAATGCGTAAGTTAATTTCAAATACGAAATAGACGATGAGGATGATCTTTGAAGTATCTTGTGTGTTTCGTATTGTTTGTTATGCGTTGTGTGTAGACAATGGATATTTGTTTATTTCTTCTATTCCTTGTGGACAATTGACGCAATTCATTAATAATGCATTTATGATTGGAATTCATGGTTTGTAATAATGCACTATGATTTGTGATTAATATTCAAGGAATGTCGACTGCCTCAACGAAAAAAAAAAAGAGAAGGAAACAACAAACCCCATCACAAACATAGAGTGACCCCCCCCCCCCCCCCCCCCTTCCACCCCCACCCGAACTACCACCCTAAAAGACCCAACAAAGGTGGGGACTAGGAATGATTGATATCTTATATGATACTCTCTGCGAGGAAGTTAGTAAGTGTGGTAGGCGGGCAGACAATGGGTTTAAGTCCGACACTTACACCGCCGTCGCAAATGTCGTGAATACAAAGTTGAGATTTACTGTGACTCCAAAGAATGTGCGATCCAGGATGAGGACTTTGAGGAAAGAATACAACGTGGCAAATGCCTTGGTGAATGCAAGTGGATTTGGGTGGGATCCGGTATACAAATGTATTGTGAATGCCGACCCCGTCGCATGGGCTGCATACATTGCAATAATTGATGCCCTATTTGTTTGATGTGATGTTATTCAATAGTGCGATATCAATTATTAATGGATTGTTCATTGTAGGCGCACCCCGAGGCCAAGAACTTCAATGGCAAGGTTTTGCCATTTTTTGACCAAATTTCATTCTTGTTTGGTGATGATTGCACTACGGGTGAGGGAAACTATACTGCCCATGATCTGGATAGTCCCACTTAAGAACCAACCGGTACGTGGGTTTATTGTTTAGTTACACATCATGGTTATTGTGGCATGGATCAGTTTGTGATGTGAATGATCAATCCAATCCAGTGAATGAAAATGAGGATGAGACCCTCGGAGAAGGGGATGGTGGCGTTGACAGAATAAAATCCCAGTTTGCGACAAACACCCCAGTTGGAGATACACCACCACTTCCTACAGCTGATTTTTGAGAGAGACAGTGGTTCGGTACCATCTGCTGTTCGCAACAGTGGCGGAGCCAGGAATTTAACTTACCTGGGGCACCCTACCAAATACACCAACAAATAATGAACAGGCAAAGTTAACTCATTAGTAAATAAATATTAGTTAAATGAGTTGTAATATTTTATTTTTTTAATAAATTGTAAATATATTTTTAGGATCTTTAGTTATACCATTAGTCCATTTTCTTTGCCTGTATATAATTTTTTATTTTAAATAACATCGAAAATATAATTTTCTCTATACATAATTGAACAAGCTTTTTGTTTTTCTCTTTCGTGTCGACGATTGGAGTGTTCAAAATTTGAAGAATGAAAATGATATGTGATATGATAAATAAATGAGGAAAATAAAATCAATTCGAACAAATAACACCAAAACAAACTAAAACCTTAACTAAATTTTAAAAAAAATTAAAGTAGAAAATAGTTCAAGAGAGAGACAATTACAAACTTTTATTTTGATTATTAACTTGAGTAATCGATTGATTATTAGAAATAAGTGTACCCCATACTTTCTTTTGATTCAAGCAAGCCCATTCTAAGCCCATGAAGGAAAAAAACCAGTTAGATATTGGGCTTGGTAAAAGTGACCAGTCAACAAAAGCTGCATATGAATTTGGTAGTTAAGAAAAATCAACACTTCACATGAACCAATACTATAAGATAATATGAGGGTTTTAGAAAAAAAAATTATAAAATTTTGGGGAAATCACCTGGGGCACGTGCCCCAGTTAGCTCCTATGTAGCTCCACCACTCGCTCGCAAGGGGAATGATAATGGCGGACCTGTCCTACCAAAGCGTCGTAAGTTGAAGTACACCATTGCAGATATTCTTGAGCCTCCATCCTTCAAAGGATTGACTTCTGTGGTGCAACAGATAGCAAGCTCTATGGGAAAACCAAATATTTCAGAGGTTTCAAGTGTTGTCAAAGGACATACCCAAGGAAATAGACAAGCTTACCTGGGCTGTATGGATTTCTTAAGAGGGAATCCAGAAATGATCTATACGTTTATAGGAATCGATGATGAATACAAGTTGGAATGGATCATGAGAAAGTTACAAGTTGGGGTTTAGATGTTGTTGAATTCTGGTTGTCAAACTATTATGAATGCTTGGTTTATCGATGTAGTATTTTATTTTGGATTATATTGCAGATTTTCATTACTATTATGCTACAGATTTATATTGAGTAATTTTTGGTTTATGACTGAGTTTTTTTTCATTATCGTTACGCCGTATCTTTATATTGGCAAATTCTGATAACATATATACAGTTGTTTATTATGTGAATGTGTTAGTTTTTTCAAGACTGTTTTCCCGCAGTTTTGTTTTGTTCGTAATTGTTGTTTTTGGGTTTTAGAAGAATGGAAGGTCCTTTTTGGTTCAAGGTAGGGTGTACCATAAAATGGACGTGGTTATTCTTGACACACTTGTCAAGCATAAAGACGAACCCGGTTTCCCCTTCTAGGAACACATGCATGTAGAAGTGGTCTTCCAGGTTTTGGAAGCAATGTCTATACCAGTGTCGTTGGAAGATGTACGCGATAGGGTGAAGTATTTTTTCTATACCTATTTACAAATGCGTGGATTATTAAATATAAAGGGTTTTCAATGGGATGCACATCGTGAAAGGGTGATTGCGACAAATGAGACATGGGAGGGAAATGCTCCCTGTAGTTGATTCCACGGTGAATGGCTCCCTTACATGAACAAGCTTTTTGCCTTGTTCAAAAATAAATTTTATTTCTATTATGTAACAAGACTATGTATCAACAAAATGTCGTTATTTATGAATATTTGTGTATTGTTTGTATTATAATTATCCCTTACACAGATGCTTGGGCCAACCCCCCTCCCCCCCGTGCGCGATATAATGTTCCAATTCCCGATCCGAGAATTCACTTTGCACCTAGGCCAGAACGCATAAGGTGCCTTAGGTGGTCTTTTAATATGGATAACTACATGTGTACGAAACTGTTTGAGGTTATCATGGTTGGGCTGCGTAAAGAAGATGGTGGTTTTCCGCGTGACGTTAGCCGAGGAATTGCAACCGGTCTGACAAATAACTTTCATGTTGAGGTTGACGACGACGACGTGCGGAGACGTTGCAAGTATTTGAAGAAACGTGTTGGGAAGATAAATGATTTGTGTGCGAGGCCAGGATTTAGATTTAACCTGGTGGAATGCAAGGTTGTAGCTAGCGAAGAAGCATGGGCACAGCTAGAAATGCCTAATTATTGGAGGGAGTTGAAGGATACACCGTTCAAGACATACCTAACGGCATCTCTAATATTTCTTCCAATACCACCATATAATGTTTAACACGTGGTTTGGACTAAAATTAATCTTTTCAGGCAATTTGTAGCCATGTTTATTACATGGTGTAATTTTGATGTAATAACAAAACTATATGTAGGATGCGGTTTATTTATGAATGTTATCAAATGTTTATCTATTTTTTATGGTAGAGGATATGCATGTCGATATAATATTCAATGGTCATATTTCAAGTTGTGTAATATGTACAGAATTCGCTATGGATAATCCACATACCTGTCATTTTTGATGGTCCACCCCCATGGTTACGATTTTATGCATCAAGTTGATGGACAATCTCATTAATGGGAATGTCTCAATAGTTGGGGGTTTTCCACGACATATGCAAGAAAGAATTGCTCAAGAGATTAGTGCGGCTTACAGTGTGCAATTGAGCCGGGACCATGTAAGGAGTATGGTGAAGGTGCTAAGGAGACAATACCAAGAAATCAATGACTTGTGCTTTACGGAGGGATTTGTGTTTGATCCCGCGACAAACATGGTTAAGGCTGATGATGTTGCATGGAATGATGCCAATGCAAGAAAGCCTTGGGTGGCAACCATGAGGACCAAAAATTACCCGAACTACCCATCCCTAATTACTATCTTCACTGGGGCTCTACCAATGGATATGTACTAGCTTTATGTTTGCTTCAACAATCTTCTGTTTTATGTAACCGTTTATCGTGTTCAAAGAACGAACCCCCAACTTCATCTATGTAATCAACTTTTTATATCTATTTATGTAATGACCCCCTTTTTAATTAAATAGCAAGTTATTTCTTATGTAATATATCCTTGTTTATGTAATGACCCCCTTTTTAATTAAATATACGACGACAACGACACTTTTCCCACCCACAACACACCAACTTTATTTCTATGTATGTAATGGCCCCCTTTTCAATTAATAATTCTATATCTATTTCACTTTTGTTATAATAGTATTTCATAACATTCTTTTTATAATGTAGACAATGGAACAAGGTGGCCCAAGTAACGCCAATGACTACTATGTTTTGAAACCATGAAACGAGGGTAAAAACGGGAAGGGTTCTTGTAGGATGGTAAGTACTTTACCATTTTTTTGTTAATATATACGTTGGTCATTGTCATGATATGATATGAGACCACATGTTGGTGTTTTTACTTTATTTGCTTGTACAAAAATTTCAGTGAACCACATGTGGGTGCTTTTATTATCATGGCCCACATGTTTAAGCTTTTATTGTGATGGACCACATGTTGGTACTACTATTGATGGACTATACTCGTTTTGATGGACTTTACAGTATGTGGGTTAGAAAATGTTATGAACCACATGTTTTGACGGACTATACAGTATTTGTTTGTAATAATGCATTTATGTTGTCGCGACATAACACGTTGTGTAATGATTTCTGTGTACACATCTTTTTGGCAATGAAATTTATGTCTACTATGAAATTTATATATGGTTTACGATGACCGCCACAATGAAAATGCTCCATGGTTGTTAATTACATGTAGCCGATTCCGGCCGCGCTTACCAGTGGCCTCCGACACAACCAACCTGTTCAGCTTCTTGTTGATTTGAGGGTGTACAATGACTTAGAGATAAATGTGGACCCGTATGGACACTTTTCTTTCAAGGTGCATGTTGGAGAGGTGTCGTTCAAGGGGAAAACTTGGACGTGGGCGACCAGGTGTTGTTGAAGATTGAACATCTCGGCAAGGGGAGATACTCTGGTGTTACCTTCGACAGGCTGATCAGGAGGAAAGCTCTTCGCAGCCAGCACTGCAGGAGTTCAACAGCACCAAGCCCTTCAGCAGCCACTGCTCCCTCTACCGCCCGATAACGCCAGCAGCGCAGTACTTCAGCAGCACCAGCAGGCCCTTCAGCAGCACCAACAGGCCCTTCAGCAGCACGCCCTTCAGCAGCACGTACTGCCTCCACCATCCGTCTCACAACCAATCGCAAGAATTCAGCACCACCTGTGCCTTTCTCATCTTCGGACTCCTCATCCTTGGGCAGTACTTCGGAATTCTCTACAGATACCGGTAGTAGTCTCTCCGCAGATTCTTCTCCCAATACTGATGAGAACGTTGAAGTTGATGAACATTGCATCATCATCGACTATGACGACAGTGATTATGAACTGATCGAAACACAGGTAGCAAGGACTGCATCCAATCCGATCATTATTTCGCATGAGGAGTGAATATGTGTTGGTAGCAATGTTTGGATGACTTTTAAACTGTGAAGTATGTATGTATGAATATTTTTTGGATGATGAACTATGTATGGATATTTATTTTTTTGGGGGTTTTTAGTTTTTGGCCCATCTAAATAATACGTATTTAAGATGTAGGACGCTTTTAATCCATATTTAGAGTATGGGACACCCTCCGTCAGTTGACTACGTTGACCATAAACGAATGCGTTAGATTTTTCAGAAACCCATTTCTACCCCTGCACGTGCTGAGCACGAGATATAAAACAACATTAAAAATATTTGAGGTTTTTAGTTTTTGGCCCACCTAAATAATATGTATTTAGGATGTAAGACGCTTTTAATCCATATTTAGAGTAGGGGACGCCCTCTGTCAGTTGACTGCGTTGACCTGTTGGATTTTTTCAGAAACTCATATTTATCACCATTAAACTATACAGAACATAAAGGATATTATTTGAATTGAAATCTTCAAATCCTCAGAACATCTTGAATCCCTTACCCTTGAGCTTTTGCCCAACGTGAGAACTGATAGAACTACACCGTCTCATTCGTGGTATGGGATGCTAGAAGCAGATAATTACGTGGTTGTACCATCCATGCAAATCTCATGAACAACGCCGAATAAACACACAATACTACAACATAAGGTCAAAAGTGAAAATTAAAATAACACAACTAATTAAGTATTCACAGGTTTCAAAGTCATAGAAATGATTACCTCCAGTCATATTGGCAGATATGAGTTCTGGGGGTTTCTGCGCGTCGACTAATCCCTGTTAAAGCCACCGATTAAACAAAATTATTATTGAGCCAACACAAAATGATAAAGAATAATATTACTAAGCCTCCAAGAAATCATCTTACAGTAAGAAAAATCTTATGCTAATAACAAATTATGCTTGTTATACAAACTCAAAAGGAGTTTTTAGTTTTTGGTCCACCTAAATAATACGTTATGGTCAACGCAGTCAACTGACGGAGGGTGTCCCATACTCTAAATATGGATTAAAAACGTCTTACATCCTAAATATGTATTATTTAGGTGGGCCAAAAACTAAAAACCCTTTATATTTTTAATGTTGTTTTATATATCGTGCTCAGCACGTGCAAGGGTAGAAATGGGTTTCTAAAAAATCTAACGCATTCGTTTATGGTCAACGCAGTCAACTGACGGAGGGCGTCCCATACTCTAAATATGGATTAAAAACGTCCTACATCTTAAATACGTATTATTTAGGTGGGCCAAAAACTAAAACCCCCTTTTTTTTTTGTTTTAGTAAAGTGTATGGATAATATGGATATTTTTTATGTTGTTTGTTTATGACAGGTTGTTATGTTTGATACTTGTTACATTACATGACATATCATGACTGCCCAGGTTAAGGTATATATGACCATGTATATATCATGTTATATAAACATGTGACGTAAACATGTTACCATGTTTAAAAGTGATATTTTTCAATTTTATCACGCAAAATTGTTTACAATGTAGATAATATTTATCAACTTATAAATTTATGAGAAGTGATATTTTACAATGTAATAAATATTTTCAACCAATTTTTGTTTCAAAAAAAGATAAAACAATATGTATGGAAGTTTGAAAATTTTTATTTATGCCCAATTGGGGTCATTATAGAAGTTTATGCCCAATTTTTATTTAAGCCCAATTGGGGTTTATCCAATTTTGCCAATAATATGGAAGTTTCAATAATGTATCCAATATGTATTTCATATTGGATAATTTTTTTAAACAAAATATCTTGGTCATATCTTTATTTAATTATGTATCTTTACTTTCAATAAAATTTCTTTTATCAAATAAAAAAAAAATTGGACATTTGGTGAAAAATCAAATACTATATTAATATTTTTATTATTGAAAATCAAATTATTGATACATTTGTTGAGGTGTGGATAATATCCATGATGGCCCAATATGTATGGATATTGTTAATGGATATTGCTTCATATGTATTGGAATAGCCCGGTTTCGTCCATGGCCCATAGCCCAATATTAATGGATAATGACCCATATCAAATTGGAATAGTCCATAGCCCATAGTTATTTGTAATTCACCCGGTTTGCAGAAAGTTATCAAACACCGGTGAAGTCGGCGAATCCTCCTACCTGACTTTTACCCAAGGTGTTCTCAAACACTGGTGAATGTGGCAAATTATATTTCCCCTGGTTGACTATTCCCCAAAAGCTGTTTTACCCGGTTGACCAAATTTGTCGGTAAATCATCCCAAAAAATTCATCTGTTATCAAACACAATCTTACTGCTTTGTATTCCCCTTCTATGGTAAGAGACTTTTACCGTATGTTACCCTTTGTCGATGCTCTTTCCTTTGATTGTTTCCAAGTTCATATGCATGGTTCCCCTGTGGTTTTTAATGCCTTTGCCATCACTCGTGCCTTGGGTAATCCTTTTATCTTACACCCTATCTTGCCCCATCATAATTATGTTCGTGCCAATGATGTTGATGTCTTGGATAATTACCTTGATCACTTTGGTCCTTGTACATTTTCCTTCCATCCTGATGATACGCTAATATTGCACCTACTATCTGTTTCCCTGCTAATGTTGATACTGCTGCTTTGTGGGTTATATGCGTAAATTGTTGGATGCTGAAAGGTTGGATTATGTCAATGATATTACTATGCATGCAGTCTTTGGCATTGTTACGGATTTTTATGCTCTTGACTTATCTACCTGGATTTTAGATGGTATCCGGAATGTGTTCCAATTTGGTCAGGATAAGCTTGTTTTCTGCTGCTATTTGTAAGATTATCCCTAATAGCTATCCTGATTGGAGGTGAAGGTATAATGATTTGACTCACCTTATAGCTATGGATCCAACTCATCGTTATATTAAGAGAAGCCTCCTATTTACTTGGGTGCCTGATTCTGAATATGTTGATTATCCTATCTTGCATAGGGATGATGAGTTTATGAATAAGGGTGAGGGTCCTTGGCATGTGATTAAGGAAACGTTAGTTGATTGGCGTGATAGGTTAGATGGTCTTTCTAAGAGTCAAGTTTGGAAACCAATTGTGTAAAGTAGGATTTCCCTTTTCTGTTGAGTCAGTCCTTTATTTCAGCATATTTTATTTCAGTTGTGTCATACTATGGAATTCCTTGTAATCTCTATGTATGTGGAGATAATTTTGTTTGGCAGGAATTTATAAAGCGGTTTGAATTTTTAGTACATTCATGGTAATACCTTTCTATCTCTCTTTCCAATGCTTAGTATGAGCCTTGAGAACAAGGCAAATTTTTTGTTTGGGGGTGGGGAAGTATTACAATCCTTTTTCCAAAAGATCTTCAAACTTCTTTTTCCATACTTGTGTAAAAATTCAAAAAATTTGAAAAGTCTAAAAAATCTTTGGTATAAACACTTTTTCAAAAAATTAGGATAAGTACACCATCAATGATGAATATAATGGTCGAATTCTCTCTTTTTCAAGTTTAAGGACATTTATTGCTTCACCAAGTAGTTGAGTCTCATACTACATTTGCATGAGCATAAGCATGGCATTCACTTGCATTTATTACAGATTACGTGCAAATACAATTACACCTTGAGAAATTTGAGGAATAAGTGTGGAAACTTAACCCAGTGAGCTTTTGAGACCCGTCTTTTTCTTGGAGAGTTATTACATACATTTGGAGTCAAAAAACTCAACCTCTCAGTTTGTTTTCTGTGTTTAGTCTCATATTCATTTTTTCAGTTAGCCTTGAGATGACATCAAGTGGGTGTAATATAAACTTGGGTCTTGTAGCTTATTTAAGATGTGATCACCATATCAGTATTTAGAAATGATACAAAGACATTTAGTTAAACCTTGTTAACCTTAGCCTACCCTGATGATACTGTATCCTTTAGGTTGACCATTCTGAGCCTTTCTTGTTATTTAGCCTTTTTCTTGAGCCATTATCCTTACCTAACTCTATTGTGGGAGTATTTACCCTTAGAATGTTTAGCTCCTTTTACCCATTGGTTTGGGAATATGAGGATGATTGTTTATATGGTTACAAGAAGAAAAGAGAAATACATCGAAATCTCCAAACTAATGAGATGAACCAAATATTGAAAACCAAAAAGTGTGAAGAAATTCCAGAAAAAAACCAGAATCTTCCAAAACCATTTCAAATCCAAAAAGAAAGGAAGATTCCAAAATATTGGCTAGAGTTTCATTGAAATTTTTCCAAAGAAGATGAGAAACACTTCTTCCTAAAAGAAAAATTCCAAAACAATTTCTCCATGTGTTGTTATTATAAATCACAAGTATTGAAGGCCCAAATGTTCCAAAAATATTTCACAAAAGCCTTTTCCATTTCTAGACCTGTCCTAAGCCAAGTTACAACCTATTACTGTCTTTTGTAGATCTAAGCTGATATGGTAGGATGTGGCGAGTAAATGAGAAGGTGCCAAGTCCTCAAAAGTGTATATTTATCCCCCGAATAACACCTTGTTTGTATAGCACTTAGCTTATATTATTGTATTATATCTATTGATTAGTGCTTTCTTGTCTATTGTGTACGTATCATGAGCCGAAATGCGAATATTATGTTAAAGCCCGCTAAAAGTCAAGAAAAGCAACTAAAAAGGTGTTATTTGCACTAAGGAGGAGAATCAATATTTGCACCCACAGATCTGATAAGGGCACCCCACGGTTGGTCTGGTTGACTTGAGTTTATGTCAAAGTGGGGCAGTCTGAATCTCAGGCCAAACCGGGTCCTATTGAAGCCCACAAGTCAGAATTTCTATTTTAGGCCTTATTTAAAATCCAATCTTAAAAATGCTCTACAAGGAGATCCAGAAGCCTGATTTTGGGCCCATGAGTTGTCCAATTGAAGGTCTTGGTCCAAGATACAACTTAAGCCCAAGATAATTAGGTTTTACTGAAGACCTAATGCCTCTAGAAGACCAACAAAAGCAGCCACGAATTTGACCTAATTTGAAAGTTTTTGCATGCAAGTATTATGCTTTGTATTTATTATATAAGAGAAGTAGTAGCTAGGGTTTAGGTAGTTTTTACATAGTGAGAAAAGTGAATACTTGTGAGAGAAAAGTTCATCTTCTTCTTTTGTATTAAACTCAATTCATATCAATATCAATCCATTACTTTTCTTTTATGATGTTTTGTTATTTAATTATTTATTCCATGGTGTCATCATCAAGGATGAGTAGCTAAATCTCCTTAGGGGGGTGGTTGAAGCACTCTAGATATATGTAAAAGCACCATGTTTGTTCTTAATGTTCATTGTGATTCAAAGTTGTTAATGCTTATTTACTTCTAATTCGCGATATGAGGTAAGTATGATTATTTGCATGTTATTGTTATCCATGTTGTTAAAATACTATTGTTAGAGTATAGGGAGACCTAGCTTTAATGGTTTTATTTATATTGATTGGAGTTGTGTGATAGAATAGCTGAGAAGTGACTATTACATACTGCAGTTTATATCTTTTATTGGAACCCTATTGTAATTAAATTGATATCCGAGAAGTGACGGTTTAGTTATGAATTAATATGTTGAATTAATTAGATTGAATAGCTGAAAGGTGACGGATTAATAAGACATATTCAATAGCATGCATAAGAGAATCCGGTTTTAATTGAGTGGAATAGCTGAGAGGTGACTACTTGATTATTATAGGTATTAATGATTAATTGGAATAGCTGAGAGGTGACTAATTAATTGTTATAGATTGAACATGAAGAATAACATGTTATGTTTGCGTGATTTAGTTTGTGGATACCAACTTTTCCCCTTATGTCATCATAAAATATTTTTTTCATCTCTACCATCTTCTTAAGTTAGGTTATTTACAGTTTATTATTATTGCCTGTAGGAAGTAGAATCAATCTTTGTCTTGTTTATTGATTCTTTGGTGTTTCTTCATTATTGTTTTCTATTGTGTTTGAGCTAAGATCTTCACCTTTGAGGTGGGTACAACCCTTGCTTGTTACTTGTCTACTTTGATAATCAATATATACAGGCACAAGAAGGAACTTCAATAAAAATATAATCTTTTGAATAGAGAAAGAGTTTTCCCAATCTATCAGTGGGAGGCAGCGGGAGTTGCATACTGTACAAGATTTGGTAAAGACTCACCGCAATCAAGTTGTTGGAGCAACCATCGGAAATGGAGGGATGGGAGCCAAACCTCACCCCCTCCGACCGAGCTGTTCCTGGACTTCCGCCGCGCTCAGCCGCTCGAGCTCAGGATTTCTAGGAAGATTGGAGGAGGTATCCTACCTCCTCCCGGGTCTCTCCGTCGAGGGGTCAACAACGCTTAGAGGACCACCTCCTCCACGCCAACAGGCGAATTTGGATCAAGAGCTGGAACTCCACTTGGACCGCCTGCATCAGCGGCGGGACGAGGAACAGAAGTCTGAGGCTCCTCATCACTACTAGAGCTTAACACTATGTTTCTTCTCATTTTTCGAGGAAGATCAATCAAGAATTCACTGGGATTGAAAGAGATTTATAACCTAGGGTTCTGGCGACACCTGAAAGAGAAATGTAGAAGAAAGGGAGAGAGAAAAAATGAAGGGAGTGATCCCTCCTTTGTCTAAATTCTTTCTTATAAGTGGAAACCAAGGTCCACCGACTAATGGTTTTCCAAGTCCCATTAATGGATCCTCCATTAATTCAAAAGCATTGAGTTAATGGCTCGATCAATAAAAGGTCACAAACTTTCACTGGAAGTTAAAAGTTGTACATCTTTCCACCAACAAAAGAGGATTCAGAGAAGACGAAGTGGGACCCACTTAATACAGTCATCTAGGACCCACTCAATATAGTCAGTGATATCCATTCAGCACGTACAGATGGGGCCCACATAGTCCAGGTTAGTTGTAAAACTGCAAATAGTGCTAATGTAACAGTTGAATATTCAAACAAATCAAACAATATGCAGAAAGTAAATAACACACAGAAATTTTTAACGTGGTAAAACCCAATAAGGGAAACGTCCACGGTTGTCCACTCGACAACAAATAATCCACTAGATGAAAAGAGATGTACAAACCTATCAACTACCTGCAATCACTGCGAGTTGACACTCCTGGTTATCTCTAACACCTTGACTTCACCAGAGCACCTTGATGTACGCACAAGACGCTCGACTTCTTGATGAACACACAAGAAGACTCGAAGCCGAACTATGAAACAAGCTTACACCAGAGTTCCTTGATGAACACACAAGGATATCTCGACTTCTTGATGAACACACAAGAAGACTCGAAGCTAAATCACTATTCAACAATGAAGAAGAAGATGAATAGGGAAGAAGGAAGAAGAAGATGAATGGGGAAGAAAAAGATGAGTTCAATCACCAAAACAACCTAAACCCAAAACCTAAACAAACTCCAAGACTAGAGATGAATTGGACGGCCAAAGAACTAACTTGTTCTTTGGAAGAGAAACCCTATTTATACTTAGGGTTGGAAACCAAGGAAAATGGGCCGAAATACTGAAAATCCATATTGGACGTACGTACGTCGAATCAACGTTCGTACGTCCCCACACGATAAAAGTTTGTTGCCTGCTTGGACGTACGAACGTCCTAACTGCGTACCTACGTCCTGACCAAAAGATGTTTGCTGCCTCAGTGGACGTACGTACGTCCTAACTAGGTACGTACGTCCAGTACCCAATAACTTTTCCTAGACAGAACCAAGAGACACGAAGGACACGAGACGACCATGCGTACATCTTGATTTTCCTAACAATGAATTCAAGGCGAGATAACCAAAGACACTTTGTCACAAAATTGATGTCAAACCACTTCGTGCCGGTTTCAATCTCCCCCTTTGACATTGATTTTGTGACAAAAACCTATGACTCTAATAACACTTATAAAACGTGCTTACAAGCCCAAACCATGGCATTTATAAAACATGCCTACAAAATCACTCAAGATAGAAACACATAACAAGTCACTAATTCTTGTTATCCAGCTTTAGCAAGATGTTTAACCATCAGAGACCGAACGGAAGCAACTAGGAATTTCTGAAGCAATCAAGGATTCAACAGAAGTTCCCTCGAGTAACTCCCCCATACTTCATGAGCTCCAAAATATTTTTGACACTCGAGCTCCCCCATAACTATATAACGTCTAAAATCATCAACACGTTCACTCCCCCATACATGTAGCATACCTGAAACATGACCCAAAAATAACCTAACAACAAGAAGACGATTGTTAGTAATTAGAGTCATAAATCTCCCCCTTTTTGTCACAACAAGTGAACAAAATAACCAACCAACAAAAGAAACGATAAAATAACAACAATAAACAAATAACCAAGAAAAAAGAATCAATACCAAACAATGAAGACAAAACAGATAAAAAGATAAACCTAACCCAACTGATAAAAGTTCATGAAATCAACTAATAACCAAACATAGGAATCCATAAGCATAAAAGACAAACGACAAAAACACAAGGTTTAAGTTAACGAATTCGAAAAACCCGTTCCCAATGACCTAGAGGAAGCTTGGAAAAGTAAGCTTCCGCACGAGCCGAAGGTCTATTCCACCGAGCGATCACATGATCATCATAATCCTCCAGCCATTCACTCTTACAAAACAACTCCTCAATTATGTTGTCCAAGCCACAGTCGGTAAGGGGAGCAGCAAGTCCTGGAACCTTCGGATAACCAACCAACTCCAAGATGTGATTTTGAAGATGTCCCGGTAATCTCTCCCAATGATTGACATGAACCAAACAAGGATTAAGAAAAGGTCGATGAATATAGTCATACCCATGGGGAACACGACATAAACGACAAACCTTAGCATTGTTTTTGTATTCCATCACCATAAACGACACATACCCAACACCCGGAACAAATACACCATGAAGTTCATATTCTGCCATTGGAAATTCTGAAGAACAAAAAGAGAACTAGCAGGAGGTAAGAAGACACAATAGGAGTAAAAGAAGAGAAGACTCCCCTATATAAGAAAAATAAGAGTAAACCTAACATGGGCCCAATAAGAGAGGTCCATTACCTAATTAGCAGAAATTTACTGCAAAACAGAAAAGAACTAGAACTAATATTAAAATAGCAATATCCAATAACATGCTCAATATCCAAAAAAAATAGAAACAAACCGATATAGCAAAAGAGCAATGTGAAGTACAAAAATGTGGAGAGTAAACCAGAACACGAACTACTCGGATTCCGAGTCACCATCACTGTGTTCACCATCACCCTCGTCCGCACTCTCGCTATCAGAGTCAGCGCCATCAATATCACTCACTACAGAAGGCACCTCATCTGGGAAAGGAGGCAACTCGACGGGAGTGAATTCGATCTGGAGATGACGCATCTGAGCGACATTCATCCTATGTAGATCACGGAGCATCGCATCATGTTGAGCAAGAATGACACCAAAACGATCCAAACGAG
Source organism: Aquilegia eximia (assembly GCA_023053565.1). NCBI lineage: Eukaryota > Viridiplantae > Streptophyta > Magnoliopsida > Ranunculales > Ranunculaceae > Aquilegia > Aquilegia eximia. Next base: position 19,337,609 of record JALIGU010000003.1, read on the forward strand.
CGTCCGTATGATCTTGATGATGCCGAAGAGAGGAAACCCGGGCTTCAACTGCAGCAACTGCCCGGTTGCTTCTAACTGAGGCCAACGGAGGACGGCCAGGGGTCAATGCCCGATCAAAATCATCATGACGATCAAGAGCCCGGCCTCCCCAGATGAGATGATGCGTCAGACGCGCACCCACCGACTCAAAAGCAGCCTTCCTAGAATGGCAGCCTTTCTTGATGGCGTTGACCCAGTCATGGCCAACGAACCTCGGAGGGCTCACCTCCGTGTATCTTCCCTGAAATTCTAAATACTTAAGGATTGTCATAATAAAGCTAGGAAAAGGAAGAGTACCCTTAGCTGCATCAATCTGAAGCATTCGTGTGAAGATGACCTCAGACAAATGAAGATGGTGCACCGACATACAAACCACCAACTTGACCATGTCATCAGTCATGATGATCTTGTTGCCCTTGGTGGGGTAGATGTTTGAATGAGCAACCATGTGTAAGAGGATGGCGCTGTAAAACTTTGCATGATATCGTTCCGTGACCCCATCAATAAACATCTGCTGAACTTGATTGACAAAGTCAATTTGAATCGCATCCGGAACGGGCCATCTGACAGAAACAGCACCTTCAGGAATAAAATCACCGTCAATACCCAACGCCTCACGTACCACCTTAGGAGAAATAGTGTATCTCCGACCTTCAATCAAGACCGAAAAACTCGAGCGATTCTGCGAGGGTGTCTTCGTCTCATAGAAGGCTATCGTATGCTCAACCGAGTACTTGGTGATTGGTTGAGCCACCCTTAGCCAATTCCGAGTCTCAAAGAATAGGGTTATGTTGCCAAGTAGAGTAGTCCCAAGAGGGGTAGCAGCGATGTCTGCCAAGTCAAAGAATCGCTCAGGAACAATAGCTTTTGCTCGAGGATGAGCACCAAGAGATGTGGGATGAGGCGACAAGGCCGGAGTGGAACCTCTACCCCTAGGAGCGCGAGAAGAAGATGCAGTGGTGGAGGGAGTGGTGCGTGTGCGCTTTGGAGGCATCGTCTACACAATCACAACAGTAAACAGACGAAAAGTGTGAGTGAAATGTAATCCCAAACAAGATAAACAAACCATTGGAGTTATGTAGACATTTTGTCAAACACTTAGTGCGCAGAAACTAAATCCAATAGTAAAACAGCAAACCAACAATCACATTCACACTAAACATGGCAGATGATTAAGACTAGAGGAGGAACGAAGTGCCAAGTAAAAAAATCCCAGCGACACCAAGGAATTTAATCTTTAAAAATCAAATTCTGTTACGCCATGATTAATCACTCACAACAAAAAAATTCCATCACAAATAACCATTAACGAGCAATGAAATGGAGAATTGAGGAACTTACTATTGCCGAAAGAGTGAGAAGATAAACACCACAAAACTCTTTTGAACACTTAGAACACAGCAGGGATGGACCGAAGGAAATACCGAGGATGAAAAAGTTAGAGGATAGAGATATGTGAGGAAGACGAAGAGGAAAAAATTGGCAAAAGTTTTTAAACACTTTGGGCTTAAAGCTAACTGGTGGGCCGAAACTGTACCAGGAACGTACATACGGCCAATTGACGTTCGAACGTCGGGACCAAAACAACCTTCACTTTTCTGGACAGACGTTCGTACGTTCGATAAACGTTCGTACGTTGAAAAAGATCTGCCAGCCTAAACATACGAACGGCAAAACAACGTACGTACGCACCCCTTTTTTTTTTTTTTTTTTTATTAAAAAAAAAAAAAAAAAAAATAGAAACATACAGAATAACTGACAACACTAACCATAATACGAAGATAAAAGGAAAAGAACCGATGTACCATAGAAGTGAAAAGGAATACATCATGAACTTCCAAAAACAGTAGCCAATCCCAATCCGTACAAAAATAAGAGGCAATATATGGTGATAAGCAAAAGATTGAACAAATAAGAGAATTGAAGTGCATCATAAACTAAACCTCGGTGTGTGTAGATGCAATGCAATGCATAAAGAGAGAGAAAGTTCACCACTAGAACACACCCTTTGAACACTTAGAATATAGAACCATCAACAAGAGACATACGATTAGATTAGTAAGTGAGCATAGAAGAAACAAACTTCAACCCCCTTTAAAACAAACGTTATGAGTAGAAGGCAAACGAATATAAATATATAAATATGATCTTTCAAATGAAAACCAAGACATTAAAAAGGCAAAGGAATATAAACTTTGTGAAACCGGCACGAAGTGGTTTGACATCAATTTTGTGACAAAGTGTCTTTGGTTATCTCGCCTTGAATTCATTGTTAGGAAAATAAAGATGTACGCATGGTCGTCTCGTGTCCTTGTGTCTCTTAGGTCTGTCCAGGAGAAGTTATTGGGTTCTGGACGTACGTACCGAGTTAGGACGTACGTACGTCCACTGAAGCAGCAAACATCTTTTGGTCAGGACGTACGTACGCTGTTAGGAAGTTCGTACGTCCAAGTAGGCAGCAGACGTGTTTTCGTATGGAGACGTACGTACCGAGTTAGAGCGTTCGTACGTCATGTTAGGCAGCAGGCTTATTTTTGTGTGGCGACGTTCGAACGTCATATCGACGTACGAACGTCCAAAGTCGGTTTGCACTGTTTCGGCCCATTTTCCTAGGTTTTCAACCCTAAGTATAAATAGGGTTTCTCTTCTATAGAACAAGATAGTTCTTTGGCCGTCCATCCTTCTTCTAGTTCATGTGTTTTGGTTAGGTTTGTGATATTGAAATTGTTTGTGGCTATTGAACTCAATTCCCTTTCTTCCCCCTTTTCTCAATTCATATCTTTGTGATCTTCAAGAGTTATTGTGAATTCGGCTTCGAGTCTTCTTGTGTGTTCATCAAGAAGTCGAGTGTCTTGTGCGTACATCAAGGTGCTCTGGTGAAGTCAAGGTGTTAGAGATAACCAGGAGTATCAACTCGCAGTGAGTGCAGGTAGTTGATAGGTTTGTACATCTCTTTTCATCTAGTGGATTATTTTGTTGTCGCGAGGACAACCGTGGACGTTTCCCTGTTTGGGTTTTACCACGTTAAAAATCTCTGTGTGTTATTTACTTTCTGCGTATTGTTTGTTTGCTTGTTTGAATTCACATTTGTTATACTAGCACTATTTGTAGTTTCTCAATTGGTATCAGTCGCTGGGGGCTGGTTAAGGAGCGTAAAGGCTCACGCTAACGATCAATAGTGCTTTATGGAATCTCACAAGTCTGCTACTTCAAGTCTTCCTCCAAAATTCAGTGGAAAGGACTTTGGTCATTGGAAAGTACGTATGCGAGCTTATCTCCAAGCATTAGGAGAAGAAGTCTGGCTTTCTGTTGTCACAGGGTGGAAAGAACCTCTGACTACTACAGGTACTGATGATACTGCTGTTACATCACTGACGCCACGTGAAAAGTGGACGCCTGAACAGAAGTTGTTGGCAAATTATAACAACAAGGCACTCAATGCTATTTTCATGGCATTAAATGCTAGTGAGTTTCGTAGGGTGCAGGGCTGTGAAGAGGCTAAAGATGCATGGAACAGGCTTATCTGTACACATGAAGGTGACGAAACAGTCAAAGAAAGTAAGCTGGAACTGTTAACATCTCAGTTTGAGAATCTACGGATGGATAATTCTGAGACCTTTGATGATTTCTTTATTCGTCTCCAAGACATCATCAACTGCAGTGCGGCTATTGGTCATGCATATACTGACACACAGGTGGTACGTAAGATATTGCGTGCTTTGCCTCCTCGGTTTCGTTCACGAAAGGATGCCATCACTGAGAGTAATGTGATTAAGAACATGTCCATCGAGACACTTGCTGGCAAACTAAGGACATGTGAGATGGAACAGGCTTTGGGAGAACCTTTGAAGAACAAATCTGTTGCATTCAAAGCTACATCGTCTAAAGAACCTTCCACAGGACCTTCTGATGATGAAGAACAGGATGTGGATGATAACTATGCGTTTCTGTCACGTAGCTTTCAGAAGATTCTGAAATATCAACAGAATCGAGATCCTCGAAAGCGATTTCCTGATTCCTCAAATGCTCCTAGAAGTCGTGGTTTTGAGCGGTTCTCTGTGGATGGGAGAAGAGCTCGAGTTGATCGTAAAGATGTCCAATGTTACAAGTGTCGTGATTATGGACACTTTGCAAATGAATGTGATAAGAAGGTCGATCGCAAACCTGGTGATAATTCCAAAGCGAATCTCACAGTAACATGGGATGATTCAGATGAAGATGATGATGGGAATCTCTCAAATGTTGTCTCCAATTATGTGGTCTTCAGTGCATCCCTGGATGAACATCCAGGAGGTATTGTATCCTCTTCTGCTGATATTAATGTTTCTGATTCTGGTGTTCATGCTACTACTAGTGAATTATGTGACATGTATAAGTTTTCTATGCAACAAGTAAAGTTGCTTGAAAAAACTAACACCGTCTTGCAGGATCAGGTAGAGAGTCTTGGACAAGATATATGCAATCTTACAGGTGATTCCAACATGTTGAAGGAAGAATTTGTGAAGGAAAAGGAGGATTTCCAAGTGCGTATTGTCACTCTGGAAAAACTGAATAATGATCTGGAAACACGGTATCGATCCCTTGTACTGGAGCATGAGAGAGTAAAAGCTGAGTTGTTTGCTGCTAACAAACAATTGGTTGGGTTTGGTAAAGCAAGTGCTAATCTAAACTCTCTGTTGGGAATCGGTAAATCCCATTCAGATAAATCTGGTTTAGGCTATGACACTTCTGTTCCCCTTGCTACTGCTAACACTTCCCGCACTACCTTTGTGCGACCAACAAGTGTCGTTATTCCTGCTCCTGTGCAGGTGTCTAGTGTGGTATCACCACCCAAGGTTACTCATGTAAAGCATGTTCGGAAAAAGAACTCTAGACACAAAGGCTTTAAATGTCTAACATGTGGTCGCATGGGTCACACTTCTGCCTTTTGTTGGAATAATTTGTATCCTGCTCATCATCCTTCTTTTGCAGGTAACTCATATTGGAACAAGTCTTCCACCTTCTCCATGCAGGCTCCATACATGTGGAATGGCTATGCTCCGTGGGGTTTACCCAGAACTTCTTCTTATGGAAACCATCCTCAAGCAACACCCATGCCTACTCCACCACCACATTTCTAGGATAGGAGTATGGATGCATCCAGGAAAATGGTGTCTCACATGGCTCGTTTTGAGAAACTACAAATAGTGCTAATATGACAGTTGAATATTCAAGCAGATCAAACAATATGCAGAAAGTAAATAACACACAGAAATTTTTAACGTGGTAAAACCCAATATGGGAAACGTCCACGGTTGTCCTCGCGACAACAAATAAATCCACTAGATGAAAAGAGATGTACAAACCTATCAACTACCTGCACTCACTGCGAGTTGATACTCCTGGTTATCTCTAACACCTTGACTTCACCAGAGCACCTTGATGTACGCACAAGACACTCGACTTCTTGATGAACACACAAGAAGACTCGAAGCCGAACTATGAAACAAGCTTACACCAGAGTTCCTTGATGAACACACAAGGAAACTCGACTTCTTGATGAACACACAAGAAGACTCGAAGCTAAATCACTATTCAATAATGAAGGAGAAGATGAATGGGGAAGAAGAAAGAAGAAGATGAATGGGGAAGAAGAAGATGAGTTCAATCACCGAAAAACAACCTCAAACCCAAAACCTAAACAAACTCCAATCCTAGATGAATTGGACGGCCAAAGAACTACCTTCTTGTTTGGAATAGAAACCATATTTATACTTAGGGTTGAAAACCTAGGAAAATGGGCCGAAATAGTGTAAACCGACTTTGGACGTACGTACGTCGATATGACGTTCGTACGTCGTATACACGATCCGAACTTGCTGACTACATGGACGTACGAACGTTCTGACTCGGTACGTACGTCCTGACCAAAACACGTCTGCTGCCTACTTGGACGTACGAACGTCCTTAAGAGGTACGTACGTCCTGAATCTAAAACTTGAGTTTGACACAAGGACATGAGAACACAAACTCGGGACGATGTGCGTACAACTTGGTTTTCCTAACAATGAACTCAAGGCGAGATAACCATGGACACTTTGTCACAAAATTGATGTCAAACCACTTCGTGCCGGTTTCAATCTCCCCCTTTGACATTGATTTTGTGACAAAAACCTATGACTCTAATAGCACTTATAAAACGTGCTTACAAACCCAAACCATGGCATTTATAAGACATGCCTACAAAATCACTCAAGGTAAAACACATACCAAGTCAACAATTCTTGATATCCAGCTTGAGCAAGATGCTTTAACCATCAGAGACCGAACGGAAGCAACAAGAAATTACTTAGTGATCATCATCACTTTCACTCCATCATATATGTTCACTCCCCCATACATGTAGTATACCTGAAACATGACCCAAAACTGTACAACCTCTAAACATCAACACGTTCACTCCCGCATACGTGTAGCATACCTGAAACATAACCCAAAAATACACTAACAAGGAAGAAGAAGGTGTTAGTATTAGAGTCATAAATCTCCCCCTTTTTGTCACAAATGAAGCAAGGTAACAAAAGAAGGAGAAAAGATAAATACCAAACCATAACAAATAAGATTAAAGAAGAAAAGTAAGAGAACAATCATGTTAACAACAAAAAGGATATGCAACGGAAGTCATAAAATAAACACTTGTTAACACGATGTCAATACAAAGAATTCTCCCCCTAAACAAAAGCGTCACCTAAATGCAATGCATATGAGAAAGATGCACCTAGAACAAACAAACCAAATAAGGATATTTGAAACACACAAAGAACCAATCATACAAGGGTAGAAGAGAGTAAAGAGAAAAACCATACCATAAATCTGGAATCCATGACACACAAAACTAAAAGACATGAGAGAGATCTAGGCATATAAATGAAGAAGAAAGAGTACCAACACAGACACAAGAAAGGATATTAGATAAGAGCCAAAACGAGATAAGAAGGAGATAGTGAAAAGACACTGAATACTTATATAGGTAACAGAGGGAAGAAAAGAAAACATAACATGAATCCCTGATAGAAACCAAGAGAAACCTATACATAGAAGAAAGAGTCAGGACACCAACAACCAGAACAAATGATTCACTAGAATATCACTTTAAACAACCGACCATAACCACCTGAGATAGATTCCAGAGAACCGACTTCATAGTAGCAAGATATCTAGAGAAAAAGAGCAAACAAACAAAAAGGAAGAAATATCATACCTGATGAAATTGGGAAGGTACAATAATGACCAAGAACCAAATAGTCAAACTTGTGAGAAATGTGCAAGAAAAGAATATGCAAAAAGAGAAAGAAGAAGAGATAAACAATAGTTAGGAGGAGATATGAAAGAGAATAGGGAAACCATGCATATTAGACACATCCAACAATATCCCATGACAAAACTACAGGAATATGAGTATCTGCAGGAAGAGATACGTAAAGTATAAGAAAATCCATTGAGAATCCATGGAGAATTCAATCTGTACATGTTCCTGAAACAACTCATCCAACCACAAAAAGAGAATTAGAGAATCTTATAAACAAGGAGAAGAAAATATTATCCCAAACACAATGGAATAGAGACATAAAAGGAACAAACCTGTAAGCCCACCCTAGTGAAACCCAAAAATTAGTTCAACATATGCCAAACAAGATAAGCAATCATCAAGCTCATAAAAAAAAATGCTGTAACTGAAAAATGAGCAAGGATTATCGATGCCACCAAGGCACAAAACAACAATCCAACTTCAGAGCAATTTCCTGCCAGAACACTAAGACTCCGATGACATGCCATACATTGTCAGAGAGATTAGAGAGTCAATAGAAGAGAATTGCTAACAATAGATGACCAAACTGAGCATATGCATCCCAAAGTAGAACAGTGGTAGCCCAAAACCATTGCATGAGGATTATAGCAGAAGACTACCAAGAACACATCTAATCAAACCTATTGCAGGAAAAAAAATAGGATCAACCAGGCACAAGAAGCAACAATAAGAGGATAGGCAAGTCTCATAAGCATTTAATCAAACACCAGCTAGCCAACAAGGTAATTCAAGAATATTAGCCCAACATAGAAAAGTATGATGAGAACCTATGAGAAAACATGAATCAATATAAATCATGACAACCGAATACACCAATAACATGATTTCATCACCAAAATTTGCTTATGCATACCTTGTAGCCTTCTTAAAACAAATTGAGAACTATTACCTTGAGAAATCACATCAAACACATGTGATCCAATGACAAAAATAGAAAGCATGAAGTGTAAAACCAAATAATACTAACAATCTGACCTTAGTATGTCAATGAAACACCGACTGAAAAGAATTACCAAGGAATAGAACCAAAATAGAGTAAGCCATAAACACTTTCAGCAAGAACATCTACAAGAATCCAAAGGAATGGCGCCTCTACTCCTTTAAGCACGAGGAGGACGTGTGCCCGATGACGAAGCACCCTTGGAACCGGGTGTTTCTTTGGTGGGAGTAGTCCGAGCGCGCTTAGGAGGCATGTCCTGCATAAACACAACATTAACCAAACTAACAAATGTAAGAGAAATGGCGAACCTAGCACAAGAAATGTGAGAATACCCATGTAGATATTTTATCGAACACATGGTGTGCAGAATCATGAAGTGTGCACACGATAACAACCAAGCAATGAGAATCGCACTAAACTTGTTAAACCAGGATAATGAAGAACCAAACACAAACAATAGCAAATAGAGGCTGCACCATATCTAAGAATCAATTATAACGACAAAACTAACAACCCATATCCAACCATGTGAAGACTAACCTTAAGGACTAACTTTAATAGCAGAAAAACAAACCTAATAACTAACAACACAAACCATAATAAGAAGATAAAAGGAAAATAACCGATGTACCATAGAAGTGAAGAGGAACACATCATGAACTTCCAAAAACAGTAGCCAATCCCAATCCGTACAAAAATAAGAGGCAATATGTTGGGATAAACAAAATATTGAACAATTAAGAGAATTGAAATGCATCATAAACTAAACCTCGGTGTGTAGATGCAATGCAATGCATAAAGAGAGATAAAATTCACCACTAGAACACACCCTTGAGGACCTAGAATATAGAACCATCAACAAGAGACATACGATTAGTAAGTAAGCATAGAAGAAACAAACTTCAACCCCCTTTGAAACAAACGTTATGAGTAGAAGGCAAACGAATATAAATATATAAATATGATCTTTCAAATGAAAACCAAGACATTAAAAGGAAAAGGAATATAACTTTGTATGCCTTACATAAAAAACAATGAATATGCGCTTGGATTTTTATTTTGCCGATGTGGTGGAGTTTAGTCTACATCACTCTAATGTCATTCCCGCGTGGGAGGGATTTTTGCCTCCATCTTTTCAAATACACGAGGGTAGGGTGTAGCCTACATCTTTTTGACAAACACAAACTCAAGAAGTGCAATACCATGATAACGTGCAACACAAGAACTAACATCTCTTGAGTGCATCCGTCAGAGCATGACCCTCACAACCCCAACGGGTTCTTAGCCAACTGATATTGCTTCAAAGACAATCAAATGGCTGGGGATAAAGTGAGTCATTGACCACTAACAAGAGTTGTAATAGGAAGATAAGAATGCTCAATAACACGAACAACAAGATGAACATTAACCAAAACAAAGGAGAGATAGCTCAAGATCACATAAATACTCGAGAGATAGAGAAGTTCTATGAGCTCAAAGAATATGTAAGTGGTTTCCAAAAACTCCCATCATGCAAGCATGCCGTGCACTGTGCAAACAAGCGAGGAAAAATGCATGATACATACCAAAACATACTTAAGAGTTCAGAAGGAGAAAACACCCAAACATATTGCAACCTATTTAAGACAATTGAATTTAAACCAATATCTCAGAAAAGATGCATCCAACAACACATACATGGAGTAAATAAATAAAACAAAAAAATAGAAGGAATAACCAACAACCCTTTTTTTATTAACAATATATTCAGACATGCAACATGATCTGCAAGCTAAACACACAAAACATAAAAAAAATAGAAGTACCAAACAAATAGCCTATGTGATAAGAGAAATATGCAATTCAAATAACACAAGGCTAGAAACAAACTACATCATCCCAAATATGGGACACCACCAGACCTTTGCAAGTCCAGAAAAACCTTCAACTTATCCTTTCTTACCCATACTTGTTTAACACTAGGCGTGCACACCTTGGGAGGTGAAAAGATATGAGATTTTCCCTTAACACGCTTTGCAATACACTTGTCCTTAACTAATTCCACCTTAGTCTTAGATTTCCTTTTGTTGGAATACCTGTTTTTCTTAAACCTGTGATGAGAACCATTATAATTCCAAGGTCTAGAAAATGCACAAGAAGGAACATTAGAATCAACATGATTATAACGATGAGGAACACGAGAATAGGATGAAACATGTTGATCAAAATCCCAACAAATGCTATCCAAATGACCAACTCTACCACAATAAGAACAATGAAAAACATTAGACTTACTCAAAGAATTCTTATAAGAAGATGTGGTGGTAGAAGATGAAACATGTATGTCACCATTGTATTTGTGACATGGTGCCTTAACAAAACCTATACCTCCATTATGAGAACAATATGGCTTATCAGTAAAAACAGCCTTACCATTAATCTTAGACTTAAAATTCTTACGAGAAACATGCTGAAAATTAGTAGCATTAAGTCTAGTCTCAATAGGTGGGGTAGGCAAAAGGGCAGGCAAACTAGTAGATTTTATAGGAGTAATCACACTAGATGAACTATCAATAGGAGAATCAAATCTAGTTTTGTCCAAAACCTGCAATTGGAGTTGAGTAGACGTTAAATCGTACTTTGTTACCTCATACTCCACCAATAGAGATTTGTATTTCTCATCGACCTCCTGATTGGCCTTCTCTAAAGCTGCAATTCTACATAACAAGTCAAGTTTTTCTTTGTCAAATAATTGAGAAATAGAAATTGTATCATCTGCAGCACAAGAAATCTGTTTTTCAAGAATCTCAATTTTATCCTGCAAAGAAAGATTAGCCTTTTCCAAATTTTCAATTTTGGATTCATAAACTTCCCCTTGAAGCATATAGTCCTCTGCACAATGTCTGAGTCGTTGTTCTAGAGAATCAACCTTAGTCTGCAAAACACCATTATCTTCAAAACAAACATTATCAGAAATAGTAGACACATTACAATTAGCTTTATTAAATTTTTCCTGCAAATCAATATTAGCTTTTTGTAATCTTTCACATTCTTTTGCAGAAAGTCTGTAAAGAAGAGCCCAATCACTATTGCTAACAACATACAAATTATCATCCTTTTCAAAATCAGATTTTGGTTTTGTAGATTTAGAGGATTTAGCAATAAAATTATTATGACCAGACTCATGAACCATCATTGCACTCATAGGATCGTTAGCGTGAGCCTTGACGCTCCTTAACCAGCCCCCAGCGACTGATACCAATTGAGAAACTACAAATAGTGCTAATATGACAGTTGAATATTCAAGCAGATCAAACAATATGCAGAAAGTAAATAACACACAGAAATTTTTAACGTGGTAAAACCCAATATGGGAAACGTCCACGGTTGTCCTCGCGACAACAAATAAATCCACTAGATGAAAAGAGATGTACAAACCTATCAACTACCTGCACTCACTGCGAGTTGATACTCCTGGTTATCTCTAACACCTTGACTTCACCAGAGCACCTTGATGTACGCACAAGACACTCGACTTCTTGATGAACACACAAGAAGACTCGAAGCCGAACTATGAAACAAGCTTACACCAGAGTTCCTTGATGAACACACAAGGAAACTCGACTTCTTGATGAACACACAAGAAGACTCGAAGCTAAATCACTATTCAATAATGAAGGAGAAGATGAATGGGGAAGAAGAAAGAAGAAGATGAATGGGGAAGAAGAAGATGAGTTCAATCACCGAAAAACAACCTCAAACCCAAAACCTAAACAAACTCCAATCCTAGATGAATTGGACGGCCAAAGAACTACCTTCTTGTTTGGAATAGAAACCATATTTATACTTAGGGTTGAAAACCTAGGAAAATGGGCCGAAATAGTGTAAACCGACTTTGGACGTACGTACGTCGATATGACGTTCGTACGTCGTATACACGATCCGAACTTGCTGACTACATGGACGTACGAACGTTCTGACTCGGTACGTACGTCCTGACCAAAACACGTCTGCTGCCTACTTGGACGTACGAACGTCCTTAAGAGGTACGTACGTCCTGAATCTAAAACTTGAGTTTGACACAAGGACATGAGAACACAAACTCGGGACGATGTGCGTACAACTTGGTTTTCCTAACAATGAACTCAAGGCGAGATAACCATGGACACTTTGTCACAAAATTGATGTCAAACCACTTCGTGCCGGTTTCACGTTTGGTTGAACCATTGTCTTCATCATGGTATCTTGACAGCGGTTGTTCGCGTCATATGACAGGTGATAAGACTCTGATTGATAACCTGACTCTTGGTTATGGAGGTAAGGTTAGGTTTGGTAATGGTAAATTGCTTCCGGTTGAAGGTAAAGGTAATTTTTCTGAGGTTGAATCGCTCAATAGTCATGAGCTTCTTTTTGTTAAGGGTCTTAGGTCCAATCTATTGAGTATTAGTCAGTTATGTGATGCTAAATTTAAGGTTGTGTTTGAGGATAATAGGTGTGATGTTTTTGATTCCAATCATATCTTGGTATTATCTGGTAGTCGCTCATCTGATAACTGCTTCATTGTCACTACACCTCTTCTGCATTCATATGTCTAATGTGTTCATTGGAACTGTCTGTGTTTAGGATGTTTAGGTTTGGTCATTTATTGTTATTGTTGGTATTGAGGACATACTACATTCTCTATTGTGTGGATTTCATTTTACAGATGTTTCTAGTTTGGCGTTCTCAACTGTCTTTGTGTCATGCATAGTTGAAGGGTTACATTATACTCTCTTCGTATTGGTAGTTTCTTGCATGATACATTTCAATGTGGTTGGCTTGACATTTTCAATACATGTATAACTCCAGTCTTCCATGGTTGTTTTTTCATCATCGTTGTTTTTATTATCTTTATTCTCTCACCTCTTGTAAGTGGTCAATGACTCACAAAATCCCCAGCCATTTGAATGTCTTGAGAGCATACTCATTTGGCTAAGAACCCGTTGGGGCTGTGAGGGTCATGCTCTGACGGATGCACTCAAGAGATGTTAGTTCTTGTGTTGCACGTTATCATGGTATTGCACTTCTTGAGTGTGTTTTGCCGAAAAGATGTAGGCTACACCCTACCCTCGTGTTCTGGTAAAAGATGGAGATATTTCATACTCCCACACGGGAATGGCATCTGTTTCAATGGTTTACAAAAAAAAAAAAAAAAAAAAAAAAAAAAAAAAAAAAAGAATGAATAGTGGCTTTCGCATTTGTCTAGTTGAAAGACAAGAAGAAAAACAATAGTGTGTGTTTTTCCTTGTTGTATTGTGATCTGGTTCAGTTTCATTTTGGGCTAGTTGCAAGTGACTTTCAATATTCTCAATGATCATGTCTTTAGTTTGTTTTTCGGAGGTTGGTATTGGTCTATCAGGTTCTTCTACATACTTGCATCATTCTAGTAACTACCATGTCATGGTGTATGATGTCGTTTTTCGATTTTGCATTCTCTTGTGGTTGAGGTTTGTTTAAACTATATTCGGTTGTAATTGGAATTCGTATGATACGTAGAAGTGTTTTCTTGTGATGTCTCTCAATATCTGTTTTTTTTGGGGTTATGTGGTTTATTATCTAGCTGTTAGGTTGGTTCTTCCTATTTTAAAAAAAAAAAAAAAAAAAAAAAAAAGGGGGGGTCGTACGAACGCTGGGATGACGTCCGAACGTTGAGGTGGGCAGATCTATTTCCAACGTACGAACGTTATTAGAACGTACGAACGTAGGGTCTGACAGATGCTTTTTTTGAGTCCCGACGTACGAACGTCTTTAGAACGTACGAACGTCCCTGATACAGTCCGGCCCATTTGCTGTTTAAATTCAAATTTTGTTTAAACCAACGGCAAATTGTTATATCGATCGTGCTTCTTCTTCTCTTGCACGTACACTTGGAATTCTTCACTCTCCTTCAACTGTTTTTGGTCTCTCTTCTCCTTCTAGCATTTCCTTTTTCCTCCTCTTCCTTGGAGGTTGTTTGTTGCTTAACTTCAGAAGTTTCTCTGTCTAGTGCATACTCTGTTCTTACTCAAGTAAGTAAACTCTACTTCTTTCCATATTCTTCTTCCTATCTTCTTCTTCTTCTTCTTCTCTTCTCCTTCCCCTCTTGGTATTGATTGGATTGCATGGTTAGTTTCCATTTTTCTTTGAAATATCTGTTTGTTTTATTTGTCTTGTTGGTTAGTAATTCCATTCAATTCCTTAAAATTGTTGGACGAATTGGCTATCTCTATTTCTTGTTATTGCTTCTTTACTGTTGGGATTGTTTTGTGATGTGTTTGGGTGCTCACCATTGCTACCTTATTGTCCATCTTGTTTCTGCACATCAAGTGTTTGATTAAATGCCTCAATGACCCTGCTATTGTTCTTTTTGTCGATTTGCTTCCATTGTTGATTTGTGTACTGGTGTGTTTGTGTAGGAAATGGCTTCAAAGCGTGCACGCACCTCCACGGCATCCGCATCTAAGGGTGCATCTTCTTCTCGCGCTCCGAGGGGTCGTGGTTCCACTCCGGGTTTGTCATCTCATCCTTCATCCCTTGGCGCTCATCCTCGAGCCAAGGCCATTGTTCCCGAGCGTTTCTTCGACTTGGGAGACATTGCTGCCACCCCTCTAGGGGCTTCTCAACTTGGCAATATCGCATTGTTCTTTGAGACTCGGAATTGGCTAAGGGTGGCTCAACCAATCACCAAGTACTCGGTTGAGCATACGATAGCATTCTATGAGACGAAGAGTCCTTCGCAGAATCGCTCGAGTTTTTCGGTCCTCATTGACGGTCGGAGATACACTATTTCTCCGAAGGTGATCCGTGAGGCGTTGGGTATTGACGGTGATTTTCTCCCTGAAGGTGCTGTTCATGTCCGATGGCCTATTCCTGATGAGATTCAGATTGACCTTGTCGATCAAGTTCAGCGGATGTTCATCGATGGGGTCACGGAAAGATATCACGCAAAGTTCTACAGCGCCATCCTTATCCACATGGTTGCTCACTCCAACATCTACCCCACCAAGGGCAACAAGATAATCATGACCGACGACATGGTCAAATTGGTGGTTTGTATGTCGGTGCACCATATTAGTCTTTCTGAGGTCATCTACAATCGGATGCTTCAAATTGATGCAGCTAAGGGTACTCTTCCTTTCCCTAGCTTTATAATGACAATTCTCAGGCACTTGGGTTTTCAGGGACAGTACACGGAGGTGAGCCCTCCAAGGTTCGTTGGCCATGACTGGGTCAACGCCATTAAGAAAGGCTGTCAGTCTCGGAAGGTTGCCTTTGAGTCTGTGGGTGCGCGTTTGACGCATCACCTTATTTGGGGAGGCCGGGCTCTTGATCGCCAAGATGATTTTGATCGGGCCTTGACGTCTGGACGACCCATCCCAGCCTCTGCTAAGGGAAATCGGGCTGTTGCAGCAATTGATGCTCGGGTCTCCTCTCTCCGACGACATCAGGATCATATGGATGCTCGGTTAGATCGTTTTGGGGTCATCCTCTCTCGTCATGATGTCATGATCAGTGATATTCATGCGATGAATGTTGCTCAGATGCGTCATCTACAGCTGGACTTCACTCCCACAGACTTGCCTCCGTTTCCGGAAGAGGTGCCTCCAGTTCCTGGTGCGAGTGATGGTGATGACTCAGAGAGTGAGGACGAGGGTGATGGTGAACCGAGTGATGGTGCCTCGGAATCCGAGTAGTTGGTTTTATGGTTTCTTCTTCACATTTTTGTACTTAACTGCTATATTGGTTTGCTTCTATTTTTTTAGTATTGTACATGTTCTTGGATATTGCTATTTTCATGTTAGTTCAAGTTGGTAATGGCCCTTTCTTTTTGGGCCCATGATATGTTTACTCCTATTTTTCTTATAAATAGGGAGTCTTTTTCTCTTTCACTCCTATTGTGTCTTCTTACTTCTTGTTAATTCTCTCTTTGTTCTTCAGAATCCTCTATGGCAGAATATGAACTTCATGGAATTTTTGTTCCGACTGTTGGTTATGTGTCGTTCATGGTAATGGAGTACAAGAACAATGCTAAGGTTTGTCGTTTATGTCGCGTTCCCCATGGATATGACTATATTCATCGTCCTTTTCTTAATCCTTGTTTGGTTCGTGTCAATCATTGGGAGAGATTACCGGGACATCTTCAGAATCACATCTTGGAGTTGGTTGGTTATCCGAAGATTCCAGGCCTTGCTGCTCCCCTTACCGACTGTGGCTTGGACAGCAGAATTGAGGAGTTGTTTTGTAAGAGTGAATGGCTGGAGGATTATGATGATCATGTTATTGCTCGGTGGAATCGACCTTCGGCTCGTGCGGAAGCTTACTTCTCCAAGCTTCCTCTAGGTCATTGGGAACGGGTTTTTCGAATTCGTTAACTCAAGCCTTATGTTTTTGTCGTTTTGTTTTTTTTATGTTTATGGATTTCTCAGTTTGGTTATTAGTTGACTTTCTGAACTTTTAACAGTTGGATTAGTTTTATATTTTTATCTGTCTTGTATTCTTTGTTTGGTTTTGATTTCTTTTTCTTGGTTATTGGTTTATTATTGTTCTTTTTCCTTTGTTGGTTGGTTATTTTGTTCACTTGTTGTGACAAAAAGGGGGAGATTTATGACTCTAATTACTAACAATCGTCTTCTTGTTGTTAGGTTACTTTTGGGTCATGTTTCAGGTATGCTACACGTATGGGGGAGTCGCTCATGAAGTTTGGAGCTCATGAAGTATGGGGGAGTTGCTCGAAGGAACTTCTGTTGAATCCTTGATTGCTTTCGTTCGATCTCTGATGGTTAAAGCATCTTCCTAAAGCTGGATAACAAGAATTGGTGACTTGTTATGTGTTTCTATTTAGAGTGTTTTTGTAGGCATGTTTTATAAATGCCATGGTTTGGGATTGTAAGCACGTTTTATAAGTGCTATTAGAGTCATAGGTTTTTGTCACAAAATCAATGTCAAAGGGGGAGATTGAAACCGGCACGAAGTGGTTTGACATCAATTTTGTGACAAAGTGTCTTTGGTTATCTCGCCTTGAATTCATTGTTAGGAAAATAAAGATGTACGCATGGTCGTCTCGTGTCCTTGTGTCTCTTAGGTCTGTCCAGGAGAAGTTATTGGGTTCTGGACGTACGTACCGAGTTAGGACGTACGTACGTCCACTGAAGCAGCAAACATCTTTTGGTCAGGACGTACGTACGCTGTTAGGAAGTTCGTACGTCCAAGTAGGCAGCAGACGTGTTTTCGTATGGAGACGTACGTACCGAGTTAGAGCGTTCGTACGTCATGTTAGGCAGCAGGCTTATTTTTGTGTGGCGACGTTCGAACGTCATATCGACATACGAACGTCCAAAGTCGGTTTGCACTGTTTCGGCCCATTTTCCTAGGTTTTCAACCCTAAGTATAAATAGGGTTTCTCTTCTATAGAACAAGATAGTTCTTTGGCCGTCCATCCTTCTTCTAGTTCATGTGTTTTGGTTAGGTTTGTGATATTGAAATTGTTTGTGGCTATTGAACTCAATTCCCTTTCTTCCCCCTTTTCTCAATTCATATCTTTGTGATCTTCAAGAGTTATTGTGAATTCGGCTTCGAGTCTTCTTGTGTGTTCATCAAGAAGTCGAGTGTCTTGTGCGTACATCAAGGTGCTCTGGTGAAGTCAAGGTGTTAGAGATAACCAGGAGTATCAACTCGCAGTGAGTGCAGGTAGTTGATAGGTTTGTACATCTCTTTTCATCTAGTGGATTATTTTGTTGTCGCGAGGACAACCGTGGACGTTTCCCTGTTTGGGTTTTACCACGTTAAAAATCTCTGTGTGTTATTTACTTTCTGCGTATTGTTTGTTTGCTTGTTTGAATTCACATTTGTTATACTAGCACTATTTGTAGTTTCTCACTTTGTATACCTTACATAAAAAAAAACAATGAATATGCGCTTGGATTTTTATTTTGCCGCATGTGGTGGAGTTTAGTCTACATCACTCTAATGTCATTCCCGCGTGGGAGGGATTTTTGCCTCCATCTTTTCAAATACACGAGGGTAGGGTGTAGCCTACATCTTTTTGACAAACACAAACTCAAGAAGTGCAATACCATGATAACGTGCAACACAAGAACTAACATCTCTTGAGTGCATCCGTCAGAGCATGACGTGCATCCGTCAGAGCATGACCCTCACAACCCCAACGGGTTCTTAGCCAACTGATATTGCTTCAAAGACAATCAAATGGCTGGGGATAAAGTGAGTCATTGACCACTAACAAGAGTTGTAAAAGGAAGATAAGAATGTTCAATAACACTAACAACAAGATGAACATTAACCAAAACAAAGGAGAGATAGCTCAAGATCACATAAATACTCGAGAGATAGAGAAGTTCTATGAGCTCAAAGAATATGTAAGTGGTTTCCAAAAACTCCCATTATGCAAGCATGTCGTGCACTGTGCAAACAAGCGAGGAAAAATGCATGATACATACCAAAACATACTTAAGAGTTCAGAAAGAGAAAACACCCAAACATATTGCAACTTATTTAAGACAATTGAATTTAAACCAATATCTCAGAAAAGATGCATCCAACAACACATACATGGAGTAAATAAATAAAACAAAAAAAATAGAAGGAATAACCAACAACCTTTTTCTTTTTTTTTTATTAACAATATATTCAGACATGCAACATGATCTGCAAGCTAAACAACCAAAACATAAGAAAATAGAAGCACCAAACAGATAGCCTATGTGATAAGAGAAATATGCAATTCAAATAACACAAGGCTAGAAACAAACTACATCATCCCAAATATGGGACACCACCAGACCTTTGCAAGTCCAAAAAAACCTTCAACTTATCCTTTCTTACCCATACTTGTTTAACACTAGGCGTGCACACCTTGGGAGGTGAAAAGATATGAGATTTTCCCTTAACACGCTTTGCAATACACTTGTCCTTAACTAATTCCACCTTAGTCTTAGATTTCCTTTTGTTGGAATACCTGTTTTTCTTAAACCTGTGATGAGAACCATTATAATTCCAAGGTCTAGAAAATGCACAAGAAGGAACATTAGAATCAACATGATTATAACGATGAGGAACACGAGAATAGGATGAAACATGTTGATCAAAATCCCAACAAAAGCTATCCAAATGACCAACTCTACCACAATAAGAACAATGAAGAACATTAGACTTACTCAAGGAATTTTTATAAGAAGATGTGGTGGTAGAAGATGAAACATGTATGTCACCATTGTATTTGTGACATGGTGCCTTAACAAAACCTATACCTCCATTATGAGAACAATATGGCTTATCAGTAAAAACAGCCTTACCATTAACCTTAGACTTAAAATTCTTACGAGAAACATGCTGAAAATTAGTAGCATTAAGTCTAGTCTCAATAGGTGGGGTAGACAAAAGGGCAGGCAAACTAGTAGATTTTACAGGAGTAATCACACTAGATGAACTAGTAGAACTATCAATAGGAGAATCAAATCTAGTTTTCTCCAAAACCTGCAATTGGAGTTGAGTAGACGTTAAATCATTCTTTGTTACCTCATACTCTACCAATAGAGATTTGTATTTCTCATCGACCTCCTGATTGGCCTTCTCTAAAGCTGCAATTCTACATAACAAGTCAAGTTTTTCTTTGTCAAATAATTGAGATATAGAAATTGTATCATCTGCAGCACAAGAAATCTGTTTTTCAAGAATCTCAATTTTATCCTGCAAAGAAAGATTAGCCTTTTCCAAATTTTCAATTTTGGATTCATAAACTTCCCCTTGAAGCATATAGTCCTCTGCTAACAACATACAAATTATCATCCTTTTCAAAATCAGATTTTGGTTTTGTAGATTTAGACGATTTAACAATAAAATTATTATGACCAGACTCATGAACCATCATTGCACTCATAGGATCGTTAGCGTGAGCCTTGACGCTCCTTAACCAGCCCCCAGCGACTGATACCAATTGTAAAACTGCAAATAGTGCTAATGTAACAGTTGAATATTCAAACAAATCAAACAATATGCAGAAAGTAAATAACACACAGAAATTTTTAACGTGGTAAAACCCAATAAGGGAAACGTCCACGGTTGTCCTCTCGACAACAAATAATCCACTAGATGAAAAGAGATGTACAAACCTATCAACTACCTGCAATCACTGCGAGTTGACACTCCTGGTTATCTCTAACACCTTGACTTCACCAGAGCACCTTGATGTACGCACAAGACGCTCGACTTCTTGGTGAACACACAAGAAGACTCGAAGCCGAACTATGAAACAAGCTTACACCAGAGTTCCTTGATGAACACACAAGGATACTCGACTTCTTGATGAACACACAAGAAGACTCGAAGCTAAATCACTATTCAACAATGAAGAAGAAGATGAATAGGGAAGAAGGAAGAAGAAGATGAATGGGGAAGAAGAAGATGAGTTCAATCACCAAAACAACCTAAACCCAAAACCTAAACAAACTCCAAGACTAGAGATGAATTGGACGGCCAAAGAACTAACTTGTTCTTTGGAAGAGAAACCCTATTTATACTTAGGGTTGGAAACCAAGGAAAATGGGAGGAAATACTGAAAATCCATATTGGACGTACGTACGTCGAATCAACGTTCGTACGTCCCCACACGATAAAAGTTTGCTGCCTGCTTGGACGTACGAACGTCCTAACTGCGTACGTACGTCCTGACCAAAAGATGTTTGCTGCCTCAGTGGACGTACGTACGTCCTAACTAGGTACGTACGTCCAGTACCCAATAACTTTTCCTAGACAGAACCAAGAGACACGAAGGACACGAGACGACCATGCGTACATCTTGATTTTCCTAACAATGAATTCAAGGCGAGATAACCAAAGACACTTTGTCACAAAATTGATGTTAAACCACTTCGTGCCGGTTTCATTAGTGACATGTGGATCCCCGGTCCACGTCACCACAGTCAAAGGTTGGTTGACCAACATATGTTTCTTAATTAATTACGGCACAGAAGAAAATGACCGGAGTTATCTACCGGAGGTCAAGACAGTGATAAGAGGAAATATTATTTTATTACAAAAAGCTTGATACAGGGTACATCAAGTCCCCTACACAGTGCGACCGGAACAAGATTACATTAGTGGGGGAGACGGGGGATCTGGACTAGACCCCTCCGATGAGTCAAGGAGATGATACTTCGCCTTGGCTTCAGCATATCCCTCATTCCACGAAGAAACCGCAAAAGCGTCAATATTGCCCCCCATCCGGGCAAGTTCAGCAGCGACGGATCTAAGCCTTTCAGTAAGGCTCCAAATCTCTTCATCTTTCTCTTGGATTCGACCCGCATGGCCCTCCTCCCACCTGTGTTGATCCTAGACAAGTTCGGATACATGCCACCCCAAACTGCTCACCCGGTAGAGAAGATGCGCCTGGTATAGCCCACGGTTGTCACCAACTGAGCTAGAATCTGAATGCCTGACCGCCATGAAAGATGGACGAGAAGAGAAGAAGAAGAGAGGAGAATGTTAACTCAAGATGAATGAGTTCCTTTTCTATAGCTTCAATAACTCCACAAGAGTTAAGAAACCGCGCCCCATCCCAGTTGCTTCCCAAAAAGGAACGGCCCTTCATGGACCGACAATCAACCTGACATTCAAGACAAGACTGGACAAGAAAGACATTGGTCGTGGGGAAAATGAATTTTATTGATGAATAAATATCAAAGAAGAGGGCATCGCTCCTCAACAATGGTGCAACATTAACTAGTCTACCAAGTTGTCCCGCGAGGCGGTAGGAGGGGGATTAGTGGCTTGATCCCAGCTAGCACCCTCGGCTTCAGCATGGCCGAGAATCCAGAGCTTCTCTTTCAGTTCCTGAATCTGATCTCCGACCTACTTGAGCGAATCTTCCGAAAGCCGGAGATCCTGGCGTAGGGATGCAATGATATCATCTCGTTTCTTGAGAGAGAACTTCATGTCGTGCTCCAACCGATTGACCTTCTCCAAGTTCTTCTCTTGAGCTTGCATGTGGTTAAACACGTGCTCCACTTTGAGGTTGAATGCGCGGTGAGCTAAGTCAGCAGCCCGGTCGTCGGCCATTCTTCAGCAGAAGCAGCAACAACATCACAACAGTAATAAAGACCGGATGAAGGGAAGTGAATATCCTTTTACGCCTCCAGTACGTTATTTATAAGAAGAAGAAACAAACCCTATCCCTTGATCCAAGGGATTGGGAATCGTCATCACAAAGGAGTCGTATCAAGGAAGGAATCCTCCGAATCTCAACAGCCAGGGAAGATATTTCGAAGATCTTTCCCGAGCACATTTTTTACTACTTGAAAAAGAGGGGGCGATGTGTGTACCCTAGGTAAAATACCCGACATGTGTCATCGGTGGCTGTATAAAAAGCCTAACCGAGGCACCTGAGCTTTAGCCAGTTAGACCTGGACTACCGGGTAGGACCCAACTTGGTCTCAAGGGGTCCACATACGCTCTGTGGATCCTAACCCACCGGATGGTCCTCGACCAGTGGGTGGAACCCGGTTACTGTATAAGAAGTTGAACCGTAGGCTCCTATACATCAACCAGGCCCGCCTCAATCAAGTAAGCCAGGTCTGGCCCATTGAAGTCCATTAGCGACGAAGGCTCATCTAAAGGCTTATCACAGAAGTGCAATGGAACTGGCCATGGTGTATGCAATGCAGATTAGGCCTCCGGTCCAAGGAGTCTAGCTCAAGTTTTTGTTTTCAAACTTGGTCAAATCCAAGTCCCAACTAACTGGATAAGTCCAGCAATATTCCAGGCCAACAGAACCCACTGTTCTAGCCTGCTAGAGAAGATAAAGGAAGACCCAGGTTGAACCAGAGCCTATAAGAGAGTGCCACATGGCAGTCGCCCTGGTCAAAGGGGATTCAAACGAGGGATAACCGCAAAACAGCATGTGTGCTATCTCTGCGGGGGCATCTTCACAGTTTGAACTGCCTGAGTTCGTGGAGTCAAAACCGGAGGAGTGGTTGAGCCAGCCTCCTCTGGTTCACTATAAATACAGGAGTTCTCAACCTCCTGAACTACGAGTCTTTCACTAAGCAAACTCCATTAGAGCTTTGTGGAAGCAGAGACTAGATTCCAAGTTCATCACCTCGAATACGTAGGCAGCCTGATCCCACCAGGTCTAGTCTCATTGTATACCCCCATCCCATCTTAGTCTGTACAAGGCTTTCATTGTAACCTTCCGATTAATCCATACAAATCTCGAGTTTGTAGATCAAATTTTTGCACCCACAGTCACGTCAAGACTAGCAATAAAATATTTGAGACTAGATAATGCAAGGAGACCGAGCCTTTGACTCTAGATTTTATGTAAATCGCTCAAAAATAAATTAACAAAGGCTCAAAAGTTCACTAGGTTAAATCTCCAAAATTTATCATCAAGATCTTTAAGATGAAGTTGATCTGTGCATAAAATTAATATAAGAAAATGTAACATGATGCAATGCACATGATCATACACAAGCAATATATAACTAAACTTCAAGACTTAAATAATTTTATTCTTAGCTACCAAGTATTAAAAATCAAGACATAATTCATCATAGAATAGATATTTAGACTTCCAAAAATCACAAAGTTTATTGCTTATCTTCAATACTCCTCATATCTTTATGCACATTTTGTTCAAACCACAATCAGTATTTTTTCTTTACATTTTATAGAAATGTCATCCAGAAAGAAAACAACAGGAAGAAAGAAGATCGTTATTCAAAAAATTAAGATACGTAAATCCTTGCATGTCACAATTTCTAAAAGAACTAATGGAATTTTTAAGAAGGCTACCGAGTTGGCCTTCCTTTGTGGAGGTTATCTGTTTATTCTCATCTTTTCTCCAGGTGGTAATCTGCATGTGTTTGTACACCCGAGTGTTGATGTAATAGTTAATCGATTTCTGAATGATGGGGGACTAGTAGAGAAACACGATGATGCAGTTGCTTACAATGATTATAAATGTGCATGTATAGATGGGCTTGCTCGTCGTTACAACGAATTAAATGATCAGGTATAAGTGGTTCGAAAACAACTTGGTGAAAGAAAGAATGATAACCCACAAAGCCTGCAATACTCTTTGATTACATGTACGTAAAAGAGTTGTCACGACCCAAATTTAAAAAAAAAAAAAATAAATAAACCCAGGCCGCAACAATTTCTAATTCAAAAACCAGATCCAACAAAAATCTTAAATAAAATACAATAAAAAAATCCAAACGATAAAAGTACACCTGATTCCATCCTATTATACCACATAACTTACGCCAACAAAATACATGAATGAAACATCTAAAGATCTCTACTGGTCCCAACAAGCGGTCTGTCACGGCTCCATAGCTCTAACCTCTCCTGCCTGCATTCCAAATGGAATTCCAAATGGAACACACCCACGTGCAAAACAAAGCAACATGGGTCAGCATAAAAGCTGGTATGAGTAAACAAGGGGGAAATCTATTCCCACAAAATAACATAATAAATATAAAGTTCCAACATATGATTAACAACATAATTAACCTTCAAGAACAATTCTTCCATGCTAAGACAATAAGCATACGCCAAAAACCATATCAATTCCATTATATATAAACTCTTTATCCATTATTTAATCACATGCTTAGTCCCATTATCTAATTCTAATTTCTCTATTTATGATTTTAATTGATCGATAATACAAATACATTACCTAAGCAGCAACTGCCTTTAAGGATAGGTCTATCCACCTGGACAAAATAAATTAGTTGACCTATCCACCTGCAAGATAGAGTTAATACATAATAGGCAGATATAATAAAGGTAAACCAAATCACATACATGTTACGTGTTATCTAATACTTTGTATTAATCTGAAAATATATTCTGTTAATTTAAACCATTAATACTGACTCATTCCAACTCTTCATAGTTTGCAATCTACTAAAATGACAAGTCCAATTATGACTATTAGTTTTCATAATAAATAAAACAACGCAGTTCTTCCATATAATCATAGTTACCACCGATTCATAATCGAAGTATATAAAATTTACCCCTATCATTAATTAACACCAAGCACTACAATACCATAAGCCTTAGCACACTAGCAAACAACGAATCCAAAATGACAAAACCACGTCCTGACCTCTAGCCGGTGCTCGGGTTTAATAATCATAAAATCACAACCTATGCCCAATCACTAGTACACCTCCCACAGGATGCACTCCACACATTTGCCATACCCACACTGCACCAGTGTGCCTTGACCATGGTTAAGAACCTCTACGCGGAAACCAAAACCCAAGTGGGTGCTCACCTGCAAGCTTTGGCTAGCCTCGACGTATGCGTAACTCATGATCTCTAATAGCTCCCTTGAGCTTTCTAATGTGGCGCCCAGACCAACCCCGAAGGCTATGAAGGTCTAAAAGGTCAGTTCCGCAAGCTAAGCCGTGTAGGAAATACCCAAATATAATCCAGGAGTCAACCCGCAGGCTAAGCCGTCTAGGGTGATAATTAATTTCCTTAACCTAATTCCAGAGGTGCGGCAAATGTACTAATGCTTGGGCAACTACCGAAACAACTAAAGCTAAACAAACAACACTCGACAAAACAATTAGACACGTCAACTTCGCATTTCCAGTCCATTTCCATATTTCTCTCAAATTTTCTGAATTAATCTAATACCATCCATGGTATAATAAGCCATTCCAAGGCATTTATAATAATCTTCCAAAGTTCAGCAATATGACAAAACCACATATATAACTCTTATGCTCTACTGCCATAAAAAAAAAAAACAAGCCTATAAAACTAATATTACATCAAATCTACATATACTGTACTGCTCTAGCTAAGAGAAAATAAAATTCCGCAGCACGACAATTACCGGACATCTATTCTGTCTATTCAAAAACAATACAGTAAAACAAAACCATCTTCATGTACTTTCAATGTATAAATTAAGACATGCAGTACGACAACTTCAGTCACAGTAAACAATTTATTCTTAATAGAACCAAGTCCAAGCTATTGCTCGTCAACTTCGACTCGGTTTATAGCTTTCAAAAGTTTTCTTTTAAATAAAATTTCTTTTGTCCCAGTATACTTAGAAAACCAAAAAAAACAAAAGTTTTCCATATATAAACATTTATCTGCTTACAATCAATATAATTTCTGCACATGCATTAAGGTGAGAAGAACATCACAGTGATCTCATGGAATCGAAAACCCGACACTATAATATAACTGTTGCGCTCATGACAGTAAGGCAATAAAGATCAAATTGATTACTAGTATGCTAGTCAATCAAGCTTCGACAAAAATGAAATCATAAGTAATATAATAACAAAGTAGTTTAATTGATGGAAAGTCATTAATATCAAATTAACTAAACAAAAACTAAGTCCACTCACTGTTATAAAGTTCCTGCATGTCCTTTCTTCTTTCTCCTCTATTATATAACTTCACTCGCAGCCGTTCTCGACACCAATACTGTTTCTTCTTCTTCTTCTTCTTCTTCTTCTTCTTCTTCTTGCCAACCTCTGCAACTACTATTATTTGCACTGCTTCTTCTTCCTCAATTCTGGTCGCCGCCACTCTCCCTCTTTTATCTTTTTTTTCTTTTCTTTTCGTAATGGGTTTCCAATCAATAGCTCGTGTATATATAGACATCGATCTAATTGAAGTCGGTTAATCTAACAATTATTAATGAATCCAAATCTGATCTGATCGTGTTTCCGAACTTCATAAGCAAAAACTGTTCGTGGGTTATAGTTCTCCATTCCTTGGTTTATTAAACCATAGTCCCTCCAATTTATACTAATTATTAATAAACCCTTGACCCAGGGACTTGCATTTAATTAATTTATAACTTAAAATTGAATTTAAATAAGCATTAAAATGGGGTTTTACATTTATGCACACCTCAAAGGAAGCTCGGCCTCGAGATTCATCAAACTACTATAATCAAGAACAAGTTATAAACAATTAGAAATACAATATACCATTATGATAAACATACTACTCGATATAAAAATCACTTGAGCTCACACTGAACCAACGAATACAATCACTATTGACTTATAACCAAGACCACTCAATCATCACCCACAACCTCTCATAAACTTGTATTGGGTTGATCAGTCCCAATACAATTCACAGAAGCATATTGATGTGATTCTAACCACTAAAAAAAATATACAGAGAAATGAGAACGAATAAAATCATAACAACAAGATCTATATGTGTATACGTAGTATACACACCTCAAAAGGTCAACCTAGTAACTCACAAGCATAGAGTATTCGGTGTGTGCATACACACCTCAAAAGGTCAACCTAGTAACTCACAAGCATAGAGTATTCGGTGTGTGGATACACACCTCAAAGAACATACGTATCCATAAAAGCAAAAAACTAATTTAACAACGAGATGTTCAATATTGACATGGTTTCATATTTCTATAACAAATATAACCTCTATTGCACAACAATAAATAAATGAAAATCGGTATCTCAAGGCAAATCTGTTAGTGTGTGCTTTAACTTCCAAAATTTCAGAAATAAATATTTTTAAAAATAATTTTCTTAAAATCAAAAATGTTTGGGTACTACACATGCATAACGACATAAAAGAAGTCGAACCGACAATTGCAACAAATAGTGTGTACAGTACTGTAACGAATATAACTTCTAAACACTTTAAAATATAGAGTTCTTATTAAACTAATTGAATATATACTCCTAACAAGTAAATCATGTAAACAACTTCATATACCAAAGAATAGAAAATAATCCACATTTTTAATAAATCCAAGCTTACATTATATACATGTACATATGTCCTCAAGATGTTATACATATATCTCTTTTGATCAATTAATGAAATTTTTGACATTAAGATAACAAATGATCTATAAGTTAAAAAGAAACAAAGAAAGCAAATCAAATATATATATTTTGTTTCATATACCTCATGATGTCATACATGAAATTACTCAAGTCGCAGTGGCTACTCATTCAAAACTTAATTATCAAACAATCGAAACTCGATACACGATCATTACTTATTCTCGTACGCAACTAGTAAGAAGAAAAAAAAATCATACAATATGTGTCTTAACTGATACTCCCCTATTAATATAGTTTTTAATATCTTATTCTTTCTAACCACAATAATACAAATGACAACCTAATCACACATCAAATCTAGTAATTTATTTGGAATCTAACCATCATTATCAACATGTATGATCATTACATTTTATGTAATTCAAGTAAATAAGTCTCCCACAATATTCAACAATGCTAGAGCCATTAATACATATTTGCTAATGTAATCATAGATTCTTTATCTTGTAATAAAACTGTTATACACGTAGAAAATGCTAAAGTTAAGAATAGAAGTAAGAAATATATAATATTTGAACACAACCAAAACAAACATATATAAAAGCTACTGAAAAAATTTGATTCAAAAATAATATTTACAAGGTGTCCGTTTGATTGCTCAAAGCATGATATATCACATCAATCGTTACTCATAGTGCATTACCTTAAACTATTTATTATTTTAGAACTACTAATCCATTTAAGCTGAAATTCTGTAACAAGTAAGAGAACACATAGAGAAAACTATCATAAAAGTTTTGAAGCAGAATAACAGAGGAAAATATATTTTACAATGGTTTGAGCCTATATGTAGTAGTTTAGAAAAAAAATGTAACAAAGGTATACAAAATAGTTTTGTTCTCTCTAACCAAACATTAGAACGTTTTGAACTTTTTATATAATGGACAATAGTCTTCATGAAGTATGTATTAAAATTTTCAAGAATTTGTGATAATTGTAAGATTGATTTTTAACTCAATTCCTGTATTAATTCAAAAGTCTCATAAAAACTCATATGTATAAAACAATTTCGCATTAAAAGTATCATGCAAACGACTATAGTGATCTTTCATCAGGTAAGCATTATATCATATTAATTACGAACATTCAAACGACTCATTTTACCCACTACAACCATATATCTATAATAACTGCACATGATCTCAAAAGACAAGTTATATCTGCATAACAATGATAACAAACTCTACTACATATCAAGAAAAACTCTATAAAAAAGAGATAGAAACAGAATCTCAACTAACGATATATAGCATAACTTTATTGTACCTATTATCAAAGGATCAAATATTTGCCATATCATCAATTCTACTCACCCAAAATTTAATATTATCTAAAGAATTCAAAGATAAAAAGAATCGCTTCCTAGAGAATTTAAGATCAAAAGTTTTTCATCTAGATTTCTGAACTATGGTACTACAAGTCTGTTCTCGGTTGCATACAATTAAAATTTACATTGGAAAAACATATATCAGATGAATCAAACAAAAATTAACCCTTCTCGGTGGCATCTAAGAGTTACACATAGTACGAGTAAGATTCTTTTAAATAATAAACAAAATGATGATCTATGAACTCAAACCAAATTTAATCTGTAAACTAAGATTATCCATGAGACATTCAAGGTTACACTTCAACAAACACATTAACCATACTTCAAAATACACAGAACAAGTCAATGGTGTATGCGAAGTATACACAGCTCAAAAGAATCTACCTAATTATATAACAAAATCAAATCACATCATCAATCATAACTTTTAAAGAAACAAACAATCGTAGTCTGAAACATAAAATATTTCTCAAACATGACAAACAAAGCACACGTCAAAATCAAAATCAAATAGAAATCTCAAGTACATAAAACATACGAATGCCCAAATCCACATTCCGAGGACAACCTAGACCGCACTGGTCTAAGTGAACCTAGCGCTCTGATACCAAGAAATGTCACGACCCAAATTTAAAAAATAAAATAAAATAAACTCAGGCCGCAACAATTTCTAACTCAAAAACCAGATCCAACAAAAATATTAAATAAAATTCAATAAAAAATCCAAACGATAAAAGTACACCTGATTCCATCCTATTATACCACATAACTTACGCCAACAAAATAAATGAATGAAACATCTAAAGATCTCTACTGGTCCCGACAAGCGTTCTGTCACAGCTCCATAGCTCTAACCTCTCCTGCCTGCATTCCAAATGGAATTCCAAATGGAACACACCCACGTGCAAAACAAAGCAACATGGATCAGCATAAAAGCTGGTATGAGTAAACAAGGGGGAAATCTATTCCCACAAAATAACATAATAAATATAAAGTTCCAACATATTATTAACAACATAATTAACCTTCAAGAACAATTCTTCCATGCTAAGACAATAAGCATACGCCAAAAACCATATCAATTCCATTATATATAAACTCTTTATCCATTATTTAATCACATGCTTAGTCCCATTATTTAGTCACATGCTTAGTCCCATTACAAGAATATCAAAGGTGAGGTAATACTTCCAATTTATATATTTAGGGTGCGTTAAATTTGATTATCTAGTATTTCACTATTTGTCGACAAATGTCGATTCCATTTAAGGGTTTTTTCTTTTGTTTTTTATTTTTTTACGAAATTCATTGAAAGTTTTGGACTCTAAATTATTTAAAGACATTCCAAATAGTGTAGAAGAACGTTATAATAAGGATATGTAAACTTCATAATGCACTACTAATAAATGTGAATTTTAAGTGTTGTGATTTTTTGGTGTGTGATTTATTAGACAAATAATACACTACCACAGGTTGGTCTAGTTAATCACTAGGATTTATTTATTGTTAGTTTTTTTGGAAGCTATTTTTGGACAAACCAGAGTACTGGATCTACTGAGTTGGTGATCGAACCTTCATCATCATTCATTGTTCCTAACAGAAATGTATCCGTTCATAAGGTGACTAATTTTGACGAGTTGATTAGGTCTTCATTACCAAACGCGTCTTCCAATCACGATAGGATGGTTAATCTATAAATTCCCAATTCTGGGGCAATCATCCATGAAGCTTTGTTGAAGGAGGCAATTGCGTTATCCGGTAAGAAAACAACAGGAAGAAAGAAGATCGTTATCGAAAAGATTGAGATACCTAAATACTTGCAAGTACCATTTTCTAAAAGAACTAATGGAATTTTTAAGAAGGCTACCGAGTTGGCTTTCCTTTGTGGAGCTCATCCATTTGTTCTCATCTTTTCTCCAAGTGGTAAGCCGCACGTGTTTGTACACCCGAGTGTTGATGTAATAGTTATAAATGTGCAGGTTTAGATGGGCTTGCTCGTTGTTACAATGAATTAAATGATCAGGTAGAAGTGGTTGAAAAACGACGTTGTGAAAAAAAGAATGATAATACAAAAGCCCGCAATACTCTTTGATTACATGTACATTAGAAGAGTTGAATTGTTGAAAGATTGAGAATCTTTGAACAATCAGCCTGCAGGGTATTCTAACTCCTTAGCACCTGAGGCAATGGTTCCATACGAGAGTACTGAATCTACTGAGTTGGTCAGGGAACCTTCATCATCATTCATTGTTCCTAACAGAAATGTACCGGTTCATAAAGTGACTAATTTTGACGAGTTGATTAGGTCTTCATTACCAAACGCGTCTTCCAATCACGATGGGATGGTTAATCTATCAATTCTCAATTCTGGGGCAATCATCTATGAAGTTGTGTTGAAAGAGGCAATTGCGTCATCCCTACCTTTTGTGCCACCCAAGATAAATGGCTTTGGTATGTTGAACCAATTTCCAGGATCTGAAGAAGACGATGCCGAGAGGCTCTACAAGGATTCATTTTCACACATGAATCAGAGCTAGTCATTTTTACTGAATATCAAATGTAAGGTAATACTTCGAATTTATATATTTAGGGTGCGTTAAATTTGATTCTCTAGTATTCAACTATTTGACGACAAATGTTGATTCCATTTAAGGGTTTTTTCTTTTTTAATTTCTTTTTAATTTTTTTACGAAATTCATTGAAATTTTTTCGACTTTAACTTATTTAAAGATATTCCAAATAGTTTAGAAGGATGCTAAAATAAGAATATATAAACTTCATAATGCACTACTAATAAATGTGAATTTTATCTGTTATGATTTTTGTTGGAAATGTTTTTGAGTGGTCAAAACATTTGTATATGAATGAGAAATTAAAGTCCTAAGTTATCCACGATCATGGGTAACTTGTGTTATAGTAGATAAATATGTATGTATTTCACATACATTGTATTTAGTCCAATCCATCCCAATGGGTGTGTCTTTTCTCAATAGACACATACTTTGTAGACACTCATTCCCAATGGGTGTGTATGTTCCCAACAGATGTGTACATTGTATTCGGTCATAGTGTCTATTCAAATATACATTGAATAGACATGTGCCTTTTCGAAAAGGTATCTTTCCTACTATATAAGTGTGTCTTGTGTTTGTAGTCAAATCACTTTTTCAATGAATTGTTTTTCCATCTTCTAGTGTCTGTGTCTTGTCATGGGAGAGTATAACAAAGAATTGGTTCACCGTATTTTATGCGTTTGAAGTGCTGCTATGCTAAGAAGGATAGATCGTTGTATCCTGGGAGACAGTCCGCCATTGATAAACCCATCCAAAAGGGTGTGTCTTTTCCCAATAGACACATACTTTGTAGACACTTATTCCGAATAGGTGTGTGATCGGACCTCAAAAGTGTATATTTATCCCCCGAATAACACCTTGTTTGTCTAGCACTTAGCTTATATTATTGTATTATATTTATTGATTAGTGCATTCTTATCTTTATGTAGGTTTTATGAGCCGAAATGCGAATATTGTGCAAAAGCCCGCAAAAAGTCGAGAAAAGCAAGCAAAGAGGTATTATTTGCACAAGAGAAGAAGAATGGATATTTGCACCCGCAAAATCTGCTAAGGGAACCCCGCAGTCAACTCTGGTCAAATATGTTGAGTTGACTTTTTGGTCAACTTTGACTTTGGTTGACTTTTCGGTCAACTGTTGACTTCTGAAGACTTTGGGTCAAATCTGTTGACTCACGTGGACCGGAGTTCCTATTTTGGGTCTTGATCTTATAAAGGCTCTACAAGGAGAACCAGAAGTCCGATTGGGGCCCATGACATATCAAAC
The DNA here is from genome assembly GCA_023053565.1 of Aquilegia eximia. Classification (NCBI taxonomy): domain Eukaryota; kingdom Viridiplantae; phylum Streptophyta; class Magnoliopsida; order Ranunculales; family Ranunculaceae; genus Aquilegia; species Aquilegia eximia. Next base: position 19,370,998 of record JALIGU010000003.1, read on the forward strand.
TGAAGGTCTTGGCCCAAGCTACAATTCTAGCCTAAGAGGATTAAGTTTTGCTGATTGCCTAATCCCTCTAGGAGACCAACAGCAGCAGCCACGAATTTGATCAAGTTTGGAAGTCTTTGCATGCAAGTATTCCATTATGTAATGATATATAAGAGAAGTTGTAACTAGGGTTTATCTATCTAGAGTTCATCTTTTAGATCTTGATCTTATAGCCTCCACTTGAAGATCAACTTTTGTATTCAATTCAATCAATATCAATCCATGAATTCTTTTATGATGTTCTTTGATTTAATTATTTGTTCTTTTTGTATGAGTAGCTAAATCATCATGGGAGGAAGGTGGAAACTTTCTAGGTGATGTAAAAGTATTATGTTGTTTCTTCTTATTCATTGTGATTTAAGGTTCTTAATGTTTACTTATCTCTAATTCGCGATATGAGGTAAGTATGAATATTTGTATGCTATTGTATCCATGGTGTTAAAATATTATTGTTAGAATTTAGAGAAACCTAGTTTTGATAATAGTATTATATTTATTGTAGATGTGTAGTGAAATAGCTGAGAGGTGACTACTGCATGTTTGTAATATTTATCTTTTATTGGAACCCTTTCATAATTAAATTCAATAGCTGAGAGGTGAGGATTTTATTGTGAATAATATGTGGAGTTAATTATATTCAATAACTGAGAGGTGAGGATTTGATTAATGAAGCATATTCAATAGCATGCATAATAGAATCCCGTTTTAATTAGATTCAATAGCTGAGAGGTGAGGATTTGATTATTATTGGTATTAATAACTAATAGAAATAGCTTAGAGGTGACTTGTTAGTTGTTATAGATTGAATATGAAGAACAACATGATATAATTGCATAACCTAGATTGTGGAAACCTACTAATCCCCCTATGTCATCATATTATCTTCTTTTCCATATCTTTCATATTCTTAAGTTAGGTTTAATTATTATTTGAAACTGGCACGAAGTGGTTTGACATCAATTTTGTGACAAAGTGTCTTTGGTTATCTCGCCTTGAATTCATTGTTAGGAAAACCAAGATGTACGCATGGTCGTCTCGTGTCCTTGTGTCTCTTAGGTCTGTCTAGGGAAAGTTATTGGGTTCTGGACGTACGTACCGAGTTAGGACGTACGTACGTTCACTGAAGCAGAGAACTTCTTTTGGTCAGGACGTACGTACGCAGTTAGAACGTTCGTACGTCCAAGTAGGCAGCAGACGTGTTTTCGTATGGAGACGTACGTACCGAGTTAGAGCGTTCGTACGTCATGTTAGGCAGCAGGCTTATTTTTGTGTAGCGACGTTCGAACGTCATATCGACGTACGAACGTCCAAAGTCGGTTTACACAGTTTCGGCCCATTTTTCTAGGTTTTCAACCCTAAGTATAAATAGGGTTTCTCTTCCATAGAACAAGACAGTTCTTTGGCCGTCCAATTCACCTCTTGTTTCTTGGAGTTTGTTTAGGTTTTGGTTTAGGTGGTTTTGGTGATTGAACTCATCTTCTTCTTCCCCATTCATCTTCTTCTTCATTATTGTTTATATTGATTTAGCTTCGAGTCTTCTTGTGTGTTCATCAAGAAGTCGAGTATCCTTGTGTGTTCATCAAGGAACTCTGGTGTAAGCTTGTTACATAGATCGGCTTCGAGTCTTCTTGTGTGTTCATCAAGAAGTCGAGTGTCTTGTGCGTACATCAAGGTGCTCTGGTGAAGTCAAGGTGTTAGAGATAACCAGGAGTATCAACTCGCAGTGAGTGCAGGTAGTTGATAGGTTTGTACATCTCTTTTCATCTAGTGGATTATTTGTTGTCGAGAGGACAACCGTGGACGTTTCCCATATTGGGTTTTACCACGTTAAAAATTTCTGTGTGTTATTTACTTTCTGCATATCGTTTAAGTTGTTTGAATATTGAACTGTTAGATTAGCACTATTTGTAGTTTCTCAATTGGTATCAGTCGCTGGGGGCTGGTTAAGGAGCGTCAAGGCTCACGCTAACGATCCTATGAGTGCAATGATGGTTCATGAGTCTGGTCATAATAATTTTATTGCTAAATCGTCTAAATCTACAAAACCAAAATCTGATTTTGAAAAGGATGATAATTTGTATGTTGTTAGCAATAGTGATTGGGCTCTTCTTTACAGACTTTCTGCAAAAGAATGTGAAAGATTACAAAAAGCTAATATTGATTTGCAGGAAAAATTTAATAAAGCTAATTGTAATGTGTCTACTATTTCTGATAATGTTTGTTTTGAAGATAATGGTGTTTTGCAGACTAAAGTTGATTCTCTAGAACAACGACTCAGACATTGTGCAGAGGACTATATGCTTCAAGGGGAAGTTTATGAATCCAAAATTGAAAATTTGGAAAAGGCTAATCTTTCTTTGCAGGATAAAATTGAGATTCTTGAAAAACAGATTTCTTGTGCAGCAGATGATACAATTTCTATTTCTCAATTATTTGACAAAGAAAAACTTGACTTGTTATGTAGAATTGCAGCTTTAGAGAAGGTCAATCAGGAGGTCGATGAGAAATACAAATCTCTATTGGTGGAGTATGAGGTAACAAAGAACGATTTAACGTCTACTCAACTCCAATTGCAGGTCTTGGACAAAACTAGATTTGATTCTCCTATTGATAGTTCTACTAGTTCATCTAGTGTGATTACTCTTGCAAAATCTACTAGTTTGTCTGCCCTTTTGCCTACCCCACCTATTGAGACTAGACTTAATACTAATACTTTTCAGCATGTTTCTGGGAAAAAGTTTAAGTCTAAGGCTAATGGTACTGGTGTTTTTGCTGGTAAGACATCTTGTTCTCATAGTGGAGGTACAGGTCTTGTCAAGGCACCATGTCACAAATACAATGGTGACATACATGTTTCATCTTCTACTACCACATCTTCTTATAAGAATTCTTTGAGTAAGTCTAATGTTTTTCATTGTTCTTATTGTGGTAGAGTTGGTCATTTGGATAGCTTTTGTTGGGATTTTAATCAACATGTTAAATGTTATTCTCATGTTCATTCTAATTATAATCTTGTTGATTCTTATGTTCCTTCTTGTGCGTTTTCTAGACCTTGGAATTCTAATGTCTATTGTCATAGGTTTAAGAAAAATAGGTATTCCAACAAAAGGAAGTCTAAGACTAAGGTGGAATTAGTTAAGGACAAGTGTATTGCAAAGCGTGTTAAGGGAAAATCTCATATCATTTCACCTCCCAAGGTGTGCACGCCTAGTGTTAAACAAGTATGGGTAAGAAAGGATAAGTTGAAGGTTTTTCTGGACTTGCAAAGGTCTGGTGGTGTCCCATATTTGGGATGATGTGGCTTGTTTCTAGCCTTGTGTTATTTGAATTGCATATTTCTCTAACCACATAGGCTATTTGTTTGGTGTTTCTACTTTTTATGCTTTGCTTGTTTAGCTTGCAGATCATGTTGCATGTCTGAATACATTGTTAATAAAAAAAAAAGGGTTGTTGGTTATTCCTTCTATTTTTTGTTTTATTTATTTATTCCATGTATGTGTTGTTGGATGCATCTTTTCTGAGATATTGGTTTAATTCAATTGTCTTAAATAAGTTGCAATATGTTTGGGTATTTTCTCTTTCTGAACTCTTAAGTATGTTTTGGTATGTATCATGCATTTTTCCTCGCTTGTTTGCACAGTGCACGGCATGCTTGCATGATGGGAGTTTTTGGAAACCACTTACATATTCTTTGAGCTCATAGAACTTCTCTATCTCTCGAGTATTTATGTGATCTTGAGCTATCTCTCCTTTGTTTTGGTTAATGTTCATCTTGTTGTTCGTGTTATTGAGCATTCTTATCTTCCTATTACAACTCTTGTTAGTGGTCAATGACTCACTTTATCCCCAGCCATTTGATTGTCTTTGAAGCAATATCAGTTGGCTAAGAACCCGTTGGGGTTGTGAGGGTCATGCTCTGACGGATGCACTCAAGAGATGTTAGTTCTTGTGTTGCACGTTATCATGGTATTGCACTTCTTGAGTTTGTGTTTGTCAAAAAGATGTAGGCTACACCCTACCCTCGTGTATTTGAAAAGATGGAGGCAAAAATCCCTCCCACGCGGGAATGACATTAGAGTGATGTAGACTAAACTCCACCACATGCGGCAAAATAAAAATCCAAGCGCATATTCATTTTTTTTTATGTAAGGCATACAAAGTTTATATTCCTTTGCCTGTTTAATGTCTTGGTTTTCATTTGAAAGATCATATTTTTATTCGTTTGCCTTCTACTCATAACGTTTGTTTCAAAGGGGGTTGAAGTTTGTTTCTTCTATGCTCACTTACTAGTCGTATGTCTCTTGTTGATGGTTCTATATTCTAGGTCTTCAAAGGGTGTGTTCTAGTGGTGAAATTTCTCTCTCTTTATGCATTGCATTGCATCTACACACACCGAGGTTTAGTTTATGATGCACTTCAATTCCCTTATTTGTTCAATCTTTTGTTTATCCCCATATATTGCCTCTTATTTTTGTACGGATTGGGATTGGCTACTGTTTGGAAGTTCATGATGTGTTCCTCTTCACTTCTATGGTACATCGGTTATTTTCCTTTTATCTTCTTATTATGGTTTGTGTTGTTAGTTATTAGGTTTGTTTTTCTGCTATTAAAGTTAGTCCTTAAGGTTAGTCTTCTCATGGTTGGATATGGGTTGTTAGTTTTGTCGTTAAAATTGATTCTTAGATATGGTGCAGCCTCTATTTGCTATTGTTTGTGTTTGGTTCTTCATTATCCTAGTCTAACAAGTTTAGTGTGATTCTCATTGCTTGGTTGTTATCGTGTGCACACTTCATGATTCTGCACACCATGTGTTCGATAAAATGTCTACATGGGTATTCTCACATTTCTTGTGCTAGGTTCGCCATTTCTCTTACATTTGTTAGTTTAGTTAATGTTGTGTTTATGCAGGACATGCCTCCTAAGCGCGCTCGGACTACTCCCACCAAAGAAACACCCGGTTCCAAGGGTGCTTCGTCATCGGGCACACGTCCTCCTCGTGCTTAAAGGAGTAGAGGCGCCATTCCTTTGGATTCTTGTAGATGTTCTTGCTGAAAGTGTTTATGGCTTACTCTATTTTGGTTCTATTCCTTGATAATTCTTTTCAGTCGGTGTTTCATTGACATACTAAGGTCAGATTGTTAGTATTATTTGGTTTTACACTTCATGCTTTCTTTCTTTGTCATTGGATCACATGTGTTTGATGTGATTTCTCAAGGTAATAGTTCTCAATTTGTTTCAAGAAGGCTACAAGGTATGCATAAGCATGTTTTTGTGATGAAATCATGTTATTGGTGTATTCGGTTGTCATGATTTATATTGATTCATGTTTTTCTCATAGGTTCTCATCATACTTTTCTACGTTGGGCTAATATTCTTGAATTACCTTGTTGGCTAGCTGGTGTTTGATTAAATGCTTATGAGACTTGCCTATCCGCTTATTGTTGCTTCTTGTGCCTGGTTGATCCTATTTTTTCCTGCAATAGGTTTGATTAGATGTGTTCTTGGTAGTCTTCCACAATAATCCTCATGCAATGGTTTTGGGCTACCACTGTTCTACTTTGGGATGCATATGCTCAGTTTGGTCATCTATTGTTAGCAATTCTCTTCTATTGACTCTCTAATCTTTCTGACAATGTATGGCATGTCATCGGAGTCTTAGTGTTCTGGCAGGAAATTTGCTCTGAAGTTAGATTGTTGTTCGGTGACTTGGTGACATCGATAATCCTTGCTCATTCTTCAGTTACAGCATTTTTTATGAGCTTGATGATTGCTTATCTTGTTTGGCATATGTTGAACTAATTTTTGGGTTTCACTAGGGGTGGGCTTACAGGTTTATTCCTTTTATGTCTCTATTTCGTTGTGTTTGGGATAATATTTTCTTCTCCTTGTTTATAAGATTCTCTAATTCTTTTTTTTTGTGGTTGAATGAGTTGTTTCAGGAACATGTACAGATTGGATTTCCCCATGGATTCTCAATGGATTTTATTATACTTTACGTATCTCTTCCTGCAGATACTCATATTCCTGTAGTTTTGTCATGGGATATTGTTGGATGTGTCTAATATGCATGGTTTCCCTATTCTCTTTCATATCTCCTACTAACTATTGTTTATCTCTTCTTCTTTCTCTTTTCGCATATTCTTTTTCTTGCACATTTCTCACAGGTTTGACTATTTGGTTCTTGGTCATTATTGTACTTTCCCCATTTCATCAGGTATGGTATTTCTTCCTTTTTGTTTGTTTGATCTTTTTCTCTAGATAACTTGCTACTATGAAGTCGTTTCTCTGGAATCTATCTCAGGTGGTTATGGTCGGTTGTTTAAAGTGATATTCTAGTGAATCATTTGTTCCGATTGTTGGTGTCCTGACTCTTTCTTCTATGTATAGGTTTCTCTTAGTTTCTCTTTACTCTCTTCTACCCTTGTATGCTTGGTTCTTTGTGTGTTTCAAATACCCTTATTTGGTTTGTTTGTTCTAGGTGCATCTTTCTCATATGCATTGCATTTAGGTGAAGATTTTGTTCAGGGGGAGAATTCTTTGTATTGACATCGTGTTAACAAGTGTTTATGTTATGGCTTCCGTTGCATATCCTTTTTGTTGTTCACATGATTGTTCTCTTTCTTTTCTTCTTTACTCTTATTTGTTATGGTTTGGTATTTTTTTTCTTTTCTCTTTCTTTTGTTACCTTGCTTCATTTGTGACAAAAAGGGGGAGATTTATGACTCTAATACTAACAACTTCTTCTTCTTTGTTAGTGTATTTTTGGGTCATGTTTCAGGTATACTACATGTATGGGGGAGTGAACACGTATGGGGGAGTGAACGTGTTGATGATTTTAGAAGTTATATTGTTATGGGGGAGTTCGAGTGCCAAACATATTTTGGAGCTCATGAAGTATGGGGGAGTTGCTCGAAGGAACTTCTGTTGAATCTTTGATTGCTTCCGTTCGATCTCTGATGGTTAAAGCATCTTCCTAAAGCTGGATAACAAGAATTGGTGACTTGTTATGTGTTTCTATTTTGAGTGTTTTTGTAGGCATGTTTTATAAATGCCATGGTTTGGGATTGTAAGCACGTTTTATAAGTGCTATTAGAGTCATAGGTTTTTGTCACAAAATCAATGTCAAAGGGGGAGATTGAAACTGGCACGAAGTGGTTTGACATCAATTTTGTGACAAAGTGTCTTTGGTTATCTCGCCTTGAATTCATTGTTAGGAAAACCAAGATGTACGCATGGTCGTCTCGTGTCCTTGTGTCTCTTAGGTCTGTCTAGGGAAAGTTATTGGGTTCTGGACGTACGTACCGAGTTAGGACGTACGTACGTTCACTGAAGCAGAGAACTTCTTTTGGTCAGGACGTACGTACGCAGTTAGAACGTTCGTACGTCCAAGTAGGCAGCAGACGTGTTTTCGTATGGAGACGTACGTACCGAGTTAGAGCGTTCGTACGTCATGTTAGGCAGCAGGCTTATTTTTGTGTAGCGACGTTCGAACGTCATATCGACGTACGAACGTCCAAAGTCGGTTTGCACAGTTTCGGCCCATTTTTCTAGGTTTTCAACCCTAAGTATAAATAGGGTTTCTCTTCCATAGAACAAGACAGTTCTTTGGCCGTCCAATTCACCTCTTGTTTCTTGGAGTTTGTTTAGGTTTTGGTTTAGGTGGTTTTGGTGATTGAACTCATCTTCTTCTTCCCCATTCATCTTCTTCTTCATTATTGTTTATATTGATTTAGCTTCGAGTCTTCTTGTGTGTTCATCAAGAAGTCGAGTATCCTTGTGTGTTCATCAAGGAACTCTGGTGTAAGCTTGTTACATAGATCGGCTTCGAGTCTTCTTGTGTGTTCATCAAGAAGTCGAGTGTCTTGTGCGTACATCAAGGTGCTCTGGTGAAGTCAAGGTGTTAGAGATAACCAGGAGTATCAACTCGCAGTGAGTGCAGGTAGTTGATAGGTTTGTACATCTCTTTTCATCTAGTGGATTATTTGTTGTCGAGAGGACAACCGTGGACGTTTCCCATATTGGGTTTTACCACGTTAAAAATTTCTGTGTGTTATTTACTTTCTGCATATCGTTTAAGTTGTTTGAATATTGAACTGTTAGATTAGCACTATTTGTAGTTTCTCATTATTTATTGCCTGTAGGAAGTAGAATCAATTCTTCAACTATTATTATTGATTCATTGATGTTTCTTAATTATTGTTCTTAATTGTGTTTGAGCTAAGATCTCCCCCTCTGAAGTGGGTACGACCCTTGCTTGTTACTTGTCTACTTTGATCTTCAATTTATACAGGCACAAGAAGGAAAATCTCTTAATCTAATCTTTTGATACACAAGAAGCGTATATCAAAATGGCGCCGTTGCTGCTCTAAGGAATGGAGTTCATTCAAGCACAAAAGAGAATAGTTGTTTGGGACATCATCCCACTTCTATCCCTCCCACCCTTCAATTTTTAATTTTTTTTAATTATTATTTTTAAATGTCTAGTTACTTAGTCCTCTTATTGATCTTGCAGTGAAAACGGATCTTAAAAAGCTCGAAAAACAGAGTAGATATCAAAGTTTGAAGGAAGGCGCGCATTCAGAATTTTTTTTTTCTCTGAAGTTACTGTTCCGAAGTGGGCTTGACCTCGAGTCGAGATCACTTTGGTCATTAACAATCTCGAGTCGAGTTTTCGGCAGAAATTTGGCCCGGTTTTGCGTGAATTCTCTAGAACGATCCAGGACTCCTTTTCGGCTGAAATCTTTACTGTTGAAAGATTTCGGGGTGATTTACTTGACCTAAATATTTCGGAATTTTTGGAGCAGCGGAAGTTATTTAAACTTTCGTCCAAAGACGGGAAGTTGTGCTGAAATTACTGAACAGGCACTTCCAGGCAGGGAATTTGCTCATTTTGGGTGATTTTTCCAGGACGCTCCAGAACTCCACATTAGCTAAAGTTTTTACTGTTGAGAGATCGTGAGGTTAACTAGGTAGTCTATTGTTTTCAGTATTTTTAAGGACTTCTAAGTTATTTAATTATTCGATCCACGAAGGGGTCGCGGTTGTAATATTTTTAAAGTAGGTGTTGCTAGGATTTTTATTATTGTGTGTTCTAAGTGGGTAGTAGAGCAAGGTTGTGGAGCTAGCCTTGGGTCTACTAAGTAATGACTCCTAAGGACGATTGAAACCCAAGGAGCGGTTTCCCCTTAGTCGACTTCAACTCGTCTTCTCCCCACATTTGTGCGCTTGTTTGGCAATTTTACTTTTTAGCACAAAGTGGGAGGTAAGCATTTTCTCAACCCTCCCCGAATCCCCTGCAAGAGGAGTTTCTGTAATGATTAGCATGACCTTGATTGTTGCTTGATTTCAATTTCTGTTTTTACTTGTTAAACCGGGACTGCAAGGGGGACCTGGCCTATAAGTGAAACCTAAATATCAATTGATTGCTATATCCTAAGCCTTAAAATTGAATCAACTAAAGCCATGTTATCATGATGTTCTCATTGAAACTTTGACGGATACTTCAACTATTACTGTTTGGTTTTTCTTTAATTGGAGCACAAGTCAGGAATTGGGTCAGGAACCCCTACAGATTTATCTGTAGAATCAATTGTGGTTATTTAATTAAGGAATGTGTTTAGGCACGGAAAACCTCCCACATTGGTTATTAGCTGCTTGACTCTCAAGAGAAGGAGAATCACTCACGAAACTTGGAGAGAACTCATTGACTTGGGTGAACACAAAATAGAATCAGTTTTTGAGCCCCTTGTTAGATGCTTTTGAATCGTTAGGACTTTTGTGGCATATGTAATGCGCATGTTGCATGCATCTTAGATCAGGTAAAATCTTGTCCAAACCAACAATCTACACAAAGAGCACAATCACGGACCTCTCTACTTCTCTTGAGGAAGAGTTTAACAATTCAATCTCCCTACCTTCTGAAGAAGAGTTCAACAACTCAACTTTACTTTCTGAAGTACATCCTACACCTATGGCTCAAGAAGCTACCCTTCGGGATTACTTTTCACCTTTGGCCACAAGACCACCTACTTGCATTGTCTTACCCGAGACACATGCAGATTGCTATGGCATACGCCCACAGATTGTGGGCATGTTGCCTAAGTTCCATGGACTTCCAAGGGAAGATCCATATCAGCACCTCAATAAGTTTCTGACCGTTCTTCACACTTTTAGGGAGAAACATCTATCTGAGGAGGAAGTTAGCCTAAGAATGATTCCATTCTCTCTTGAGGATAAAGCATATCATTGGTTACATAGTCTTCCTCCTAATTCTATTGTCAGTTGGGCTCAACTAAGTAAGAAGTTCTTGACCAAATTATTTCCTATCACTAGAACTAATGACATAGTTGATGCCATAAGAAGTTTTAGGCAAAAAGAGAGTGAGGTATTCTTTGATTCATAGGAGAGATTTCATGATCTACTTCTTCAATGTCCACACCACAAAGTCGATGACAATGAAAAAGTTAGAATTTTATATAGGAGCCTTAATACTCAAATTAGGAGCACAGTTGATAACATGAGTGTTGGAGATTTCCTTGACTGCTCCACCACCAAGGCCTTAGCTTTCCTTGAAAAGATTGCTAATAATAGCAAACATTGGGATATACCAGGACATACCCCGAAAAACACTACCCTAGACTCTAATGATAAACCTAGAGGCATGTATGATGTCAAACCTGACTCTGAGCTTAAAAATTTACTTCAAGGTTTAACTAAACAGGTAGCAGCACTTGGCGTATCCTTAAATTCTCCATCAACTGTTATGAGTGCCTCCACTCTTTCATGCGATGCTTGTCATGACCAAACCCACACTGCTGAATTTTGCCCTCTCCTAACGAATCCACCAGAAACTGAGGATGCCTGTGCGTTTAATTACGCAAGGAGAACCAACTTTACTAAGGGCAATGCCACGTACCCATACATGGACCGCTCCAACTTTTCTTATTCTAATGATCATCATGCGGGTCCAACTGGTTTTAACAACTCTTATGCGCAACGTAGCAATGCCACGTATGGTGGTCACTCTGACAATAAGAACAGGGCACCGGTCCCCCCTTACTTGAACAATACTCATCCTATGAGTGGTTCCAGGGACCGCATGTCAGATAATCAATCTACCCAACCTAAATCCTCTCTTGAGGATGTGCTTGCACGTTTCATTCAATAGACCCAGACGTCTATTGAGTCAAATGCCCAAGCCATCCAGAGAATTAAACAAAAACTTGATGAAAGAGGTAGATTTCTGGGACAGTCCATCCCGAACCCCAAAGGCAAGGAAGTTGCCTTGGTGACGGAAACTGCAAATCCGTCTACCTCTGTACCAATTGCTGAAGTAAAATCGGTTTCCACCCTTAGGTTAGGAAAACAGGTTGATAATCAAATTAATTATACACCGAGTCCCAACATTGTGACCCCGGATACATCTGCACCTGTTGCCCCACCTAAACCTTCGACCAATGAGGCGACCACCTCTAAATCGAAGAAGACTGCCCGTGAGATCATGGATCCTCCACGAATTTACAACCCACCAGTACCTTACCCCAGAGACTCACAAGGTCTCTAAAGGAAGTCCAAGCAGAGGAAGCACTAGATGTGTTCAAACAGATAAATATTAATATACCTTTCTTCACGGCTATTAAACAGATACCTTCCTATGCTAAGGTCTTGAAAGACTTGTGCACCGCCAAGAGAAAAACAAATGTGCCTAAAAACGCATTTGTGGCGGAGGAATTCTCTGCACTTGTCCAACATAATGTTGTGGTAAAATATAAGGACCCTGGAAAACCGACCATACCCTGCAAGTTTGGTGATAAGTTCATGGGTAGAGCTTTGTTAGACTTAGGAGCGAGTTGTAATCTCTTGCCTTATTCCTTATACCTTAGCCTAGGTTTAACATACATGGAACCCACGAAAATGTCTTTACAACTGGCCGATAGATCTTTGAAAGTATCTAGGGGTATAGTAGAGGACCTATTAGTTAAAGTGTCAGACTTTTACTATCCTGTAGACTTTGTGGTGTTGGATACTGAACCTAGTGCCGATGATTTGGTACCCATCATCCTTGGCCGTCCACTCTTAGCTCTAATGCTCTCATAAACTGCCGGAACGGTTCCATAGTTCTCACTTTTGGCTCTATTACCGTTGAAGTTAATATATTTAACCTTGGCCAACAACCCCCTGATCTGTCCTTATCTGAGGATGTGTGCCTTTTAGACTCATTACCTTATGAGATGGTGCACTGTCATTACCCTGAGGATCCGGTTGTTCATTGCCTTGCCATGCATAATGTAGACATCGACATTGACCAATCTATTGCCCAAACCAATGCCTATCTTTGAACCTAAAGACCCTGAGGCCCTTGATGTGGTTTGTAGCTTAGATTCTGAGACTCAAGTAGAGATCATCACTCCACCTCCTGTTACCCTGAATCCTCTTCCTCCTGAGCTGAAATACGCCCATCTTGATTCAGACGGTAGTCATCCTGTTATCATTTCCTCATCTCTTACTACCGAACAGGATAGTAAGCTTTTAGAAGTTATTTTAGAGCATCGTTCTGCTATTTTCTGGTCTATCCACGACATCAAAGGCATTAGCTCTTCTGTCTGTCCTCATCGTATTCATCTTGAGGACGATGCCAAAACTTCTCGTGAACCTCAGATACGCCTCAACCCTGCGATGAAAGAAGTTGTTTGAGCAGAGATTCTTAAACTTCTGGATGCAGGGGTGATTTATCCTATCTCGGATAGTCCCTGGGTTAGTCCTATTCATATGGTCCCTAAGAAGGCCGGCATGACTGTAGTTACCAATGATAAGAACGAACAAGTCGCCACTAGAGTTCCAACTAAGTGGCGTGTTTGTATCGACTATAGAAAGCTTAATGCAGTCACCCGAAAAGACCACTTTCCTCTTCCCTTCATAGACCAGATGTTGGAACGTCTAGCTGGTCATTCTTTCTATTGTTTCCTGGATGGTTACTCCGGTTACAACCAAATTCCTATCGCCCCTGAAGATCAGGAAAAGACGACATTTACATGTCCCTTTGGCACTTTCGCTTATGCCCGTATGCCCTTTGGTTTGTGTAATGCACCTGCTACTTTTCAGAGGTGTATGTTACACATCTTTAGTGATATGGTAGAACGATTTATGGAGGTGTTCATGGATGACTTCTCCATATATGGTACATCTTTTGAAGAGTGTCTTAGTCATCTTTCCTTAGTATTTAAACGCTGCATAGAGAAGAATTTGGTACTTAACTGGGAAAAGTGTCATTTCATGGTTAGGAAGGGGATAGTCCTTGGTCATGTAGTCTCTCCTGAGGGTATCCAGGTTGATAAAGCTAAAGTAGATCTTGTTTCATCCTTGCCTATTCCTAAGTCTATTATGTCTATTAGGGATATTCGAGCCTTTCTGGGCCATGCAGGATTCTATAGACGCTTTATCCAAGATTTTTCTAAGATAGCTCATCCCTTAACCAATTTATTGCTTAAGGATGCACCTTTTGATTTCACAAAAGAATGCAAGATCGCCTTTCAAAAACTTAAAACCGCCCTCACGTCTGTACCTATTATTAGGCCTCCTGATTGGAGTAAACCCTTTGAGCTGATGTGCGATGCATCAGACTATGCTATTGGGGCTATTTTTGGTCAACGTCTAGATGGTAAACCCCATGTTATTATGCTAGTAAGACTCTCAATGACGCTCAACGTAATTATACGACAACCGAGAAAGAATTGCTAGCCATAGTATATGCTCTTGATAAGTTTCGCTCCTACCTTTTAGGCACCCGTACTATCGTCTTCACGGATCATGCCGCTATTAGATTCCTTCTATCCAAGAAGGAGACTAAGCAGCGCCTTATTCGTTGGATATTATTGCTTCAAGAGTTTGACCTTGAGATTAGAGATAAAAAGGGGACTGAAAATGTAGTAGCCGACCATCTGTCTAGATTAGACCATCCTGAAGATTCTAGTGTCATTTCTAAGAACTTTCCTGATGAGCTTCTTTTCGCAATATCGAATGCTCCATGGTTTGCAGATATAGTTAACTACCTGGCTAGCAACAAGACTCCAAGTGATTGGAACAACCAAGATAGATCCAAATTCCTTGCTAATGCCAAGTATTATTTCTGGGATGACCCTTACCGTTTTAAGTACTGTCCTGACCAGATCATTCGTCGTTGTATCCCTGATTGGGAACAACAAGAGGTCCTTAAGTTCTGCCATCAGCATGCTTGTGGTGGACATTTTAGTGCCAAAAAGACAGCTGCGAAAGTATTGCAGTGTGGTTTTTATTGGCCAACTCTCTTTAAGGACTCTCACATGCATTGTACTGTCTGGACTCGTTGTCAACAATTAGGGAAAATCACTAGGCGGCACATGATGCCCTTACAGTTAATACTTCCTGTCGAAGTGTTTGATGTATGGGGCATTGACTTCATGGGCCATTTCCCTGGCTGTCATGGTTTTTTGTACATTCTGGTCGCAGTAGACTATGTTTCTAAATGGATCGAGGTCATTCCCACAAGGCACAACGACCAAGAAACTGTAGTAAATTTTCTGAAAGAGTATATTTGCCCGATTTAGCGCTCCCCGTGCGATCATTAGTTATGGGGGGAGCCATTTCCTCAATAGAGCTTTTCGAAAACTTGTCCAAAAGTATGGAGTTACTCACAAAGTGGCCCTTGCGTACCATCCGCAAACTAATGGCCAAGCTGAGGTGTCGAATAGAGAGATTAAAAACATTTTGCAAAAAATAATTGACCCTAATAAGGTTGATTGGTCTCGTAGAGTTAGTGATGTATTATGGGTCTATCGTACTGCTTTCAAAACTCCCATAGGCATGTCTCCCTTCGTCTTGTTTTTGGAAAACCCTGTCACTTACCTGTAGAGCTTGAGCATAGAGCCTTCTAGGCAATGAAAAAGCTCAATTTTAATCTCGACCAGGCAGGTGAGAGGAGAAAACTCCAGCTTTCTGAGCTTGAGGAACTTCAGAATGAAGCTTATGATCTTTCCAAGTCCTACAAAGCTAATATGAAAAAACTACATGATCGTCAGATCTTACGTAGAGATTTTCAAATTGGGGACAAAGTTTTACTATAAAACTCTAGGTTGCATTTATTTCTGGTAAACTACAGTCTCGTTGGTCGAGTCCCTTTGTAGTGTCTGCAGTAACACCCTTTGGTGCTATCACTTGTCTAAACCCTGCAGACAATATTGAATTTCAAGTCAATGGTCAACGTCTTAAGCATTTCCATGAATTAAGGTCCCCTGAAGTAGAGGAAACTCTCTTAGAAGACCCTACCTATCTAGATTGACCCTTGACCTGCTGGTATCCGGACCCTCCCTTACACTACTCTTGTCTCTTTTGGGAGGTGCGGTTGAAAGTGCCGGGACCTATAGTCCAAAAACTCTTACTGGCTGAGTCTAATTGATCCAGTACACACTTTTCTTTGAAGCGTCATCACCAACCAGACCTGTTTCCCGCTCTGTTTGGGGGTGGGGAAGTCATTTCCCATCTTTCCTAAGTCTAGAGTATCTGACTTTGAAAGACTCGTGTTGTATTTAGACATCAGGATTTCACGCATTCCATTCTAGCGCTTTTGACTCTCCTGTATCTTTGTTTAGAGTAGCGTTTATCTAGGGAGTGAATCCTAGTTGTCCACCTGTCTGGCTGAAGACGTTAAACTTAGCGCTCTTGGGAGGCAGCCCTGCGTATCTCCTAAACCCAATCGTGCTTTAGTGTTCTTATTAGTTATCGGGTTTAGTGGTTATTGGCTAATAACTATCTCTTTAGGATCCTAGAATAGATCTGTTTGGGGGTGGGGCGTGGCCCACCACTCTTTGATTGCGGTTACTTGGTTAAATAATTATTATAGTTACAAATTTGAATTTATTTCAATTTTTGGAATTTTTAATAATTATTGCATGATTTTTGGATTTTATTTGACCATCTTAATGGTACTTACATTCACAAGAATATAATTATACATTATCGCGGAATTTTTCAAAATTAAATTTGAATTATTTCGTGCCTTTTCGCTTTCCAGGGGTAAAATCGTCATTTCCACTAATTTCAGTAGTGGGGGAAAAGTCTAGGGGAAGTAACTTCTCTATATATACCCCCGGGTGTCTTTAGAAAAGTCACGAAGTCATTTTCAAACCATAGTCAAACCAAGTCAACGCAGGTCAAACCAGGGTCGTCTTCTTCCCCAGAACTCGACTCGAGTTCTTTACAGTGCATTTCAATCTCGACTCGAGTTCCTCAACAGATTTCGTTTCTCTCTCTTCGATTCTGACTCATTTCTAGGTCAAATTCAAAAATTTTTGCGGGGTTTTGTTCCTTTCTTCATCCTCTTCGTTTTTATACCAAAATCCCCCATTATCATGCCTCCTAGACGTAGAGAGAGAGTGATTATCCGAGAGAGCGATTACTCGCGTCTCTTCGATGATAATCGATTTGGGAGCACTTTTCTTGAGAGGATTCATGCCCGAGGCTGGGATGTACTCCTTGGCTCAGACTATGAGCCATTTGATTTTCAAATGGTTCGTCGTTTCTATGAGTCCATGGAGTTAGCCGATGACGGCGTGTTCATCAACTGGGATCCTGCCCATCGTTACCTGCTGACGCCTGAGACTGTCTCCATAGTCACGGCGCTCGAGATGGACGAAGCTCCACTGCAGCAGGAGGCTCCACCGGTGACACCAAACGTCATCGAGGCCGTCCTCGTTGATGATTTGGTGCTTCATCGGTATAGCAGCCATATCTCGATCGGTTGGCTCCGAGTCAACCAAGGCTTAGTGGCATACTGGCGAACCACCAATGTCCTTGGGACGACAAGGATGAGCGAGCTGTTCTCGGAGGGTATTCATATCCTCCGCCTGCTTCAGGAGGATGTTACGGCTACTGTATGGTCCGCCGTCTTTTTGCGACTATCACCAGTGCCCCACCCACTTCTGCTCCACTTCCTAGCCTGGTGATGGCTATTCTGCGCTACTGGGAGGCGCCTCTTCTTCCTGCACTCTCTCTGGAGTCGGTCGTCCGGCTCGAGGTCACCAACCCTGGGCTGTCAGCTTGTCGACAGCTGTTGTGGGACCCACAGGCAGAGGTGCCCGTCCAGTACAGGCCTGGGGACCAGTGGGCGTTCTTTTCACTCCATACCAACGAGGAGCGGTTCTAGCTTCTCTGGAAGGGTATGGGTGGGATTTTGACTACAGTCGAGGACTTGCAGCGTCGTTTCGATGAAGGCACGGGGTTGATTTACATTTTCTGTTACTAGCCATTTTAGTTTGTTTATGTATTTTGTTTTTATTTTGCACTCTTGTATTAAAATTTTCAATCATTTGTACTTTATTTCCAAATTTTAATGAAAATGGTTGAAATTTGAATTATCTTGTCAACTTGTCCTTTTCTGAGTTTTTTAGCCATTCTTGGGCTTTATTGCAAAATTTTGGACTCTTGGAGTAAATTTTAGAAATTTTTGGGTCCTAGTGACCTTAGTCCAAATATTTTTATTAGAAAAGAAGTTAGGGTTTGATTTTTTTGGAAACCCTATGGTATTAGGCAACTTTTGGAGTCCTACTAGGGCTCAGACTCTTAAAATCTAGCCTATATATACCACACCATAGTTAGAGGACCGTCACTTAAAAAAATCAGATTTCAAAAAGTTTTTTATTTTCTGGTTTTGGGCCCGAACTCGACTCGAGTTCCTTATAGGCCATTTCAATCTCGACTCGAGATTGAACCTGGCAGCAGTTCTGAGCTTGTTTTGAGTGATTTTTTCTCGGTTTTCGCGCTGGTTTTTGGTGTCTTCTTCCTTCTTTTGCAATGGCTAATGATCAGAATGAGTTGTGGATGACCGATACCATGGATATTGTCCCCGAGATGGATTTTTCGGGAATTATGAATAGTCCTTATGGAGCTTCCTTTAGGGATGGGATTTTCGACAAAGGATGGGATGGGTTTCTTTATGATTCTACTGCTGTGTATTCCCCTTCTATAGTAAGAGACTTTTACCTCTTGTTACCCTTTGCCGACACTCTTCCTTTTGATGGGTTCCAAGTTCGTATGCATGGTTCCCCCGTGGTTTTTAATGCCGTTGCCATCTCTAGGTTATGGGAAATCCTTTTGTGTTTCATCCGGTTGTGCCCTATGATAACTATGTTAGTGATAACCGTATAGATATCATAGAGAATTACCTCAATCACTTTGGCCCATGTACCTTCTCACTCCAACCTGAAGGACTTCCTAGTATTGCGCCTACCATTTGCCTACTTGCTAATGTAGCTACTACTGCTTTATGGGTCATGAGAAATCTCTTAGGTGCACATAGGTTGGACTATGTCAATGATAACACTATGCATGCTGTTTACGGTATTGTTAATAATTTTAGAGCTCTTGACATAGCTTCCTGGTTAATGGATGGCATAAGAAATGTTTTTGGGATCGGTCAGCTAATTTACCCAACTGCTATCTATAAGATAATTCTTAATACCTATCTTGATTGGAGGACTAGGTACAATGATTGGACTCACCTTATCCCTATGGATCCTACACACCGTTATATCAGGAGAAGTCGCCTATTCACATGGGTGCCTAACACTATATATGTAGAGTTTCCAGAGTTGCATCGAAACGATAATTTTATGGATAATGGTGAGGGATCTTGGAATGTGGTCAAAGAGGCATTAACCCTATGGCATGATGACATGGATGGTTTGACAAGGGAGGTTGCTTGAAAACAAGAGTGTAATGTAGGATTTCCTTTTCTGTTGAGTCAGTCCTTTATTTCAGTATATTTTATTTCAGTTGTGTCATAGTATGGAATTCCTTGTAATCTCTATATAGAGATAATTTTGTTTGACAGGAATTTATAAAGCGGTTTGAATTTTTAGCACACTCATGGTAATATCTTTCTCTCTCTCATTCCTATGCTTAGTATGAGCCTTGAGGACAAGGCAATCTCTTTGTTTGGGGGTGGGGAAGTACTTCAATCCTTTTTGCAAAAGATTTTCAAACTTCTTTATCCATACTTATGTAAAAATTCAAAAAAAAATGAGAAAAATCAACAAAAATTCTTTCTTTACAAAGACTTTTTCAAAAATAGGATAAGTACACCATCAATGATGAACGTAATGGTTGAATTTCTTTTCAGGTTTAAGGACACTTATTGCTTCACCAAGTAGTTGAGTCTTATACTACATCTGCATGAGCATAAGCATGACATTCATATGCATTTATTATAGATTACATGTGCAAATACGACTTCACCTTGAGAAGCTTGAGGAATAAGTGTAGAGACTTAACCCAGTGAGCTTTTGAGCCCCGTCCTTTTCTTGGAGAGTTATCACGTACATCTGGAGTCAAAAGACTCAACCTCTCAGTTTTGTCTGTTTTTAGTCTCATATTCATTTTTATAGTTAGCCTTGAGATGACATCAAGTGGGTGTAATATAAACTTGGGTCTTGTAGCTTATTCAATATGTGATCACCATATCAGTACTTAGAGATGATACAAAGATCTTTAGATAAACCCTGTTTACCTTAGCCTACCCTGATGATATTTTATTCCCCTAGGTTAACCATTCTGAGCCTTTCCTTGTTACTTAGCCTTTTTCTTGAGCCCATTATCCTTACCCAACTCCATTGTAGGAGTAAATACCCTTAGAAGGTTTTAGGTCATTTTACCTATGTTTTTGGAACATAAGGATGATTGTTTATGTGGTTACAAGAAGAAAGGAGAAATACAAAGAAATCTCCAAACTAGTGAGATGAACCAAATGTTGAAAATCAAAAGTTTGAAGAAATTCCAAAAAAAGCCAGAATCTTTCAAACCATTCCAAATCCAAAAAGAAAGGAAGATTCCCAAATAGGCTAGAGCTTCATTGAAATTTTCCAAAAGAAGAAAATAAATTCTTCTTCCAAAAGAAAAATTTCTAAAAATTTCTGCATGTGCTAGCATTACAAATCACAAGTATTGAAGGCCCGAATGTTCCAAAATTATTTCACAAAAGCCTGTGCCAGTTCTAGCCCTGTCCTAAGCCAAGTTACAACCCATTACTGTTTTTGTAGATTTAAGCTGATATGGTAAGATGTGGCGAGTAAGTGAGAAGATGCTGAGGTGAAAAACCCGACATCTCAAGTAAGGCTAATTTTTCCATTCTTTGAGACTAAGTTCATTCCATTACACCAGTCCGTTCTTATTTATTTATATGTGAGATGATTGCTCATCTTCTTTCCTCACATAGAGGTAAAATGATAAACACCATCTATGAGTGATTTTATTTTTGAGTGTATGACTGTGAGGCAGAAGTCAAAGGGACCTTTCCAAAGGTGCCTTAAGACCTGTGGTAGTATGGGTACATGCCTGTACTCGATGCATTTGAGACCATCATGCTTGGTTTATATTTCATATCTTATTCATGCATTGGTAGTATGTTATCCCATATGAGCGGTTTAGCAATACTTATCCTTATCCTTGATATGACCATTTCTGAGGTACATGGTAGAAAATTCTATTCTTGGATTAGTCATTGTAGTAAGTTTGTGGGTATCTTCTCTGGAAAACCCTCAGGAGACTATAACTCCTCTACCTGGGAAACCCTTGTGGTTGAAAGCCTTGATGCATATGGTTAATGCAATCACCTTAGTTATATTCATCTTTTGAGTTTCTTATTCTTTCTTCTCATGTTTGCTTGAGGACAAGAAAAGTGCTGTTTGGGGGTATTTGATCGAACCTTAAAAGTGTATATTTATCCCCCGAATAACACCTTGTTTGTCTAGCACTTAGCTTATATTATTGTATTATATCTATTGATTAGTGCATTCTTGTCTTTATGTAGGTTTTATGAGCCGAAATGTGAATATTGTGTAAAAGCCCGCAAAAAATTGAGAAAAGCAAGCAAAGAGGTATTATTTGCACAAGAGAAGAAAAATGGATATTTGCACCCGCAAAATCTACTAAGGGTACCCCGCGGTCAACTCTGGTCAAATACAGTGAGTTGACTTTTCGGTCAACTTTGACTCCGGTTGACTTTTGGTCAAGAGTTGACTTCAGGTCAACTGTTGCTGACCTATGTTGACTTTCGGTCAACTGTTGACTTCTGAAGACTTTGGGTCAAATCTATGACTCACGTGGACCGGACTTCCTATTTTGGGTCTTGATCTTATAAAGGCTCTACAAGGAAAACCAGAAGTCCGATTGGGGCCCATGACATATCAAACTGAAGGTCTTCGCCCAAGCTACAATTATAGCCTAAGAGGATTAGGTTTTGCTGCTTTTCTAATCCCTCTAGGAGGCCAACAGTAGCAACCACGAATTTGATCAAGTTTGGAAGTCTTTGCATGCAAGTATTCCATTATGTAATGATATATAAGAGAAGTTGTAACTAGGGTTTATCTATCTAGAGTTCATCTTTTAGATCTTGATCTTCTAGCCTCCACTTGAAGATCAACTTTTGTATTCAATTCAATCAATATCAATCCATGAAATCTTTTATGATGTTCTTTGATTTAATTATTTGTTCCTTTGGTATGAGTAGGTAAATCATCATGGGGGGAAGGTGGAAGCTTTCTAGGTGATGTAAAAGTATTATGTTATTTCTTCTTATTCATTGTGATTCAAGGTTCTTAATGCTTACTTATCTCTAATTCGCGATATGAGGTAAGTATGAATATTTGTATGCTATTGTATCCATGGTGTTAAAATATTATTGTTAGAATTTAGAGAGACCTAGTTTTGATAATAGTATTATATTTATTGTAGATGTGTAGTGAAATAGCTGAGAGGTGATCACTGCATGTTTGTAATATTTATCTTTCATTGGAACCCTTTCATGATTAAATTCAATAGCTGAGAGGTGAGGATTTAATTATGAATAATATGTGAAGTTAATTAGATTCAATAGCTGAGAGGTGAGGATTTGATTAATGAAGCATATTCAATAGCATGCATAATGGAATCCCGTTTTAATTAGATTCAATAGCTGAGAGGTGAGGATTTGATTATTATTGGTATTAATAACTAATAGGAATAGCTGAGAGGTGACTTGTTAGTTGTTATAGATTGAATATGAAGAACAACATGATATAATTGCATAACCTAGATTGTGGAAACCTACTACTCCCCCTATGTCATCATATTATCTTCTTTTCCATATCTTCCATATTCTTAAGTTAGGTTTAATTATTATTTATTGTCTGTAGGAAGTAGAATCAATTCTCCAACTATTATTATTGACTCATTGATGTTTCTTAATTATTGTTCTTAATTGTATTTGAGCTAAGATCTCCCCCTCTGAGGTGGGTACGACCCTTGCTTGTTACTTGTCTACTTTGATCTTCAATTTATACAAGCACAAGAAGGAAAATCTCTTAATCTAATCTTTTGATACACAATAAGCGTATATCAGTGTGTCTGTTCCCAACAGATGTGTACATTATATTGGGTCAGGTGTCTATTCAAATATACATTGAAAAGACATGTGCCTTTTTGAAAAGGTGTCTTTCTACTATATAAGTGTGTCTTGTGTTTGTATCCAAATAACTTTTCAATCAATTGTTCTTTTAATCTTTTAGTGTATGTGTCTTGTAATGAGAGAGTATAACAAAAAATTGGTTCGCCGTCTTCTATGCGTTTAAAGTGCTGCTACACTAAGAAGGATAGATCGTTGTATCCTGGGAGGCAATTCGCCATTGATAAACAGTTCGGCAGATGTACGGGGCGAATAATGTCTTAAGGAGAGAGATTGAGAATCTGAAAACAATCTTTGAACAAGCTATGCAGAATGCAAAAAACCAGATTCTCGTGTTCCAGACCTTCGTCATCAATCTCTATGCCTAAGAATCAGCCTGCAGGGTATTCTGACTCCTTAGCACCTGAGGCAATAGTTCCATACGAGAGTACTGAATCTACTGAGTTGGTCATGGAACATTCATCATCATTCATTGTTCCTAATAGAAATGTACATGCTCAAAAGGTGACTAATTTTGACGAGTTGATTAGGTCTTCATTACCAAACGCGTTTTCCAATAACGTTGGGATGGTTAATCTATCAATTCGCAATTCTGGGGCAATCATCGATGAATCTATTTTGAAGGAGGCAATTGTGTCATCCCCACCTTTTTTGCCACCCAAGATAAATGGCTTTTGTATGTTGAACAAATTTCCTGGATCTGAAGAAGAGGACGCCGAGAGGCTCTACAAGGATTTCTTTTCACACATGAATTAGAGTTAGTCATTTGTACTGAATATCAAATGTGAGGTAATACTTCCAATATATGTATTTAGGGTACGTTAAATTTGATTCTCTAGTATTCGACTATTTGACGACAAATGTTGATTCCATTTAAGGGTTTTTTCTTTTTTTATTTATTTATTTATTTTTTCGAAATTCATTGAAAGTTTTGGACTCTAACTTATTTAAAGACATTCCAAATAGTTTAGAAGAACACTAAAATAAGAATTTATAAACTTCATGATGCACTATTAATAAATGTGAATTTTATCTGTTGTGATTTTTTAGTTTGTGATTGGTTGGACAAATAATATACTACCAAGGGGTTAGTCTAGTTAATTACTAGGATTTATTTATTGTTAGTTTTTTTGGAAGCTATTTTTGGACAAACGTACCATGTTTAGGTGTAGAAGAAGTTTATACGAAATATGAGTTATCGTCTATGAGAGGTGAAAAATAGATATATTAATTACATTATAAGAAACTAAAAGTGATCAAACCTAATTATACAAAAACATATTAGTGTTGAATGTTTTAAAATTTCTACTTTTAATATACATTTTTTTCCCTGCTAGATAAAGAACATCTAGCAAAAGACACATCGAATTCTTCTAGGAAAAAAGAAAGTTGAAATTAGAAATTTCCGTTTATTGTTATGTTTGCAACAAAATCGGAATGGCAGTTGTCGATGTTCCTTCTTTTGTTTGTAATAAAAGAATTTGTTAGGAAATAATCAATCATCTTTTATTTTAGATAAATGCAATTAATTGAATTATTATATGGCAAACTATTGAACTGGCTCATCATTTTCTTTTTATGAATCGATGTGGTTATGCATTGTAATCATTTTAACCAAATTCTACTCTCTTCTGTTTATTCTGAAAACGTACGAGACTTTTTTTAGTACTACGGATACAAGATTATCAATGATTATCAGGAACGCTGTGAGCATCTATTTCTGCTGCAGTATATAATATAATCATAACCCTCATTGACATTTGCATTTTTATTTTGTTTATCAACAAATTTTATCCTTCAGAATAAGTAAGAAAAAACTTGAATTATTGTTAACAAGTAAATTACCTATACCTGGCATATCGGATAAACATATAAAAGGACAACTGGGCAATTGACAAGTTTTAACATGAACTTTTGACTGAAGTTGTTTTGAATGTGGATCAAAATTTTCAAGAATAGTTTTCTCCCGACCTACAACAGAGGTTTCTTCCCTAAAACATTAGAAGACATGTCAAACCTTTGTTAGAATTTGATAATAAGCTCATTTGTAACCAGCTTATTTGAGATTAGTCCGAAGTAAACTCAACCTACATATTCATTAGATACAACAACAATGGGAAATTTCAACTGAAAATTAGTTAGAAGCGGGAACTCCATGCAATATTTGGATTTCTAGCACCTGAGGAAGTTGAACTTTTCAAGAGACTCCAAATGGTAATGGACATCAATATAATGACTATAGGTTATATCGAACATGTATTTCGAAAGTATGATTTGTTATTCGGGAAGGGTTTGCAGCGCAGCTTGTAACGTGCATGTCCTCTCTACATTTACGAAATTCCTCAATTTATCAAAAAAGCTTTCTTTTAAAAAAAATAAAAAATAATAATGATAAAAATGGTTAGTATATAAATTGGGCTAAAGGGCCATTCGGGAACTAAGTAGAAACCACAAAAAAAATAAATAAATAAAATAAAATAAAATCTGAAAGATCTACAAGGTGAAAGAGAATTAGACAAAGTAAAAAAGTCATTTTTGAAATATTTTGGATTACGCCATTTTTTAACTTATGGAAATGTCACTTTTATTAATCTCTGTTAAACCTCTTTCCTTAATTTCGTGTTTTGGCATGCATAATTAACTATGAAAAAAAATGTGTCTTTTATCAATACCTATATTTCCATAAGTCAAAAGTCTATTGTGGGTCATTCTTTTAATAACGACGACATGGAAGTTATTTCACTTTCGGGCTTACCTGGTAATATATTAAAAACCATCATAATTAATAAAAACAACTGAATTTTTCTTACAAATATGCTAATCAGCATGCATACCTCAGATGTATTCATTCAGATGCTTTCAACATTATCCCGTAAACCTCTTGTAATCAAAAAGTCAATAATTAAACATGTAAAACAATATGGAGAGTATTTAAAAAAAAATAAGAAATAAAAAATAAAAAATAAAAAATAAAAAGTATAAAAATATGGAAAAACAATTAATTTTTGATATTCTTACCTTATTTATTTTAAAGAAATTAAAATCCAGATAATAAATTTATGATGTCAGAAAAAATATTTCAAAATGGCTCTAGAAATGCTCCAAATCTTGTTCTTGATGTTTTTTTTAATTCTCACCTACCAAAATGCTATATTATTTGTTTTCAAGACTTCCATAACTCACAAAGATTTTTTATAATAGATATAAGAAAAGATTTCACATAACTTAAATTAATGATATAAATTTAGTTCTCTGCTCATTTTCAATACTCCTCACATCTTTATCCACATTTTGTTCAAATCACAATCACCACTTTTTCTTTACTTTTCTTAGAAATGTCATCCGGAAAGAAAACAACAGGAAGAAAGAAGATCGCTATCGAAAAGATTGAGATACCAAAATACTTGAAAGTCATATTTTCTAAAAGAACTAATGGAATTTTTAAGAAGGCTACCGAGTTGGCCTTCCTTTGTGGAACTCATCCATTTGTTCTCATCTTTTCTCCAGGTGGTAAGCCGTATGTGTTTGTACATCCGAGTGTTGATGTAATAGTTAATCAATTTCTCAACAATGGTGGACTAGTAGAGAAACAGGATGATGCGGTTGCTTACAATGATTATAAATGTGCAGGTATAGATGGGCTTGCTCGTCGTTACAACGAATTAAATGATCACTTAGAAGTGGTTGAAAAACGACGTTGTGAAAAAAAGAATGATAACACAAAAAACCTGCAATACTCTTTGATTACATGTACATTAGAAGAGTTGAATTGTTCAAAGATTGAGAATCTGAAAACAATCTTTGAACAAGCTATGCAGAATGCAAAAAACCAAATTCTCTTGTTCCCTAGACGTTCGTGATCAATCTCTATACCTAACAATCAGCCTGCAGGGTATTCTGACTCCTTAGCACCTGAGGCAATGGTTCCATACGAGAGTACTGAATCTACTGAGTTGGTCATGGAACCTTCATCATCATTCATTTTCCTAACAGAAATGTACCGGCTCATAAGGTGACTAATTTTGACGAGTTGATTAGGTCTTCATTACCAAACGCGTCTTCCAATCACGATGGGATAGTTAATCTATCAATTCCCAATTCTGGGGCAATCATCCATGAAGCTGTGTTGAAGGAGGCAATTGCGTCTTCCCCACCTTTTGTGCAACCCAAGATAAAAGGCTTTGGTATGTTGAACCAATTTCCTGGATCTGAAGAAGATGATACCGAGAGGCTCTACAAGGATTCCTTTTCACACATGAATCAGAGTTAGTCATTTTTACTGAATATCAAATGTGAGGTAATACTTCCAATTTATATATTTAGGGTGCGTTAAATTTGATTCTCTAGTATTCGACTATTTGACGACAAATGTTGATTCTATTTAAGGGTTTTTAGTTTTTTTATTTTATTTTTATTTTTTTACGAAATTCATTGAAAGTTTTGGACTCTAACTTATTTAAAGACATTCCAAATAGTTTAGAAGGACGCTAAAATAAGAATATATAAACTTCATAATGCACTACTAATAAATGTGAATTTTATTTGTTGTAATTTTTTGGTATGTGATTGGTTGGACAAATAATACACTACCAAGGGGTTAGTCTAGTTAATCACAAGGATTTATTTATTATTAGTTTTTTTGGAAGCTATTTTTGGACAAACGTTTTAGGTGTATAAGAAGTTTTATACGAAATATGAGTTATTTTCCATGAGAGTTGAAAATAGATATATTAATTACATTATAAGAAACTAAAAGTGATCAAACCAAATTATACAAAAACATATTAGTGTTGAATGTTTTAAAATTTCTAGTTTTAATATACATTTTTTTCCCTGCAGGATAAAGAACATCAAACAAAAGACACATCGAATTCTTCTAGGTAAAAAGAAAGTTTAAATTAGAAATTTCCGTTTATTGTTATGTTTGCAACAAAATCGGCATGGCAGTTGTCGATGTTCCTTCTTTTGTTTGTAATAAAAGAATTTGTTAGGAAACAATCAATCATCTTTCATTTTAGATAAATGCAATTAATTGTAATATTATATGGCAAACTATTGAACTGGCTCATCATTTTCTTTTTATGAATCGATGTGGTTATGCATTGTAATCATTTTAACCAAATTCTACTCTCTTCTGTTTATTATGAAAACGTACGAGACTTTTTTCAGTGCTACGGATACAAGATTGTCAATGATTATCAGGGAGGCTGCGAGCATCTATTTCTGCTACAGTGTATAATATAATCATAACCCTCATTGACATGTGCATTTTTATTTAGTTTATGAACAAATTTTATCCTTCAGAATAAGTAAGAAAAAAACTTGAATCATTGTTAACAAGTAAATTACCTCTACATGGCATATCGGATAAACATATAAAATGACAACTGGGCTATTGTAACCAGAGGTTTCTTCCTTAAAACATTAGAAAACTTATCAAACCTTTGTTATAATTTGATAATAAGCTCATTTGTAACCAGCTTATTTGAGATTAGTCCGAAGTAAACTCAACCTACATATTCATTAGATACAACAACAACGGGAAATTTCAACTGAAAATTAGTTAGAAGCGGGAACTCCATGCAATATTTGTTTTTTTTGCACCTGAGGCAGTTGAACTTCTCAAAAGACTCCAAATGGTAATGGACATCAATATGATGACTATAGGTTATATCGAACATGTATTTCGAAAGTGTGATTTGTTATTCGGGAAAAGTTTGCATCACAACTTGTAACGTGCATGTCCTCTAAATTTATGAAATTTCTCAATTTATAAAAAAAACTTCGTTTAAAAAAATAAAAAATAATAATGATAAAAATGGTAGTATGATATTGAAGCTGATCTGGTTAGTATATAAATTGGGGTAAAGGGCCATTCGCGAACTAAGCAGAAACCACAAAAAAAAAAAAAAAAAAAATTCTGAAAGCTCTACAAGGTGAAAGACAAATAGACAGAAGTAAAAAAGTCATTTTTCAAAAAATTTAGATTACGCCATTTTTTAACTTATTGAAATGTCACTTTTATTAATGGTAAAATTGATAAAAAATACAACGTACTTTACCACTTTTTTCCATTAATACAATGTACAAATAAACTGACCAAACAATGCTTGTACTTTCATTTTGTTTCTACGTTGTACAATCTGTTAAAATGAACCTAACAGACTACTTATCTGTACATGACTTTCTGACGTGGCTTTATTTAGTTAATGAATATGCTGAGGTGTTAAAAACATAACAAAAGTTTTAGTAATCCACGTGGTAGCAGATCTTGTTACCACATGTTTCGATCTGAGCCGTCTATAAATCTCCCGCCCAAGTTTCGCGCCATTGGTGAATCTCTTAATAAATTAATATGAAACCCTAAATCGATTTTTCCTAAGTACTAAACCTGCCTTCATCTCCCACACCTTCATCTTCAAACCATAGTTGTTATATCATCTCTCTTCAAAGCCTAATTTCGTCATATCATCAAACAATCTCGCGTATAGTACAAAAGGTTGAAGAATCTTGCTGCATAAAGTAAAAATCTTTGTCCAAGTAAGTAACTTTTACTTAATTTAATGTTAGATTTGGACTAAAGGTGTAGTTTTTGTATAGTTTATTGCATTCCATATTTGTATAATAATTGTTTAATGGTAGTGATTTAGGGGTTTGTTATATAGTATTGTTAATTAGGGTTTAATACTCGAAATTTGGGGGGTTTCAATATAACAGTTCTTTATAACATTCCATATCCATTGTTCATTAATGTTATAAAATTGATCTTGATCCTGATATCCATAGCTACTTGCATTCTATAAACATAGTTGTTTATTTACATTCCATATCTGTATAATATATGAAATATATGTTGTTTGATTAAGTTCTATGCCTTAATTCATGTGTAAGACATATCTGTACAGTATATGAAATAATATAAGTTAGTGTCCAATTTATCAAGTGTTCAGTCATGTTTGCTTATACCTTTCTATTATTGTGTGTTATTGCAGTGGAAGAGATTGTTTTTGAGGTTCGACATGGGGGTTACATTGAATCCAAACCTTTGCTACACTATAGAAATGGAGGAAGAGTACCAGATTATATTTATAATATTAATCCTAGGACTCTAACATACTATGATTTGATGAAGTGGATTGATGGTTTGGGATATAAAAATATCACATGTGTGCATTATTGTTTAGGAGGGAAGACCTTCACAAACAACCTAAGGCTTTTGGTGGATGATGATAATATCAAACACATGCAACAGTTGTGTTCTCAAAATGGTGGTAATTGTTGTATTGAGGTGTACACTGAACATGGTGCAGAACAGGTGTCAGAAGAATTAGGTGGTAATGAGGTTGATGAAGAAAGAAGATAGTAGTGAAGATGATGAAGATATTAGTGTTGAATGTGAGAGGGAGTTGCAGTATGAGAGGGAGATGGATGAAAACAGTGACAGTGATGTGGCATCTGTAGATACATCTGATGATGATTCGTTACAACTAGTTAGGGAAAAAGACAGGGAAAGAAAATTGAACAAAAAAGAAGAAGAAAGAAGATGATGAAGCTTTTTATGCACAAATATTGATGGAAGAGTTTGGTGGTGAGGATGGTAATGTTGTTGAGGATGATAATGGTGGTCAAGATGATAATGGGGGTGAGGATGATAATGCTGGTGAAGCAGTTAAAAAAGAAGTAGGTTATGAGTCTGACTATGACTTTGAAGGTAAGGAATATCTCACCCCAAGTGAGAGTGAGAATGATGAGGCTAAGGTAAAGAAACCAAAAAAAAAAAATCCTAAGTTTTCTATGTGGGATCCTAATACTGATCCCTTTACCTTTGAGCCTGAAGAAGGGACTAGATTTGTTAATTGTGAACAACTGAAGGTTTGTTTGAGAGTTTATGCAGTCAAAAAAGGTAAACCACTTAAATTTCAAAAGAGTGGTCAGAAGTTACTAGAGGTTGTATGTTCACCTG
Organism: Aquilegia eximia; assembly: GCA_023053565.1. Lineage (NCBI taxonomy): Eukaryota > Viridiplantae > Streptophyta > Magnoliopsida > Ranunculales > Ranunculaceae > Aquilegia > Aquilegia eximia. Next base: position 19,401,468 of record JALIGU010000003.1, read on the forward strand.
GTTGTCATTGGAGGTTGTGGGCAACATGGATGCAAAAAGAGAAAAGTTTCCAAATCCAGACATTGAGAAAGAAACACAAATTTTCTAGAAAGTTTCATATCAAAATATGCAATATAGCATGGTGGTCCAAGTTGTATCATGACAGAATCTTAGCTAATCCCACATGGAAGTTGAGAGAAATGAGAGGTGATATGATGAAAAATTACAATTGTGATGTAACTATCTCAAAATTAATAAAGCTAAGAAAATGGCTCTGGGGGAAGTTGATTATGATTTGGAGCAACATTATGCTAGACTGTGGGACTATGCTAATGAGATTTTGACGAAGAATCCAAGCAGCAGTGTGAAGCTATGTGTCCAAAGAATAATACCAAACTCACCACCTAGATTTCAGGCTATGTACATGTGCTTGGCTTCCATCAAGAATGGTTGGCAAGAAGGCGCACGCCAGAATTGAGGGTAAACGACTGTAGGATCTCAAAATAAACAACTGTTAGTAGCAGTCGTATCGAAACAACTTACCAAGACAGTCATTCTTGAAAATGGAGACAGTCGTTTCTTACTTATTGGTTTGGCGCTTACTCCCGCATCCCAAAATGTTAAAAATTGATGCCCCGCCTTTAGTTGGAAAAAATAGGTTTTCTAAAATAAAAAGGGTTTCCGTTTTTTCCTTGAAAGAAAAAAAAAAAAAAAAAGAAAAAAAAAGGTTTTTGAGCTACACGAACGGTTTGAAGCGGGATCGATCTCTTTCTTTCTTCTTGATTTCAACCACTAGCAAGTTAAAATTTCAGGTACTAATCGGTTCTTCCTCTTGCTTCTTTCTGGTTGCTCCACTTTAAATAACTTCTAATTAGTTTCAATTAGCCATCAACGAGATTGCTAGAGGTGTTCCTGATTGTTGGAGGCTGTGGGGAAGATTTTGGGTGAGATTTCTCTTTTAATTAGGTTAGTTTTTGTTTCTCTGTGACTTCAATTACTAAAAGGTTACAATTTTATTTCATTAGTTTAATTTGATTTGTATACTCTCAGTTTCTAAATGATTAAAATTTTAATTTCAAAATCTGTTTTCTTTACTTGTTCTGTTACTGTGTATCTCAATTTCTGAATCTGCTTTATTTTTATTTGCATACTCCCAACTGTCATTGCTTCTTAGATAGTGTCGAAAGAAGAGAAAGAGAAATTGTATCGATTATTTTCTTTCGTTAATTTTTCCCTCTACATTACAGGTTTGATCTGCAATACTCCCAATTTTGTATGGGAGTCCTTGATTGATAGGTTACAGCTTATAAATAATGTTATTTTGAGTGAAAACTTTTTATGTATAGGGACCCTTTAAATTAAACATGAATGGATGTTACACAAAAGAGGAAGAGGGTTACAATTATAGGTGACTCTCTAATAAGCTGCTATAAACACTTCACATTACTGAAGTACGTAGTAAGATTGAAGCATTCCTTTTAGTCTTAGTTGAAGCATTCCTTTTAGTCTTAGTTGAAACTACTTAACTAGTTTGAGAGAATTCTGTCAGTCCACATTATGAATCAATATTGCAAGCAGTATGTTCACATTCATTTACAGGTCTCATTGAAGCATCCTTTCTATCCTAGATGAAGCTTTTTATTAAGTGTGAGAAGATGTCAGATAAAACGATAAATGATTTATCCGAAAGTATAGCTTTAAGTACAAAATCTGGCAAGTAAAAACTGAAACAAATATGTAAAGATAACAAAAAAAAACCTTAAGAGCAATGCAGGTCTGTAGAAGGGGACCCTGGTATATCTTTGTTGACATAGAAGCAACAGAGGATGCACGCTTGCCTCGCGAAAAAAGGCAAAGCTGTTAGGAAAAAAAATGAACAACCCACACACAAGTGGTAGGTGTGGAGCAGCTAGGATTGCAGAATTATTGGTATGTATATATTTTCTACCGTAGTACCATGTGTTTGCTACTGGCATCTAGGAGGGGAGATCTGGCAATGGAGTTTCAAAATTTAGAACACTAACTGCTTGCTTCATAGACGGACAGTCTCCTATATTTTGGCATTAGTTGCTGTTTTTGCATGCTGGTTATTAATATCTTTTCTTGTCTCTCTCATATTTCTCTCTACACAATTTTTGTCTTGTAGGTTGCAAATAATCCAAATGAACCTGGCACGTGTACTGATTTGTTTATGGCAACTCATACTAGGCCTGGTGGGACTTATTTAAATGAAGAGATTGGTGAAAGAATGGTAGGAAAAATTCAGAATTTTATAGTTGTAATTGCTAAACATATGATATAACTGATCTATTCATGTTTTAAGCAGCAAATGATCAAAGACATTGTTGCGTGTGTCCCTAATAGCAAATGCAAAGACCTTGATAATGATCCTGTTGTAGAGGTTTGTTCTCCTATATATATAGCTGAGGTTTAAGTGAATTAAATGATCTTGTCCATCAACATGTAGTTGAGATTTATTACGAGGAATTAGCTGAGATTTGTAAAATAGTTTTTCTAGATTTTTGGAATTGATGGAAGGAGTAAGGTAATAGGTTATGGTCATGGTGTTTCAATGACCACTCTTACGGCTGCGTCTCCTTATAAAAAGAAAAGCCCAAGAAGAGTATATGTCTCGTATGGAGCTTCAGCACCAAGTGGATAATATGGAGTGCCAATGGCTGAAGATAGAAGGGAACACATGGAGATGCAAGAACAACGGAGTACATTGCTTGGATCACAAGGAAGCGTTTAAAGGTCGCTAAGGCATTTCTCTGCTAGCCCACCTGTATTTCACAAGGTATGAATTCGTTCTTTCGTCAACGCTTATACTTGTGCTGCTTAACTAATAAGCAAAGAGCAAATGGTGACATGCAGATTTGTGATACCATGTACTTGTGATTACTTTGTTTTATTTTGTTTTGTTTTGTTTTGTTTTGTTTTTTTTTTTTTTTTTTTGATAAAGTACAATTTCATTAACTATACAAAAGACCTGAGCAAGATGACATTATGATAGTGCATTATCAGGATACCCAGAGGTACATCACCTCTTTAATACATAAGAAACAGCTTCCTTGTCCCCACCCTTACAAGGTAAACTACTACACGTAAAAGAGAGGATACAACCCAACATAAGCTAACAGATATATAGACTGCAGCTTGCTAAAACTTGGAAGAGTACCTCTAGTGGCCTGAGCTGCCTGAACCTTACCATTGCTCTGCCATAGTATATGTTCAGTCCAACAAAAATCATTGAAAGAAATTTCTTGCCTTAGTTCCAGACTCTTCTGATATTCAACCATAACCAGGCAGTACCTTTCACATGTTTCACCAAATATAGTACATGCTATTGTTGTTTATGATCTCCTATCTCTTTGATCCATTTAATTTTCATCAATCTCCCTGTCCATGACATCTTCTCCATGCTTGATTAGTGACTGCAACATCTATTATTTGAATGATTTATTGCCAATTTGCCATGGTTGCACTTTTTGGTTGTAAATAAATCCTAAGGTAGAAAACACACATTGAAATGGTTTTCCAGAGCTGTGACAGAATGTTTAACAGTAACATGTTTAGAATATAAGGCACTTATAATGTACAACAGCACAGGGCAAGATCTCATAATATTAAATTTAGTCATTGCACAACATTAATGAGTTTCTTATTATGTATATCTTCATTTTTGTAGGGACCAATTAATTCATTGCCTGGACAATCTATTTCAGCTCAACAAGCATGTGAGTTGTTAAATATTGGTGGAAGAGTTGTTGCCTTTGGAACAATAGTTACAAATAGTGAGGGTACTACATAAGGTTATCATTGATAAAGTTGAAGATTGGACAGCTGAATTGTTTGGTGTTATAGGCAAGACATTCAGAGATATTGATGTGGGACATACAGTTGATTGGCTGCTGATCCTAACACACATAGTTTGATCTCCTTTCCAATTTTATATCACCATTACTGAAGTTGCATTGCAGTTAAGAGAATTTTTTGTTGTTATTATCATTATTACGAAGAAGAATGGTGATGGTGTATGTATAGGTGTGTCTAATGAGTTGGTGTATGTAGTAGTGGGTCTTTTGTTTGTCTTGTGACCTGACGTTGTATTATACAGGCTGATCAGGATTGTAACTAGTTTAGTTCTTGGATTTTAATAAAGTTTAAAATAGTTTATTTCAGGTAGTATGTGTAGATCATGTGCATCATAGGATCTCTGATTTTACTAGCACGTGAAAAGCATGCATTTTGTATTAATAATTACTGTGAAGAACAACTGCTACTACCAGTCGTTTATTAAATTTGTCGGTTGGACCCATTTATAAAAAAACGACTGCTACGAACAGTCATTTATTAACGACATTAAATAACAGTCGTTTTAAAATTAAATGAACAACGGTTATGAGCAGTCGTTTAGCAAAAACTACTCCGAAATTAACAACTCCCCCTGCGACTGCCCATAACAGTCGTAAGTACCTAAAAACGACTGTCATTAACAGTTGTTTATCTTGTATTTTAACGTAGTTGCAGACCAGTTATAGGTCTAGATGGTGCTTTCTTCAAGGGATTTGTAAAGGGTGAACTACTTACAGCAGTTGGAAGAGATGGGAACAACCAGATGTTCCCAATAGCTTAGGCAGCTGTGGAGGTTGAAAATGAACATAATTGGGGATGGTTTCTGGATCAGTTGAAGGAGGACTTGAATTTGATACAGGGTGTTGGCTACACCATCCTTAGTGATCAACAAAAAGGTTTGGATGTTGTTATCAAAGATAAGCTACCATTTGCAGAGCATAGAAACTGTGCAAGACACGTGTATGCTAATTTCAGGAAAAAATTTAGTGGGGCTCAACTTAGAGGACTTTTCTGGAAGGCAGCAAAGATTGGTACACCAACTGAGTTTTTGACAGTGATGGATGAAGTTAAAGCTATCTCTCCTGGGGCACATAAGCACCTCACAGAAACACAAAGTCCTAAATGGTGGTCTAGGGCTTACTTCCAAACTGACAGTATATGTGATGTCGTTGAGAACAATATGTGTGAATGCTTCAATGATACATTGTTGGAAGCAAGAGCTAAACCAATTTGGCATATGATGGAGGACATAAGAAAATATTTAATGTTGAGAATGAAGAAAAGAAGGGATCAACTTAATTCAGAAGAAGATGTATTGTGTCCTAGAATTAGGAAGAGGCTTGAGGAGGAGAAAGTACTTGTAGGGAAATGGGTAGCAGATTGGAATGGAGATGGGCAGTTTGAAGTCTCATATGGTGAAGACAAGTATGTTGTGAACTTGACTGCCAGGTTTTGTACTTGCAGAATGTGGAAAATGAGTGGCATTGCTTGTTGTCATGCCATTGCAGCAATTTATTACATGAGAGAGGATCCAGACAATTATGTATCACATTATTTGACAACTGAATATGCTAAGAAGGCTTATAGATATTCAGTTCCTTGTTGCAATGGTGAGAAACTTTGGGAAAGGACAAATATGGAAGCAATTCTTCCACCCCTTAATAGAATGATGCCTGGAAGACCTAAAAAGAATAGGAGACTAGAATCCCATGAAAGAAAAGGTAGAAGTGATGTTACCAATGAAATATCAAGAGTGGGAAGGGAGATGCATTGTACAAATTGCAAGGGTGTTGGTCACAATAGGAAGACATGCAAAGAACCAATAGTGACAGTTGCACCTGTGAGTAAAATGATTATGTTTTTTTTTTGTGTTTTGTATATGAAGGATGGTTTTAATGTTAATTAGTTTGTATTGTTGCATGTGAGGACAAAAAAACCAACTGCTGGCCAAGGTGATACAACTGCAATAAAGGAGGAGCTAGCTAGAAAGAAACTTAAGGAGAGAGCTGAAAAGGCAAAGGGTAAAGAAATATAGAAAGCTAAGGAGAAAGTTGAAAAAGCAAAAGAAAAAGTAAAGGAAAAAAAAAAGGCTAATGTATGAAACTAATTTATTTTTATGTTAAGTTTGTTCATCTTTTTTTTTTCACATATTCATAATGGATTTGAATATTTTTTTTACTGTAGAAATCCATGGAAAAAGGTCCTATTGCTCCAGGTGGTTTTGGTGTGTTGTCATTTGAGAATGGTGATCAATATGTGAAGGTAGTTAATTATCTTTATAGTGTTTGTTGTTGGTATTATATTTAATATAATTATTAACTAACCGAAGGTGCTTATTTGGTGTAGCTTGGAACAAAAAGAGGAAAATATTTTAGGAAAAACAAAGAACAATCTATCCCCAAGACTGGAAATGCAACAAATACTGCTACAGAGAATGTTGGTGCAAATGATAATTATACGATGGTGGTATTCTGTCTCAACTTTCAGAAACTAATGGAACACCTTCTGCATCACAAAGGAGCAAACCAGATAAAACAAAGCGTACACGATGGTCAACAAGGAGGAAAGCTCTTAAATCCACTCAAGAGCAAGCTGGAGACACTAGTGTCACGACCCGAATTTTAAAAAATAAAAAATAAGCCCAGGCCGCAACAATTTCTAACTTAAAAACCAGATCCAACAAAGATCTTAAATAAAATACAATAAAGAAAAATCCAAACGATAAAAGTACACCTGATTCCATCATAATATACAACATAACTTACGCCAACAAAATGGAAGAATGAAACATCTAAAGATATCTACTGGTCCCAACAAGCGGTCTGTCACAGCTCCATAGCTTTAACCTTTCCTGCCTGCATTCCAAATGGAACACAACTACGTGCTAAACAAAGCAACATGGGTCAGCATAAAAGCTGGTATGAGTAAACAAGGGGGAAATCTATTCCCACAAAATAACATAAAAGATATAAATTTCCAACAGATGATTAACAACATAATTAACCTTCAAGAACAATTCTTCCATGCTAAGACTGAAACCGGCAAGAAGTGGTTTGACATCAATTTTGTGACAAAGTGTCCATGGTTATCTCGCCTTGAGTTCATTGTTAGGAAAACCAAGTTGTACGCACATCGTCCCGAGTCTGTGTTCTCGCGTCCATGTGTCAAAAATAAGTTTTGGGTTTAGGACGTACGTACCTAGTTAGGGCGTACGTACGTCATGGTAGGCAGCAGACTTGTTTTGGTCAGGACGTACGTACCGAGTTAGAACGTTCGTACGTCCAAGTAGTCAGCAAACTCAGTTCGTGTGGAAGACGTACGAACGTCATATCGACGTACGTACGTCCAAAGTGGGTTTTCACTATTTCGGCCCATTTTCCCTTGTTTCCAACCCTAAGTATAAATAGGGTTTCTATTCCAAAGAACAAGTTAGTTCTTTGGGCCGTCCAATTCATCTCTACTCTTGGAGTTTGTTTAGGTTTTGGTTTAAGTTGTTTTGGTGATTGAACTCATCTTCTTTCTTCCCCATTCATCTTCTTCTTCCTTCTTCCCTATTCATCTTCTTCTTCATTGTTGAATAGTGATTTAGCTTCGAGTCTTCTTGTGTGTTCATCAAGAAGTCGAGTATCCTTGTGTGTTCATCAAGGAACTCTGGTGTAAGCTTGTTACATAGATCGGCTTCGAGTCTTCTTGTGTGTTCATCAAGAAGTCGAGTGTCTTGTGCGTACATCAAGGTGCTCTGGTGAAGTCAAGGTGTTAGAGATAACCAGGAGTGTCAACTCGCAGTGATTGCAGGTAGTTGATAGGTTTGTAAATCTCTTTTCATCTAGTGGATTATTTGTTGTCGCGAGGACAACCGTGGACGTTTCCCATATTGGGTTTTACCACGTTAAAAATTTCTGTGTGTTATTTACTTTCTGCGTATTGTTTGATTTGTTTGAACTGTTATATTAGCACTATTTGTAGTTTCTCAATTGGTATCAGTCGCTGGGGGCTGGTTAAGGAGCGTCAAGGCTCACGCTAACGATCCTATGAGTGCAATGATGGTTCATGAGTCTGTTCATAATAATTTTATTGCTAAATCGTCTAAATCTACAAAACCAAAATCTGATTTTGAAAAGGATGATAATTTGTATGTTGTTAGCAATAGTGATTGGGCTCTTCTTTACAAACTTTCTGCAAAAGAATGTGAAAGATTACAAAAAGCTAATATTGATTTGCAGGAAAAATTTAATAAAGCTAATTGTAATGTGTCTACTATTTCTGATAATGTTTGTTTTGAAGATAATGGTATTTTGCAGACTGAGGTTGATTCTCTAGAACAACGACTCAGACATTGTGCAGAGGACTATATGCTTCAAGGGGAAGTTTATGAATCCAAAATTGAAAATTTGGAAAAGGCTAATCTTTCTTTGCAGGATAAAATTGAGATTCTTGAAAAACAGATTTCTTGTGCTGCAGATGATACAATTTCTATTTCTCAATTATTTGACAAAGAAAAACTTGACTTGTTATGTAGAATTGCAGCTTTAGAGAAGGCCAATCAGGAGGTCGATGAGAAATACAAATCTCTATTGGTGGAGTATGAGGTAACAAAGAACGATTTAACGTCTACTCAACTCCAATTGCAGGTTTTGGACAAAACTAGATTTGATTCTCCTATTGATAGTTCTACTAGTTCATCTAGTGTGATTACTCCTGTAAAATCTACTAGTTTGCCTGCCCTTTTGCCTACCCCACCTATTGAGACTAGACTTAATGCTACTAATGTTCAGCATGTTTCTCGTAAGAATTTTAAGTCTAAGGTTAATGGTAAGGCTGTTTTTACTGATAAGCCATATTGTTCTCATAATGGAGGTATAGGTTTTGTTAAGGCACCATGTCACAAATACAATGGTGACATACATGTTTCATCTTCTACCACCACATCTTCTTATAAGAATTATTTGAGTAAGTCTAATGTTTTTCATTGTTCTTATTGTGGTAGAGATGGTCATTTGGATATCTTTTGTTGGGATTTTAATCAACATGTTAAATGTTATTCTCATGTTCCTTATAATTATAATCTTGTTGATTCTTATGTTCCTTCTTGTGCATTTTCTAGACCTTGGAATTATAATGGTTCTCATCACAGGTTTAAGAAAAACAGGTATTCCAACAAAAAGAAGTCTAAGACTAAGGTGGAATTGGTTAAGGACAAATGTATTGCAAAGCGTGTTAAGGGAAAATCTCATATCATTTCACCTCCCAAGGTGTGCACGCCTAGTGTTAAACATGTATGGGTAAGAAAGGATAAGTTGAAGGTTTTTCTGGACTTGCAAAGGTCTGGTGGTGTCCCATATTTGGGATGATGTGGTTTGTTTCTAGCCTTGTGTTATTTGAATTGCATATTTCTCTAACCACATAGGCTATTTGTTTGGTATTTCTACTTTTTATGCTTTGTTTGTTTAGCTTGCAGATCATGTTGCATGTCTGAATACATTGTTAATAAAAAAAAAAGGGTTGTTGGTTATTCCTTCTATTTTTTTGTTTTATTTATTTATTCCATGTATGTGTTGTTGGATGCATCTTTTCTGAGATATTGGTTTAATTCAATTGTCTTAAATAAGTTGCAATATGTTTGGGTGTTTTCTCTTTCTGAACTCTTAAGTATGTTTTGGTATGTATCATGCATTTTTCCTCGCTTGTTTGCACAGTGCACGGCATGCTTGCATGATGGGAGTTTTTGGAAACCACTTACATATTCTTTGAGCTCATAGAACTTCTCTATCTCTCGAGTATTTATGTGATCTTGAGCTATCTCTCCTTTGTTTTGGTTAATGTTCATCTTGTTGTTCGTGTTATTGAGCATTCTTATCTTCCTATTACAACTCTTGTTAGTGGTCAATGACTCACTTTATCCCCAGCCATTTGATTGTCTTTGAAGCAATATCAGTTGGCTAAGAACCCGTTGGGGTTGTGAGGGTCATGCTCTGACGGATGCACTCAAGAGATGTTAGTTCTTGTGTTGCACGTTATCATGGTATTGCACTTCTTGAGTTTGTGTTTGTCAAAAAGATGTAGGCTACACCCTACCCTCGTGTATTTGAAAAGATGGAGGCAAAAATCCCTCCCACGCGGGAATGACATTAGAGCGATGTAGACTAAACTCCACCACATGCGGCAAAATAAAAATCCAAGAGCATATTCATTGTTTTTTATGTAAGGCATACAAAGTTTATATTCCTTTGCCTTTTTAATGTCTTGGTTTTCATTTGAAAGATCATATTTATATATTTATATTCGTTTGCCTTCTACTCATAACGTTTGTTTCAAAGGGGGTTGAAGTTTGTTTCTTCTATGCTCACTTACTAATCTAATCTTATGTCTCTTGTTGATGGTTCTATATTCTAGGTCTTCAAAGGGTGTATTCTAGTGGTGAACTTTCTCTCTTTTTATGCATTGCATTGCATCTACACACACCGAGGTTTAGTTTATGATGCACTTCAATTCTCTTATTTGTTCAATCTTTTGCTTATCACCATATATTGCCTCTTATTTTTGTACGGATTGGGATTGGCTACTGTTTTTGGAAGTTCATGATGTATTCCTATTCACTTCTATGGTACATCGGTTCTTTTCCTTTTATCTTCTTATTATGGTTTGTGTTGTTAGTTATTAGGTTTGTTTTTCTGCTATTAAAGTTAGTCCTTAAGGTTAGTCTTCACATGGTTGGATATGGGTTGTTAGTTTTGTCGTTAAAATTGATTCTTAGATATGGTGCAGCCTCTATTTGCTATTGTTTGTGTTTGGTTCTTCATTATCCTAGTCTAACAAGTTTAGTGCGATTCTCATTGCTTGGTTGTTATCGTGTGCACACTTCATGATTCTGCACACCATGTGTTCGATAAAATGTCTACATGGGTATTCTCACATTTCTTGTGCTAGGTTCGCCATTTCTCTTACATTTGTTAGTTTGGTTAATGTTGTGTTTATGCAGGACATGCCTCCTAAGCGCGCTCGGACTACTCCCACCAAAGAAACACCCGGTTCCAAGGGTGCTTCGTCATCGGGCACACGTCCTCCTCGTGCTTGAAGGAGTAGAGGCGCCATTCCTTTGGATTCTTGTAGATGTTCTTGCTGAAAGTGTTTATGGCTTACTCTATTTTGGTTCTATTCCTTGGTAATTCTTTTCAGTCGGTGTTTCATTGACATACTAAGGTCAGATTGTTAGTATTATTTGGTTTTACACTTCATGCTTTCTATTTTTGTCATTGGATCACATGTGTTTGATGTGATTTCTCAAGGTAATAGTTCTCAATTTGTTTTAAGAAGGCTACAAGGTATGCATAAGCATATTTTGGTGATGAAATCATGTTATTGGTGTATTCGGTTGTCATGATTTATATTGATTCATGTTTTCTCATAGGTTCTCATCATACTTTTCTATGTTGGGCTAATATTCTTGAATTACCTTGTTGGCTAGCTGGTGTTTGATTAAATGCTTATGAGACTTGCCTATCCTCTTATTGTTGCTTCTTGTGCCTGGTTGATCCTATTTTTTCCTGCAATAGGTTTGATTAGATGTGTTCTTGGTAGTCTTCTGCAATAATCCTCATGCAATGGTTTTGGACTACCACTGTTCTACTTTGGGATGCATATGCTCAGTTTGATCATCTATTGTTAGCAATTCTCTTCTATTGACTCTCTAATCTGTCTGACAATGTGTGGCATGTCATCGGAGTCTTAGTGTTCTGGCAGGAAATTTACTCTGAAGTTGGATTGTTGCTTTGTGACTTGGTGACATCGATAATCCTTGCTCATTCTTCAGTTAAAGTTTTTTTTTGAGCTTGATGATTGTCTATCTTGTTTGGCATATGTTGAACTAATTTTTGGGTTTCACTAGGGGTGGGCTTACAGGTTTATTCCTTTTATGTCACTATTCCATTGTGTTTGGGATAATATTTTCTTATCCTTGTTTATAAGATTCTCTAATTCTTTTTTGTGGTTGGATGAGTTGTTTCAGGAACATGTACAGATTGGATTTCCCCATGGATTCTCAATGGATTTTCTTATACTTTACGTATCTTTTTCTGCAGATACTCATATTCCTGTAGTTTTGTCATGGGATATTGTTGGATGTGTCTAATATGCATGGTTTCCCTATTCTCTTTCATATCTCCTACTAACTATTGTTTATCTCTTCTTCTTTCTCTTTTCGCATATTCTTTTCTTGCACATTTCTCCCAGGTTTGACTATTTGGTTCTTGGTCTTTATTGTACCTTCCCAATTTCATCAGGTATGGTATTTCTTCCTTTTTGTTTGTTTGCTCTTTTTCTCTTGATATCTTGCTACTATGAAGTCGTTTCTCTGGAATCTATCTCAGGTGGTTATGGTCGGTTGTTTAAAGTGATATTCTAGTGAATCATTTGTTCCGATTGTTGGTGTCCTGACTCTTTCTTCTATGTATAGGATTCTCTTGGTTTCTATCAGGGATTCATGTTATGTTTTCTTTTCTTCCCTCTGCTACCTATATAAGTATTCAGTGTCTTGTGTCTGTGTTGGTACTCTTTCTTCATCATTTATATGCCTAGATCTCTCTCATGTTTTTTAGTTTTGTGTGTCATGGATTCCAGATTTATGGTATGGTTTTCTCTTTACTCTCTTCTACCCTTGTATGATTGGTTCTTTGTGTGTTTCAAATATCCTTATTTGGTTTGTTTGTTCTAGGTGCATCTTTCTCATATGCATTGCATTTAGGTGACGCTTTTGTTTAGGGGGAGAATTCTTTGTATTGACATCGTGTTAACAAGTGTTTATTTTATGACTTCCGTTGCATATCCTTTTTGTTGTTAACATGATTGTTCTCTTACTTTTCTTCTTTAATCTTATTTGTTATGGTTTGGTATTTATCTTTTCTCTTTCTTTTGTTACCTTGCTTCATTTGTGACAAAAAGGGGGAGATTTATGACTCTAATACTAACACCTTCTTCTTCCTTGTTAGTGTATTTTTGGGTTATGTTTCAGGTATGCTACACGTATGGGGGAGTGAACGTGTTGATGTTTAGGGGTTGTACAGTTTTGGGTCATGTTTCAGGTATACTACATGTATGGGGGAGTGAACATATATGATGGAGTGAAAGTGATGATGATCACTAAGTGTATGTACAGTTTTGGGTAACCTCGAGTATTAAACCTTGGAGTTCATGAAGTATAGGGAGTTGTTCGAGGAACTTCTGTTCGCTATTTGATTGTTTCAGAATTTCTTGTTGCTTCCGTTCGCTCTCTGATGATTAAAGTGTCTTGCTCAAGCTGGAAGTCAAGAATTGGTGACTTGGTATGTGTTCTACTTTGAGTGTTTTTGTAGGCATGTTTTATAAATGCCATGGTTTGGGTTTGTAAGCACGTTTTATAAGTGCTATTAGAGTCATAGGTTTTTGTCACAAAATCAATGTCAAGGGGGAGATTGAAACCGGCAAGAAGTGGTTTGACATCAATTTTGTGACAAAGTGTCCATGGTTATCTCGCCTTGAGTTCATTGTTAGGAAAACCAAGTTGTACGCACATCGTCCCGAGTCCGTGTTCTCGCGTCCATGTGTCAAAAATAAGTTTTGGGTTTAGGACGTACGTACCTAGTTAGGGCGTACGTACGTCATGGTAGGCAGCAGACTTGTTTTGGTCAGGACGTACGTACCGAGTTAGAACGTTCGTACGTCCAAGTAGTCAGCAAACTCAGTTCGTGTGGAAGACGTACGAACGTCATATCGACGTACGTACGTCCAAAGTGGGTTTTCACTATTTCGGCCCATTTTCCCTTGTTTCCAACCCTAAGTATAAATAGGGTTTCTATTCCAAAGAACAAGTTAGTTCTTTGGGCCGTCCAATTCATCTCTACTCTTGGAGTTTGTTTAGGTTTTGGTTTAAGTTGTTTTGGTGATTGAACTCATCTTCTTTCTTCCCCATTCATCTTCTTCTTCCTTCTTCCCTATTCATCTTCTTCTTCATTGTTAAATAGTGATTTAGCTTCGAGTCTTCTTGTGTGTTCATCAAGAAGTCGAGTATCCTTGTGTGTTCATCAAGGAACTCTGGTGTAAGCTTGTTACATAGATCGGCTTCGAGTCTTCTTGTGTGTTCATCAAGAAGTCGAGTGTCTTGTGCGTACATCAAGGTGCTCTGGTGAAGTCAAGGTGTTAGAGATAACCAGGAGTGTCAACTCGCAGTGATTGCAGGTAGTTGATAGGTTTGTAAATCTCTTTTCATCTAGTGGATTATTTGTTGTCGCGAGGACAACCGTGGACGTTTCCCATATTGGGTATTACCACGTTAAAAATTTCTGTGTGTTATTTACTTTCTGCGTATTGTTTGATTTGTTTGAACTGTTATATTAGCACTATTTGTAGTTTCTCAAAGACAATAAACATACGCCAAAAACCATATCAATTCTATCTAAGTTATAAGACACAAAGGGTACATAAGTTGGGGAGACAATTTATAAGTGAGAGACATTTTAAACCGTCGGATCATTTTAAGTTTTTTTGGAGATATTTTTGATCGTCAGATTTTTTAAAATGGATGGTCCACCCGGTTTAGCGATCTTTAAAGAATTAAATGGGCTTTACCCGTGAAAAATAAGCTTCCCTACCACTTTAGGTTACTTCATAGCCTAAACCTTAATTCTTCCTACTTAAAGCTTTCCGAAAAACCACCAAAGCAAACAAATCGATCTCATTTTTCTTAATAATTGTTCGCCCCCAATCACCATAGCTTCTGCAAAGCTTTTGTCAGGTACAAATTTATTTTTTTTGATTTAATTCTTATGAAAATCTATAACTTAGATTTATAGTTACTCTCTATCTAATTTTTTTCGATCATCTGCTCTGCTCTACTCTCTCTCTCCCTCTCTCCATCAAAGTCTCACATGTGATCTAATTAGACTTCTCAATCTTTAGCAATTTTCAGAAAATTTGTAGCAGTCATTGGAAGCTATATCTTTCAATAGTTATAATTGATGTTGACATGTTGTATCTTCATTTCTCCCAATTCGACGAACACCACCACCACCAGGCACCAGCAGAGGATTCCACATCTTCTGCAATGCAAACCTTTGTACGAGCAAGAGGTTCTTCTTATATTATTCAATTTTGTAAGATTTGATTTGATTTCACCAAGTCACCAACTCTCCTTATTGTTGCTCTTTCTTCTGGTATTGAATCATTGTTCAAGTTTCAAACTTTATCCCTTTGTATCTGTCTACTAATTTCAACTTTGAAATTTCAAATCACCTAAAATTTGTCTTCTCCCAATTGGGAGTCTATTTTGATATATATTTGTAAAAATTGGCTAATTGGTATAAAGTTGTAACTCACCTTGATGTTGCTGGATAGAATTTTAAGTTTGGTTCTTGTTATATCAATTTTAAGCTGATTTAGTTGTGTGGCCTTATGGGGGAAGAGATGTTTTTCTAATCGGCTCTTTCACAGGGGTGAGTATGTGGCGAATAGTTTTTTTGTTTATTTTGTAATTTGGTATCTTATTTGAAGTTCAAACTTAATGGGATTTTGATTCAATTTTGTTTATTTAAGGAGGGAAGAACATGTTCACATGTCCCAGGAGGAGGGTTGCCCGACTATCTTTCAGACTATTCACAGCTTAACACCAGGTTACCACCAGGTCATTGGACAAAACTTGCTGTCTGGATTTTTAATGCTTTATATCAATGTATTAGCTTTTTTTATTGTTGAACTACTGAGTATGAAGGACAGACATTTTTAGACGTTCACATAGCTACAAAATGTACAGAACAGGTGGGTGTGAAGACTGACTTAAGGTCGTGAGGGGGAGTGAGAGGGGGATAGGGAAAAGAGGAGTCCAATGAGGGAAGAGTTGGGGAAGGTGAGGGATTTTATTTTGAAAAAGGGGACGAACATACACATTTTTCTATCACCTGGCTTTAAATGGACCTACTAAAGTTGGTCGAATTGATTTTTTTTCCCTGTTGTGGTAAGATAGCAAATTCATGTATTGGTTTCCATACTTAATAAAGTCCACTAACTTGATAACCTGTAAAACCTATAGGCCTTGAGATTTTTCTACAATTCTAGGCGAAAGAAAACTATGCAGCGAAAATGCTAGGATGAACCTATCTTTGGGTTAGGCATTACGGTACATAGCATTCCCCCATGTACAGTGTTTTTGGTGACAATAATTCCAATGGTCGAGTTCAATTGGTTGGTTTTTTACAGGGATATAAAATCTATTGCTGGTCGATACCTAGAGATGCAATGCATATTTAATTAAATGCAACCAATCCCCAGGCTCGAAAGATACAATTATCAAATCTTCTATCTGTATATAACACTCCCTATAAAGAATAAGCTCTTAACAGAGGCTGACCACTTGACCAACTATGGCAACTAACAACAGTTAGTGTGGTTCTCTATAGACTTAAAAATTATCCCTTGATGTTGGTAACTCTTTATTTGTGTGTAGCCGAAGGTAGATTGAAGATAAAACTTCGGTTCTTATTGTATTGTTCATATATATACAATATCAACCTTTTTTTTATATATATTTTTATTTTCAGCTCTTAGATAACTTAGACTGACTATCACATAAGTTGATTATGGGAATTGATTCATTTTGCTTGCCGATTCTTATGTAGTACAAGTTTCTTGTTGATGGAGAATGGCGTCATTATGAGCACCAACCTTTCGTGACCCATTGGGAATTACAGACCCTGACCTCTTTCCTGCAATCTTAACTCCAGAGACACCAGGCTTAATTAGATCCCATATGGATGTGGATAGTGATGCCTTTCAGCGTGTAGTAAGTCCCTCATATAAGTTCAAAGTAGTAGTATATTATATATCAATTTGTATTCTCTTTTGTTTTGGATAGCATACAGATTGAAGTGTATTTTTTTTGTCATCCTTGGAACTCATGGCTTGTTTTCCTCTTATATCATTTTAGTAGTGGAACTAACCAACACAACAAGCCCTTTGACCACCTGTCCACCTTTAGACTATCGTAGGAGCAAAGTGATGCTCCCATTTGCTGTGCAAACAAGCATAGTCGAATTGGAAAAGAGGGCATTTTGATTGGTGTGTTCTTTTGTGTATTCAGAGTGGATTTGGTCTGAGCTAGAAGAGAGTTTTGTTACTTTTGTGTAATGATTTTTAATTTAAAGAGACTAATCTGACAACAGATTGTAGACGAGATATTTTTGAATGGCTTATCCCTTTCGTGGACATTTAGGCCAACTTACAACACTTTTTATATTATCTTTAGATCTGCTTTAATCAATTAATCCTTCAACTACCTCAATCAATCTCCTTCATTGTTCTGCTTTTGCTTATGACGAGCCCTCAACTTGTGCACTAGCCAGTTTTTTCGAATCTAATCAATAAGTGAACTCATTCTTTTTCTAAAGGGCAAGCAATGTTATTTAATATTTAATATACCAATATTCTTTTTATACAAACAGGTCACTTTGTCAGATGGTATGTTGCCCGAGGCAGTGCACGTGATCTCAGAGGTTGATTTGGAGGTCTCTCGCCACCGCATTTCTGTGTATTTATCTATACATACAGCTTATGAGTTACTTCCTGAGTCTGGCAAGTTTTGGATGCTTCAGTTGTCTTTTTAAGCTTTGTATCTTGCAATTACTGAAACTTGATCATTTAAAATCGTTGGAGTCCACATTAATTGGAATTTCTTTGTCTACAGGTCATTACATTGGATGTAAATCTACCCATCAAGCAAGCATTTCGTATTCTTTATAAGCAGGTATTACTTGTTATCTAAAATTTACTGCAATTACTTATGTCATATAATTATTTTCTTTGGGTTTATTTGGCAAACTTTTACTAAATTGAGTCATGCGTACAATTTTTATGTGATCGATTATTCCATTTAATATGAGTATTAAGTAAGTGCGATCATGTTTTTGTTTTGGGTAGAGGTTTTGTTGATAAATGGAATACAATTACAATTCAATCTATGTGTGGCTTACATTTTATGTATGGTACCTGTCACTAATGGAGGTCATTTTGATTGCCGACAACATAACTTAAGTTTTTTATGTAGTCAGATACAAAAAGTAAAAAAGACGTAAGATGTCTTCATATCAATGTCAGACAAATTCCTAAAACATGACTATTGGGAACCCCAAGGGAAAATTGCACCTATATCAAATCCAGGTGCCTCTGCTAGATAGTCATAAGGTCTTTTCGAATAACTTGAGGTTTAGGGTAGGACTGAACAGACCACATTATTCAACTCAAATATTACTTATGTCATTGATTGCTCATGGTTAAGAAGATCATTTACAAGGTATAGCATAATCACATAAAGATAAAAAGAATATACCTCAGTTGTCTCTGTCTAGCTATGCCTTTGATGACCACTCCAAGTGAAGACAGAGAACCCCAAGAAGAATTTAATAATAATATGCTATAAGTATACTATATAAATCTACAATGAGTGAGGTAGGCCAGACAGTACCAAAGTATATAGAGGTTTGCCAGTAGCGAGATTCTCGTCAACTAAGGTTGCTGGAGCCTTGGCCATGTATGACATTTATACTGACAAGGCATTGGCATATTTCATTATAAAAACCTAAACCTTTGTAACAATATTGATTAGTAGTATGTGTGGTATAGTAAAGTGTATTGTACCACACATGAATAACAAACTCTGTTAGCTCTGCATTTTGAAGTTGGGGATTAGTTTTAGTCAATGGAAATGTTGTCAAGGAGTTATCTTTTTTCTAATTTCTGTATGGTTATCAAATACTCTATATCTGTTATTGAAAATATAAAATAATCGGTATCTACTTTCGAAAATATCAATCTAATATATTTTATACATGAATTAAGTTTGTTGTTAACAAAGAGTATGCTTAACAATTAACACACGCCTAGGAATGGAGTTTAAGGTATCTCAATCATTGATGGCTCGTAGTGGTTGGACTATTGATTTTGTCATCCTAATTAATGGATGTGTTTTTGTTAAAAAGAAAAATGAATCTTGCGTGAGATCTATATGATCATCACAAAATGGGATGAAGAAGCAACAAGAGACATAGAGGTCATGCTCAAGGAAGGTTGGCATGCATGATTAGCATTGTGCCTAGGTTGTACCAATATTTAGTGTAGCTTTCTTTCCCACATTGAAGACACCATCTAAAAGTTCCATTACTGACTTATAGGTATCTACTCTTTCAAGTTCTTTCTATCCTACAAATGATCTTTTATGGTCAATGGTGAACTTATACCCGAAGGCTTCAAAGAGTGCAAGTGTCCTACTGCCCTGGCATGGTTCATACACAAAAGCGAGGCGGCGTTGCTGAAAGGCATAGGGGAATGATACATCTTGGTATCACAGGTCCAAACGGGAATGCATTCTCTAGATCCCCTAAGGTATTATCTATAACACTTCTTTAATTTTGTCTACACTTATGTTCATTTATGAGGTGTTTATGTTGTTAAATAATCAAGCTCAAGTATTTGATGCTTAAGCAGTTTCATTAACTTTTGTGCATGAACCATGGCCAGGGGAGCAAGACATAATTGCAATGGAGAGACCATGGCCATCCTTACGCAACTCTCATACTCAAGATGTGCCAGTAGTATAACTAAAGTGAAATTCATTTCAAAAGTTGTTATTTAGGGCATCTTTTCTTGTTTGATATTGTTTGTGATTGAAATTATATTTCCGTTATGAACAATTTCTTATGTTTGTTTCATTTGGGTAAGACTTTACGTTTTTCTGCATATAATTTTCCTTAGGCTTTAATAAGTTTTCATTTATCGAACCATTAGCGAGTTACTAATCTCATTAAGAAAAGGCTTACCAAACTATTTTTTGCAAGTGCCAGTTGGGCTCAACTGGTAAAACCTTTGGGTGATGATACCAGAGGTCTGGTTTTCGAATCCCGCCAGCATTACCGAGTTACTGATCAAATTAAAAACAGGCTTACCACAACATTTTTGTGAATGGGCTTGTGGCTCAATGGTAGCACCCCTCTCACAAAAGTGGAGAGGTTGTGGGTTCGAAACACGTCAACAGCTGATTGTTGATATAAGTTTCCACACGTAATTTAAAAAGGGGTAGGGGTCCCCTCAACCACATGTATATTGACTTCTATTTACATGTGAATTTTCATTTTTCTTCGTTCTTGCTTCAAATTGTAGAGTCTTACATTTTGGTCCTTCAAGTCCCATTATAGCGGTCCCCATCTTCTTCAGTTCATTAACAATTTACTGATATCGAGACAACCCCTTTAGAAAATTTATATAGGAATAATTTTGTTTCATAAACTACCCATTAGGGGAAAATTTTGGATAAATTTGATATATTTATCCAAATTTTCTTTTTTTGGATAAATTTGAGCTTTATTAATGATAGAAAAGGGAGGACAGTTACAAAAACAAAAACAAAGTGGAAAACTAAATGTAAGTGATTGTCTCAACCACCACATATACACAACAGAAACACACAAACGGATTGATCGTAAAAGTTTTGTGGTATTTTTCGAAAAAAATATTGGTGAAGGTAATGTGGTAATTCCTGAAACCTTCTTCTTCATGCCTCTGTATATTGTATTGGAGTATGTTTATCTTGATATAGATAAACACCTCACTCATAAGTGCGTGCACTGGATAAACAAAGAGGGATTAGGATAGGCCCTTTACTAATTAAGGGAAATATGGGAATTTAAAAAAGGTTTTGTGTTTAATTGAACAATATTTTTGAAGTTACGTAATTGTCTACTGCAAATGTATCTTCCCTAATGTCTACTACAACTAATGATTTTCTATTGATTGCCATTTGCTTATTGCAGACTTTTTTGAGGGGGAAGATTCATTTTTTATCTTTGGATGAGAATTGTTAATGTTAAGGTTTAGTAAGGCACCAACAACACAAGGCAGTGTAATAAAGGCATGGCAGCAGCAGGATATCCATAACAGCTGAGATAGAAGAAACTGAAGGATCTTTTCTCTATGTATGTGTCTTCCTTTGTTTTGGTGGTTGTTTTATTTGTTGATGGTTTGAGTTTGATCAAACTGGTGGTGTATTTTTAAGAACACTAATCAGGAGTTGTGATAGTGGTTTTGTTATATTGTTTATAATCCTTTTTTTTTTTCGTGCTAATATCATTATTTAAATAAAAATATCGGGTATTTCATATGGTGTATTCTTAAGATGAATTTGTAAGCTCTTCTTATTTACATCAATGCAGTATTAGTAGCAGTACTATTTAAGGTATATTTGGTGTCATGTTTTTTTTTTCCTGTATATATATATGGTAGCTGCAAATAGTGCAGTGTTTTGTTAAGTTGGGTAGAGCAATTTTCTGATGGCGCTTTCCAGGTTTATACAAGTTAATAAAAAGGTTTGATTGATTAGCCTAGGTAGAGTAACAGTTATCCTTGGTGTGCAGTTAAAGTTTATCTTCACATGTTACATAGTTTTTTTCCAATATCCAGGGATTAGTCAACTTGGAATCAGCTATTCCAATATGGTAGCTTCTGTGGGTATGAGAAATACAGGGGACATCCATATAACCCGGCGCCATTGTCTAACTGACAATGGGAAATGATCTTTTATTGTCCACGGCTATGGGAAATGATCTTTTATTGTCCATGCTCTAGCTAAGATAGAAATGGGACCCCAATTTCAATCTCCTAGGTGTGATCTTTTATTGTCTGAAGGTATAAGATCCATTCTCGAGAAGATTGGTGATGTCACAGAATTAATATGTATCAAACCATGGGAGGGCGATGAGACTGCAGCTTCTGCAAATGAGGATGCGGCTGGGTCATTAGGACCAGCTGGACAAAATAAAGCAACGACAACTGTTGTAGGAAACTGGTAGATACAAATGCTATTCTTGATCAAGAAACAAAATCAAACTCATTGGACAACTTTGAGCTTCAAAATTTGCTGGCGAGTTGCATAGGTTTGGAGGAGCTCATTTAGGATTTATGGCAACAAAGCGAAAGATAGAGGCAACAACTGGATGCAGTCGCAAAGAATGATGGGAGAAGACACTCACTGTCTCTGACTTATTACAAGCAACCCAAAGGTCTTTTATGAGATATGATATCCAACCACTGGTATTCAAGTAAATCTGATTGTTGTTCTTTTTGTTTGCATTCAAGTACCTTGTTTAGCACAAGTTATTAATCAAGTTATATGACATATGGTGTCATTAATGGCACACGGGATTCTTTTCCTGGAAAGCCTATGTTTATGTTGAAATCGTCATACAAAGGGTAATAAAAAAATTGTCGTACAGAAAAAATTTGATGATGAACACGTTATTGTCGACTCATAGAATGTTGAAAATCAAATGATATAACTATTTTATATTGTAATTTTATTTTAATAAAATAATTTTAAATTGCCATCAGTAATAAATGGATATAATCATCCTAATTTTACAATTTTTAAAGTATTAGTGTACAATATAGTTGAAACTAGCGTTGCGAAGCAACGGGTACAACTAGTTATATATAAACTCTTTATATATCCATTATTTAACCACCTGCTTAATCCCATTATCCAATTCTAATTTATCTATTTACGATTTTAATTGATCGATAATACAAATACATTACCTAAGCAGCAACTGTCTTTAAGGATAGGTTTGTCCACCTGCACAAAATAAATTAGTTGACCTATCCACCTGCAAGATGGAGTTAACACATAATAGGCAGATATAATAAAGATAAACAGAATCTCATACACGTTACGTGTTATCTAATACTTGGTATTAATCTGAAAATACATTTTGTTAATTTAAACCATTAATAATGACTCATTCCAACTCTTCATAGTTTGCAATCTATTAAAATGACAAGTCCAATTATGACTAGTAATTCCCATAATAAATAAAAGAACGCAGTTCTTCCATATAATCATAGTTACCTCCGATTCATAATCGAAGTATATAAAATTTACCCATATCATTAACTAACACCAAGAACTACAATACTATAAGCCTTAGCACACTAGCAAATAACGAATCCAAAATCACAAAACCACGTCCTGGCCTCTAGCCGGTGCTCGGGTTTAACAAATCATAAAAATCACAACATATGTCCAATCACTAGTACACCTCCCACAGGATGCACAACACACATTTGCCATACCCACACTGCACCAGTGTGCCTTGACCATTGTTAAGAACCTCTACGCGGAAACCAAAACCCGAGTGGGTGCTCACCTGCAAGCTTTGGCTAGCCTCTACGTATGCCTAACTCATGATCACTAATAGCTCCCTTGAGCTTTCTAATGTGGCGCCCAGACCAACCACGAAGGTTATGAAGGTCTGAAAGGTCAGTTCCGCAGGCTAAGCCGTCTAGAAAATACCCAAATATAATCCAAGAGTCAACCCGCTGGCTAAGCTGTCTAGGGTGATAATTAATTTCTTTAACCTAATTCCAGAGGTGTGGCAAATGTACTAATGCTTGGGTGACTACCAAAAATAACTAAACTAATCAAGCAATCACACAACCCTTGTCAAACAATTAAATTCCAAGTCCATTTCGTATTCCCTTCTTATTTTCCAAATTGAATATATACCGTCCATGGTATCAAACCATTCCATAATTAAATCCAAATAAAGTTTAGTATTCATTTCGTTTCTATTCATATACCATCCATTGGTTGGAGCCATTCCTAGGCGTTCATCAATATAACTTTTCAAATTTCTTTAAACATACTTAATCAAGTAACATGCCATTATATACTAATCCACTTCAATTTAAAATACTTTTAGTACATATCTATTTCAACTTGACAATCAAACAAACGGACAAACCCAAAAGAAAACATATATGCTAAAAAGAAACTCTTTACATAAATCTGCCAAACAATAACATTGATCTTTCAAAATTCACACATCTAAAAATAATTGCTTAAATCTCATAAATTTAGAATACAACATTTTACTATGAAAATATTACTTGGTATAAGAATATGGAATCGTTTCGATATATAGAAAATAATTAAACAATCATTTTACTCAATACTACCAGATTCCAGAAAGAAATCCCAAACATCTACGTCAGACTTCCTGACCATTTTTCACCACATTAGCCTCATAATTTAAAGTATTTCTAAACATATAAATTATAGTTCAGAATGTCTATCTTCTAAAACAAGTAAATTCATCAAGATATGTTGAGTAACGAGTCTTCTATGATTTTGCTATGACAGCCACGCAAACAGAAACTAGCAGTAAAGTCATACTGGATATCTGAAAATAACTGCGTTGAATAAATTATTCAGAATTAATTACCCAACAGTAAATTCCGAAATTTATATATGTTGTTATAAATTGAGTATTCTAACTACCATAATATTTGCAATAAATATTATTAAGTCTAGAGGCATCAAAACCTTGCGATACTAAAACGGTACAGAAACCAAAAACTGCAACGGTTGTCATACTTGCAAGTCGTTTTTCACCAAATTAAATTAACTTTCGTAAATTGGTATTAACTAATAGAATGAAGACCTTTCAATATAGTGTCTAGGGTTTTTGGAATCAATTAAAATTTTTTCAAACGAATTTTCTATGATATTTCAAAGATGAGTAAAAAATCTGGAATTACAGAAACAGAAATAGAAGAAAACAAAAAAACGTCTACTCACTTGTATAAGCATAAAAATCCAAATCTTCTTGTAACTTTCTTCCAATTCTTCTTCTTCTCCTCCCAAATATGGTGTTATGAAAAATGAATGAAAACCCTAAGATTTTAATATAAATAATATGGAGAAGTTAATGGGCTTTATTTTTGGACCATAAATGAATCTGCTACCCAACCCAATTCCATCTTTTTTTTTAATAATTAATATATAATCCTTCAACTTAATAGAAAATTAACTCTAAACCCTTTAAGACATGTATGCAATATTTCATAATCCAATAAAATTTAACGAACAAAAATTTATAATATAAACGGGGTTTTACATTTATGCACACCTCAAAGGAAGCTCGGCCTCGAGATTCAACAAAATACTATAATCAAGGACAAGTTATAAACAATTAGATATACAATATACCATTATGATAAACATACTACTCAATATAAAAATCACTTAAGCTCACATTGAACCAACGAATACAATCACTATAGAATTATAACCAAGACTCAATCATCACCCATAACCTCGTATAAACTTGTATTGGGTTGATCAGTCCCAATACAATTCACAGAAGCATATGGATTTGATCCTAACCACATCACAAAACAAAGAGAAATGAGAACAAATAAAATCATAACAACAAGATCTAAATGTGTATACGCAGTATACACACCTCAAAAGGTCAACCTAGTAACTCACAAGCATAGAGTATTCGGTGTGTGTGTATACAAACCTCAAAGAACAAACGTATCCATAAAAGCAAAAACTAATTTCACCACCAGATGTTCAATATTGACATGGTTTCATATTTCTACAACAAATATAACCTCTACTGCACAACCATAAATAAATGAAAATCGGTATCTCAAGGCAAATCCGTTAGTGTGTGTTTTAACTTCCAAAATTTCAGAAATAAATATTTTTAAAAATAATTTTCTTAAAAACAAAAATGTCTAGCTACTACACATGCATAACGACATAAAAGAAGTCGAACCGACAATTGCAACAAATAGTGTGTACAGTACTGTAACGGATATAACTTTTAAACACTTTAAAATATAGAGTTCTTATTAAAGTAATTGAATATATACTCCTAACAAGTAAATCATGTAAACAACTTCATATACCAAAGAATAGAAAATAATCCACATTTTTAATAAATCCAAGCTTACATTATATACATGTACATATGTCCTCAAGATGTTATACATATATCTCTTTTGATCAATTAATGAAATTTTTGACATTAAGATAACAAATGATCTATAAGTTAAAAAAAACAAAGAAAGCAAATCAAATATATATATTTTGTTTCATATACCTCATGATGTCATACATGAAATTACTCAAGTCGCAGTGGCTACTCATTCAAAACTTAATTATCAAACAATCGAAACTCGATACACGATCATTACTTATTCTCGTACGCAACCAGTAAGAAGAAAAAAAAATCATACAATATGTGTCTTAACTGATACTCCCCTATTAATATAGTTTTTAATATCTTATTCTTTCTAACCACAATAATAAAAATGACAACCTAATCACACATCAAATCTAGTAATTTATTTGGAATCTAACCATCATTATCAACATGTATGATCATTACATTTTATGTAATTCAAGTAAATAAGTCTCCCACAATATTCAACAATGCTAGAGCCATTAATACATATTTGCTAATGTAATCATAGATTCTTTATCTTGTAATAAAACTTTTATACACGAAGAAAATGCTAAATTTAAGAATAGCAGTAAGAAATATATAATATTTGAATACAACTAAAATAAACATATTAGAAGCTACTGTAAAAATTTCTTTCAAAAATAATATTTACAAGGTGTCCGTTTGATCGCTCAAAGCATGATATATCACATCAATCATTACTCAAGGTGTATTACCTTAAACTATTTATTATTTTAGAACTACAAATCTATTTAAGCTGAAATTCTGTCACAAGTAAGAGAACACATAGAGAAAACTATCATAAAAGTTTCAAAGCAGAACAATAGAGGAAAATACATTTTACAATGGGTTGAGCCTATATGTAGCAGTTTCGAAAAAAAAAACTGTAATAAAGGTGTACAAAATAATTTTGTTCTCTCTAACCAAACATCAGAATGGTTTGAAGTTTTTATATAATCGACAATAGTTTACATGAAGTATGTATTAAAATTTTCAAGAATTTACGATAATGGTAAGATTGATTGTTTTTTTTTTTACTCAATTTCTGTATTAATTCAAAAGTCTCATAAAAACTCATATGTACAAAACAATTTCACCTTAAAAGTAGCATGCAAACGACTATAGTGATCTTTCATCAGGTAAGCATTATATCACATTAATTAGGAATATTCAAACGACGCGCTTTATCCACTACAACAATATGTCTATAATAATTGCATATGATCTCAAAAGACAAGTTATATCTGCATCACAACAACAACAAAGTCTACTACATATCAAGAATAACTCTATAGAAAAGAGATAGAAACGAAATCTCAACTAACGCTATTTAACATAGCTTTATTGTACATGTCATGAAAGGATCAAATATCTGTCATATCATCAATTGGTTATATTAAGACGTGTAAATCATATCTACTCACTGCCAAAAATTAATATTATCTAAAGAATTCAAGGACAAAAAGGATGGCTTCTTAGAGGATTTAATATCCAAATGTTTTCATCTATATTTCTAAAATCACTTGAACTCTAGTACCAACCAAAAGTCTGTTATCTGTTATCTGTTGCATACAATTAAAATTTACATTGAAAATACATATATCAGATGAATCAAAAGAAAATTAACCCTTCTTGGTGGCATCTAAAAGTTACACATAGTACGAGTACGATTTTTCTAAATAATAAACAAGAGGATGATCTATGAACTCAAACAAAATTTAATCTGTAAACTAAGATTATCCATGAGACACTTCAAGGTTACACTTCAACAAACACATTAATCATACTTCAAAATACACAAAACAAGTCAATGGTGTATACGAAGTATACACACCTCAAAAGAATCAACCTAATTATATAACAAAATCGAATCACATCATCAATCACAGCTTTTAAAGAAGCAAACAATCGTAGTCTGAAACATAAAAGATTTCTCAAACAGACAAACAAAGCACACGTCAAAATCAAATAGAAATCTCAAGTACATAAAACATAAGAATGCCCAAATCCACATTCCGAGGACAACCTAGACCACACCGGTCTAAGTCAACCTAGCGCTCTCATACCAAGAAATGTCACGACCCGAATTTTTTTTTTTATGAATTTTTTTTTTTTAAAAAAAAAAAAAAAACCCCAGGCCGCAACAATTTCTAACTCAAAAACCAGATCCAACAAAAATCCTAAATAAAATACAATAAAGAAAAATCAAAACGATAAAAGTACACGTGATTACATCCTAATATACAACATAACTTACGCCAACAAAATACATGAATGAAACATCTAAAGATCTCTACTGGTCCCAACAAGCGGTCTGTCACAGCTCCATAGCTCTAACCTCTGCCTGCCTGCATTCCAAATGGAATTCCAAATGGAAGACACCCACGTGCAAAACAAAGCAACATGGGTCAGCATAAAAGCTGGTATGAGTAAACAAGGGGGAAATTTATTCGCACAAAATAACATAATAGATATAAATTTCTAACATATGATTAACAACATAATTAACTTTCAAGAACAGTTCTTCCATGCTAAGACAATAAGCATATGCCAAAAATCATATCAATTCCATTAAATATAAACTCTTTATATATCCATTATTTAATCACCTTCTTAATCCAATTATTCAATTTTAATTTATCTATTTAATTGATCGATAATACAAATACATTACCTAAGCAACAACTGTCTTTAAAGATAGGTCTATCCACCTGCACAAAATAAATTAGTTGACCTATCCACCTGGAAGATGGAGTTAATACATAATAGACAGATATAATAAAGATAAACCAAATCACATACACATTACGTGTTCTCTAATACTTGGTATTAATCTGAAAATACATTCTGTTAATTTAAACCATTAATAATGACTCATTCCAACTCTTCATAGTTTGCAATCTACTAAAATGACAAGTCCAATTATGACTATTAATTCCCATAATAAATAAAAGAATGCAGTTCTTCCATATAATCATAGTTACCTCCGATTCATAATCGAAATATATAAAATTTACCCATATCATTAACTAACACCAAACACTACAATACTATAAGCCTTAGCACACTAGCAAATAACGAATCCAAAATCACAAAACCACGTCCTGGCCTCTAGTCGGTGCTCGGGTTTAACAAATCATAAAAATCACAACATATGCCCAATCACTAGTACACCTCCCACAGGATGCACAACACACATTTGCAATACCCACACTACACCAGTGTGCCTTGACCATAGTTAAGAACCTCTACGCGGAAACCAAAACCCAAGTGGGTGCTCACCTGCAAGCTTTGGCTAGCCTCGACGTATGCCTAACTCATGATCTCTAATAGCTCCCTTGAGCTTTCTAATGTGGCGCCTAGACCAACCCCGAAGGCTATGAAGGTCTGAAAGGTCAGTTCCGCAGACTAAGCCGTCTAGAAAATACCCAAATATAATCCAAGAGTCAACCCGCAGGCTAAGCCATCTAGGGTGATAATTAATTATTTTAACCTAATTCCAGAGGTGCGGCAAATGTACTAATGCTTGGGTGACTACCAAAAATAACTAAACTAATCAAGCAATCACACAACCCTTGTCAAACAATTAAATTCCAAGTCCATTTCGTATTCCGTTCTTATTTTCCAAATTGAATATATACCGTCCATGGTATCAAACCATTCCATAATTAAATCCAAATAAAGTTTAGTATTCATTTCGTTTCTATTCATATACCATCCATTGGTTGGAGCCATTCCTAGGCGTTCATCAATATAACTTTTCAAATTTCTTTAAACATACTTAATCAAGTAACATGCCATTATATACTAATCCACTTCAATTTAAAATACTTTTAGTACATATCTATTTCAACTTGACAATCAAACAAACGGACAAACCCAAAAGAAAACATATATGCTAAAAAGAAACTCTTTACATAAATCTGCCAAACAATAACATTGATCTTTCAAAATTCACACATCTAAAAATAATTGCTTAAATCTCATAAATTTAGAATACAACATTTTACTATGAAAATATTACTTGGTATAAGAATATGGAATCGTTTCGATATATAGAAAATAATTAAACAATCATTTTACTCAATACTACCAGATTCCAGAAAGAAATCCCAAACATCTACGTCAGACTTCCTGACCATTTTTCACCACATTAGCCTCATAATTTAAAGTATTTCTAAACATAGAAATTATAGTTCAGAATGTCTATCTTCTAAAACAAGTAAATTCATCAAGATATGTTGAGTAACGAGTCTTCTATGATTTTGCTATGACAGCCACGCAAACAGAAACTAGCAGTAAAGTCATACTGGATATCTGAAAATAACTGCGTTGAATAAATTATTCAGAATTAATTACCCAACAGTAAATTCCGAAATTTATATATGTTGTTATAAATTGAGTATTCTAACTACCATAATATTTGCAATAAATATTATTAAGTCTAGAGGCATCAAAACCTTGCGATACTAAAACGGTACAGAAACCAAAAACTGCAACGGTTGTCATACTTGCAAGTCGTTTTTCACCAAATTAAATTAACTTTCGTAAATTGGTATTAACTAATAGAATGAAGACCTTTCAATATAGTGTCTAGGGTTTTTGGAATCAATTAAAATTTTTTCAAACGAATTTTCTATGATATTTCAAAGATGAGTAAAAAATCTGGAATTACAGAAACAGAAATAGAAGAAAACAAAAAAACGTCTACTCACT
Source organism: Aquilegia eximia (assembly GCA_023053565.1). Classification (NCBI taxonomy): domain Eukaryota; kingdom Viridiplantae; phylum Streptophyta; class Magnoliopsida; order Ranunculales; family Ranunculaceae; genus Aquilegia; species Aquilegia eximia. The sequence continues at coordinate 19,431,842 of JALIGU010000003.1, forward strand.
TGTATAAGCATAAAAATCCAAATCTTCTTGTAACTTTCTTCCAATTCTTCTTCTTCTCCTCCCAAATATGGTGTTATGAAAAATGAATGAAAACCCTAAGATTTTAATATAAATAATATGGATAAGTTAATGGGCTTTATTTTAGGACCATAAATGAATCTGCTACCCAACCCAATTCCATCTTTTTTTTTTTTTAATAATTAATATATCATCCTTCAACTTAATAGAAAGTTAACTCTAAACCCTTAACGACATGTATGCAATATTTTATAATCCAATAAAATTTAACGAAAACAAATTTATAATATAAACGGGGTTTTACAACTAGTGATGATGTAGTTGTTCTTGAAGTGTTGTCTTTTAGTAATTTAGAAGGAGGTCGAAGTAGTGGTGTGCCTGTCAGTAAATCACCAAGGAAATCACTTCAGAAGAAAAATGTGCCTTCAACCACAAACAATGTGCCTGTCAGAAAGTCACCAAGGAAAACACTTCAGAAAAAAAATGTGCCTTCAACCACAAACAATTCAAATGTAGCAGAGCAGACTGCAACAGCTGGAGCTGGGAGTGTAAGTGTTCCAAAGGCAACCAAGAAAAAAGCAGGCAGACCACCCAAACCCAATCCCGGAAGGTGTGATCCAAGTTTTTCAGATACCCCTGGACCAAGGGCAAGTGGATTCCAGTTTTTGTTATTTGGTGACCAACCTGAAACCGGTACTAAGTTGTTTGACATCAATTTTGTGACATTGATCGTCCATGGTTATTTCGCCTTGAGTTCATCCTGAGTATTTGTCTTCGCGTTAAGTGTATCAAGTGTGTTTTTGGTTCAGGACGTACGTACCTAGTTAGGACGTACGTACGTCCCACAGGTCAGCAAACTTCCCATCGTGTTGAACGTACGTACCGAGTTAGGGCGTACGTACGTCAAGTTAGGCAGCAGGATTATTTTTGTTCAGGACGTACGTACCTTGTTAGGACGTTCGTACGTCCAAGCAGGCAGCAAGCGTTTATCGTGTGAAGACGTACGAACGTTATTTCGACGTACGTATGTCCAATATGGATTTCGTCCTATTCTGGCCCATTTCTTGTGTTTTCCAACCTTAAGTATAAATAGGGTTTCTCTTCCAAAGAACAAGTCAGTTCTTTGGCCGTCCAATTCATCTCTAGTCTTGGAGTTTGTTTAGGTTTTGGTTTAGGTGGCTTTGGTGATTGAACTCATCTTCTTCTTCCCCATTCATTTTCTTCTTCATTATTGTTTATATTGATTTAGCTTCGAGTCTTCTTGTGTGTTCATCAAGAAGTCGAGTATCCTTGTGTGTTCATCAAGGAACTCTGGTGTAAGCTTGTTTCATAGTTCGGCTTCGAGTCTTCTTGTGTGTTCATCAAGAAGTCGAGTGTCTTGTGCGTACATCAAGGTGCTCTGGTGAAGTCAAGGTGTTAGAGATAACCAGTAGTGTCAACTCGCAGTGATTGCAGGTAGTTGATAGGTTTGTACATCTCTTTTCATTTAGTGGATTTATTTGTTGTCGCGAGGACAACCGTGGACGTTTCCCATATTGGGTTTTACCACGTTAAAAATATCGTGTGTTCTTTATTTGTTTATTGCTTTATTGGTTGCTTTACTATTGTTATATTGCACATATATTGGGCTATCAATTGGTATCAGAGCAGGGCGCTTGTTATGGAGCGTAATGGCTCACGCGTAGATCCTATGAGTGCAATAATGGTTCATGAGTCTGGTTATAATAATTTTATTGCTAAATCGTCTAAATCTACAAAACCAAAATCTGATTTTGAAAAGGATGATAATTTGTATGTTGTTAGCAATAGTGATTGGGCTCTTCTTTATAGACTTTCTACAAAAGAATGTAAAAGGTTACAAAAAGCTAATATTGATTTGCAGGAAAAGCGCAATAAAGCTAATTGTAATTTGTCTACTACTTCTGATAATTTTTGTTTTGAAGATAATGGTGTTTTGCAGAATAAGGTTGATTCTCTAGAACAACGACTCAGACATTGTGCAGAAGACTATATGCTTCAAGGGGAAGTTTATGAATCCAAAATTGAAAATTTGGAAAAGGCTAATCTTTCTTTGCAGGATAAAGTTGAGACTCTTGAAAAACAAATTTCTTATGCTGCAGATGATGCACTTTCTATTTCTCAATTATTTGAAAAAGAAAAACTTGACTTGTTATGTAAAATTGCAGCTTTAGAGAAGGCCAATCAGGAGGTCGATGAGAAATACAAATCTCTATTGGTGGAGTATGAGGTAACAAAGAACGATTTAACGTCTACTCAACTCCAATTGCAGGTTTTGGACAAAACTAGATTTAACTCTACTATTGCTAGTTCTACTAGTTTATCTAGTATGATTACTCCTGTAAAATCTAGTTTGCCTGCTCTTTTGCCTACCCCGTCTATTGAGACTAGACTTAATACTAATAGTTTTCAGCATGTTTCTCGCACAAAGTTTAAGTCTAAGGCTAATGATAAGGTTGCTTTTGCTGGTAAGCCATCTTGTTTTAATAGGGGAGGTATGGGTTTTGTTAAGGGATAATGTCATAAACCAAATAGTGACATACATGGTTTATCCACCACTACTGCATTTTCTTATAAGACTTGTTTGAGAAAATCTAATAATTTTCATTATTCTTATTGTGGTAGAGATGGTCATTTGGATATCTTTTGTTGGGATTTTAATCAACATGTTAAATGTTATTCTCATGTTCCTTATAATTATAATCTTGTTGATTCTTATGTTCCTTCTTGTGCGTTTTCTAGACCTTGGAATTCTAATGTTTATTGTCATAGGTTTAAGAGAAACAGATACTCCAACAAAAGGAAGTCAAAGACTAAGGTGGAATTAGTTAAGGACAAGTCTATTGCAAAGCTTGTTAAGGGGAGATCTCATATCTTTTCAATTCCCAAGGTGTGCACGCCTAGTGTTAAACAAGTATGGGTAAGAAAGGATAAGTTGAAGGTTTTTTTGGACTTGCAAAGGTCTGGTGGTGTCCCACATTTGGGATGATGTAGTTTGTTTCTAGCCTTGTGTTATTTAAATTGCATATTTCTCTAACCACATAGGCTATTTGTTTGGTGCTTCTATTTTTTATGCTTTGGTTGTCTAGCTTGCAGATCATGCTGCATGTCTGAATACATTGTTAATAAAAAAAAAAAAAAAACAAAAAAAAAAAACAGGGTTGTTGGTTATTCCTTCAATTTTTTTTATTACATGTATGTGTTGTTGGATGCATCTTTCTGAGATATTGGTTTAATTCAATTGTCTTAAATAAGTTGCAATTTGTTTGGGAGGTTTAGGTTCTTTTATTATTTCTCTTCTATAGGTTTCGTCTTAGGTGTTGAGGACATACTAGTCTATGTATTGTTTGGATTCCATTCTTTTTGGCTAGTTATAGTTTGGTAACTTCAACTGTGGATTCCTGTCAAGGATTGTTGTAGGGCTACATCATACTCCCTTCGCCTTTGGTGGTTTACTGCATGATGCATTTGCATGTTGTGGGATTTTTAGAGTATTTTAATACCTTGATCCTTGTATGATTAAGAAATGATCATCTGACATCATCTCTAGCTTCTATTTTCTTCATGGTCATCATTCTTTTTATATATACCTCTTGTAAGTGGTCAATGACTCACAAAATCCCCAGCCATTTGAATGTCTTAGGCGCATTATCAGTTGGCTAGGAACCCGTTGGGGCTGTGAGGGTCATGCTCTGACGGATGCACTCAGGAGATGTTAGTTCTTGTGTTGCACGTTATCATGGTATTGCACTTCTTGAGTGTGTTTTGCCGAAAAGATGTAGGCTATACCCTACCCTCGTGTTTTGGTAAAAGATGGAGGTGTCCTATACTCCCACAAGAGAATGACATTTAATTTACATGGAAAAAACCAATAAAAATGTTCATTGTGTTTGAACCAGGGTCTTTCCGTATTGCAGCCTAGACAGTGTTTCCTTGGTTTTGTTGTGATCTGGTTCACTTTTATATTTGTCCAATTGCAAGTGACTTTCAAAATACTCATTGATCTTAGTTTTGGTTTGTTTCTGGATTTTGGTATAGGACTACCCTGCTTCTCCTGCATAGTTGCATCATTCTTTTGACTACCGTGGTTTGGTGTATGATTTAGTTCTTCGTTCTTGCCTTTTCTCATGGTTGAGGCTTGTTCAAATTGTATTCGTGCTTTAATCGGAATCCTTACAATACTTAGAAATTTTTTCATGTGATGTCTCTCAATATTTGTGTTGTTAGTTATTCGGTTTGTTTTTCTTTTGTTAAGGTTAGTTCTCTATTGCACACCAAGTGTTTGCTCAAATGCCTAAATGGAAATTCTCACCTGTTTTGGTTGTTACTTAGAGTGTTTTCTAACATTCTTCGATTGGTTCCTGTTCTGGGTATGCAGGACATGCCTCCTAAGCGAGCTCAGACTACTCCCACCAAAGAAACACCCGGTTCCAAGGGTGCTTCGTCCTCGGGCACACGTCCTCCTCGTGCTCAAAGGAGTAGAGGCGTCATTCCTTCGGATTCTTGTATGCTTGTTGTTCTAGCATTGGTTGTTGCTACCACCACTTAGACTGCTTTTTTTCTACTGTATGCAGGTTCATGGACACTGTGTGTGTCGTTAACTTTATTTTTCTCTCAGTAACTTTACAGGTAGATGTTCTTGCTGAAAGTGTTTATGACTTACTCTATTTTGGCTCCAATCCTTGGTAATTCTTTTCAGTCGGTGTTTCATTGACATACGAAGGTTTGATTAGATGTGTTCTTGGTAGTCTTCTGCAATAATCCTCCTGCAATGGTTTTGGGCTACCACTGTTCTACTTTGGGATGCATATGCTCAGTTTGGTCATCTATTGTTAGCAATTCTCTTCTATTAACTCTCTAATCTTTCTGACAATGTATGACATGTCATCGGAGTCTTAGTGTTCTAGCAGGAAATTTGCTCTGAAGTTGGATTGTTGTTTTGTGACTTGGTGACATCGATAATCCTTGCTCATTCTTCAGTTACAGTATTTTTTTTATGAGTTTGATGATTGCTTATCTTGTTTGGCATATGTTGAACTAATTTTTGGGTTTCACTAGGGGTGGGCTTACAGGTTTATTCCTTTTATGTCTCTATTCCATTGTGTTTGGGATAATATTTTTCTTCTCTTTGTTTATGAGATTCTCTAATAATTTTTTTGTGGTTGGATGAGTTGTTTCAGGAGCATGTACAGATTGGATTTTCCCATGGATTCTCAATGGATTTTCTTATACTTTACATATTTCATCCTGCAGATACTCATATTTCTGTAGTTTTGTCATGGGTTTGACTATTTGGTTCTTGGTCATTAGTGTACGTTGCCGATTTCATCGGGTATGGTATTTCGTCCTTTTTGTTTGTTTGCTCTTTTTCTCTAGATATCTTCCTACTATGAAGTCGTTTCTCTGGAGTCTATCTCAAGTGACTGTGGTCGGTTGATTAAAGTGATATTCTAGTGAATCATTTGTTTCGATTGATGGGTCCTGACTCTTTCTTCTATGTATAGGATTCTCTTGGTTTCTATCATGGATTCCTGTTATGTTTTCTTTTCTTCCCTCTGTTACCTATATAAGTATTCAGTGTCTTTTCACTATCTCCTTCTTATATCGTTTTGGTTCTTATCTATTCTCCCTTCTTGTGTCTGTGTTGGTACTCTTTCTTCTTCATTTATATGCCTAGATCTCTCTCATGTCTTTTAGTTTTGCGTGTCAGGGATTCCAGATCTATGGTATGGTTTTCTCTTTCCTCTCTTCTTCTATTCTTTGGTTCATTTTGCTTTATTCTCGTTTTGATTTATGTCACCCCTTTGCATCATTTGTGACAAAAAGGGGGAGATTTATGACTCTAATACTAACACCTTCTTCTTCTTTGTTAGTGTATTTTTGCGTCATGTTTCAGGTATGCTAGACGTATGGGGGAGTGAACGTGTTAATGTTTAGAGGTTGTACAGTTTTGGGTCATGTTTCAGGTATACTACATGTATGGGGGAGTGAACATGTATGGGGTAGTGAAAGTGATGATGATCACAAAGTGAATGTACAGTTTTGGGTAAGCTCGAGTATTAAACCTTGGAGCTCATGAAGTATGGGGGAGTTGTTCGAGGAACTTTCGTTGGCTCTTTGATTGTTTCAGAATTTCTTGTTGCTTCCGTTTGGTCTCTGATGATTAAAGTGTCTTGCTCAAGATGGTTATCAAGGGTTGGTGATTTGGTATGTATTTTCTATGAGTGTTTTTTGTAGGCATGTTTTATAAATGCCATGGTTTGGGTTTGTAAGCACGTTTTATAAGTGCTATTAGAGTCATAGGTTTTTGTCACAAAATCAATGTCAAAGGGGGAGATTGAAACCGGCACTAAGTTGTTTGACATCAATTTTGTGACATTGATCGTCCATGGTTATTTTGCCTTGAGTTCATTGTTAGGAAAACCTTGTTGTACGCGCGTCATCCTGAGTATTTGTCTTCGCGTCAAGTGTATCAAGTGTGTTTTTGGTTCAGGACGTACGTACCTAGTTAGGACGTACGTACGTCCCACAGGTCAGCAAACTTCCCATCGTGTTGAACGTACGTACCGAGTTAGGGCGTACGTACGTCAGGTTAGGCAGCAGGATTATTTTTGTTCAGGACGTACGTACCTTGTTAGGACGTTCGTACGTCCAAGCAGGCAGCAAGCGTTTATCGTGTGAAGACGTACGAACGTTATTTTGACGTACGTACGTCCAATATGGATTTCGTCCTATTCTGGCCCATTTCTTGTGTTTTCCAACCCTAAGTATAAATAGGGTTTCTCTTCCAAAGAACAAGTCAGTTCTTTGGCCGTCCAATTCATCTCTAGTCTTGGAGTTTGTTTAGGTTTTGGTTTAGGTGGCTTTGGTGATTGAACTCATCTTCTTCTTCCCCATTCATCTTCTTCTTCATTATTGTTTATATTGATTTAGCTTCGAGTCTTCTTGTGTGTTCATCAAGAAGTCGAGTATCGTTGTGTGTTCATCAAGGAACTCTGGTGTAAGCTTGTTTCATAGTTCGGCTTCGAGTCTTCTTGTGTGTTCATCAAGAAGTCGAGTGTCTTGTGCGTACATCAAGGTGCTCTGGTGAAGTCAAGATGTTAGAGATAACCAGTAGTGTCAACTCGCAGTGATTGCAGGTAGTTGATAGATTTGTACATCTCTTTTCATTTAGTGGATTTATTTGTTGTCGCGAGGACAACCGTGGACGTTTCCCATATTGGGTTTTACCACGTTAAAAATATCGTGTGTTCTTTATTTGTTTATTGCTTTATTGTTTGCTTTACTATTGTTATATTGCACATATATTGGGCTATCACAACCAATGGAGTAAACTGCTTTCAAAGACATGTTTTTTGGTGATCAACATAGACTATGTTTTTTTTTTGTGTTAGTGTTGTCTGAAGATGGTTGCAAATGATTAACTTTGGTTTTTTGGGTGTTAGTGATGTCTAAACATTGTTAGTATGCAGTCAGTGTTAAACAATGTTGGTACAAATCCTTGGTGACTTGTCTGAGTCATTTTTGTGTTCAGTTGTTAATGACAATGTTGGATTTATATATTTTGGGATGCAATTCTATCATTTACATGCATTTGGTGATTTATATGGTAGGTTTATTTTCTACAGGCATTTAGCTTGAGTATACAGGTTTAACTGCTATAGGCATTTGGTTGAATATACAGGTTTGTTTGAGTTATTTGATAGGCATTTGACATTTGATTGAGTTTATTTCAAGGTGCAGTGTATATAAACTTGAAATGAACTTGAAATGTTTATTTACAGTGCAAAGATGGGATTCCAAATATTAGAGTCAGATCTTAATTTTTTGAGCTATTACATGTTCAAGACAACAAACGACATACAAAAAGAAAATTCTAAGCAGTGCACTCCGAGCAATTTTAAGCAGTCCTTCAAAGCTTAGGCTTCTTAGCCTTCCTCCCCTCATCTTCAGACTCAATGGGACCACAATCATCCATTTCCTCAGGCTGACCTTCTCTAGCCCCTTCACCATTGTCTTCCCCATCTTCTTCCTCATCCACACCTTCTTCCTCATCATCTCCTTCCTCCTGTTGCTCCTCTTCTACATTTCCCCCAATCCCAGCCTCTCCATACCCAGTCCCTGGAATAGTAGACGCCTCCATGCAAGAGTTACAATTCTGAATTCCATACCTTGCATAATAAAACCAATGCCTACAAAGTACTCTCACCTATTCACCAGTCTCAGTTCTCAACCATTCCTCCAATTGATTCCAGTTCTCTGTTCCTATCTTAGAAGTTGGTTGTGGAAAGATAGAAAAAATGAAGTTTTTTACCTCATCAACAGCTCCTGCTACGTCTTCAGCCAGCTCACTTACCCCATTGTGGAAGTCTTCAAACCCATCAAAATGGAATGGGCAGAGAGATCTCATCACATCCTCATACACCTGGTCTTCAATCAACGCCGCCATTACATTGTAGCTAGACTTAGAAGAAGAAGAAGAAGAAAGAGGAGAAGAAGATGAGGACATGTTATTAAGATTTCAAATGGAAAAACAACAAGGTGGATGGAATTCTTGGAACCAAGGAGGCATTTTTATGCAGTTTTGCATCTCCCCAACCACCCCATTGAAAGCCATGAAAGTTTTTGGTGCGACAATCTCTAGGAGTTGACATTGGAGAGTGGCCTTTTTTTCTTCCAAGTTTTTTAATCTCATGTCTTTAAGGCCTGTGCAGCCCTTTAATGTATCCAAAAAAAAAAAAAAATCTAGAAATTCCAATTTGGTATTCATAATTTCCATAAATACATAAACTTGTTGATAATCAAATCAACGGATTACAAATCCAGACATAAATTACCAAACAAACTAAGAAAAAAAAAGAAGGTTTTTTTGAATGTTGGTCGTCATGATCATTTTTTGCAGCTCTTCTATCTTCTCCTCCGTCTGCAGCTTCGAAACTTCATCAGGATCAATGGTCTTTTGCATAATTTTATTTAAGTTCTTCATCTCAATCAATCTATTCTCAAGGTCTTCAATTCTCAAATTTAAATGCCCATTGATAACCCTCAATTCTTCATGCTTAAAGTACAATTCTTGATAGCGTAGTTCAGGTTTTTTGTAGGAATCAATCCACTTGAAAAAATCACAGTTTGATTGTCCATTAGTGTAATTACCGCACCCACAGAACGACATCCCAGCATTTTCAATAGTCCAAGCAATCTTAGTTGGAGAAGGAACTCCACATTTGCAACTACGAAGAGAATTAACACTAGAAGAAAAAGACATGAAACCTGAATTTAGATATTAGAAAGCTAGGTTTTCTGAAACTTTGATTTGGGGATAAATCGATTTGAGAAGAAGAAGTGGTGTATTCATTAATTTAAATCACGTGAGAATCACGAGCGGTTTTATAGACGGCTGAGATTGAAACATGTGGTAACAAGATCTGCTACCACGTGGATTACTAAAACTTTTGTTATGTTTTTAACACCTCAGCATATCCAAAAATTGTGTCTTTTATCAATACCTATATTTCCATAAATCAAAAATCTACTTTAGGTCATTCTTTTAATAACGAAGACATGGAAGTAATTTCATTACTTAGGGATCACAATGAATACAAATTCATTGTAAATTAAATGTTATTGTCAGTTCAGGGAACGTGGAGGCGATGTGGATACTTAAATGGTAATAGCCCTCGATAATATATGATTTGACCTGTCTATGACAATAATTGTATATTTATATTCGCTTTCGGGCTAACCTGGTAATATATTAAAAACCATCATATTTAATAAAATAACTGAATATTTTTTTCAAATATACAAATCAGAATGCATACCTCAGAAGTATTCATTCAGATGCTTTCAACATTATCCTTTATGAAAACCCAATCTATGTGCAATAACAATAGTAAAACAAACAAGAATAAAACAATAAAGAAGTAAAGAACACACAGAAATTTTTAACGTGGTAAAACCCAATATGGGAAACGTCCACGGTTGTCCTCACGACAACAAATAAATCCACTAGATGAAAAAAGATATACAAACCTATCAACTACCTGCAATCACTGCGAGTTGACACTACTGGTTATCTCTAACACCTTGACTTCACCGGAGCACCTTGATATACGCACAAGACACTCGACTTCTTGATGAACACACAAGAAGACTCGAAGCCGAACTATGTAACAAGCTTACACCAGAGTTCCTTGATGAACACACAAGGATACTCGACTTCTTGATGAACACACAAGAAGCCTCGAAGCTAAATCACTATTTAATAAGAAAGAAGAAGATGAATGGGGAAGAAGAAAGAAGAAGATTAATGGGGAAGAAGAAAGAAGAAGATGAGTTCAATCACCAAAAACAGCCTAAACCAAAACCTAAACAAAACTCCAAGAATAAGACTTCAATTGGACGGCCAAAGAACTCAGTTGTTCTTTGGTGGAGAAACCCTATATATGGTTAGGGTTTGAAACAAAACAAAATGGGCCGGATTGGACGAATTTCATATGGGACGTACGTACGTCGAAATAGCGTACGTACGTCCTGTAACGTAGAAAGTTTGCTGCCTGCTTGGACGTACGTACGTCCTAACTAGGTACGTACGTCCAGAACTAGAACTTTCCTGCTGCCTAAGTTGACGTACGTACGTCCTAACTAGGTACGTACGTCCTATACCAAAAACAGACTTTTGATACACTTGACGCGAAGATAAAGACTCGGGATGACGCGCGTACAACGAGGTTTTCCTAACAATGAACTCAAGGCGAGATAACCATGGACATCCAATCTCACAAAATTAATGTCAAACAACCGAGTGCCGGTTTCAATCTCCCCCTTTGACATTGATTTTGTGACAAAAACCTATGACTCTAATAGCACTTATAAAACGTGCTTACAAACCCAAACCATGGCATTTATAAAACATGCCTATAAAAACACTCAAGGTAGAACACATACCAAGTCACCAATTCTTGACATCCAGCTTGAGTAAGACACTTTAACCATCAGAGACCGAACGGAAGCAACAAGAAATTTTGAAACAATCAAAGAGCCAACGGAAGTTCCTCGAGCAACTCCCCCATACTTCATGAGCTCCAAAGTTTGACACCCGAGCTCCCCCATAACTGTACAACCTTTAAACATCAACACGTTCACTCCCCCATACGTGTAGCATACCTGAAACATGATCCAAAAATACACTAACAGCAAGGAGACGATTGTTAGTCTTTAGAGTCATAATTCTCCCCCTTTTTGTCACAAATGATGCAAAGGGGTGACATAAATCAAAACGAGAATAAAGCAAAATGAACCAAAGAATAAAAGAAGAGAGGAAAGAGAAAACCATACAAAAAAAAACTGGAATCCATGACACACAAAACTAAATGACATGAGAGAGATCTAGTCATATAAATGAAGAAGAAAGAGTACCAACACAGACACAAGAAGGGAGATTAGATAAGAACCAAAACGAGATAAGAAGGAGATAGTGAAAAAACACTGAATACTTATATAGGTAACAGAGGGAAGAAAAGAAAACATAACATGAATCCCTGATAGAAACCAAGAGAATCCTATACATAGAAGAAAGAGTCAGGACCCATCAATCGGAACAAATGATTCACTAGAATATCACTTTAATCAACCGACCACAGTCACCTGAGATAGACTCCAGAGAAACGACTTCATAGTAGGAAGATATCTAGAGAAAAAGAGCAAACAAACAAAAATGATGACATACCATACCCGATGAAATCGGCAACGTACACTAATGACCAAGAACCAAATAGTCAAACCTGTGAGAAATGTGCAAGAAAAGAATATGCAAAAAGAGAAAGAAGAAGAGATAAACAATAGTTAGTAGGAGATATGAAAGAGAATAGGGAAACCATGCATACTAGACACATCCAACAATATCCCATGACAAAACTACAGGAATATGAGTATCTGCAGGATGAAATATGTAAAGTATAAGAAAATCCATTGAGAATCCATGGGGAAATCCAATCTGTACATGCTCCTGAAACAACTCATCCAACCACAAAAAAAAAATTAGAGAATCTCATAAACAAAGAGAAGAAAATATTATCCCAAACACAATGGAATAGAGACATAAAAGGAATAAACCTGTAAGCCCACCCCTAGTGAAACCCAAAAATTAGTTCAACATATGCCGAACAAGATAAGCAATCATCAAACTCATAAAAAAAAATACTTTAACTGAAGAATGAGCAAGGATTATCGATGTCACCAAGTCACAAAACAACAATCCAACTTCAGAGCAAATTTCCTGTCAGAACACTAAGACTCCGATGACATGCCATACATTGTCAGAAAGATTAGAGAGTCAATAGAAGAGAATTGCTAACAATAGATGACCAAACTGAGCATTTGCATCCCAAAGTAGAACAGTGGTAGCCCAAAATCATTGCAGGAGGATTATTGCAGAAGACTACCAAGAACACATCTAATCAAACCTATTGCAGGAAAAAATAGGATCAACCAGGCACAAGAAGCAACAATAAGAGGATAGGCAAGTCTCATAAGCATTTAATCAAACACCAGCTAGCCAACAAGATAATTCAAGAATATTATCCCAACATAGAAAAGTATGATGAGAACCTATGAGAAAACATGAATCAATATAAATCATGACAAACAAATACACCAATAACATGATTTCATCACCAAAATATGCTTATGCATACCTTGTAGCCTTCTTAAAACAAATTGAGAACTATTACCTTGAGAAATCACATCAAACACATGTGATCCAATGACAAAAATAGAAAGCATGAAGTTTAAAACGAAATAATACTAACAATCTGACCTTAGTATGTCAATGAAACACCGACTGAAAAGAATCACCAAGAAATGGAACCAAAATAGAGTAAGCCATAAACACTTTCAGCAAGAGCATCTGCCTGTAAAGTTACTGAGAGAAAAATAAAGTTGACGACACGCACAGTGTCCATGAACCCGCATCTAGTACAAAAGAGCAGTCTAAGTGGTGGTGGTAGCAACAACCAATGCTAGAACAACAAGCATACAAGAATCCGAAGGAATGACGCCTCTACTCCTTTGAGCACGAGGAGGACGTGTGCCCGAGGACGAAGTACCCTTGGAACCGGGTGTTTCTTTGGTGGGAGTAGTCCGAGCTCGCTTAGGAGGCATGTCCTGCATACCCAGAACAGGAACCAATCGAAGAATGTTAGAAAACACTCTAAGTAACAACCAAAACAGGTGAGAATTTTCATGTAGGCATTTGAGCAAACACTTGGTGTGCAATAGAGAACTAACCTTAACAATAGAAAAACAAACCGAATAACTAACAACACAAATATTGAGAGACATCACATGAAAAAATTTCTAAGTATTGTAAGGATTCCGATTAAAGCACGAATACAGTTTGAACAAGCCTCAACCATGAGAAAAGGCAAGAACGAAGAACTAAATCATATACCAAACCACGGTACTCAAAAGAATGATGCAAGCATGCCGGAGAAGCAGGGTAGACCTATACCAAAATCCGGGTATACTTAGAAGAGGGAATCACCTTAAAAAAATCCGGGAACAAACCGAATCTAAGATCATTGAGTATTTTGAAGGTCACTTACAATAGGACAAACATGAAATGTGAACCAAACCATAACAAAAACCAAGGAAACACTGTCTAGGCCGCAATACGGAAAGACCCTGGTTCAAATATATATGAATATTTTTATTGGTTTTATCCATTTAAAACAAGTGCCATTCTCGTGTGGGAGTATAGTACACCTCCATCTTTTACCAAAACACGAGGGTAGGGTGTAGCCTACATCTTTTTGGCAAAACACACTCAAGAAGTGCAATACCATGATAACGTGCAACACAAGAACTAACATCTCCTGAGTGCATCCGTCAGAGCATGACCCTCACAGCCCCAACGGGTTCCTAGCCAACTGATAATGCGCCTAAGACATTCAAATGGCTGGGGATTTTGTGAGTCATTGACCACTTAAGAGGTATATATAAAAAGAATGATGACCATAAAGAAAACAGAAGCTAGAGATGATGCCAGATGATCATTTCTTAATCATACAAGGATCAAGGTATAAATATACTCTAAAAATCCCACAACATGCAAATGCATCATGCAGTAAACCACCAAAGACAAAGGGAGTATGATGCAGCCCTACAACAATCCTTGACAGGAATCCACAGTTGAAGTTACCAAACTATAACTAGCCAAAATAATGGAATCCAAACAATAAATAGACTAGTATGTCCTGAACACCTAAGACGAAGCCTATAGAAGAGAGATAATAAAAGAACCTAAAACTCCCAAACAAATTGCAACTTATATAAGACAATTGAATTAAACAAATATCTCAGAAACGATGCATCCAACAACACATACATGGAATAAAAAAAAATTGAAGGAATAACCAACAACCCTTTTTTTTTTTTTATTAACAATGTATTCAGACATGCAGCATGATCTGCAAGCTAGACAACCAAAGCATAAAAAATAGAAGCACCAAACAAATAGCCTATGTGGTTAGAGAAATATGCAATTTAAATAACACAAGGCTAGAAACAAACTACATCATCCCAAATGTGGGACACCACCAGACCTTTGCAAGTCCAGAAAAACCTTCAACTTATCCTTTCTTACCCATACTTGTTTAACACTAGGCGTGCACACCTTGGGAATTGAAAAGATATGAGATCTCCCTTAACAAGCTTTGCAATAGACTTGTCCTTAACTAATTCCACCTTAGTCTTTGACTTCCTTTTGTTGGAGTATCTGTTTCTCTTAAACCTATGACAATAAACATTAGAATTCCAAGGTCTAGAAAACGCACAAGAAGGAACATAAGAATCAACAAGATTATAATTATAAGGAACATGAGAATAACATTTAACATGTTGATTAAAATCCCAACAAAAGATATCCAAATGACCATCTCTACCACAATAAGAATAATGAAAATTATTAGATTTTCTCAAACAAGTCTTATAAGAAAATGCAGTAGTGGTGGATAAACCATGTATGTCACTATTTGGTTTATGACATTGTCCCTTAACAAAACCCATACCTCCCCTATTAAAACAAGATGGCTTCCCAGCAAAAGCAACCTTATCATTAGCCTTAGACTTAAACTTTGTGCGAGAAACATGCTGAAAACTATTAGTATTAAGTCTAGTCTCAATAGACGGGGTAGGCAAAAGAGCAGGCAAACTAGATTTTACAGGAGTAATCATACTAGATAAACTAGTAGAACTAGCAATAGTAGAGTTAAATCTAGTTTTGTCCAAAACCTGCAATTGGAGTTGAGTAGACGTTAAATAGTTCTTTGTTACCTCATACTCCACCAATAGAGATTTGTATTTCTCATCGACCTCCTGATTGGCCTTCTCTAAAGCTGCAATTTTACATAACAAGTCAAGTTTTTCTTTTTCAAATAATTGAGAAATAGAAAGTGCATCATCTGCAGCATAAGAAATTTGTTTTTCAAGAGTCTCAACTTTATCCTGCAAAGAAAGATTAGCCTTTTCCAAATTTTCAATTTTGGATTCATAAACTTCCCCTTGAAGCATATAGTCTTCTGCACAATGTCTGAGTCGTTGTTCTAGAGAATCAACCTTATTCTGCAAAACACCATTATCTTCAAAACAAAAATTATCAGAAGTAGTAGACAAATTACAATTAGCTTTATTGCGCTTTTCCTGCAAATCAATATTAGCTTTTTGTAACCTTTTACATTCTTTTGTAGAAAGTCTATAAAGAAGAGCCCAATCACTATTGCTAACAACATACAAATTATCATCCTTTTCAAAATCAGATTTTGGTTTTGTAGATTTAGACGATTTAGCAATAAAATTATTATAACCAGACTCATGAACCATTATTGCACTCATAGACGCGTGAGCCATTACGCTCCATAACAAGCGCCCTGCTCTGATACCAATTGATAGCCCAATATATGTGCAATATAACAATAGTAAAGCAAACAATAAAGCAATAAACAAATAAAGAACACGCGATATTTTTAACGTGGTAAAACCCAATATGGGAAACGTCCACGGTTGTCCTCGCGACAACAAATAAATCCACTAAATGAAAAGAGATGTACAAACCTATCAACTACCTGCAATCACTGCGAGTTGACACTACTGGTTATCTCTAACACCTTGACTTCACCAGAGCACCTTGATGTACGCACAAGACACTCGACTTCTTGATGAACACACAAGAAGACTCAAAGCCGAACTATGAAACAAGCTTACACCAGAGTTCCTTGATGAACACACAAGGATACTCGACTTCTTGATGAACACACAAGAAGACTCGAAGCTAAATCAATATAAACAATAATGAAGAAGAAAATGAATGGGGAAGAAGAAGATGAGTTCAATCACCAAAGCCACCTAAACCAAAACCTAAACAAACTCCAAGACTAGAGATGAATTGGAAGGCCAAAGAACTGACTTGTTCTTTGGAAGAGAAACCCTATTTATACTTAAGGTTGGAAAACACAAGAAATGGGCCAGAATAGGACGAAATCCATATTGGACGTACGTACGTCGAAATAACGTTCGTACGTCTTCACACGATAAACGTTTGCTGCCTGCTTGGACGTACGAACGTCCTAACATGGTACGTACGTCCTGAACAAAAATAATCCTACTGCCTAACCTGACGTACGTACGCCCTAACTTGGTTTTTTCCATGTAAATTAAATGTCATTCTCGTGTGGGAGTATAGGACACCTCCATCTTTTACCAAAACACGAGGGTAGGGTATAGCCTACATCTTTTCGGCAAAACACACTCAAGAAGTGCAATACCATGATAACGTGCAACACAAGAACTAACATCTCCTGAGTGCATCCGTCAGAGCATGACCCTCACAGCCCCAACGAGTTCCTAGCCAACTGATAATGCGCCTAAGACATTCAAATGGCTGGGGATTTTGTGAGTCATTGACCACTTACAAGAGGTATATATAAAAAGAATGATGACCATGAAGAAAACAGAAGCTAGAGATGATGTCAGATGATCATTTCTTAATCATACAAGGATCAAGGTATTAAAATACTCTAAAAATCCCACAACATGCAAATGCATCATGCAGTAAACCACCAAAGGCGAAGGGAGTATGATGTAGCCCTACAACAATCCTTGACAGGAATCCACAGTTGAAGTTACCAAACTATAACTAGCCAAAAAGAATGGAATCCAAACAATACATAGACTAGTATGTCCTCAACACCTAAGACGAAACCTATAGAAGAGAAATAATAAAAGAACCTAAACCTCCCAAACAAATTGCAACTTATTTAAGACAATTGAATTAAACCAATATCTCAGAAAGATGCATCCAACAACACATACATGGAATAAAAAAAATTGAAGGAATAACCAACAACCCTGTTTTTTTTTTTGTTTTTTTTTTTTTTTTATTAACAATGTATTCAGACATGCAGCATGATCTGCAAGCTAGACAACCAAAGCATAAAAAATAGAAGCACCAAACAAATAGCCTATGTGGTTAGAGAAATATGCAATTTAAATAACACAAGGCTAGAAACAAACTACATCATCCCAAATGTGGGACACCACCAGACCTTTGCAAGTCCAGAAAAACCTTCAACTTATCCTTTCTTACCCATACTTGTTTAACACTAGGCGTGCACACCTTGGGAATTGAAAAGATATGAGATCTCCCCTTAACAAGCTTTGCAATAGACTTGTCCTTAACTAATTCCACCTTAGTCTTTGACTTCCTTTTGTTGGAGTATCTGTTTCTCTTAAACCTATGACAATAAACATTAGAATTCCAAGGTCTAGAAAACGCACAAGAAGGAACATAAGAATCAACAAGATTATAATTATAAGGAACATGAGAATAACATTTAACATGTTGATTAAAATCCCAACAAAAGATATCCAAATGACCATCTCTACCACAATAAGAACAATGAAAATTATTAGATTTTCTCAAACAAGTCTTATAAGAAAATGCAGTAGTGGTGGATAAACTATGTATGTCACTATTTGGTTTATGACATTGTCCCTTAACAAAACCCATACCTCCCCTATTAGAACAAGATGGCTTACCAGCAAAAGCAACCTTATCCTTAGCCTTAGACTTAAACTTTGTGCGAGAAACATGCTGAAAACTATTAGTATTAAGTCTAGTCTCAATAGGCGGGGTAGGCAAAAGAGCAGGCAAACTAGATTTTACAGAAGTAGTCACCCTAGATGAACTAGTAGAACTAGCATTAGGAGAGTCAAATCTAGTTTTGTCAAAAACCTGCAATTGGAGTTGAGTAGACGTTAAATCGTTCTTTGTTACCTCATACTCCACCAATAGAGATTTGTATTTCTCATCGACCTCCTGATTGGCCTTCTCTGAAGCTGCAATTCTACATAACAAGTCAAGTTTTTCTTTTTCAAACAATTGAGAAATAGAAATTGCACCATCTGCAGCAGAAAGAATTTGTTTTTCAAGAGTTTCGATTTTATCCTGCAAAGTAAGATTAGCCTTATCCAATTTTTTAATTTTGGATTCATAAACTTCCCCTTGAAGCATATAGTCTTCTGCACAATGTCTGAGTCGTTGTTCTAGAGAATCAACTTTATTCTGCAAAACACCATTATCTTCAAAACAAAAATTATCAGAAGTAGTAGACAAATTACAATTAGCTTTATTAAAATTTTCTTGCAAATCAATATTAGCTTTTTGTAACCTTTCACATTCTTTTGTAGAAAGTGTGTAAAGAAGAGCCCAATCACTATTGCTAACAACATACAAATTATCATCCTTTTTAAAATCAGATTTTGGTTTTGTGGATTTAGACGATTTAGCAATAAAATTATTATAAGCAGACTCATGAACCATTATTGCACTCATAGGATCTACGCGTGAGCCATTACGCTCCATAACAAGCGTTCCGCTCTGATACCAATTGAAAACCCAATCTATGTGCAATATAACAATAGTAAAACAAACAAGAATAAAACAATAAAGAAGTAAAGAACACACAGAAATTTTTAACGTGGTAAAACCCAATATGGGAAACGTCCACGGTTGTCCTCACGACAACAAATAAATCCACTAGATGAAAAAAGATATACAAACCTATCAACTACCTGCAATCACTGCGAGTTGACACTACTGGTTATCTCTAACACCTTGACTTCACCGGAGCACCTTGATATACGCACAAGACACTTGACTTCTTGATGAACACACAAGAAGACTCGAAGCCGAACTATGTAACAAGCTTACACCAGAGTTCCTTGATGAACACACAAGGATACTCGACTTCTTGATGAACACACAAGAAGCCTCGAAGCTAAATCACTATTTAATAAGAAAGAAGAAGATGAATGGGGAAGAAGAAAGAAGAAGATTAATGGGGAAGAAGAAAGAAGAAGATGAGTTCAATCACCAAAAACAGCCTAAACCAAAACCTAAACAAAACTCCAAGAATAAGACTTCAATTGGACGGCCAAAGAACTCAGTTGTTCTTTGGTGGAGAAACCCTATATATAGTTAGGGTTTGAAACAAAACAAAATGGGCCGGATTGGACGAATTTCATATGGGACGTACGTACGTCGAAATAGCGTACGTACGTCCTGTAACGTAGAAAGTCTGCTGCCTGCTTGGACGTACGTACGTCCTAACTAGGTACGTACGTCCAGAACTAAAACTTTCCTGCTGCCTAACTTGACGTACGTACGTCCTAACTAGGTACGTACGTCCTATACCAAAAACAGACTTTTGATACACTTGACGCGAAGATAAAGACTCGGGATGACGCGCGTACAACGAGGTTTTCCTAACAATGAACTCAAGGCGAGATAACCATGGACATCCAATGTCACAAAATTAATGTCAAACAACCGAGTGCCGGTTTCACTTTAAACCACTTGTAATAAAAAAGTCAATAATTCAACATGTAAAACAATATGGAGAGCATTTTAAAAAAAATAAAAATAGAAACTATAAAAAATGGAAAAACAAATAATTTTTGATATTCTTACCTTATTTAATTTAAAGAAATAAAGATACAAATAATCAATTTATGATGTCAGAAAAAAGATTTCAAAATGGCTCTAGAAATGCTCCAAATCTTGTTCTCGATGTCTTTTTTAATTCTCACCTACCTATATGCAATATTATTTGTTTTCAAGACTTCCATAAATCACAAAGATTTTTTATAATAGATATAAGAAAAGATTTCACATAACTTAAAATAATGATATAAATTTAGTTTTTCGCTCATCTTCAATACTCCTCACATCTTTATCCCCATTTTGTTCAAATCACAATCACTACTTTTTCTTTACATTTCTTAGAAATATCATCCGGTAAGAAAACAACAGGAATAAAGAAGATCGCTATCGAAAAGATTGAGATACCTAAATACTTGCAAGTCACATTTTCTGAAAGAACTAATGGAATCTTTAAGAAGGCTACCGAGTTGGCCTTCCTTTGTGGAGCTCATCCATTTGTTCTCATCTTTTCTCCAGGTGGTAAGCCGCATGTGTTTGTACATCCGAGTGTTGATGAAATAGTTAATCAATTTCTCAACGATTGTGGACTAGTAGAGAAACAAGATGATGCAGTTGGTTACAATGATTATAAATGTGCAGGTATAGATGGGTTTGCTCGTCGTTACAACGAATTAAACGATCAGGTAGAAGTGGTTAAAAAACGATGTTGTGAAAAAAAGATTAATAACACAAAAAGCCCGCAATACTCTTTGATTACATGTACATTAGAAGAGTTGAATTGTTCAAAGATTGAGAATCTGAAAACAATCTTTGAACAAGCTATGCAGAATGCAAAAAACCAAATTCTCGTGTTCCCTAGACCTTCGTCATCAATCTCTATACCTAACAATCAGCCTGCAGGATATTCTGACTCCTTAGCACCTGAGGCAATGGTTCCATACGAGAGTACTTAATCTACTGAGTTGGTCATGGAACCTTCATCATCATTCATTGTTCCTAACTGAAATGTACCGGCTCATAAGGTGACTAATTTTGACGAGTTGATTAGGTCTTCATTACCAAATGCGTCTTCCAATCATGATGGGATGGTTAATCTATCAATTCCCAATTCTGGGGCAATCATCCATGAAGCTGTGTTGAAGGAGGCAATTGCGTCATCCCCACCTTTTGTGCCACCCAAGATAAATGGCTTTGGTATGTTGAACCAATTTCCTGGATCTGAAGAAGACGATGCCGAGAGGCTCTACAAGGATTCCTTTTCAAACATGAATCAGAGTTAGTCAGTTTTACTGAATATCAAATGTGAGGTAATACTTCCAATGTATATATTTAGGGTGCTTTAAATTTGATTCTCTAGTATTCGACTATTTGACGACAAATGTTGATTCCATTTAACGGTTTTTTAGAAGGACTCTAACTTATTTAAAGACATTCCAAATAGTTTAGAAGGACGCTAAAATAAGAATATATAAACTTCATAATGCACTACTAATAAATGTGAATTTTATCTGTTGTGATTTTTTGGTGTGTGATTGGTTGGACAAATAATAGACTACCAAGGGGTTAGTCTAGCTAATAACTAGGATTTATTTATTGTTAGTTTTTTGGGAAGCTATTTTTGGACAAACGTACCATGTTTAGGTATATAAGAAGTTTTATACAAAATATGAGTTATTGTCTATGAGAGGTGAAAAATAGATATATTAATTACATTATAAGAAACTAAAAGTGATCAAACCAAATTATACAAAAACATATTAGTGTTGAATGTTTTAAAATTTCTAGTTTTAATATACATTTTTTTCGCTGCAGGATAAAGAACATCAAGCAAAAGACACATCGAATTCTTCTAGAAAAAAAAACGTTGAAATTAGAAATTTCCGTTTATTGTTATTGTGGGTGCAAAAATTTGATCCACAAACTCGAGATTTATATACATTGATCGAATAGTTACAATGGAAGCTTTGTATAGACAGAGATGAGATGGGAGTACACAATGAGACTAGACTTGATGAAAATCAGGTTGCCTACGTATCCAAGAAGAGGAACTTGGAATCAAGTTTCTGCTTTCACTAAACTCTAATAGAGTGGCTCAGTGAAAGACTCGTAGTTTAGGAGGTTTAGAACTCCTGTATTTGTAGTAGGCTGGAGGAGGCTGGCTCAACCACCCCTCCGGTTTCGACTCCATGAACTCAGGTATTTCAACTGTGAAAATGCTTTACGTGGAGATAGCTTGCATGCTACCGAGCGGTTATCTCCTTGGTTTGAACTCCCTTTGACCAGGATTACTGCTACGTGGCATCCTCTGATAGGTCCTGGTTCACCTGGGTCTTCCTTTATCTTCTCCAACGGGCTAGAACTATGGGTTCTGTTAGCCTGGAATCTCGCTGGACTTATCCAGTTGGTTAGGACTTGGATTGACCAAGCCTGAAAGCAAAGACTTGGGCTTGACTCATCTGACCAGAGGCCCAATCTTCATTGCATACACCCTGGCCAGGTCCTCTGGACTTCTGTGTTAAGCCTTCGGATGAGCCTCTGTCGCTGTTGGACTTTACTGGGCTGGACCTGGCCTACTTGACTGAGGTGGGCCTAGTCGATGTACGGGAGCCCACGGTTCAACTTCTTATATAGTAACCGGGGCTCCACCCATTTATCGTGGACTATCCGGTGGGTCAAGGTCCACAGAGCGTATGTGGATCCCTTGAAACCGGGTTGGGCCCTACCCGATATCTCAGGTTTGGTTGGCTAATGCTCAAGTGCTCCCGGTTTAGCTTCTTATACAGCCATCGGTGACACCTGTTAGGTTTTTTACCTAGGGTACACACATCGCCCCCTCTTTGTCAAGTAGAAAATCTGCTTGGGAAAGATTTTAGCAATATCTTCCTTGGCTGTTGAGATTCGGAGGATTCCTTTTTTGACATGCTTCTTGATGACGATTCCGCATCCCTTGGATCAAGGACTAGGGTGTCTCCCCTCCTCTATAAATAGCAAATTGGAGGTGTAAAAGGATATCCACTTCTCTTTCCCCGATTTCTGTTGTTGTTGCTGCTGTTGAAGCTTTTGCTGAAGAATGGCTGACGACCGGAGTACCATCCAAAAGTATACTGTGGATATGCGGGAGAAAATGACTATAGAGATCGAAGACCGGGATCGCTGTATAGATCTGATGATAAACACCTGTTTGGAAGACATTCGTCAGGCGCGCTTGAGCCTGTTTGCCTTGAACGACCAACTTGCTGACAAAAGCCGGTGGCTCGAGGCTGCTACCCAACGGATCCGGGTTCTTCAGAGCGAACTGGCCACCGCATATGTATTGTTGGAGAAGCTGGGGTATCATCCGGTCAAGGAAGAGAAGAACCCTTGACCCGTACTCCCCTGGCTTCCTGCACTATGTAGGGGAGTAGTGCCCCTGGTTGAAACAAATCAATGAAATTATTTATTTATTCTGTTTTTCTCTCCTTCCAACTGCTAAGTCACCACTTTGTCAGTCATATGAGGACGAGGGTGCTCTTGGGAGTGGCACCAGCCCCTTGCAAGGTGCTTGTTTTGAATGATTCGTGACTCCCTTTCTTCTTGGACGAAGGAGTCCCTTTGATAACCCGGCCTTCTTCCCGTTTTCTTAACAATGGTAGATTCTAGGCCTCTCTCCAATTTAGTGAGTGACAATCGATCTGAGATAGTTCAGAAATTGTCGCGTCAGGTGGATGACCTCAAGAGGAAGATCAGCGAGCTTCGTGAGGAACAACTTCTTCATGAAGATATGCATGATACCTGGATGGCGGGTATGAAGGAAACTGTAGGATACTACCAGGAAAAGCTGGACGAGAAGGTTGCCGAGCTGTCAGACGCCAAGGAGCGAGCAGATTTCGCTGTGGCTACATCTTTGATGGTTGGGTATGCCGCTACAAAAGTTAAGTACGACCTTTCTGACTCGCCTGAGAGGTCCGTTCTGAATCCTCCGTCTCCCCCTTTGATGTAATTTAGCTCCGGTCGCACTATGTAGGGGACTTGGTGCACCCCGTATAATGCATTTCGTAATAAAATAATTCATTTTTATCACTGTCTTGAGCTCCGGTAGATAGGTCCGGGTACTTTCTCATCATGATGAGTGCAGGAACACATGCCGGTCAATCTTCCCTTGACCGTGATGACGTAGACCGGAGGTTCAGATGTCGCTGACCTGGACCATGTGGATCCTGCTTGTAAATGCTGAATGGATCTCTGCTGAGTGTACAATATGGGTCCCAGTTGACGTGGGTCCCAGATGACTATGCGGTGTGACCCCCAGCTTACTGTCTTAAGTGATCCCCATTTCATCTTCTCTAAATCTTCCTTTGTTGGCGGGAAGATGAACAACTTTAACTTCCAGTGAAAGCTTGTGACTTTTCACTGATCGAGTCATTAACCCAGTTGGTTTAATGATCTTAATGGGGAATCCATTAAAGGAACTTGGAAACCCATTAGCTGGTGGACCATGGGCTCTTCCTTATAAAAGGAATGCTCGAAAGAGAGAAGGGTACTCCCTTCACTCTTTTTCTCTTTCTTCTTCTTCATTTCCATTTCGCTCTGCGGGAACCCTAGGTTCTGAAACTCCAAATTCTAGTGATTTCGTGCAAATTTTATTCCAGCGATGAGGAGAACTTTGGTTCGGAGCTCCAATAGTGACGAAGAGCCCCAGAATTCGTCTCCCTGTCTCTCTGCAGATGAGGGTGGGCCAAGCAGTATTCCGGCGACTGGGCCTCATTCGCCTGCTTGTGTGGCGGAGGTGGCTCCCCTAGATTCTGTTGAGCCTTCGTCGGAAATGCCTAGAAGGATGTGGCAAACTTCCTCTAACCTCCCCCGAAATCCCGAGCTCAAGCGGATGAGCGCGGCGGAGGTCCAGGAGCAGCTTGGTTGGAGGGGGGTTTGGCTTGGCTCTCACCCCTCCATTTCTGATGGTTGCTCCGACAACTTGATCGCGGTAAGTCTTTATCAGCTCCTGTACGGCATGCAGCTCCCGCTGCATTCTTCTATTCTGAGATTGCTGTCGTGGTGGGGAATGCCGCCGGGTCAGATGCACGTGTTCTTCTGGATAATTGTGCGTCGGATCGGCTGATTGCCCTCCACTTCGAGGTTCCCTTTGGCCTGGTCGAGATATTCCTTCTCATGAAGCCGGTCGCCTGGGAGGCCAAAGAGCGTTGCTTCTACGCCATCTCTTGGCGTACTGTTCGGAGGCTGTCTGGACTTCCCAATCATTATGGGAATTGGTTCGAGCCCTGCTACCGGGTGTCAGGGTGGTCGTCTGACCGCAGCATACAGGTGTCGCGGGACTTCATAGGTAAGCATGCGTCTGACCTTGCTTTTATCTTTGCCCTTATATTTTGCGTGCTTGCTGAGCTCCGACTCAGGAACAGTTCCATGCCTGTGTCTATAGGGAAACGTCAGCTTCAAGTGTCTCTGCCCGCGGGGACGGACACTTCTGCGGCTGAAGCAAACATTGAGTGTTTCTTCAGTCTGCCCGCAGACCTGTGGGACCTGACTCTCCCTAACTAGATTGTGACGCACATTCGCTTCCCGGCCAGGCTTGCATCTCTGTCGGTTTCTCCGCAAGTCGTGGAGGTGAAGTCCAGCTCTAGTGAGGGTGCTGCTACTGTAGAGAGCACAGTCCTCAGTGTTGAAGAGGAGCTTCCGGTTGAGAGTGAGGCTGTTGATCTGCGGTGGGAGATGGACGACTGGCCCGATGAGGCTCTTCCAATCTGGGGAAGATCTCCTCCTGATGATCCAATGCCGGATGTCCTGCCAGAAATCATCTCAGTTGTCGGGGATGTCCAGGTCAGTGATGCTAACTCCGTTTGTCATTCAAATCCTCCCTTGGGTCGCCGGAGGAGACCACACATTTTCTATGGCTCATCAGACTCCTCCGGTGATCCAAGCCTGATGTTTAGGGATAGCGGCATTCTGCTTTCCCGTGGGTCTGGTCAATCGGCTATTGAGGGATTCTTTCCTCTCCCAGGACAGGTACATGTTGAAGTGGACAACCTGGCCCAGCCGGAGATGGTGTGAGGTGTGTCCGAGGAGACGGTGGTCGCCTCTGCCACTGAGGGAGGCGAGCCAGCTGTGATCTTGGGGGGTCTACCGGATGTAGTGGACGCCCCCAGTGCTGGAGACGCTGGAGTTGAGGCTTCGGTGGAGGTAAGGGCTTCCCAGCCTCTTGTTGTTGAAGTTGTTACTGTACAGTCCCCTGTCCCGGTTGATCCGAGGGGCAAGGCTGTTGTAGATGAGTCTGCCACGGGCTCGAAGAGAGCTGCTTCTGCCTCCCTTGTGACCAGGGAGAGGTTGTGCGCCTGAGAAGGGAGGATGCCATCCCTCGGGCACTGAGGGAACCGATGACGGAGACTACCCGGATTGGTAGTGGCTCCCGGGTCCCTGTTAAGGGCGCTCTGACCGTCGAGGACGTCTAGATTGAGGTGGAGTTCACTGTGTCGGACACTGCCGATGATGAAGCCCCGCTTTATGGGTGGGGTTACCAGGTCCCATATACTGGCCTGCCCACTGGCCCAACTATACAACTGGGCCCCAAACTGGGTGAGTACCAGCCCGAGGCTACCCAGGAGTTTTCTCTGTCGGTGTTCACGATTCATCCTGCATTTTCGAATGGGGAGCCGATGTCGATTGGGGACTCCGGCATCATGAACATCCACACTGCCTTTGATTACATCTTCCAGAACCTGCTCTCGCAGGACCAGGCATACTACAGCCGCCTTTCTCGCGACCGGGCGATGAGGGTGGCGGCCCAGAACCTGATTGCGGTAAGGTTCCCTGCCTTGAGTTCTGCCTTGATGCATGTATGTTTATTTCTGACTTTTATTTCTTTTGTCAGTCAAACACAAGCTGCCATGGCCCGGGTCTTTGAGCTGAGTGTCAGACCCCGGCCTTCTGCCTTGGAGGATCTGGAGAGCCTGCGAGCTAAGAATCGTCAGCTCGAGAAAGACCTGGCGGCGGCCAACAGTGACCGGTGGGCTCTGGAGGAGGACAAGCGGTTCATGGCGGCGGACTATCACAATCTAGACTTCACCCTGACCGCTGCTCTTCAGAGGGAGAAGGATGCCAAGACTTCCTTGGCGGAACTAGAGGCCACTTGCGGGAAGCTGACCCAAGAGAAGCTGGAGATGGATTGGCGTCTCTCCCTCAAGGAGGTTGCCTACCAGCTGGAGAAGGAGAAGGCGAAGAAGGGCTGTGATGGCCACAGTCCTTCTTCGCAGCCTTAGTGTAATGCCCTAGGATTTCGTCCTCGCTCATCCCGGTGCGTCGAGCACCATACCGCTCGCTAATGTTAATATTGTCCCCCTTTAGTCACTGCGGATATCCAGCACTAGAAGATTTTCGATCAGGGCCCACCCATGTGGTTTATCCCAAAAGACCTTGACACTAGTTAGAGTATGGTTAAGCTCTATATACTACCACTACAACCACTTCCTTGGTAATGTGGGACTAGCCACAACTCATGGGTGTTACAATCCCACCACCTTAGAATAGAGCCGTCCTCGGCTCTGCAGTATACTTAGTATAGTCCCAAAATCTCCGACGTTCCCTGCCAAGTGAGACAAGTACTTGGCGCTCCCTGAGCCTTTCCAGCGTACTTCCCACTTGCAACAGGTGACCCGTCGTCGGCTCTGATACCATCTGTAACGCCCCGGGATTTCGTCCTCGCTCATCCCGGTGCGTCGAGCACCATACCACACGCTAATGTCAATATTGTCCCCCTTTAGTCACTGCGGATATCCAACAGTAGAGGGTTTTGGATCAGGGCCCACCCATGTGGTTTACCCCAAAAGGCCTTGACATTAGTTAGAGTATGGTTAACCTCTATATACTACCGAAACAACCACTTCATTGGCAATGTGGGACTAACACCAACTCATGGGTGTTACAATCTCACCACCTTAGAAATAGAGTCGTCCTCGGCTCTGCAATACACTCAGTACAGTCCCAAAATCTCCGACGTTCCCTGCCAAGTGAGACAAGTACCTGACGCTCCCTGGGCCTTTCCAGCGTACTTCTCACCTCCAATATGCGACCCGTCGTCGGCTCTGATACCATCTGTAGCGCCCTGAGATTTCGTCCTCGCTCATCCTGGTGCGTCGAGCACCATACCGCTTGCTAATATCAATATTGTCCTCCTTTAGTCCCTGCGAATATCCAACAATAGAGGGTTTTGGATCAGGGCCCACCCATGTGGTTTACCCCAAAAGGCCTTGACATTAGTTAGAGTATGGTTAAGCTCTATATACTACTAATACAACCACTTACTTGGTAATGTGGGACTAACCCCAACTCATGGGTGTTACAATCCCACCACCTTAGAATAGAGCCGTCCTCAGCTCTACAATACACTCAGTACAGTCCCAAAATCTTCGAAGTTCCCTGCCAAGTGAGACAAGTACCTGGCGCTCCCTGGGCCTTTCCAGCGTACTTCCCACTTGCAACAGGCGACCCGTCGTCGGCTCTGATACCATCTGTAACGCCCTGGGATTTCGTCCTCGCTCATCCCGGTGCGTCGAGTACCATACCACTCGCTAATGTCAATATTGTCCCCATTTAGTCACTGCGGATATCCAACAGTAGAGGGTTTTGGATCAGGGCCCACCCATGTGGTTTACCCCAAAAGGCCTTGACATTAGTTAGAGTATGGTTAAGCTCTATATACTACCGAAACAACCACTTCCTTGGCAATGTGGGACTAACACCAACTCATGGGTGTTACACACTTACACTTAGCTCCATTAGACTTTTTTAGAAAGGCTCCTGTCCCAGTTGTCGGGGAACTGCTTCTTGTACATTTTTTTTCTGAAAAAGAAATAAAAATATTGTTGTGCAAAAATACCTTGTTAGATATCTTTTCCTTATTTTCAGCATTTATTACAACTAACTATCTCCTTCGCCCCCTTATCGTTTTAAGGAGTTTTCCTTGGGACGATAACAGTTCTTTTTCTTGCTGACTCCATGGCGATTCATGGTTTAATGCTGAAAGGGGATTCGTCCCTGTATTGCAGGCTTCGACCCGGGGGCAGGGTAGCTTGCCTAACCGCTCCCGTTCTTAAGAGTGGATAGCCTCGCTCTTAAGACTGGTTTCCGAGACCGGAAGCTAGGTCCAGGCGTCTTGGGCCTAAAAGGAGTGTAGCTCTGCATTTAGGACTTAGCAAGGATCGGAAGCTAGGTCCGGGCATCCTGGGTTGGACATGGTTTGATCCCTGACATCCTTGATTTCCAAGACCGGAAACTAGGTCCAGGCGTCTTGGGCCTAAAAGGAGCATGACTCTGCATTTAGGACTTAGCCAGGATCGGAAGCTAGGTCCGGGCATCCTGGGTTGGATGGGGTTTGATCCCTGACATCCTTTATTTCCAAGACCGGAAGCTAGGTCCGGGCATCTTGGGCCTAAAAGGAGCATTACTCTGCATTTAGGACTTACCCAGGATCGGAAGCTAGGTCCGGGCATCCTTGGTTGGATGGGGTTTGATCCCTGACATCCTTGATTTCCAAGACCGGAAGCTAGGTCCGGGCGTCTTGAGCCTAAAAGGACCATGACTCTGCATTTAGGACTTAACCAAGATCGTAAGCTAGGTCCGGGCATCCTGGACCTTAGTGGAGACTCGATCTTGCACTAGGATTTTCAGCAATAAATAACACAAAGTACTTAAATTCTTGTCGGAAAGAATCTTTATTGAATCATCAAATGAAGTACATTACTTGTAGAAGCGTTCCATGGTCTGGAGAAGAGGTCGCCGGACAGAGTTCTGAGGAAGTATGAGCCTTTCCCATAATGTCTATCTATGATGTAATGTCCTTCCCAGTTTTGTCCAAGCTATCCGGCGGTTGTATCCTCAGTCATGACTTTGACTTTTCTCATTACCCAGTCGCCCGGATTGAACTTCCTCTTTACGACTCGCTTGTTGTATCCTCTTTTGATAGTTTCCTGGTACCGGAGGAAGTGTTACAGGGCTTGTTCTCTCTTGTCGTCAAGAACGGCTTTTTCTCTTGCTAGGATTCCCACATTCTTCCCGGTAAGGACTGCATCAGTTCGAGTCGTCGAAGCTAGCAGTTCTGTTGGCATTACCGCTTCTGCTCCAAAGGTGAGTTGAAAGGGTGTCAAACCGGTGGACCTTCTTGGGGTGGTCCGGTATGCCCATAAGACCCCCGGGAGTTGCATTACCCAGTTGCCTTTTGTTTTATCCATTCGCTTCTTGAGTGTATCCAAGATGACACGTCCAAGATGACCCGGTTGGATGCTTCTGCCTGCCCATTCCCCTGAGGGTAGTATGGGGCCGAGAAATTGTTCTTGATCGCCAAGGAGTTGCAGAACAACCAGATGTTATCGCAGTCAAATTGTTTTCCATTATCTGACACTAGCTCTTGGGGAATTCCAAATTTGCAGATTATATCTTTCCATAGAAACCTTCTGACGTCGGAGGCACATACCTGTACCAAAGCTACGACTTCAACTCATTTGGTGAAATAATCTGTAGCGACCAATAGGAATCTGACTGAGTGTGGAGCTTTTGGGAGTGGTCCCACAATATCCAATCCCCACTTGGCGAAAGGCCACGCGCTCAGGATGGGATGCAGCTTATTCGTCGGGGCATCACTGACCGGGGCATGCTTCTGACAAGGGAGGCATGCATGGATGAACTTTTTGGCGTCTGTCATCATGTGCGGCCACCAGTATCCTGGGATGATCGTCTTTTGTGCTAGATTTCTGCTCCCGGAATGGTTGCCGCAGATCCCAGCATGGATCTCCTTTAGTATGATCAGGCCTTGTTCTGAAGTAAGGCATCTAAACAAGACCCCCGAGCCATGGCTCTTCATGTATAGCCTGTATGACTCCCGGTGCAGGATGACTGTGAATTTCCATGCATCCCTCTTGATTTTGGCTGATAGCTTTGGATCTTCGGGAAACAGATAATGGATGAGGAAGTTGATGTATGGCCTCCTCCAGTCTATCGATTCTGTCTACTTCTGAATTCAGGTTGTCTGGAATGTCTTCAATTGGTTCTGATGAGTCTGGTTCATACAGCTCCGTTGAAGGTGGCATTGTTTCTATCCGGCCTCTGGTGAGGCAAGAATTCTAGTCTTCAAGCTGTGATTCTGGCGGGTCGTATGTTTGACCCTGAGATGGAGGATTTGGCTCGCTCTGTGTGCTCGGCCCGGTGCCGGGCTATGAAGCTTCCTCATCTCACTTTCTTTTCTGTCCTCGGGTGGTTACCATGAGAACTTTCTTCCAATGTCTACATTCAAGGAGGTAGACCTCCAGTAGCGACATGCCTGGATCTTTGGGTCTGATACTCGGCTCTATCTGGTATCCGATTGATAGCTACCAAGGCTCTGTAGTGCTGATAGAAGAGGACAGATATGCCAGGGTGTCTGCATGCCTGACATCTATCCTTGGTCGTTGCTCGACCGTGATGAATTCAAACTTCCCTGTCATGGAGTGGACGACATCGAGATATTTTGCCATCCGGTCGTCCTTGTCTTGGAAGGAACCGGCGAAGTGGTTCGCTACTAGCTTTGAATCTGTCTTGACCATTACACTTTGCGCCCCCAGTTGAAGTGTTGTTTGGAGACCATATATCAGAGCTTCGTACTCAGCTTCGTTGTTTGAAGCTGGGAATCCCAGTCTGACAGACTTTTCTGTCTTCTGTCCATCTGGGTTGATCAGGAGACAACCTATGTCGGATGTTGTACAGTTAGTGGACCCGTCAGTGTAGATTGTCTATGCTTCACTATCTCCTTTGACCTGAGACTCCTGTGACCGGGGGGCATCGTTCGCCCCCCAGTGTATCTTCTTATAGATCTGGATTGATCGAGATATCCTCGATGGGAAAGTCTGCCATCAAGGAGGCTATGGCGTGCCCTTTCTCCGCGGTTCTGGGTTCATACTGGATGTGGTATGCACTGAGGTAGCTGGACCATTTCAATCAGTCGATTGGATCTTTCTTGCTTTCCAAGAGCTTTTCTGAGGGGGAACTCTGTGTAGACCTTGACTGCTCTCCCCTGGAAATATGGCTTTAGTCTCCTGGCTGCATGTACTAGGGCCAAAGCGATCTTTTTGATTTTCGAATACCTTGTCTCAGCTCCTTGCAACACTTTGCTGATGAAATATACTGGCTTCTCCTCCGACTCCTCCACAAATATAACCGTAGTAACTGCTATATCAGATGCGGCCAAATAGATGCCGACTGGCTGCCCGGTTTGTGGTGCTGTGAGGACCGGAGGTTGAGTGAGATATGCCTTGATTTCGTCAAAGGCTTGCTGAGAAGTAGGATTCCATTCCGCATTAGCTTTGATTGCGTTGAAGAATGGCTTGCATCGATCTGAGTACCAGGAGATGAATCTGTTAAGAGCGGCTAACCTCCCGGTTAGTCTTTAGAATTCTTTCACTGTCTTCGGGGTGGGCATCTCCAGGACTGCCTGGATATGATCTGGGTTGGCTTCTATGCCCCGGTTGGTCATGAGAAAGCCAAGGAACTTGCCGGAAGAAAGACTAAAGGAACATTTGGCTGGATTCAACTTCATGTTGTACTGTGCCAAGATGTCAAATGTCTGCTCCAGATCTCGCAAATGGTTGTCTTTCTCTTTGGTTTTGACCACCATGTCGTCTATGTAAACTTCCATGGTCCGGGCTATGAGCTCGTTGAAGATAGTGTTGACCAGCTTCTGGTATGTTGCTCCAACATTATTCAGACCAAACGGAATCACCCGGTAGCAGTAAAGCCCCTGGTCAGTGATGAATGCGGTATGTTCCTGATCTTCTTCGTGAAGTTGAATCTGGTTGTACCCGGAGTAGGCATCCATGAAGGATAATCTTTGATAACCAGCGGTGGCATCCACCATGTCTGTGATCCTGAGGAGTGGATATGGGTGCACAGGACATGCTTTATTAAGGTTAGTAAAATCGATGCAAACTCGGATCTTACCATTCTTCTTTGGGACAGCCACGATATTGGAAACCCAGGTAGGGTAGATGACTGGTTTGATGAAGTTAACTGAAAGTAGCCGATCAACTTCTTCGTTGACCGCCAGCTTCCGATCCGGCGCCATTCGCCTTGGTTTCTACTTAACCGGCTTGAATTGAGGGTCAATGTCCGGTTTATGGCAGGCGACCGAAGGGTCAATTCCTGGCATCTCGCTGACACTCCATGCGAAGAAGTGGTTATTCTGCCAGAGCAGAGTAATTATGAGATCCTTCTCAGCCTTTGGTAGACCGGAAGAAATGTTAGTTGTCTTGTGGGACTCCGATCCCACTATAACTTCTTCCAGCTTGTCGACCGCTGGTCATATCCCGGTCTTTGTATCTGGCTTCCTCTTCACAGACATGCCGGGAGCTGGTTGCTATTGATGAGAGTCTGTCAAGAAGATAGTGTTCCCCTTAGTCTCAGAAATGGACTTCCTCTTAGATAGCTCCATAGCATTGTAGGCGAATGATAACATGACACTGGAGGTCCTACCAGCGTCGACCATGACTCGCCGGACCCGGTAGGCTCCAATCCATGCTGTGATGACCAGGGCGTCATTGTGTGGATTATGCATGCCCCTTTTGTCGTTCCTCAGTGAATGTCAAACCCCCGGGGACAATGGACTCAGTGTTCGTCTCTTTGTTGAAGTTGAGCTGTCCAACCTCATGGACATGTCCTATCCATCGGAGCTTTTCTCGGGCACAATTCTTCCTTTCTGTCTTGGAAGAACAGGGTGTCTGTACATGGCACACATATACAATTCGATCTCCGGTTTTTACCTGTTCGACTACTCCGGTCTGCACCATGTCAAGGATGAGGTCGGCGTCAACCTGACGCTACATTTCATACTTCAATGACCTGCAGTTCTTCAGTTCGTGACCGTAATCATTGTGACGATCACACTTCTTCGAGTTATCTCTTCTGCCCTCCGGGTCTGCCGGGAGAGGGGCAGGTTTATTGAGTAGCCCTTTGTTCTTGATTTTCTTGAAAACTTCCTCGATCGGGAACCTCGGGGGTGTAAATTCCCTTTCTTTACATTCGCCCCCAGTAGACTTCTCTGATCGGCGGTCTGATAATTCATAACTAAATTATCACCTCTCAGCTATTTGACTTAATTACAAAAGGGTTCCAATAAAAGATATCAACTGCAGATATCTAATAATCACCTCTCAGCTATTTCACTACACATCTTTAATCAATATAAATGAAACCATTAAAGCTAGGTCTCCCTAAACCCTAACAATAGTATTTTAATAACATGGATAACAATAACATGCAAATAATCATACTTACCTCATACTGCAGCTAGAAGTAAATAAGCATTAAGTACTTTAAATCACAATGAACATTAGGAACAAACATGGTGGTTTGCATTATCTAGAGTGCTTCAACCATCCCCCTAAGGGAATTTAGCTATGCGTCCTTGATGATGACACCATGGAATAAATAATTAAATAACAAAACATCATAAAGAAAAGTGATTTGATTTGATTGATATGAATTGAGTTTGATACAAAAGAAGAAGAAGAAGATGAAGAAGATGAACTTGTCTCCTCAATCTTCCATTCATAAAAGGCTACCTAAACCTTAGCTACTACTTCTCTTATATAGAAAATATAAAGTAGAATACTTGCATGCAAAGACAGAAGGCATTAGGTCAAATTAGGTCAAATTCGTGGCTGCTGCTGTTGGTCTTCTAAAGGCATTAGGTGTTTAGCAAAACCTAATTCTCTTGAGCTTAAGTTGTAGGTTGGACCAAGACCTTCAGTTTGATAGCTCATGGGCCCAAATCAGACTTCTGGATATCCTTGTAGAGTCTTTTTAAGTTTGGACTTTAAATAAAGCCCTAAAATAGAAATTCTGACTTGTGGGCTCCAATAGGACCCGGTTTAGGCTGAGATTTGGACCGCCCCACTTTGACATAAAATCAAGTCAACTCGTCTGACCGTAGGGTGCCCTCAGTAGATCTTGTGGGTGCAAACATCATTTTTTTTTTCCATGTGCAAATAACACCTTTTAGCTTCCTTTTCTTGACTTTTCGCGGGCTTTTACATAATATTCGCATTTTGGCTCATGAAACCTACACAAAAGACAAGAAAGAACTAATCAATAGATATAATACAATAATATAAGCTAAGTGCTATACAAACAAGGTGTTATTCGGGGGATAAATATACACTTTTGAAGACTGATCAAATAGCTGAGAGGTGACGGTTTGATTAATAAGACATATTCAATAGCATGCATAAGAGAATCCCGTTTTAATTGAGTGGAATAGCTGAGAGGTGACTACTTGATTATTATAGGTATTAATGATTAATTGGAATAGCTGAGAGGTGACTAATTAATTTTTATAGATTGAACATGAAGGAACAACATGTTATGTTTGCATGATTTAGTTTGTGGATACCGAATCTTCCCCCTTTGTCATCATTAATCTTCTTTACATCTCTACCATCTTCTTAGAAGTTAGAGTATATTTAATTATTGCATGTAGGAAGTTATTATCCATCTCAATTCTTATTATTGATTCCCTTGGTGTTTCTTAACAATTATTTTCTATTGTGTTTGAGCTAAGATCTCCTCATCTGAGGTGGGTACGACCCTTGCTTGTTACTTGTCTACTTTGACAACCAATTTATACAGGCACAAGAAGGAACTTCAAGTTAAAATATATAATCTTTTGATAGAGGTTAGAGATTAACACTTTTTGGCCTCTACCAAAATAGCGTCGTTGCCGCTCTAAGGAACGGAGTTCATTCAAACACAAGCGAGAATAGTAGTTTTGGGACACCATCCCACTTCTATCCCTCCCACCCTTCTATTTTTATTTTTTTAATTATTATTTTTAAGTGTCTTGTTAATTAGTCCTCTTATTGATCTTGCAGCGAAGACGGATTGAAAAAAACTCTAAAAACGAAATCAAAATCAAATTTTTAAGAAAGTCGCTCGTTCACGAAATTTTCTTGAAAGTTGCTGGTTCAACTTGGACCCGATCTCGAGTTAAGTTCAGATTGGCCTATAACCATCTCGAGTCGAGTTCCAGGCAGGGAATTTACATCGTGTTGCGTGATTTTTCCAAAACGTTCCAGAGCACTTTTTCAAGAATTGTTTTTTCCTGTTGAGTGATTGTGAGGTGAACTAAGTAGTCTATTTTTTTCAGTATTTTTAGAGACTTATAAGATAATTAATTATTCGATCCACGAAAGGGTCGCAGTTGTAATATTGTTAAAGTAGGTGTTGTTAGGATTAGTTTTTTGTGTGGTCGCGGCGGATAGTAGAGCAAGGTTGTGGAGTTAGCCTTGAGTCTACTAAGGAACGACTCCTAAGGACGATTGAAACCCAAGGAGCGGTTTCCTCTTAGTCGACTTCAACTCGTCTTCTCCCCAGTTTTGTGCGCTTGTTTGGCATTTTTTACTTTTTAGCATAAAGTGGGAGGTAAGCATTCTCCTAACCCTCCTCGAATCCCCTGCAAGAGGAGATTATGTATTGATTAGCATGACCTTGATTGTTGCTTGATTTTAATTTTGTTTTTACTTGTTAAACCGGGACTGCAAGGCGGACCTGGCCTAAAAGTGAAACCTAATATCAATTGATTGCAATATCCTAAGCTTTAAAATTGAACCAACTAAAGTCATGTTATCACGATGTTCATTTGAGACCTTGAGCAGATATTTCAACTAGTACTACGTGAACCATTCTTTGATTGGAGCACAAGCTAGGAATTGGGTCTGGAACCCCTACAGATTACGTCTGTAGAACCACTGTGGTTATTTAATTAAGGAATGTCGCTTACGCACGAAAAACCTCCCACACTGGTTATTCGCTACTTGACTCACGAAATATAGGGAGAATTCATAAGGGAAGCTTGGAAAGAACTCATTGACTTAGGTGAACACAAAATTGAGTCAGTTTTTGAGCCCCTTGTTAGATGTTTTTGAATGGTTAGGACTTCTGTGGCATATGTAATGAGCATGTTGCATGCATCTTAGATCAGGTAAAATCTTGTCCAAACCAACTCCAATCTACACAAAGAGCACAATCACGGACCTCACTCCTTCTCTTGAAGAAGAGTTTAACGGCTCAACCTCCATACCTTCTGAAAAAGAGTTCAACGACTCAACTTCACTTTCTGAAGTAACTCCTGCACCTATGGCTCAAGAAGCTATCCTTCGGGATTACTTTTCACCTTTGCCCACTGGGCCACCTACCTGCATAGTCTTACCCGAGACAACTGCAGATAGCTATGGCATTCGCCCATAGATTGTGGGCATGTTGCCTAAGTTCCATGGACTTCCACGGGAAGAGCTATATCAGCACCTCAATAAGTTTCTTACCGTTCTCAACACTTTTAAGGGGAAGCATTTGTCTCAGGAGGAAGTTAGCTCGAGATTGTTCCCCTTTTCCCTTGAGGATAGAGCATCTCACTAGTTACATGGCCTTCCTTTCAATTCTATTGCCACCCTGGCTCAACTAAGTAAAAGGTTTTTGACCAAATTCTTTCCTATTACCAGAACTAATGACATAGTTGATGCCATCAGAAGTTTCCAGTAGAAAGAGGGCGAGGTATTTTTTTATCCATGGGAGAGGTTTCAAGACCTATTTCTTCGGTGTCCACACCACAAAGTCGATGACACTAAAAAAGTTAGGATTCAATATAGAGGACTTAATACTCTAACTAGAAACACGGTTGAGAGGATGAGCGGTGGAGATTTCCTTGATTATTCCACCACCAAGACTCTAGCTTTCCTTGAAAAAATTGCTACTAATAGCCAGCAGTGGGACATACCTGGACATACCCTGAGAAACACTACCCCAGATTCATTTGATAAACCTAGAGGTATATATGAAGTCAAACCTGACTCTGAGCTTAAAACTTTACTTCATGGTTTAGTAAAACAGGTAGAAACACTTGGTGTGTCCTTCCACATCACTTGTTATGAGTACCTCCTCTCTCCAATGTAACACTTGTCATGACGAGATCTATACTGTTGAATTTTGCCCTCTCTTTTATAATTCACCAGAAACTGAGGAAGCCTGTGCGTTTAACTACCCCGAGTTGGTGTTAGTCCCACATTGCCAAGGAAGTGGTTGTATTGGTAGTATATAGAGCTTAACCATACTCTAACTAATGTCAAGGCCTTTTGGGGTGAACCACATGGGTGGGCCCTGATCCAAAACCTTCTACTGCTGGATATCCGCAGCTATGCTGTCAGGGGCGGCGCCTAGCGCCGCCTAGGCGCTATTTTGGGAAGGGGTCGCTTCGCTGCAGCAAAATAGCGCCTAAAACGCCTCGATCAGCCTGGGCGCCGCCCAGGCGCAGCGCTCTGCTCAGGGCGGTCAACATAGAGGCGCTCAAGCGGCCCAAAAAAAAAAGCCCATGGATGAGTCCAGAATTAAGGCTGCTGCTGTCCTCTTCTCCTCTTCTCCTGCTGCTGTTGCTGCTCTCCTCTTCTCATTTTCTCC
This sequence comes from Aquilegia eximia, assembly GCA_023053565.1. Classification (NCBI taxonomy): domain Eukaryota; kingdom Viridiplantae; phylum Streptophyta; class Magnoliopsida; order Ranunculales; family Ranunculaceae; genus Aquilegia; species Aquilegia eximia. Next base: position 19,470,333 of record JALIGU010000003.1, read on the forward strand.
TCTTCTCCTCTTCTCTTTACTCCGGCTGCTGCTGCCTGCTGCTTCTTCTCTCTGCTGCTGCTGTTGCCTGCTGCTTCTTCTCTCTTCTCTCTACTGCTGCTGCTGCTGCCTGGACTTGATGATGGCGATGTTCCTATCATTCGTGGTCGCCGCAACACAACACAAGCATCAAGTTCACGTACTCAACCTCATATTGAAGCTTCTTCCGAAGAAGATGATTATGATGATAATAACAACTTCGAAGTTGATGATATTGGAAATGAGGATGGGATTGAGTCGGGCTCCGATGAGGACATTGACATATGAACTTTGATTTGTTTTTTTTTTTATTTTGAATTGTTTTTGAATTTTTGTTGGATATTCGGATTTGATGTTGGAATTTTGGATTTGATGTTGGAATTTTAATTTTCGATTGTATTTTAATTTTTGGATTGTATTTTTAATTTTTGTATTATGTCAAGGTTACTTTTTGGATTGTATTTTTAATTTTTTAATTGGAGTACTGTTGGCAACAGTAGACAGTAAAGTAGTAAACTATAGTGTATAACAGTATAACTGTATAAGTGTATAACTGTCAACTGATTAACTGTATTGCTGTGATGCTGATTGCTGTCAGGGGTCTGATCAGGGCGCCGCCTAGGCGGTCGAGGCGGTGAGGCAGAAACCGAGCGCCTGGCACTCCGCTCCGCCCCTGACAGCATATTTCCGCAGTGACTAAACGGGGACAATATTGACATTAGCGAGCGGTATGGTGCTCGTCGCACCGGGATGAGCAAGGACGAAATCCCTGGGCGTTACATTCTCTCCAAGAAGGAAACTAACAGCGCCTTATTCGTTGGATTTTGTTGCTTCAAGAGTTTGACCTTGAGATTAGAGATAAAAAAAGGGACGAAAAATGTAGTAGTCGACCACTTATCAAGACCCGACCGTCCTGAGGATTCTAGTGTCATTTCTGAGAACTTTCCTGCTGAGCTTCTTTTTGCAATATCGAATGCTCCATCGTTCGCAGATATAGTTAATTACTTGGCTAGCAACAAGTTCCCAGGTCATTGGAACAAGCAAGATAGATCCAAATTCCTTGCTAATGCCAAGCAATATTTCTGGGATGACCCCTGCCTTTTTAAATACTGTTTTGACCAGATCATTCGTCGTTGTATTCCCGACTGGGATCAACAAGAGGTCTTTAAGTTTTGCCATGAGCATGCTTGTGGTAGACATTTTAGTGCCAAGAAGGCAGCTGCTAAAGTATTGCAGTGTGGTTTTTATTGGCCAACTCTTTATAAGGAAGCTCACATGCATTGTATTGTCTGCACTCGTTGTCAACAACTAGGGAAAATCACTAGGCGACACATGATGCCCTTACAGCCAATTCTTCCTGTCGAAGTGTTTGATGTATGGGGCATCGATTTCATTGGTCGTTTCCCTGGTTGTCATGGATTTTTGTACATTCTGGTCGCAGTAGACTATGTTTCTAAATGGATCGGGGCCATTCGCACAAGGCACAACGACCAAGAAAATGTAGTAAATTTTATCAAAGAGTATATATTTGCCCGATTTAGCGCTCCTTGTGCGATCATTAGTGATGGGGGGAGCCATTTGCAATAAAGCTTTTCAAAAACTTGTCTAAAAGTATGGAGTTACTCACAAAGTGACCCTTATGTACCATCCGCAAACAAATGGCCAAGCTGAGGTTTCCAATAGAGAGATTAAGAATATTTTGCAAAATACAATTGACCCTGAAAAAGTTGATTGGTCTCGTAGAGTCAGTGATGCATTATGGGCCTATCGTGCTGCTTTCAAAACTCCCATAGGCATGTCTCCCTTTCGTCTTGTTTTTGGAAAACCCTGTCACCTACCTGTAAAGCTTGAGCACCGAGCCTTCTAGGCAATGAGAAAGCTCAATTTTAATCTTGACCAGGCAGGGAAGAGGAGAAAACTACAGATTTCTGAGCTTGAGGAACTTCAAAATGAGGCTTATGATCTTTCCAAGTCCTATAAAGCTAATATGAAAAAACTACATGATCGTCAGATCTTACGTAGAGATTTTCAAATTGGGGACAAAGTTTTACTGTATAACTCTAGGTTACATTTATTCCCTGGTAAAGTACAGTTCGTTGGTCGGGTCCCTTTGTTGTGTCTACAGGGACGCTTTTTGGTGCTATCATATACTCTCTATGGAAGGGTATAATAAACTGCAAGGCTACCTTTAATCAATGGGTTACCTATAAACTGGGACATGCAAATAATTTTGGGGAAGACAAGTGGTGTCTTAAATACCTTGGTCTTAATTGCATATGCCAGGAGGAACCTTATAATGTGAGCCAATATCTGCATCAGGTAAATGGAGTGCAGGAATGGGATTTTCAAGTTTAGGAGGGCCTTCTTTGACAGAGAACTTGCGCAGGTGGCAGAATTTGTAAAGTTGATGAAAGCCCTTGAAGTGGTATACGAGACAGATTGCTGGAAGTGGGAAGGAAATGGTGACGTCTTCTCGACCAGGACCATGTATGACTGTATCCCAGGTAGGAGAATGATCAGTTGCAACTTGCGATAACTTATTTTCCTGTGAGCAAGGTTGGGAACCCAAAAGTACCTTCAAAAGTTAACTTTTTTGTGTGGAGTCTTGTTTGGGTCAAATTCTAACATGTGACGGACTCCAGTGTATGGAGAATGGGATGGCAAACAGGTGCATAATGTCTGCTTCTGAGCAAGAAAGAATACGTCATCTGTTTGTCTCTTGTAAGTTTGTGAAGTCCATATAGAGTGAATTATTGGTTCAGCTCATGGTAACCTAGTCATGGAATGTGGTATTCCTGATCTGTTGGGAAGATGGAATTGGGGCAACTTGCCATTAATTGGGCGACTTTTTTGGAAGGTGCTCCTTAATGCAACTCTATGGGAGCTTTGGTTGGAAAGGAATAAGAGGATTTTTAAAGAGAGGGCATGCAGTGAGGCTCAAATTATCATTGCCATTAAAACTACAATCTGGAACCGATTGTTTTATTGAATTATTGGTCGATTAGATGAAATATTCGGCGTGATGACCTTACTGCTGATTGGAAAAATATTGTTGTAACACTGCTGTAATCTTTGGTTGTGTAGAGTGGTTATCTTAATTGAAACCGGCACGAAGTGGTTTGACATCAATTTTGTGACAAAGTGTCCATGGTTATCTCGCCTTGAGTTCATTGTTAGGAAAACCAAGTTGTACGCACATCGTCCTGAGTCTGTGTTCTCGCGTCTATGTGTCAAAGTGAAGTTTTGGGTTTAGGACGTACGTACCTAGTTAAGGCGTACGTACGTCATGGTAGGCAGCAGACTTGTTTCGTGTGGAGACGTACGTACCTAGTTAAGGCGTACGTACGTCATGGTAGGCAGCAGACTTGTTTCGTGTGGAGACGTACGTACCGAGTTAGAGCGTTCGTACGTCATGGTAGGCAGCAGGCTTATTTTTGTCTGGAGACGTTCGAACGTCATATCGACGTACGAACGTCCAAAGTCGGTTTGCACTATTTCGGCCCATTTTCCTTGGTTTCCAACCCTAAGTATATATAGGGTTTCTATTCCAAAGGACAAGTTAGTTCTTTGGCCGTCCATTGTTCCTCTTGTTCTTGAGTTTTGGTTTAGGTTTTGGTATCAAAAGTGTGTTTGGCTATTGAACTCAATTCCCTTTCTTCCCTCTTCTCTCAATTCATAAATTTGTGATCTTCAAGAGTTATTGTGATTTCGGCTTCGAGTCTTCTTGTGTGTTCATCAAGAAGTCGAGTGTCTTGTGCGTACATCAAGGTGCTCTGGTGAAGTCAAGGTGTTAGAGATAACCAGGAGTATCAACTCGCAGTGAGTGCAGGTAGTTGATAGGTTTGTACATCTCTTTTCATCTAGTGGATTTATTTTTTGTCACGAGGACAACCTGGATGTTTCCCTTTTCGGGTTTTACCACGTAAAAATTCCTGTGTGTTATTTACTTTCTGCATATTATCTGATTGTTTGTTTGAATATTCAATTGTTATATAGCACTATTTGTAGTTTTCAATTGGTATCAGTCGCTGGGGGCTGGTTAAGGAGCGTAAAGGCTCACGCTAACGATCAATAGTGCTATGGATTACTCTGGTAAGACACATGTCTCGGTTGTTGCTCGACTGTCTAATGAGCAATCAACTGCTAGTAAAGAATGCTCTAGTAATTGTGACAGGGATTTGATTCTGGTGGACAATAATGATTGGGCTACCCTATACCGGTTATCCAGAAAGGAATGTCTAAGGTTGGAGGCACAAAATTGTATTCTTCAGGATAGACTTGACTTACTATCTTCTAGTTCCTCATCTATGTCAATCCTGGATAGGGAACCTGAGTCATGGCAGGTTGATAAGGTGGCCTTATTGGGTAATCTTGCTGCTCTTGATCACGACAAGGTCGAATGGGAAGCTCGGTGTAATATTGTGTCCACTGAACTAGACAAGGTCAAAAAGGAACTGATTCGTTTTCAGTCGTTCGAAAAGTGCAATGGGTTGTCATCTTCTGAATTACCTCCACTATTGCCCCATCCTCCTACCAAAAAGTCCGACATTCATCACTCTGTGGACACGGTTGGCATCCGGCGTAAGTGGAAACCGTTTAGGCTTGCTTCGCCTCAGGGAAGAAAACGTCAAATGCCTTGCTCACTATGCGGACATTTTGGACATTGGGCCTCGCAGTGTGTTGTGGCTGCTCATGTTCCACAATCATGGAAGCTGTTTTCACAACCGTCGTATGTTTATCCATCTTATTCGTATGCCTCTTACTCTTTTCCTTGTAACTTTGCAGGAAATGTTTCAAATGTGGCGATTACTGCCCTACATGTCTCAAGCTCGGATAGTGAGTGGTTACTTGATAGTGGTGCTTCAAAACATATGTCAGGTAATGCCAAACTTTTCTCCTCCGTTACTGCTATAGATGGTGGAAGTGTTACTTTTGGGAATGGTAAGAGCTCTCCTGTGATTGGTAAGGGATTTGTCGCTGGTATTGGTTTATCTTCGAATGATGTTTGTTTGTTAGTTGATGGTTTGCGTGTTAATTTGATCAGTATTAGCCAACTGTGTGATACTGACCATACTGTTAATTTTTCTAAAAAATATATGTACTGTGCTTGATAGTTCGGGTAAGTGTATCATGACAGGTAAACGAACATTGGATAATTGCTATGCCATTCAGCCTGTGGCATCTGGCATAAACTGCTTACCTAGCAAACTAAATGAGGGTCTGTTGTGGCATCAACGACTAGGTCATGTCAACTTTGAACACCTGGACAATCTAACTCGGAATGAATATATCAAGGGAGTTCCTAGACTTGGAAGAAATCGGGACACTGTGTGTGGTGGGTGCCAACTAGGTAAACAGATACGCAGTCCACATTCCAAGAAAAAGTCCATAACCACATCTTCTCCTTTAGAACTCATACACATGGATCTGATGGGTCCTACTCATACTCCTAGCTTAGGAGGCAAACGATACATCTTGGTTATGGTTGATGATTACACTCGCTTTACCTGGGTATCATTCTTGCGTGAAAAATCTGATGCGTTTCTTGAGTTTCAGGGGATATGTCTTCGTATTCAGAACGAGAAAGATACTCAAATTAAACATATCAGAAGCGATAGAGGCGGTGAGTTCACAGCCACAGGTGTGATTGAGTATTGCATTGCAAATGGCACGTGGCAAGAATTTTCGGCCCCACACACTCCGCAACAAAACGGAGTCGCTGAAAGGAAAAATCGTGTTATTCAGGAGATGGCTCGTGCTATGTTGCATGCAAAGGATGTTCCTACCAAGTTCTGGGCGGAAGCGGTTCATACTGCTTGTTACATAATGAACCGTGTATATCTAAGATCTAGTACTACACAAACTGCTTATGAGCTATGGTATGGTAAGAAGCCGAATCTCAAATATATGAGAGTTTTTGGTAGTGTTTGCTATGTGTGCAAGGACAGACAAAGTCTGTCCAAGTTTGATAGTCGAGGTGATGTAGCTCTTTTACTTGGTTATTCCTCTAACAGTAGGGCCTTTCGAGTATTTAACTACACCACTCGCAAGGTCATGGAATCCTTTAATGTTGTTGTTGATGACACTATTACATCTGACTCTTCTGTTTCCACTGGTACACAGGATGTCACAGTTCTCTCACCCGTGTCAGACTCGGCTGACATGTCTTCCATATCATTATCATCACCTGATAATGGCGATGATGGTACTAAAACTTCTGGTGCTGCAGAGGACTTGCCTAGTAGGACCGGTGTTGTGCTCACACCGGATGATGTAGTTCAATCACCAGATGTGATTGATGTGTCTCCAGATCTCTCCACTGTCCCTGCTGAACCTGAAGGGGTGTTTAATCAAGCTTCACCTCGTGTTAAACAACATCACTTCTTAGGAGATATCATTGGGGATATTAATGATCAGCGTCTGACTCGTCGGAGGGCCAAGGAGACAAATTGTGTTCATTATGTTTGTTATCTCTCTTCTCTTGAACCTAAAAATGTTAGAGAAGTGATCACTTCTCTAAACCCTGCAGACAATTCTGAATTTCAAGTCAATGATCAACGTCTTAAGCATTTCAATGAATTAAGGTCCCCTGAAGTTGAGAAAACTCTCTTAGAGGACCCTACCTATTTAGACTGACCTTTGACCTGCTGGTATCCGGACCCACCCTCTCTTACTCTACTCTGTTGTCTTTTATTGAGAGGTGTGGTTGAAAGTGTCGGGGCCATAGTCCACGAACTCATACTGGTTGAGTATAATTGATCCAGTGCACGCTTTTCTCTTGAGCGTCATAACCAAACAGACCTATTTCTCGCTCTGTTTGGAGGTGGGGAAGTCATTTCCCATCTCTTTTAAGTCTCGAGTATCTGACTTTAAAAGACTTTTTGTTGTATATTAGACATCAGGATTTCGCGCATTCTAGTCTAGCGTCTTATGTCTCCTGTATCTTTGTTTAGAGTAGCGTTTATCTAGAGAGTGAATCCTGGTTGTCCGCCTTTCTGGCTGAAAAAGTTAAACTTAGCGCTCCTGGGAGGCAGCCCTGTGTATCTTCTAAGCCCGATCATGCTTCAGTGCTTCTTATTAGTTGCAGTGTTTAGTGGTCTTTTGGCTAATAACTATCTTTTCAGATCTGTGCGTTAGTTCTGTTTGGGAGTGGGCACGACCCACAACTATCTGTTGCGGTTTGATAATTATTACAGTTACAAATTTGAATTTATTCAATTTTTGGGATTTTAATAGTTATTGCTTGATTCTTGGAATTTTATTTTGATACCTTAATGGTATTTATATTCGCAAGAATATATTTATACATTATCGCGGAATTTTTAAAATTAAATTTGAATTATTTCGTGCCCTTCACGCATTCTGGGGGTAAAACCGTCATTTCTACTTATTACATTAGTGGGCGGATGCGTATCAGAGAAGTTACTTCTCTATTTATACCCATGGGGTAATAGAGAAGTCACGGTTAAAACCTTTCTTTCCTCAGTCAAAACGGGTCAAACCAGGTCAACAAAGCCTTCATCTCCTATAGAACTCGAGTCGAGTTTCTTGTAAGCCATTTCAAACTCGACTCGAGAATCGAGACAGATCTCAATTCTCTCTCCTCATATCTCCCTCATCTGTGAACCAAATTCAATAATTCTTGCAGGGTTTTGTTCCTCTCTTTGTGCTCTTCATTTACATACCAAAATCTTCGAGAATCATGCCTCCTAGAGTTAGATCTAGAGTAATCATTCGTGAACGCGATTATTCTCGTCTCTTCGACGATAATCGCTTTGGGAGTGGGTTTGTGGAGAGAATTCACGCCCGAGGTTGGGATGTACTCATTGGCTCCTTGGCTGCTTCAGAAGGACCTCCACGGCTACTACATGGTCCGCCGACTTTTCGCTACCATCACCGGGTCTCGAGCCACTTCTGCTCCTCTTCCTAGCCTGGTGATGAGTATTCTGCGCTACTGGGAGGCGCCTCTTCTTCGTGCTCTTTCTCTAGAGTCGGTCGTCCGGCTCGAGGTCTCCAACCCGGGACTGTCTGCTTGTAGACAGAAGCAGCCAGTTGTTGTGGTACCCTCAGGAGGAGATGCCCATTCAGTTTAGACCCGGAGACCAGCGGGCGTTTCACCAGCTCCATACCAACGAGGAGCGGTTCCAGCTTCTCTGGAGGTGTATGGGCGAGATTTTGGATGCCGTCGAGGACGTCCAGCGTCGTTTGGACGAAGGCCAGGGGCAATCTCGTCGACGACGGGGTTGAGATTTCTGTTTATTAGCCATTGTAATTTTTTATGTATTTTGTTTTTATTTTAGTTCTTGCACTCTTGTATTAAAATTTCAATCGTTGTATTTTATTTCCAAATATTAATGAAAATGGTTGAATTTTTAAATTTTTGCAAACTTTTGTCCTTTTCTGAAATTATTTAGCCATTCTTGGGCTCCATTGCAAAAATCTGGACTTCTGGATGTATTTTGAAAATTTTCTTGTCCTAGGGACCTAAGTTCAAATATTTAAAAAAAAAATTAGGGTTTGATTTTTGGAAACCCTTAGGTTTTAGGCAATTTTTGGTGTCGTACTAGGGCTCAAACTCTTTATTTTTGGCCTATATATATACCAAACCAAGGTTGGGAGACCGTCACTCAAATTCAAAAAAACTTTTTCAATTTTTAATTTTCTGGAACACGCCCGATCTCGAGTCGAGTTCCAGATATGGTTATTAGAACTCGAGTCGAGTTCTAGTCTAGCACCAATTTTCTGAGCTCATTTTGTGTGATTTTTTTCTCGGTTTTCGCACTGGTTTTTGGTAGTTCTCTTTTCTTTTGCAATGGCTAATGTTCAGAATGGGTTGTGGATGCCGGATGGCATGGATATTACCCCCGAGATGTATTTTTCGGGAATTATGGATAGTCCTTATGGAGTTTCTTTTCGGGATGGGATTTTTGACAAAGGTTGGGAAGGTTTTCTTTATGATTCTACTGTTGTGTATTCCCATTCTATGGTAAGAGACTTTTACCATACGTTGTCATTTGGCGAAGCCATTCCTTTTGATGGTTTCAAAGTTATTATGCCTGGGTCCCCGGTGGTTTTTAATTCTTTTGCCATCACTCGGGCCTTGGGTATTCCTCTTCAATTGAGACCTATCTTGCCTCATCCTGATTATTTCCTTGTCAATGAGGTTGATATTTTGGATAATTAACTTGATCACTTTGGACCTTGCACTTTTTTCTTCTATCCTGAGAATTATGTTAATGTTGCACCTACTACTTGCCTTCCTATTAATGTGGCTACTGCCGCTTTATGGGTTATGCGGAATCTCTTAGGGGCAGAAAGATTGGATTATGTCAATGATGTTATTATGCATGCTGTCTATGGTATTGTTAATAATTTTCATGCTCTTGACATAGCTTCAATTCCTGGATTGTGGATAGTATTCGGAATGTTTTCCAAACTGGTCAGTTGATTCTCCCTACTGCTATCTGTAAGATCATCCTTCGTACCTATCCTAATTGGAGGAACAGGTACAATGATTGGACTCATCTTATCCCTATGGATCCAACTCATCATTTTATCAGGAGAAGTCGTTTATTCACTTGGGTGCCTAACACTGAGTATGTGGAGTTTCCTGCTTTGCATAGGAACGATAATTTTATGAATGTGGGTGAGGGTCCTTGGAATGAGATTAGGGAGGTATTAGTTCATTAGCGTGAAAGGTTGGATGGGTTGCCAATGGAAGAAGTTTGAAATCAAGAGTGTAAAGCAGGATTTCCCTTTTCTGTTGAGTCAGTCCTTTATTTCAGTACATTTTATTTCGGTTGTGTTTTAGTATGGAATTCCTTGTAATCTCTATGTATGTGGAGATAATTTTGTTTGGCAGGAATTTATAAAGCGGTTTGAATTTTTAGTACATTAATATTTTTCTTTCTCTCTTTCCCATGCTTAGTATGAGCCTTGAGGACAAGGCAATCTCTTTGTTTGGGGGTGGGGAAGTATTACAATCCTTTTTGCAAATGATTTTCAAACTTCTTTATCCATACTTATGTTAAAATTCAAAAAAAATTAAAAATCAATAAAAATCATTGTTACAAAGACTTTTTCAAAAAAATAGGATAAGTACACCATCAATGATGAATATAATGGTTGAGTTCTATCTTCTTCAAGTTTAAGGACATTAATTGCTTCACCAAGTAGTTGAGTCTTATACTGCATTTGAAGGAGCATAAGCATGGCATTCACTTGCATTTATTACAGATTACATTTGTAAATACAACTGCACCTTGAGAAACTTGAGGAATACGTGTGGAGACTTAACCCAGTGAGCTTTTGAGCCCCGTCCTTTTCTTGGAGAGATATTACGTACATCTGGAGTCTAAAGACTCAGCCTCTCAGTTTTGTCTGTATTTAATCTCATATTCATTTTTATAATTAGCCATGAGATGACATCAAGTGGGTGTAATATAAACTTGGATCTTGTAGCTTATTCAAGATGTGATCCCCATATCAGTACTTAGAAATGATACAAAGACATTTAGTTAAACCCTGTTTATCTTATCCTACCCTGATGATATTTATCCCTTAGGTTGACCATTCTGAGCCTTTCTAGTTACTTAGCTTTTTTTCTTGATCCCATTATCCTTACCTAACTCCATTGTGGGAGTAAATACCCTTAGAATGTTTAGGTCCTTTTAACCCATTATTTTGGGAACATGAGGATGATTGTTTATGTGGTTACAAGAAGAAATGAGAAATACAAAGCAATCTCCAAACTAGTGAGATGAACCAAATATTGAAAATCAAAAAGTTTGAAGAAATTCCAGAAAAAAACCAGAATCTTCCCAAACCATTTCAAATCCAAAAAGAAACGAAGATTCCAAAATATTGGCTAGAGCTTCATTGAAATTTTCCCCAAAAAGATGAGAAACACTTCTTCCCAAAAGAAAAATTCTAAAAAAATTCTCCATGTGCTGTTATTACAAATCACAAGTGTTGAAGACCCGAATGTTCCAAAAATATTTCACAAAAGCCTTTTCTATTTCTAGCCTTGTCCTAAGCCAAGTTACAACCCATTACTGTCTTTTGTAGATCTAAGCTGATATGGTAGGATGTGGCGAGTAAGTGAGAAGGTGCTAAGGTGAAAAACCCGACATCTCAAGCAAGGCTAATTTTTCCATTCTTTGAGACTAAGTTCATTCTATTACACCAGTCTGTTCTTATTGATATATGTGAGATGATTGTCCATCTTCCTTCCTCACATAGAGGTAAAATGATAAACACCATCTCTGAGTGACTTTTATTTCTGAGTGTATGTCTGTGAGGCAGAAGCCAAGACGACCTTTCCAATGGTGACTTAAGACCCGTGGTAGTATGGGTACATGCTTGTCTTCAATGCATTTGAAACCGTTATGGTTGGTTTATATTTCATATCTTATTTATGCATTTGTAATATGCTATCTCATATGAACGGTTTTGTAATACTTATCCTTATCTTTGATATAACCATTTTTGAGGTAAATGATAGAAATTCTTATTCTTTGGATTAGTCATTGTAGTAAGTTTGTGGGTATCTTCTCTGGAAAACCCTCAGGAGACTATAACTCCTCCACTTGGGAAATCCTTGTGGTTGAAAGCCTTGATGCATATGGTTAATGCAATCACCTTAGTTTTACTTCTCTTTTCAGTCCTTAATTCTTTTCTTCTCACCTTTGCTTGAAGACAAACAAAGTGCTGTTTGGGGGTATTTGATAAGTCCTCAAAAGTGTATATTTATTCCCCGAATAACACCTTGTTTGTCTAGCACTTAGCTTATATTATTGTGTTATATCTATTGATTAGTGCTTTCTTGTGTATTGTGTAGGTTTTATGAGCCGAAATGCGAATATTGTGTTAAAAGCCCGCCAAAAGTCAAGAAAAGCAAGCAAAAAGGTGTTATTTACGCAAGAGAAAGAGAATTGATATTTGCACCCACAGATCTGTTGAGGGCATCCCACGGTCAGTCCTGTTGACTTGACTTTATGTTAAGGTGGGGCGGTCCAAATCTCAGCCCAAACCGGGTCCTATTGGAGCCCACAAGTCAGAATTTCTATTTAGGGCTTTATTTAAAGTCCAATCTTAAAAAGGCTCTACAAGGAGATCCAGAAGTCTAATTTGGGCCCATGAGCTATCAAACTGAAGGTCTTGGTCCAAGATACAACTTAAGCACAATAGAATTAGGTTTTAAAGAAGAACTAATTCCTCTAGAAGACCAACAGCATCAGCGACGAATTTGACCTAATTTGGAAGTCTTTGCATGCAAGTATTCTACTTTGTATTTTCTATATAAGAGAAGTAGTAGCTAAGGTTTAGGAAGCTTTTTATGAATTAAAAATTGAAGAGAAAAGTTCATCTTCTTCTTCTTTTGTATCACACTCAATATCAATATCAATTCCATTATCTTTTCCATTATGATGTCTTGTGATTTATTTATTTATTCCCTGGTGTCATTATCAAGGATGAGTAGCTAAATCTCCTTAGGGGGATGGTTGAAACACTTTAGATGATGCAAAAGCACCATGTTTGTTCTTATTGTTCTTTGTGATTTAAAATACTTAATGTTTATTTACTTCTAATTCGCGATATGAGGTAAGTATAATTATTTGCATGTTATTGTTATCCATGATGTTAAAATACTATTGTTAGGGTTTAGAGAGACCTAGCTTTAATTGTTTTATTTATATTGGTTAAAAATGTGTAGTAAAATAGCTGAGAGGTGATTATTACATATCTGCAGTTGATATCTTTTATTGGAACTCTTTTGTAATTAAGTCAAATAGTTGAGAGGTGATGATTTAGTTATGAATCAATATGTTGAGTTAATTAAATTGAATAGCTGAGAGGTGACAGTTTAATTAATAAGACATATTCAATAGCATGCATAAGAGAATCCCGTATTAATTGGGTGGAATAGCTGAGAGGTGACTACTTGATTATTATAGGTATTAATGATTAATTGGAATATCCGAGAGGTGACTAATTAATTATTATAGATTGAACATGAATGAACAACATGTTATGTTTGCATGATTTAGTTTGTGGATACTAATTCTTCCCCCTTTGTCATCACCTATCTTCTTTACATCTCTACCATATTCTTAAGTTAGGGTTTACTTATTATTATTGCCTGTAGGAAGTTAGAATCAATCTCAATTCTTGATTGTTGATTCCCTTGGTGTTTCTTAACCATTGTTTTCTATTGTGTTTGAGCTAAGATCTCTCCCTCTGAGGTGGGTACGACCCTTGCTTGTTACTTGTCTACTTTGATAACCAATTTATACAGGCACAAGAAGAAACTTCTAGTTAAAAATATAATCTTTTGATAGAGGTTAGAGATTAACACTTTTTGGCCTCTACCACCTGCCGGGCCTATCCCCTTCTGCTGCTCGGTATAACCTCCTCCCGTTGCTAGGGGAGATGTTCTCTGGTCTCTTCTTGCCGCGGCTACTTAGGATGTCTGGATCTTGTGATGCTGGTATCCTGACGGTCCGGTTGAGTGTGTTAGGATTACCAGGATCATTAGTGATTTGCACCACTAAGTTTTCTGCCTCCGGCTGTCCACTTTCAGAGTGTTGCGAGCCCTGATCGTGGCCCTCACTCCCGAGAACTGATTCTTGATTCATGGGCTCTGTTGCTACAAAAACCGGAGACAGAGGAGAAAGGTTCTCTGTCTGACTTTCAGTAACTTGGCTAATTCCATTGTTGGAACGAGTCGGGCGTCTCTTACTTCTAGCCATTGCTGCAACAACTCCAGTATGACTGGATCGAGATTTCTTGCAAGGCTCTGAAACTGACGGGAGATTCAGCCCCACAGTGGGCGCCAAAGAGTGTGGGTTCAAAAATTTGATCCACAAACTCGAGATATGTATATATTGATCGAACACTTACAATGGAAGCCTTGTATAGACAGAGATGAGATGGGAGTACACAATGAGATTGGACCTAATAAAGATCAGGCTACCTACGTATCCAAGAAGAGGAACTTGGAATCAAGTCTCTGTTTTCACTAAGCTCTAATGAAGTTGCTCATTGAAAGACTTGTAGTTTAGGAAGTTTAGAACTCCTGTATTTGTAGTAGGCTGGAGAAGGCTGGCTCAACCACCCCTCCGGTTTCGACTCCATGAATTCAGGTAATTCAACTGTGAAGATGCTTTCCGTGAAGATAGTTTGTATGCTGCCGAGAGTTTTCTCCTTGGTTTGGATTCCCTTTGACCAGGATGATTGCCATGTGGCATCCTCTGATAGGTCCTGGTTCAATTTGGGTCTTCCTTTATCTTCTCCAACGGGCTTGAACCATGGGTTCTGTTAGCCTGGAATCTCGCTGGACTTATCCAGTTGGTTGGGACTTGGATTGACCAAGCCTGAAAGCAAAGACTTGGGCTTGACTCCTCTGATCGGAGGACTAATCTTCATTGCATACACCCTGGCCAGGTCCTCTAGACTTCTGTGTTAAGCCTTTGGATGAGCCTCTGTCGCTGGACTTTACTGGGCCGGACGTGGCCTACTTGACTAAGGTGGGCCTGGTCAATGTACGACAGCCCACGGTTCAACTTCTTATACAGTAACCGGGACCTGGGCAATTGACAAGTTTTAACATGTTAACAAGTAAATTACCTCTACCTGGCATATCGGATAAACATATAAAAGGACAACTGGGCAATTGACAAGTTTTAACATGAACTTTTAACTGAAGTTGTTTTGAATGTGGATCAAAATTTTCAAGAATATTTTTCTCCCAACCTACAACAGAGGTTTCTTCCCTAAAACATTAGAAATCACAAAGATTTTTTTATAATAGATATAAGAAAAGATTTCACATAACTTAAAATAATGATATAAATTTAGTTCTTTGCTCATCTTCAATACTCCTCACATCTTTATCCACATTTTGTTCAAATCACGATCACTCCTTTTTCTTTAGATTCCATAGAAATGTAATCCAGTAAGAAAACAACAGGAAGAAAGAAGATCGCTATCGAAAAGATTGAAATACCTAAATACTTACAAGTCACATTTTCTAAAAGAACTAATGGAATTTTTAAGAAGGCTACTGAGCTGGCCTTCCTTTGTGGAGCTCATCCATTTGTTCTCATCTTTTCTCCAGGTGGTAAGCCGCACGTGTTTGTACATACGAGTGTTGATGTAATAGTTAATCAATTTCTCAACGATGGTGGACTAGTAGAGAAACAGGATGATGTGGTTGCTTACAATTATTATAAATGTGCAGGTATAGATGGGCTTACTCGTCGTTACACCGAATTAAATGATCAGGTAGAAGTAGTTGAAAAACGACGTTGAGAAAAAAAGAATGATAACACAAAAAACCCGTAATACTCTTTGATTACATGTACATTAGAAGAGTTGAATTGTTAAAAGATTGAGAATCTGAAAACAATCTTTGAACAAGATATGCAGAATGCAAAAAACCAGATTCTCGTATTTCCTAGACCTTCGTCATCATTCTCTATGCCTAACAATCAGCCTGCAGGGTATTCTGATTCCTTAGCACCTGAGGCCATGGTTCCATACGAGAGTACTGAATCTACTGAGTTGGTCATGGAACCTTCATCATCATTCATTGTGCCTAAGAGAAATGTACCGGCTCATAAGGTGACTAACTTTGACAAGTTGGTTAGGTCTTCATTACCGAACGCGTCTTCCAATCACGATGGGATGGTTAATCTATCAATTCCCAAGGGCAATCATCCATGAAGTTGTGTTAAAGGAGGCAATTGCGTCATCCCACCTTTTGTGCCACCCAAGATAAATGGCTTTGGTATATTGAACCAATTTCATGGATCTGAAGAAGACGATGTCGAGAGACTCTACAAGGATTCCTTTTCACACATGAATCAAAGTTAGTCATTTTTACTGAATATCAAATGTGAGGTAATACTTCCAATTGATATACTTAGGGTGCGTTAACTTTGATTCTCTAGTATTCGACTATTTGACGACAAATGTTGATTCCATTAAGGGTTTTTTCTTTTTTAATTTCTTTTTTATTTTTTTACGAAATTCATTGAAAGTTTTGGACTCTATTTAAAGATATTCGAAATAGTTTAGAAGCACGCTAAAATAAGAATATATAAACTTCATAATGCACAACTAATAAATGTGAATTTTATCTGTTGTGATTTTTTGGTGTGTGATTGGTTGGACAAATAATACACTACCAAGGGGTTAGTCTAGTTAATCACTAGGATTTATTTATTGTTAGTTTTTTTGGAAGCTATTTTTGGACAAACGTACCATGTTTAGGTGTATAAGAAGTTTTATACGAAATATGAGTTATTATCTATTAGATGTGAAAATAGATATATTAATTACATTATAAGAAGTGATCAAACCAAATTATACAAAAACATATTAGTGTTGAATGTTTTAAAATTTTTAGTTTTAATATACATGCATTCTTTTCCCTGCAGGATAAAGAACATCAAACAAAAGACACATCGAATTCTTATAGGAGAAAAGAAAGTTGAAATTAGAAATTTTCGTTTATTGTTATGTTTGCAACAAAATCGGCATGGCAGTTGTCGATGTTCCTTCTTTTGGTTTGTAATAAAAGAATTTGTTAGGAAACAATCAATCATCTTTCATTTTAGATAAATGCAATTAATTGAAATATTATATGGCAAACTATTGAACTGGCTTATCATTTCCTTTTTATGAATCTATGTGGTTATGCATTGTAATCATTTTAACCAAATTCTATTCTCTTTTGTTTATTCTAAAAACGTACGAGACTTTTTTCAGTGCTAGGGATACAAGATTGTCAATGATTATCAGGGAGGCTGCGAGCATCTATTTCTGCTACAGTGTATAATATAATCATAACCCTCATTGACATGTGACTAATTTTATCCTTCGGAATAAGTAAGAAAAACTTGAATCATCGTTATCAAGTAAATTACCTCTACCTGGCGTATCGGATAAACATATAAAAGGACAACTGGGCAATTGACAAGTTTTAACATGAACTTTTGAGTGAAGTTGTTTTGAATTTGGATCAAAATTTGTAAGAATATTTTTCTCCCAACCTACAACAGAGGTTTCTTCCTTAAAACACTAGAAAACCTGTCAAACCTTTATTAGAATTTGATAATAAGCTCATTTGTAACCAGCTTATTTGGGATTAGTCTGAAGTAAACTCAACCTACATATTCATTAAATACAACAACAACGGAAAATTTCAACTGAAAATTAGTTAGAAGTGGGTACTCCATGCAATATTTGGATTTCTAGCACCTCAAGCAGTAGAACTTCTTAAGAGACTCCAAATGGTAATGAACATCAATATGATGACTATAGGTTATATCGATCATGTATTTCGAAAGTGTGATTTGTTATTCGGGAAGGGTTTGCAGCGCAGCTTGTAACGTGCATGTCCTCTACATTTACGAAATTCCTCAATTTATCAAAAAAGCTTTCGTTTAAAAAAAATAAAAAATAATAATGATAAAAATGGTAGTATGATATTGAAGCTGATTTGGTTAGTATATAAATTGGGCTAAAGGGCCATTCGGGAACTAAGCAGAAACCACACACACACAAAAAAAAAAAAAAAAATTCTGAAAGCTCTACAAGGAAAAACAAATAGACAGAAGTAAAAAAGTGATTTCTCGAAAATTTTGGATTACGCCATTTTTTAACTTATTGAAATGTCACTTTTATTAATCTATGTTAAACCTCGTCCTTAATTCCATGTTTTGGCATGCATAATTAACTACGAAAAAAAATGTGTCTTTTATCAATACCTATATTTCCATAAATCAAATGCCTACTGTGGGTCATTATTTTAATAACGACGTCATGGAAGTAATTTCATTACTTGGGGATCACAGTGAATACAAATTCATTGTAAATTAAATGTTATAGTCAGTTCAGGGAATGTGGAGGCGTTGTGGATACTTAAATGGTAATAGCCCTCGATTATATATGATTTGACTTGTCTATGACAATAATTGTATATTTATATTCGCTTTAGGGCTTACCTGGTAATATATTAAAAACCATCATAATTAATAAAAACAACTGAATATTTTTTTCAAATATACTAATCAGAATGCATACCTTAGATGTATTCATTCAGATGCTTTCAACATTATCCCTTAAACCTCTTGTAATCAAAAAGTCAATAATACAACATGTAAAACAATATGGAGAGTATTTAAAAATAAAAATAAAAAAATTGAAAGTATAAAAAGAGTAGGCGCATGGTCTTGAGAGGGAATTTGAATTGTCAGCTAAACAAAAAGCCGTGATTGGATGTGTACAGTCCGGACATGCCAAAGATTTTCTTCTTGCTATCCCGATGGAAGGGCTTGGACAACGCATGACGCCTGTAGAGTATCGTGCCATTCTTCGTTATCGATTGATGATCCCTCTATATTCAGATGGTGAGCTTTGTCCAGTGTGTAAGAAGAGTAGACTTGATGCTTTCGGGGACCATGCGGCCCATTGTAAGCATTACCCCGGCTTCAAGTACAGGCATGACCACGTTAGAGATATCTTGTGTGATGTGTTCTGGCGGGCTGGCGTACAGGTTAAGAAGGAGGCTCCTGTTAACTTTCTTACTGATCCTAAGGAAGGAAGATCGACACTACGTCCTGCTAATATTCTGGTCTACAACTGGTCGGAAGGTAAACATGCGTGTGTTGATGTTACAGGGGCGTCTCCGATGGTTGGGCTGAGTGCTGGGATTTTTGAGGTGGGGCTAGCAGCTAGCAATGCAGCAGCGGCAAAAGTGGAGAAACATGACGGAGCTTGTAGGGCTAACCAACATAGTTTCATCCCTTTTGCATTTGACACATTTGGATTGCTAGGCTCAGAAGCAGTTGAGCTCCTCAGGAGAGTGCAGAAGATAATGGATAGCAACGTGATGACTGCAGGTTCGAAAGAATATGTATTTAGGAGAATCGGGTTTGCTATCCAGAAAGGACTTGCCGCGCAGTTTGTAGCGCGTTTGTCCTCTACTTTTGTGTAATTCGTTGAGCTTATCAATAAAATTTGAATTAAAAGTATAAAAAAAAAAAAAACAAATATTTTTTGATATTCTTACCTTATTTCTTTTAAAGAAATAAAAATCCAGATAATAAATTTATGATGTCAGAAAAAAGATTTCAAAATGGCTCAAGAAATGCTCCAAATCTTGTTCTTGATGTCTTTTTAATTCTCACCTACCAAAAAGCAATATTATTTGTTTTCAAGACTTCTATAAATCACAAAGATTTTATATAATAGATATAAGAAAAGATTTCACATAACTTAAAATAATGATATAAATTTAGTTCTTTGTTCATCTTCAATACTCCTCACATCTTTATCCCCATTTTGTTCAAATTACAATCACTACTTTTTCTTTACATTTCTTAGAAATGTCATCCGGTAAGAAAACAACAGGGAGAAAGAAGATCGCTATCGAAAAGATTGAGATACCTAAATACTTGCAAGTCACATTTTCTAAAAGAACTAATGGAATTTTTAAGAAGGCTACTGAACAGGCCTTCCTTTGTGGAGCTCATCCATTTGTTCTCATCTTTTCTCCAGGTGGTAAGCCACACGTGTTTGTACATCCGAGTGTTGATGTAATAGTTAATCAATTTCTCAACGATGGTGGACTAGTAGAGAAACAGGATGAAGTGGTTGCTTACAATGATTATAAATGTGCAGGTATAGATGGGCTTGCTCATCGTTACAACGAATTAAATGATCAGGTAGAAGTGGTTGAAAAACAACGTTGTGAAAAAAAGAATGGTAACACAAAAAGCCCGCAATACTCTATGATTACATGTACATTAGAAGAGTTGAATTGTTCAAAGATTAAGAATCTGCAAACAATCTTTGAACAAGCTATGCAGAATGCGAAAAACCAGATTCTCGTGTTTTCTAGATCTTGGTCATCAATCTCTATGCCTAACAATCAGCCTGCAGGGTATTCTGACTCCTTAGCACCTGATGCAATGGCTCCATACGAGAGTACTGAATCTACTGAGTTGGTCATGGAACCTTCATCATCATTCATTGTTCCTAACAGAAATGTACCGGCTCATAAGGTGACAAATTTTGACGAGTTGATAAGTTCTTCATTACCAAACGCGTCTTCCAATCACGATGGGATGGTTAATCTATCAACTCCCAATTCTGGGGCAATCATGCATGAAGCTGTGTTGAAGGAGGCAATTGCGTCATCCCCATCTTTTGTGCCACCCAAGATAAATGGCTTTGGTATGTTGAACCAATTTCCTAGATCTGAAGAAGACGATGTCGAGAGGCTCTACAAGGATTCCTTTTCACACATGAATCAGAGTTAGTCATTTTTACGGAATATCAAATGTGAGGTAATACTTCCAATTGATATACTTAGGGTGCGTTAAATTTGATTCTCTAGTATTCGACTATTTGATGACAAATGTTGATTCCATTAAGGGTTTTTTCTTTTTTAATTTCTTTTTTATTTTTTTACGAAATTCGTTGAAAGTTTTGGACTCTATTTAAAGATATTCGAAATAGTTTAAAAGGACGCTAAAATAAGAATATATAAACTTCATAACGCACTACTAATAAACGTGAATTTTATCTGTTGTGATTTTTTGGTGTGTGATTGGTTGGACAAATAATACACTACCAAGGGGTTAGTCTAGTTAATTACTAGGATTTATTTATTGTTAGTTTTTTTGGAAGCTATTTTTGGACAAACGTACCATGTTTAGGTGTATAAGAAGTTTTATACGAAATATGAGTTATTGTCTATGAGAGGTGAAAATAGATATATTAATTACATTATAAGAAACTAAAAGTGATCAAACCAAATTATACAAAAACATATTAGTGTTGAATGTTTTAAAAATTTTAGTTTTAATATACATGCATTCTTTTCCCTGTAGGATAAAGAACATCAAGCAAAAGACACATCGAATTCTTATAGGAGAAAAGAAAGTTGAAATTAGAAATTTTCGTTTATTGTTATGTTTGCAACAAAATCGGCATGGCAGTTGTCGATGTTCCTTCTCTTGGTTTGTAATAAAAGAATTTGTTAGGAAACAATCAATCATCTTTCATTTTACATAAATGCAATTAATTGAAATATTATATGGCAAACTATTGAACTGGCTCATCATTTCCTTTTTATGAATCTATGTGGTTATGCATTGTAATCATTTTAACCAAATTCTACTCTCTTTTGTTTATTCTAAAAACGTACGAGACTTTTTTCAGTGCTAGGGATACAAGATTGTCAATGATTATCAGGGAGGCTGCGAGCATCTATTTCTGCTACAGTTTATAATATAATCATAACCCTCATTGACATGTGACTAATTTTATCCTTCAGAATAAGTAAGAAAAACTTGAATCATTGTTAACAAGTAAATTACCTCTACCTGGCGTATCGGATAAACACATAAAAGGACAACTGGGCAATTGACAAGTTTTAACATGAAATTTTGAGTGAAGTTGTTTTGAATGTGGATCAAAATTTGTAAGAATATTTTTCTCCCAACCTACAACAGAGGTTTCTTCCTTAAAACACTAGAAAACCTGTCAAACCTTTATTAGAATTTGATAATAAGCTCATTTGTAACGAGCTTATTTGGGATTAGTCTGAAGTAAACTCAACCTACATATTCATTAAATACAACAACAACAGAAAATTTCAACTGAAAATTAGTTAGAAGCGGGTACTCCACGCAATATTTGGATTTCTAGCACCTGAAGCAGTAGAACTTCTTAAGAGACTCCTAATGGTAATGAACATCAATATGATGACTATAGGTTATATCGATCATGTATTTCGAAAGTGTGATTTGTTATTCGGGAAGGGTTTGCAGCGCAGCTTGTAACGTGCATGTCCTCTACATTTACGAAATTCCTCAATTTATCAAAAAAGCTTTCGTTTAAAAAAAATAAAAAATAATAATGATAAAAATGGTAGTATGATATTGAAGCTGATTTGGTTAGTATATAAATTGGGCTAAAGGGCCATTCGGGAAGTAAGCAGAAACCACACACACACAAAAAAAAAAAAAAAAAATTCTGAAAGCTCTACAAGGAAAAACAAATAGACAGAAGTAAAATAGTGATTTCTCGAAAATTTTGGATTACGCCATTTTTTAACTTATTGAAATGTCACTTTTATTAATCTCTGTTAAACCTCGTCCTTAATTCCATGTTTTGGCATGCATAATTAACTACGAAAAAAATGTGTCTTTTATCAATACCTATATTTCCATAAATCAAATGCCTACTGTAGGTCATTATTTTAATAACGACGTCATGGAAGTAATTTCATTACTTGGGGATCACAGTGAATACAAATTCATTGTAAATTAAATGTTATTGTCAGTTCAGGGAATGTGGAGGCGATGTGCATACTTAAATGGTAATAGCCCTCGATTATATATGATTTGACTTGTCTATGACAATAATTGTATATTTATATTCGCTTTAGGGCTTACCTGGTAATATATTAAAAACCATCATAATTAATAAAAACAACTGAATATTTTTTTCAAATATACTAATCAGAATGCATACCTTAGATGTATTCATTCAGATGCTTTCAACATTATCCCTTAAACCTCTTGTAATCAAAAAGTCAATAATACAACATGTAAAACAATATGGAGAGTATTTAAAAATAAAAAAAAAAAAATAGAAAGTATAAAAAAAAAAAAAAAAAACAAAAATTTTTTGATATTCTTACCTTATTTCTTTTAAAGAAATAAAAATCCAGATAATAAATTTATGATGTCAGAAAAAAGATTTCAAAATGGCTCTAGAAATGCTCCAAATCTTGTTCTTGATGTCTTTTTAATTCTCACCTACCAAAAAGCAATATTATTTGTTTTCAAGACTTCCATAAATCACAAAGATTTTATATAATAGATATAAGAAAAGATTTCACATAACTTAAAATAATGATATAAATTTAGTTCTTTGCTCATCTTCAATACTCCTCACATCTTTATCCCCATTTTGTTCAAATTACAATCACTACTTTTTCTTTACATTTCGTAGAAATGTCATCCGGTAAGAAAACAACAGGGAGAAAGAAGATCACTATCGAAAAGATTGAGATACCTAAATACTTGCAAGTTACATTTTCTAAAAGAACTAATGGAATTTTTAAGAAGGCTACTGAACTGGCCTTCCTTTGTGGAGCTCATCCATTTGTTCTCATCTTTTCTCCAGGTGGTAAGCCACACGTGTTTGTACATCCGAGTGTTGATGTAATAGTTAATCAATTTCTCAACGATGGTGGACTAGTAGAGAAGCAGGATGAAGTGGTTGCTTACAATGATTATAAATGTGCAGGTATAGATGGGCTTGCTCATCGTTACAACGAATTAAATGATCAGGTAGAAGTGGTTGAAAAACAACGTTGTGAAAAAAAGAATGGTAACACAAAAAGCCCGCAATACTCTTTGATTACATGTACATTAGAAGAGTTGAATTGTTCAAAGATTAAGAATCTGCAAACAATCTTTGAACAAGCTATGCAGAATGCGAAAAACCAGATTCTCGTGTTTTCTAGATCTTGGTCATCAATCTCTATGCCTAACAATCAGCCTGCAGGGTATTCTGACTCCTTAGCACCTGATGCAATGGTTCCATACGAGAGTACTGAATCTACTGAGTTGGTCATGGAACCTTCATCATCATTCATTGTTCCTAACAGAAATGTACCGGCTCATAAGGTGACAAATTTTGACGAGTTGATAAGTTCTTCATTACCAAACGTGTCTTCCAATCACGATGGGATGGTTAATCTATCAATTCCCAATTCTGGGGCAATCATGCATGAAGCTTTGTTGAAGGAGGCAATTGCGTCATCCCCACCTTTTGTGCCACCCAAGATAAATGGCTTTGGTATGTTGAACCAATTTCCTAGATCTGAAGAAGACGATGCCGAGAGGCTCTACAAGGATTCCTTTTCACACATGAATCAGAGTTAGTCATTTTTACGGAATATCAAATTTGAGGTAATACTTCCAATTGATATACTTAGGGTGCGTTAAATTTGATTCTCTAGTATTCGACTATTTGACGACAAATGTTGATTCCATTAAGGGTTTTTTCTTTTTTAATTTCTTTTTTATTTTTTTAGGAAATTCATTGAAAGTTTTGGACTCTATTTAAAGATATTCGAAATAGTTTAGAAGGACGCTAAAATAAGAATATATAAACTTCATAATGCACTACTAATAAACGTGAATTTTATCTGTTGTGATTTTTTGGTGTGTGATTGGTTGGACAAATAATACACTACCAAGGGGTTAGTCTAGTTAATCACTAGGATTTATTTATTGTTAGTTGTTTTGGAAGCTATTTCTGGACAAACGTACCATGTTTAGGTGTATAAGAAGTTTTATACGAAATATGAGTTATTGTCTATGAGAGGTGAAAATAGATATATTAATTACATTATAAGAAACTAAAAGTGATCAAACCAAATTATACAAAAACATATTAGTGTTGAATGTTTTACAAATTTTAGTTTTAATATACATGCATTCTTTTCAGTGCAGGATAAAGAACATCAAGCAAAAGACACATTGAATTCTTATAGGAGAAAAGAAAGTTGAAATTAGAAATTTTCGTTTATTGTTATGTTTGCAACAAAATCGGCATGGCAGTTGTCGATGTTCCTTCTCTTGGTTTGTAATAAAAGAATTTGTTAGGAAACAATCAATCATCTTTCATTTTAGATAAATGCAATTAATTGAAATATTATATGGCAAACTATTGAACTGGCTCATCATTTCCTTTTTATGAATCTATGTGGTTATGCATTGTAATCATTTTAACCAAATTCTACTCTCTTTTGTTTATTCTAAAAACGTACGAGACTTTTTTCAGTGCTAGGGATACAAGATTGTCAATGATTATCAGGGACGCTGCGAGCATCTATTTCTGCTACAGTGTATAATATAATCATAACCCTCATTGACATGTGACTAATTTTATCCTTCGGAATAAGTAAGAAAAACTTGAATCATCGTTATCAAGTAAATTACCTCTACCTGGCGTATCGGATAAACATATAAAAGGACAACTGGGCAATTGACAAGTTTTAACATGAACTTTTGAGTGAAGTTGTTTTGAATTTGGATCAAAATTTGTAAGAATATTTTTCTCCCAACCTACAACAGAGGTTTCTTCCTTAAAACACTAGAAAACCTGTCAAACCTTTATTAGAATTTGATAATAAGCTCATTTGTAACCAGCTTATTTGGGATTAGTCTGAAGTAAACTCAACCTACATATTCATTAAATACAACAACAACAGAAAATTTCAACTGAAAATTAGTTAGAAGTGGGTACTCCATGCAATATTTGGATTTCTAGCACCTCAAGCAGTAGAACTTCTTAAGAGACTCCAAATGGTAATGAACATCAATATGATGACTATAGGTTATATCGATCATGTATTTCGAAAGTGTGATTTGTTATTCGGGAAGGGTTTGCAGCGCAGCTTGTAACGTGCATGCGCTCTACATTTACGAAATTCCTCAATTTATCAAAAAAGCTTTCGTTTAAAAAAAATAAAAAATAATAATGATAATAATGGTAGTATGATATTGAAGCTGATTTGGTTAGTATATAAATTGGGCTAAAGGGCCATTCGGGAACTAAGCAGAAACCACACACACACAAAAAACAAAAAAAAAAAATCTGAAAGCTCTACAAGGAAAAACAAATAGGCAGAAGTTAAAAAGTGATTTCTCGAAAATTTTGGATTACGCCATTTTTTAACTTATTGAAATGTCACTTTTATTAATCTCTGTTAAACCTCGTCCTTAATTCCATGTTTTGGCATGCATAATTAACTACGAAAAAAAATGTGTCTTTTATCAATACCTATATTTCCATAAATCAAATGCCTACTGTGGGTCATTATTTTAATAACGACGTCATGGAAGTAATTTCATTACTTGGGGATCACAGTGAATACAAATTCATTGTAAATTAAATGTTATTGTCAGTTCAGGGAATGTGGAGGCGA
Organism: Aquilegia eximia; assembly: GCA_023053565.1. Taxonomy (NCBI): domain Eukaryota; kingdom Viridiplantae; phylum Streptophyta; class Magnoliopsida; order Ranunculales; family Ranunculaceae; genus Aquilegia; species Aquilegia eximia. The sequence goes on from JALIGU010000003.1 coordinate 19,496,374, forward strand.
TGTGCGTACTTAAATGGTAATAGCCCTCGATTATATATGATTTGACTTGTCTATGACAATAATTGTATATTTATATTCGCTTTAGGGCTTACCTGGTAATATATTAAAAACCATCATAATTAATAAAATCAACTGAATATTTTTTTCAAATATATTAATCAGAATGCATACCTTAGATGTATTCATTCAAATGCTTTCAACATTATCCCTTAAACCTCTTGTAATCAAAAAGTCAATAATACAACATGTAAAACAATATGGAGAGTATTTAAAAATAAAAAAAAAAAAATAGAAAGTATAAAAAAATTTCTCCTTGCTGTCTCGATGGAAGGGCTTGGACAACGCATGACGCCGGTAGAATATCGTGCCATTCTTCGTTATCGATTGATGATCCCTCTTTATTCAGATGGTGAACTTTGTCCAGTGTGCAAGAAGAGCAGACTTGATGCTTTTGGGGACCATGCGGCCCATTGTAAGCATTACCCCGGCTTCAAGTACAGGCATGACCACGTTAGAGATATCTTGTGTGATGTGTTCTGGCGGGCTGGAGTACAGGTTAAGAAGGAGGCTCCTGTTAACTTTCTTACTGATCCTAAGGAAGGAAGATCGACATTACGTCCTGCTGATATTCTGGTCTATAACTGGTCTGAAGGTAAACATGCGTGTGTTGATGTTACAGGGGCGTCTCCGATGGTTGGCCTGGGTGCTGGGATTTTTGAGGTGGGGCTAGCAGCTAGCAATGCAGCAGCAGCAAAAGTGGAGAAACATGACGTAGCTTGTAGGGCTAACCAACATAGTTTCATCCCGTTTGCTTTTGACACATTTGGATTGCTAGGCTCAGAAGCAGCTGAGCTCCTCAGGAGAGTGCAAAAGGTTATGGATAGCAACGTGATGACTGCGGGTTCGAACGAATATGTATTTAGGAGAATCGGGTTTGCTATCCAGAAAGGACTTGCCGCACAGTTTGTAGCGCGTTTGTCCTCTACTTTTGTGTAATTTGTTGAGCTTATCAATAAAATTTTTATATTATTAATAAAAAAAAAAAAAAAAAACAAATATTTTTTGATATTCTTACCTTATTTCTTTTAAAGAAATAAAAATCCAGATAATAAATTTATGATGTCAGAAAAAAGATTTCAAAATGGCTCTAGAAATGCTCCAAATCTTGTTCTTGATGTCTTTTTAATTCTCACCTACCAAAAAGCAATATTATTTGTTTTCAAGACTTCCATAAATCACAAAGATTTTATATAATAGATTTAAGAAAAGATTTCACATAACTTAAAATAATGATATAAATTTAGTTCTTTGCTCATCTTCAATACTCCTCACATCTTTATCCCCATTTTGTTCAAATTACAATCACTACTTTTTCTTTACATTTCGTAGAAATGTCATCCGGTAAGAAAACAACAGGGAGAAAGAAGATCGCTATCGAAAAGATTGAGATACCTAAATACTTGCAAGTTACATTTTCTAAAAGAACTAATGGAATTTTTAAGAAGGCTACTGAACTGGCCTTCCTTTGTGGAGCTCATCCATTTGTTCTCATCTTTTCTCCAGGTGGTAAGCCACACGTGTTTGTACATCCGAGTGTTGATGTAATAGTTAATCAATTTCTCAACGATGGTGGACTAGTAGAGAAGCAGGATGAAGTGGTTGCTTACAATGATTATAAATGTGCAGGTATAGATGGGCTTGCTCATCGTTACAACGAATTAAATGATCAGGTAGAAGTGGTTGAAAAACAACGTTGTGAAAAAAAGAATGGTAACACAAAAAGCCCGCAATACTCTTTGATTACATGTACATTAGAGGAGTTGAATTGTTCAAAGATTAAGAATCTGCAAACAATCTTTGAACAAGCTATGCAGAATGCGAAAAACCAGATTCTCGTGTTTTCTAGATCTTGGTCATCAATCTCTATGCCTAACAATCAGCCTGCAGGGTATTCTGACTCCTTAGCACTTGATGCAATGGTTCCATACGAGAGTACTGAATCGACTGAGTTGGTCATGGAACCTTCATCATCATTCATTGTTCCTAACAGAAATGTACCGGCTCATAAGGTGACAAATTTTGACGAGTTGATAAGTTCTTCATTACCAAACGCGTCTTCCAATCACGATGGGATGGTTAATCTATCAATTCCCAATTCTGGGGCAATCATGCATGAAGCTGTGTTGAAGGAGGCAATTGCGTCATCCCCACCTTTTGTGCCACCCAAGATAAATGGCTTTGGTATGTTGAACCAATTTCCTAGATCTGAAGAAGACGATGCCGAGAGGCTCTACAAGGATTCCTTTTCACACATGAATCAGAGTTAGTCATTTTTACGGAATATCAAATGTGAGGTAATACTTCCAATTGATATACTTAGGGTGCGTTAAATTTGATTCTCTAGTATTCGACTATTTGACGACAAATGTTGATTCCATTAAGGGTTTTTTCTTTTTTAATTTCTTTTTTATTTTTTTACGAAATTCATTGAAAGTTTTGGACTCTATTTAAAGATATTCGAAATAGTTTAGAAGGACGCTAAAATAAGAATATATAAACTTCATAATGCACTACTAATAAACGTGAATTTTATCTTTTGTGATTTTTTGGTGTGTGATTGGTTGGACAAATAATACACTACCAAGGGGTTAGTCTAGTTAATCACTAGGATTTATTTATTGTTATTTTTTTTGGAAGCTATTTTTGGACAAACGTACCATGTTTAGGTGTATAAGAAGTTTTATACGAAATATGAGTTATTGTCTATGAGAGGTGAAAATAGATATATTAATTACATTATAAGAAACTAAAAGTGATCAAACCAAATTATACAAAAACATATTAGTGTTGAATGTTTTAAAAATTTTAGTTTTAATATACATGCATTCTTTTCCCTGCAGGATAAAGAACATCAAGCAAAAGACATATCGAATTCTTATAGGAGAAAAGAAAGTTGAAATTAGAAATTTTCGTTTATTGTTATGTTTGCAACAAAATCGGCATGGCAGTTGTCGATGTTCCTTCTCTTGGTTTGTAATAAAAGAATTTGTTAGGAAACAATCAATCATCTTTCATTTTAGATAAATGCAATTAATTGAAATATTATATGGCAAACTATTGAACTGGCTCATCATTTCCTTTTTATGAATCTATGTGGTTATGCATTGTAATCATTTTAACCAAATTCTACTCTCTTTTGTTTATTCTAAAAACGTACGAGACTTTTTTCAGTGCTAGGGATACAAGATTGTTAATAATTATCAGGGAGGCTGCGAGCATCTATTTCTGCTACAGTGTATAATATAATCATAACCCTCATTGACATGTGACTAATTTTATCCTTCAGAATAAGTAAGAAAAACTTGAATCGTTGTTAAAAAGTAAATTACCTCTACCTGGCGTATCGGATAAACATATAAAAGGACAACTGGGCAATTGACAAGTTTTAACATGAACTTTTGAGTGAAATTGTTTTTAATGTGGATCAAAATTTGTAAGAATATTTTTCTCCCAACCTACAACAGAGGTTTCTTCCTTAAAACACTAGAAAACCTGTCAAACCTTTATTAGAATTTGATAATAAGCTCATTTGTAACCAGCTTATTTGGGATTAGTCTGAAGTAAACTCAACCTACATATTCATTAAATACAACAAGAACAGAAAATTTCAACTGAAAATTAGTTAGAAGCGGGAACTCCATGCAATATTTGGATTTCTAGCACCTGAAGCAGTAGAACTTCTTAAGAGACTCCAAATGGTAATGAACATCAATATGATGACTATAGGTTATATCGAACATGTATTTCGAAAGTGTGATTTTTTATTCGGGAAGGGTTTGCAGCGCAGCTTGTAACGTGCATGTCCTCTACATTTACAAAATTCCTCAATTTATCAAAAAAGCTTTCGTTTAAAAAAAATAAAAAATAATAATGATAAAAATGGTAGTATGATATTGAAGCTGATCTGGTTAGTAAATAAATTGGGCTAAAGGGCCATTCGAGAACTAAGCAGAAACCACACACAAAAAAAAAAAATTAATTCTGAAAGCTCTACAAGGAAAAACAAATAGACAGAAGTAAAAAAGTGATTTCTCAAAAATTTTGGATTACGCCATTTTTTAACTTATTAAAATGTCACTTTTATTAATCTTTGTTAAACCTCGTCCTTAATTCCGTGTTTTGGCATGCATAATTAACTACGAAAAAAAATGTGTCTTTTATCAATACCTATATGTCCATAAATTAAATGCCTACTGTGGGTCATTATTTTAATAACGACGTCATGGAAGTAATTTCATTACTTGGGGATCACAGTGAATACAAATTCATTGTAAATTAAATGTTATTGTCAGTTCATGGAATGTGGAGGCGATGTGGATACTTAAATGGTAATAGCCCTCGATTATATATGATTTGACTTGTCTATGACAATAATTGTATATTTATATTCGCTTTAGGGCTTACCTGGTAATATATTAAAAACCATCATAATTAATAAAAACAACTGAATATTTTTTTCAAATATACTAATCAGAATGCATACCTTAGATGTATTCATTCAGATGCTTTCAACATTATCCCTTAAACCTCTTGTAATCAAAAAGTCAATAATACAACATGTAAAACAATATGGAGAGTATTTAAAAATAAAAATAAAAAAATTGAAAGTATAAAAAAAAAAAAAAAACAAATATTTTTTGATATTCTTACCTTATTTCTTTTAAAGAAATAAAAATCCAGATAATAAATTTATGATGTCAGAAAAAAGATTTCAAAATGGCTCTAGAAATGCTCCAAATCTTGTTCTTGATGTCTTTTTAATTCTCACCTACCAAAAAGCAATATTATTTGTTTTCAAGACTTCCATAAATCACAAAGATTTTATATAATAGATATAAGAAAAGATTTCACATAACTTAAAATAATGATATAAATTTAGTTCTTTGCTCATCTTCAATACTCCTCACATCTTTATCCCCATTTTGTTCAAATTACAATCACTACTTTTTCTTTACATTTCGTAGAAATGTCATCCGGTAATAAAACAACAGGGAGAAAGAAGATCGCTATCGAAAAGATTGAGATACCTAAATACTTGCAAGTTACATTTTCTAAAAGAACTAATGGAATTTTTAAGAAGGCTACTGAACTGGCCTTCCTTTGTGGAGCTCATCCATTTGTTCTCATCTTTTCTCCAGGTGGTAACCCACACGTGTTTGTACATCCGAGTGTTGATGTAATAGTTAATCAATTTCTCAACGATGGTGGACTAGTAGAGAAACAGGATGAAGTGGTTGCTTACAATGATTATAAATGTCCAGGTATAGATGGGCTTGCTCATCGTTACAACGAATTAAATGATCAGGTAGAAGTGGTTGAAAAACAACGTTGTGAAAAAAAGAATGGTAGCACAAAAAGCCCGCAATACTCTTTGATTACATGTACATTAGAAGAGTTGAATTGTTCAAAGATTAAGAATCTGCAAACAATCTTTGAACAAGCTATGCAGAATGCGAAAAACCAGATTCTCGTGTTTTCTAGATCTTGGTCATCAATCTCTATGCCTAACAATCAGCCTGCAGGGTATTCTGACTCCTTAGCACCTGATGCAATGGTTCCATACGAGAGTACTGAATCTACTGAGTTGGTCATGGAACCTTCATCATCATTCATTGTTCCTAACAGAAATGTACCAGCTCATAAGGTGACAAATTTTGACGAGTTGATAAGTTCTTCATTACCAAACGCGTCTTCCAATCACGATGGGATGGTTAATCTATCAATTCCCAATTTTGGGGCAATCATGCATGAAGCTGTGTTGAAGGAGGCAATTGCGTCATCCCCACCTTTTGTGCCACCCAAGATAAATGGCTTTGGTATGTTGAACCAATTTCCTAGATCTGAAGAAGACGATGCCGAGAGGCTCTACAAGGATTCCTTTTCACACATGAATCAGAGTTAGTCATTTTTACGGAATATCAAATGTGAGGTAATACTTCCAATTGATATACTTAGGGTGCGTTAAATTTGATTCTCTAGTATTCGACTATTTGACGACAAATGTTGATTCCATTAAGGGTTTTTTCTTTTTTAATTTCTTTTTTATTTTCTTACGAAATATATTGAAAGTTTTGGACTCTATTCAAAGATATTCGAAATAGTTTAGAAGGACGCTAAAATAACAATATATAAACTTCATAATGCACTACTAATAAACGTGAATTTTATCTGTTGTGATTTTTTGGTGTGTGATTGGTTGGACAAATAATACACTACCAAGGGGTTAGTCTAGTTAATCACTAGGATTTATTTATTGTTAGTTTTTTTGGAAGCTATTTTTGGACAAACGTACCATGTTTAGGTGTATAAGAAGTTTTATACGAAATATGAGTTATTGTCTATGAGAGGTGAAAATAGATATATTAATTACATTATAAGAAACTAAAAGTGATCAAACCAAATTATACAAAAACATATTAGTGTTGAATGTTTTAAAAATTTTAGTTTTAATATACATGCATTCTTTTCCCTGCAGGATAAAGAACATCAAGCAAAAGACACATCGAATTCTTATAGGAGAAAAGAAAGTTGAAATTAGAAATTTTCGTTTATTGTTATGTTTGCAACAAAATCGGCATGGCAGTTGTCGATGTTCCTTCTTTTGGTTTGTAATAAAAGAATTTGTTAGGAAACAATCAATCATCTTTCATTTTAGATAAATGCAATTAATTGAAATATTATATGGCAAACTATTGAACTGGCTCATCATTTCCTTTTTATGAATCTATGTGGTTATGCATTGTAATCATTTTAACCAAATTCTACTCTCTTTTGTTTATTCTATAAACGTACGAGACTTTTTTCAGTGCTAGGGATACGAGATTGTCAATGATTATCAGGGAGGCTGCGAGCATCTATTTCTGCTACAGTGTATAATATAATCATAACCCTCATTGACATGTGACTAATTTTATCCTTCAGAATAAGTAAGAAAAACTTGAATCATCGTTATCAAGTAAATTACCTCTACCTGGCGTATCGGATAAACATATAAAAGGACAACTGGGCAATTGACAAGTTTTATCATGAACTTTTGAGTGAAGTTGTTTTGAATTTGGATCAAAATTTGTAAGAATATTTTTCTCCCAACCTACAACAGAGGTTTCTTCCTTAAAACACTAGAAAACCTGTCAAACCTTTATTAGAATTTGATAATAAGCTCATTTGTAACCAGCTTATTTGGGATTAGTCTGAAGTAAACTCAACCTACATATTCATTAAATACAACAAGAACAGAAAATTTCAACTGAAAATTAGTTAGAAGTGGGTACTCCATGCAATATTTGGATTTCTAGCACCTCAAGCAGTAGAACTTCTTAAGAGACTCCAAATGGTAATGAACATCAATATGATGACTATAAGTTATATCGATCATGTATTTCGAAAGTGTGATTTGTTATTCGGGAAGGGTTTGCAGCGCAGCTTGTAACGAGCATGTCCTCTACATTTACGAAATTCCTCAATTTATCAAAAAAGCTTTCGTTTAAAAAAAATAAAAACTAATAATGATAAAAATGGTAGTATGATATTGAAGCTGATATGGTTAGTATATAAATTGGGCTAAAGGGCCATTCGGGAACTGAGCAGAAACCACACACACAAAAAAAAAAAAAAAAAAATTCTGAAAGCTCTATAAGGAAAAACAAATAGACAGAAGTAAAAAAGTGATTTCTCAAAAATTTTGGATTACGCCATTTTTTAACTTATTAAAATGTCACTTTTATTAATCTCTGTTAAACCTCGTCCTTAATTTCGTGTTTTGGCATGCATAATTAACTACGAAAAAAAATATGTCTTTTATCAATACCTATATTTCCATAAATCAAATGCCTACTGTGGGTCATTATTTTAATAACGACGTCATGGAAGTAATTTCATTACTTGGGGATCACAGTGAATACAAATTCATTGTAAATTAAATGTTATTGTCAGTTCAGGGAATGTGGAGGCGATGTGGATACTTAAATGGTAATAGCCCTCGATTATATATGATTTGACTTGTCTATGACAATAATTGTATATTTATATTCGCTTTAGGGCTTACCTGGTAATATATTAAAAACCATCATAATTAATAAAAACAACTGAATATTTTTTTCAAATATACTAATCAGAATGCATACCTTAGATGTATTCATTCAGATGCTTTCAACATTATCCCTTAAACCTCTTGTAATCAAAAAGTCAATAATACAACATGTAAAACAATATGGAGAGTATTTAAAAAAAAAAAGAGAAAAATAGAAAGTATAAAAAAAAAACAAAAAAAAAACAAATAATTTTTGATATTCTTACCTTATTTCTTTTAAAGAAATAATAATCCAGATAATAAATTTATGATGTCAGAAAAAAGATTTCAAAATGGCTCTAGAAATACTCCAAATCTTGTTCTTGATATCTTTTTAATTCTCACCTACCAAAAAGCAATATTATTTGTTTTCAAGACTTCCATAAATCACAAAGATTTTATATAATAGATATAAGAAAAGATTTCACATAACTTAAATTAATGATATAAATTTAGTTCTTTGCTCATCTTCAATACTCCTCACATCTTTATCCCCATTTTGTTCAAATTACATTCACTACTTTTTCTTTACATTTCTTAGAAATGTCATCCGGTAAGAAAACAACAGGGAGAAAGAAGATCGCTATCGAAAAGATTGAGATACCTAAATACTTGCAAGTCACATTTTCTAAAAGAACTAATGGAATTTTTAAGAAGGCTACTGAACTGGCCTTCCTTTGTGGAGCTCATCCATTTGTTCTCATCTTTTCTCCAGGTGGTAAGCCACACGTGTTTGTACATCCGAGTGTTGATGTAATAGTTAATCAATTTCTCAACGATGGTGGACTAGTAGAGAAACAGGATGAAGTGGTTGCTTATAATGATTATAAATGTGCAGGTATAGATGGGCTTGCTCATCGTTACAACGAATTAAATGATCAGGTAGAAGTGGTTGAAAAACAACGTTGTGAAAAAAAGAATGGTAACACAAAAAGCCCGCAATACTCTTTGATTACATGTACATTAGAAGAGTTGAGTTGTTCAAAGATTGAGAATCTGCAAACAATCTTTGAACAAGCTATGCAGAATGCGAAAAACCAGATTCTCGTGTTTTCTAGATCTTGGTCATCAATCTCTATGCCTAACAATCAGCCTGCAGGGTATTCTGACTCCTTAGCACCTGATGCAATGGTTCCATACGAGAGTACTGAATCTACTGAGTTGGTCATGGAACCTTCATCATCATTCATTGTTCCTAACAGAAATGTACCGGCTCATAAGGTGACAAATTTTGAGTTGATAAGTTCTTCATTACCAAACGCGTCTTCCAATCACGATGGGATGGTTAATCTATCAATTCCCAATTCTGGGGCAATCATCCATGAAGCTGTGTTGAAGGAGGCAATTGCGTCATCCCCACCTTTTGTGCCACCCAAGATAAATGGCTTTGGTATGTTGAACCAATTTCCTAGATCTGAAGAAGACGATGCCGAGAGGCTCTACAAGGATTCCTTTTCACACATGAATCAGAGTTAGTCATTTTTACGGAATATCAAATGTGAGGTAATACTTCCAATTGATATACTTAGGGTGCGTTAAATTTGATTCTCTAGTATTCGACTATTTGACGACAAATGTTGATTCCATTAAGGGTTTTTTCTTTTTTAATTTCTTTTTTATTTTCTTACGAAATATATTGAAAGTTTTGGACTCTATTTAAAGATATTCGAAATAGTTTAGAAGGACGCTAAAATAAGAATATATAAACTTCATAATGCACTACTAATAAACGTGAATTTTATCTGTTGTGATTTTTTGGTGTGTGATGGTTGGACAAATAATACACTACCAAGGGGTTAGTCTAGTTAATCACTAGGATTTATTTATTGTTAGTTTTTTTGGAAGCTATTTTTGGACAAACGTACCATGTTTAGGTGTATAAGAAGTTTTATACGAAATATGAGTTATTGTCTATGAGAGGTGAAAATAGATATATTAATTACATTATAAGAAACTAAAAGTGATCAAACCAAATTATACAAAAACATATTAGTGTTGAATGTTTTAAAAATTTTAGTTTTAATATACATGCATTCTTTTCCCTGCAGGATAAAGAACATCAAGCAAAAGACACATCGAATTCTTATAGGAGAAAAGAAAGTTGAAATTAGAAATTTTCGTTTATTGTTATGTTTGCAACAAAATCGGCATGGCAGTTGTCGATGTTCCTTCTTTTGGTTTGTAATAAAAGAATTTGTTAGGAAACAATCAATCATCTTTCATTTTAGATAAATGCAATTAATTGAAATATTATATGGCAAACTATTGAACTGGCTCATCATTTCCTTTTTATGAATCTATGTGGTTATGCATTGTAATCATTTTAACCAAATTCTACTCTCTTTTGTTTATTCTATAAACGTACGAGACTTTTTTCAGTGCTAGGGATACGAGATTGTCAATGATTATCAGGGAGGCTGCGAGCATCTATTTCTGCTACAGTGTATAATATAATCATAACCCTCATTGACATGTGACTAATTTTATCCTTCAGAATAAGTAAGAAAAACTTGAATCATTGTTAACAAGTAAATTACCTCTACCTGGCGTATCGGATAAACATATAAAAGGACAACTGGTCAATTGACAAGTTTTAACATGAACTTTTGAGTGAAGTTGTTTTGAATGTGGATCAAAATTTGTAAGAATATTTTTCTCCCAACCTACAACAGAGGTTTCTTCCTTAAAACACTAGAAAACCTGTCAAACCTTTATTAGAATTTGATAATAAGCTCATTTGTTACCAACTTATTTGGGATTAGTCTGAACTAAACTCAACCTACATATTCATTAAATACAACAACAACAGAAAATTTCAACTGAAAATTAGTTAAAAGCTGGTACTCCATGCAATATTTGGATTTCTAGCACCTGAAGCAGTAGAACTTCTTAAGAGACTCCAAATGGTAATGAACATCAATATGATGACTATAGGTTATATCGAACATGTATTTCGAAAGTGTGATTTTTTATTCTGGAAGGATTTGCAGCGCAGGTTGTAACGTGCATGTCCTCTACATTTACAAAATTACTCAATTTATCAAAAAAGCTTTTGTTTAAAAAAATATATATAAAATAATAATGATAAAAACTGGTAGTATGATATTGAAGCTGATCTGGTTATAGTATATAAATTGGGTTAAAGGGCCAATCAGGAACTAAGCAGAAACCACAAAAAAAAAAAAAAAAACCTCGGTCATCTTCCTGATGATCGGCCGCTGCGTGATGTCATCTTTCCGATGACCATCATCTAGACGACCAGACATCCTCCCCATCACCCACCACTCTCTCTCTCTCTCTCTCTCTCTCTCTCTCTCTCTCTCTCTCTCTCTCTCTCTCTCTCTCTCTCTCCCCTGCGCATACACCAGTCCGACACCCATCTGCGCATACCACCACCAGCAGCCCTCCACCACTCCTCTCCGCCTCCATACGCCCACAACAGCATACCCCCAAATCCCCTCTATACCCACTGCCACCCCTACCCTCCTCGGATCACCACCCACACCCAGATTGAGATTGGGTTTCTCTCTCTCAATTCCATCACAAATCTGGCTTGTCCTAGCCGAGCCAAGCCAACCCAGCCGAACCAGAACAGAGAGCAACTCAAGCCAGTGAGTCGAGCCATCTAAGCCAGTCAACATAGTCAAGTCAGTCAAGCCAACACGAGCCAATTAAGCCGACACCAGCAGTCAGGTGAGCCAGCTGAGACAGAACCAGGAACCAGTAAATGCCACTATCGAGTGGCGCATGGTCATCTTCTCTATGACCTGCGCCACTACTCAGACCCTCCCCTTCAACGTTGGTTGAACTCGCCGCCTTCCGGCCACCACCTTCCACCACCCCTTTAATAACTCCGACCACCACAACTTCCCACCTTAACTGCTAACACCACCACCAGATCACCAGATCCCCTTCTTGATCTCCATTAGATCGGGATCTGGTTTCTTCTCCCATTCCTTTTCTTCATCAGATCGTAAATTTGGCTTTGACTAGCCGAGCCAACTCAGCCATTTCAGCAAACTGAGCCAGACCAGCTGAACCAGTTGAACCAGCCGAGCCAAACCAGCCAAACCAGCAGCTCAAGCAAGTCAGCCAGACCAGCTGAACCAGCAGCCAGACCAGTCGAACCAGCCAAACCGGTAGCCAGACCAGCCGAACCAGCCAAACCGGTAGCCAGACCAGCAGCACCAGCAGCCAGACCAGCAGTTCAAGAAAGCCAAGCCAAGCCAAAAAAAAATAAAATTGGTTGCTTGATGGAGAGTATCCATTGTCCATTTCGAAATTTTGATGGATGCACCAATGGACCGTGTGGAAATGGATACAAATCTTCGTACATCCCCACGCATGTTAAGAAAGATCACTTCAAGAGGGTTAATGACATCGACAGGCTGAGAGATGCGATCAAAGTTGATATAGGTTTATTTTCGTCGCTTGACAATACTTTGAAGAGGATGAACAAATGGATGTGTGGTGATTGTTTATCTATCCATGCAATGACCATAAAATGTAAACATCCGGATGGTGTAGTCATCAAACCACCTGCGCGAAAGGAGACCGGTGAGTTAGAGTGTACAATTGTAGGTATACAACCACCACAGCTTGTGCATGTTGATAATCCACCCACACCTACAGCAGGAGGGGACACTGGTATCGATACTCACCTTTCTATTGTTGCACCTTCTTTAGATGAGATATCACTTGATCGTATTTTCTGTAGACCTTTTCGCACAGTGAAAAGTATTCCACGTCCTTGTCGATTAGCATTCTCCTGTGCATTGAAGTCAGTCTTGTATGAGGTAACTGCAGACCCCATGTCGATAGGGCCATGGGTTAGATTGCTCCTGCTTCCCTATTGCACATTGCAAGTGTTCCATCCGCAGAATCGCCAAGAGCGTCGTTCTGGTGCTCGGAAATATCTCCAGCAGAATCAGATTTTGCAGGCTCTCTCTGTTTGGAACGAGCCTGGGGGTATATTTCGTCTGATTGAGAGGGTCACACACACAGAGCCTCCGTTGGAACGACCATCTCGACAGTCCCAAAGCAAGAATGTACGACGGTGTTTGCAAAAGGTTGCAGACGGGCACTTTGCAGCAGCCGTGAAGGTGTTGGCATCATCAGGGGTTGCTCCAAACACTCCAGAGACGCAGCGGGCTTTAGAGGATAAACACCCGAAGCATCCACCACCATCTGTCCCTGACATTCCTTTACTTGAGTCACCTTTGTCAGTTGAGAGGGATGGGATATTATCATGCATCAGGTCCTTCCCCTAAGGGACGTCTTGTGGGCGAGATGGTCTCCGGGCCCAACACCTATTGGATGCTATGAGTGGGGCTGCATCCGCTGTAGCCACAGATCTTATGGAATCCTTGACACCGGTTGTGAACTTATGGCTACAAGGTCGATGCCCACGGGTCTTGGCAGAGTTAATAACTAGTGCACCGCTCACCCCACTTCTTAAGCCAAGTAACGGAATTCGCCCAATAGCTATGAGTATGGTTTGGCGTCGCCTGGTGTCTAAGATTGCCATGAGAGGAGTTTCTAAGGAAATTGTCCCATACCTGTCCCATACCTAGAGGATTTTCAGTTTGGGGTTGGAGTGCCTGGTGGAGCAGAGGCAATTTTGCATGCTGTTAATCCGTTGGTTTATACCAACAAGGATGACACATCGCTTTCTATGCTGCTTGTGGACTTTCAGAATCCCGTCAACCTTGTTGATCGGTTGGGAATGCTACGGGAGGTACGCAATCATTGTCCATCTATTGCTCTATGGGTCGAATACCTCTATTGTCAACATGCTCGATTGTATCTAGGGTCTACTCATATTTGGTCAGCTGGGATACAGCAGGGGGACCCTTTGGGGCCTCTTCTCTTTGCTTTGGTCTTGCATCCATTGATACACCGCATTCAGTCAGAATGCCACTTGGAGTTGCAGGCATGGTACTTAGATGATGGTACTCTGATTGGTAGTACAGAACATGTGGCTAGAGCTATTCGTATCATTTAGGAAAGAGGACCATCTCTTGGGCTCGTGCTTAATGTGTCTAAGACAGAGTTGTTCTGGCCTTCTGTTGATCCTGACTGCTCCTATCCAGATATCTTTCCGGTTGATATATCATGTCCTCAGCGAGGGTTTAAGTTGCTTGGAGGGGCTGTAAGTATTGATGCATCATTTATTGTGGGTAATGTTCGTCAACGAATGGATAAGACACTTCAACTTATGGACTTATTACCACAGCTAAAGGATCCGCAGTGTGAGTTGGCACTTTTACGTTCTTGTATGGGATTATCTAAACTCACCTTTGCTCTCCGTACTTGCCCCCCTGATTATGTTCAGGAAACAGCCGAATGGTTTGACCACAAGCTTCGTGCAGCCCTTCAAAATATTGTGGTTTCTGATGGACATGGTTTTGGCGATCTACAATGGCGTATGGCAACCCTCCCATTACGTATGGGTGGACTTGGTATCTATTGTGCTACTGATGTTATGAAGTTTGCTTACGTAGCTTCACGTACGCAAACCAAGGATCTCCAGGACCACATTCTTCGAGGTTGTGACACTCCACCTATGGGTAATGTTTTCGATACTGCCATTGCTAGTTTACATCTTTCTATACCTGATTTTGATCTCAGTAATCTTGCTCCAACTGCTACCGTCCCCTTCAGACCCCAACATATCTTGGCGGAAGCATACTACAAGAAGATTAGTTCTGGTCTTGAGAGGGAATTTGAGTTGTCAGCTAGACAAAAAGTCGTGATTAGATGTGTGCAGTCAGAACATGCCAAAGATTTTCTCCTTGCTATCCCGATGGAAGGGCTTGGACAACGCATGACGCCTGTAGAATATCGTGCCATTCTTCGTTATCGATTGATGATCCCTCTATATTCAGATGGTGAGCTTTGTCCAGTGTGCAAGAAGAGTAGACTTGATGCTTTCGGGGACCATGCGGCCCATTGTAAGCATTACCCCGGCTTCAAGTACAGGCATGACCACGTTAGAGATATCTTGTGTGATGTGTTCTAGCGGGCTGGCGTACAGGTTAAGAAGGAGGCTCCTGTTAACTTTCTTACTGATCCTAAGGAAGGAAGATCGACATTACGTCCTGCTGATATTTTGGTCTACAACTGGTCTGAAGGTAAACATGCGTGTGATGATGTTACAGGGGCGTCTCCGATGGTTGGGCTGAGTGCTGGGATGTTTGAGGTGGGGCTAGCAGCTAGCAATGCAGCAGCGACAAAAGTGGAGAAACATGACGGAGCTTGTAGGGCTAACCAACATAGTTTAATCCCTTTTGCATTTGACACATTTAGATTGCTAGGCTCAGAAGCAGTTGAACTCCTCGGGAGAGTGCAGAAGATAATGGATAGCAACGTGATGACTGCAGGTTCGAACGAATATATATTTAGGAGAATCGGGTTTGCTATCCAGAAAGGACTTGCCGCGCAGTTTGTAGCGCGTTTGTCCTCTACTTTTGTGTAATTCGATGAGCTTATCAATAAAATTTGAATTTTATAAAAAAAAAAAAAAAAAAAAAACAGAAAAAAACAGAAAAAAAAAAAAAGAGGAAAAAAAAAAAATTGGCTGCTTGATGGAGTGTATTCATTGTCCATTTCGAAACTTTGATGGATGCACAAATGGACCGTGTGGAAATGGATGCAAATCTTCGTACATCCCAAAGCATGTTAAGAAAGATCACTTGAAGAGGGTAAATGACATCGACAGGCTGAGAGATGCGATCAAAGTTGATATAGGTTTATTTTTGTCGCTTGACAATACTTTGAAGAGGATGAACAAATGGATGTTTGGTGATTGTTTATCTATCCATGCATCGACCATAAAATGTAAACATCCGGATGGTGCAGTCATCAAACCACCTACGCGAAAGGAGACCGGTGACTTAGAGTGTGCAATTGTAGGTATACAACCACCACAGCTTGTGCATGTTGATAATCCACCCGCACTTACAGCAGGAGGGGACATTGGTACCGATACCCACCTTTCTATTGTTGCACCTTCTTTAAATGAGATATCACTTGATCGTATTTTCTGTAGACCTTTCCGCACAGTGAAAAGTATTCCACGTCCTTGTCGATTAGCATTTTCCTGTGCATTGAAGTCAGTCTTGTATAAGGTTACTGCAGACCACATGTCGACAGGGCTATGGGTTAGATTTCTCCTACTTCCCTATTGTACATTGCAAGTGTTCCATCCGCAGAATCGCCAAGAGCGTCGATTTGGCACTCCGAAATATCTCCAGCAGAATCAGATTTTGCAGGCTTTCTCTATTTGGAACGAGCCTGGGGGTATATTTCGTCTGATTGAGAGGGTCACTCACACAGAGCCTCCGTTGGAACGATCATCTCGACAATCCCAAAGCAAGAATGTTCGACGGTGTTTGCAAAAGGTTGTAGACGGGCACTTTGCAGCAGCCGTGAAGGTGTTGGCATCATCAGGGGTTGTTCCTAACACTCCAGAGACGCAGCGGGCTTTAGAGGATAAACACCCGAAGCATCCACCACCTTCTGTCCCCGATATTCCTTTACTTGAGTCACCTCTGTCAGTTGAGAGGGATGAGATATTATCATACATCAGGTCCTTCCCCAAAGGGACGTCTTGTGGGCGAGATAGTCTCCGGGCCCAACATCTATTGGATGCTATGAGTGGGGCTGCATCCGCTGTAGCCACAGATCTTATGGAGGCCTTGACACCGGTTGTGAACTTATGGCTACAAGGTCGATGCCCACGGGTCTTGGCCGAATTCATAGCTAGTGCGCCTCTCACCCCACTGCTTAAGCCAGGTAACGGCATTCGCCCAATAGCGGTGGGTATGGTTTGGCGTCGCCTGGTGTCTAAGATTTCCATGAGAGGAGTTTCTAAGGATATTGTCCCATACCTAGAGAATTTTTCAGTTTGGGGTTGGTGTGCCTGGTGGAGCAGAGGCAATTTTACATGCTGTTAATCGGTTGGTTTATGCCAACAAGGATGACATATCGCTTTCTATGTTGCCTGTGGACTTTCAGAATGCCTTCAACCTTGTTGATCGGTCTGCTAGGCTACGGGAGGTACGCAACCATTGTCCATCTATTGCTCTATGGGTCGAATACCTCTATTGCCAACCTGCTCGATTGTATCTAGGGTCTACCCATATCTAGTCAGTAGCTGGGATACAGCAGGGGGACCCTTTGGGGCTTCTTCTCTTTGCTTTGGTCTTGCATCCATTGATACACCGCATTCAGTCAGAATGCCACTTGGAGTTGCAGTCATGGTACTTAGATGATGGTACTCTGATTGTTAGTACATAACATGTGGCTAGAGCTATTCGTATCATTCAGGAAAGAGGACCAACTCTTGGGCTCGTGCTTAATGTTTCTAAGACAAAGTTGTTCTGGCCTTCTGTTAATCCTGTATGCTTCTATCCAGATATCTTTCCGGCTAGTATATCATGTCCTTAGCGAGGGGTTAAGTTGCTTGGAGGGGCTGTAAGTATTGATGCATCATTTATTATGGGTAATGTTCTTCAACGAGTGGATAAGACACTTCAGCTTATGGATTTATTACCACAGCTAAAGGATTCGTAATGTGAGCTGGCACTTTTACGTTCTTGTATGGGAATATCTAAGCTCACCTTTGCTCTCCGTACTTGCCCCCCTGATTATGTTCAGGAAATAGTCGAATGGTTTGACAACAAGCCCTGTGCAGCCCTTCAGAATATTGTGGTTTCTGATGGACCTGGTTTTGGCGATCTACAGTGGCGTATGGCAACCCTCCCATTGCGTATGGGCGGACTTGGTATTTATTGTACTACTGATGTTATGAAGTTTGCTTTCGTAGCTTCACGTACGCAAACCAAGAATCTCCAAGACCACATTCTTCGGGGTTGTGCGGCTGCACCTATGGGTAATGTTTTCGATACTGCCATTGCTAGTTTACATCTTTCTATACCTGATTTGATCTCAGTAATCTTGCTCCAACTGCTACCGTCCCCTTCAGACTCCAACATGTCTTGGCGAAAGCATACTACAGCAAGATTAGTTTTTGTCTTGAGGGGAAGGATGATCTTGGCGAAAGCATACTACAGCAAGATGTGTTCTGGCGGGCTGGAGTACAGGTTAAGAAGGAGGCTCCTGTTAACTTTCTTACTAATCCTAAGGAAGGATGATCGATATTACGTCCTGCTGATATTCTGGTCTACAACTGGTCTGAAGGTAAACATGCGTGTGTTGATGTTACAGGGGAGTCTCCGATGGTTGGGCTAGATGCTGGGATTTTTGAGGTGGGGCTAGCAGCTTGCAATGCAGCAGCAGCAAAAGTGGAGAAACATGACGGAGCTTGTAGGGCTAACCAACATAGTTTCATCCCCTTTGTATTTGACACATTTGGATTGCTAGGCTCAGAAGCAGTTGAGCTCCTCAGGAGAGTGCAGAAGGTAATGGATAGCAACGTGATGACTGCGGGTTCGAACGAATATGTATTTAGGAGAACCGGGTTTGCTATCAGAAAGGACTTGTCGCGCAGTTTGTAGCGCGTTTGTCATCTATGTTTGTGTAATTCGTTTAGCTTATCAATAAAAAAAAATTTATTAAAAAAAAAAAAACAAAAAAACAAATTCTGAAAGCTCTACAAGGTGAAAGACAAATAGATAGAAGTAAAAAAGTCATTTTTCAAAAATTTTGGATTACGCTATTTATTAACTTACTGAAATGTCACTTTTATTAATCTCTGTTAAATGAAACCGGCACGAAGTGGTTTGACATCAATTTTGTGACAAAGTGTCCATGGTTATCTCGCCTTGAGTTCATTGTTAGGAAAACCAAGTTGTACGCACATCGTCCCGAGTTTGTGTTCTCATGTCCTTGTGTCAAACTCAAGTTTTAGATTCAGGACGTACGTACCTCTTAAGGACGTTCGTACGTCCAAGTAGGCAGCAGACGTGTTTTGGTCAGGACGTACGTACCGAGTCAGAACGTTCGTACGTCCATGTAGTCAGCAAGTTCGGATCGTGTATACGACGTACGAACGTCATATCGACGTACGTACGTCCAAAGTCGGTTTACACTATTTCGGCCCATTTTCCTAGGTTTTCAACCCTAAGTATAAATATGGTTTCTATTCCAAACAAGAAGGTAGTTCTTTGGCCGTCCAATTCATCTAGGATTGGAGTTTGTTTAGGTTTTGGGTTTGAGGTTGTTTTTCGGTGATTGAACTCATCTTCTTCTTCCCCATTCATCTTCTTCTTTCTTCTTCCCCATTCATCTTCTCCTTCATTATTGAATAGTGATTTAGTTTCGAGTCTTCTTGTGTGTTCATCAAGAAGTCGAGTTTCCTTGTGTGTTCATCAAGGAACTCTGGTGTAAGCTTGTTTCATAGTTCGGCTTCGAGTCTTCTTGTGTGTTCATCAAGAAGTCGAGTGTCTTGTGCGTACATCAAGGTGCTCTGGTGAAGTCAAGGTGTTAGAGATAACCAGGAGTATCAACTCGCAGTGAGTGCAGGTAGTTGATAGGTTTGTACATCTCTTTTCATCTAGTGGATTTATTTGTTGTCGCGAGGACAACCGTGGACGTTTCCCATATTGGGTTTTACCACGTTAAAAATTTCTGTGTGTTATTTACTTTCTGCATATTGTTTGATCTGCTTGAATATTCAACTGTCATATTAGCACTATTTGTAGTTTCTCAATTGGTATCAGTCGCTGGGGGCTGGTTAAGGAGCGTCAAGGCTCACGCTAACGATCCTATGAGTGCAATGATGGTTCATGAGTCTGGTCATAATAATTTTATTGCTAAATCGTCTAAATCTACAAAACCAAAATCTGATTTTGAAAAGGATGATAATTTGTATGTTGTTAGCAATAGTGATTGGGCTCTTCTTTACAGACTTTCTGCAAAAGAATGTGAAAGATTACAAAAAGCTAATATTGATTTGCAGGAAAAATTTAATAAAGCTAATTGTAATATGTCTACTATTTCTGATAATGTTTGTTTTGAAGATAATGGTGTTTTGCAGACTAAGGTTGATTCTCTAGAACAACGACTCAGACATTGTGCAGAGGACTATATGCTTCAAGGGGAAGTTTATGAATCCAAAATTGAAAATTTGGAAAAGGCTAATCTTTCTTTGCAGGATAAAATTGAGATTCTTGAAAAACAGATTTCTTGTGCTGCAGATGATACAATTTCTATTTCTCAATTATTTGACAAAGAAAAACTTGACTTGTTATGTAGAATTGCAGCTTTAGAGAAGGCCAATCAGGAGGTCGATGAGAAATACAAATCTCTATTGGTGGAGTATGAGGTAACAAAGTACGATTTAACGTCTACTCAACTCCAATTGCAGGTTTTGGACAAAACTAGATTTGATTCTCCTATTGATAGTTCATCTAGTGTGATTACTCCTATAAAATCTACTAGTTTGCCTGCCCTTTTGCCTACCCCACCTATTGAGACTAGACTTAATGCTACTAATTTTCAGCATGTTTCTCGTAAGAATTTTAAGTCTAAGATTAATGGTAAGGCTGTTTTTACTGATAAGCCATATTGTTCTCATAATGGAGGTATAGGTTTTGTTAAGGCACCATGTCACAAATACAATGGTGACATACATGTTTCATCTTCTACCACCACATCTTCTTATAAGAATTCTTTGAGTAAGTCTAATGTTTTTCATTGTTCTTATTGTGGTAGAGTTGGTCATTTGGATAGCTTTTGTTGGGATTTTGATCAACATGTTTCATCCTATTCTCGTGTTCCTCATCGTTATAATCATGTTGATTCTAATGTTCCTTCTTGTGCATTTTCTAGACCTTGGAATTATAATGGTTCTCATCACAGGTTTAAGAAAAACAGGTATTCCAACAAAAGGAAATCTAAGACTAAGATGGAATTAGTTAAGGACAAGTGTATTGCAAAGCGTGTTAAGGGAAAATCTCATATCTTTTCACCTCCCAAGGTGTGCACGCCTAGTGTTAAACAAGTATGGGTAAGAAAGGATAAGTTGAAGGTTTTTCTGGACTTGCAAAGGTCTGGTGGTGTCCCATATTTGGGATGATGTAGTTTGTTTCTAGCCTTGTGTTATTTGAATTGCATATTTCTCTTATCACATAGGCTATTTGTTTGGTACTTCTATTTTTTTTATGTTTTGTGTGTTTAGCTTGCAGATCATGTTGCATGTCTGAATATATTGTTAATAAAAAAAGGGTTGTTGGTTATTCCTTCTATTTTTTTGTTTTATTTATTTACTCCATGTATGTGTTGTTGGATGCATCTTTTCTGAGATATTGGTTTAAATTCAATTGTCTTAAATAGGTTGCAATATGTTTGGGTGTTTTCTCCTTCTGAACTCTTAAGTATGTTTTGGTATGTATCATGCATTTTTCCTCGCTTGTTTGCACAGTGCACGGCATGCTTGCATGATGGGAGTTTTTGGAAACCACTTACATATTCTTTGAGCTCATAGAACTTCTCTATCTCTCGAGTATTTATGTGATCTTGAGCTATCTCTCCTTTGTTTTGGTTAATGTTCATCTTGTTGTTCGTGTTATTGAGCATTCTTATCTTCCTATTACAACTCTTGTTAGTGGTCAATGACTCACTTTATCCCCAGCCATTTGATTGTCTTTGAAGCAATATCAGTTGGCTAAGAACCCGTTGGGGTTGTGAGGGTCATGCTCTGACGGATGCACTCAAGAGATGTTAGTTCTTGTGTTGCACGTTATCATGGTATTGCACTTCTTGAGTTTGTGTTTGTCAAAAAGATGTAGGCTACACCCTACCCTCGTGTATTTGAAAAGATGGAGGCAAAAATCCCTCCCACGCGGGAATGACATTAGAGTGATGTAGACTAAACTCCACCACATGCGGCAAAATAAAAATCCAAGCGCATATTCATTGTTTTTTATGTAAGGCATACAAAGTTATATTCCTTTGCCTTTTAATGTCTTGGTTTTCATTTGAAAGATCATATTTATATATTTATATTCGTTTGCCTTCTACTCATAACGTTTGTTTCAAAGGGGGTTGAAGTTTGTTTCTTCTATGCTTACTTACTAATCGTATGTCTCTTGTTGATGGTTCTATATTCTAGGTCCTCAAGGGTGTGTTCTAGTGGTGAATTTTATCTCTCTTTATGCATTGCATTGCATCTACACACCGAGGTTTAGTTTATGATGCATTTCAATTCTCTTAATTGTTCAATATTTTGTTTATCCCAACATATTGCCTCTTATTTTTGTACGGATTGGGATTGGCTACTGTTTTTGGAAGTTCATGATGTGTTCCTCTTCACTTCTATGGTACATCGGTTATTTTCCTTTTATCTTCTTATTATGGTTTGTGTTGTTAGTTATTAGGTTTGTTTTTCTGCTATTAAAGTTAGTCCTTAAGGTTAGTCTTCACATGGTTGGATATGGGTTGTTAGTTTTGTCGTTAAAATTGATTCTTAGATATGGTGCAGCCTCTATTTGCTATTGTTTGTGTTTGGTTCTTCATTATCCTGGTTTAACAAGTTTAGTGCGATTCTCATTGCTTGGTTGTTATCGTGTGCACACTTCATGATTCTGCACACCATGTGTTCGATAAAATATCTACATGGGTATTCTCACATTTCTTGTGCTAGGTTCGCCATTTCTCTTACATTTGTTAGTTTGGTTAATGTTGTGTTTATGCAGGACATGCCTCCTAAGCGCGCTCGGACTACTCCCACCAAAGAAACACCCGGTTCCAAGGGTGCTTCGTCATCGGGCACACGTCCTCCTCGTGCTTAAAGGAGTAGAGGCGCCATTCCTTTGGATTCTTGTAGATGTTCTTGTTGAAAGTGTTTATGGCTTACTCTATTTTGGTTCTATTCCTTGGTAATTCTTTTCAGTCGGTGTTTCATTGACATACTAAGGTCAGATTGTTAGTATTATTTGGTTTTACACTTCATGCTTTCTATTTTTGTCATTGGATCACATGTGTTTGATGTGATTTCTCAAGGTAATAGTTCTCAATTTGTTTTAAGAAGGCTACAAGGTATGCATAAGCAAATTTTGGTGATGAAATCATGTTATTGGTGTATTCGGTTGTCATGATTTATATTGATTCATGTTTTCTCATAGGTTCTCATCATACTTTTCTATGTTGGGCTAATATTCTTGAATTACCTTGTTGGCTAGCTGGTGTTTGATTAAATGCTTATGAGACTTGCCTATCCTCTTATTGTTGCTTCTTGTGCCTGGTTGATCCTATTTTTTTCCTGCAATAGGTTTGATTAGATGTGTTCTTGGTAGTCTTCTGCTATAATCCTCATGCAATGGTTTTGGGCTACCACTGTTCTACTTTGGGATGCATATGCTCAGTTTGGTCATCTATTGTTAGCAATTCTCTTCTATTGACTCTCTAATCTCTCTGACAATGTATGGCACGTCATCGGAGTCTTAGTGTTCTGGCAGGAAATTGCTCTGAAGTTGGATTGTTGTTTTGTGCCTTGGTGGCATCGATAATCCTTGCTCATTTTTCAGTTACAGCATTTTTTTTATGAGCTTGATGATTGCTTATCTTGTTTGGCATATGTTGAACTAATTTTTGGGTTTCACTAGGGTGGGCTTACAGGTTTGTTCCTTTTATGTCTCTATTCCATTGTGTTTGGGATAATATTTTCTTCTCCTTGTTTATAAGATTCTCTAATTCTCTTTTTGTGGTTGGATGAGTTGTTTCAGGAACATGTACAGATTGAATTCTCCATGGATTCTCAATGGATTTTCTTATACTTTACGTATCTCTTCCTGCAGATACTCATATTCCTGTAGTTTTGTCATGGGATATTGTTGGATGTGTCTAATATGCATGGTTTCCCTATTCTCTTTCATATCTCCTCCTAACTATTGTTTATCTCTTCTTCTTTCTCTTTTTGCATATTCTTTTCTTGCACATTTCTCACAAGTTTGACTATTTGGTTCTTGGTCATTATTGTACCTTCCCAATTTCATCAGGTATGATATTTCTTCCTTTTTGTTTGTTTGCTCTTTTTCTCTAGATATCTTGCTACTATGAAGTCGGTTCTCTGGAATCTATCTCAGGTGGTTATGGTCGGTTGTTTAAAGTGATATTCTAGTGAATCATTTGTTCTGGTTGTTGGTGTCCTGACTCTTTCTTCTATGTATAGGTTTCTCTTGGTTTCTATCAGGGATTCATGTTATGTTTTCTTTTCTTCCCTCTGTTACCTATATAAGTATTCAGTGTCTTTTCACTATCTCCTTCTTATCTCGTTTTGGCTCTTATCTAATATCCTTTCTTGTGTCTGTGTTGGTACTCTTTCTTCTTCATTTATATGCCTAGATCTCTCTCATGTCTTTTAGTTTTGTGTGTCATGGATTCCAGATTTATGGTATGTTTTTTCTCTTTACTCTCTTCTACCCTTGTATGATTGGTTCTTTGTGTGTTTCAAATATCCTTATTTGGTTTGTTTGTTCTAGGTGCATCTTTCTCATATGCATTGCATTTAGGTGACGCTTTTGTTTAGGGGGAGAATTCTTTGTATTGACATCGTGTTAACAAGTGTTTATTTTATGACTTCCGTTGCATATCCTTTTTGTTGTTAACATGATTGTTCTCTTACTTTTCTTCTTTAATCTTATTTGTTATGGTTTGGTATTTATCTTTTCTCCTTCTTTTGTTACCTTGCTTCATTTGTGACAAAAAGGGGGAGATTTATGACTCTAATACTAACACCTTCTTCTTCCTTGTTAGTGTATTTTTGGGTTATGTTTCAGGTATGCTACACGTATGCGGGAGTGAACGTGTTGATGTTTAGAGGTTGTACAGTTTTGGGTCATGTTTCAGGTATACTACATGTATGGGGGAGTGAACATATATGATGGAGTGAAAGTGATGATGATCACTAAGTAATTTCTTGTTGCTTCCGTTCGGTCTCTGATGGTTAAAGCATCTTGCTCAAGCTGGATATCAAGAATTGTTGACTTGGTATGTGTTTTACCTTGAGTGATTTTGTAGGCATGTCTTATAAATGCCATGGTTTGGGTTTGTAAGCACGTTTTATAAGTGCTATTAGAGTCATAGGTTTTTGTCACAAAATCAATGTCAAAGGGGGAGATTGAAACCGGCACGAAGTGGTTTGACATCAATTTTGTGACAAAGTGTCCATGGTTATCTCGCCTTGAGTTCATTGTTAGGAAAACCAAGTTGTACGCACATCGTCCCGAGTTTGTGTTCTCATGTCCTTGTGTCAAACTCAAGTTTTAGATTCAGGACGTACGTACCTCTTAAGGACGTTCGTACGTCCAAGTAGGCAGCAGACGTGTTTTGGTCAGGACGTACGTACCGAGTCAGAACGTTCGTACGTCCATGTAGTCAGCAAGTTCGGATCGTGTATACGACGTACGAACGTCATATCGACGTACGTACGTCCAAAGTCGGTTTACACTATTTCGGCCCATTTTCCTAGGTTTTCAACCCTAAGTATAAATATGGTTTCTATTCCAAACAAGAAGGTAGTTCTTTGGCCGTCCAATTCATCTAGGATTGGAGTTTGTTTAGGTTTTGGGTTTGAGGTTGTTTTTCGGTGATTGAACTCATCTTCTTCTTCCCCATTCATCTTCTTCTTTCTTCTTCCCCATTCATCTTCTCCTTCATTATTGAATAGTGATTTAGCTTCGAGTCTTCTTGTGTGTTCATCAAGAAGTCGAGTTTCCTTGTGTGTTCATCAAGGAACTCTGGTGTAAGCTTGTTTCATAGTTCGGCTTCGAGTCTTCTTGTGTGTTCATCAAGAAGTCGAGTGTCTTGTGCGTACATCAAGGTGCTCTGGTGAAGTCAAGGTGTTAGAGATAACCAGGAGTATCAACTCGCAGTGAGTGCAGGTAGTTGATAGGTTTGTACATCTCTTTTCATCTAGTGGATTTATTTGTTGTCGCGAGGACAACCGTGGACGTTTCCCATATTGGGTTTTACCACGTTAAAAATTTCTGTGTGTTATTTACTTTCTGCATATTGTTTGATCTGCTTGAATATTCAACTGTCATATTAGCACTATTTGTAGTTTCTCATTAAATATCTTTCCTTAATTTCGTGTTTTGCCATGCATAATTAACTACAAAAATAAATGTGTCTTTTATCAATACCTATATTTCCATAAATCAAAAGTCTACTGTGGGTCATTCTTTTAATAACTACGACATGGAAGTAATTTCATTACTTGGGGATCACAGTGAATACAAATTCATTGTAAATTAAATGTTATTGTCAGTTCAGGAAACGTGGAGGCGATGTGGATACTTAAATGGTAATAGCCCTCGATAATATATGATTTGACTTGTCTATAACAATAATTGTATATTTATATTCGCTTTCGGGCTTACCTAGTAATATAATAAAAACCATCATAATTAATAAAAACAACTGAATATTTTTTTCAAATATACTAATAAGTTAGCATACCTCAGATGCTTTCAACATTATCCCTTAAACCTCTTGTAATCAAAAAGTCAATAATTCAACATGTAAAACAATATGGAGAGTATTTAAAAATAAAAATAAAAAATAAAAAATAAAAAAATAGATTGAAAGTATAAAAAAATGGAAAAACAATTAATTTTTGATATTCTTACCTTATTTAATTTAAAGAAATAAAAATCCAGATAATCAATTTATGATGTCAGAAAAAAAGATTTCAAAATGACTCTAGAAATGCTCCAAATCTTGTTCTTGATGCCTTTTTTAATTCTCACCTACCCAAATGCAATATTATTTGTTTTCAAGACTTTCATAAATCACAAAGATTTTCTATAATAGATATAAGAAAAGATTTCACATAACTTAAAACAATGATATAAATTTCCTTCTTTGCCCATCTTCAATACTCCTGACATCTTTATCCACATTTTGTTCAAATCACAATCACTATTTTTTCTTTACATTTCTTAGAAATGTCATCAGGTAAGAAAACAACAGGAAGAAAGAAGATCGTTATCGAAAAGATTGACATACCTAAATACTTGCAAGTCACATTTTTTAAGAAGGCTACTGAGTTGGCCTTCCTTTGTGGAGCTCATCCATTTGTTCTCATCTTTTCTCCTGGTGGTAAGCCGCACGTGTTTGTACATCCGAGTGTTGATGTAATAATTCATCAATTTCTCAACGATGGTGGACTAGTAGAAAAATAGGATGATGTGGTTGCTTACAATGATTATAAATGTGCAGGTATAGATTGCCTTACTCGTCGTTACAACGAATTAAATGATCAGGTAGAAGTGGTTGAAAAACGACATTGTGAAAAAACGAATGATAACACAAAAAGCCCGCAATACTGCTTGATTACATGTACATTAGAAGAGTTGAATTGTTCAAAGATTGAGAATCTGAAAACAATCTTTGAACAAATTAAGCAGAATGCAAAAAACCAGATTCTAGTGTTCCCTAGACCTTCGTCATCAATCTCTATGCCTAACAATCAGCCTGCAGGGTATTCTGACTCCTTAGCACCTGAGACAATGGTTCCATACGAGAGTACTGAATCTACTGAGTTAGTCATGGAACCTTCATCATCATACATTGTTCCTAACTGAAATGTACCGGCTCATAAGGTGACTAATTTTGACGAGTTGATTAGGTCTTCATTACCTAACACGTCTTCCAATCACGATGAGATGGTTAATCTATCAATTCCCAAATCTGGGGCAATCATCCATGAAGCAGTATTGAAGGATGCAATTGTGTCATCCCCACCTTTTGTGCCACCCAAGATAAATGGCATTGGTATGTTGAACGAATTTCCTAGATTTGAAGAAGACGATGTCGAGAGGCTCTACAAGGATTCCTTTTCACACATGAATCTGGTTTAGTCATTTTTACTGAATATCAAATGTGAGGTAATAGTTCCACTTTATATATTTATGGTGTGTTAAATTTGATTCTCTAGTATTCGACTATTTGACGACAAATGTTGATTCCATTTAAGAGTTTTTTCTTTTTTAATTTGTTTTTTATTTTTTTACGAAATTCATTGAAAGTTTTGGACTCTAACTTATTTAAAGACATTCCAAATAGTTTAGAAGGACGCTAAAATAAGAATATATAAACTTCATCATGCATTACTAATAAATGTGAATTTTATCTGTTGTGATTTTTTGGTGTATGATTGGTTGGACAAATAATACACTACAAAGGGGTTAGTCTAGTTAATCACTAGGATTTATTTATTGTTAGTTTTTTTGGAAGCTATTTGTGGACAAACGTACCATGTTTAGGTCTATAAGAAATTTTATACGAAATATGAGTTATTGTCTATGAGAGGTGAAAATAGATATATTAATTACATTATAAGAAACTAAAAGTGATCAAACCAAATTATACAAAAACATATTAGTGTTGAATGTTTTAAAATTTCTAGTTTTAATATACATGCATTTTTTTTCCTGCAGGATAAAGAATATCAAGCAAAAGACACATCGAATT
Source organism: Aquilegia eximia (assembly GCA_023053565.1). Classification (NCBI taxonomy): domain Eukaryota; kingdom Viridiplantae; phylum Streptophyta; class Magnoliopsida; order Ranunculales; family Ranunculaceae; genus Aquilegia; species Aquilegia eximia. The sequence goes on from JALIGU010000003.1 coordinate 19,524,941, forward strand.
CTTATAGGAGAAAAGAAAGTGGAAATTAGAAATTTTCGTTTATTGTTATGTTTGCAACAAAATCGGCATGGCAGTTGTCGATGTTCCTTCTTTTGTTTGTAATAAAAGAATTTGTTAGGAAACAATCAATCATCTTTTATTTTAGATAAATGCAATTAATTAAAATATTATATGGCAAACTATTGAACTGGCTCATCATTTCCTTTTTATGAATCGATGTGGTTATGCATTGTAATCATTTTAACCAAATTCTACTCTCTTCTGTTTATTCTGAAAACGTACGAGACGTCTTTCAGTGCCACGGAAACAAGATTAATTGTCAATGATTATTAGGGAGGCTGCGAGCATTGTATAATATAATCATAACCATCGTTGACATGTGCATTTTTATTTTGCTTATCAACAAATTTTATCCTTCAGAATAAGTAAGAAAAACCTTGAATCATTGTTGACAAGTAAATTACCTCTACCTGGCATATCGGATAAATATATAAAAGGGCAACTGGGCTATTGACAAGTTTTAACATGAACTTTTGACTGAAGTTGTTTTGAATGTGGATCAAAATTTTCAAGAATATTTTTCTCCCAACCTACAACAGAGGTTTCTTCCCTAAAACCTTAGAAAACATGTCAAACCCTTGTTAGAATTTGATAATAAGCTCATTTGTAACCAGCTTATTTGAGATTAGTCCGTAGTAAACTCAACCTGCATATTCATTAGATACAACAACAATGGAAAATTTCAACTGAAAATTAGTTAGAAACGGGAACTCCATACAATATTTGGATTTCTAGCACCTGAGGCAGTTGAACTTCTCAAGAGACTCCAAATGGTAATGGACATCAATATGATGACTATAGGTTATATCGAACATGTATTTCAAAATTGTGATTTGTTATTCAGGAAGGGTTTGCTGCGCAGCTTGTAACATGTATGTCCACTACATTTACGAAATTCCTCAATTTATCAAAAAAACTTTCGCTTAAAAAAAATAAAAAATAATGATAAAAATTGTAGTATGATATTGAAGTTGATTTGGTTAGTATATAGCTTTTGCTAAAGGGTCATTCGGCAACTAAGCAGAAACCACACAAAAAAAAAAAAAAAGATTTGAGTTGTCAGCTAGACAGAAGGCCGTGATTGGATGTGTGCTGTCAGAACATGCCAAAGATTTTCTCCTTGCTATCCCGATGGAAGGGCTTGGACAACGCATGACGCCTGTATAATATCGTGCCATTCTTCGTTATGGATTGATGATCCCTCTATATTCAAATGGTGAGCTATGTCTAGTGTGCAAGAAGAGCAGACTTGATGCTTTCAGGGACCATGCGGCCCATTGTAAGCATTATCTCGGCTTCAAGAACACGCATGATCACGTTAGAGATATGTTGTATGATGTGTTCTGGCGGGCTGGAGTACAAGTTAAGAAGCAGGTTCCTGTTAACTTTCTTACTGATCCTAAGGAAGGAAGATCGACATTACGTCCTGCTGATATTCCTACAACTGGTCTGAAGGTAAACATGTGTGTGCTACAGGAGCGTCTCCGATGGTTAGGCTAGGTGCTGGGATTTTTGAGGTGGGGCTAGCAGTACAGCAGAAGCAAAAGTGGAGAAACATAACGAAGCTTGTAGGGCTAACCAACAAAGTTTCATCCCCTTTGCATTCAACACATTTGGATTGCTAGGCTCAGAAGTAGTTGACCTCCTCAGGAGAGTGTAGAAGGTAATGGATAGCAACGTGATGACTGCGGGTTCGAACGAATATGTATTTAGGAGAATCGGGTTTGCTATCCAGAAAGGACTTGCCACGCAATTTGTAGCGCGTTTGTCCTTTACTTTTGTGTAATTTTTTGAGCTTATCAATAAAATAGTCTTTATTTATTAAAAAAAAAAAAAAAATCTGAAAGTTCTACAAAGTGAAAGACAAATAGACAGAAGTAAAAAAGTCATTTTCCGAAAAATTTGGATAACGCCATTTTTTAACTTATTGAAATGTCACTTTTATTAATCTCTGTTAAACCCTTTTCCTTAATTTTGTGTTTTGGCATGCATAATTAACTAGGAAAAAAAAATTGTGTCTTTTATCAATACCTCTATTTCCATAAATCAAAAGTCTACGGTGGGTCACTCTTTTAATAACGACGACATGGAAGTAATTTCATTACTTGGAAATCACAGTGAATATAAATTCATTGTAAGTTAAATGTTATTATCAGTTCAGGAACGTGGAGGCGATGTGGATACTTAAATGGTGTAGAAAAGTGACATGTAGAGGTTACAAGTAATGGATTCCTATTAGGAATCGGTTTCCTTATTTGGCAACAAGTGTGGTGGAATTCTATTAGGATTCAATACGACTTTCTAATCTATTAGAAATCTAAGTTGTTGTTGATTTAGGAATTGGGTTACCAATTGGATTAACCAAAGAGGTTATAAATATTGGTGTTGTGTAACCATAAGAATTTGAGCAAAGAAGGAGCACATAAGAAAGTAGGGAGTGAAGGAGATTTGTAAGGAAACCTAAACTAAGGTTTCATTAGTTATTGTGTAGTTCACTTCTCAATTATCAATAAAGCTATTTCTCTTTGTCCCGTGGATGTAGGGTACAACTAGTGGTGTACGTTACAAGGCAAGATTAGTGGCTAAGGGATATGCACAAACGGAAGGTGTGGATTATAATGAAGTTTTCTCTCCGGTTGTTAAACACACTTCCATCCGAGTCCTGTTAGTTTTGGTGACGCAGTTTGATTTAGAGCTCGAGCAAGTAGATGTCAAAACTGCTTTCTTGCATGGAGATTTAGAGGAGGACATATATATGTAACAGTTCGACGGTTATAAAGTTGCTGGTAAAGAAGACTATGTGTGCAAACTGATGAAGTCCTTATACGGATTGAGGCAAATACCACGACAGTGTTATAAGAAGTTTGACATATTTATGTTGAAGCAGGGGTACTCTAGAAGTGAATATGATTTGTGTGTCTATTTCATAAAGCTTTGAGATAGGTCCGTTATATTTCTCTTACTCTATGTGGATGACATGCTTGTAGCTGCAAAGAGCAAGTCATGTATTGTTTCTTTGAAGAAACAATTGAGTAAAAGAGTTTGGGAAGAAAGTTTTAGGAGAGTTGTTCACTGAGGTGGTTTTCGGGGTCAAGTTTAGGCATTGCCTTAACTTGATCAATCTCTCCAAATGTTGAGGCCCTTCGGGGTAGTAGCCCTTATGGGCGTGTGGGTGCAAAGATAAGATGATGCTTGTGTGGTATAGAAGAAGTACGTATGGGTTCATTATGGTCGGCTCAGTTTTTTTACAATCTTCGCCGAGGTGGAGAATTGTAGAAAAGTGACATATGGAGGTTACAAGTAATGGATTCCTATTAGGAATCGGTTTCCTTATTTGACAACAAGTGTGGTGGAATTTTATTAGGATTCAATAAGACTTTCTAATCTATTAAAAATCTAAGTTGTTTTTGATTTAGGAATTGGGTTACCAATTGGATTAACCAAAGAGGTTATATATATTGGTCTTGTGTAACCATAAGAATAAGAGCAAAGAAGGAGCACATAAGAAAGTATGAGTGAGGGAGATTTGTGAGGAAACCTAAACTAAGGTTTCATTAGTTATTGTGTAGTTCACTTCTCAATTATCAATAAAGCTATCTCTCTTTGTCCCGTGGATGTAGGCATATTGCCGAACCACGTATATTATTGTGTTTTCGTATTTCTGCTTTAGTTTAGATATTTTGTGTTTGTTTCTTCATTAATCATATCAAGATCCTGTGTATTTATCTTAACAATTGGTATCAGAGCCGAAGGTTATTCCTTTGGGTTGAAGACGAGATTTCAGAACGGTTTTGTTGGGTTTTAGGAATCTGTCCAGATTCGATACTCTGTAGTAAAACAGCCATTACTTTGTGCTCGGATATTGAAACGTCGATCCGAATTTTGGGTTGGAAAGTAGACTATTTAGGCTTTCTAACAGTATATGGTACATTGTGTGGTTCGAAGTATTCTGTTCTATGTACTTCGTTGAAGTTGACGGTTCCGATTTTCTTAGTTCGTTGAAGTTGGGTTTTTTTTAGTGGTATTGATTATTGAAGAGAAGATGGATGATTCGAATTCTTCGAATTCTAGCAGTAAGTACACAAAGGTGCATGGATTTGATATTATCAAATTCAATGGGAAGAATAACTTCACATCGTGGCAAACAGATGTGAAGGATATTCTTGTTAGTATGAAGCAGATCAAAACCCTAAATAGGAAACCTGAAACGGCAAAGTTGCCAACAGGTTGGACGAATGATGATTGGGAAGAGTTTGATCAACAGGCCTGCAGTACGATTAGGTTATATTTGATGAGGGATATCACACACAATTTTGCCGGTGAAACCTCGGCAAAGGAGTTATGGGAGAAGTTAGAGAAGCTCTATCTTAGTAAGGACTTGACGTCAGAACTCTATCTAAAGAGGCATTTGTATTCGACAAGATTTACACCTGGTAAGTCTGTGATTGATCATATTAATGATTTTAATAAGATCTGTTCTTATTTAGCAAACATTGATGTGATACTACCTGATGGTGAGAAAGCTATAATTTTATTATGTTCATTACCATCTTCGTGGGAAACAACAGTTGATTATTTTATTGCAAACAAAAAGACCACAAAGCAGTTAGTCTACGATGATGTTGTTTCGATGTTACAATCCAAAGCCATTAGAAAAAAAGAAGCTGATGATGAAGTTCAGGCTGAGGGTATGTATGTTAGAGGTAGATCATCACATAGAGGTTCGTCGAGTTCTAAAAGTCGCTCTAAATCTCGGAAAAGAGATTTGAAGGATGTTGAGTGTTATTATTGTCATAACATGGGTCATTATAGTAAAGATTGTCCTAAGGTTAAGGCTAAAGAAGAGAAAAAGAAGAAATCTAATCCGAACACTGAAGATGCTAACATTGCTCAAAGTAGTGATGAGGTAGAAAAGTCTATTGGAGACAATGAGGATGAGGTGTTAACAGTTACATCAAATAGTTATTTAGCTGAAGGATGGTGTCTTGATTCAGCTGCTTCGTATCATATGTGTCCCGATAGGGAGTCTTTCATTAGGTGTTGGTAAAGTCTTTATGGGCAATTCGAATGCCGGCAAGACAGTTGGTGTTGGTACAGTACGGATCAAGGCACATGATGGAGCTGTAAGAACCTTGACAGAAGTCAGGCATGTTCCTGATTTGAGAAAGGGTTTGATTTCGTTAGGTGTACTTGAAGATAGTGGGTTCAAGTTTACCAGTGAGAATGGTCTCTTGAAGGTTTACTATGATGACAGGTTATATTTGATGGGCGAAAGACATGGAAACTTATATTTTCTTATTGGAGATATAGTTTCAGGTGGAGCTATGGCTATGATTTCTCAAGCGGTTGATGAGAAACAATTAACTTCTACTCAGTTATGGCATATGCGGCTAAGGCATATGAGTGAAAAAGATTTGTCTATATTGAGTAAAAAGGGTTTGCTTGGTGGCCAGAAAACTTGCAAGCTCGATTTTTGTGAGCATTGTGTATTTGGCAAGCAGTGCAGAGTTCGTTTTGGTACCGTTGTTCACCGCACTACGAGTACGTTAGATTATATACATTCAGATGTATGGGGTCCTTCTAGAACAGTTTCTAAGGGAGGAGCAAGGTGGTTTGTGACCTTTATCGATGATCTCTCGCGGAGAGTTTGGTTGTACACCATGAAGCATAAAAACGAAGTCACCGATTTGTTTAAGAAGTGGAAAGTTATGGTTGAAAAACAGACTGGCCATGTTGTGAAAAGGATACGTTCTGACAATGGTGGAGAATACACTGAAGACCCATTGAAAGTTTATTGTGCAGAACAAGCTATCGTTAGACACTTCACAGTGAAAGGTACACCACAACAGAATGGGGTAGCTGAACGTAAGCACGGTGCATGTTATCCAATGCAGGTTTGGGTAAGGTATGGTGGGCTGAAGCAGTAAATACGGCGTGCTATCTCGTGAATCGATCACCATCTACAGTCATTGATTGTAAGACACCTATGGAAGTTTGGTCTGGTACACCTCCTGATTATTCAGATTTGAAGGTGTTTGGTTGTCCTGCTTATTTTCATATCAGAGAAGATAAGTTAGGAGTTAGGGCCAAGAAAGTTATTTTCTTGGGATATCCACAAGGTATTAAGGGTTATCGTTTATGGTGCCCAGAGTTGAATAAATTCCAAATCAGTCGTGATGTGACCTTTAATGAGAAAGCAATGCTTGATTCAAAAAAGTTCACAGGTTGGGACTCTCAACATGAGGGTGATGATAATGACAATGATGGTGACGATACCATGCAGGTGGAGCATAATGTTCCATATTCATCTACAATAGATAAAGAGGTGATTGTTGTACAGGTACCTACAAGTTCAAAGGTTACACAGGTAACTACAGACACATATCCAGACACAGAGAGTGTAGATGATGAGATTGAAGAGGAGGTTCCTCTTGAAGATACTTTACAGCAGCAACAATTAGAGCAACATCATGAGTGGCCATCTTTAGCATCTCAACGTGAACCACGTTTGAGAAAAGCACCAGTTCGACTTGGTTTTCAGGATAGTGCATCTTTTACATTATCAGTATTTTGTGATGATAAGCCTTCTACCTATAAGGGGGCAATGAGGAGTTCTCATTCTCATGAATGGAAGTCAACAATGGATGAAGAGATGAAATCTCTTCACAAGAACAATACTTGGGAACTTGTAAAGTTGCCTAAGGGTCAGAAGTCGATTGGTTGCAAGTGGGTTTTCACAGTGAAAGATGGTATTCTAGACTCCAAGGGTACAACTAGTGGTGTACGTTACAAGGCAAGATTAGTGGCTAAGGGATATGCACAAACGGAAGGTGTGGATTATAATGAAGTTTTCTCTCCGGTTGTTAAACACACTTCCATCCGAGTCCTGTTAGCTTTGGTGACGCAGTTTGATTTAGAGCTCGAGCAAGTAGATGTCAAAACTGCTTTCTTGCATGGAGATTTAGAGGAGGACATATATATGTTACAGTTCGACGGTTATAAAGTTGCTGGTAAAGAAGACTATGTGTGCAAACTGATGAAGTCCTTATACGGATTGAGGCAAATACCACGACAGTGTTATAAGAAGTTTGACATATTTATGTTGAAGCAGGGGTACTCTAGAAGTGAATATGATTTGTGTGTCTATTTCATAAAGCTTTGAGATAGGTCCGTTATATTTCTCTTACTCTATGTGGATGACATGCTTGTAGCTGCAAAGAGCAAGTCATGTATTGTTTCTTTGAAGAAACAATTGAGTAAAGAGTTTGGGAAGAAAGTTTTAGGAGAGTTGTTCACTGAGGTGGTTTTCGGGGTCAAGTTTAGGCGTTGCCTTAACTTGATCAATCTCTCCAAATGTTGAGGCCCTTCGGGGTAGTAGCCCTTATGGGCGTGTGGGTGCAAAGATAAGATGATGCTTGTGTGGTATAGAAGAAGTACGTATGGGTTCATTATGGTAGGCTCAGTTTTTTTACAATCTTCGCCGAGGTGGAGAATTGTAGAAAAGTGACATGTGGAGGTTACAAGTAATGGATTCCTATTAGGAATCGGTTTCCTTATTTGGCAACAAGTGTGGTGGAATTCTATTAGGATTCAATAAGACTTTCTAATCTATTAGAAATCTAAGTTGTTGTTGATTTAGGAATTGGTTACCAATTGGATTAACCAAAGAGGTTATAAATATTGGTCTTGAGTAACCATAAGAATAAGAGCAAAAAGGAGCACATAAGAAAGTATGAGTGAGGGAGATTTGTGAGGAAACCTAAACTAAGGTTTCATTAATTATTGTGTAGTTTACTTCTCAACTATCAATAAAGCTCTCTCTCTTTGTCCCGTGGATGTAGGCATATTGCCGAACCACGTATATTATTGTGTTTCTGTATTTCTGCTTTAGTTTAGATATTTTGTGTTTGTTTCTTCATTAATCATATCAAGATCCTGTGTATTTATCTTAACAACTGGTAATAACCCTCGATCATATATGATTGGACTTGTCTAGGACAATAATTGTATATTTATATTCGCTTTCGGGCTTTCCTGGTAATATATTTAAAACAATAATAATAAATAAAAAAACCTCAATATTTTTTTCAAATATACTCATCAGAATGCCTACCTCAGATGTATTCATTTGGGTGCTTTCAACATTATCCCTGAAACCTCTTGTAATCAAAAAGTCAATACATTAACATATAAAACAATTTGGAGAGTATTTTTAAAAAAAATAATTATGGAAAGTATAAAAAAATGGAAATTAAAAAAAAATATATTTTTATCATATTTAATTTAAAGAAAAAAAAATCTAGGTAATTAAATTATGATGTCAGGAAAAAGATTTCAAAATGGCTCTGAAAATGCTACAAATCTTGCTCTTGATGTTTTTTTTAATTTTCACCTACCCAAATGCAATCTTATTTGTTTTCAAGACTTCCATAAATCACAAAGTTTTCTTATAAGCGATATAAAAAAAGATTTCAAATAACTTCAAATACTGATATAAATTTAGTTCTTTGCTCATCTTCAATACTTCTCACATCTTTATCCACATTTTGTTGAAATCACAATCACTACTTTTTCTTTACATTTTTTAGAAATGTCATCCGGTAGGAAAACAACAAGAAGAAAGAAGATCGCTATCAAAAAGATTGAGATACCTAAATACCATCAAGTCACATTTTCTAAAAGTATAAATCGAATTTTTAAGAAGCCTACCGAGTTGGCCTTCCTTTATGGAGCTTATCCATTTGTTCTTATCCTTTCTCCAGGTGGTAAGCCACATGTGTTTGTACACCCGGGTATTGATGTGATAGTTAATCAGTTCCTCAACAATGGTGGACTAGTAGAGAAACAAGATGATGCAGTTGCTTACAATGATTATAAATGTGCAGGTATAGATGGGTTTGCTCGGCGTTACAACGAATTAAATGATCAGATAGAAGTGTTTGAAAAAACGATGTTGTGAAAAAAAGAATGATAACACAAAAAGCCCGCAATACTCTTTGATTTCGTGTATAATAGAAGAGTTGAATTGTTCAAAGATTGAGAATTTGAAACAATCTTTGAACAAGCTAAACAGAATGCCAAAAACCAGATTCTCGTGTTCCCTAGACCTTCGCCATCAATCACTATGCCTAACAATCAGCCTGCAAGGTATTCTAACTCCTTAGCACCTGAGGCAATGTTTCTAAATAAGAGTACCGAATCGACTGAGTTTGTCATGGAACCTCCATCATCATTCATTGTTCCTAACAGAAATGTATCGGTTCATAAGGTGACCAATTTTGACGAGTTATTAGGTCCTCATTACCAAACATGTCTTCCAACCATAATGGGTTGGTTAATCTATAAATTCCCAATTCTGGGGTAATCAACCATGAAGCTGCGTTGAACGAGGCAATTGGGCCATCCCCACCTTTTGAGCCACCCAAGATAAAAGGCTTTAGTATGTTGAACCAATTTCCTGGATTTAAAAAAGATGATGTCGAGAGGCTCTACAAGGATTCCTTTTCACACATGAATCAGAGTTAGTCGTTTTTACTGAATATCAAAGATGAGGTAATACTTCCAATTTATATATTTGGGGTGCGTTAAATTTGATTCTCTAGTATTCGACTATTTGACGATAAATGTTGATTCTATTTAAGGGTTTTTTTCTTTTTTCTTTTCTTTTTTATTTTCTTATAAAATTCATTGAAAGTTTTGGACTCTAAATTATTTAAAGACATTCCAAATAGGTTAGAAAGACGCTAAAATAAGGATATAACAACTTCATAATGCAGTTGATGTAAGATATTTGTGTACTTCACAATCAAAAGATAGATTTGTATTGAATTTTCCTTCTTGTGCCTGTATAAATTGAATATCAAAGTAGACAAGTAACAAGCAAGGGTCGTACCCACCTCAGAGGGAAAGATCTTAGCTCAAACACAATAGAAAACAATGGTTAAGGAACACCAAGGGAATCAATAATAAGATTGATGATTGATTCTACTTCCTACAGACAATAATAAATAGTAAACCCTAACTTAAGAATATGGTAGAGATGAAAAGAAGATATATCATGACAAAGGGGAAGAGTTGGTTTCCACTAACTAAATCATGCAAACATAACATGTTGTTCCTTCATGTTCAATCTATAATAATTAATTAGTCACCTCTCGGTTATTCCAACTAATCATTAATACCTATAATAATCAAGTAGTCACCTCTCAGCTATTCCACTCAACTAAAACGGGATTCTCTTATGCATGCTATTGAATATGTCTTATTAATTAAACCGTCACCTTTCAGCTATTCAATCTAATTAATTCAACATATTAATTCATAAATAAACCGTCACCTCTCGGATATCAATTTAAATACAAAAGGGTTCCAATAAAAGATATATATTGCAAACATGTTGAAACCGGCACTAAGTTGTTTGACATCAATTTTGTGACATTGGATGTCCATGGTTATCTCGCCTTGAGTTCATTGTTAGGAAAACCTCGTTGTGCGCACGTCATCCTAGGTTCTTGTCCTTGTGTCTTGTGTATCCATAGTGTGTTTTTGGTTTAGGACGTACGTACCTAGTTAGGACGTACGTACGTCCAGTAGGTCAGCAAACTTTCATCGTGTTGAACGTACGTACCGAGTTAGGGCGTACGTACGTCAGGTTAGGCAGCAGGATTGTTTTTTTTCAGGACGTACGTACCTTGTTAGGACGTTCGTACGTCCAAGCAGGCAGCAAGCGTTTATCGTGTGAAGACGTACGAACGTTATTTCGACGTACGTACGTCCAATATGGATTTCGTCAATTTCGGCCCATTTTCTGTGTATTCCAACCCTAAGTATAAATAGGGTTTCTCTTCCAAAGAACAAGTTAGTTCTTTGGCCGTCCAATTGAAGTCTTATTCTTGGAGTTTGTTTAGGTTTTGTTTTAGGTTGTTTTGGTGATTGAACTCATCTTCTTCTTCCCTATTCATCTTCTTCTTCCTTCTTCCCATTCATCTTCTTCTTTATTATTGTTTATATTGATTTAGCTTCGAGTCTTCTTGTGTGTTCATCAAGAAGTCGAGTATCCTTGTGTGTTCATCAAGGAACTCTGGTGTAAGCTTGTTTCATAGTTCGGCTTCGAGTCTTCTTGTGTGTTCATCAAGAAGTCGAGTGTCTTGTGCGTACATCAAGGTGCTCTGGTGAAGTCAAGGTGTTAGAGATAACTGGTAGTGTCAACTCGCAGTGATTGCAGGTAGTTGATAGGTTTGTAAATCTCTTTTCATCTAGTGGATTTATTTGTTGTCGTGAGGACAACCGTGGACGTTTCCCATATTGGGTTTTACCACGTTAAAAATATCGTGTGTTCTTTACTTGTTTACTGCTTTATTATTGTTTGCCTTATTATTGTTATATTGCACATAGATTGGGTTCTCAATTGGTATCAGTCGCAGGGCGCTTGTTAAGGAGCGTAAAGGCTCACGCGTAGATCCTTAGTGCAATTTTAATAGATTCTGATAATTTGGAACACTAATTTGTCCTCCTAAATTTGATGGAACTAATTTTCCCTATTGGAAAGTTCGTATGGCTGCGTATTTGCAGGCTATGAGTGAGGATGTGTGGATCGCTGTGGAAGATGGTTGGTCACCACCGAGAGTTACTACAGGTAGTACAGATGAGGTTGTTACAAGTGTAAAGCCACGAAACACATGGAGTGTGGAAGACAAAGTTGCTTCTACTAACAACCAAAGAGGGCTTAATGCTATATTTATGGCTTTGGATGCTAGTGAATTTCGGAGAGTTCATGGTTGTATAACATCCAAAGAGGCTTGGGATAGGTTGGTAAGAACTCATGAGGGTGACATTGCTGTCAAAGAGAGTAAGCTTGAACTTCTTATTACTCAATTTGAAACTATGAAAATGGATAATAATGAATCTTTTGATGAATTCTTTATTCGTTTGCAGGATATTATCAACACTAGTGCATCTTTAGGTTTAGTGTACACCGATACTCAAATAGTACGTAAAGTTCTTCGGTCTTTGCCATCTAGATTCCATTCTAGGAAAGATGCCATTCAAGAAAGCAATGACTTAAAGACCATGTCCATAGAGACCTTAGCAGGAAAATTGAGAACTTATGAACTTGAGGTTCAACTTGAACAACCTCAAAATAAATCCTTTGCTTTTAAAGCTGGAACTTTTGAGGATGTACAAGATGAAAAAATTAATCATGATAAGTCTCTTGACACTAAGCAACATCTAAGTATCATTTATCGTTATCTTAAACATATTTTTAAGACTATGAAATATAATGGTTTGACTAACCATGGTTTTGACAAGTGTAAGCTTCCCAAGAAATTTGGTGCACAAGGGATAGAACAACAAAAAATCAAGTTATCTACCACTTGGGAGGAAGATGAAAGCGATGATGATGATGATGATGATGTAGCGGAAGACCATGCTACACATTGTGTTGCCTATGGAGCATCTTTGAATGAGAATGTGGATTGTCAGGTAACCGATATTGTCGATCATGAATTCGATGATTCTATTTTGGTAAGTCCTGGTGAGTTAAGGGAATTACATATGTCATCTGTTAAACAATGTCAATCCTTGCGTAAGACTAATCAGATTTTAAATGATATGGTTGAGTCTCTTGTAAAAGAGAAATCTGTACTTGCAGGTGATATGGATGCCTTATCTGAGGAATTTTCCCAAGAAAAGCTAGATTTCCAATCTAGAATTATTTCTTTGGAAATATCCAATCGTGAGATAGAAGATAAGTATCGTTCCTTGTTGCTTGAGCATGAAGCTGTGAAAAAGGATTTATTCGCTTCTACTGAGCGATTGCGAGGGTTTGAGAAAGCTTCAGTTGATCTAGACACCCTTATTAAAAGTGGAAAGTTTTCTTCAGATAAGACTGGTTTAGGATATGACTATGTTGGAGCTTCCTCCAGTTGTGTCTCTCCTACTACTTCTTTTGTGAGGCCATCATTGCCTCCTTTGTTACCAAATCCTCATATTCCTACTCCGCCTCCACCTATCAAGGTTTTTGAATCTAAGCTAAATGTGATGACCAAGAACAAGACAAGTCCTAAACATAGACATTTTAAGTGTTTTACTTGTGGTCGGTTAGTTCATACTTCAGCTTTCTGTTGGGATAAAAATTCCATGGTTCCATATTCTTCTTCTTATGGTAATAATTATTGGAACTCACATTGTTCTTTTCCTGTACAGGCTCATCATTCCTCTTGGCCTCCTTTTATGCGAAGAAGTGGCCCTAAAAAACCACAACACTTCAACAATAGAAAGAGGGTTGTGCAAAAGGTCATCAAACCACCACACATATGGGATAGAAGCATCGATGCTGCCAAATGTAGTCTAGAGAATGAGAGGTTAAGGATTGGAAAGTCTACTATCAGGGATAATGTTCAAAAATCCTCCATATCCGGGTCCAACTTGCAGAATATCTCTCAAGTATGGGTACGAAAAGATGACTTGAACGTTCTTTTTTGACTTCTTAGAGTCAGATTGAATATCATCTTCGTATTTTTATTTTTTTTTTGTTTGTTTTCTAGCCCTGTGTTATTTTAATTGCATATTTTTCTAACCATATAGGCTATTTGTTTGGTGTGTTTTGTCTTTTTGTTTATGCATGCTTTGTTTGTTTGGGTTGAATATCATAAAAAAAAAAAAATAAATAAAAAATAGTTTACTTTGTTATGGGTGTTTGGGATACACATACTTTGTATATGCATGTGGTTAGATTGGTCTATTACTTTCAATCATTCTTGTATGCTTCATATTCATGGATATAACTATTTTATTACACTTAGCATACGCTTGTGCTTTCATGTTTAGATTTTAGACCAACATTTATCTAGTTGTGTCTCATGCATATATCCTTGCTTGTTTACACTATGCACAACTAGGTGACACTTTGAGAGTTTGTTTGCATATCTTTTTCCATCCTTTGAACTTGATGAACTTCTAGGATAATCATTAGTTGGAAATATATGTATGCATGCCTTCTTATGTTATCTTGATTATTAGTATGAAGGCGGTGTGGTAGTGGTCAACAATTCACAACATCCCCAGCCGTTTGAGCTTCTTGAGAAAGAAATCATTTGGTATACATACCCGTTGGGGCCGTGAGGGTCATGCAATGACGGATGCACTCAAGAGATGTTAGTTCTTGTGTTGCACGTTATGATGATGTTGCACTACTTTGAAAAAGGGAAGTAATTTGAAAAGATGTAGGCTACACCCTACCACATGTTGCAAAAGATGAAGGTAAAAATCCCTTTCACATGTTAATTTATGCACAGTAAAAAAAAAAAAAAAAAGGTTATAAGTGCATTTCCCCGTGTCTGTTTAGGCGTTTGTGAAGTGAAATCCTTCTACTGGTGAATACTAGTTGTTTTGAGTGTTCTTATGGTTTGTGAGTGAGGTGTGGAAATGACTCTCTTTGTGTTTTCTTTATCTTTCCCACACACCAAGGATGTTTGTATGATGCATTTCTAGTAAATGTTTGGTTTCATATCTTAATCTTTGATTGGTGCGTACTTTGTTTAATGAAACCAAGTTTATTCATCTTTACTAAGTATCTTGTTTTAATTGAGCTTGCATATACTCTCTTCTACCCTTGTATGCATGGTTCTTTGTGTGTTTCAAATATCCTTATTTGGTTTGTTTGTTCTAGGGGCATCTTTCTCATATGCATTGCATTTAGGTGGAGCTTTTGTTTAGGGGGAGAATTCTTTGTATTGACATCGTGATAACAAGTGTTTATTTTATGGCTTCCGTTGCATATCCTTTTTGTTGTTAACATGATTGTTCTCTTTCTTTTCTTCTTTAATCTTCTTTGTTATGGTTTGGTATTTTTCTTTTCTCTTTCTTTTGTTACCTTGCTTCATTTGTGACAAAAAGGGGGAGATTTATGACTCTAATACTAACATTCATCTCTTCCTTTGTTAGTGTATTCTTGGGTCATGTTTCAGGTATGCTACAAGTATGGGGGAGTGAACGTGTTGATGTTTAGAGGTTGTACAGTTATGGGGGAGTTCAAGTAACTAAAGTTGGAGCTCATGAAGTATGGGGGAGTTGTTCTAAATTTTTAGTCGCTTCCGTTCGATCTCTGATGATGGAAGGTTCTTGCTCAAGCTGGATGTCAAGAATTGGTGACTTGGTATGTGTTCTACCTTGAGTGTTTTTGTAGGCATATTTTATAAATGTCATGGTTTGGGTTTGTAAGCACGTTTTATAAGTGCTATTAGAGTCATAGGTTTTTGTCACAAAATCAATGTTAAAGGGGGAGATTGAAACCGGCACTAAGTTGTTTAACATCAATTTTGTGACATTGGATGTCCATGGTTATCTCGCCTTGAGTTCATTGTTAGGAAAACCTCGTTGTGCGCACGTCATCCTAGGTTCTTGTCCTTGTGTCTTGTGTATCCATAGTGTGTTTTTGGTTTAGGACGTACGTACCTAGTTAGGACGTACGTACGTCCAGTAGGTCAGCAAACTTTCATCGTGTTGAACGTACGTACCGAGTTAGGGCGTACGTACGTCAGGTTAGGCAGCAGGATTGTTTTTGTTCAGGACGTACGTACCTTGTTAGGACGTTCGTACGTCCAAGCAGGCAGCAAGCGTTTATCGTGTGAAGACGTACGAACGTTATTTCGACGTACGTACGTCCAATATGGATTTCGTCAATTTCGGCCCATTTTCTGTGTATTCGAACCCTAAGTATAAATAGGGTTTCTCTTCCAAAGAACAAGTTAGTTCTTTGGCCGTCCAATTGAAGTCTTATTCTTGGAGTTTGTTTAGGTTTTGTTTTAGGTTGTTTTGGTGATTGAACTCATCTTCTTCTTCCCTATTCATCTTCTTCTTCCTTCTTCCCATTCATCTTCTTCTTTATCATTGTTTATATTGATTTAGCTTCGAGTCTTCTTGTGTGTTCATCAAGAAGTCGAGTATCCTTGTGTGTTCATCAATGAACTCTGGTGTAAGCTTATTTCATAGTTCGGCTTCGAGTCTTCTTGTGTGTTCATCAAGAAGTCGAGTGTCTTGTGCGTACATCAAGGTGCTCTGGTGAAGTCAAGGTGTTAGAGATAACCGGTAGTGTCAACTCGCAGTGATTGCAGGTAGTTGATAGGTTTGTAAATCTCTTTTCATCTAGTGGATTTATTTGTTGTCGTGAGGACAACCGTGGACGTTTCCCATATTGGGTTTTACCACGTTAAAAATATCGTGTGTTCTTTACTTGTTTACTGCTTTATTATTGTTTGCCTTATTATTGTTATATTGCACATAGATTGGGTTCTCACATGTAATAATCACCTCTCAGCTATTTCACTACACATCTACAATAAATATAAATACTACCATTAAAGCTAGGTCTTCCTAAACCCTAACAATAATATTTTAACATCATGGATAACAATAACATGCAAATACTCATACTTACCTGATATCGCGAATTAGAAGTAAATAAGCATTAAGAACTTTGAATCACAATGAACAATAAGAACAAACATGGTGCTTTTGCATCATCTAGAGAGCTTCCACCATCCCCCTAAGGAGATTTAGCTACTCATCCTTGATGATGACACCATGGAATATATAAATAAATCATAAGACATCATAATGGAAAAGATAATTTAATTGATATTGAATATTGAGTTTGATACAAAAGAAGAAGAAGATGATCTATAGATAAAACTAAAGATAAAACTAAAAGATGAAACTAAAGATACCTAAACCCTAGTTACTACTTCTCTTATATAGAAAATACAAAGTAGAATATTTGCATGCAAAGACTTCCAAACTAGGTCAAATTCGTGGCTGCTGCTGTTGGTTTTTCTAGAGGTATTAGGTTTTTAGCAAAACCTAATTATCTTGGGCTTAAGTTGTAGTTGGGACCAAGACCTTCAGTTTGATAGCTCATGGGCCCAAATTAAACTTCTGGATCTTCTTGTGGAGCCTTTTTAAGTTTGGACTTAAATAAGGCCTAAAATAGAAATTCTGACTTGTGGGCTCCAATGGGACCCGGTTTGGGCTGAGATTTGGACCGCCCCACTTTGACATAAAGTCAAGTCAACTGGTCTGACGGTGGGGTTCCCTCAGCAAATCTTGTGGGTGCAAATATCGATTCTCCTTCCCATGTGCAAATAATACCTTTTTGTTTGCTTTTCTTGACTTTTCATGGGTTTTTACATAATATTCGTATTTCAGCTCATAAAACCTACACAATAGACAAGAAAGCACTAATCAATAGATATAACACAATAATATAAGCTAAGTGTTATACAAACAAGGTGTTATTCGGGGGATAAATATACACTTTTGAGGACTGATTAGCAGTACTAATAAATGTCAATTTTATCTGTTGTGATTTTTTGGTGTTTGATTTGTTAGACAAATAATACACTACCACAGGTTGGTCTCAACATCACTAGGATTTATTTATTGGTAGTTTTACGTATCATATTTAGGTGTACAAGAAGTTTTATACGTGATATGAGTTATTGTATATGAAAGGTGAAAAATAGATATATTAATTACATTATAAGAAACTAAAAGTGATCAAACAAATTATACAAAAACATATTAGTGTTGAATGTTTTAAAATTTCTAGTTTTAATTTACATTTTTTTCCATGCAGAATAAAGAACATGAAGCAAAAGTCACATCGAATGCTTCTAGGAAATAAGAAAGTTTAAATTAGTAATTTTCGTTAATAGTTATGTTTGCAACAAAATTGGCATGACAGTTGTCGATGTTGCTTCTTTTGTTTGTAATAAAAGAATTTGTTAGGAAACAATCAATTATCTTTCATTTTGGATAAATGTAAATAATTGAAGTATTATATGTCAAACTATTGAACTGGCTCATCATTTTCTTTTTTAGGAATGGATGTGGTTATTCATTGTAATCTTTTTAACCAAATTCTACTCTCTTCTGTTTATACTAGAAACGTAGGAGACTTTTTTCAGTGCTACGGATACAAGATTGTCAATGATTATCAGGGAGGCTGCTGATAGATAGATATTGCTATCTCTCTAATAAAAAGTTGAATTTATATGTTTATTTTCCTTCTTTTGCCTGTAAATATTGATTATCAATGTATAACAAGTAACAAGCAAGGGTCGTACCCACCTTGAAGGTGGAATTCTTAGCTCAATAAATAAGAACACGACATGAACCAATAAATAAGATGTGATTTATTCTACTTCCTACAGGCAATTAAATAATTAAACTAATCTTTAATCTAATAATAGAAGAGGGTAAGAGTTGGAAAGAAGATCTTATAATGAATAGGGGGACGAGTTAGTATCCACAAACAAACAATGCAAACATACATATCATTCATTTATGTTCAATCTATAGCAATTAATTAGTCACCTTTCTGCTATTTCAATTAATCACTAATGCTTTTAATAATCAAGTAGTCACCTCTCAGCTATTCCACTCAATTAAAACGGGATTCTTTATATGTGCTATTGAATATATCTTATTAATAAAACTATCATCTCTCAGCTATTCAATTCAATCAATTCAACATATTGATTTATTTGTATTCAAGTTGTCGCCTCTCAGCTATTCAACTCTATTACAAATGGGGTCCAATTAAAGAGATTAATTCTTAATATATAATAGTCACCTCTCAGCTATTCCATCACATATCTCTAATTAATCTAATACAGCCATTAAAGCTAGGTCTCCCTATACACTAACAATAGTATTTAACAACATGGATAACAATAACACATAAATAATCATGCTTACTTCATGTCGCAAAATAGAAATAAACAAGCATTAAGAACTTTGAATCACAATGAACATAAAGAATAAACATGGTAATTTTGCATTATCTAGAGTGCTTCAACCATTCCCCCTAAAGAAAACTTAGCTACTCATCCTTGATAATGACACCATGGAATAAGTAAATAAAGAACACAACATCATAATGGAAAAGAGAATTGATTATTATTGAGAATAAGAAGAAGAGTCAAGAATACAATTTCAAGACTTGAGTTCAAGAGAGAAGAGAACTTGAACTTTAATTCAAATATCAAGAACATAATTTAAGAAATAATCACTTAAAACAAAAGAACAAAACTTTTTCCATCAATATCGCGTTTTCTCAAGTAACACTTTCTTAGAAAGTCGATTCTTTGCACAAAAATCGGCTATTCTAGCATTAACTTTCACTCTCTCTCATCTCTAGTTGCAATGTTATGATAAAAATTCTCAACCCTAATCGACTTACAAGGAGACTCAAAAGGCAAAGAGGCTATTACAACATCTAGAAGGTGCAAATCTAGAGAAAAGATACTCAATGTGCTTATCATGAATCCACCATAATTATATTCTAATTAATATGCATGTTCTTAGCTACTCACCGCTCAGCTATTGTAGCTCCCCGGCTCACCTCTCAGCTATTGCCGAGATAGATAAACACTCACCTCTCAGCTATTACGTCTAACTATATTACTTGAGATGCATGAATGGAGTGGATGAAGCCCAAAGTGACATTCCACTAAGTAATCAATAATATTGTTCCACCCATGCAAGCGTACATATATCATCTTCTAAGCAATCCAACTTTATATTGAAACTCTATTATCTACTCACCTCTCGGATATTGTAGGTATTAAGCATGTAGGCATGATAGACATACAAAAACAAAAGAGATAAACTAAACATATTACTTCTCTCTCGATACGGCAACATGCAAGTATTGTTGTTACTTTTTGTATGAAAACGATTCAATGAAAAACAAGCATAAAACTATATTAAAAAATTATGGTTTCATCAATGGAGGCTACTTATCCCCTAAAGGGTTTAGCCTTCCATTGATGAAGAACAAGTCATCATCAATAAGAATAACATACCTTTATTGCTCTTAAACCTTAAAAACCTAATACAACTTGCCTAAGAATAAAGAAGAGTTATTGCTTCAAGATAGAAGATATTAGATTCTATTTTCTATATGTAAAACCATAGTTTTTAAAGTATATATTGTTCGGCCATATTGGCATGTCTAAATACATCAAGTCGGCAATAGGATAGAAGTAGGTCGCTATAGGGCCCATTACGGTCAAGTCGGCGCAGAACCGAACATGATTGGAACTGCTCAACTCGCGGGGTGGCGAGTAGGAGTCGCGGGGTGGCGAGTTGACTGTTGACTTTCAATCTTCGGTCTTCGGTCGTCTACTCCGTGTCTTCTCTGGATCGTAGTACCACTGCCCTATTAGGCTTTGGTTCGGTAGAAATACTCCTCTGAGGTTGGTACAATTGTGCAGGCTTCCTTTTTGGCTTCAAAGTCTTCCTTCTTTTGGACTTGGACTTCTTCTTTCGTGTAGAAGTCCTTGAGGAGGTGGACTTGGAGCTTCTATTAAGTTTGATTCATAATCCATCAACTTAAGCCCAATACTTGATACTTTAGGCTTTCTTTCAAGTTACTGAGAGTTAAGGCCCGTGAAATATAATAAACCTGAAAATAAGACTAAAAGCGACATTAATGCACATAAGAGTAAACAAAGTGTTATTCGAAAGGTATTAAGGAATAAAACTTTTGTGCTCTTATTATGAAGCAAGTCAGCAATTATTCTAGAAGTAATCAATAACCTTTTAGTTTATTTTATAAATTTGCTATATATATAATATTATTAAAAAATATAAACTACCTATTACAGGGAATAAAAAAAAGGACCTCAGCATCTGAAAATCACAATCGGCCTAGTTAAGAAACCTGTTTTAAAAATGGCCCCATCGTTAATTACGGCTTCTCTGGATAACTTTACCCTTGTATTTTGTTTTTATATCGTATGAAACTATTTTCCCTATTTCATCTTGCTCACATGTACATCCTTTATTCTCTCTCTTCAGTCCTCCCACCACTAACTGTACTACAGATTTTACAATATCTCGCTTATGATCCCTTTCAATGTATTACTGACTCTCCATCCTTTCAATTAATAACTTAGATTTCTCCTCTTGTTTATAGTTTCTTCTTGGAGTTTTATGGCTCATTCTTGTGAACAATAGAACTACCATACTTAATCTCCATTGAAACAACCCAATCTTTCTTTAATGAGTTTTATAACCCAATCAATCAATCAATCATAGATTACTCATCAAATCCATTATCATCAACAGCTACTACTACTACTATTTTTTTCTTAACTTCTGTGATTTAAGCAATTGATTTGGAAGTCTAACTAGTTTGATTGGTTCCTTCACAATTCAATCTAATTGATTTCATCATTTGAAAGCTCAGTTTCATTCATTCCATCTCCATCTTCATGTAGCAAAGGAATTAGTGGTGTTGTCGCTAACAAGACCGTCTTTATTTTGCTCAGCTAACATTGGAATAGCTAGAGCTTGTTAATATAATATCAGAACCAACACGAAGAAACATTTGTTCATCTTGTCCTTGTTCATCATCATCATTAACATCATCTTCTGTGTTCAATTTTGATGTTTTGTATTGATGGGTATTATTTTTTATTATTATTAATTTATTTTATTTTTGATAATTTGATATTTTGTGATGATTTGTATCTTTATTTATGAAATAGAAAATGGGGAAAGAGTTAGAATTTGGTTTCAGTAATTTGCAAAATTTCAAAGTGGAAAGGATAAAATATGCCATGAACTATTTGCGTTTATTACCAACATATTATGGCACACAATGGAAAGATTTCACTGCTAACCTTGCCTACACATCTAGTTTCTAGTGTTTTGATGATTAAAATATTCCATCAGCTCTTTACTTACCTTGCCAATAATAACCACAATGCAAAAAGCTCATTGCATACCTTGTACTCAAAGTATTGAATGCATAAACCTATTTGCAAAAAATATAAAACTTAATGCAAGCACATCTTGGCACAACATTCACAACCCAAAGATGTTAAGAGTTCTTAGCATGAACATTTTAAGATTGACATCGTTATGCTAAGAGTTTTAAGCATAACATGCAAAGAGCTCTTGACATTTCATAATTTGATTAAAATGCAAAGAATCCAATGCATATTTGCACAGAGATCATTGTGTTGAATGCAAATATCTCTTTAGCAAAACATAACAGTTTGGGTGAAATCATTTTATTATTATTTTAAATTATGTTTTTAGCATAAGCCAATGGCACCACTGACTAATTGAAGTGGCGCATTCTATAACTATAACTTTATAGAGACACAAAGCAAAGCTCACTATAAATAACAATGTAGTAAAGTAAAACTACAAATGGCATGTTACATTGTCGGGATTTTTAGACTTAACCCCCTTTTGTGTCTCAGATTGGATTAACCCCCCCCCCCCCCCCCCCATTTGTCCAAAATTGGACATAACCACCCACCGTCTCACCTCTGTTTTATCTGCCGTCTAATATTTGACTTTCTAACATAAATACCCTTCATATAAACTACTTGAATTAAACCCATAAATAACACCCATTACTCCACTAGCAGAATTCAAATCTACTGAACATAGTTCTAAGCCAAGTTAAATTGAAGAGACCATTTAAATGACAAAGCATAACTTGAGGGACATAATGTGATGAACACTATTTAAGGGTCGTTCGGCAAACAGAGGAAAGTAGGGAATGAATTTCATCGCAAGTATCTCTCTTAGAAAGTAAGAAGTTAGAAGTAATAAGCAACTGCCCAAAACTTATGGAATAATTCCTTTTCTAACTTTTCTGGAATTCCTTTTAATTTTATTGCCGAACTAACTTACCTCTTTCCTACTTTCAAAAAAATAGAAAATGCATTTCTGGGCTATTCCCGAACGGGCCTTTATTGCCATCATTAGATTTCTATATTAGAAACTTGTCTTACAGATCCTTCCAAGTTCCAATAATCTTGCTTACTAATTGCATTTTCAAACACATCTTTGAAAACCATCCAATTATCATGAACCTTCACTCCAATCTAGCTCACCAAATTCTTATGTGGTTTCATTATCTTCGTCGTGGTTAGATCGATCGAGATATCAAACCATCAAATTTGTTAACCAACTCAACAAAACATGTCCAAATTGATGTTTCTTGGTGAGTCGAATTCTTGCACAAACAATCGATCTATATAACTTGTCAGTTGGAATAATTGCTTATATGAGTCCAAATGATTTAATATTGATTTGAATCATGTGGGGTGTATATGGTTTTTTTTTTTTTTTTTTTTTTAGGAAAATTCCATCTCATTAAATTAGGAAATAAAAACAACTTACTACAGTACACATAAAAGGTTCATACTAGAGCGACAAATCCCTACTTAGGGAATTAAAGAAAACATAAGCTACTACTAATAAAATGGCCCTAGTGTTAAGGGGGGTCTTGGATGATCCTTCTCTCCCTTGTAGAGCCAGCGATATCATTCCAGATTAGTGTCTTCGGAGCTTGAGGCAAGGATCTGGTTGCGATACCGGAGTGGGTGCCATGGAGTCCATCCTTGGCTAGAAGATCTGCTACAGCATTCCCCTCCCGATATATCTTCAATATCTTCACATGGGGTAGCTTTGCAAGCCACCTTCTGCATTGTTGTGTGACTGTCCATAGCTTCTAGTTCCTTGTACCTTCTGTAATTGCATCTTTCATTACCTGCGAGTCAGTTTGGATGATAAGCTTATTAAGATTTATTTCATGTGCAAGCTTAATGCCATGAAGTATGGCTTGTCCTTCTGCAATGTTATTGGTAGCTTCCCCAATATTCATACTAAACCAAGCAAGGACTTGGCCTATCTCATTACGGATCAGTCCACCAGAACCTGCAAGACCAGGGTTACCTAAACAAGCACCATCACAGTTAAGAGTTGTAACACCCATGAGTTGGTGTTAGTCCCACATTACAAGAAGAAGAAGCAGTTTTCCTGCATTACAGAAAATTTCTGCTCTTAACATATTTAGCTGTGAGTAATTTCACCCACAAGCTGTTAGGTTCTTGAATGAATCTCCAGGCTAGCTTGGCGAGATTGGAATCATTTTGTTTCCTGGCTTCCTTAATACCTAATCCACCTTGTTTAGTTGGACCGTACATATGTCCCAGTTGATGAGGTGAATGCCTTTTCTTTGATCAGAATGTTTCCAAAGGAATTCACGACAGGTTTTGTTGATACTATTCAGACAAGGTTTGGGGAGGTCAAAAGATCTCATAGAGTGCGCAGGAACTAAGTTAAGGACAGAATTGATTAAAATAACGCGGCGACTTTTCGATAGAAATTTGCCCTCCCAAGAGTTATAATTCTATTGTTAAGCTTGAGCAGAGTCTCATTGAACATCTCTTTAGAAGGCTTACCTGAAAAAACAGGGGTGCCTAGGTATTTGTCTCATCCAGAAACTAGGAATATGGATCATTCTAGCTAACATTCTCTGTATTTTATTGTGGACCTTAGGACTAATGATAAGAGAAGATTTATGGGAGTTTATACTTTGTCCAGAAACTTCACAAAAATGAGAAAGAATATTCTTGATGAGGTCAATACAATCAGGGTTAGGCCTGTAAAATGGGCCGGGTAGGGCTAGCCCGGCCCTTGAACCCTCGAGCCCTCACACTTTAAGGGTCGGGCCAACCCTACCCTAAAAGATGATGAGGGTCGGGTTAGGGCGGGCCAACACAAAAATTGTGAAAACCTCACCCGACCTTTAGCCCTTTATTTTAAAGGGTTGAGGGTCGAGCTAACGGGCCCGGTTGATAGGGTCGATACATAGAATTATGTTTTACTTGAAAAAAAATATGCGATCATGTTTTTATTAATATCATTTTAATATTTTTGAAAATACGTATAATATGTTTCAATTTTTAAATGTACAAATATATTTTTTTCACCATAAAATTTGTTATAGTATATGATATTATTTTATCCAAGAGCATTACAATTAATAAATACAAAGAACTCGTAGTTAGATGTTATCTTATTACTAAAATTTCAAACTTTAGAAATTTAATCATAAATTTATAAAATTCTAACATAATAAGTATAAAATACACATTTAAAATAATAATCTAATTACCGTTTATTGCATGCTCAATAATGAAATAGATGGTTAATAAAAACATATTCTATTGAGAATCAATTTCTTTTAGTTATATAATAGTTTTTTAACAACTAGTTCGGGAAATATTCGATAAACATTTGATAAATATCATATAACTTAAACAAAAGTGACATTTATGTCTAATTGGAAAAATCTTTACGATTAAAACTCTAAAAAAATGTTCAAATTTTGATATATAGAGAAATATATTAAAAATTATACATATATTTATGAGGGCCGTAAGAGGGCTTTGAGAGGGTTAATTTGGGTCGGGCTAAGGGTAGGGTCTAAGATTTCTAAAGCTAAACCTGACCCTTAAAAGGAGAGGGTCGGGCGGCCCTACCCTAAAAATCATAAGGGTAAAGCTTTAAGGGCTTTTTTCGTTGAATGGGTCGGGCGGGTCGGGCCGGGTTTAGGGTCAAAGGGCCATTTTTACGGGCCTAATCAGGGTTAGCTCTAGAGAATATATAGCAGTCGTCAGTGAACAGAAGATGGGTAATAGGTTCAACTTGAGGGCCAATTTTAATACCTATACTTTTTGTAAGGAGCCCCTCCTTGCTAAAGAGCTTGGAAAAATATTCCATGGCTATCAGAAATAGGTAAGGTGATAGAGGGTCTCCTTGGCTGAGTCCCCTATTGGGCTTAAAAAAGGCTGAGGGTTTTTCATTGGCTAGAATAGAGAGGGAGGATGAAGTAAAACAGGCCCAGACAAGATTGACCCATTTCCCTTTAAATCCAAAAGAGTCCAGACATTGTCTCAAAAAGTTCCAATCAAGTTTGTCTTAGGCTTTTTCTAAGTCAATTTCAATAGCTAAAGAGCCTTGTTTACTTTTAGAATGATTAATAGAATGAAGGATTTCATGAGCAATTAAGACATTGTCCACAATATTCCTACCCTTGGTAAAAGCCCCTTGGAAGGGGGAAATAATCTTGGGTAGGATATGTTGAAGGCGACTAGATAAGATATTGGCTATAACCTTATAGACAGTGTTGCATAGTCCTATTGGTCTCAGATGGGAGGGTTGAGAAGCATGGTTATTCTTGGGGATAAGAACAATATTAGTTTGGCATAAACGAGGATTAAGGTGCTCAGTTTGAAAAAAGTTTTTTACAATCCCAATGGTATGTTTGCCTAAAATATGCCAGGTTTTTTTGAAGAAAAAAGAGTTAAGACCATCTGGACCAGGACTCTTGTCAGACCCTATACGCCATAAGGCTTTTGTTATCTCTTGGTTAGACATTTCTCGATTAAGCTCTTCCATATCTTCAGCAGCTAGAGAAGATTTAAAGTGACAGAAATTTTGAAGATTGGAGCTCTCATTCTCAGGCGCAAATCTATCTTTGAAATGTTTAATGATCTCTAGATGAATGATATTCAAGTCATCAGTGAAGGATCCATTCGAATATTTGAGAAGATGGATCTTATTTTGGTTAAGGTGTTTCTTACAGTACCTATTGTAAAATTTAAGGTCACCCTCTCCATATTTCATCCAATTGGTCTTAGATTTTTGGGCCCAAAAGTCTTTCTAGTAATAATAGATCTGATAGGAATCTTTTGTGGAATGACATTATCAATATTAGTAATACTATAACAGAACCGTGGTGTGCCATGGGGGATTTCAACAATGTTATGTATGCTAACGAGAGAATAGGAGGCCAATTAGTACACCCTAGAGAAACTAAGAATTTCCTTGAAGGAATGCAGTCAGCAGGACTTGCAGACCTCAAGTCTGTGGGTTTTTTCTATACTTGGACCAAGAAATCAGGTAAGATGTCTCATATTGACAGATGTCTAGTTAATTCCTTTTGGTTGGGGCAACACTATAATTCGGAAGTGGAATACCTTCCTTTAGGGTTATCTGACCACTCCCCTGGCATGCTTTACTGGACCCCTATAAGCAGGAAAGTAGCTCCTTTTAAATTTTATAACTTTTGGGTCAGTCATCCAGATTTTTTCCCCTTAGTGGAATCTGTGTGGGCGACTAGAATTCATAATAATCCTATGTATGTCCTCACTGAAAATTGAAAATGCTGAAAATTCTTTTAAAACAATGGTCCAAAGCCAAGCATTCTGAACTAAGAGCTAACACAGAGACTAGTAGAAAGACCCTTGAGACTATTCAACGTAAGCTTCAGGTTGACCCGCTGAACCCTAACCTTCAATACCAAGAAAAAATTGCCTTGGATGATCATACAGAGGTAGTGACGAAGGAATTACAGGATTTAAAGTAGAAATCTAAATGTAAATGGGATCTTGATGGAGACAGTTGCACTGCATACTACCACAATTATGTCAAGGAGAGGAAATCGAGGAACTCTATTTGGTCTCTGGAAAATCAACATGGCTTTAAAACCAATGACAGCTCACAAGTCTGTAAGATTATAGAGGATTATTACATAGGCATATTAGGTACTACTTCTACTGCCACACCAGATAGTATGTTTTTTGATAATCTTCAGGTGGAAATCTTAACCAATGAACAATCCACAAAGCTGGAAGAAGAGGTGAGCGACAATGAGATTTATAATGCTCTCTTCACTATAGGTGACAATAAGGCCCCAGGCCCTGATGGTTTCAACTCATTTTTCTTCAAACAATGTTGGACAATAGTAGGTAAGGACTTTACCTATGCTATTAAAAATGTGTTCAGAACGGGTAAGCTACCTAAAGGTATTAACTCAACTCTTATTAGCTTGATTCCCAAAATAAATGCTTCTACAAAAATGGATGAATTTCGTCCTATTTCTTGTTGTAATGTCATTTATAAGTGTGTGTCTAAAATCATCACGAGTAGACTTAAGGATGTCATTGACAATCTGGTGTCTGAATGCCAAACTGCCTTCCTTCCAGGCAGATCTATTCAGGATAATCTACTTATGTCTCATGAGCTCATTAGGGGTTATGGTAGGAAGACAGGCACCCCTCGATGTTCCATGAAAGTGGATCTAAAAAAAGCCTATGACTTTGTGTCATGGAAAGCTGTTCTTTTTATGCTTAAGAGAATGGGTATCCCCAATAAGTTGCTCGCTTTGATTAAAGTGTGCATTACTACCCCTTCCTATTCTATAATGGTTAATGGGGCACAAATAGGTTACTTCCATGGTAAGAAGGGTCTTAGGCAGGGAGACCCTTTGTCCCCATACCTCTTTGTCATAGTCATGGAAATACTTAATTGTCTCTTGAAGAATGCCATTACCATAGGATCCATGAACTACCATTCCAAATGCAAAAAACTAGCAATTACCCACCTTTGTTTTGCTGATGATGTACTTCTTTTCTGCAGGGCTGTCCCAAACTCTATTCTCTCTGTGATGAGCATTATGGAGATCTTGGCTCAAGAGACTGGTCTCAGCCTGAACCCACATAAGACTACTCTGTTAACTGCAGGTATTCCAGAGATGAAAGCTCAACATCTAGCTACTATATGTGGTGTGCAGTTGGTAAAGGCTCCTGTGACATACTTAGGACTCCCTCTTATTGCTGGTAGGCTTACGGTGAAGGATTGTCAGCCTATAATTGAGAAAGCAACCAGAAGAATTACATCATGGAAAACAAGGAACCTTTCTTATGCTGGCAGATTACAACTAGTGGAATCAGTGATTTCAGCATTTCAAGTGTTTTGGGCAAAAACTTATATGTTGCCAAAAGCGGTAGAGAAGAACCTGTCCCAACTTTGTGCAAAATTCTTGTGGAGTGGCCCAGGCCTAGAAAACAAGATCCACCATGCCAGCATTCAGAAACTAGGCCGTAGGAAGGAATTTGGTGGACTTGGGTTAAAGAACTTCATGGCTTGGAACGAAGCAGCTTACCAGGGATTAGTGTTCAACATTGCCTACAAAAAGCCAACCTTATGGGTGAAATGGATATGGATTTACCAAATCAAGAATAAAAGTTTTTGGACTATGCCTATACCTAATGATGTCTCTTGGGTCTGGAGATCAGTACTCAAGCTAAGAGAGACAACCATGAGAAACATGAGATACTTGATTGCAAATGGTCAGGATATAGACACCTGGGAGGACCCATGGAGCACATTAGGACCGTTGAAGCTGAATCAAGAAGTACAGTTGAGATGGGGACCTCTGATTCCATTGGGGTCATCTTTAGACACCATAATCAGCAATGGAGCACTGCAAACCCAACTCAGCTCACTCTTGCCCAATGCCGAAGCTGAAGTATTAAGTCAGGTAACTATTCTACCTCAGTTAGGGAATGACAGACTCTTATGGAAACCTAATCCTGCGGGTACATTCACGACCAAGAGTGCTTATAAAGCCATGATGCCAGTTCATGATAAAGTAGAGTGGTACGAGTTAGTGTGGAGTAACAAAGTCATACCCAGGCACAGAATCACCACATGGATGCTACTCTCAGGAGCTCTTCCAACACAAGATAGGCTGATGAACAGGGGCATTTTAACATCCTCACAATGCATTTTATGCAACATTAACAGAGAAAACAGCAGACATCTCTTTTTTCAATGCCAATATTCGAAGACAGTGTGGAGAGGTATAAAGGGATACATTGGACTAAACACAAATGATAGACCGGCACAGGAAGAATGGGAATCCATCATAAGAAGAAGCAGAATAGCTGGCATGAAGGGGGAGGTGTACAATATCTTTACATGTGCCACAGTGTACTATTTATGGAGAGAAAGGAATCAGAGAAGATTTGCAGACAAATCCATGACAGCTGAATATGTAAGAGACAGATGCATAGCAGAGATGAGGACCTACACGCAAAATAAACTAGTAGAGGTAGAAGACACAGTTGCAAACAGAGTAATGACACATAATATGGGAATCAAAGTGCACTACAAGAAGAAACAAAGGAGATACTGCAAATGGGAGCCACCACCTGAAGGAACTATTAAGCTGAATGCAGACGGGGCTGTTAACACTAAGGGAGCTGGCTTTGGGGGACTACTAAGAGACCACAATGGTGAAGTACTGGCTGCATATACTGGGGGTGATACTTCTTCAGAAGTCATCCACCAAGAGATCAAAGGAGTTTTAGAAGGAATGAAACTAGCCAGTGGTTTGGGAATAAGAAAACTACAGATCTGCTCTGATAGTTTATGGATTGTGAAGATTTTAAAGAATCTGATCAACTCACCATGGTACTGCATAGGACTTATTGCTACAATCTTTGAGTTGGCGCATAATTTGAGGAAATTGAATATGAGCATGTCTTCAGGGAAAGCAACAACAGCGCAGATTACTTAGCTACTCTGGGTAGTGCTAATGGAGAGAACAAAATGTATTTTGTACCACCTTTGGATAAATTTCTATACAAACATGTCAGTGATGACATGTTAGGAAATGTGTACGAGAGAGTGTAATTTATTTAATATGAATACAGGTGGGGGTCTGCCCAAAACCCAGCGTAATTGGCAAAAAAAAAAAAAAAAAAATTTGTTAGCATAAAATTTTTCTTGGGCTTCAAGAGACTTAGAGGGGTTCAGGTCTAGTTTGGTCTGGATAGCCAGGAGATTCAGATGGGTTTCTTTTAATCATTTTTTCCAATTACTAAAATTCTGATTATGCCAAGCCCAGACACGTGTTTTGAAAATAAAATGACCTCCATAGAAATTGTACGCATTAGTAACCTTGCCATGCCAGGATTGGTTAACAATATCATAAAATTCTCTATGGTTAGTCCAGAAATTAAGGGACCAAAATAATTTAACAGGATTAGAAGAATGAGTCTTACCCAGAAGATCGATTAGGATAGGCTTGTGATCAGAAGAAGCATTGGGTAAGTGAGTTATCTCCGCGTTGGAGAACAGGTCCTGCCAGTTAGAGGTAGCAACTGCACGGTTGAGCCTTTCAGAAACAGCTTCTTTACCCTTCCTATGATTGGTCCATGTGTATTTTGGACCCAGAAAGCCCAAGTCTTCTAGCTGGCAGGAGTGGAGAACATGTTGTAGCTCATTCGTTTGGGCTTGGGTAACCGGTCGACCTCCTCGTTTTTCATCTTGCGATAAAATGGTGTTGAAGTCACCAGCAACTAAGCAAGGGAGATTATTGTGATTGTTAGAGATCATTTTCATTTCATCCCAAAGGATTTGTCGACGAGGAGCAGAGGGGGGAGCATAGACTCCAGAAAAGAGCCAAGGGTGGGGACTGCGGGTTAATGGCATGAACTGATCTTCCAGAGAGAGAGATACAGTCAACATCACAATCACTTTAATTCCATAACATCCATATACCTTCACTAAACCCTTCTGGGCCAGCACAGTAATGAGTAAACTCAATATGGTGTGTGAGGTCACCAGCTTCCTCACAGTCAACCATGGTATCAAGGAACACAAAAATATCTGGGCGATAGAGATATTTCATGAAATCCACAGTTTTTAAGAAAGCCCTACGTTTATCTCCCCTACAATTCCAGACTAAAAGTTTCTTCATTTGATAAAGGGGGTGAGGTTGGGGTGAGACTAGAGCATAGTTTTCGCAGGACCAATTCGAGAGAAGGGTTGATGGGTGTTCGTTTAGATCTATCAAAAGGCTCAGTATATCTTGAAACTCGTTTGAGAGAGGTTCAAAATTGGAGTGCATGTACTGGTTCTAGTTTGCCTCTCATCAGTACTTCCTCTCTCTTGAATTTCACTAGACAGGATTCGAGTTCGTTTCTTACAGGTATGATTCTGGGTTTGTGCATGGAGGGAAGAGTTTTAACAATGGATAGTGTTGAGGGATCTGCCTCTTCTAGAAGATGAAGAAAACGAGAAGGAAGATCTTCTATGATTGGAGATGAGTTGCGATAGCGCAAATCGGGGTTTGGTTGCATTGAAAGTGAAAATGCTCTCTGGGTTGGTTTGTTCAAGCAACGAAGTGATCGTCTCTCTTCTGGTCGAGTTGCTGGCAAAGGTGGGAACTTGACATAATCCTGGACCATTCTCAGATAAAAGGGAAACCCCTTTGAGAACCTTTGGTAGTTGGTCGGTGTTTCGATTGTACGAGGCCAAAAGAAGTTGGAATGCTGCTTTGAAGCCTTATAGGATTTGTTGCTGGTTTGGTTGTTCATGATAGGGGAGAATGAGACAAGAAGGTGGAGAGATAGTTTGGATATGAGTATAGAGGGTTTTTGTTGCAGAAGGTAAGGTAGAATGGAAGTTGAGTTTAGAACTAGGAGATGGTAGAATCTCTATCGATAGAGTAGAGTTATTAGGGGGAATGCTAGAGTTGGCAGGTGAAGGGTTAGATTTCTCAGAAGAGATGGTGTGCTTCAATCTAGAGTGAGCATTAGAATTTAAAGGAAGCACAGGGTTGTGCATGGTTTCCATGCATGGATTAGGGGTGCCATTTGTCATGGCAGAGTCAGATGTAGGTCCACCAATTGTCATAACTATGTCCATGTGGTCTGGATTTTGTTCTCTAGGGAGATGAGCCAATGAAATTTCATTAGGGGCAGAGAACGGTTTTGTCTTATTTAGCTCTTTAGGTTTATAAATTTGTTTGGTTGGTTTATCAGTTAACTTTTCAATATAACCACTTACCTGGTGGTGCTTGCTTAAGTTACCTTGTTTCTGCAGATTAGGCTCTTCCTTATCCTTAGGTAGCTGTTGTAGTCCTGCGCGTGCTTCCACTTGCTTTAATTTATTCCCTTTGTTGGGAATGTCTTCTCTAAGAATTTCAAATCTTGAACCTGCTGCCATTGCTTGTGTTCCTGTATTAATGATCTGAGTTGTGCCAATCCTTGTTGATTTAGGTGCAGTTTTCCTTTCCCATCTGAGTTACCTCGTAGTTCGTTCTGTGAGCTTGATTTTGAATTCCTTGAGTTTTTTTCCTCTAGCTATCATCCATGGACCAAAATTTCCCTCATTCAATGCAACATCCTTGTGGGTATTCAATTTATTAGTTGATTCAAGCGAAAGCTTTGGCAAAAGATGGTTGGGTTGCTGAATATCAATTTTATGTGGGCATGATATGTCTTTATGTCCATAGTGTCCACAGGAAAAACATATTTGATTTATCTTTTCATACATAATAGGCAGTAGAAGATCATCCACTTCAATATGAGGCACCAGTGGTTCGTTCAAATTAATTTCTACACAAATACGTGCAAACCTTCCTCTAGAAATATCATTAGTGGGAGGGTCAAGTTTTATTGGATGACCTAAGGCCTGTGCAATAAAGAATAAAATTTCTCGGTTAAACCATTCAATGGGAAGGTTGTGAATCTGTATCCAGACTGAGGTAATTAAATGAATAGTGTGATTCGATCGAAATCGAGGTCGCCAGCGTTGCAGAGAAATATAGTGATTGAAGATAGTCCAGGGTCCCTCTAAGAGGCTTTTTTTGTAATCATTAACATCAGTAAATTTAATTATAAAAGAGCTATTTCCCAAGTCGATAACACTCAAAGTACCTGCAGGTCGCCATATCCTTTGTATGTGATCTTTGAATCTGAGAAGTGAGACCTGGCAGCCTATAACCTTTGCTATGATCGCATCCTTCCAAGGTGCTTCCGTTGTTTGTCGTAGGTTATCATCAAGTTTAAGTTTGGGAAAGTTATCTTTGCCCTTAATGCCAGAGGTAGTGACTGCTTTATCAAAAGTTTCTCTTTCATCTGTGTCTAAGGTAAAGACAGTGTCGCATTGGGAATCAGCATTGGAATCATGTACTACAGCTTTGTATGATTTGGGTTGAACAAGGGGATTTTGGTGTGGATCAGCTGGTTTTGGTTCGATTCTTGATGAGTTCATTACTGTGTCTATGGAGGAACTTGAAGAAGACATTCTTCCACTAGACAATAACATGGTTTCGCATTGTTACTTTTAGAAGCAACAAGTCTATAGTATAGAGAACATTTCATTAGATATAGAACTTCTTACAAATAAGAAAACCAACGAGTGTATATGGTTATGCCAGTGATACATAAAGTTTGGGGGTAAGTATATTGGAGTTTTATTTAGGGAGATTTCCATTTGCAGTTGGTAGACAAGGTGATTAGGTTGGTTTGATGTGTGTAATCTATATATCTGCACCATCGTAGCACCAACAATGGCATCAGGGAATTTCAAACTTTCTATCTTGTTGTTTACATACTTACAGAGAGATCCAGCCAAAAGATGGACCAATTCACAACTTCTTTTTCATCCATTTATTACTCAATAGCAGCAATCATCAAATTCCAACCTCACCTTCTTATATTCCAAACAGTTTGAGTAGTAATGGACTTCAAAATGTTCAATTTTGTCAGTAGCAACAGATTCAAAAAGAGAGAATTTAAAACGGTTTATACAAATAATTTAGAGATTTTTGGACATACCCCCCATTTGAAAGTCGAAATTTGAGATCCCCCATTTGAGAAAAAGAAATTGAGATACCCCCATTTCAAGATGTGGTGTTATCTAAGTCGTCCATCATAAAACTAACCAACGGCTGTAATGTTCTTCTGTCTTGAAATGGGGTATCTCAAATTTCGACTTTCAAATGGGGGTATGTCCAAAAATCTCAATAATTTATTTCAAAAGGGGTAGTCCAATCTGAGACAAAATAGAAGGTTAAGTCTAAAAATCCCTAGATTGTCAGAGCAGATTGCACAACTGAACTTTCATAAGCACGATCTCGTTTTCTCCCAAACAGAGTTTTCATACATTTCCATTAAAACACTAGAGTGCATATACAACATCAAACTTAAATTTCACCTCGATAACCACCTGATCCAAAATAAATGATGAAATAAGATTCTCTTTCTGCTTCTGATCTTTTCCTCCATGTATGGCTACTGCTTCCACTCCTTTCAGCATAAAATATACATTAGCTAAGTAACAAGCAACAAAAATGGTGACCGAAGTACGTTGTAGACTGCACTTCCTAGAAGATACAAAACACCTTTACTTTAACTGCACCTACTCAAGGTAGGTCTGGCAAAGTATCTTGCAGTAGTGTGGAATTAATAGAAATATATTAACTTCACACCTGGAGTGGAGATGGATTTTTTTCCCATCTGAAAGGACAGGAAATGTACGGACATGTTTGGCACACAACAAAGTCTACTACAGTTATGGAAGGAAAGAAATGCTAGACCCTTTTGAGGAGGGGGTGTGCACTAATACAGATAGACTCGCAACAAGGACATCGAAGTTGTCAATTTGAGACACATGAACAGATGAAAGAGCATTGTAGCCTGGGAATATGTTTAAGTATTATCCAACCGTCAGTAACCAACAAATGCAAGGTCTAAATGAAGATTTGGTTAATGAGGATCATATTGTTGAGAATCAAGAGCATTTAAGTGATGATGTTCTTAATGAAGCGCACATGATCGAGGAAAATAATCAGGAGCAGTCGAATGAAGATTTGCTTGATAAAGAAGATATGGGCGAGAATGATAAGGAAGAACATAGAATGGAAGATACTGTGAATGAAGAGCCCAATCAAGATTTGCCAAATGAAGTGTATGAAACTATGAATGAAGAGCCTAATGAAGATTTACCAAATGAAGTGCATGAAACTGTGAATGAAGAGCCCAATAAAAATTTGCCAAATGAAGTGCATGTAGATGGAAATCTAAATAGTTATGATCCTGGAAATTGGGGCAGAATTAACCAAACAAACAGAGATTTGTTAGTTATAAAAGGTCCTATTAGAATTGATCTTGGAAACGAAAATTTTCCAAAAGATGCAATAAACAGACATTCTCTTGCGGGATTTTTAGACTTAACCCCCCCTATTTTGTCCACATTTTGATAAAACCCCTCTATTTGTCCAAGTTTGGACTTTACCCCTCCTCCGTCAGCTCCCATCCAAGTTAACACCTATTTTTATTTTTTCTTCCTAGAATACCCCTTTCTCCCTTCTTAGATTTAACCCCTTAAAAATTTTAAAGTTTCAAACATAACAGAGAAAAAGTCAAGAAGAACATGGTGAAGATGATGATGATTTCTTAAAATTCATCATTCCTTAAATCTCTCAACATTAAGTTTGCAGTCATTTTAGTACAGTAAAAACAGTGAAAAAGAACACGATGAAGGTGATGATTTTCTAAGATTTCGGCGCAATTAGTATAAATCATTCAAATCACAAAGCATAAACAATTAAACTAGTAATGGGGCGAATTCGACGACAAACTTGTTTATAATGCTTGATTGAAAAATGGGTATTAGTGATTTTTAAATCTCTCCATGAATGACAAACATACTTGCTTTCAAAAAAATGTATTGATTGGTAATCTTGAGAGAATTTCTTGAATTACTTTAGTTGGTAAGTAATGAAGTACACTTATAGATGAAGAATTGATAATGGGTTTAGTGATTTTCAATTTCTTGTTCTTCATTAGGGCTTAAAACTACGGTTTTAAGCAAATGATTTGATTAAATTTGATTAGAAAGATGAGATGAATTGATTGAGGAATTGGGGTTTGATTGGATCACTAAAGAAATTGGACGTGTAGAAATTTGGATTGAAGACGATGAAGATGAAAAACACGAAGAATATGATGATGATTTCCTAAGATCTGACAGTTGATTTAAGTCATTGTGATGCTGCCGGGTAATGGGGTAAGTTTCTATCATATTTGTTAAAGTTAACAAAATTTTGGGGGGTTAAGTGTAAAGAAGAAAGGAGGGTATTTAAGGAAGAAAAAATAGATATAGGGGTTAACTTGGACGGAAGCTGACGGAGGAGGGGCAAAGTCCAAACTTGGACAAATGGGGGGTTTTACTCAAATCGTGGACAAAATAGGGGGGGTTAAGTCTAAATTTCCCTTCTCTTGCAGACATTACTTTAGGCAACTATCAAATGGTGAGAAGTACGACAGAAAATGGTTAGTATATTCAATTTCTTCAAATAAAGTATATTGTTTTTGTTGTAAATTGTTTAGAAAGAATGTCAACGAAATTCAGTTAGCTTATGACGGATGTAATGATTGGAAAAATCTCAGTAACAAGCTTAAAAGTCATGAAACAAGTAGTGATCATATTGTTTGCATGACTAGTTGGATTGAATTGGAAATAATGTTCTGAAAGAATAAAACAATTGATAAGAGTATGCAAGAACAAATCAATAGAGAAAGACAACATTAGAAACAAGTATTATTGAGAATAACTGCAGTTGCGCAAACGCTTGCCAAGAATAATTTGGCATTTCGAGGTGATAATGTAAAGATTAATGATAGGAGCAATGGGAATTTTTTTAGTATAGTTGAGATGATTGCTACATTTGATCCAGTAATATATATATACTAGTAAAACCCGTGGCGCTGCCATGACTGTCATTAATAATTTGAAGATAGTAATATTAAAAATATTATTCTCAAAGCTAATTCAGATATTAGAAATTAATATATTAAAAATATCTATTCTTCTAAAACAGATATTCAGTAGGTGTAAGATATATGAATTTACATAGGTTATAAAGATGTATCGTTCAATCCAGGAAACACACTATCAATTTACATAAGTTATACATACTTATTCACAATACAAAATACAAAAAAATTGAACCTAGGAAGGTTTTTACTTATTTTTGAATATTGTATCCAATTTATAATCATTTAGAGAACTAATCTAACATGTACATGACGTTAACATATTGCTGCATGTCTTAGGTAGATCTAAAAAGATTGATAAATAAAAGTCAATATAAACCAATTGAGCTTGCACGATATTTTATTATAAATAAAATATAATAATTAATCTAATAAACAATATTTTGTAGGATAAATATCTCTATGAGCTCTATGTATCCATTTTAAATTTCTTGTATATCATTTTTTTTCATCAAGTCCATTTCGTCCATATATGTATCCTCTTCTTTTTCTGGTGGTATATCTTCTATTGCTGATCTGAACATTTCTATTATTTTCTCATCTCTGATTGTTTCCAAAAAAACATTTTGATACATTATTTGTCCATAATAACTTGTAAGTATGTTGTAAAGATCAGCTGCATACCATCTGTTATCAATACCTTCAAATATTAGCTCTTTCCTATGTTTTGTGTCCATCCCTAAGCGATTGATTAATGTATTTTGATACAGACAAAAAAACCATTAGTTTGATGTTATTAAAAATAAAAATATCTATTGAACTAAAGATAATCATGTGTATTACAGTAATAAAAATAAAAATCACATATGGTATGACGAAATGAACAACCAATTTCTTTAAAGAAACCATTTAATAAAAAAAAATTGTTACAATAACTTTATCCAAAAAATAATGACATATCAATAAATTGCAGTCTTCGGTGTTGTTCTGTTGAAATACTAACTTACATAATAATATGTACGATTTTCTCATATATCATTGTTGAAATAAATTATATCATTGTCGTTGATCTTCCCATTGTTGTTGTAATTCTCTATTTTGACGTTTGACTTCTCTTATGTAGTATATGTATGTTCTTTCCAATGACTGTTTCTTTCTTAGTCTTTGTTTATATCTTTTTGTTCTTTATGTTTTTTCTTCGAAGAATAGCTTCACAATCTCATCTGCTTCTTTCGAGTCAATGAGATACGTCAATTTTCTTTTTGACATTTTGAACCTACAAAAGAAAAAAATAAAAAAAATAAATAAAAAAAAAAAAACAAAAACTGGTAAGGGTTTGGTTAATTATGCTACAGGTAATTACAATTTTAGTGTTTTCAGATTCGGCTATGAGCAAGAGAGGGAGCAAGAAACAGGTAGACAACAGATGTATTATATTGTTGCAGGTAGCATAATTTGTATAGTAATTTCTCCAACAGATGTATTGTTACATTGCATAACATAATTGATTGATTATAGTTGGGGATAACATAATTGATTGATTATAGTTGGAGACTTAGGGGACGACTAAAATTTATTCTTTAACTGAGTAACTGTACGTGTGTCTAAAATTTATTCTTTAACTGAGTAACTGTGTGTCTGATGTTTTTTAACATAATTGATTGATTATAGTTGGTATTGCCTGACACCCACTCGCCATGGAAGATACCCTGGCGATATTATCCATGGATGATCTAATGCAGGGCAGTAGATGTTTGCTCTAGATTTGCATGGTCGGTAACATAATAACCATAAAACTCAATCTAATACACCAAGTTTATTCATAACACACTGACAAATACTATCCATGACTCCATGAGTCCTAAGCAGCAGTGGAAATCCTCAAAATTTGCTTTGAGGCAGAGTTTGTACACACCCTAATTTTTTTAAGGTTGTGATGAGCAGCTGAGTTCTTTAAGCAAATCTCTGCTACTATCAATTTGACCTAAAAACCTAAACCCTTTCAAGCTTTTTTTTCTTCTTCAATGGCGAAAACAAAAAATAGATTGAAAAGATGATGGTGAGAAGAAAAAAAAGAATAAGAAGACTTTATACCTCAGAGATTGCTGCTTTCAATATTGTTGTAGCTTTGTTATTTGGACGTTCTCAAACTTTGACGAATTTGTGTTAAGGAAGACAATAGAAACCTTAATGTTAAAAAAACAGTCATATCCAATTAAACTTGTAAATTTGTGAATTAACCCGGTCCTAAATCAACCCACATTTTGAAGCCTAAGGCAACCCACAATTTAGGGTTTTGAGATTATTGGACTTTTTGGTATGAAGTCCATTAATTTTTTTTAAAGTTAAATTAGGGTTTTTTCATATATATTTGTCTTTATTTTATATTAATTTTTAAAAAGTTTTTCCTTAAAAATTAAGGTTTTGGTATTTTGTTAGTAGGTTTTTTTGTTCTACATAGGTATCTAGATTCAACATTTGTAAATATTTTCATTAAGATTACTAAATTTGTTGGTTATAAAATTAGATTACTTATGATTTTTTTTTTCTTCACGAGTTTGTTGAATATGTCAGAAATCAAAGATGATTCTTATGTGGTTAAGAATTCAATGGATGATATTGTTTTTTATGAAAGTTCCGTTGAGGAATATTATTGCAGAAATCCTAAGCAATTTTATTTGGTGGGTGTGGATGTAGTTTCGTCAGTAAGGGCAGTCAAATATATTCACAATTATATCTACAAAAGCAAAGCAAAAAGTTCTTCAGTGGTTAAGCTCGAAGATTTGAAGATTTAAGATATAGTGATCTTATTGAATATTTTTGTAATTTTGTTGGAGTTTAAATTTTGATTTATATAAATTACTTTATTTTTGTGTTTTTATTTTTTATGGATGCTTTGATATTTGAATTAGAAGTAATTTGTTTATTTGATGAACTTGCATTTGTTGTTCTTAATTGTTAATACAAAAACCCAAAATAAAAGTGCCTGTATGATGAATTTGATGATGAATTTCTTCTTAGATAATGTTTTATCCTTATTGATTAAAATGATTACGACTGTAAGCAAGACTGATGAATGACGATGTTACAGATTGTTAATGAACTGAAAAGTAAAGGCTCACCCGTTTTGTAAATCCTCAAATACGTTATTGACATATGTACTAATTCCAAGACTGTTTATCCACAACCTGAAGCATCTCTCTTCCCTACATGCTTGCACATCTTCAGGCATCATCTCAGCAAATGAGATCTTTTTACTTTCAGTTGAAAGTCCATTCCTGAATACACGTGCTGATAGTAAAATAACTGACTACCATAAAATAAACCCCTACATTATTGATATTAGTAAATGAGTTGATATCATTATTGATAAAGTAATTCATTTAAAAATGTAGAAATTACTCACTTTTGTTTAGCACGTTCTTTTTCTCTTCGTCTGCGCTGTGCTATCTGAGCCTTAGACAATGACGCGATGTTATCTTCTGCAATGGTTTCCCTAGGAAAAAAAATAGTTATATCACATTACACAATAATTAATATTATATATCATAGTATATATAATTATACACTTACTGTTCTACTGTTATGCGTACTCCTGAACATCCATTGTTCTTTTCCAGTATTCATTCCTGAAATAAAAACCATGAAATGTTGTACGTTAATTACTTAAATCAATAGAGTATTTATTGATAGGAATAATCCATAAAATAATCAACAGACTGTAGCTAATATGAAAATCCAATGAATTACTAAAAGAAAAACACCAAAGGTTGGCCATAGCCAGGATGCGTTGGTAGAGGGTAAGGGTTCCCTGTTATATGATTGTTGGTATAGTCCATTGGTAATATGCTATGCCGAATGTAGGTACAGTAATATCAATTAAATATAAGAGAGAAAAAATCTAAAAAGAGAGTTACACTAAATAAAAAAATGATGAATATAACAAATTATATTTACCTTAATTAGAAGAAACCCCAATTAGCTGCTGAATTGATAGAAATAGTTGTTGAACAAACCCCAATTCGAGTTGTGAGGTTGATGATGAGAAGAGAAGAAACCAGAAAAATAGTTTTAGAATTTAATTAACAATTATTTGAGATAATCAAGCACAACAAAAAGTAAAATTGCAAACAGAATTATTTTAGTAGAACAGATCAAAAATTAAAAGAAGACAATTCCAGAAGTGACACCTTACAACAGGGAACCATTTGTGAAAGATTTTGAACTTTACAATTGACAATTCCATAAGTTATG
Organism: Aquilegia eximia; assembly: GCA_023053565.1. NCBI lineage: Eukaryota > Viridiplantae > Streptophyta > Magnoliopsida > Ranunculales > Ranunculaceae > Aquilegia > Aquilegia eximia. The sequence goes on from JALIGU010000003.1 coordinate 19,566,493, forward strand.
GTTATGGTTGAACCATTTGTGAAAGATTTTCTTGGTGGTGCTGGGAACAGAGAATTTCTTGCCAAATTACTAACATACACGAAAACAGGGAGAGCAACTGGTTATGTTAAAAAACAATTTAGTTGGGGTACTTTGGGCTAGCAATTTTTTGGTATATCAATTTATTGCACTAAGTCTGCAAATTGTTAGCAAAGTATTTGGGCACAAACCAGTCAGAAGATACATAGTCAGAAAATTAATTTCATCTATAGTCAGAAAATTAAACATGGTAGAAGAAGAAATTGGGTTTTAAATTCTATTTTGAAAACCTAGGTTAATTAGAGAGAAAGAAAACCTACATCGAACAATGAAAGCAACACTTGAAATAAAACTTTCTTAATCATTAAAACAATCAATATAGAAGATGGAAATACTAAAACTTAATTAGAAGATTGGGTACTTACAGACTCTGAATCTACAGTAAATAAAATAAAAAACAAAGGTTAATTAGAAGATTGGGTACTTACAGACTCTGAATCTACAGTAAATAAAATGTAAAACAAAGGTTAATTAGAAGATTGGGTACTTACAGTTGATGAGAATCTTAACGGGGAAGAGAAAGATGGGGACGGGGAAGAAGATTGGGGTTTTAATCCTAGTCATACTAATCATACTAAATATTAATCCTAGTCATACTAAATATTAATCCTACTCATACAAATTTAATCTTAGTCATACTAATCTAAAATGTTACCAGTGTAGGGGAGAGTTGTACCACATTCAGCAAAGTGAAGAGTAGATTGTGATTAGAGAGCGAGTTTTTGAAGATATTTTGTGAGATGGAGGAGAAGAAACAAATAGAGATTTTGGAGATATAGCACATGATTATTTGGTTATTATGACCTTTGGGAGGTGGTGCTTCTGGTTCACCATAGTTGTAACCATAATCGTCGAGAGCTAAGCGATTATGAGAGAGGACATAGCTTTTGAGCGAGAGGAGCGATTGTGATTGAAGACGACAGTTTGTAAAAGATAACCTTAGCTTTTATTTATAGCATATCTGTGATTTCTGGCCATCACATGCAATCAATCTCTACACTTAAAATAAATGCATGTGGGTTTAAAATCCAATTTCGAATAATAATTTACCTTCGAAGAGGGTGAAATAAGACGCATAACAGAGAGAGAAAGGAGGAAATTTTTTATGATAACAGATTTGATTTTTAAGAGGATCAGAGCCTATCGATATCAAATCCACATTGTAATAGTTTATTTTAAAAAGCTTAATTTACTTTTAGGATGAATTGGAAATTTTTGCGCACATTCCTTTCTAGGACACCAAAAACTCATACACCAAAATCCAATGAATTAATAAAAGAAAAACACCAAATGTGATGGACTTATCATTATCGGGTAAGCGTATAACTTGCTTTGACATTGAAAGGAATGTTTTGTTCATTTAGTATGGGACTATTCAACCTCGTACATTACACTGCAGCATGATTTAAGGGTATTAAATCACAACATGATATAAGGGCCAAGAGACTGGATATTTTTATAGCGAAGGTGTTATTATAGTCACATATGGGTAAGGAGTCAGTATGGCAAGGGCATGCGCTAATCCACCAAAGTTAATTCTTTGCAGATGCGTGCATATGTAGAGAACAGTTAATCCAATTCCCCTACAAACTGGTCTGATCAGCCCCTATCCCCTCAAAGATAAAGTTCTTCATGTGGGGCTTACTACTCGGCAGAATGCTATCTAGAGAACAGTTACAGCAGCGAGGTATGCACCTCAACACTGAATGTATACTATGCAAGCAACACCAGGAAAGCAGTATACATCTACTGCTGAAATGTGAAGTAACTAAGGCAATTTGGATCGAGCTCACAACTGATATCATTGATGTTGAGCAACTCATCGAGTATGCTCCAACAATTCAGCAATTCATGGAAGCTTGGTCTGCACAGAGAATAAATGGATTGGGATGCAAGATTTGGGAATTGCTGCCTTATGCTATATTCTGGGTAGTCTGGAAAATGAGGAATGACTTGATATTTCGAAGGATAATTCCAAAGTTAGACAAAATATGCAATGAGGTGAAGGCACTAATCTGGTTCTGGGTGGGTTGAGCTACAAAACACAGAGATTATAGCTTTCATGATCTGCTCACCAACTGGAAAATTTTGCTGTTACCCTGAAAGACTTCGACCTACTATTGGTTCAGGCCCAGCAAGAGTACTTGCCCTTGTTGTCGACTGTATCCTAACTTTGTTTCTGTTTCCGTGCGTGTAGAAGCTCAAGCAAATTGCGTATGGGTTTTGAATTCTATTTTGAATAATAACGTAACTTATTATGAGAGTTGTGCATAAGGATACGGTGGGATATGCTGGAAATTATATACAATATTACTAATTGGATATACTCTCTATGGAAGGGTATAATAAACTGCAAGGCTACCTTTAATCAATGGGTTACCTATAAACTGGGACATGCAAATAATTTTGGGGAAGACAAGTGGTGTCTTAAATACCTTGGTCTTAATTGCATATGCCAGGAGGAACCTTATAATGTGAGCCAATATCTGCATCAGGTAAATGGAGTGCAGGAATGGGATTTTCAAGTTTAGGAGGGCCTTCTTTGACAGAGAACTTGCGCAGGTGGCAGAATTTGTAAAGTTGATGAAAGCCCTTGAAGTGGTATACGAGACAGATTGCTGGAAGTGGGAAGGAAATGGTGACGTCTTCTCGACCAGGACCATGTATGACTGTATCCCAGGTAGGAGAATGATCAGTTGCAACTTGCGATAACTTATTTTCCTGTGAGCAAGGTTGGGAACCCAAAAGTACCTTCAAAAGTTAACTTTTTTGTGTGGAGTCTTGTTTGGGTCAAATTCTGACATGTGACGGACTCCAGTGTATGGAGAATGGGATGGCAAACAGGTGCATAATGTCTGCTTCTGAGCAAGAAAGAATACGTCATCTGTTTGTCTCTTGTAAGTTTGTGAAGTCCATATAGAGTGAATTATTGGTTCAGCTCATGGTAACCTAGTCATGGAATGTGGTATTCCTGATCTGTTGGGAAGATGGAATTGGGGCAACTTGCCATTAATTGGGCGACTTTTTTGGAAGGTGCTCCTTAATGCAACTCTATGGGAGCTTTGGTTGGAAAGGAATAAGAGGATTTTTAAAGAGAGGGCATGCAGTGAGGCTCAAATTATCATTGCCATTAAAACTACAATCTGGAACCGATTGTTTTATTGAATTATTGGTCGATTAGATGAAATATTCGGCGTGATGACCTTACTGCTGATTGGAAAAATATTGTTGTAACACTGCTGTAATCTTTGGTTGTGTAGAGTGGTTATCTTAATTGAAACCGGCACGAAGTGGTTTGACATCAATTTTGTGACAAAGTGTCCATGGTTATCTCGCCTTGAGTTCATTGTTAGGAAAACCAAGTTGTACGCACATCGTCCTGAGTCTGTGTTCTCGCGTCTATGTGTCAAAGTGAAGTTTTGGGTTTAGGACGTACGTACCTAGTTAAGGTGTACGTACGTCATGGTAGGCAGCAGACTTGTTTCGTGTGGAGACGTACGTACCTAGTTAAGGCGTACGTACGTCATGGTAGGCAGCAGACTTGTTTCGTGTGGAGACGTACGTACCGAGTTAGAGCGTTCGTACGTCATGGTAAGCAGCAGGCTTATTTTTGTCTGGAGACGTTCGAACGTCATATCGACGTACGAACGTCCAAAGTCGGTTTGCACTATTTCGGCCCATTTTCCTTGGTTTCCAACCCTAAGTATATATAGGGTTTCTATTCCAAAGGACAAGTTAGTTCTTTGGCCGTCCATTGTTCCTCTTGTTCTTGAGTTTTGGTTTAGGTTTTGGTATCAAAAGTGTGTTTGGCTATTGAACTCAATTCCCTTTCTTCCCTCTTCTCTCAATTCATAAATTTGTGATCTTCAAGAGTTATTGTGATTTCGGCTTCGAGTCTTCTTGTGTGTTCATCAAGAAGTCGAGTGTCTTGTGCGTACATCAAGGTGCTCTGGTGAAGTCAAGGTGTTAGAGATAACCAGGAGTATCAACTCGCAGTGAGTGCAGGTAGTTGATAGGTTTGTACATCTCTTTTCATCTAGTGGATTTATTTTTTGTCACGAGGACAACCTGGATGTTTCCCTTTTCGGGTTTTACCACGTAAAAATTCCTGTGTGTTATTTACTTTCTGCATATTATCTGATTGTTTGTTTGAATATTCAATTGTTATATAGCACTATTTGTAGTTTTCAATTGGTATCAGTCGCTGGGGGCTGGTTAAGGAGCGTAAAAGCTCACGCTAACGATCAATAGTGCTATGGATTACTCTGGTAAGACACATGTCTCGGTTGTTGCTCGACTGTCTAATGAGCAATCAACTGCTAGTAAAGAATGCTCTAGTAATTGTGACAGGGATTTGATTCTGGTGGACAATAATGATTGGGCTACCCTATACCGGTTATCCAGAAAGGAATGTCTAAGGTTGGAGGCACAAAATTGTATTCTTCAGGATAGACTTGACTTACTATCTTCTAGTTCCTCATCTATGTCAATCCTGGATAGGGAACCTGAGTCATGGCAGGTTGATAAGGTGGCCTTATTGGGTAATCTTGCTGCTCTTGATCACGACAAGGTCGAATGGGAAGCTCGGTGTAATATTGTGTCCACTGAACTAGACAAGGTCAAAAAGGAACTGATTCGTTTTCAGTCGTTCGAAAAGTGCAATGGGTTGTCATCTTCTGAATTACCTCCACTATTGCCCCATCCTCCTACCAAAAAGTCCGACATTCATCACTCTGTGGACACGGTTGGCATCCGGCGTAAGTGGAAACCGTTTAGGCTTGCTTCGCCTCAGGGAAGAAAACGTCAAATGCCTTGCTCACTATGCGGACATTTTGGACATTGGGCCTCGCAGTGTGTTGTGGCTGCTCATGTTCCACAATCATGGAAGCTGTTTTCACAACCGTCGTATGTTTATCCATCTTATTCGTATGCCTCTTACTCTTTTCCTTGTAACTTTGCAGGAAATGTTTCAAATGTGGCGATTACTGCCCTACATGTCTCAAGCTCGGATAGTGAGTGGTTACTTGATAGTGGTGCTTCAAAACATATGTCAGGTAATGCCAAACTTTTCTCCTCCGTTACTGCTATAGATGGTGGAAGTGTTACTTTTGGGAATGGTAAGAGCTCTCCTGTGATTGGTAAGGGATTTGTCGCTGGTATTGGTTTATCTTCGAATGATGTTTGTTTGTTAGTTGATGGTTTGCGTGTTAATTTGATCAGTATTAGCCAACTGTGTGATACTGACCATACTGTTAATTTTTCTAAAAAATATATGTACTGTGCTTGATAGTTCGGGTAAGTGTATCATGACAGGTAAACGAACATTGGATAATTGCTATGCCATTCAGCCTGTGGCATCTGGCATAAACTGCTTACCTAGCAAACTAAATGAGGGTCTGTTGTGGCATCAACGACTAGGTCATGTCAACTTTGAACACCTGGACAATCTAACTCGGAATGAATATATCAAGGGAGTTCCTAGACTTGGAAAAAATCGGGACACTGTGTGTGGTGGGTGCCAACTAGGTAAACAGATACGCAGTCCACATTCCAAGAAAAAGTCCATAACCACATCTTCTCCTTTAGAACTCATACACATGGATCTGATGGGTCCTACTCATACTCCTAGCTTAGGAGGCAAACGATACATCTTGGTTATGGTTGATGATTACACTCGCTTTACCTGGGTATCATTCTTGCGTGAAAAATCTGATGCGTTTCTTGAGTTTCAGGGGATATGTCTTCGTATTCAGAACGAGAAAGATACTCAAATTAAACATATCAGAAGCGATAGAGGCGGTGAGTTCACAGCCACAGGTGTGATTGAGTATTGCATTGCAAATGGCACGTGGCAAGAATTTTCGGCCCCACACACTCCGCAACAAAACGGAGTCGCTGAAAGGAAAAATCGTGTTATTCAGGAGATGGCTCGTGCTATGTTGCATGCAAAGGATGTTCCTACCAAGTTCTGGGCGGAAGCGGTTCATACTGCTTGTTACATAATGAACCGTGTATATCTAAGATCTAGTACTACACAAACTGCTTATGAGCTATGGTATGGTAAGAAGCCGAATCTCAAATATATGAGAGTTTTTGGTAGTGTTTGCTATGTGTGCAAGGACAGACAAAGTCTGTCCAAGTTTGATAGTCGAGGTGATGTAGCTCTTTTACTTGGTTATTCCTCTAACAGTAGGGCCTTTCGAGTATTTAACTACACCACTCGCAAGGTCATGGAATCCTTTAATGTTGTTGTTGATGACACTATTACATCTGACTCTTCTGTTTCCACTGGTACACAGGATGTCACAGTTCTCTCACCCGTGTCAGACTCGGCTGACATGTCTTCCATATCATTATCATCACCTGATAATGGCGATGATGGTACTAAAACTTCTGGTGCTGCAGAGGACTTGCCTAGTAGGACCGGTGCTGTGCTCACACCGGATGATGTAGTTCAATCACCAGATGTGATTGATGTGTCTCCAGATCTCTCCACTGTCCCTGCTGAACCTGAAGGGGTGTTTAATCAAGCTTCACCTCGTGTTTAACAACATCACTTCTTAGGAGATATCATTGGGGATATTAATGATCAGCGTCTGACTCGTCGGAGGGCCAAGGAGACAAATTGTGTTCATTATGTTTGTTATCTCTTTTCTCTTGAACCTAAAAATGTTACTGATGCTCTTACTGATGATGATTGGCTAGTTGTTATGCAGGAAGAACTCGGTCAATTTAAGCGTAGTGATGTCTGGACGTTAGTTCCTAGACCTACTCACACTAATGTGGTTGGCACCAAGTGGATCTTTAAAAACAAATTGGATGAGTTCGAGCAGATTGTGCGCAACAAGGCAAGGCTCGTAGCTCAGGGCTATAGTCAGATTGAAGGTATTGACTACGGAGAGACTTTTGCTCCTGTGGCTAGGTTGGAATCTGTCAGGCTTCTTCTTGCTATGGCATGCCACTTGAATTTCAAGTTGTATCAAATGGATGTCAAAAGTGCATTTCTCAATGGTATTCTCAATGAGGAGGTCTATGTTGAACAACCTAAAGGGTTTGTGGGTCACACTTTTCCGAATCATGTCTTCAAATTGCAAAAAGCACTGTATGGGTTAAAACAGGCTCCTCGAGCTTGGTATGAACGTCTGACTTCCTTCTTACTAGGAAAAGGATTTGTTCGTGGCAGTGTTGATCGGACTCTGTTTATACTAAGAAAGAATAATGATGTTCTTCTCGCCCAAGTCTATGTGGATGATATAGTGTTTGGATCGACGTGCCCAAGTCTTTCTGAATCTTTTTCTCAGTTAATGAGTTCTGAATTTGAAATGAGTTTAATGGGAGAACTAAATTTCTTTCTTGGCTTGCAGGTCAAACAGTTTGATCATGGAGCTTTCATCTCTCAAACAAAGTATGCTAAAGAACTGGTTAAAAAGTTCGGTCTCAGCACTTCCAGTGGTCAAGATACTCCCATGGGGGAGAGGGTACGTCTTGGTAAGGATGTTATGGGTAAGTCTGTTGATATTCGTGAATATCGGAGTATGATTGGTAGTCTTTTGTATCTCACTGCTAGTCGTCCAGATATTTCTTATAGTGTTGGGGTATGTGCAAGATTTCAGGCTAACCCTAAAGAATCTCATCTCACTGCTGTTAAGCGTATTATTCGGTATGTTGCTAGCACACTTGACTACGGGTTATGGTTCACCAGAGATACAAATAGTGTTGTGGCAGGTTATTGTGATGCTGATTGGGGTGGTAATCTTGATGATCGTCATAGTACCAGTGGTGGCTGTTTCTATGTTGGGAATAATCTTGTTTCCTGGCATAGCAAGAAACAATCATCTGTATCCATCTCTTCCTGTGAGGCCGAGTATATAGCTGCAGCTAGTGCATGTACACAACTTCTGTGGATGCGTCAGATGCTTCGGGATTATGGCATTCAACAGCAGGCGATGGACCTGTTCTGTGATAACACCAGTACCATTAGCATTTCCAAGAATCCTGTTCAACACTCACGCACAAAGCATATTGACATTCGTCACCATTTCCTTCGTGAGGCGGTCGAAAAGGGTGATATAGTAATGGAGTTCATTCCTACTGAACATCAGCTAGCGGATATCCTTACAAAACCTCTTGATGCAGCCCGCTTCCACTCCTTGCGTAAGTCTATTGGGGTTGTAACTCTTCCCTAATTATTTTGTTACTTTCTTTTTCTCTCTGTTCTTGTATCACTGGTTATGTCTGTTCTTGTCATTATGGTTGGGTTGTTGGTTTCTTCTTAATCAGTTGAGTGCTAAGGTAATTTTTCTCTGGATGGATTATTCAATAGTCGTGCGCTTCTTTTTGTTGGTATTGAGAACATACTACCTTCCTTATTGTGTGGATTCATTTTACCGATGTTTCTAGTTTGGCGTCCTCAACTGTTTTTGAGTCATGCATAGTTGTAGGGTTACATCATGCTCTCTTTGTCTTGGTAGTTTCTTACATGATGCATTTCCATGTAGTTGGATTGTCGGTCTGCATACCTGTATGTCTCTAGTCTTCTATGGTTTTCTTTCATGATCATTGTCTTCTTTTATATTTTTTTTTACCTCTTGTAAGTGGTCAATGACTCACAAACCCCAGCCATTTGAATGTCTTGAGAGCATACTCATTTGGCTAAGAACCCGTTGGGGCTGTGAGGGTCATGCTCTGACGGATGTACTCAGGAGATGTTAGTTCTTGTGTTGCACGTTACCATGGTATTGCACTTCTTGAGTGTGTTTTGCCGAAAAGATGTAGGCTACACCCAACCCTCGTGTTCTGGTAAAAGATGGAGATATTACATACTCCCACACGGGAATGGCGTTTGTTTCAAGTGGTTTTATAAAATTAAAAAAAAAAAAAAAAAAAAAAAATGATGACAAGTGGTTTTAGCATTTGTCTAGTTGAAAGACAAGAAGAAAATCAATATTGGTTATTTCCTTGGTTTTGTTGTGATCCCGTTCACTTTCCATTGGTCTAGTTGCAAGTGACTTTCAATATACTCCATGATCATGTTTTTAGTTTGTTTCCGAAGGTTGGTATTGGTCTATCAGGTTCTTCTGCATGTTTGGTTTATTCTTGTAACTACCATGGCTTGGTGTATGATGTCGTTTTTCGACTTTGCATTTCCTTGTGGTTGAGGTTTGTCTAAATTGTAATCTTCTCTAATTGGAATCCTTACAATCAGCAGATAGGTTTTCTGTGATGTTTCTCAATATTTGGTTTTGGATTGTTCTTCGAGTTGTTTTTCTGGTTCTTAGGCTGGTCCTTCATTCCTTAAAAAAAAAAAAAAAAAAAAAAAAAGGGAGTAGTACGAACGCTGTCATAACGTTCGAACGCTATGGAGGGCAGATCGTTGCCACCGTACGAATGATCTTTGAACGTACGAATGTGTGTTCAGGCAGTTGTTTTTAATCGGACTTCTAGTTCTTTTCTGTTTTGCTGTTATTTCTGCTAATTAGGTAATGGACCTCTCTTATTGGGCCCATGTTAGGTTTATTCTTGTTTTCCTATATATAGGGGAGTCTTCTCTTCTCTTACTCCTATTGTCTCTTCTTACCTCCTTCTAGTTCTCTATTTGTCCCTCAGATTTATTCAATGACAGAATATGAACTTCATGGGGTTTTTGTTCCGGCTGTTGGTTATGTGTCGTTTATGGTGATGGAGTACAAAAACAATGCTAAGGTTTGTCGTTTATGTCGCGTTCCCCATGGGTATGACTATATTCATCTACCTTTTCTTAATCCTTGCCTGGTTCATGTAAATCATTGGGAACGACTACCGGGACATCTTCAAAATCACATCTTGGAGTTGGTTGGATACCCGAAGGTTCCAGGACTTGCTGCTCCCCTTACCGACTGTGGCTTGGACAGCAGAATTGAGGAGTTGTTTTGTACGAGTGAATGGCTGGAGGATTATGATGATCATGTGATAGCTCGGTGGAATAGACCTTCAGCTCGTGCGGAAGCTTATTTCTCCAAGCTTCCTCTAGGTCATTGGGAGCGAGTTTTTCGAATTCGTTAACTTTAGCTTTATCTTGTTTATTATGACTATGGATTTATGTGTTTGGTTATTAGTTGTTCTTTTGAACTTTAACAGTTGGGATAGGTTTATCTTTTTATCTGTTTTGTCTTCACTATTTTGTGTTGATTGTTGTTTATATTTGTTAATTGTTTTTATTGTTGTTTATCGTTTCTCTTGTTGGTTGGTTAGTTTGTTCACTTGTTGTGACAAAAAGGGGGAGATTTATGACTCTAATTACTAACAATTGTCTCTTTGTTGTTAGGGTATTCTTGGGTTGTGTTTCAGGTATGCTACACGTATGGGGGAGCTCGAGTGTTAAAAAAAAATTTTGGAGCTCATGAAGTATGGGGGAGTTGCTCGAAGGAACTTCTGTTGAATCCTTGATTGCTTCGGAAATTCCTAGTTGTTTCCGTTCGGTCTCTGATGGTTAAAGCATCTTGCTAAAGCTGGATAACAAGAATTAGTGACTTGTTATGTGTTTCTATCTTGAGTGATTTTGTAGGCATATTTTATAAATGCCATGGTTTGGGTTTGTAAGCACGTTTTATAAGTGCTATTTGAGTCGTAGGTTTTTTTTCACAAAATCAATGTCAAAGGGGGAGACTGAAACCGGCACGAAGTGGTTTGACATCAATTTTGTGACAAAGTGTCGATGGTTATCTCGCCTTGAGTTCATTGTTAGGAAAACCAAGTTGTACGCACATCGTCCTGAGTCTGTGTTCTCGCGTCTATGTGTCAAAGTGAAGTTTTGGGTTTAGGACGTACGTACCTAGTTAAGGCGTACGTACGTCATGGTAGGCAGCAGACTTGTTTCGTGTGGAGACGTACGTACCTAGTTAAGGCGTACGTACGTCATGGTAGGCAGCAGACTTGTTTCGTGTGGAGACGTACGTACCGAGTTAGAGCGTTCGTACGTCATGGTAGGCAGCAGGCTTATTTTTGTGTGGAGACGTTCGAACGTCATATCGACGTACGAACGTCCAAAGTCGGTTTGCACTATTTCGGCCCATTTTCCTTGGTTTCCAACCCTAAGTATAAATAGGGTTTCTATTCCAAAGGACAAGTTAGTTCTTTGGCCGTCCATTGTTCCTCTTGTTCTTGAGTTTTGGTTTAGGTTTTGGTATCAAATGTGTGTTTGGCTATTGAACTCAATTCCCTTTCTTCCCTCTTTTCTCAATTCATAAATTTGTGATCTTCAAGAGTTATTGTGATTTCGGCTTCGAGTCTTCTTGTGTGTTCATCAAGAAGTCGAGTGTCTTGTGCGTACATCAAGGTGCTCTGGTGAAGTCAAGGTGTTAGAGATAACCAGGAGTATCAACTCGCAGTGAGTGCAGGTAGTTGGTAAGTTTGTACATCTCTTTTCATCTAGTGGATTATTTGTTGTCGCCCGTGGACGTTTCCCTTTTCGGGTTTTACCACGTTAAAAATTTTTGTGTGTTATTTTCTTTCTGCGTAGTGTTTGATTGTTTGTTTGAATATTCCATTGTTATATTAGCACTATTTGTAGTTTCTCAATTGGTATCAGTCGCTGGGGGCTGGTTAAGGAGCGTAAAGGCTCACGCTAACGATCAATAGTGCTTATGGAACCTCATAAGTTTGCTACTTCAAGTCTTCCTCCACAATTCAGTGGAAAAGACTTTTGTCATTGGAAAGTACGGATGCGAGCTTATCTCCAAGCATTAGGAGAAGAAGTCTGGCTTTCTGTTGTTACAAGGTGGAAAGAACCTCTGACTACTACAGGTACTGATGATAGTGCTGTTACATCACTGACGCCACGTGAAAAGTGGACGCCTGAACAGAAGTTGTTGGCAAATTATAACAACAAGGCACTCAATGTTATTTTCATGGCATTAAATGCCAGTGGTTTCGCCGTGTGCAAGGATGTGAAGAGGCTAAAGATGCATGGAACAGGCTTATCTGTACACATGAAGGTGACGAAACTGTCAAAGAAAACAAGCTGGAACTGTTAACATCTCAGTTTGAGAATCTACGGATGGATAATTCTGAGACTTTTGATGATTTCTTTATTCGTCTCCAAGACATCATAAACTGCAGTGCGGCTATTGGTCATGCATATACTGACACACAAGTGGTACGTAAGATATTGCGTGCTTTGCCTCCTAGGTTTCGTTCTCGTAAGGATGCCATTACTGAGAGTAATGTGATCAAGAACATGTCCATTGAGACACTTGCGGGGAAACTAAGGACATGTGAGATGGAACAGGCCTTGGAAGAACCTTTGAAGAACAAGTCTGTGGCATTCAAAGCTACATCGTCTAAAGAAACTTCCACAGGACCTTCTGATGATGAAGAAAAGGATGTGGATGATAACTATGCTTTTCTGTCCCGTAGCTTTTAGAAGATTCTGAAATATCAACAGAATCGAGTCCCTCGGAAGCGATTTCCTGATTCCTCAAATGCTCTTAGGTGTCGTGGTTTTGAGCGATTCTCTGTGGATGGGAGAAGAGCTCGAGTTGATCGTAAAGATGTCCAATGTTACAAGTGTCGTGAATATGGACACTTTGCAAATGAATGTGACAAGAAAGTGGAACGCAAACCTGGTGACAATTCCAAAGCGAACCTCACAGTGACATGGGATGATTCAGATGAAGATGATGATGGAAATTCCTCAAATGATGTCTCCAATTATGTGGTTTTCAGTGCATCCCTGGATGAGCATCCAGGAGGTAGTGTATCCTCTACTGATGATATTAATGTTTCTGATACTAGTGTTCATGCTACTACTAGTGAATTATGTGATATGTATAAGTTTTCCATGCAACAAGTAAAGTTGCTTGAAAAAACTAACACTGTCTTACAGGAATAGGTAGATAGTCTTGGGCAGATATTTGTAATCTTGTAGGTGACTCCAACATCTTGAAAGAAAAATTTGTGAAGGAAAAGGAGGATTTCCAAGTGCGTATTGCCACTCTGGAAAAACTGAATAAGGAACTGGAAACACGGTATCGATCTCTTGTATTGGAACATGAGAAAGTAAAAGCTGAGTTGTTTGCTGCTAACAAACAATTGGTTGGGTTTCGTAAAGCTAGTGATAATCTAAACTCTCTGCTGGGAATTGGTAAATCCCATTCAGATAAATCTGGCTTAGGTTATGACACATCTGTTCTTATTTCTACTGCTCGCACCTCCTGTACTACTTTTGTCAGACCAACAGGTGTTGCTTCTCCTGCTCCTGTGCAGGTGTCTGGTGTGGTTTCCCCACCCAAGATCACTCGTGTAAAGCATGTCCCGAAAAAGAATGTTAGACACAAAGGCTTTAAATGTCTAACCTGTGGTCGTATGGGTCACACTTCTGTTTTTTGTTGGAATAATCTGTATCCTGCTCATCATCCTTCTTTTGCAGGTAATTCTTATTGGAACAAGTCTTCCACTTTCTCCATGCAGGCTCCATACATGTGGAATGGCTATGCTCAGTGGGGTTTACCCAGAACTTCTCCTTATGGTAATCGTCCTCAAGCAACACCCATACCTACTCCACCACCACATTTCTGGGATAGGAGTATGGATGCATCCAGGAAAATGGTATCTCACATGGCTCGTTTGGTTGAACCAATGCCTTCATCATGGTATCTTGACAGCGGTTGTTCGCGTCATATGACAGGTGATAAGACTCTAATTGATAACCTGACTCTTGGTTATGGAGGTAAGGTTAGGTTTGGTAATGGTAAAATGCTTCCGGTTGAAGGTAAAGGTAACTTTTCTGAGGTTGGATCGCTCAATAGTCATGAGCTTCTTTTTGTTAAGGGTCTTAAGTCCAATCTATTGAGTATTAGTCAGTTATGTGATGCTAAGTTTAAGGTTGTGTTTGAGGATAATAGGTGTGATGTTTTTGATTCCAATCATATCTTGGTGTTAACTGGTAGTCGCTTATCTGATAACTGTTTCATTGTCACTACACCTCTTCCGCATTCATATACCTAATGTGTTCATTGGAACTGTCTGTGTTTAGGATGTTTAGGTTCGGTTATTTATTATTGTTGTTGGTATTGAGGACATACTACTTTCTCTATTGTGTGGATTCCATTTTACAACTGTTTCTAGTTTGGCGTTCTCAACTGTTTTTCTGAGTCATGCAAAGTTGTAGGGTTACATCATACTCTCTTCGTCTTGGTAGTTTCTTACATGATGCATTTACATTTAGTTGGATTGTCGTTTTGCATACCTGTATATCTCCAGTCTTCTATGGTTTCCTATCATGATCATCGTCTTCTTTTATATTTATTTACCTCTTGTAAGTGGTCAATGACTCACAAAATCCCCAGCCATTTGAATGTCTTGAGAGCATAATCATTTGGCTAAGAACCCGTTGGGGCTGTGAGGGTCATGCTCTGACGGATGCACTCAGGAGATGTTAGTTCTTGTGTTGCACGTTATCATGGTATTGCACTTCTTGAGTGTGTTTTGCCGAAAAGATGTAGGCTACACCCTACCCTCGTGTTCTGGTAAAAGATGGAGATACTTTATACTCCCACACGGGAATGGCATTTTTTTTTTTAACAAAAAAAAAAGAAAAAAAAAAAAGGAATGATAAGTGTCTGTCACACTTGTCTAGTTGGAAGACAAGAAGAAAAACAATTTTTCTGTTATTTCTTTGGTTTTGTTATGTTCCCGTTCACTTTCACATTGGTCTAGTTGCAAGTGACTTTCAATATACTCCATGATCATGTTTTTAGTTTGTTTCCGGAGGTTGGTATTGGTCTATCAGTTTCTTCTACATGCTTGCATCATTCTAGTAAGTACCATGCTGTGGTGTATGATGTCGTTCTTCGATTTTGCATTGTCTTGTGGTTGAGGGTTGTTTATACTGTATTCGGCTGTAATTGGAATCCTTATGATAAGTGGAAGTGTTTTCTTGTGATGTCTCTCAATATTTGTTCTTGGTAGTTCTTTGGTTTATTATCTAGCTGTTAGGGTGGTTCTTCATTTTTTTTTATATATATATATTTAAAAAAAAAAAAAAGGGGGTTCCTACGAACGCTTTCATGACGTTCGTACGTTTAGGTGGGGAGATCTTTTAGCAACGTACGAACGTTCCTCGGACGTCCGAACGTGTTCTCAGTCAGATGTTCGGTTTTTGAGGTCTTGACGTACGAACGTTCTTCGAACGTACGAACGTTTCTGGTACAGTTCGGCCCATTTGCTGTTTAAAACCAATTTTTTTTTAAACACAAAGCCATTTGCTGTTATATCAATCGTGTTTCCCTCCTTTTGGGCATACTACAAGTTGTTAGCATTTTGGTTTCCTTGCTCATCTTAGGAGATTTTCTTCTATTTTTTTGTTTTGCTTCTGTTCTCCTTCCTTCGTGGTTGTTCATTGCTCAACTCCGGCAGTTTCTTTTTCTTTTTGGTGTATACTCTGTTTTTCCTCATGTAAGTGCACTCGACTCCTTCTATATTCTTCTTCTTCTCCTTCTACTTACTCTCTTGGTATTGTTGGATTGCATGGTTATTCTCTTTTTTCTTTGAAATGCTTGGTTTGTTTTGTTTTGTTTGTGTTGGTTCGTTCTCCATTTCATTCCTTTGAAATTGGTGGACGATTTGGCTCTTTCTATTTCTTGTAACTTCTTCTCTATTGTTGGGTCTATTTTGTCGTATGTTTGGGTGCTTGCCATTACTACATTGTTGCCGATAGCATGTGTCTTGTTTCTGCACATCAAGTGTTTGAGTAAATGCCTCAATGACCTGGCTATTGTTTATTTTGTCACTTTTCTTACATTCCTGGTTTGTTTGCTGTTGTGGTTGTGTAGACGATGGCCTCAAAGCGCGCACGCACCACTCCCACCACCACGGCAACTGGGTCTAAGGGCGCATCCGCTTCCCGCGCTTCACGGGGTAGAGGTTCTACTCAGGTCTTGTCGCCCCATCCCCCATCCCTTGGTGCTCATCCTCGAGCCAAGACCATTGTTCCCGAGCGGTTCTTCGACTTGGGAGATATTGCTGCCACCCCTATCGGGGCTTCTCAACTCGGCAACATAGCTTCGTTCTTTGAGGCTAGAAATTGGTTAAGGGTGGCTCAACCAATCACAAAATACTCGGTTGAGCATACGATTGCCTTCTATGAGACGAAGACGCCCTCACAGAATCGTTCGAGTTTCTCGGTTTTCATTGACGGTCGGAGATACACTATCTCTCTGAAGGTCATTCGTGAGGCGTTGGGGATTGACGATGATCTTCTCTCCGAAGGTGCTATTCCTGTACGGTGGCCCATTCCGGATGCGATTCAGATTGACTTTGTCGATCAGGTTCAGAGAATGTTCATTGATGGTGTCACGGAAAGGTATCATGCCAAGCACTACAGCGCCATCCTCTTGCACATGGTTGCCCACTCCAGCATCTACCCCTCCAAGGGCAACAAGATCATCATGACCGACGACATGGTCAAATTAGTGGTTTGTATGTCGGCGCACCATCTTCATCTTTCTGAGGTCATCTACACACGAATGCTTCAGATCGATGCAGCTAAGGGTACTCTTCCTTTCCCTAGCTTTATAATGATTATACTCAAGCACTTGGGTTTTCAGGGACAGTATATGGAGGTGAGCCCTCCAAGGTTCGTTGGCCATGATTGGGTCAACGCCATCAAGAAGGGCTGTCAGTCTAGGAAGTCGGCCTTTGAGTCCGTGGGTGCGCGTCTGACGCATCACCAAATTTGGGGAGGCAGGGCTCTTGTTCGCCATGATGATTTTGATCGGGCTTTGACCTCTGGACGCCCCATCTCAGCCTCTGCTAGGGGCAATCGGGCAGCTGCAGCAATTGATGCTCGGGTTTCCTCTCTCCGACGTCGTCAGGATCATATGGATGCTCGGTTAGATCGTTTTGGGGTCATTCTCTCTCGTCATGATGTCATGATAAGTGATATTCATGCGATGAACGTCGCCCAGATGTGTCATCTTCAGCTGGACTTCACTCCCATTGACTTGCCTCCATTTCCGGAAGAGGTACCTCCAGTTCCAGGTGACAGTGATGGTGATGACTCTGGTAGAGAGAGTGAGGACGAAGGTGATGGTGAACACAGTGATGGTGACTCGGAGTACGAGTAGTTCTTATTCTGGTTTACTCTCCACATTTTTGTACTTAACATTGCTCTTTTGTTATATCGTGTTGTTTCTATATCTAGTTGTTGAGCATGTTATTGGATATTGCTATTTTATTATGAGTTCTAGTTCCTTCCTGACTTGCAGAAAATTCCTGCTAATTAGGTAATGGACCTCTCTTATTGGGCCCATGTTAGGTTTACCCTTGTTTTTCCTATATATAGGGGAGTCTTCTCTTCTTTTACTCCTATTATATCTTATTACCTCCTTCTAGTTCTCTCTTTGTCCCTCAGATTTATTCAATGGCAGAATATGAACTTCATGGGGTTTTTGTTCCGGCTGTTGGTTATGTGTCGTTTATGGTGATGGAGTACAAAAACAATGCTAAGGTTTGTCGTTTATGTCGCGTTCCCCATGGGTATGACTATATTCATCGATCTTTTCTTAATCCATGCATGGTTCATGTCAATCATTGGGAGAGACTACCGGGACATCTTCAAAATCACATCTTGGAGTTGGTTGGATACCCGAAGGTTCCAGGACTTGCTGCTCCTCTTACCGACTGTGGCTTGGACAGCAGAATTGAGGAGTTATTTTGTATGCGTGATGATAATCATGTGATAGCTAGGTGGAATAGATCTTCGGCTCGTGCGAAAGCTTTATGTCCTGTCTTAAGCTTTATGTTCATGTGATAGCTCGGTGGAATAGACCTTCAGCTCGTGCGGAAGCTTATTTCTCCAAGCTTCCTCTAGGTCATTGGGAGCGAGTTTTTCGAATTTGTTAACTTTAGCTTTATCTTGTTTATTATGACTATGGATTTATGTGTTTGGTTATTAGTTGTTCTTTTGAACTTTCACAGTTGGGATAGGTTTATCTTTTTATCTGTTTTGTCTTCACTATTTTGTGTTGATTGTTGTTTATATTTGTTAATTGTTTTTATTTGTTGTTTATCGTTTCTCTTGTTGGTTGGTTATTTTGTTCACTTGTTGTGACAAAAAGGGGGAGATTTATGACTCTAATTACTAACACTTGTCTCTTTGTTGTTAGGGTATTCTTGGGTTGTGTTTCAGGTATGCTACACGTATGGGGGAGCTCGAGTGTCAAAAATTTTGGAGCTCATGAAGTATGGGGGAGTTGCTCGAAGGAACTTCTGTTGAATCCTTGATTGCTTCGGAAATTCCTAGTTGCTTCCGTTCGGTCTCTGATGGTTAAAGCATCTTGCTAAAGCTGGATAACAAAAATTAGTGACTTGTTATGTGTTTCTATCTTGAGTGATTTTGTAGGCATGTTTTATAAATGCCAAGGTTTGGGCTTGTAAGCACGTTTTATAAGTGCTATTAGAGTCATAGGTTTTTGTCACAAAATCAATGTCAAAGGGGGAGATTGAAACCGGCACGAAGTGGTTTGACATCAATTTTGTGACAAAGTGTCCATGGTTATCTCGCCTTGAGTTCATTGTTAGGAAAACCAAGTTGTACGCACATCGTCCTGAGTCTGTGTTCTCGCGTCTATGTGTCAAAGTGAAGTTTTGGGTTTAGGACGTACGTACCTAGTTAAGGCGTACGTACGTCATGGTAGGCAGCAGACGTGTTTCGTGTGGAGACGTACGTACCGAGTTAGAGCGTTCGTACGTCATGGTAGGCAGCAGGCTTATTTTTGTGTGGAGACGTTCGAACGTCATATCGACGTACGAACGTCCAAAGTCGGTTTGCACTATTTCGGCCCATTTTCCTTGGTTTCCAACCCTAAGTATAAATAGGGTTTCTATTCCAAAGGACAAGTCAGTTCTTTGGCCGTCCATTGTTCCTCTTGTTCTTGAGTTTTGGTTTAGGTTTTGGTATCAAAAGTGTGTTTGGCTATTGAACTCAATTCCCTTTCTTCCCTCTTCTCTCAATTCATAAATTTGTGATCTTCAAGAGTTATTGTGATTTCGGCTTCGAGTCTTCTTGTGTGTTCATCAAGAAGTCGAGTGTCTTGTGCGTACATCAAGGTGCTCTGGTGAAGTCAAGGTGTTAGAGATAACCAGGAGTATCAACTCGCAGTGAGTGCAGGTAGTTGGTAAGTTTGTACATCTCTTTTCATCTAGTGGATTATTTGTTGTCGCGAGGACAACCGTGGACGTTTCCCTTTTCGGGTTTTACCACGTTAAAAATTTTTGTGTGTTATTTTCTTTCTGCGTATTGTTTGATTGTTTGTTTGAATATTCCATTGTTATATTAGCACTATTTGTAGTTTCTCACTATTCTCTCAATCTGAAGGGATTGGCAGATCTAGAAGATGTTCTTGAGCTTAATAAAGGATTTGGAAACCATTACCATTCTCTTTCTAGGTTCTGAAGGGAGAGATCTCACATTCTTATGCATGTCTTCATATTGGGATACACGGCTCATTGGCATTATTATAGAGAGTTTTCATCGAGTTTCTCGGGATATTTTTCTCAGATACTTATTATTTTTCGTGTCTCTGTGTGTCTGTGTAGGTGTCCTAGCGTGTCTTGATAAAACTGTTGATAAAACTGAAATGAATGTATCCAGCACGTGTCTCGATAAAACTGTTGCGGTCGTAAAAAGAAATTGTATCCATAAAGAAAGTTATATTTGCAATATACACAGTTAAGAAACAAACCTCGTTATCACAGGGTAGCGAGGCTTCAGCAGCTCGAGCATGGTAGATGATACACACGGTTGGGGTCCTGGACCCCTGAAGTAGACAGGAAAACGTGTTTAGCAAGTATATAAAAAACTTGAGTCTGTGAAACAAAATCAGATTTTGGTTATGATAGCTCAGACATCATGATGTATGTTGTGTACGACCCTGCAGTTAATGAGTAAATATCACCAAATAATATGCTTTTACATGTGGTGTGTAGCTCCATGAATTACATGTGGTGTGTAGCTTCATCCATATCGTCTTGAATTCTTCCATATGCACAATGAAAGCATCATGCTATCTTACTACTTAATAGTAGTAGAAGAAACTTGAGCAAGTGATAGAATCCGACAACTTAAATATTCTTTTATATTGAAGATGGCTAATCATAGATATCATTAAATACCGTAAGTTCATAATATAAATAAAACTATGGAAGATTTGTGAACATGGTACATGTAAAAATCATAAAAATCATGTCTACGTGTTATACAACACTTGAAATAAAACTTTCTTAATTATTAAAACAATCAATATAGAAGATGGAAATAGAAGAGAGGCTATGATGTGAATTGTTCATCAATACCTTTAAAAATTAGTTTGTAGATACTAAAACTTAATTAGAAGATTGGGTACTTACAGTTGAAGATTGGGTACTTACAGTTGAAGAAGAAGAATAGCGAGATTCTGCAAATAAGGTTTAAGAGAATAGAGAAATAAATTCAATTGCGAATAAAAATAAAATAATTGATAACAAATGAACAAATAGTAGAAATTATTAACTTACCTTTGAAGAGAGTGATGTAATTAAGATGCAGAGCAGAGAAAGATTCTATTTATGATAAGAAGATGCAGAGCAGAGAGAGATGGAGGAGGAGGAGAATTTGATTATTGGTTTTTGAAAGGAAGAGAAATAAGGTTTGAGGAAAGAAGAAGGGATTATGATTGGTTTTTAAGACGATATGGATGAAGAAGATGTTTTTATTAAGGTTTAACCAAAACTTGAGAAATCTGATTTAATCCTAATCATACTAATTTAATCCTAGTCATACTAAATATTAATCCTAATCATATTAATTTAATCCTAATCACACTAAATATTAGTCCTAGTCAAAATATTAATCCTAATCTTACTAATTTAATCTTAGTCACACTAAATATTAGTCCTAGTCAAATTATGCACCATTTGTAGATTATAATATAGAAGATACTAGTCTTTAGTCCCGTGCAATACACGGGCAGGATTTGATTTATCTTTGGTTTCTATGTTCTTTGTGCTTTCTAAAGTATACTGATTTGATTTCATTCAGACACAGAGCATAAACTGATTTTTTGAGGTCAATGTTTCTCCTCTGTGGGTCAATTTTTTTTTTCTTGAAAAATTGGGGGATTTAATTCAAATAGCTTGTTTTTAGTTGTTTATACATCCTGAAATATTCCATTTTTAATAATAAAAACCTTAAATTTTAATTGTGTTTTGGTGCAATAGTGATTGTTATCAAAGTTTAGTATATAATTTATAATTTAAAAACAATATCAAAATTTAGGCTTATAGAGTATGAGTGTATGACAATGACATCAAAATCTAAATTTATAAAATCTACTTTCGTTTGTCGCTCCATGCATTTTGCCCTACTTTACTGTGAGTCCTGCATATATAATGGAAGAAAATTAGTGTCTAAGAATATAAATACATGATTGATAAAAAAAATTTCATTTTGTTTGAATAGTCTTACGGTTCTTATTATAATCTTCCTACGGAAGTTTGTCAACATTGACTATTTTCCCCAAGACTTAGGTGTTTCAATAGTGTTTCTCTTACTACCAAATTTCGTGTTCCATCGTATATTTCCAGTTGTAGCATACTTTTATTGATATAATCTTAAAAGATACGGATATTGCCCAGTGCCCCAGTGATATCACTACTACAACTTTTTTATTCACCATATTTTTTTCATTCCTTCCATCAGTGTTACCTTCAATTTCTCTTCCCTAAATTTCCAATTTCAATTACAAACCAAGAATATATAGGTTATTTTTTTTTTATAATTTAATATTATTAATACTGCAAGCATGTTGTTCTAAACTGTTTTCCATATGATTGATATGACAATAGAGCATTCTTTATGTGAGTTATTTTTCTCTATAAGAGTATTGAAGGCCTAGCTAATAGATCATGGTAGAATAAACTGTTGAACTGCCTTCTACTTGTGTGGAACGCTTGACAGTAGAGCTTGACCTTAATATTAACCTGCCATGTGGGTCTGTATAATAAATCTACTCTGCAAGCTAAGTGTAGTACTATACTTAGTTTTGCAGTTTTGCAGTTTTGCAGTTTTGTTTTGTTTTTTTTGTTATAAGACATCTACTTTGTCATTAAGATCCTACTTATACTGATTGATATTTGAATGCTCTCAACCGAAGTCATCATCATACAAACTTTTATAAGGTGCAGCATACTGCATATATTTTTATTTTTCACCGATTTATATAGGCTTTTATAAGGTGCAGCATATTACCAAGTGTTTATAATCTGGGGTCAGTTATTATTACATACACACATAAACTCAGTGACGAAATCAATATAGTCCAGCTTCCAGAACAGATTAACAATAATAAATCAATATAAATTTAATTTTCTTTCATCACTCTAATGATAAATTTTGAGGAAACAATCTCCATAAAAATATTGGATTTTGCTCATGCATTTTTTTTCTTCTATTTATCTTTTACCAACTTTTGTCCAATATATACAGAGGGATAAGCCGATAGGATCAGTAATCGAACAGTTCCTTTCTCCTTAGATCCATGTTCAAGAAAGGGAAGCTTAATCTAATGTTTACTGTTAGAACAACAAACCAAACTAAAGTAGCTAGTTGATTACTTAAACCAACATATATTTCATTCCGTCACTAAGCCTTCTAAGCAAATAGGAGGTGATCACTGATCAAATAGGATCTTAATGACAGAGTAGATTTATTATGAAGTTTTGCAATTTCATCCTAGATTTAATATATTAAGAAAATAAAAAATCCTAAGAGAAATACATCCAACAAATATTCTCGTTATTAAGAAGAAGAATTAAGAAGTGGTATACTAATAACAAAAATTACTTGAGCAAAATCTGAGAAAGAGATACAGTCCACTTTTAGGTCGTTTTGGACTGGGCTTAATTATGTTCGTGATTTAGTCCAACTGGTCTTAATTATATCCGTGATAGGTGGTCCACTTTTGCGTAATTACAGATATAACCAAACTTAATCAAAATTCTCTTCAATTAGGCTATCAATTTCAATCTTATTGATAGCCTAATTGAAAAGATATTTTCTTAGGGGTATTTTCTGCTTTAATAGAGTATAATAGATTTACATAAGCATAAGGGGGTTTGGCATGGACCCTTACCTGTCTATTGAAACAAAAAATGGATGAAGGATACAGAGGCCCATTGGGCTATAATAAAGAAAAGGTAACATATGTGAGAAAAAGAGCCTAGGGTGCTGAGGATTACAGAGCGTCAAGAGCAAGGCAGGATTGACTTTGCTTGTTTAAAAATGGTCTTGGGAGTTGTAGCGCAAAGCAAAAAAGCGGCAATCCATCAGAGCCATAATAATTTCTTCGAGCATAGAGTTTGTTCATAAAAATCCAGAGAAGCTTGAGAGAGGAGAGAAAAAAAAACATGGTTGCCCTAACGTTGGAGAAGATAAAGAGTGTGAAGACTGAGCAGGAGGAAGAGGAGGAGAAAACTTCAAATATCATGGTAACATCAGTGGGAGAGACCTTATGCAAGGAACATTGGGAGAAGGTGGTCGAGCTAATTCAGAAAAGCAAGGGTGAGTGTTCTGCTTGTAAGCCCTATAAAGAGGTGGAGAAACTGATACCAGTTAGTAATGTGAAGACGGAAATCAAGGTGGGAGATGGGGCTGGATATTCTTCTATTGTCATTCCACCACGCCTAAGGAAGAACCTGCTGAAAGTTTGAACGTCCCCATGGCTGAAGATCCAGTGATCTCTTCAGTGCTTGATGAAGAAGAGAAGAATCAAGATCCAGATGCTCCCTTGTTCGATGGTGATGTTGAACTATCAGGTGAGAATCACAAACCCTAATCTACACAAAAGGCCAAAAACCTTAATTAAATTCAATTCTGTAAGCACAAGAAAAAAGATGTTGAATCAATTTTTGCCTCCGTGTTAACATATGGAACTGAAGCTAAAGAGAAGAAAGATGAGGAAGAGGCTGATGATGAGATGAATGGCTCTTCTAACTCTTCTTCTACTACTTCAACAAGTGGAGGTGATGAGATGGAGCTAGATGAGGGAGGCCAGACTTTGAGGAAGACTACAGAACACCATCTGAAGATGATTAGGAGGAGGAAGAGCAGGAATATGAGCCCACAGACTCAAATGCAGAGGAGGACTAGACAAAATCAGGCAAGAGAGTTAGTAAGATAACAATTAAGTATAATAGAATTAGTCTATCTATCTATCTAGTATTACATAAGAGATGAGACTTAATAGACTATGGGGTATGTTATCACAACAGTTAAACTATTATCTATTTAATATATTTTCACTAATATTTGCATTAGGGTGCATGGTGCATGGTGCATGTATGAAAAGATATGAATGATACATTTATAAATAGAATAGTAAAAGGTGAATGCTAGTAAAATGAGATAAAAGGGAAGGAAACTTCCTGGTGGAGAGGCAACTAGGAGTGAATTGCTAGATTAGGAATCTGCATCTTGTCTCCATAAAGAATTTTCTTGAGTTCTGAGTGAAAGGAGACATGTGCAGCTCCATCTGCTCTATATTTCATTCCCATACTAGCTATGAAATCAGTAGCATTGTTTCCCTCTCTAAAAATGTGATGAATTTGAATGTTAAAAGAGGTAGCAAGGTCCCAAATTTTATTCCACCAAACATTCAGGTGCCATGGTATAGAAATAGAATTACAGAACCATTTGGTGGCTAGCATTGAATCAGCGTAGATGGCCCAAAGCTTGATAGAGCATGATTCCATCTAGAATTGTTCTTCTCTTAGCAAAGTTGTTAGACCCATCTCCATAGAAAGAAAAAAAAATAGCAATATGATTACCAAGAGAATCCTTGATTAAACGACCACTAGAGGAGAGTCCATCTTTAGCTGATCTATCAGTATTCAGGGCTATAAAGGAGTCAGGGGGTCTGGTCTAATAGACAAGGGTAGGAGGTTTTAATGGAGGGTTATGAATTGCAATTCCGAGCTTAGAAGTTGTGGAGTGAAACCTGGGGCTGGACCTGGAAGTAGGTTTGCAAAGGGAAGGCAGTTTAATGTTCCAGTATCTGATTTTAAGGGTAAAGAGGTTTGAGGCATTAGGTTTAGCAATATAATGTATTTGTCTTCAAATCTTCTCTTACACCTTTCTTTCCAAATCTCCCAGAGAATTGAGGTAACCAGAGTGGAAAGGATAAGTTGTTCCTGAGAACTAGGTTTACCTTATGCTAATGATGAACACATTATATAAATAATTTATTGATAAAAATTACTAGAAAAATATACTATTGAGTGCGAAATTAAACAATAGCAGTAAATAAGATGAACAAAAACACAAGATCTCGAAGAAAGCTATCGTCTTTACTGAATATTATGAAGATTAGAAGAATCTCTGCCTCACAATACTCTCTAGACAAACTAAGGCCTGGTTGTCTCAATATTTCTAAACACACTAAACCTTAGTGGTTTCTCTAAACAACTAAATAAGTTGTTTCAGTATGTTTTGGTTTATGCCAAAACATCAATCTAAACAAGATAAGCACTAGCTTGTTTATCTATCTTGAAACAAGTAAGCACTACATGTTTCTCTCTATATATCTTTTGGTTTATGCCAAAACATATATTTATAGGCTTTGGACAACTTCTAGTTGGCCAAGAAAAAGTATTTTCTTTTCCCTCAATTTTTATTTCTTATGAAACAAGGAAACATATTTTAAGGTTTTCCTTTCCTTGTCCTACAAGGAATAGAACTGTTAAGTTCCCAAATAGGATACACCTGTATCATGGCTCCACACTTTAAGAACTTAAACTCCCGTTTAAGTTAGAAACGGAGATGGGAGAACTCGAAAGCACCCTGGACTTTACTGAACCATTCTACTTTGTTTGGAACTTGACATGCACGCCCAATACGAAAACACTGCATGTTTCACACTTCGTGTCTTAGTCATCTTGCGTTCCAATATGCAATCTTCGTTGAATTGCTTCTCTTAATCAACCCAATGGCATGCCATCAAGACAAACTTCTCATGTGTTGAACTTCTCTACTTCTGCTTGGCTTGGTCTTCTGCGCCTTTTTGATGATGAAATCGGTTAGCTTCAAAAGAGTAGAATTCATCAACTCCATCTGTTTCTGAAACAAAACCATTATCTCATCGATACTAGCTTTATCCTGGGAAGTAGATGTCTCTGCCTTAGATTTCTTTGATTTTGTTTTTGTTATCTTCTTTGTTCTTGTCTTCTCAGAATCTTCCAAGGACACACAAACTTTACCTAGTTTTCTGTACTGCAAATGAGTTAAGACCATAAACCACAGAAAACTCCACCAGGGAATCGAACTTTGCTTTGATACCAACATGATACAAATTACTAGGCAAATATACTATTGAGTGCGGAATTAAACAATAGCAGTAAATAAGATGAAAAAAAACACTCTCTAGACAAACTAAGCTATCTTCTTTACTGAATATTATGAAGATTAAAATAATCTATGCCTCACAATACTCTCTAGACAAACTAAGATGTAGTTGTCTCAATATTTCTAAACACACTAAACCATAGTGGTTTCTCTAAACAACTAAATAAGTTGTTTCACTATGTTTTGGTTTATGCCAAAACATCAATCTAAACAAGCTAAGCACTAGCTTGTTTATCTATCTTGAAACAAGTAAGCACTACATGTTTCTCTCTATATATCTTTTGGTTTATGCCAAACATATATTTATAGGCTTTGGACAACTTCTAGTTGGCCAAAGAAAAGTATTTTCATTTCCCTCAATTTTTATTCCTTATGTGTAACACCCCAAAATCTAACCCATGTCCCAATAAAACCTGAATCGAATCTTGAGGCATTATCATCAACACCACGGGCAATTCGTCATTTATACTCTTTTAATCATAACAAAATCCATGAAAGTCTGGTGCTGAATCCATCATTTGATTAACTAGCAATTACCATAAATCCGCAAAAACACACTTTCATATTTATATATATAGAAAATCATACGCTATACATCACAAGATTCTGATAATACATATATAAGACTGTTTTTCGAGTGTGATATCTACGTATATACATATGAACAAACCTGTCAAAAAGTTACAACCCTGGACTACACTCGATCTCACATCAGACAAATGTAGTGATCATCTTTGTCATCGTCTGCTGCAACAGCAGGCTCCTCAACAACAGGCTCAACTGAAAAGGGTAATGGTAGGGTGAGCATAATCCACTTGCTCAGTAGAAACCTACATTCTCAAAATATTATCCAACCATAACCATAAATCACGCGAACAGTTTAAAATATGCAAGTTTAAATAAGAACTATAAATATGATGTAAAATACTTTTGCTGTAGTTAATATGTAACATTCAAGCATTCATACAATAAGGCGGGTAGTTGCATCCTATTAGAGTGGTGAGAATACGACTAGAACTCAGCCCCAGTCCCAGGCAATATCTTGGTTCAGTACTTACCAGTGTGAACCTGCACCGTTATTCCTGATTCACGGTCGGGTGATTACCGTTTTGTGCACCAACCCTCTTTTAGGGCTCAAGTGGGCCCTTTGACCACGACGCTCCAGAGGGAGAATCACCTATCACGGTGGTCAACCGTTTGACAACTGCAGACTGCACAGGATCTTGACACACGTCCAGGAGTGGACTAACTCTCACCCCTCGCGTCTAAACCTCCTCGAGGTAACATGTATCCCCACAGCACACTAAGCACCAACAACGTACCACTAAAAACATGGTAATCCAGAAATGTAGAAGAGGAATTCCCAGAAACATCCAACAGTGTTCGCCTTTAGAAAGTGCCCATTCATCGTCTAAAGGTGAACAACGCGTATATAATCCTAGAAAGAACTATCGTCTCCAGAATATGACAACAATTCCTTCTTTATAGAAATTCACAGATCCCTTGCCAGACCGCCTCGTGATACAATATATATAATATATAGGGTGTCTTTTAATAATAATTAATTTAATCAGGCATGTGTGACAAGTTCCTGAATATATCAACCATCAAACCAGTTCCCTATTCACAGCTACCAGTCACGGACACTAGCCGAAGAAACTATCCCCTATTCACGGCTACCAGACATCGACACTAGCCGAAGGGATTATAATCTGATCTGTAATAATATATTTGTGTAAGCACCCAGATCATATATTTTCCCAATCCAAGGACCTCACACCATACCAACATACAACTGGGACCCCACATCAAACATACAAAATCTATCTCCCTTTTCTCATCCTGGAAAAGATATGCAATAAAAACTTCAATAGCTTTTCTGTTTATAAAGCAATATCATATACTATTTTAACAACTTCAGTTTTAAACATGATATCTGTAACTACTTACTTTGATAGAAACTATAATCGGTAAACCACGAGTACTATATATATACCAAACAAAACCATGCATGCATTTTATCATTACTATACGAACTGTACTGTAACATTTACTAAAATATGAACCACGAGAAGATAATATAAAGAAAATGTAAGTCCCTACCTCAGCGCGCTCCCGCGTCACCTCTAAAACTCGAAGAACACTACTAAAGCCAAACACCTAAAGCGAAAGCAAAAATATAATTATAATCTATCGGGGAAGATTATTATATACTTTTTTATTCATGCACGTGTCATATTTCTAATGGGTTTTGATGTAATAACCGATATGCATCAATACCTTACTAATAACTGTATCAGCATTAAAGTTTTATAGAACTAATACTTATAATGGAATGGATCAAAATATCGAAATTTTTTTGTCTTGTGTATCACCTACCTTTATAAAATCCAAAGTTACAGTCAGTTTGGAGATTCGAAATTCAGCGATATGTATTCATTTTGTAGGTGTTCAAAGTCCAATCTAAAAGCATGAAAACTACTTAAAAGTACCAAGGACAGACCATTATAAGTAGCCGGCCAATTTCTTCTATTGTTTGTAGATATTCTTCTCTTCTAATGTTAAACATGAAACTGCCCAAGCTATTTAAAGGGCTTGCTAGTCTATGTTCTAGTCAACATCTAAGTGTATAATCTAAGTGTGTGAGCTTGTTTTAACTAAAACTAATGGAAGAACACCTACCTTACAGTTACAGCTGAATCTTTCAACTTCTACTTGTTCTCTTACTTCCAAAGTCAACCTGTTGATTGGTTTGCTTAAGGTTAATCTATGGTGGCAGATGTTTAGATTTCCTTCCCTCTTGGTTCCCCTTCCTTTAGTTGTTCTTCCCTTCTCTAAGCCAACTCATACCCAGTTGATAAGCTTCCCATCATCTAACTTAGATCATTTTATACAAAGGCAGATGTTTGTTTGAAAAACAAAAACTAGATAGAGAAGAACTAGCTTGTTAAAACGATCGACTCCCTTTTCTTTTTCTTCAAACCTTAACTGGTTTCTCAGTTGGTTTCACACACACTACAAAGGGATTAGGGACAGTTGATGGCCATGCCTAGTATGAGGTGTAATCTCCTAATTCAATCTTATCTAATAAGATAGAACTAATTGGGTGTTAGTAGGAGTAACCTAATTAAATTACCCCCCATTTGCAAATTCTTCTATACCATCTGTGCAAGTCCATTTGAACCCATTCTACGTGCTCTATTCACAATCGAAAGAGTCCATACTAATAACAATAAATCAGTTCCTATATATCGTATACTTGTGTCTAGTTTGCGAAATTTTTGAAAACATGTTTTGAGTTTTGATCGCTTATTATTATTATTATTAGTATTATTATTATTATTATTATTATTATTTTCTTGT
Source organism: Aquilegia eximia (assembly GCA_023053565.1). NCBI lineage: Eukaryota > Viridiplantae > Streptophyta > Magnoliopsida > Ranunculales > Ranunculaceae > Aquilegia > Aquilegia eximia. The sequence goes on from JALIGU010000003.1 coordinate 19,596,347, forward strand.
TTCTGTATGTTTTCCTATTCAAACATGTCAACCAACTAAGACCATTCGATTAAGATGTACTAAGATACGATCATAGCCATAGAATCATAGGCGAGATTACTAAATTACCCCTAGAGAGTGCACGGGTCCTTACATTATGAAACAAGGAAACCTATTTTAAGGTTTTCCCTTCCTTGTCCTACAAGGAATAGAACTGCTAAGTTCTCAAATAGGATACACCTGTATCATTTATACACCCAAATTTATACTAGTTAGTTTATTTTTATCTACTAGTTTAAATAATTAATATATAATTGTTCTTTTTGTAGGATTTGCTAGATGGGTCGAATGAGCATAATTTTGCGTCATTTGGATAGTTAATAAAGCTTGCAAAGGTTGTTGTCAAAATGAATGCATGGGAGCCCAAAACATTTTGGGTGTGATTCCATTGGAGCTCCAAACGGCCCAAAGCCTGTCCATTAGTTCTCAATTCAATGGCTTACTTCTAGAAGGCTTATACATTTGACAATGTGAAGGAAAGAGCCGAAATATTGGATTTGCATATGAGCAAAAGTGGAATGCATTAAATGGGAGAAGAAGAAAGAAATGAGCTACACATCCATCACACCACCCTATAACCTTTTAGCCATACTATTCATTTTTTTACATTTCCATATTCAAACCAAAATATTCACTATTCTCTATAACTATGTCACCAATTCCTTACTATTCATTGCACCATTTTTCACACACCCATACTCATTTTCCTATTCTCCTACACGTCTAGCTCACACAAACCACTCTTTCATTTCATGTACACCTATTCCTAAAGTCAATTATTATACCATTAAGCACACACATATGGAAACACTTTAATGCATAGTTTTGGAAGTCTTAAATTTTGCCTATAGATATAGCCATAGGTGGTGCTATAGGAGTGGCTATTAATTGAAGAGAAGACCATGTTTGCTTTCTACGAGATTGAATGAATCTCATTTTCTATATAAAGACATGCATACCATTTGCTTGAGAGAGTAATTTGGGGAGATATAAAGTGGTGTAAGGTAAAACTTTGTAAGTTTAGCATTAATGAAGTTAAGTTACTTTATATTTCTATCTTCCATTATGAGTAGCTAAATTATTTAACTAGGATTGGGGAGGAACCCATCATTATGAATATTTGATTAAAGTTTATTCTCCATTAGCTATATCATTTTATTCTAGTATTTAACGATTACTAATCTTGTTTCATTTGATATAATCATAAGCTTTGGTTTTATAATTTTCTAAGTCACTTTCTTTGATTATGTATACTTCCGTTTGATAAATCGTACTTGGATTAAATTCTTTGATGGTTTATACTTATGTTTATAAATAATTCTTAGAGTTGTTGTTTTTGAAAGCGAAGAAGATTAAACTTATTTGATTTTATTTAAAAGGGATTTTGAACGTTGTATTTTCCGTATCATTATTATTGATTTATAATAATGATATGAGTTATAGAAAATGATTGATTAGTGGACAATAGGTTTTGTCGGATATGAATAGTGATGGTGAAATCCCAATATATCCTAGTGTTTCTCTTAATTAATTTGAATCTCATACTTTACCGCTTAATTTTAATTGTTTTTAATTCAAACTCTTATCTTAAATAGTTTGCTAGGATTATGATTTAGTTAGTCCTACATTTGATTTTTATATCTCTTGTCCTCGTGGATCGACTTGTATTTGCTCTATTTATTTCGATAAATCGTGCGATTGCGATATTATTAGACCGTTTTCACGACAATCAAATTGGTGTCGTTGTCGGGAACAAGTAACGGTACTAAAAATCAAATATTAGGTTAATTAGATATTTCTCTCTTGTATTATTTAATTATCTAATTAAAAACAAAAAAACAAATTAAATTAGAAATTATTTTATATTCCTGTTATTTTTATCTTTTTACGCGTTTTGGTGTTAGTGACTGTTTTTGCAGGACATCAGTAGAATTCAGACCATCAGGACGGACTTTTACAGATCCGATTGAGCTGAAATTTTTACACAAGGTTCACCAGACAGTCAGGAATGTCCTGGAATTTTTCCAAAATTCTTTAGGACATTCTTCCTGCCAAACTACACTGACCAGCAAAGTGCCAGAACTTTTTATTTATTTTTTCAGTTTTATTTGCAACTTTGCAATATTTATTATAAATTTGTAATATTAAGAAGGACAACAAGGGGTAATAGGCGATTGGCTCGCTTGTTTCTGCACTAGGTTCGAACACTAGAATCATTATGGGGGTCAGTAAGGTGAGCTTATTTTTTCCTTAGCCGTGAATCCCTTGTTAGCGGTTAAATTTTTGTGTGTTGTTTTACGCAATTTATTTTTTTCACCTTTTGGTTATTTTTAGGATTCAATTATTAGGTTGCGAGAACCTCTTGAAAGGAAACAACTGCTAGCCACTCTATTGAGAATCGATTTCCCTTTTGGTATGGACAGGTGTGTTTCGAGGAGCTCTGCCCTCAGGATCAGAGTGTGTGCGAAGGAACTAGGTTTTGAGCCGATGTAAGACCCCACACACGTCCGCACACTTGTATCAGCCTTACGCCCAGAAAGCTCTTACATAGTAAGCTTTCAGTTAATTCTGGAAAAGAGTTAGACCTTTGACCACCCTTAGAATTCATCAATCCATAGATGCTGAATGGTTAGGAAATTTTGTGGTTGAGTCTATTGTTTATGCATCATTCAAGATAGAATTGCATTTCTGTGCAGGTTCGAACGAATATGTATTTAGGAGAATCGGGTTTGCTATCCAGAAAGGACTTGCCGCGCAGTTTGTAGCGCGTTTGTCCTCTACTTTTGTGTAATTCGTTGAGCTTATCAATAAAAAATTAAAAAATTTAAATTTAAATTTGGTCAGCAGCTAGGGTCTACTCATATTTGGTCATATTTGGTCAGCAGCTGGGATACAGCAGGGGGACCCTCTGGGGCCTCTTCTCTTTGCTTTGGTCTTGCATCCATTGATACACCGCATTCAGTCAGAATGCCACTTGGAGTTGCAGGCATGGTATTTAGATGATGGTACTCTGATTGGTAGTACAGAACATGTGGCTAGAGCTATTCGTATCATTCAGGAAAGAGGACCATCTCTGGGGCTCGTGCTTAATGTGTCTAAGACAGAGTTGTTCTGGCCTTCTGTTGATCTTGACTGCTCCTATCCAGATATCTTTCCGGTTGGTATATCATGTCCTCAGCGAGGGGTTAAGTTGCTTGGAGGGTTTGTAAGTATTGATGCATCATTTATCGTGGGTAATGTTCGTCAACGAGTGGATAAGACACTTCAACTTATGGACTTATTACCACAGCTAAAGGATCCGCAGTGTGAGTTGGCACTTTTACGTTCTTATATGGGATTATCTAAACTCACCTTTGCTCTCCGTACTTGCCCCCCTGATTATGTTTAGGAAACAGCCGAATGGTTTGACCACAAGCTTCGTGCCGCCCTTCAAAATATTGTGGTTTCTGATGGACCTGGTTTTGGCGATCTACAGTGGCGTATGGCAACCCTCCCATTACGTATGGGTGGACTTGGTATCTATTGTGCTACTGATGTTATGAAGTTTGCTTTCGTAGCTTCACGTACGCAAACCAAGGATCTCCAGGACTACATTCTTCGAGGTTGTGACACTCCACCTATGGGTAATGTTTTCGATACTGCCATTGCTAGTTTACATCTTTCTATACCTGATTTTGATCTCAGTAATCTTGCTCCAACTGCTACCGTCCCCTTCAGACCCCAACATGTCTTGGCGGAAGCATACTACAACAAGATTAGTTCTGGTCTTGAGAGGGAATTTGAGTTGTCAGCTAGACAAAAAGTCGTGATTGGATGTGTGCAGTCAGAACATGCCAAAGATTTTCTCCTTGCTATCCCGATGGAAGGGCTTGGACAACGCATGACGCCTGTAGAATATCGTGCCATTCTTCGTTATCGATTGATGATCCCTCTATATTCAGATGGTGAGCTTTGTCCAGTGTGCAAGAAGAGTAGACTTGATGCTTTCAGGGACCATGCAGCCCATTGTAAGCATTACCCCGGCTTCAAGTACAGGCATGACCACGTTAGAGATATCTTGTGTGATGTGTTCTGGCGGGCAGGCGTACAGGTTAAGAAAGAGGCTCCTGTTAACTTTCTTACTGATCCTAAGGAAGGAAGATCGACATTACGTCCTGCTGATATTCTGGTCTACAACTGGTCTGAAGGTAAACATGCGTGTGTTGATGTTACAGGGGCGTCTCCGTGATGACTGCAGGTTCGAACGAATATGTATTTAGGAGAATCGGATTTGCTATCCAGAAAGGACTTGTCGCGCAGTTTGTAGCGCGTTTGTCCTCTACTTTTGTGTAATTCGTTGAGCTTATCAATAAAATTTTATATTCCAAAAAAAAAAAAAAAAAAGTAGAGTTTTTCCAACTTTGTTATTTTTTGTTTTTGTAGTTTATGCGCGTTTACGAATGCAAATCTAGTGGTCGTCTTGTGAGCTTTGAGATAAACGAATCTAAAACTTTCATTGGAGAGATATCTATATTCACTGAAATGGGTGACACTCGCATAGTTACCGAGGCCAAAGCCTTAAAAGACTATTATGCACCCATACCAATCTCCAATCCATCATGTGTCATGTTGCCTGCTACACATCAAGGTAACTTTGAGTTGAGAGCTCCCATTATCAATATACTTCCTATTTACTATGGTCTTGACTCTGAAGACCCATACCTTCATGTTAAGGAATGTTTGGACATATGTGCCACTCTTCAATTCCAAAATGGTATGCAAGAGTCAATTCGACTTTGTCTTTTTCCTTTCTCTTTGAAAGATAAGGCAAAGTCATGGCTATATTCAATAGAGCCCAATTCATGGTTATAAGGCAAAGTCATGGTTATATTCACTCAAAACGAAGGTGAAGAGTTTTATACATGTTGGGAAAGATTTAAGGATCTACTGTTGAGATGTCCTCACCACGGTCTTGATATTTGGTAATTAGTGCAATTCTTCTTTGAAGGATTGTCACATCAAAATCGTCAACTAATTGAATCAAGAAGTGGTGTAGACTTCATGTCTATGCAAGAGGAGGAAGCATGAAAATTTCTTGAAACTTTATCTAAAAGTTCTCAGCAATGGGAATCCACAGGTAGAGTCTTTGATAAAAATACAACAAATACTTTTTCTCAACCCAAGAAAAAGGGTGTTTGGTTAGGGAAGATTTTGAGTTAAGTGTCAAACTAGCCAACCTTGCTAGAGAAATTGAAACATTGAAACACAAAGGGGATAGCTCTACTAGCCAGTCAGTTAGCCAAGTATTTCAGCTCAAACATGCCCTTCGATCTCTTCATTTCATGAATGCATTACCGAGCAAGCTAATGCACTTGATTCTTTCAAGAAACCATATGGAAATCTTTATTCGGACACTTATAACCTGGATGCAAAAATCATCCCAATTTCTCGTGGAGACAAAACCAGCCTCCAGTGAATCCAGGTGGGCAAACATTGCATCAATATCGCCCTCCCAATCCTTCATACCATCCACCTTCATAATTTGTTCCACCCCAGCAATAACCATCTTCTTTGGAGGAATCATTACATAAATTCATGTAGGTAACTGGCCAAGCTATTCAAGAGGTTAAAAACTCTACTGTTCAGAATACCCAAGCCATTGCAAAATTGGAACATCAAATGGGACAATAGCAAGTACCATTGGGGAGAGAGAAAAAGGAAAGTTTCCTAGTCAACCCATCCCAAATCCGAAAACGGCATTTGAGGTTAGTGACCCATCTAGTTCTTCTGTAAGTCACCACCATGTACAAGCCATTGCCACCCTAAGGTCTCGTCGACAGGTTGATAATAAGGTTAGACTTTCCGATGAGGATGATAGTGAGGACAAAAGAGAGTTAGGAAGAACACAAGTTCCATCATATAGTGATACAGAGAAGGTAAACATTACTACACTTTGTAGTTAACTCTGGGATTCAACTCCCAAAATCTGTTTTACTATCTCGAACTGAACCTATTATGAAATCTCATGTCCCACTAGTTCCATTTCCACAAAGGCTCCAAAAGCCTAAGAAACTGAGTAGCTACGAGGAAATTCTTGAGATATTCAAACAAGTCAAAATCAATATCCCTATTCTAGATGCTATCAAACAACTCCCTCCTTATGCTAAGTTCTTAAAAGATATACAATTAAACGTGGTTTGAATGTACATAAGAAAGCTTGTCTTTGTGAGCAAGTTAGTTCCATCATACAACATCGTTTCCACCGAAATATAAGACCCTGGTTGTCCTACTATTTCATGCATCATAGGTGACCACCCTATTGAACAAACATTGCTTGATTTAAGTGCAAGTGTCAATCTTCTTCCTTATCATGTCTATTTACAACTTGGGCTTGGAGATTTAAAACCCACAAAGATCACATTGCAATTAGCAGATAGATCTATTAAGATTCCGCGTGGAGTTGTTGAGGATGTTTTAGTACAGGTTGATAAATTTTTCTTCGCAGTGGACTTTATTATTCTTGATACACAACATGTTGTTAATCCTCATAATCACATCCATGTTATCTTAGGTCGTCCATTTTTTGCCACATCTAATGCTCTCATAAATTGTAGAAATGGTGTCATGAAACTCTCTTTCGGAAACATGGCTGTTGAACTTAATATGTACAAAAAATTAACATGATAGAGAGTTGTGTTTTAGATACATTTCTTCAATCTTATGAGGACCCATTAGAAGCATGCATTTCTCATTTTGGGGAAAATTTTGATCTTAATAATGTATTTAAAGAGATAAATGCCTTATTGGATGCAAGACAAATCATGGACACTGATAAATGAAAAGCAAAAGTGGAACCCCTTCCTTTCTTGGGACAAAACAAGTCCCATCCCTAGAATATGCACCTAAACCAGATCTTAAACCACTACCTTCTGAGTTAAAATATGCTTACTTAGGCCCAAATCAGTCATTTTCAGTCATTATTGTTGCTGAGTTGAATAGGGAGCAAGAAGACAAGTTGTTGGATATCCTTACGGATTATTAATCAGCACTTAGATGGACTATTGCTGACATTAAGGGTATAAGTCCTTCTGTTTGTATGCATCGCATCCATTTAGAGAAAAATGCAAAAACATCACGTGAGATGCAATGGAGGTTAAACCCAAAAATGAAGGAGGTAGTGAGAGATGAGGTGATTAAGTTATTAGATGTGGTTATCATATACCCTATCTCAGATAGACGTTGGGTCAGCCCTGTTCAGGTTGTACCAAAGAAATCTGGAATAACTGTAGTCCAAAATGAGGCAAATGAGTTAATACCTACCCGAACAACTACTGGGTGGAGGGTTTGTATTGACTATCGCAAGTTGAATGAGGCCACTAGGAAAGACCATTTCCCACTCCCATTTATTGACCAAATGCTCGAGAGATTAGCCGGTCATGCTTATTACTGTTTTCTAGACGGTTATTCTGGCTATAACCAAATCCCTATAGCACCCGAGGATAAAGAGAAGACTACTTCCATATCGTCTCATGCCCTTTGGGTTATGCAATGTACCTGGAAATTTCTAGTGTTGCATGATTTCAATTTTATCTTATATGGTCGAACGTTTTCTTGAGGTCTTTATGGATGATTTCTCAGTATTTGGATCGTCATTTGATGAATGTCTTCACCATTTAAAACTTGTCTTGATTAGATGTTAGGAAAAGAATCTTGTGTTAAACTGGGAGAAATGTCATTTCATGGTTCGAAAGGGAATAGTCTTGGGGCATACCATTTCTGACAAGGGTATAGAAGTTGACAAGGCTAAGGTTGATTTAATTTTCACTCTTCTACCGCCTTGCACGGTAAAAGAAATTAGGTTTTTCTTAGGTCACGCTGGATTTTATCGTAGATTCATCAAAGATTTTAGTAAAATTGCTAGACCATTATGCAATTTACTTAGTAAAGATGTATGTTTCTTTCATCTTTGATAATGAGTGTTTAAAAGCCTTTGAGAAGCTTAAGATATTGTTAACTTTTGCCCCAATTATCAGACCCCCTATTTGGGATGAACCATTTGTAACAATTAATTGAAGAGAAGACCATGTTTGCTTTCTACGTGATTGCATGAATCTCATTTCCTATATAATGACATGCATACCATTTGCTTGAGAGATGAATTTGGGGAGATATAAAGTGGTTTAAGGTACAACTTTGTAAGTTTAGCATTAATGAATTTAAGTTACTTTGCATTTCTATCTTTCATTATGAGTAGCTAAATTATTTAACTAGAATTGAGGAGGAACCTATCATTATGAATATTTGATTAAAGTTTATTCTCCATTAGTTATATCCTTTCATTTTAGTATTTAACGATTACTAATTTTGCTTCATTTGATATAATCATAAGCTTTGGTTTTATAATTTCCGAAGTCAATTTCTTTGATTATGTATGCTTCCGTTTGATAAATCGTACTTAGATTAAATGCTTTGATGGTTTATACCTATGCTGATACTTAATTCTTAGAGTTGTTATTTTGGAAGCGAAGAAGATTAAACTTATTTGATTTTATTTAAAAAGGATTTTGAACGTTGTATTTTTTGTATCATTATTATTGATTTATAATAATGATATGAGTTATAGAAAATGATTAATTAGTGGAGAATAGGTTTTTCGGATATGAATAGTGATGGTGGAATCCAATTTATCCTAGTGTTTCTCTTAATTAATTTAAATCTCATACTTTACCGCTTAATTTTAATTGCTTTTAATTCAAACTCCCATCTTAAATAGTTTGCTAGGATTAAGATTTAGTTAGTCTTACATTTGATTTTTATATCTCTTGTTCTCATGGATCGACTCGTACTTACTCTATTTATTTCGATAAATCGTGCAATTGCGATATTATTAGACCGTTTTCACGATAATCAACTAACTGATAAGTCCTCAAAAGTGGATATTTATCCCCGAATAGCACCTTGTTTGCATAGCACTTAATTTATATTATTGTGTTATATCATTGATTAGTGTTTTCTTGTCATTTGTGTAGGTTTCTATATTTTTCGAGCATTGTTAGTCGCCAAAGCGGCCTATGCTCATTTTAATTATAGTTATTTGATCAAAGTTTTATTGTATTTTTTGTGGGATGCATAATAATGTCTTAAATTTTAGAATTGTGATCTTATTATTCAATTTAGGTGATCTTGAATATTTTATTGCAATAACCACATATTATAAAAATAACATAAAGTTTGATTATATTTTCATAGAAAACCATATCAGTATAAATATAGACTTTTATGAGTTTGACTTTTAATTTTACCAATTTCAAGTGTATTGGGTGTATTGTTAGTCGCCAAAGTGGCCTATACATGCAATATATATTTGAGATAATGTAACGCCCCAAAATCATAACACGAATCCCAATGACTCGATGTCAGATCTCGAGGCATTCGAACAACCCAACCCATGATAATAATACAAGATTTCGAATGATATTAATATATACAATTAGCATTAAAAATACATAACTTAATACAAAACATAATAATACAACTGCAATCACCTCTATACAAAAACAAAAACTAAGTATATCTATCGCACGAACACTTATACCAATACCTTATGTAACCTCCGCACAACCATATCTGCTGAATCGATTTATCCTCGAGCAATTATTTAACTAAAAAGGGATTAATGATAGGGTGAGCATTTTCACTCGCTCAGTAATAACTCACATTTCTAAAATACTAACTAATCATGCATGACGATTAATCATACTAAACATTTAAAAGAATGCAAGTTTTTAATAATTAAAAGTACCTTTCTACTGTAAATAATAATAAATAATATACAAGCATTCATAAAATAAGTCGGGTACCTGTATCCTATCAGAGTGTTAAAGGGTACGACTGGTACTCGGCCCCAGTCTCAGGCAATATCTTAGTTCAGTACTTACCGGTGTGAACCTGCACCGTTAGTTCCTGATTATTCACAGTCGGGTGATTACCGTTTTTGTGCTCGAGCACACTAACCCCCTTCTAGGGCTCAAGTGGGCCCTCTGACCACGACGCCCTGAAGAGGGAATCACCTATCACGGTGGTCAACCGTTTGACGACTACAAACAGCTCAGGATCCTGACACACGTCCAGGAGTGGACTACCTCTCACTCCCCGCGTCTAACCTCCTCGAGGTAACATGTATCCCCACAACACACTAACCATCCAAAGCAAATACCACTAAAAGCATGGCAATCCAAGAAGGTATAAGAGAAATTCCCGGAAACATCCTACAATGTTCGCCTCTAGAAAGTACTCATTCATCGTCTAAAGGTGAACACTGCATATGTAATCCTAGAAAGAACTGTCATCTCTAGAATATGACAACAATTCCTTCTTTGTAGGAATTCACGGATCCCTTGCCAGACGGCCTTGATAGAATAGTAAACCTACTTTAATCAAAAGATTGTATTTTTATAGATTTTTCTTCTTGTGCCTGTATATATTGATTATCAAAGTAGACAAGTAACAAGCAAGGATCGTACCCACCTCAAAGGTGAAGATCTTAGCTCAAACACAATAGAAAACAATAATTAAAAAACACGAAGTGAATCACAAATAAGAAAGATGTAATTCTACTTCCTACAGGCAATAATAATAAACTGTAAATAACCTAACTTAAGAAGATGGTAGAAATGAAAAGAAGATCTTATGATGACATAGAGGGAAGAATTGGTATCCAAAAACTAAATCATGTAAACATAACATGTTATTCTTTCATGTTCAATCTATAACAATTAATTAGTCACCTCAAGTAGTCACCTCTAAGCTATTCCACTCAATTAAAACGGGATTCCCTTATGCATGCTATTGAATATGTATCATTAATCAAACCGTCACCTCTCAGCTATTCAATTTAATTAAATCAACATATTAATTCATAATTAAACCGTCACTTCTCAGCTATTCAATTTAATTACGAAAGGGTTCCAATAAAAGATATAAACTGCAGATATGTAATAATCACCTCTCAGCTATTTTACTACACATCTTCAATCGATATAAATAAAACCATTAAAGCTAAGTCTCCCTAAACCTTAACAATAGTATTTTAACAACATGGATAACAATAACATGCAAATAATCGTACTTACCTCATACCGCGGATAGAAGTAAATAAGCATTAAGTACTTTGAATCACAAGGAACATTAAGAACAAACATGGTGCTTTTGCATTATCTAGAGTGCTTCAACCATCCCCCTAAGGAGATTTAGCTACTCATCCTTGATGATGACACCATGGAATAAATAATTAAATAACAAAACATCATAAAGAAAAAGTAATGGATTGATATTGATAATGATTGAGTTCAATACAAAAGAAGAAGAAGATGAATTTTTGTCTCTCAAGCATTGACTATCCTAAACCCTAGCTACTACTTCTCTTATATAGTAAATACAAAGCATAATACTTGCATACAAAGACTTCCAAATTAGGTCAAATTCGTGGTTGCTGCTGTTGGTCTTCTAGAGGCATTAGGTTTTCAGCAAAACCTAATTATCTTGGGCTTAAATTGTATCTTGGACCAAGACCTTCAATTGGACAGCTCATGGGCCCAAATCAGACTTTTGGATCTTCTTGTAGAGCCTTTTTAAGATTGGACTTTAATAAAGGCCTAAAATAAAAATTCTGACTTGTGAGCTTCAATAGGACCCAGTTTGGGCTGAGATTTGGACCGGCCCACCTTGACATAAAGTCAAGTCAACAGGACCAACTGTGGGGTGTCCTCAGCAGATCTGTGGGTGCAAATATCGATTCTTCTCCTTAGTGCAAATAACACCTTTTTGTGGGCTTTTCTTGACTTTTGACAAGCTTTAACATAATATTCGCATTTCGACTCATGAAACCTACACAAATAGGGCTGCTATCTGAGCCGAGCGGCTCGGGCTCGGCTCGGGCTCGGCTCGGCTCGCTCATTTATCTAAACGAGCCGAGTTCGAGCCGGTTTTTGAGCTCGTCACGAGCCCGAGCCGAGCTCGAGCTATAAACGAGCCGAGCCGAGCAGCTCGTTTACTTTGGGCTTGGGCGGTTGGGCTTATGGTAACTATGGGCTTAGGCAGTTGGGCTTCTCTCTCTCTCTTCACAAACCCAAACTAATTCTATCTCTCGATCAGTCGATCTCATTATCTCAACTCTCTCTACAGTCTACACTTTATTATCTTTTGTTTTTTTCTTTATTTTGTTTTTCTTTCAAACCAAGTGTGACAACTAAACAACTTTCTTCTTCTTCCAACAAAACTCAAAAACCATTCCATATTTCCATTCAACTTGTTCTCTGAACCGATTCGTTATTTGTTTCGGTTCATTTCCACCCGAAATATCGGTTCATTTTATTGAATATTTTGGAAACAAGTTTGAGCTTTTGATAGTTTGATTATAGCAGAGAAATTGAAAGTGGTAGGTGGATAGAGTGAAGTGTAAAACCCTAAAAATTGGGTAATTTGAGATGAATTTGTTTGATTTTTGAGAATTTTTTATACAAAAAATCCTTGGAAATTAGGGCAAAATTATGCCTGTTGAAGTAGATAATTCGTCAGCAATGACGGTTTCTACAGCTTCTGGTGAAGCTAGTGCTTCTTCTTCTGGTAATCAAGTACAACCTTCATCAACAACAACTGAAACAACAATGAAAAGGAAAAGAAATCTTCCTGGAATGCCAGGTTATTAAAAGAAGATTATGAATTGTTTTAAAGTTTGAATTTTTATTTGAAATTTTTCTGAATTTTTCTGAATTATTTGAAAGAACGAGCCAAACGAGCCAGCGAGCCGAAACGAGCCGAGCTCGAGTTTTACTTTTGGCTCGCGAGCCGAGCTCGAGCTCATAGTTCGGCTCGATCTAAATTTTAAGCTCGGCTCGAGCTCGGCTCGATTAGTAACGAGCCGAGTTTGAGCATACCTTAGCTCGGCTCGAGCGGCTCGAATAGCACCCCTATACACAAATGACAAGAAAGCACTAATCAATAGATATAATACAATAATATAAGCTAAGTGTTATACAAACAAGGTGTTATTCGGGGGATAAATATACACTTTTGAGGACTTATCACACCTCGTAATACAATATATATATATATGGTGTCTTTTAATAATAGGTAATTTAATCTGGCATGTGTGACGAGTCCCTGATTTATCAACCATCAAACCAGTTCTCTATTCACGGCTACCAGACACGGGTTCCTATCCCCTATTCACGGCTACCAGATACGGGCACTAGCCGAAGGGATTATAATCCAATCTGTAATAATATGTTCGTGTAAACACCCAGATCATTCCCAATTCAGGAACGTCACACCATACCAACATACAACTGGGATCCCACATCCCACATACAAAATCCATCTCTTTTTCCCATCCTGAAAAAGAGATGTAATAAAACCTTCAATAATTTTTCCATTTATAAAACCATTTCGATATACATATACTATTTTAATAAACCCAGTATAAAACATGATATCTGTAACTAATCACTTTAATAGAAGCTATAATCGATAAACCACGAGTAATCTATATATACCAAACAAAACCACGCATGCATTTTTTATCATCAGTAATATATCAGTTCATTTGCAACATTTAAAATATGACACATGAAAAGACAGTATAAAATAAATGTAAGTCTCTACCTCATCTTTGTCTCTTTAAATTTTTCCTTGTTTCGTACACTCGAACTAAAGCTGCAAATCAAATCCTTTGGGTTTCCCAACAATGTTAACTCATGTGTCGACTCCACAATTCTACACTGCCCTCACACTTGTTCCCCTAGGCTCAACTTTTATGTAGCACTCAAAGACCTGTAATAAAAGTAATTCTTTTCAACAGTCGACTACCTCATTTAATGATCAGTTCTACACCCAACTTCTGGAATCAATTTCACCATCATATACCACACACAAACACAAGGACTTAGAATATCTAGCCTTGTATTTCGGCACCTAAAAATTGTGGTTATTGAACCCATAATCTTCACCTTGCTGCCCAGTTGAGTCCCTTATATTAACCTATATACAAAGAGAACACACAATATATACATGATCAGTTTGTGTGTTTCCATCCATGGCACATAAAAATATTTCACTATACTTTCTAATTAACTACCTGTGCTCACCAAACAAAGTGCCATCTTTCTTATTCCCGTCCTTCAATTCTTTTCTTTCACTTGTTTCTCTATCCTTTTCTCTTGTTTTTTTTTCATCACTTCTCCTCCTTCCCAATTCTAACTTATTTGTGGCTGAACATACACCAGCTACTGACCTTTGTTAATCCTTATTGGATATAAACAATTTCTATGCTTTGATAATGGTTTGAGAGAAAGTCGCATGAGGAAAGGCAGTTCTGACTTCTCATTGAAATTTCCGTGAACTACTACTTATCAATTGAAATCACAGCTCATGCTTAGTGGAAGCAAGAGGTGTCAAGATAACCCCATCCTAATCCATGCAAGGCTGCCCAACATATGATCTAGTACTCTTGGGAATACTTTCATAAGTTGTCTCAAAATTAATAAAATCTCATTTAGGTAATTGGGTCCATCTGAACCCATTTATGTATTCGTCGTGCTCGATCATAAAGCCTATAAATCCATACTAATAATAATTAGATGGCTCTTATTAAACAGTAAAATTAACTTTTATACGTAAGTTTGCGAAAAGTTTTTAAAATGCGTTTTGAATTTTTATAGCTTATTTGTTTTAATTTCTATATTTTTTTTAATTAATTTCTCTCATTATCTAAGGCCACCCGATTAAGGTTATAGTAAGCTTAATCTTAGCGTTTGATTATATGTAAAATTACTAAAATACCCATATGGTGAGCGCGGGGCGTTACAGATAATTTGTTAAATTATTCGATATCAATTTTAACACCTCATTTCATGTGGTTGTGTTTGACCTAAAGGTTCAATACAATTGTACAATTTTTTTGTTGGAGGTGGAATAAAGTGATAAGTATGAATCTTAATTAGCTTGAAACCATTAACCCAAAGGCATGGAATTGAACTAGTTGAGAGAGTTGAATTGTCATTCTTATTCTTATTTAAGATTTATTTTTAGAGTGGATCAATAGCAAGCTAATTCTCGGACCCAAAGGTAGGCTTTAGTGTTGCACTGGATTGCTCATTAAGGTGATTTATCTTAATTAGATATTAATTTGATTCAAAACATGATCAATTTTCTTTGATCATGATATAAGTTATTATTATGTGAACTTATCTCAAGACATTAGGTTTTCAATATCATTTCAAAGAATTTTATCATCCACTTCTAGCACAAGAATATAAGATAAAATCTATAAGTTTCTTATTGTGAAGAAGATGCAAAATCAGAAAATTTTCAATGAGTTTAATCCATATTTGAATTCATTTGTTATATGGATAGACATTTCTTACTGATCACATTAACTTTTATTTTGTTATTTGTATACCTTTAATATAATTAAGTGCACCATTTTTTAATGTGTAACGGTACATCTTTTGTCAATGACAAGACAAAATTTCAGTGGGAGCATTTTAGTTGGAGCAAAATTTTAAGCATTGGTTGGATTGAATTTTTTGATAAAGTAGTACATGGAAGGAATGGTGTCAAATGAAACATGTGACCGTCGTGACTCATATTATGATTGATTTAATTAAGAATTTAATAATTTTGGATTATAGCGCTATCACAATTTTGATGTGATTCAAAAAATTTATTATTTTTTTATTAAATTTTTGTTAACACTCAATTTGGGCCAAGTGGGAGATTGTTAAAGTTATGGCCCAAATGGTTATCAGTCTAAATGGGAGAATGTTAGAATTATGACCCAATAACCATTTGGCTTTTCATATTCAAATATAAGTCTTTTGGCTTTTCACATTACGATGTGAGTTATAGTGATTTATGTCTCCATTTATTGGTAAATTTATTTAGAGATTTTTGGACATACCCCCCATTTGAAAGTCGAAATTTGAGATACCCCCATTTCAAAAACAATTTGAGATACCCCCAATTCAAGACAGAAGAACTTTACAGCCGTAGGTGAGTTTTATGATGGATTATGATGGACGGCTAAGACAACACCGCATCTTGAATTGGGGGGTATCTCAAATTTCGACTTTCAAATGGGGGGTATGTCCAAAAATCTCATTTATTTAATATAAGGAACCTAAAGGTCTTGATGGAGGACTATAAATATAAGCTTCCATAGCTCCCTTCAATGCTCAATCTCTACAATATATGGACCATCACCTAGATAAATTTAAGAAGAAATTGAGAGAAGTCAAGCTATGGTTTTGTTGATGTAGAAGTTATAAAGTATGTTAGTTTATTTGTTTTATTTTGTGACCAATACCTTATGCATATTCGATCCTGGACATTTTATTTATCTAAGTTTATAAGTATTATTAGATTTTATTTCTTTCGTTTGGTATAATTTCATTCTTTCGCTTAGTACTTAAAATTATCACCATAACATTGTGATTCAAAGTTTCAAAAGATATGATGTTCTTACTTCCACAACTCAAATATAATAAAAAAAAAAAGTATGAAACTAAAATCCAAACCTCATTTCATTGGATATATGTAGCTTGAAAACTACTAAAGGTACGTTTGGTTTATTGGAATATTAATTCCAGGAAAATCGGTATAAAATCCTTGAATTTTAGGCATAATTTTGAAAAACAGATTTCGGCAAAGAAATTAGTTTCCGAAACTGATATTCCTAATCTGACAAAGTGTTTGTTATTGACCAGAATTCCTTCAATTTGTGTAACTATTTCTTCTGTTTTTGTGTGTGCCGTGATATGTCTCTCCAATTATTAAATATTGGTTGTGTTTGGTTCAAGTGAATTCAATTTTCCTGGAAAGTAGCAAAAGTCAAGCGAAAATAACTGATATTTGAGAAAAATTAGGAAAGCAAATTCCGCCTAAAGAGAACTCGATGGAATTCGGTTTCCTTAAAGGGAAACCAAATTCTAAAACCGACTGGACATATCCGTCAAATGTTTGAGTTCAATTAGAATTTCTTCCACTATTACCCTCTGTTTTTCTGGAATTCAGATTTCGCCAACGAAACACACAACCTAATAGTTTCGATACATTAAGAAAAGTAAAATCTCATCATTAGAAAAGCTCACATACCATGTTAAGGGATGTTTAGTGGAGAAACACAAGAGAGAACGTAAGCACAATTGTTATTGTTATTTTATCCCATATTCTTAATACGTTTGCAGACAAAAGAATTGCTTCTTTATAATTTTCAGGGCAGAACTCTTTGCATTTTGTATGATTTTGGGATATATATTTGTTTTAGAGTATTTCAGTAACAATCCATTGTAGTCCAGCCCGGTTAGGATACTCCGGGTTCAAATCCCGGCAATGGAATTGAATGGTTATCCCTTTTCTTTCTTTTTTTTTCTCTCACTTCACAGCAGTAGTTTTGACTTTTGAGTGATAACTTCTACCTCTACTGATTATGGCCCTTCTCTTATCTTTTCAGCTTCAAGCTTTCATTAGCTCGAGCAGTAAGTACAGTTTGAAGAGTGAATACCAAAGGAGTATAACTATTATTACCATTTCCTGAGTCCTCCGCTATCATTAACAAACAATTTTCATGGTGCCACTTCTGAAATAACCAGAAAAAAATGAAACTTTAGTTCAACACATATTTCGCAAACATCATACTTATTCAAAATTCTAAAGGCACCATTTCCGCTTGTTGTCTGTTTAACAGTTGACTTCTATGCTTTAGAAAGTTGGGATACAGATTGATATATAGATGCTAATCATAATCACTTGCAAGATATGGCAAGGAAGCAAGTGATGTTCACTATACAATTGCTACAGATCAACAACAGCTTCTCCATTAGTGGCTCTTCAACTTTTTCCTATGGGAGCCAGTTTCTTATGACAACAACATCATCGAAACAGCGAAGGCCTGCCACCTTTGTGGCTTTGACCTGAACGACATCTTCAAATGTGTTTATATACAAAAACCTGATAGAAACCCCTACTCTTACTTTTACTCTGTGTGGGGCTTCTATATTTCAACTCTTGAAGATTTTAGTTATAACATATTTCAGAAGAACAAAAATGTACGACAGCCTCAAGAACTCGCAGCGCTCAGCAGCCAAAACCTGGTAGTGAAAGACAGCTCTAAAATGATCATAGGAGAAGTTCATTAATAAGGTTCGCATTGGAAATGGAATAGCCAAGAAACGAGCACTCCAATTAGCCACATATCTCTATATCTCAAATCAGGAGCAGATGCTGCAGCAACCAAAACAACTATTTAAAGAAGACTCAGAAAAATGAATGAAATTTCATATTTCAAAAGAATACAACTCTTAATACACAATAATGTCTGATTGTCTGGCTTATTTTCCACAACAAAAAAAATATATAAATAAAATAAAAACCCTACGATTTTGTGCACATTGTTTTTCCAGAATACATTGAAACAGGATATCATATAGTAATGCCAGACTGCTAGCAGCAAAAGAGCTTAACCTAGTACCAAGTTGAGGAAATATGTTTCAGAAAATAAAAATGCTACGAGGAGAAGCGTTTTCTTTTTCCCGTCTTTGTTGGTAAGTAAAAAGAGTATATTTATTACCACAGTACA
Organism: Aquilegia eximia; assembly: GCA_023053565.1. Classification (NCBI taxonomy): domain Eukaryota; kingdom Viridiplantae; phylum Streptophyta; class Magnoliopsida; order Ranunculales; family Ranunculaceae; genus Aquilegia; species Aquilegia eximia. Next base: position 19,614,999 of record JALIGU010000003.1, read on the forward strand.
CCCACCCACACACACACACATAAACACACACAGAGACACCCTTATCTATCTATAATATATCTGGCAATTTTATTTTCCCTCTCTTTATTGGTAAATAGAAGAGGATATTTATTACCACAGTAAAACACACACACACATAGTTCATGCAACCAGACACATATATAACCAATAAATACTATACCAAAAGAAGATCCCACTTGAACCTTAGGACAATGTGTCATACAATATGCGATGAACTAACTTAAATTAACTAATATAACATTGTTTTTGTTTGTAAGTGAAGAATTAATAAATAGTCCAGTCAAGGAACCCTTCTTTGTCTGTAAGGAAAGAATAAATATATAGACATATAGTCGACAGATTACAAGTTCTAAATATTGCATAATCAGCCCAATGAACCACATAATATGTGCGTTAAACAAATATTTATTTCACCATTATGTAGTGGAGTGCAACGAAAATGACTATTTTAAATTACTAAGAAAAAGGCAACCCAGGGAACTTCTTTGTCTACCTCTCTGCTTTTTTCTTACATTCTTATTGAAATTTATTACGTTGTCAAGATAATTTGTGTCATTCAGTTCAGTTCAGTTCAGTCCAGTGAGCCATACTATCAGGGTTTTTTTACTGTGAAATGTGAACTATATAAAACACTTCCTAATACCCACTAAGCAAACAATAGTAAAAATGATACCAATAATATCGGAAATAGCCACAAAAGAAAATGGGAATGATCTACAATATATATTATGGCAATGACAACTCACATGATGGGGATGGTGACAAAGGAGAAGAAGCACGTTCTTGCAATGCTGGAGCTTGTCCTCTTATTCTGCTCTGGTCATGGCTGCCATGGGATACAGCAGGAGAAGGTGGAAGATCTGGGGTTAACTGAAGTGTGGGACCCAATGGAGAGGGAGTGCTGGCATAAGGAGAAGAAGCTGGGGAAGATGATGGATCAAAGTGGGTTTGCGGAACAGGACTTGGCGCAACTGTGGAACCATGGCATGGACTCTGCCTAGGTGAGTTGGTTGCCACAGAAGGAACAGGAGGTCCGGAAATTGGGGGTGAAATTGGTTGAGGAGCAAATGCAGGAATAGGCGCATATGGAAAAGAAGTTCCACAGTGGGAACAAGGCGAGAGATCATGGCTAGCTGGGGAAGAAGCATAAATCGGTGAGGGTGCGGAATGAGGAGAACCGAATGGTGGAGTATTATAATTTTCTTCTGATGGAGAAGGTGATGGTGATGTTGATGCGGATGGAGAAGGTGATGGAGATGGAGGCCAGGTAGATGCATGGAGCGTACGATTCAGAATAGATGATAAGCTGATTCCCTTTACCTTACCAAAAACTGAGTGATCAAGGCCAAGATTCTTTGCTGGAGGAGATTTGGTGATTGTTTGAGCCAGCTGCTTTAGTCTTTGTGGAAGAAGATAATGACTTCCAATATCTGATAGAACAGAGGCCTCCACTGTAACTGGGGGATCAACGGTTGATCCATTATCATTACTCAACTTCACATACACATTCTGCATCCAGATAGGGAAAGCTAATTAACAACATCACTTGAAGAGAAGGCAATAGGTTCAACAAGATTGGTAAACCAAAGGAACAAGGCTATTACCTCAAAAGCCCTCAAATGCAACCCATACTTTAATTGCGCCCTCAACTGGTCCAAACAATCCTCTATCTGAGAAATTGAGTTGTTTAATGTAAAGTTGAAAAGGACCTGGGGGGCCCTGAATATGGAAGCAGATGGCACAGGTACCACATTGATACCTCCTGACAACTTCAAAATCTCAAAGGACGATGGCTTCCCAAATATTGAAGTTGTCAAAGACAGATTTACTTGCTGAAGGAACAGCTCTACCAAAGACGACCTCAGCACACTTAGGGATACCAAGTTTATAGGAACATTGTTTGGATCAGGAAGAACACCAAACACCACATCAGTCCAGTTTGATGTAGCAGCTTGGTGGATGGATAGGATAGAAACCTGAAATGAAATACATTTAGTTTAGAATTCATCACCAAAATAAAGGAAAAAGAGATGGAAGGCTTGCAAGGTACCTTTGTTTTTGGCAGACCAATTTCATCCATTATATCATCTTCCAGTGTCTTTGTGTGAGTAACAAGTAGTGAAACTGGCTTCTGTAATCTGAAGCTTGCTTTTGCTGTAACTGCAGAGTAGCAAGTAGCAAGTGTCACTCATGATATAAAGATACAGTAATTACAAATAAAAGATACACGTGCGTAGACATGGTTTAGTCCACGTTATACCCATGACTACATCCAGCCCATTTCCACCTTAGAGTAAAGTTGCAATTGCAGATATAGAAGGAAGGTACACACATCTGATGGAAATAATAAGATGGTTCACCAGCCCTCCATACCTCAGCTCGTTAGTATACAGCTCCTACAGTCCTACTGAAATTAATCAATGCTGAGAACAAAAATGGTCAACTTTGACCAAACAAAGCAACCATCTCTGATAAAATACCTTGTTCACACTACACACTATTGACTATACTATAGATCACTTAGCGACAGATTGAAGGTAATTTCCTACAGTGAGGTTTCAGTATGCAGGTAGCGTACTCTGGTATGGTAAGATTTTGTTCCACAGCGTAGAGTTGAGATCAGTGACAGAATACAACAACAACAACAACAACAAAATTGTTTAGGCTTGTTTTCCTGCCCAAGTTCCAAGAGGTACATCAGATGAAAGCTTCTCAATGACTTTAAAACAATGCAACCAGCATTAATTCTCTATGGAGAATTGATTTCAAATACAAGAAGATAAGGCAAGGAATAAAATCTAGAAGGCTTGTGAAACAGTCATAATAAGCACTTCAATGCATCTAATTGAAGTGATGCCCTGAGATCATTTACTTATGTCCCTAAAAGGTAGTGTACCGTAATAGCTAGTCTAATGCTCATAAAAAATCTGCTGGTGCCATACTTATGTGCTATAATAAAGGTAAACATAAAGCTTCGAACATAATCATTTTTAGACATGACACAAAACATCTCTAAGCAAGTTTTAATAGCCATGTCAATTTTTTTGTATCAGTAAAAATTTGATATCGCTCTTGACGAAGTGGGATGATACATGGAACCCTAGTGTCATTCTTAGCAAGACACTTAGTAGCGAGCCACTGAAAGACAGATGTTCCACACTTGTCTGCTTCATCTCTAGGTATCAAAATGTCTAATAATTGTGCAAGTTAGCCCACTTGTAGCTAAATGTCCCTTAGTAATGTCCCATTGATCGCAATAAGAGACTTCCGCAGCTCAAAAAGGGTGCAAAGATAAACTGCACATGCATTAAGAGTCTTATACATGACTAAAAAGGTTATTATTAAATCCTGAATAGTTGTCCAATCAGTCTTTCCATAACTAAATGCTCTTCAACCAGCATTATTTTGCTATTTTAATACCATAATACCATATAGATATGGATGAATAGAACTTTTATCAATAAAAATATAGTAGCGGTAACAGTGGAGACCGACTTTAGGTGGAGAAATTTCACAGAAGAGATGGAGGAGAGAAAGAGGAAGAGAGAGGAGAGAAAAATGAAAGTGGGCGAACACACACCCTTTTGTTCACACCCAACTCTATAATTTATAAAAACCTTCTAAAGTTGGTCAATTATTTCATTCCACAACCAACATACAGTACAAGTACTGCTCAAAATCCCCATCATCTCCTCTACTGCCCATCCATGCTTTACCGCAGGTACCACAATTGGCCTAGAAGCAATTACTTAGGTCAGAAAATATAAGCTACAAATAACTAGTTGTGCACAACTCAATTCCATATTTATGGTGAGTTTATCGGCAAAAAACCTGTGGCACTACATTGCATCCCATAATGAATTGAAAAATAAATAATAACCTGACAAATTTGTAATAGTTCAATAATACTTTCGACAAAACAAAATCACATTGTTTTCAACAATCAACACCAAGAGTACTTATATGTGTCAAGAAATTTTAGTTTCTTTTGATATAGATGTAATAAGGGTAACTAATGCAGAATCAAGACTAGAATATACGTCACTACGGCAAACACCAGATTAGATTTTAATGGTCTAGCAAATTGTTTGCGATTAATAAAGTACTCACATTTATCACACAAATTATCGATCAGGATCCCTAGAAGACACTAAGGTAAGATCAATGTCTCTGGCAGAAAGAAAATTAACATCTAGAGATTTCAGCATGGTGTTTTATGGGGTTTAAAAAAAGATTTTTAAGAATTCACCCCCAACCACAAAGTATCACCACAATCATAAAGTGAATTCAACTGAGCAATGTCACATACAAAGTGATATCTAAGCTTTTGGCTAAGAGAGTTAAAGATTTGCTTCCCCAAATTATATCACCTCTCCAATGTGCTTTTGTGCCCAACAGACAAATTTCTGATAACATTATCATGACTCATGAGATAATTCACACTATGAAGAAAAAACAAGGTCTTGGGGGGCTTATGGCCCTAAAAATTGACATGTCCAAAGCCTTCGATAGAGTCAATTGGGAGTGTGTAACTGAGATCATGGATTCTTTAGGGTTTCCCAATAAAATAAACCATCTCATTCACAAATGCTTTTCCACCCTCCACTCCTCTGTTATGATAAATGGTACACCTCATGGCCAATTTCGGCCAACTGTTGGCTGAAGGCAAGGTGACCCCATCTCCCCTTCTCTGTTCATAATCTGTATGTAAAATGCTCCCAAGGTAAAATTCATGGAATCAAAGCTTCTAGAACAAGTCCTCCAATCTCTCATTTGTTATTTGCAGATGACATCTTCATATTCTGTAGAGCAAACCCTGCTTAGGCCCATGAGGTGATCCAAACACTTCAACAATTCTGCTCTATCTCAGGTCAACAAATAAACTTCAACAAATCTGGAGTTCTCTTTAGTCAAAACATCTCTCCCCAGCTCACTAATCACTTGATAAATATTTTTCAAATGAGTCCTATAAGAAAAGAAGACCTATATCTTGGCACTCCTCTCTTTTTAGGTCACAAAAAATCTACCATGTTCCACAATCTGACTAGGAGAGTTGAAAAAAGGTTGGCTAGCTGGAAATCCAAAGTCTTATCTCAAGCTGGGAGGACTGTTCTCATTAATTCTGTTACCTCAGCTATCCCTTCCTACCAAATGACTTGTTTTAAAATTCCCAAATTGGTTACTGAAAAGATAAATAAACTTCAAAGGGACTTTTGGTGGGGTAAGAAAGAAAATAACAAAAGAACTATGCATTTCAAAAATTGGAACTCTATATCTCAACCTAAGAGAAATGGAGGTCTAGGTATCAAAGAGCTAGTGATGCCCTTTTGTCTCGTATTGCTTGGAGAATACATGCAAATCAGAACAACTTATGCTCCATAATCTTGAAACAAAAATACTTCAAAAATAATAAGTTGTTGTCAACTCATTCGAACCACTCCTCCTCTTGGGTTTGGCATTCCATTTCTTCTGTCATCCCGCATATTCAGAAAAATACTTGTTGGGACATTGGTGATGGTTCCTCAGTGAATTTGAGAGAGGACCCCTGGATTCCATCCATTCCTGGTTTCTTCGCCACCCTTAACCACACTTCTTATTCTCACATTACTCATGTTAAGCAGTTAATCATTCCTAACTCTACAGCCTGGAACATCCCTCTCATTAATCAAGTTTTCTCACCTCTAGTCTCTCATCATATTAGAAACACCAACATTAGAGGTAGTCCTGCCCATGACAAGTTGAGATGGATGGGTACAAAAAATGGCATTTTCAGTGTTAAGTCTATGTACAAAACTCTCATGACATCTCACAATATCCACAAAGTGAATATTAAACTGTGGAAAACTAGAGCGATGCCTAGAGCAAATTTATTTGCTTGGAAATGTTTGAATTCAGCTGTCCCAACTAGAGAAGCAATAGGTAGACACATTCCTTTACCTTCCAAAAATTGCACTTTGTGTGACTCAACTGTAGAAACTATAACACACATGCCCATGGATTGTCCTTTCACCCAGTCTGTCTGGTTTGCTTCTAGGATTAACTTTAGGCTTACTCATTTCACTAATATGCCCTTAGTTGATTGGATTAGGTCCTGGTTCTACACCCCTAAAGACTGGCTGATACCACCTGATTATTGGAGTTCTTTTTGTGTGACTGCTTCATGGCTTGTTTGGAAAACAAGATGTTATAAAATCTTTCAGAACAAAAGCATTTCTGCAGCAACAGTGGCCAGGCAAATTGACAGTGCAGTTGACAGGCAAATGAGTTCACAACAACAACCAAGATCCACAAGTTCATACATCACCGACAAATCATTGTTGCCTTCTATATGGATCCCTCCAGCAACTAACAATTGCAAAATAAATGTGGATGTGTCTTTCCTGAATGCAGAAACTCCTATTGGCATAGGGTACTTAATCAGAAATTCAAGTGGAGCATTCATATCTGCAGGAACAGAGTCTGGACATGCTAGATCGGCAGAAGAAGGTGAATGTCGTGGTATATTGCAAGCTGCCAGGGAAGGAATCAGGCAGGGACTGAAGAAAGTTGTGATTGAAACAGATAACCAGGCTGCTGCAAATTTCTTGGCAGGGAAAACTGTGAATCTATCATGGTCTTCATCGAATATCCTTGAAGAAACTAAGTTCCTATGTATGAATAACTTTGATTATGTTTTGTTTAAATTCAGTCATCGATCTGGGAATGTTGCAGCACATATCCTAGCAACATCCATGGATAAAAGCTCCATTGTTCCTAGTTTCTATTCTATCCCCCCCACCTTGGTTGGTCAACCAGTTGGATTTAGATTTGCTATTCTGTAATATTCAGAACCTCTAGTTCTTATTAATATATGATGATTATTAAAAAAAAAAAAAAAAATCTAAAGCTCAAATTGAATTTTTCATACAACAGAAACCTAATGTCCCTTCCAGGAACACAATTAGTAAAATTGCGGAAACTCTTCTATCAAATGAAATAACAAACAACCACAATATCTTCATAATAATAGCTCACAAATTAAGTATCAAAACCTATAAACACACGTAAAAAATGCATGCCCATTTCTTCAATTATACTAAATAATCTAGTAATACATAGGCAAAACAAAACCAAAAACCCTAAACAAAAAGAAAAAAAGGGAATAAGTAGAAATAGTCATACCATTAAGTGTATCAGCAGCATTAGCATCAAACCCAGATCTTAATCTGTTAAAAGGAGGGATCCAAAAGATAGCAGAGAGAAAAAGAGAAACACTAAGAATCAAAATGAAAAGACATTTGAAACTAAATGAGTTCCAAATTCTAATACACCCAATTGAACAACAATCAAAGCAATACAAAGAAGCTGATGTTGAAGTTGAAGTTGTTTGATTATTCTCTTGATTCTGTTCTTGCAATTGTTGCTGTGTTTGATAGATTTTCCCCATTTCCAAAGCATCTGGAATTGAACATAAGCATAACAATAGATCCCTTCCACCACCTCTCTCTCTCTCTTTCCTACTTTGTCGAAGAAGATGAATTGATGGAGTGCATGTTAGATGTTTGATGTTATTTCTAAGCTAATATATGAATTGTTTAATTTTTAGCTACTGAGCGTTGAGGAGAAGCAAAGGTGGAAAGAGAAAGGCTAAGACATGAAACACAACAAAACTATTTTCTCTCTCTCTCTCCACTGTGTGTTTTGTTTCCACTCAGGTCCACAACTAGTACAACAAAATTCAAAATTTATCTTTAAAGTCTACACTAGAGAGACTAGAGAGTGAGCTACAATACTGCCTTGTTATTACTACTATTTTTTCACTAACTTCCACAACTCATCTTTGTAGTTTGTACTTTGTACTTTGTACAATACAACTTGGTTTTCTTTTTTAAGTAACATTGGTTTTGGCTAATTAATGATTATTTTGATTTGGGATTAAGAGACATCTTTTCAAACTTTGTACTGTGATGAATCTGTGATTGTGTGAAATGTATTGTTGTCTAAATACTAATTACTAGGCTTGTTAATGGATAATACTTACCTTTTTATTTATTGCTAAACTTAATTAATGGGATTTTTCTCCCTAATGGTTTTTTATCTTAAATATCCAACTATAAATATCATAGTATATACTTTTTTGTATTAGAATAATTCCATCTTTCAAATTGGTTGATACTAAAAACATTTCTTGTAGAAAGAATCATAAATAAGATATCATATTCTCCATATTGGATAGAGTTCATGTGCAATCTAACCAATTAGGTTTATATGTAAAAATAATAAACTTGAAGTCCAGGTGTATAACTGGATATACTTAACTAAATGCTTAATGCATGTATTTTTTATAATTTTACTGTATTTTGAAACTTCATAACTATATAAGCATTTTTTATTACAAAAGGAAGATATCTGAATTTTATATGAAGTATATGGTGACATGTATATCCTAGGTCATATACATGAGATCACAGTTACTCCAAAGTCTTGAGTCTTGCATACCGACGTAAACAGTCCCTCATGAATTGCCTGCATTACTACTTTGTGTCCAGATACTGTTTTTTGGTCTTTTGCAGCATCCTGATTAGTGATTATTAGTGACAGCATTTTAATCTTATTAAACACATCAAACTAATCTAATTACCGCTTCCATCGTGGTATGATCATAGAAACAGAACACCAATATAGAATACAGGTACTGCAGGCAATTGATCATAAAATGTTCCGTTTCTTCGCCATTTTGGTAGTCTGACTCTGATGTGTAGTGTCACAAGCTTTTACTGTCCCTCTCTCACTCACAATCTTAGTAAGAGCACAAGTTTTCTTGTCACGAACTCTTCATGAATGCTTTCATTCACTAATCTCATAATTCATGTGATATTGTGATGTATCCTTGACAAAGTTTTAGCTCCAACAGTCTCAAATCTCAACCCCAGTCTTTATTAACAGCTTTATTTGTTGGTTAATTTCGTGGGCCCTTTTGTACCATTTAAATTTGGAGTGGGCCAGAGCAACAAATAAGTGAAAAAGGTTTCCAATAACAACATTGTTTAGAATTAATAGAGCCCAAATAGTGTTTCCATTCAAGTCTATGTATGTATGTGACAATGATGTTAAACTAGATGGTTGTTGAAGATAAGAAGAACAAGAACAAAAATGAATCTTTAAAACCAAAAGATAGATGGAAAAAGAAAGATAAACCATGGTTTTGGTAAAACTTCAGTAAGAAAAACAACTCAACCACCAAAAATTGTTATTGAAGATCTGTGTATATATATGGTTGTTGGATTGTTGAGCTATATTTGTCTTCTCTTAGAGCAACAAGACTCTAATAGGGATGTCTCAATATTAAATAACAATAATAGATTGCCACCCTTCTAGGTAGGTGACATTTACATATTTACATGCACAGATGCACTTAAAAAAGATATATGTCCTAAAAGTATATTGTTGCAACCAACTTAATTTATACTTCGAAAGTTCAAACCATTGCTTGCCTTTCTTCAAGCAAGTATGTCATCATACTATAGGACTAAAATTATATCCCTTCCATTTTCATCTGCAAGTGTTGATGAAGTACTGTTATATGATTTTACTTTATGGTTCTATTACCTCATTTATTTATTCAACTCATTTTTTCTAATGTCAAGAAAGCCTTCTTTCTGCTTAATAAGAAGGTTCTATGGTGTAGTGGTTAGCACTTTGGACTTTGAATCCAACGACCTGGGTTCGAATCCCGGTAGGACCTTTAAATATCCTTTTTACCTGAACACTTTTTATTAGTTGAATACTTTCTTACTGTGCCTTTGGCATTTTTTTGTTCTTTAGAAACACATCTATCAATAGAGTTCTTCAATTTTTTGATATGCTTAATCTCAAAAATGAAAGTCTGCACTCTGCAGTGAAGATTCAAATCATAGCACTGACTTGAAATTGGCCACAACACAATCAAATGACAATTTCTCCCTAGTAATCACTACTCCATCACGTTTTCCCTTGTTATTGTTTAGTTGTATTTTTTCTAATAAATCATTTATCAGCCATCAATATCTTCCAAACGGTTACACCCATAATCTGTTTTGGGGTTTAACAGCTTACTTTAGTGACTTTCGGTATAAAAATGATTATTAAATAAGAATTAGGAAGTATCATTTTCTGCAATTATAACATTGAAGACAGGATACTTAACACATATATAAAATTTGTTGATCAACCTAAATCGTAAATCATGTTATTTGGAAAGCTAAAGTTCATGTTAAACAAATGAAGAGTTGTTGCTTGTTTCATGGTAATTAAACTTGCTTAGTGGCACATAGAGTGATAAAGACGTGCTCTTTTTAATTAACCCCCAAGCATTCCCCACTTGTTTGATTCTCTGCAATTTAACAACCTTAAGCTCATGCAAGCTTCCAATCAATATTTCAACTTTCAAGCAAACTGTTAGATGGGTCATTATTTGCAAGGCTCCTGAACCTGTCACCACTCACCAGCAGGAACTCCACCATAATTATTGAGATTCACGTCCTTTGATTAACAACTATGAAGTTCGAATATGTGTTTGGAGAGACTATATTGAAACATATTTTCATGGATGAGAAACACACTGAAATCCAATCATTTCAAGACTACCAATAAAAACTTCAAAAATCTGAAACACAAGTTTAAATGAAGCAGTTTTTATTTTCAATTAATACAAGCCCATAGACTTTAAGGCAGAATTGAGTGAGATACACTAGTCGTATACAAGACTTATATAAGCTCTCAAATGTAATAAAAGAAATAAGTATCAAACACAACAATAAACATTCAGTTTCTACTTGAACCTATTAAAATGATTCAAACCCAGCATGGTCTTCTTTCAGTCTGCTCGAGATTGGCCTGCTCGGGACGAGAGGATGATTCCCACAATGAGACCATACAGAGCAAGTGCTTCAGCAAAAATGAGGATCAAAATCATTCCCACAAACAACTTTGGTTGCTGTGCATTGGCCCTGCAAATTATGATAACACATCAGCATAACTTAATATATAATATGTCCTGATAGTTGATGTTTTCCGCAATGACAAAACTTTCATGCTAAAATAATCGACAGACACTCATAAAAAATTATCAGATCCGAAACATTTCATAAACCAAGAAAATCATGCGCTTGGTTTCCTATCTTCTACATTTCTTCGTGAGAATCTCTCTCATTCTCTTGATTATATATCTGAAAATTCAACCTCCCCTTTCTCCTTATCCTCTTTCTTGTTAGGTGTTTGTGTATCGTTTTCTTTGGGGTCGAAATAATTTAGAATCGTCTATCCAATAACACAGAAAACTGCACATTACGCAACCCTCTGAATGACTCGAATGCATCATCCTTGCAACAATAAAAACAACAAACCCCAAAGAATCGCAGCAAGGTAGTGCATTAGAAGAATCCAAATAAGAAAAATCTAGGACAACCAACAAAATATGGTTCAACTCCAAATTGCCAAACAGATTGGCGTGTTAATGTTCTCATTATGATCCAGTCTTGGGGATGCAACCATTGCCTTTTTAAACTGTTACGTGTCTACAGCAATACCCGAGACATTCACAGAAGCTTGATGTCTATTGATTTTCACTATTGCACACGTATTATAATAATCCACGGGCAGTTATTTCTAAAATTGGGTTGGCAAATTAAGGGTGTAACAATGGATGGCCCAACATTTACTTCGGAAGAAGCACTCTAATGTCAGCTCAAATCAAGTTTCCCTTGTTCGATTCAGTTTAGTAATTATGAAAATTACGCTAACTTAATTATTTTAGTACATGGGACATGGTAACAGCTGATTGACAGATTCATTTACCAAACAACTATAAAGACACTTTTATAATTTGAATATTAACATTTTCTTTTCCCTTTTATCTAATCAATATAACATCACATACATGAATTCCATTTTCATAGAAATTAAAAGCCATTTACAAAACAAAGTATGAAGACACTTTTATTGTACTTTTATATCTAATATCTATATTCTAAAACGTAACACTTAAATGAAAATCAACAGCCATTGACCAAACAATGCCACTATCATCCCCCTAACCAAATTCCAGCCAAATTAGAGATTACACAAACCAACTCCAACTAAGAATCAGTTGACGAAAGGGAATCTATAGAAAGGAAGAGAATTGAAGTTAGCATTGTTGTATCTTTATATAATTTCGAAAAAGTAGAGAAAAGGTGAGGGAAGGGGGAGAGAACGGAGGCATGGAGGTGCAATGCAGTCCTCGAAACCATGGTGAAAGAGATGACCTAGTCTCTTAAATGGAATGGTTTAGAGTTCAATGGAGATTCAAAATAAGCGGGCAAACCTTCACGAAATCTAACAATATTTTTCAATTTTCAAACTATGCCTCAAACTAAGGAGTGTTGGTCCAAGCTGAGGGAAATTTTAAAGCTGCTGTAGAATATAAACATCAACATTGATAGAAATCCTCCAATCAGTAATTTGTTAGGACCAAAATGCATGTAATCTTAATCTGAAGCGGGTACCATGTGTCTTTGAGGTACAATTAGAGACGAAATGCTAGATTTCATCCAAAAGACCAAAACATTCAAAAGACAACTCTATCAAAGCACTCTCTAGAAACTTCCAACTTGACACATTCTGTGAAAGCTTTTGACCCCAACTTGGTACACACTTAACACAAATTTGACCCAATTTTAGCACAAACTTGATCCAACATACCACAAAGATGGTGCAAACTTGACACATATTTGGCACAAACTTGGTGCGTACATGACCCAAATGGTGAAACAAGGTGTAAACTAGACGCATATTATGCCCAATTTGGTATAAATTTGACACAAATTTGGCCACACATGGTGTAAACTTGACAAAAATATGGCACACACATTCCTTATAGAGTTGTTGTGAAAGCTAAGAACATGCTTCAAGAACTTCAACCCGCAAGGAAGAAGACAAGTCCAAACTCTCAACTTACAATGACCGATTGCGAGTTGAGAGAACCAAAACAACATCTGGAAAGAGATGGGCAAAACATGTCATAAAATGATAAACAGTTAAGGAGAACACAATTAGGTTTCCTCTATTGTTTTGAATTTTGATGTTTAGCTTTTATTATTCTGTTTAATACCTTTGATTCTAATACCTTGTGAGAGGGTTAAAAGAAAAATCATTGACATCTAGAATCAAATCCTAAGATGTTGGTAGCATTCTTTGTGTTTCAATTATATACGAACACCTATAATAAAAAACCTAAGATGTTGGTAGCATTCTTTGTGAGAGGCTTGTGTTTCATTGTCAAAAAACCTATAAAAAATTTACTGTTAAAAATCTAAGTGTCTAACATGATGATATTTTCCTAGACAGAGATTAGATAGGATAATGATGTACTAAAGTCAACACTCCGTGTGCCTCTCTTCAGAAACATTCAAACAAGTGAAGATTATAAGTTTTGGAGCAAAAACAGGCAGTGCATCTTTGAGTTACTGATCTCATTTACAAAATCTTTCCCACTCTTCGTAGGTGTTATTGTTCATGAGTGCATAAGTAGTATAAAGTGAACGATGGAACCCAAGTAAGGGCTTGTAAAAGCCCAACAGCAGTTTTGTTTTTTTTCTTTTTTCAATACTAGAGGCAGTAGCAGCTAATATTGACCCTGGTAACACCTAGTTGTCAAAACATTTTTCCGTAGTAGCTTTGTGGCAGCCTAAAACAGTCTCCATCATAGTCTCTTCAATATTCATATTTTCAAAATTCAAATTGAATCTGCCCTTTTTTATTAAACAGTTGTAAAGGACTTAATCTTGGGTTCTAATTTTTGATACAGAATTGATCCGTGGAGTTAAGGGGAAAAAAACAGATAATTTAAATTTAACAGTGACAAGGGCACTATGTTGTCACGGAGGAGGCGAGGCGACAGAATTCCATATAGCGCCTCGGTCGCCTTGGCGGCGCCGACCAGATCTGTAACAAATTCTTTGAATTATATGTATACTTCTGAGCATCTTTTCTTTTCTTAAAAAATATACTCCTGCACATTTTTTTGGCAACTTTCTATCCCAAAGTAATTGAAAACATCAAAAGACTATCTCAAAAGATGAGATTAAGAAAATCTGGTTGAAATAACCAGTAAAGTTTATGCTTTTGTTATAAATAAGTTGAAGAAAAAAGTGAAGAGCATCATAAGAACAGAAGAAGAGAAGATCAGAGAGTGAGAGTGAGAGAGAGAGAACTGTACACGAAGAAGAGTATAAGAGGAAGACTAACACGTGTTGGAACTTGGAGCTTGCTGGAGAAGAAAGAAACCCTTACGAGGGCTATTAACTATGGGCATATAATATTACTGATAATTTTGTTTAGTGGGCTATTAACTATGGGCCCAACTGAAATGGGCTAAAATACTAGTTTTTCTAATTTTGAAATCTAATGCCCACAAATAAAACGCCTTCTTCGCCTTAAAATCAACCGCCTTGTGAAAGGCGACCTGCCTAGGCGCACTCAAACGACAAAAGCGATGTTTGGGCGTTATTTGGGGTAGGCAAGGCGTAGGTAGTGCAAACCTGACTTCTGCAATTTTTCTAGCAATCCCGACCCCACCCTATTATGAAAATCTAAGTCCTACATATCTAGTGGTCCTAGGAGCTTTTTGGTAGACCTCTGACCAAGAATCAATGCCTCAGTCCCATACAAGTCCAAGTCTCTTTAACATTGTCCACCAAAATAGTGTCCAAAAATCATTAATCAAAATTTTTAAGATAAAGCCACAAAGCATTTTGGGCTTCCACAAAGCATTTTGGGCTTCCACAAAGCTGCTACAAAAAGTTAGAGAGCGGCCTTGTCGATTGAGAATCCTAGCCCTAATGCTGAAAAAACAAAGCTTCACCTGACTACCTGAGCTTTCCAAAGCTTCAACTCTGGTTTCTGGCTTTTATTGTTTAGTACTTACACTACCCAGAGCAGTATCTAACACCAACTAAACAAATTGATATAAACATTTTGAGATTGATAACAAATCAGAAAGAAGAAGAGGGAAAGAAGATTAGAAGAGAAAGGTTTAACCCCCCCAAAATTATGTTTTTTCACATCATGTTTTAGTGATCTTAGTTTTTGAGCAATAGAAGTCATTTGATGAAGGTTATCAGACACTCATCAAAACCTTACTCTCGGATCTAAACTAGTTTGATGGAGGTAAAAAAAAACCACTTATCTAATATGTAAGAAAATTGGTATAATGGAAGTAGGGGTGTCAAACCACTCTTCCAAAGGAAAAGGCCAATCAACCAAAATCACAAAATGCTTTTCTAGTTTCTGGATTTGCCCGCAAAAGCTTGATTGAGAACTAATGCAAATAAAAAATGCACAACGAAACTAGTGAACTCCATTGAAATTGAAGATATAAAGATCAATTAAAAACGAAAAATCCACGATCATGTCATGTTAATTTTAGTTAACTTTGTCCTACGAATTTCACTTGTCAGTAAGAACTCTATGTATGGCAATGGATGAAGAATCCTATCTCCAGGAATTCCCTTGAGAAACTATGTTGTCTGGTATGTGAGGTGAAGCGGTGAGCTCATAAAAAACGTCTTTTAAACAACTGCTGCTATTTTTCAGATCATATATATATAGCTAATGAAAATTAGATAATAACATTGTGAAACACGTAATCTAATTTCAATCCGATTTCTCTCTTGGAAATATCTTAAAATTGTTAAGATGCAAGACATACGGATTGTTGAGATAAAAGAGAATGAAAACAGGAATTTTGTAGTGGGATTTGTTTTGTTTAGACATGCTTCTTTGCTTAGATTGTGGACAGTCACTTTCTAGTTTCTTCTCTTAATCTAACATGTTTCTCCTCTCATTTGACATATGAATCTTCATCCAAATAAAGTAATACATCACTTAACTTCTCAAAAACACTTTTACATTAAATCTTTCTCTTATTTAAAAATGTAGTTGTTAATTCTCAAAATGAACTACTTAAATCTAAACAAAATCACCATTCATCATAAAATCGATACACATTCACAAATAATAACTATAAAAGTGGAAAAAGAAAATACCTAACACCAGCATCACCAACAATTCCAATAGCCATACCAGCAGAAAGACCAGCAAGACCACAAGCAAGACCAGATGATAAATGAGCATATCCATCAAACAAGTAATAAGATTTGGCTTTTGGATTAATTCCAGTACTTATAATAACAGCAATAATCAAACCATAAATACCCAAAACACCAGCCATAACAACAGGAACAATTGATTTCATAACAAGTTCAGGTCTCATTACACCCATTGATGCTACTCCTACTCCACTTTTTGCTGTTCCATATGCTGCTCCCATACCTAATTAATAAAAAAAAAAAAAAAAATTAACAAAATCAAAAACCCTAGAAATTATCATCATTGAGAGAAATAGAAAGAAAGGTTTTTACATGAGAAAACGAGAGCAGCAGCGGCACCAAGAAAGCCGAAGAAAGGAGCAGTTTCATCACCACTGAATGTTGTAGACATTTTCGAAAGAAATCGAATCGAAGGAAGTTTTCTGGTTTTCTTCGAAACTCGCAGAGAGAAAGAGAATTTGAAGAGCTTGGATCGAGAATGACTGAATGATGAAGAACATGATGATGAATAAGTGACTATGAGGATACAAATACCGAAATACCCTTCACAGTTTTGGATATTTAATTATTAAATTTTAATATACACTTGCCACTCGGTCCATTGGGATGTTTTGTATACTAATATAATACAAAGATATGGAAATGAAGCTGGAATTCAAGGGTGCATTCATATGCAGATCAAGAATGTATTAACTGAAACAGATTCCTTGAGAGCAGTTCAGATCATACTTGGCATAGAGGATTCTCTTTGGTACTGCTACTGCCTCAATACAGTGAAGCAAATTAAAGGGTTTTTTTCTACTTTTGACAATTTTAATGTTGTTCATATGTTTTTTTAGAGAGGCTAATGCAGCGGCTGACTATTTAGCTGGTTGTATTAACTCAAATGTTTATGTGTTAGCTGGCTGTATTAACTCAAATGCTTATGGTGTTCACTTTTTATTACCTCCATTTAGACCTGTCAGCTATTCAAACCGATACAAAATCCAAACCGATCCGAAACCGATCCGAACCATTATTTATGGTTTTTGGATATCCAAATGAGCAAATGGATCAGATGAAATGGTTTTCGGATATCCAATTATTTTTCGGTTCGATTTTGGATAATAGCATAAAAAAACCGATCCGATCCATTTCTTCATAAAAATCTTTTCAATTCAAATCTTCTGTTTGTAAAAAATCTCAATTCGCCTCTTCTTCTCACAACTTATTAATATAAATACATAATTTATTGTTGGGTTGTTAGTAAATTGGAATTATAAGCTGCTAATGCTTGCAATTTGATGGTTGGGGTTTGTTCATTCATGAAGAAATTTGAGATTTTCAGGAAAATTGATTTTTTTTTTCGATTCTTGTCAAATTAAGAGTAAGGGTGTTTGTTTGAAATGCTGAATACTGGTTGCTGAATGCTGAATGCTGGATACTGAATGCTGGATGCTGAAGACTGAATGCTGAAAAAATTGTTTGTTTATCATTTTTCAAAACTTCTGTTTTACAATTGATTATTTTAAATTTGACAAATTTATCCTCTTTTATTCTAGTCTTTGAATACATCTTAATGAAACTGAAATTTTAAATTTCAAGAAAATGAATCTGAAGTTCTTTGCGAAAATGACATCACGAAATAATAATTGAACATTTAAGAAATACTTATATAGACATGGTTAAAAAATCAAACAAAATAAAAACATATTAAAAAATAGAGACAATTAATTGTATTTATTCACATCATTTTTATTTTTATAATAATTAAACCCAATTCATATGATATAACTAATGAATTATCATAGAAAGAACACATTGAATGGATCTTTTATGACTAATGACTATTATTGACTTATATACTGCACATCCATCCACAATCTACAAACAGATATGGTCTTCTTTTATAAAGACCAATAACTAGATTATGTATTTATGATTATATAATAAAATATAATATGTATTAATCAGTTAGCTTGGAAGGGTCAAGAGTGCAAGTCGGTTCCTCATGAGATTAGAGAAGAAGGAATCCTACGTGGACTTTGGACATACGTATAATGAAAAGTATTATCCATGGGTATAATTGTCATAAAATTAGAATAAGCATTAAGAAGATAAATTAAGCATGAGATTTGTGCTGGTTCAAAATGGCTGAAAAAATCCATTATGTTCTGAACACTGGTTATAAACAAACAACATAAAAATCACTTTTCACTTATTATTAGCCTGGTTGAAACAAACACTACCTAAGTTTCTGCCCATTCGCACCCATTTTGGTGGATTTCTGGATGTAAGTATAGTTAAACAGTTTAATGGAAGTTTTTAATAGTCGCCTTGATTAATAAAATTAAAAACCTTCAAAGGGTTTTGAAGACAAAGGAGAATATTATCATTGGTGTTTAATGGCGTTGAATCAGAGTAGAAGAGAAGTTAGAGAGGTGGATCATGCTCTAGAAGAAATTGATTTTAATTAGTGAACCAAAAGTTGTATTTTTAAATTTGATAGAGAAGAACAAAAAAAAATGGAGAAGAAGAGATTTTCCGATCGGATCGGTTTGGATAGTAACAGTTTCTATCCATTGTACAATCGGATCGGATTGGTTTGGATAGTAAGAGTTTGGATCGGTTTGAATCACTAGAAAAACCGAACCGAACCAATCCATTGATAGGCCAACCTCCATTGTAGGCCTGTAAAATGGGCCGGGTAGGGCTAGCCCGGCCCTTGAACCCTCGAGCCCTCACACTTTAAGGGTCGGGCCAACCCTACCCTAAAAGATGATGAGGGTCGGGCTAGGGCGGGCCAACACAAAAATTGTAAAAACCTCACCCGACCCTTAGCCCTTTATTTTAAAGGGTTAAGGGACGGGCTCACAGGCCCGGTTGATAGGGTCGATACATAGAATTATGTTTTACTTGAAAAAAAAATATGCGATCATGTTTTTATTAATATCATTTTAATATTTTTGAAAATACGTATAATATGTTTCAATTCTTAAATGTACAAATATATTTTTTTCACCATCAAATTTGTTATAGTATATGATATTATTTTATCCAAGAGTATTACGATTAATAATTACAAAGAACTCGTAGTTACATGTTATCTTATTACTAAAATTTCAAACTTTAAAAATTTAATCCTAAATTTATAACATTCTAGCATGATAAGTATAAAATACACATTTAAAATAATAATCTAATTACCGTTTATTACATGCTCAATAATGAAATAGATTGTTAATAAAAAAATATTCTATTGAGAATCAATTTCTTTTAGTTATATAATAGTTTTTTAACAACTAGTTCGGGAAATATTCGATAAACATTTGATAAATATCATATAACTTAAACAAAAGTGACATCTATGTCTAATTGGAAAAATCTTTACTATTAAAACTCTAAAAAATGTTCAAATTTTGTTATATAGAGAAATATATTAAAAATTATACATATATTTATGAGGGTCGTAAGAGGGCTTTAAGAGGGTTAATTAGGGTCGGGCTAAGGGTAGGGTCTAAGATTTCCAAAGCTAAACCCTAACCCGACCTTTAAAAGGAGAGGGTCGGGCCGGCCCTACCCTAAAAATCATAAGGGTCAAGCTTTAAGGGCTTTTTTCGTTGAATGGGCCAGGCGGGCCGGGCCGGGCCGGGTTTAGGGTCAAAGGGCTATTTTTACAGGCCTACTCCATTGGATGCTTAAGTTTCAAAGCTATGTTGATGATAACATCAATGGAAGGGAGTTTGTAAGGTTAAAATGATTCACACGGTGGGGCCTGTTAATACAACCCAAGGTTTCTTCAAAAAAAATAAAAATAAATAAGAGAAAGGCTAGCATCACTGTATTTGTGATGCTTTAAAACTCCCAGATGCACATTAAATTGCCACGTATAAACTGTAAAATGGGAGAAGGTATCAGCCAGTTTGATGAGAGAGAAAAAAAAACATATCATCTCCTTCTCAAATCCCAATTCTGTTGCACCTACATTGTTACCCTTCAGATTTTCTAAAGAACCCGTAGTGAAACAAGACAAAGTGAAGCATTAAGAGCATTTCCAATGGTAAAACACTTTTAGGGGTGCCACATAGGATGATTTTAAGGATTTTTGGTGTTTTCAATGGTTTTAGCGTTGGTGAGAGGATAATTCACTTTAATAACCTCACTTAAAGTTTAGACATCACCGTATAATGTTTTCAACAATGAACACGTCTAAATAACATGCAGACACACTTCCTTAAAAATATTAGTTAGTCACTAGAGTTTTAAGTGGGTTTTAAGGTTGTCTTAGGACTAATGTTAAATCTAGCTAGTTAGAGGATGTTGTAACACTTTGTGTTGGAAATGATGAGCAATTGAGTACTACTAGTCTACTACTACTACCACTCCGTGTTGAAAGTGATTACTGTCTGGCTGATTTCATGCATGTCTTCCTTCTTATTTTGCTTCCTTTTTTCCCAAAAATCAGCATATGCAGATCTATGAATTCTTTTTATTAATCAATATAGCCCATGTACACACCATTTCCCCAATTATTTAGATTTAGCTTTAGACTGTAAAGTTTTAATATTTGAACATTTGAGGAAACACATTACTGAAGGCCACATCTTCCTTTTTCTCAATGACCAGTATGCACATTAAACATTTTTGCAGTTATTCAATTAAAATTAACTTCTAACTGCAGTTCTTACTGCTTTCAAGAGCTCTAAGCCCTAGCTAATCAAATCTCTACACTCATCACTGTTATTAAATTTTCTCTGACAATATAGTTACCGTAATATAATGCATCTAATTAGACCCAAAATCAGAGCTATTTTTATTTGCCAGAATCAGCTACTTTTATTTCTAAGTGAATGGTTGAGTATTCGTTAATCATATCCATGAAAATATTTCAATTCAATGTGGTACACATTTAAATTCTACGTAGGAGTAGGACCATATCTCAATTCGATCATTTTCAAGTGCTGGAGTATTCTT
The DNA here is from genome assembly GCA_023053565.1 of Aquilegia eximia. Lineage (NCBI taxonomy): Eukaryota > Viridiplantae > Streptophyta > Magnoliopsida > Ranunculales > Ranunculaceae > Aquilegia > Aquilegia eximia. The sequence goes on from JALIGU010000003.1 coordinate 19,636,079, forward strand.
TACCACAGACAAATTAGTAAGACCACTATTATGAATGCAATCCTGTTTATCACTATAAAATGCTAAGGTTGCAAACAAAAAAATGTGCAGTTAAAACAATTTGTAGAGCAACAAGCCTAAAATCACAGACGATAAACAGAAAAATTAAAACCTTGATATAAACTTACTTGTTTTTGTTGAACTAAAGCCGAAATATGGAGGTGGGCATCCTTACACAATGGTGGATAAGTACTAGGATCACCTTGTTGAGAAAAATCCAATTGTGGGATTTCTTGTAAAACAATATCATCATCTTCATCAACAATATTAACTTGATTTGAACTACTACCTTTCTTCCCTTTATCACGTTTCTTACCAAAATACCTCTTCATTTTGAGTTGAATCGAAATATTTTTAGGAGATTTAGATGAATTAGGTTTTATTTGATGTAGATTTGAGAGTTTTCATCTCTGTTTATCCAAAATTTGTTTGAAGTAAGGTTTTATACAATGAAGTTTCGAGGGTTTTAAAAATGGGTGAAAGAGATGGGCTTTTCATGGGTGAAAGAGATGGGTTCTTCTATGACCCGCATACCCACTTAGCTTGATACCGCATAAATATTGGCGGATCAATTCATACCGCATAAACATTGGCGGATCAATTCATACCGCAGTATTTGTGGCGGATCAATTGATACCGCATAAACATTGGCGGATCACCATACCGCAATATATCTGGCGGATGGCCATACCGCACCCATTGTGCGGTCCGAATTCCGACGTGGCACTTTTAACTCCTTGGCAAATTTGCCAATGAGTTAAAAGTGTTTTGCTTGAAAAGTGTGTTAAAAGCTACCATTGGCAAGTGTTTTCACTAAAAGTTAACTAAAAATATGCTAAAACCTACCATTGGAAATGCTTTAATAAACAAACACTCCCACGCCATATCATCGCATTGAAGATTTAAGACTCCTATTTCTATATCAAATTCAATTGTGGATAAAATATTTAACCCCATCAAAATAACAATGAACAAAGAAAGATGAACGAAAAAAAGAACCCAATAGTATGGTAAATATCTTTACAAATTGGTTGAATTGCAATCTGAACAAAACTTCTATTAACAATTATGAACCCAACTTGGTTAATAAAATTAGAGCAGTAGTAGATGGATTTCTTTAAAATTACCTTGGGTTTCACTGAATTGAGTCTTAAGTTCTCTTTTATGGGGTTTGAAACTTTGGTTTCATTAACATCAATATTGTATATAGTTCTCATCAATTTGTTTTAATTTGATTCATGTAAGTTTGTGGGATTGCAAGTTATGAATCATTGAATCCCATTAGAATCTATTACTAGTATTTAGTTTTTTATTTTTCATTCTTTATTTCTCTCCCATCAAACCGGCTCAAACCTTTTCCAGTTCTATACTATGTACGTGGCAGTTTTGTATCAATCTGTGATGCTAGTATTTCTCAATAAATAAATAATAGACTTGGGCCATATTCAAAAGCTCAATTATTGCGTCTCACAAATTTAGGTAGTATGAAACCAAGTGGAGAGCCTTAACCATGTGTGGTAACTGGTAACTGGTAACTTGGTAAGTCAGGTAACCAATCTATATTATACTGTGAGGATGGCACAAACACAGTTTGTCGTGATAAAACAAACAAGGGTATAGATCATCTAGAGATCTGTGCATGAGGGTTGATTTAAGGGTGAGATTAAATCAATAGTTGGGTCCAAACTTAAGTTGTGTTCAATGGTTAAGATCGTCTTGAGATGTGTTGATAATGATAGATTTGTGGATGAGATTAAATTAATGGTTGGGTCCAAACTTAAGTTGTGTTATGGTTAGGATAGCCTTGAGGTCATCTAGAGATGTGTTGATAATAATAGATGGGTGAGATTAAATCCGTGGTTGAGTCCAAACTTAAGTTGTGTTCAATGGTTAGGATCGTCTTGAGATCTATGTGAGAGTAGATCTGTGGGTGAGATTAAATCAATGCTTGGGTCCAAACTTAAGTTGTGTGCAATGGTTAGGATAGTCTTGAGATCCATATGTGAAATTTTGATAGGAGGCTTAGATTAAAGAGATTTAACAAGGAAATTATGTGTATAAGTTTTTTATATTAAAACTTCTTTTTCTTCTTCTTCCTTTGTTCCAATCTTCCTGCACTTCAAAGCCGACTCCTTCACAACTTCAAATCAATTAGGGTGTGTTTGATTGCAGAGTGGAAAAAAAGGGAGTGGGAATTATTTCATTGGGCATTCTAATTAATTTCCTACTATAGTGGGAATGACTTAAAAAAAATTCCCACTTCAGTGTGAAAATATTTCCAATGGCTAGATATCCTTCAATATCAATCCAATGGTTTGTAGGAGGTGAGAAAATGTTTAAGTTATTTTCTCACTCAAATGAGAAAATAAGTTTTTCTTCCCACCTTTTAAATTACTAGGGGGTAGATACAAATAAAAATAGAAATTGATTTATAATACAAATTGTACTTCTTATTTCTTCACTTAAAAGAAATAAGAAATTGATTTATAATGGAAATTGATCTACTTCTTCTTCCTTCACTTCTATATAATGGTTTTAACCCAATCAACAAACCTAATCAAAGCTTTTCGAATAAACACAAAATCAAACAAATCGATCTCAATCACAAAGACTTCTACAAAACTTTTGTCAGGTACAAATTTCTTATCTCAAATTTCTCAAATTTTGTCAGTTATATATTCATATCTTATATGTTGACAAAAACAAATTTCTTATGAAGATGTATAATTTTTTTTCTTAGATAGTCACCTATCCAATTTTTATGAGATACCTAATTTTAACTTATTTTGGTGATCCGAGACCCCTGCAATTCTAGGCTTCCCCTGTACAATTCTTATGAGAGGTATAATTTTAACTTTTTTAGGTGATTCAATCCAAGTACCCTGTGCAATTCTAGGCATGTGCCATGTGTTTACGACTGTACAGGAAAATTCATGTACAAAAGATCGATGTAAATCTCAAATTTTTTTACGTAGAATGGTTATTATATATATCCGGTGCTCATCGTTATAAATTTTCATATAACTTATATGAAGAAACAATAATATTTCTTAAACTATTATATATAGACATATAATTGTATGTGCACTCTAATATTTTGAAAGAGGATAACGATTACATTGATAATATAGACATATAATTTATATTACATTGTAATGTAATATAATTAAGTTGAAAGAGAGAGATAAAGAAAATTATCAATAACGATTACATACATTTTTTATTATATGCACACTCTAATATTTCTTAAATTATGCTTATCATTACAGACAATGCAATATACGACAAATTCTGAAGAATATGGTAGGAAGCAAAGAGAACCAGAGAAAGCAAAAGTCTCACCACTACAAAAGAGTTGACTCCAAATAAACGTCAACAAGCCCAATGTAAAAGGAGACTAATAGAATCAATGAGCCAAAAAAATAATACAACATCAAAGAGACCAAAAAATAACGAAGTTTCTGAAGAGTTAGCTCCTAATAAACGCAAAATAGCGCAACGTGAAAGGAGGATAAGAGAAAGGGGACAAATATTGAAGAATACAAGCAATGATGGATTAAGGTTTGTTATTCTAAATATTATTTTCTATTTCTTATATTAATATAATTGGCAGAAAATATTTTGTTACCGTGTAAACCTAAGCAATCCACAACAAGTTTTAGGATCTACTTGCAACAATCACACATTTTGTCAGCCACAACTTTACCAATTTAGGCGTCATATTAACTAATATAGATGAGACATTGTACTGCATCTAGATTTAGATTATACCCGTGCCTTCACTAATAATTATCCCTGTCACATCTGACCCCGACTATGCAAGAAGTAATAGTCTTACTGAGAACAGTTTATCTTCAAAGTAGTTTGTCAGATATTACACGTTGGCATCTCTTACCATGAAAAACAATCAGGCCGCTTCTCATTCCTGGGCTGGGCTCTATTCAAATTTGCATTGAAGCGCAATGACTGATACACCACAAACTGTATAGCATTGACCATGGTGTTTGTGGAAGGTCGATTCTGCCTATGCGTATTCAAGCACATTTCAGTTACAACTGCAAAGACAGCTAGCCCTCTTCTAGGGTATCTCCCATGAAGCTTTAGGTTTACCAGGTTAGTTATGACACTCCCTGAACCTTGGTCTTGCCTGTATACTCAAAATGACAAAAATTTAGTTCTAAACTATATAACACCACTTGGCTTGGTGGAAGCAAATTTCATTTTGTCCAAATGACCATAGGACCATGTTGCAGTTAGAAATAAGTAGTGGACCAGATATTGGTATAAGAAGAACTTACCCAAGTAACCAAATCCCCATAAGGATATGCTTTGCGCCCAAAGATGATCTCTAGCAAGATGATGCCAAGATTGTACATCTCATCATTTTTCTCTGTTGCAGAACCAACCCTTGCAATTCGGAAGTATGAAATCTTAGCAATATGTCCTCTGCCAACAAGGATCTTATCGGACCTAAGATTTCCGTGAATAATATTCATCTTATATAAGAAATCAAGGCCTTTGATAATTCCCTGGGCAATTCGAAATATCTAATTCCAGTCTCCGAGAAAGGTGAATTCCTCACCACCATCTACAAAATGCAATCAAATTAAAATTAGGATGCATAGAAAACAAAATTTCCACTCCATTTAAACTCAAAAGAAGTTCATACTTGGTAAACAAAACACACACTGAATTAGACACCTATGCTCACCTTGCAAGCTTTTCCCTAATGATCCGAACTGCAGGAATTCATACACAACAAACTTTTCTCTTTGATCGGCACAGAACCCTAGAAACTTCACTGTATTGATGTGATCTAAGTTGGTTAGTAAACAGAATTCGTTGTAAAATTCTTTCAAGGACCGGGGAGTGTCCGAGAAAAGTTTCTTCACAACGATTTCCTGTGAAAATAATGTCCCAATTAAAAATTTAAAAACAAAACCATCTAGATAATAAAACAAAAATTCATTCGACCAAATTGTTGAAGTCATCTCTCATGTCGTCCCAAGACACCATTATGCACTCCTTCACTGAAATAGTTAGCTTGAGCAAAGTCATTATTTACATGATAATATTTTGTTACCGTATAAACCTAAGCAAGCCACAACAGGTTTTAGAATCTACTTGCAACAATCACACATTTAGTCAGCCAGAACTTTACCAATTTAGGCGTCATATTAACTAATATAGATGAGACATTGTACTGCATCTACATTTAGTCATATTTTGTTAACTAATATACATTTAGTCAGCCACAAAATTGGTTTCATGTCTGACAAATAGATAACTGATGTTCAAAATTTTATTTCCATTAGTTTCATTCACCCTTTTACAGTTTTCAGTTAATGGTCACACTATAATTGGTTGTTATGTCATATGTTTTTATGCATACTACATAGACCGCTATATAGACATTGACTGAAGAATAGATAACTGATATTCTGTAGGCGTAGTTCCATTTATATATTGGCTGATTCTTTTTAACTTAATTTTTTTTTTTTTTTTTTTTTGCTTTTAAAATGTATGGTACAATAAATTGATATATCAATTTTCTCCATATTTATTAGTCAAATTGTTAAATGAAACAAATATCAAGAAGGCCAACGTAAACGAAGAGAAAGAGAATCATCTGAAAGGAATGCATCCAATAATGTTGTAACTCAAAATAAAGAAGCCGAGCCAAAGTAATTAGTTCACCCACGGATAATGTTATTTCCACATTGCTTTAATTATTATACCGTTGCAATTTTTCACAGATTTTCACACATATTTCCTCTACAGGAAAAGAAAGCGCTCTCAAAAAAATAAAAAATAAATTGATAGACTAGATTATTCTTACTCAATGGATGGTATAAACAATAGGATATCAACTGCAGATAAATGGAAAAAAGTAGTTGTTCTTCAAATTTTGGAAATATCATTATAATTGTTCTTCAATGTTCAATCTTCATTCTTTACTTCTTCCCTAATATGGTAGCAATTTTTTTTTCATTTTGTGTTTGTTGAAATTTATTCATTCATTTTGTTAATAAAATGTTACTACCCATTAGGTTTTAATTTATGACTGGATGGTTTGGTACCATCAGTTCCAGTGTGGTTAGAAACTGTTCAACAGCCAAAGAATTTGAAGCACATCTTTTGTTGTTTTCACTGTTTAAAGTGATTGTTTATACCACGAAGAAACGATAAATCCCAACCACAGATATATATGGGCCATAACTGCTAAAGGCCTTCAAACCGGCTTAAGCATCTGGATAAAAATGATATTTGGAATTTATAAAATATATTAAAAAAAAATTTGATAATTTTGTAATTTCATTAAAAATACTATTTGTAATTTTTATTTATAATTTCATTGGCAATTTACAAAATCTAAAAATTATTAGTAAAATGAACAGTATAAACTAACGTGGCGAAGCCACGGGTACAACTAGTACTAATATATATTTCAGTTCAGTAATATTTTTGAAGATGGAGTGCAGGTTTTGCGGTTTGGGCCATAGTGAAAAGACTGAAAAGGAGAAGAAAGTCTTACCAAAATCCCGGAAACAGTATTTGAATGACGAAAGCCCATCAAATTCCGTTAAATCAAACAAACGAATTATGCCATTCATTCCCCCTTTCTCTTCTTCTTTGTTTGGTGTATATGTTCTGTTATTTGAACAAAACTCAAATCTCAATCATGTAGTTAGTTAGAAGCATTTGTCTTCTTTTCTTTGTAGTTTTCCTTTAAATCCAATTCACACAGAATCCCCCCTTTCTCTATCTTCTATTCTTTCTTTCTTCTTCAAACAAATAAGTAAGCTTTTTTCTTAACAGAAATGCAGAGTTTTGTTGGGGATTTAAGCTTTTGGTTATATCTATTTTTCTTCAAAATCTCATCTTTTTAGAAGTAATGGAGTTTTTAAGAGGTTTTAGATGTTGGGTTGTTATGGGGTTTTTGTTTTGGGGTTTTTGTTTTTCTCCTCAAATTATAGCTCAAGAAGAAAGTAAAACTTCTCCACCCCAAATCAATTTCACTTCAAATCAATCTTCTCTCTTACCACCACCCCCTTCTTCTTCTTCTCCTCCTTTGCTTAACAACCAAAATGCAACTTCTTTTCGACCCAGTATTGCTGTAATTGTAGCTGTTCTTACAACAATGTTTTCAATTACTTTTCTTCTTCTTCTCTATGCAAAACATTGTAAAGGAAGTAATGGGTATCAAGGAAATCTTAATTCAACAGTACAATCTTCATCTACAGCTAGAAGAAACTCTGGAATTGATCGATCAGTTATTGAATCATTACCAGTTTTCAGATTTGCTTCACTTAGAGGTCAGAAAGAAGGACTTGAATGCTCTGTTTGTTTAAATAGATTTGAATCAAATGAAGTTTTAAGATTATTGCCTAAATGCAAACACGCCTTTCATGTTGAATGTGTTGATACTTGGCTTGATGCTCATTCAACTTGTCCACTCTGTCGTTACCGAGTTGATCCAGAAGATGTTCTTCTTATTGAAGTTGATAAAGATTTCCAACGTAGAAGTGTTGAAGAACAAGAGAGAAGAAGAAGTGAAGCTTTTACTGAGTTAGATAATCGTAAATCGGATGAGTTCACTCGGAGAATATCGGGGAGACATTCATCAGCAGGAGAAAGAATCAGTAATTTTTTGCAGATTTTAGTTCAAAGACCAGGTGAGTCAACTCAAAAGAATGATTCTGTTCCTTCATGTAGAAGATCTGTTGATAGTGCAATCTCGAGAAAGATTAATGAAACAGTAACCGTTGGATGCTTTGACCGTGGTGTTAGAAAAGATGGACTTTTATTATCAGAAACAGCAGAAGTAGTAGCAGAAGACAGAGAGAACTTCTTAAGAAGATTTGACCACCAGATCATTTTGTCTACTGAAAGTGGGTCCCATAAAAGATGGAGTGAATTAAGACCGTCGGATCTTTTATTCTTACAATCTGAAATGATTATCTCAAACAGTGGACGGTACTCATTGTCTTCACATAGACAGAAGACGAGAGTAGCAGAACACCAACGAAAACAACAAATGGATGAAGAAAATGGCAGAAATGTAATAAATACAAGATGTGTGTCGGAAATCACGGGTTTAAGCAGGTATGCTAATAAAACAGAAAAAGTAGTGGGACCCAAGTACCACCACAGAGACCAACAATAAAGAAGCGGGGATCTAGCGTAGTTGTGGGTGATAGCTATCGAGACAAAAAAACTAGATGACTAAAATGCCCTTAGAAAGTAGAGTTTATTATAGAAAATGGTACTGGGTACTGGGTACTGGTACTACTAGGTTCAAGTGTTGGGTACTTAAGTCAGAGAGCATCGGGGAGTACAGTATCTAGTTACTTTGAAAATGAAAAAAGAAAGTACTATTGTACAACAGAAAGCACCGAAGCTTCAGAATTCTAATCCTTTCACAATCTTTTTATTTTTATTTCATAACTCTTTCAAAAAAATTTCTTTTTGAATTTCTTTTTTTATAAATACTATTGTGTGTTTATATCGGACAAAAGCCTAGAAATGGGTAACTTGGTTTGTCTTTGTACATGAATTCTGCATCAAAGTATTATAAAACACTGCTCACTCCAAAGATAAGTTATTGGAATGCTTATATGGATACCGCAATGTACATTTTATAGAAAAATATATTGTTCTTGGCCAGGGTGATATATAGATATCAAATATCACAATTGAAAGTTTGGAACATACAAAGGAGTGGTCAGCTGTCAGCATTAGGGTACAAACTACAAACTCAAGTCCCAAGTATGGATTTCTTTCGTAGAGAATAATAATTGAAGGAAACAGAAAGCATACTTATCTGTGCAAAGAGCTAGAAGATAAGATACCTAAATTGCAACTTGTTGAAAATTTGAATGAAGGGAAAATTGGCGATAACCCCTATGTTTTGGTCACTCTTGGCAAGAACCCTCTTATTTGTCTATTTTTGGCGTTAACCCCCAACCCCACTTTAATAATTTTTGTGTCCAATATACCCCTATCACATATTATTTGACTAAACCCCCCAAATTTAAGTAACAGAAGTTCACTAACAATCGGTAACCTCCGTTAACGGAACATATATTTGTGAAAACCCTCCCGAAAGTTAAAAATTTTAAAACAAAAGTAAAATCAACTATGACCTATCTGGTCCAGTTAAATTTAAGGTTTTTTTCTTTTTTTTTTTCTTTCAGTTTTTTACTTTTCGGGGGGTTTAGGCAAATAGGGGTTCTGTTAACGGAGTTAACATGTGTTAGTAAACTTCTGTTAATGATAAATTAGGGGGTTTACTCAAATACGAGGGGTCAGGGTTAAACTGGGCAACACAAGGTCTAATTTTGGGGGTTAGGGGGTTAACGCCAAAAATGAACAAATGAAGGGGTTCTTGCCAAAAGTGACCAAAACTTGGGGGTTATCACCAATTTTCCCTTGAATGAATGAATGATCATAACTGATAACTGTAGTCTGTACCCACTAGTAGTCATTTAAGCTGGGTTAAAAGCATTGTTGGAACTACTAGTAGTCATTTAAGCTGGGTTAAAAGCATTGTTGGAACTGAGCAAAATGACCAGAAACTAGTTCAGATAGAGCTGTTGGCTTCAGCCTTCATCACTCATCAGGGAATCACCACCTTGCACCTTACACATGCATGGGCCCTTCATTGCCTTAACCAACTTGATTGGATGTGTTCAGTAGTTAAGAATTGTCCACGTCGTGTAACATTCAAACATTTGGTTTGATTGGGTGTATCTAGTCTAAGAAGTAACTTGTACTGACCAGTAGTGTGGTATGAGATGATTGTTTGGTACAGCATAGTGCACAGATGGGATCTAGTTAAGCATCTTACATATCATGTTTTTTTTTGGGTGCAATCTTACAAATCATGTTGAAACTTGCATATTATCTGACCAGTGTGTACCTGTACAATAGATTGCAGAGGTATGATACAATACCAAACCATAATCCAAATCTCAATTCGGAAATCAACTTGACCAGGCCAAATCTGAAGGTAATCTTGGGACTCTTCTGCAAATCTTGTTTTGGATGTTGAGATCAACACCATTTAATTTGACGCTAAAACAGACTATAGGACTAATATAATTTTGGGACAAAAATGAGAGATCATCATCTCAACCATAAAAAAGAAAGACAAAAAAATCATGCATACGGTGAATGGTGCTTTAGACTTAAATATGAAAACCCCAAATACTTGTTCAGTAAAACCTGTCTAAATACACACCTTATAAAGTTTTGTTCATCATCAACTATTCAACTCCCTATATTAAAATCAGAAACCAATCCATCCTAACCTCAAACAAAATGGCAGAAATACCGTAAAGGCATCCTTAGGTCACCCCCAAGGCCCCAAGAGGACAATTCCTCTGTTTACAAACATGAGATATTACTCTCTGTGCTATGCACAACGCTCTGCTGCATGCTGCTTCTATTGTCCACTGTTGCAAATGCAATAGATTGGTCCCATTGCTGCTGTCTGCAGCTGCTTAGTGTCCCTGTCCTTGACCTACTCTTTGAATTTCTAAAAGAAACCCCCACTATCTTCTCATTTGGTCAGCCATGGTATGATCCCAATCCAGTAGCAGACCTTGAAAAGCAATGCCTTGTTGCAAATCCAATCCAAGCTTCTTTGTTTGATATATTTAGTCACAACCATAGTGTTCCTTTAATGTGCTTAACCAGTTTCTCTCTTTTGATTTCTGCATCTTGGAATATAGCTGAATTTGTCAACTTTCAGACGCAACACACCACTGTGTAGGGGAGGATTTCCCATATAGCATGGGCTACTCCTCTGGCATTCACTTCAGGCCATTTCAGGAGGAAATATCTGACAACACATTTCCTGCAGCTGATCGAACATACCCTTGTGAGTTTTACTTTTGTCATTCCTCGGGCTTGGAGCTTATCAATGGTAAGGACATTATCCCAATTTAAACACCATATGAAAAAGCTTGATGTTTGTATCGATAGGAGGTTCCCATGTTGTTTTAAAGGGAAATGGGATTGCATTGTTTGCCCTTGGTCTCTAAACCTCCTCCGTGTTTGTAATAAGATCCTCACATTGTCAAAACTCAAACATCAAACTCATATACTAACAGAAAATTAAACATCAAACTGTCACAAACAGTCGAACCTAATATTCAGTAATCGACATTAAGAAAGGAAAGACTAATGATCCAAATACTTCAACTGTCACGAACCTTTATATCCCATAATCGATATAGAGATTTTTGGACATACCCCCCATTTGAAAGTCGAAATTTGAGATACCTCATTTGAAAAAATTGAGATACCCCCATTTCAAGATGTGGTGTTATCTTAGCCATCAATCATAAAACTAACCTATGGTTGTAAATCTCTTCTGTCTTGAAATGGGTATCTCAATTTTTTTTTAAAATGGGGGGTGTGTGTACCCTAGGTAAAATACCCGACAGGTGTCATCGATGGCTGTATAAGAAGCCGAACTGAGAGCACCTGAGCGTTGGCCAGCCAGACATGGACTACCAGGTAGGGCCCAACCTGGTCTCAAGGGGTCTACATACGCTCTGTGGATCCTGGCCCACCGGATGGTCCACGACCAGTGGTGAAGCCCCGGTTACTGTATAAGAAGTTGAACCGTCGGCTCCCATACATCAACCAGACCCGCCTCAATCAAGTAAGCCAGGTACGGCCCATTGAAGTCCATCAGTGACGAAGGCTCATCTAAAGGTTTATCATAGAAGTCCAAAGGACCTGACCAGGGTGTATGCAATGCAGATTGGGCCTCCGGTCCGAGGAGTCTAGCCTAAGTCTTTGTTTTCAAACTTGGTCAAATCCAAGTCCCAACTAACTGGATAAGTCCAACAAGTGTAACACCCATGAGTTGGTGTTAGTCCCACATTGCCAAGGAAGTGGTTGTATTGGTAGTATATAGAGCTTAACCATACTCTAACTAATGTCAAGGCCTTTTGGGGTAAACCACATGGGTGGGCCCTGATCCAAAACCCTCTACTGCTGGATATTTGCAGTGACTAAAGGGGGACAATATTGACATTAGCGAGTGGTATGGTGCTCGACGCACCGAGATGAGCGAGGACGAAATCCCAGGGCGTTACAGTTGGTATCAGAGCTTAGAGTTCAAGTGTCCTAGTGGGATGTCCCTTGAGTCTTTAGGAGTAAGAGCAACATAGGGTTGAGTCCGTACCATAGTATAGTTGAGTGAGGACATTGCGTTTATCGTTTTATTTTCTGTTTCACTTTGTGTTCATTGTCCTCTTTCTGTTATTGTTTCTTATATGTTTTCTGCTTGTGTTACTACAGTGACTAATGGCGGGATCTGAGGAACAGATAGAGAGTGGACATGGTACAAGTGGGACTGGAAATGGGGTACCAGCGTGGTTGCAACCGTTGATGCAAACGATGACTACTATTGCTGCTGCGTTTGTAGCCGCCAGGACACAGGCTCCTCAGGCACCACTTCCACAGGTCGATGGGGAACACCAGCCAGCTCCACCAATGGCTTTGACAGAGGACCAGTTAGCAGAGATTCGACATGAGACATGGTTGAAGAAGATTGAGAAATTCCAGAAGATGAACCCACCCACCTATGACGGGAAGGGTAATGAGTTGGATGTTGATGAGTGGAAAGAAGGTGTGTCGAACATACTTCGTATCATGCAACTTAACCCGTATCAACGACAGCTGTTGGCAGCTATGCAGTTGAAGGGGGATGCTAGAAAGTGGTGGAACAGTAGTGTTTCTGAGGAGGAAAAACAACGTATGACTTAGGATGATTTTGAGCAGTTGTTTGACACACAATATATTTCTGTGGCTGCGAGGACAGCTCGAGAAAATGAGTTGATGAATGTTCAGCAGGGTCAGGATGAGTCAGTGGCAGATTATGAGCGTTGTTTTATCAGGCTTGTACGTTTTGCTAAGGATTTAAACATGTTAGAGTTCCGTAAGGCCCGTAGGTTTGAGGATGGCCTTCGGACTACCTTGAGGCGTTCAATGCAGACACAACAATTTCCTACTGTCAAGCAGGTTGTGGATGCATCCAGGATTACAAAGGCTGATATTATTCGTACTCAGCAAGTTAGAGAGGCTAATGGACATGGTAAAGTGATGGTGGTAAGAACCACAAACGCCATCATTCATCCAGTGGGCAGCATAATGATTCTAGTGGATCGAGTGAGAAGTCATCATAGGGTGGCAATGGTAATGGTAAGAAATTTCGATCAGATGGTTCTGGTAGTGGTTCTAAGTCGACAGTGACTTGTTATGCCTGTAACCAGCCTGGACATGTGGCTTCTAACTGCGACAAGCACAAGACGGGCACTTGTTTTAACTGTGGTGAAAAAGGCCACCGTGCTTTTGAGTGTTCTAAGAAGGGGGACCAGAACGGGCAGGGTAAGCCTAATACTAATGGACAAAAACACACGGGTTCAGATAATGGGTGGAAGAGACGGGGTCCTCCAGCACCGACAAATCCAGTTCAGGGTCAGTTTTGAACTGCAGGACAACTCTATGCTATGCCTTATTACTATCAACCAGGAGAGGTTCCTCAGCGGGCTATAGTCCCCGCAGCCGTTCCTTTGCAGCAACAAGCACCAGCTGCACCGGCTGGAGCAGCGACACTTCCAGTACCGCCTGTCTAGGGTCGTATGTATGCGATGGTTCCGAGAGATGCCAATGGAGGGGCACTTTTGGAAGGTACGTTCCGTGTTAATTCTATACCCGCTAGAATTCTGTTTTATACTGGTGCAAACTTTTCTTTTGTTGCACGCTCTTTTGCTTTTACTGCTGGTCTTGTTCTTGTGTCACTTTCTTTTCCTATGTTTGTTGAGCTTCCTGGTGAGATTTGCCAGTCGTTAGATTCCATTTGTTGGGATGTTTCAGTTACTCTCGAGAAGCGTGAGCTTCGTGCAGACTTGATTGTCTACGACATGAAAAGTTTTGATGTGATTCTGGATCTTAGATGGATGCAAAGTTATCATAGGAGGATAGATACCGTAGCCAAGACTGTTACCTTCAGAGTTGATGGTCATGATGTGACTATAGCTACCTCGAGGGGTAATGAGATAGCCGAGGCTTTTCTGGCACATATCGAGACAGGAGCACAGAGGGAGCTTGTTTTGGCACTGGCCGATAAGGCAGTGGTCTGTGATTTTGAGGATGTTTTTGGCGACATTCCTGGCTTGCCTCCCCACCGTGATGTGGAGTTTGGCATTGAGTTAGTTCCGGGTACTGCACCCATTTCTCGTGCTCCTTATCGTATGGCTCCAACAGAGATGAGGGAGTTAGAGACTCAGTTGCGTGACCTAGAAGGTCAGGGTTTTATCAGGCCGAGTCACTCACCTTGAGGTCCACCTGTTCTCTTCGTTAAGAAGAAGGATGACACTCTTCGTATGTGCATAGATTACTGTGAGTTGAACAAGGTGACAGTGAGGAACAAGTATCCTCTACCGCGTATCGATGACCTGTTTGACCAACTCCGAGGAGCACAGTGGTTCTCGAAGATAGATTTGAGGTCTGGTTATCATCAATTACGTGTTCGGGATGCAGATATCCCAAAGACCGCTTTCTTGACTCGTTATGGCTCTTATGAGTTTCTGGTTATGCCTTTTGGGTTGACTAATGCACCGGCATTTTTCATGGACTTCATGAATCGTATCTTTCGACTGTATCTTGATCAGTTCGTGATAGTGTTCATTGATGATATTCTCATCTTTTCTCGTTCTGCGGAGGAACATGCCGAGCATTTCAGACTTGCTTTGCAAACTTTGAGAGACCATCGACTTTATGCCAAGTTCTCAAAGTGTGAGTTTTGGCTTCGGGAAGTCAAGTTCTTAGGGCATGTGATTTCCGGAGATGGTCTTTCTGTAGATCCATCTAAGGTTGAGGCAGTACTTGATTAGCAACGACCCGCGAATGTTCAGGAGATTCGCAACTTTCTGGGGTTAGTTGGCTATTACCGTCGTTTTATTCAGGATTTCTCCAAGGTTGCCGCACCTTTAACTAATTTGACGAGGAAGACAGTCCCATTCGTGTGGACTAGTGATTGCCAGAGGGCTTTTGAGGAGTTGAAGACTCGCCTTACTTCGGCTCCTGTACTTATATTACCACAAAGTGATGTTCGTTTTGTCGTATACACAAATGCTTCTGCCCTGGGTTTGGGAGGTGTGTTGTCACAGACAGAAAGAGTGGTGGCATATGCCTCTCGACAGTTGAAAGTCCATGAGATGAACTACCAGACTCATGATCTTGAGCTTGCAGCTGTCGTTTTTGCACTTAAAGTGTGGAGACACTATTTATATGGTGTTCGTTTTGAGCTCTTCACAGATCATAAGAGCTTACAGTATTTGTTCTCTCAGAAGGAGCTCAACATGAGACAGAGGCGATGGATGGAGTTGATTAAAGATTATGACTTTGATTTACAGTATCATCCAGGTAAGACTAATGTTGTTGCCGACGCATTGAGTAGGAAGCTAAGAGCTAGATTTGCAGCTCTACAGGCATGGCGTATGGTTGAGACTCTTAGTGATTTTGATTTTATCCCTGCAACTAGGGGACAAGACTATGTGCGTATGTCATATTTGGGTTGTTTGATGGTACAATATACTTTTGTTACCAGAGTAATAGAGGCTCAAACACTTGATGATTGGATTCAGGCTCAGAAATCAGCTTTAGAGACTACACCAACTCCTGATTGGAGTATCGGTACGGATGGTGGGGTTCGATACTTGAACCGTCTTGTAGTCCCAGATAATTCCCAGCTCAGAAGGGAGTTATTCAATGAGGCTCATCGTACGAAGTATAATGTTCATCCAGGAGAAACCAAGATGTACAAGGGTTTGAAACAACATTATTGATGGAGGAACATGAAAAGAGAGGTCACAGACTATGTATCTAAGTGTTCTGTTTGTCAGAGGGTGAAGGATGAGCATCGAAAACCTGGAGGTATGTTACAACCTTTGCCTATTCCTGAATGGAAGTGGGATAGAATCTCGATGGATTTCATTGATGGCTTACCACTTTCAAAGGGTAAGAACTCTATTTGGGTGATTGTAGATCGATTGACTAAGTCTGCTCATTTCATACATGTTGTTAACACCTACACGGCTAGTGATTTGGGTGCCTTGTATGTCAAAGAGGTTGTGCGTTTACATGGAGTTCCGACCACCATTGTGTCTGACCGTGGGACACAATTTACTTCACGCTTCTGGAAGGGACTTCAGTCTGCTTATGGTTCTACCTTGAGTTTTAGCACAACTTTTCATCCACAGACGGATGGACAGACCGAGAGGGTGAATCAGGTGTTAGAAGATATGTTGAGAGCATGTATTCTTGATTTTCAGGGCAGTTGGGTTAATCATATACCATCAGTGGAGTTTGCTTATAATAATAGTTATCAGGCCAGTATTGGGATGGCACCTTTTGAGGCATTGTATGGGCGTCCATGTCGTTCTCCAATATGTTGGGCATAACGTAGTGATCGTAAAGCTAAAAAACCTATTGGTGGACCTGAAATGGTCAAGGAGACTACTGAGAAGATTGCCTTGATCCAAGATCGCATTGTAACAGCTCAAAGTCGTCAGAAGAGTTATGCAGATAAAAAACGTAGATTGGTGGAGCTTAAGGTTGGAGATTCTGTTTATTTGAAGGTTGCTCCTATGAAAGGTGTACGTCGCTTCGGTAAGAAGGGTAAGCTTGCATCGCGTTACATTGGTCCTTTTGAGATCCTGGAGAGGATGGAAAGCTGGCTTATAGGATTCAGCTACCTAGTTCATTATCATCGGTTCACAATGTCTTCCATGTTTCGATGTTACGTCTTGCCAAGACAGATGGTACGGGTCCAGCTGACCCATATGCTGAGGTTGGTAACTTGGAGGATTTTCAGATTGCTCCAGAGATGGTACAAGACCACCACCCGATGAAGATTCTTGATGAAGAAGATCGTGGACTTCGTCGACGGAAGATCCCTTTTGTTAAAGTTTTGTGGAATGATCGTGATGAGCGTGGAACAACTTGGGAGCTAAAGGAGGAGTTTATGTGTGATTACCTAGAGCTTTTTCTTAAGGTACGTTTGAATCTCGAGGACGAGATTCCTCTTTTTAGGGGGGGTAGAATGTAATACCCAAGAATCTGCAAATTCAGATGGAGAAGAAGGTTCAGTCGGTTGAACCGTTTCATTTTTTGACCCGTTTCATGTTTTTGACCCGTTTTATGGTTTTGACCCGTTTTCATGTTATAAAAACCAGATCTGATTTTCAGCACGAATTTTCTTATTAAAAATCAATTAAGAAGCTTAAGAAGAAGAAGAAAAACCTTCTAAAACCTATGATTTTGATTGGGTATTGCTTGCTTACATTGTTTTGATTAATTGGTGGCTTGGAATTGGATTTTCTTTCTTGTTTGTGCATCTTGGTTGTGTTCATCTTCAAAGGTAAGTTATATTACTTGATGTTTTCTCTTACTTTCTAGATTAGGTTGAAGTAACCCCTTGTTAGCATGTTTAATTCGTTTATTATAATTGAATTGCATGATAAAGTATGATTTAGTAAGTAAAACTCAATAAAGTTACAATCTTATTGATATTTAACTATGTATTAATGCTGAAATTTAATTTTAAGAACATATTAATGTAGGAATTGGTGATTTAAAACATGCTTAATGTTAATTCAATGTCCCAAAGCATAATAGATGATTATATTGCTTAATTTGTACTTTGTATGATGAATAAAACATGATTATATTGAATTTATTAATGCTGAAATTTATATTTTAAAATATGTATTATTGGGCTTGAAGATTTGACTTGGTATTGTAGTGTTTGATTGAACCCATTGGTTATGGACTTTCTTACTTTAGAATTTCCTGAACTTGACATCATACTTGTTTATGTTGTTCGTCATATATATTTATATGGACAATGAATGGAATAGAATGGTTGGATTGAACCATGTGTTGGATTAGATTTGGGCGTGTTAAACAAATTAACACAGGACCCGTATAATGGGGAGACGTCCCAGAGTGTTGTCACATGACATACCTCGATGAGTGTATGGCTATGATGCGTACGACTCGGTGCTACTGCACAACTTTGTATATGAATTGCATGGATTGAAATTAATGGATTTGGATGGATTTGATGATTTGGTTTGAGATTGAAATTGATGGACTTTGATAGATTGTGTGATTTGGTTTGAGATTGAAAAATTATGATGCAGATATTAGAAGATTTATAAAGTTGGATTAGATTAGTATTTGTCATGTTATTTTTATTGATTTTATATTATGTTTAATTAACCCCTTCGGTGCGCGGATTCCTTTTCTGGGAATTAAGATCGAAACTTAAGTCTTATAACTTGTAGTCGTTTAATCGACCTCCCATTTCCCTTTTTACAGGAAATAGGTGAGGTTAATTACGGAGAGTCCGATGAGGATGGAGAGGCTGTTAGAGTTGGAGATAGTATTTAGAGTTGATCTTAGTCTAGATATTTCTTTCAATTATCATTTGTAGCCTTCGTGGCATTTGCTTATTCATTTATCAGTTTTCGGATATTTCAGACACTCTTATTTCATCATTTGATTCTTTATATAGAAATTTGATTAGTAGACTTCCGCTGTTGTTTATTTATTGTTATTCCATATGTTCTGCATGGATATAAGAATTCGGCTTGGATGACACGTGACAGTGATGGAATCTTAGGGTCCATGGTGGACATATGGTGCATATCACGACTCTGGTGTCTGTGCTTGGTCTGATCAACTAGGTATGCATTTCAGGGGCGTTACAGATGGTATCAGAGCCAACGACGGGTCGCCTGTTGCAGGTGGGAAGTACGCTGGAAAGGCCCAGGGAGCACCAGGTACTTGTCTCACTTGGCAGGGAACGCCGGAGATTTTGGGACTGTACTGAGTGTACTACAGAGCCGAGGACGACTCTAGCACTAAGGTGGTGAGATTGTAAAACCCATGAGTTGGTGTTAGTCCCACATTGGCAAGGAAGTGGTTGTATTGGTAGTATATAGAGCTTAACCATACTCTAACTAATGTCAAGGCCTTTTGGGGTAAACCACATGGGTGGGCCCTGATCCAAAACCCTCTACTGCTGGATATCTACAGTGACTAAAGGGGGACAATATTGACATTAGCGAGTGGTATGGTGCTCGACGCACCGGGATGAGCGATGACAAAATCTCGGGGCGTTACAGCAAGATTCCAGGCTAACAGAACCCACTGTTCTAGCCCGTTGAGAAGATAAAGGAAGACCCAGGTTGAACCAGAGCCTATCAGAGAATGCCATGTGGCAGTCATCGTGGTAAAAAAGGATTCAAACCAAGGGATAACCGCCAAACAACATGTGTGCTATCTCTGCGGGAGTATCTTCACAGTTTGAACTGCCCGAGTTCATGGAGTCGAAACCGGAGGAGCGGTTGAGCTAGCCTCCTCCGCTCCACTATAAATGCAGGAGTTCCCAACCTCCTAAACTACGAGTCTTTCACTAAGCAAACCCCATTAGAGCTTTGTGGAAGTAGAGATTTGAATCCAAGTTCATCACCTTGGATACGTAGCCAGCCTGATCACATCAGGTCCAGTCTCATTGTATGCCCCTATCTCATCTCAGTTTGTACAAGGCTTTCATTGTAACCTTCCGATTAATCAATACAAATCTCGAGTTTGTGGATCAAATTTTTGCACCCAGAGGGGGTATCTCAAATTTCGACTTTCAAAGGGGGGGGGGGGGGGGGGTGGTATATCCAAAAATCTCATCGATATAATGATGGTTGAGAGTTGAGGCAGATATTTAAACAAGAATTGCGCAAATTATAATCCAAAAAACCAATTATCATCATTTACCATCCATAAATGATCAAACTACTAAACAACTATGGAGGAAGTTCGTGCATTTAGTGGAAGTCCAATGTACTGATGATCCAAGTGACGTTGCCTAGCTAGGAATTGGAATGATTTTGTTTGACAGTCGAAACTTTTTTTTTTTGTTTTCTTTCTAATTAGTTATAGTGTCGTAGAATTCAGACGACCATAGAAACACTGGTCTTTAGAGCTAATTATAGCCGCCAGGTTACAAGGTTGACACAATTCGTGGGCCCAAGTGGAGCATGGGTGATTCAAGCCCACTTGCAGTAATGGGCCTACTTAGAATCAAGGCCCAACATGGAATTATAATAGGGTTTCTCTTCTACAAAGAAACCTAAGGTTTTCTGAGAAACTACAAATAGTGCTAATATGACAGTTGAATATTCAAGCAGATCAAACAATATGCAGAAAGTAAATAACACACAGAAATTTTTAACGTGGTAAAACCCAATATGGGAAACGTCCACGGTTGTCCTCGCGACAACAAATAAATCCACTAGATGAAAAGAGATGTACAAACCTATCAACTACCTGCACTCACTGCGAGTTGATACTCCTGGTTATCTCTAACACCTTGACTTCACCAGAGCACCTTGATGTACGCACAAGACACTCGACTTCTTGATGAACACACAAGAAGACTCGAAGCCGAACTATGAAACAAGCTTACACCAGAGTTCCTTGATGAACACACAAGGAAACTCGACTTCTTGATGAACACACAAGAAGACTCGAAGCTAAATCACTATTCAATAATGAAGGAGAAGATGAATGGGGAAGAAGAAAGAAGAAGATGAATGGGGAAGAAGAAGATGAGTTCAATCACCGAAAAACAACCTCAAACCCAAAACCTAAACAAACTCCAATCCTAGATGAATTGGACGGCCAAAGAACTACCTTCTTGTTTGGAATAGAAACCATATTTATACTTAGGGTTGAAAACCTAGGAAAATGGGCCGAAATAGTGTAAACCGACTTTGGACGTACGTACGTCGATATGACGTTCGTACGTCGTATACACGATCCGAACTTGCTGACTACATGGACGTACGAACGTTCTGACTCGGTACGTACGTCCTGACCAAAACACGTCTACTGCCTACTTGGACGTACGAACGTCCTTAAGAGGTACGTACGTCCTGAATCTAAAACTTGAGTTTGACACAAGGACATGAGAACACAAACTCGGGACGATGTGCGTACAACTTGGTTTTCCTAACAATGAACTCAAGGCGAGATAACCATGGACACTTTGTCACAAAATTGATGTCAAACCACTTCGTGCCGGTTTCAATCTCCCCCTTTGACATTGATTTTGTGACAAAAACCTATGACTCTAATAGCACTTATAAAACGTGCTTACAAACCCAAACCATGGCATTTATAAGACATGCCTACAAAATCACTCAAGGTAAAACACATACCAAGTCAACAATTCTTGATATCCAGCTTGAGCAAGATGCTTTAACCATCAGAGACCGAACGGAAGCAACAAGAAATTACTTAGTGATCATCATCACTTTCACTCCATCATATATGTTCACTCCCCCATACATGTAGTATACCTGAAACATGACCCAAAACTGTACAACCTCTAAACATCAACACGTTCACTCCCGCATACGTGTAGCATACCTGAAACATAACCCAAAAATACACTAACAAGGAAGAAGAAGGTGTTAGTATTAGAGTCATAAATCTCCCCCTTTTTGTCACAAATGAAGCAAGGTAACAAAAGAAGGAGAAAAGATAAATACCAAACCATAACAAATAAGATTAAAGAAGAAAAGTAAGAGAACAATCATGTTAACAACAAAAAGGATATGCAACGGAAGTCATAAAATAAACACTTGTTAACACGATGTCAATACAAAGAATTCTCCCCCTAAACAAAAGCGTCACCTAAATGCAATGCATATGAGAAAGATGCACCTAGAACAAACAAACCAAATAAGGATATTTGAAACACACAAAGAACCAATCATACAAGGGTAGAAGAGAGTAAAGAGAAAAATCATACCATAAACTGGAATCCATGACACACAAAACTAAAAGACATGAGAGAGATCTAGGCATATAAATGAAGAAGAAAGAGTACCAACACAGACACAAGAAAGGATATTAGATAAGAGCCAAAACGAGATAAGAAGGAGATAGTGAAAAGACACTGAATACTTATATAGGTAACAGAGGGAAGAAAAGAAAACATAACATGAATCCCTGATAGAAACCAAGAGAAACCTATACATAGAAGAAAGAGTCAGGACACCAACAACCAGAACAAATGATTCACTAGAATATCACTTTAAACAACCGACCATAACCACCTGAGATAGATTCCAGAGAACCGACTTCATAGTAGCAAGATATCTAGAGAAAAAGAGCAAACAAACAAAAAGGAAGAAATATCATACCTGATGAAATTGGGAAGGTACAATAATGACTAAGAACCAAATAGTCAAACTTGTGAGAAATGTGCAAGAAAAGAATATGCAAAAAGAGAAAGAAGAAGAGATAAACAATAGTTAGGAGGAGATATGAAAGAGAATAGGGAAACCATGCATATTAGACACATCCAACAATATCCCATGACAAAACTACAAGAATATGAGTATCTGCAGGAAGAGATACGTAAAGTATAAGAAAATCCATTGAGAATCCATGGAGAATTCAATCTGTACATGTTCCTGAAACAACTCATCCAACCACAAAAAGAGAATTAGAGAATCTTATAAACAAGGAGAAGAAAATATTATCCCAAACACAATGGAATAGAGACATAAAAGGAACAAACCTGTAAGCCCACCCTAGTGAAACCCAAAAATTAGTTCAACATATGCCAAACAAGATAAGCAATCATCAAGCTCATAAAAAAAATGCTGTAACTGAAAAATGAGCAAGGATTATCGATGCCACCAAGGCACAAAACAACAATCCAACTTCAGAGCAATTTCCTGCCAGAACACTAAGACTCCGATGACATGCCATACATTGTCAGAGAGATTAGAGAGTCAATAGAAGAGAATTGCTAACAATAGATGACCAAACTGAGCATATGCATCCCAAAGTAGAACAGTGGTAGCCCAAAACCATTGCATGAGGATTATAGCAGAAGACTACCAAGAACACATCTAATCAAACCTATTGCAGGAAAAAAAATAGGATCAACCAGGCACAAGAAGCAACAATAAGAGGATAGGCAAGTCTCATAAGCATTTAATCAAACACCAGCTAGCCAACAAGGTAATTCAAGAATATTAGCCCAACATAGAAAAGTATGATGAGAACCTATGAGAAAACATGAATCAATATAAATCATGACAACCGAATACACCAATAACATGATTTCATCACCAAAATTTGCTTATGCATACCTTGTAGCCTTCTTAAAACAAATTGAGAACTATTACCTTGAGAAATCACATCAAACACATGTGATCCAATGACAAAAATAGAAAGCATGAAGTGTAAAACCAAATAATACTAACAATCTGACCTTAGTATGTCAATGAAACACCGACTGAAAAGAATTACCAAGGAATAGAACCAAAATAGAGTAAGCCATAAACACTTTCAGCAAGAACATCTACAAGAATCCAAAGGAATGGCGCCTCTACTCCTTTAAGCACGAGGAGGACGTGTGCCCGATGACGAAGCACCCTTGGAACCGGGTGTTTCTTTGGTGGGAGTAGTCCGAGCGCGCTTAGGAGGCATGTCCTGCATAAACACAACATTAACCAAACTAACAAATGTAAGAGAAATGGCGAACCTAGCACAAGAAATGTGAGAATACCCATGTAGATATTTTATCGAACACATGGTGTGCAGAATCATGAAGTGTGCACACGATAACAACCAAGCAATGAGAATCGCACTAAACTTGTTAAACCAGGATAATGAAGAACCAAACACAAACAATAGCAAATAGAGGCTGCACCATATCTAAGAATCAATTTTAACGACAAAACTAACAACCCATATCCAACCATGTGAAGACTAACCTTAAGGACTAACTTTAATAGCAGAAAAACAAACCTAATAACTAACAACACAAACCATAATAAGAAGATAAAAGGAAAATAACCGATGTACCATAGAAGTGAAGAGGAACACATCATGAACTTCCAAAAACAGTAGCCAATCCCAATCCGTACAAAAATAAGAGGCAATATGTTGGGATAAACAAAATATTGAACAATTAAGAGAATTGAAATGCATCATAAACTAAACCTCGGTGTGTAGATGCAATGCAATGCATAAAGAGAGATAAAATTCACCACTAGAACACACCCTTGAGGACCTAGAATATAGAACCATCAACAAGAGACATACGATTAGTAAGTAAGCATAGAAGAAACAAACTTCAACCCCCTTTGAAACAAACGTTATGAGTAGAAGGCAAACGAATATAAATATATAAATATGATCTTTCAAATGAAAACCAAGACATTAAAAGGCAAAGGAATATAACTTTGTATGCCTTACATAAAAAACAATGAATATGCGCTTGGATTTTTATTTTGCCGCATGTGGTGGAGTTTAGTCTACATCACTCTAATGTCATTCCCGCGTGGGAGGGATTTTTGCCTCCATCTTTTCAAATACACGAGGGTAGGATGTAGCCTACATCTTTTTGACAAACACAAACTCAAGAAGTGCAATACCATGATAACGTGCAACACAAGAACTAACATCTCTTGAGTGCATCCGTCAGAGCATGACCCTCACAACCCCAACGGGTTCTTAGCCAACTGATATTGCTTCAAAGACAATCAAATGGCTGGGGATAAAGTGAGTCATTGACCACTAACAAGAGTTGTAATAGGAAGATAAGAATGCTCAATAACACGAACAACAAGATGAACATTAACCAAAACAAAGGAGAGATAGCTCAAGATCACATAAATACTCGAGAGATAGAGAAGTTCTATGAGCTCAAAGAATATGTAAGTGGTTTCCAAAAACTCCCATCATGCAAGCATGCCGTGCACTGTGCAAACAAGCGAGGAAAAATGCATGATACATACCAAAACATACTTAAGAGTTCAGAAGGAGAAAACACCCAAACATATTGCAACCTATTTAAGACAATTGAATTTAAACCAATATCTCAGAAAAGATGCATCCAACAACACATACATGGAGTAAATAAATAAAACAAAAAAATAGAAGGAATAACCAACAACCCTTTTTTTTATTAACAATATATTCAGACATGCAACATGATCTGCAAGCTAAACACACAAAACATAAAAAAAAATAGAAGTACCAAACAAATAGCCTATGTGATAAGAGAAATATGCAATTCAAATAACACAAGGCTAGAAACAAACTACATCATCCCAAATATGGGACACCACCAGACCTTTGCAAGTCCAGAAAAACCTTCAACTTATCCTTTCTTACCCATACTTGTTTAACACTAGGCGTGCACACCTTGGGAGGTGAAAAGATATGAGATTTTCCCTTAACACGCTTTGCAATACACTTGTCCTTAACTAATTCCACCTTAGTCTTAGATTTCCTTTTGTTGGAATACCTGTTTTTCTTAAACCTGTGATGAGAACCATTATAATTCCAAGGTCTAGAAAATGCACAAGAAGGAACATTAGAATCAACATGATTATAACGATGAGGAACACGAGAATAGGATGAAACATGTTGATCAAAATCCCAACAAAAGCTATCCAAATGACCAACTCTACCACAATAAGAACAATGAAAAACATTAGACTTACTCAAAGAATTCTTATAAGAAGATGTGGTGGTAGAAGATGAAACATGTATGTCACCATTGTATTTGTGACATGGTGCCTTAACAAAACCTATACCTCCATTATGAGAACAATATGGCTTATCAGTAAAAACAGCCTTACCATTAATCTTAGACTTAAAATTCTTACGAGAAACATGCTGAAAATTAGTAGCATTAAGTCTAGTCTCAATAGGTGGGGTAGGCAAAAGGGCAGGCAAACTAGTAGATTTTATAGGAGTAATCACACTAGATGAACTATCAATAGGAGAATCAAATCTAGTTTTGTCCAAAACCTGCAATTGGAGTTGAGTAGACGTTAAATCGTACTTTGTTACCTCATACTCCACCAATAGAGATTTGTATTTCTCATCGACCTCCTGATTGGCCTTCTCTAAAGCTGCAATTCTACATAACAAGTCAAGTTTTTCTTTGTCAAATAATTGAGAAATAGAAATTGTATCATCTGCAGCACAAGAAATCTGTTTTTCAAGAATCTCAATTTTATCCTGCAAAGAAAGATTAGCCTTTTCCAAATTTTCAATTTTGGATTCATAAACTTCCCCTTGAAGCATATAGTCCTCTGCACAATGTCTGAGTCGTTGTTCTAGAGAATCAACCTTAGTCTGCAAAACACCATTATCTTCAAAACAAACATTTTCAGAAATAGTAGACACATTACAATTAGCTTTATTAAATTTTTCCTGCAAATCAATATTAGCTTTTTGTAATCTTTCACATTCTTTTGCAGAAAGTCTGTAAAGAAGAGCCCAATCACTATTGCTAACAACATACAAATTATCATCCTTTTCAAAATCAGATTTTGGTTTTGTAGATTTAGACGATTTAGCAATAAAATTATTATGACCAGACTCATGAACCATCATTGCACTCATAGGATCGTTAGCGTGAGCCTTGACGCTCCTTAACCAGCCCCCAGCGACTGATACCAATTGAGAAACTACAAATAGTGCTAATATGACAGTTGAATATTCAAGCAGATCAAACAATATGCAGAAAGTAAATAACACACAGAAATTTTTAACGTGGTAAAACCCAATATGGGAAACGTCCACGGTTGTCCTCGCGACAACAAATAAATCCACTAGATGAAAAGAGATGTACAAACCTATCAACTACCTGCACTCACTGCGAGTTGATACTCCTGGTTATCTCTAACACCTTGACTTCACCAGAGCACCTTGATGTACGCACAAGACACTCGACTTCTTGATGAACACACAAGAAGACTCGAAGCCGAACTATGAAACAAGCTTACACCAGAGTTCCTTGATGAACACACAAGGAAACTCGACTTCTTGATGAACACACAAGAAGACTCGAAGCTAAATCACTATTCAATAATGAAGGAGAAGATGAATGGGGAAGAAGAAAGAAGAAGATGAATGGGGAAGAAGAAGATGAGTTCAATCACCGAAAAACAACCTCAAACCCAAAACCTAAACAAACTCCAATCCTAGATGAATTGGACGGCCAAAGAACTACCTTCTTGTTTGGAATAGAAACCATATTTATACTTAGGGTTGAAAACCTAGGAAAATGGGCCGAAATAGTGTAAACCGACTTTGGACGTACGTACGTCGATATGACGTTCGTACGTCGTATACACGATCCGAACTTGCTGACTACATGGACGTACGAACGTTCTGACTCGGTACGTACGTCCTGACCAAAACACGTCTGCTGCCTACTTGGACGTACGAACGTCCTTAAGAGGTACGTACGTCCTGAATCTAAAACTTGAGTTTGACACAAGGACATGAGAACACAAACTCGGGACGATGTGCGTACAACTTGGTTTTCCTAACAATGAACTCAAGGCGAGATAACCATGGACACTTTGTCACAAAATTGATGTCAAACCACTTCGTGCCGGTTTCATTTTCCATTATCTCTACCGCCTCCATTGCTACTGTGTGAAGCAAAGGAAACCTTCATCTTCTCCATTCCAACATCATCAACAAGGATTGCTTCTTAGAGTGAGTCTAAGAAGGTGTTGCAGTGATTGCAAAGATAGAAGACTACGCGGAGCACTTCCACAAGTATTAGCTTTTATGATTGGGTTAATCCGTGATTGTATTAGTGAGTGTATCTTTCTATTTCATATAGTGGATTCTTTAACGTCGTGAGGACGGTAGTGAATGTTTTTTAGTGATTGGGTTTTACCACGTTAAACAACTGTGTTCTTTATTGCTTTCATAGTTAGTTTATTTCTGCTAGTAGTTCATTAGACTATTGCACTATTTGGGGTTTACAAGTGGTATCAGTCACAGGGCGCTTTGTTTAAGAGTTTAATTACTCAAGCATAGATCCTTAGTGTGTTCTAATGGATTCTGATAAATTTGGTACTAATAGTCGTCCAACTCAATTTGATGGTACTAACTTTGCTTATTGGAAAGTTAGAATGATTGCTTATCTTCATGCATTAGGTGAAGATGTGTGGCTCGCGGTTGATGAAGGTTGGCAACATCCTTTAGTCACTACAGGAACTGCTGCTACAGCTGTTACCACCCTTAAGCCACGCAATATCTGGACAAATGCTGAGAAGGCTAAGTCTACATGCAATAACAAAGGTAGGAATGCTATTTTCATGGCCTTAAATGCTAGTGAGTTTCGCAGGGTCACAGGATGTGAAACGGCAAAGGAAGCATGGGATAAGTTGGTAAGTACTCATGAAGGTGATCCTGTGGTGAAGGAGAGTAAGATTGAATTTCTTATGACTCAGTTTGAAACCATAAAAATGGATGATTCTGAACCTTTTGATGAGTTCTTTATTAAGTTGCAGGATGTCATCAATTCAAGTGTTGTTCTTGGTGTACCGTTTACAGACACTCAAGTAGTTCGCAAGATCCTTCGGGTTTTGCCTGCTCGTTTTTTATCAAGGAAGGATTCAATTTCTGAAAGCAATGACATTAAGAAGATGTCTATTGAAACATTGGCTGGGAATTGCGCACCTATGAGCTTGAAATCTAACTTGAACAACCTACTTCATCTAAATTTGTTGCTTTTAAAATCGCATCTCCCAATGTGGATTCTGATTGTTGTTCTGATGATGAACAGATATCTCTTGATGAACAGATTGCCCTCATATCTCGGAGCTTTGAAAAGGTTTTAAGATATAGACAGAACAATGACTCTTGTAGACGTGACTCTTCCTCTACTTTTCCTAAAGCCCGTTCTTTTGATAAGGGACGGTTTGAAAGCCGGAAAGGTAAAGTGACACTTAATGAAGTACAAAGCTACAAGCGTAAAGAGTTTGGCCACTTTGCCTATGAATGTGAGGCCAAGGACAAACCCTCTTCTGAGAATGCTAAAGCCAATCTCACCATCACGTGGGATGAATCTGATGATGATCAAGTACCTCCCAAGGATTCGACTGTTGCTAACTTTGTTGCATTCGGGGCCACAATCGACAAACCATTGTCCTCTCCTTCTTCCATTGACAATCCGGTTGCGTCCGGAAAACTTGTCAAAACTAGTGAGTTGCGTCAGAATTACAAGTTTGCTATTCAAAAGTGTAGTTCTTTGGATGCTACTAATCGTGTCTTGCAGGATAAGATTGATGAATTTGCTCAAGAGCGTCTTGCTTTCAAAACTCAGTTAGCTTCTTTTGAAACGCAACACAATGAGTTGGAAGAAAGATACCAATGCATTCTTCTGGAGAATGAGGCTCTCAAAAATGAGTTGGTGAGTACTCGCTATCAATTAGAAGGGTTTGGTAAGGCCTCAAATCTTCTTGGTACTAGAAAATCTCCCTCCGACCGTTCTGGTCTTGGATACAAAGTCAAGGCTACCTCTTTTGGCACAATTGCTTCTACTTCTCGGGTTGTTAGTGGAATGCCTCCACGAGCGGTGTTACCACCTGGTCTTCTAAGAACAACTCCTCAAATGTTGTCTCTACCGGTCGCTCTACCAAAGCATCCTTGAGAAAAAGGGGTCACAAGGAACGCCACTCAGATAGGCGGGTTGTATGTCAAACCTGTGGCATCCGTGGTCATGGTTCTCTTGCTTGTTGGAAGAATATCCAATTGATACCTCCACATATGCCACCTTATTCTGGTTATTTGAACTCACCTTCTACTCTTCCTATGCAAGGACAATCTTCGTGGCACCCGACTACTCCGATGCATCAACTTTATAATGGTATTTCACAGGTTCCCTCTTCGACTAACCTTCCTCTTGGTGCTCCTGCTTACTCGTGGCCATTGGCATATCAGCCTCCCAACCACATGGTTGCTCAGACTGTTACTATTACCTGTGAGAAGAAGTCTATTTGGTATCTTGACAGTGGTTGCTCTCGTCAAATGACAGGTGATGCTACCTTGCTTTTATCCTTTGGGTCTTCAACATCTGGTGATGTCTCATTTGGTGATGGTAAGAAGTCCAGGATTCTTTGTAAGGGAATTCTTTCTGGGATTGGTGCTCTATCTCGTGTGAGCACGCTCTTCGTCCATGGTTTGCACTCTAATCTCTTGAGTATTAGTCAACTATGTGATGATGGTTACTATATGCTTTTTGAAAAGAATGTATGTAATGTGTTTGACATTTTGGGTACTTGTCTCCTTTCTAGTATTCGTTCTGATAATCATTGCTATGTGGTGTTCTCTTCTAGTGTTTCACCTTCCTCCTAGTCTTTCTTTTCTTCTTTTTGTGTGTTTTGGGTCCTTGTTGTGTGCACTTTTATCCTGTGTGGTTTTTGCTTAGTTCTGATTGTCAAGCTTTGTGCGCTAATTCATAGTGTTGTCTTGTGTTTTTCTGTTTTGTTTTTTCCTTGTTTAAAAGAAAGTTTTGAAAAAAACTCTAAAAAGTATCTTGAATGGGGGGTCAAGTTTTTCGATATGTATAAGGATTGGCTCTTCCGTTGCCTTCTTGCATGATAGCATATCTCCTTTCTTTGTAGTTTGTCTATCTTATTATTGGTTTCTTGGTATAATGCATTGGATATCATTGAGTAGTTGACCATGCTTATTTGATATGTATCATGATCCTTCATTTTGCTAGAATGCACTTTGCACGCTATACTTGCTTGATAGTCTTTGTGGGCTCCATTCTTGCATATTGGTATTATGAGTTCCTCATGTCTTCTCTTGAGTTGATTGGGTTGTTAGACTTTGCCCCTAAATGATCTTTGTGTTTTCTTTTTCGGTAGTTGTCAACAACTCACAATGTCCCCAGCCTTATGCTTGTCTTGTGAGCATATGCATTTGGTTGAACGCCCGTTGGGGTTGTGAGGGTCATGCTCTGACAATTGCACTCAAGAGATGTTAGTTCTTGTGTTGCACGTTACCATGGTGTTGCTCTACTAGGTGTGTGAGTTATGTCAAAAGATGTAGGCTATACCCTACCTCATGTTGATGAAAAGATGGAGGTAAATATCCCTCTCATATGAGAATTGCAAAAAGATGTAGGTAAAGATCCCTACCACATGAGGCAAAATTAAGTGATGATGCACATGTCTTGCTAAATATGAAGTTGTGTTCCTTCCTACTGAGCTCTTTTGGTAGTAGATTCATTATGAAGGAGTTGGATGCTTTATGTTTCATCCTTAGATTTGTTCTAAAACTTGGGCATATATTGTCTTTTTTTCTCAATCATCTTGTAGGGTTGATGTGTTGTTCTTGTTTGTCCATTATAACTTTGCATGTGGTGCACACATTTCTACTTGTTTTGTATTTTTTTTCACACACCAAAATTTGAGTTATGATACATGTCAAATGCATTAATTTTCCGGTCTATTGGTTCAAATGCATTATTCCTAGCTCTTGACAATCTTTGTGATGTCTATAGGTAGGTTTTTTATGTGTCTCTCATTCTTGGTTGTGTATGTGAGGATTCTTCTTGATAATATATATAGTTCTTCTTGTCTTCTTCGTTGTCTAGAAAATTTGTTTTTTCTTTAAAAATCTGTTTTTTCAGAAAAAAGTGGTTCGGACGGTTTTTATGTTTTGCTTGGTCGGTTCGGATGGTTTTCCGGTTGGACCGAACGGTTCGACTTTGGTTCAATGGTTTTATGTCCGAACGTCTGTTTTTCCGGTTCGGACATAAAATCTGCTCTTCGATTCGGACGTCTGTTTGACAAGGTTCGGACGTCTCGAGTTTTTCCGAATTTTTCAAAAAATCGGCTGGTCTCACTTGTTCGCAAACTATTCGCGTACAATACGCAGACAATTCTTCGGCCCAACATTTGGCGAACTATTCGCGTTTTTTTTTAGGTCCCAACGTATCAAAAATCGGTTCGCACCGAAATAAAACCGCCTCAGTGTCAGAAACAAGTCCGAACGTCTGTCGGTTTTTATGTTTTTTTATTAAAAAAAAAATCGTTCACAGCGTTCTCTGTTCTGCTTTAGTTTGCTCTCCCTCTCCGCCGCCTCCTTCTCCTGCGAGTCTGTTGCCTCTTTCTGACCGGTGAAACCAAATCGTTTTCGTGGTGTTCACTCCCCCATCTATTTTCTCTTGCGGTTTTGGGTTAATTTTCTCAAACTCTATCTAGTTGCCGGAAGTTCTTGCATTTGCAATTTTTAGTACTTGATAAGTCCTCAAAAGTGTATATTTATCCCCCGAATAACACCTTGTTTGTCTAACACTTAGCTTATATTATCTATATTATAACCTGCACTTATAAAACTTGGTAAAAAGACAAACAAAGGTCAAGATTTGCCCAAAAGATTATAGAGATTGGGTTTTAACAAGATTTGGAAATAAGTGGTTAGGATTAAAGTTATAAATATAATTGGTTAAGATTTGGAGAGGATTTATAGAGATTGGGTTTATGCTTTTTGATTAAGCAAACTAGCCTTTCTCATCTCTCCCAAAACGTGTTTGTCTACACAAAAAATAAAATAAAATATGATAGCATATAAACAGATTAAATAGACATTAATATAGTCCTACATCTTTCACGTCTGAAACTCCTCGAGATACGTGTTTGATGGTCTTGGACCACTTTGATTAAAATGTGGCTTGACCAATGACTTCTTTAGGAATTGGATTGGGAATCAATTGCTGCTGGACTATTGCATGACACAGATCTTGTTACTTTTGAAAGAATTGAAAAGGAGTTTGGTGTTACGGTTCGCCGCATTGTAGAAGGAGAGACAAAGGTGTTATTCTTATTTATTGGTGGTTGCAAAGGTCCAAATGTCTATGTTTTGTTGGCTCTGCTTTTAAACAGGATAAATGTCTAGGTTGGTTGGGAAGAACCTCATATTTGTTCTTTTGCTTTTAACATGAAGGTATCCAAGCTTGGTAAACTGCAATGTAGCAATGCAAACAGTTCAGTCCAAGATGTTAAAGCTGATGACCTGTGGCAGATGTTTCTTGCCATGACAGAAAAGGTGTCTTTTTTTATTCATATCATGGATCATATATGAAACTGCATGGATTTTATTTTTTGATAGTCTCATTTTTACTAAGCTAGCCTTATAATTTTTCAGGTCCGAGTTATCATTCAAATTAGTTGACAGATTGCATAACATGCGTACTCTCTCACATATGCATGTACTTCCTTTCTTGCAAATTCCATTGTGTTTCTAGGCATATATTGCTCACACCATTCACATTAGCTACCCTATATATATTATATATCTAAGTTATAAGACACAAAGGGTGCATAAGTTGGGGAGACAGTTTATAAAAGACAATTTTGAGAGATATTTTAGACCGTCTGATTTTTTGGAGATGGGAAGAATTTAGATGGACGACTGAGATTAGAAGTTAGGGATTTAAGTAGTTGGTCCACACGTTTTATATGGGCTTGGGCCTGTTTTAACCGTTTTGGTTCTGATTGCATCGAGATCCACAATTGCTAAAACAATCACTTCTGTTTTGAGATAAAACTCTTACGTCTCCTTCATCTTCTTCGTATACAAACCTTAATCCTCTTCAATTTAATTCCTTGAGTGTTTGAAGATGAATTTACTAGATTTGATTTTCTTAGAAACTTTTTTGTTTCTTTGAACTATTCGGCTTGTTCCCTAGATCATCTTCTTCAACCAAACCTTAATTTTTCCAACCAAATCTTAATTTTTCTGATCGATTTCTCCCTAATCTCTATCAACGTCATCATACCTTCTCACCTGCAACCCTAAACTTTCTTAGTCGGATTTAAAACCTCACCGATTTTATCTCTAATTCTAATCTCATAATCATCCTCATCAACAACAACCATCTTCAATTTCGTTCTCTCTTTTCTCATAATCATCATCAGCAATCTCACAATCTGCTATCTACGCGCCTCAGGTTCGTTCGCTTTATTATACAAACTGTTATCAATTGATGCAATTAAACCATTGACTTTAAAGCGAACGAAAATTGATATTACAATTTTTCTTTTCTTTTTTAAATTTAAATTTGTAATTTAAATTTATGCATAACTCATAATTCTTCTGATTCCAACTTTAAAGTTTACTTTTTGGACTAACCTCAATTCATCTGATTATGGGTAGGACTTAAGAGGTGATACATCAGGGTATTGTACGGTCAATTATATTTCCTCAATTGAGCTAGCTCTCAATGATAATGGGTAGGAGGTTTTAACTGCTTTTAATTGGCTGATTATCAGTAGGAGGTTTGAACCGTGAGCAACCTATTGGTTATAAACTGCAAAAACTTCCATCCATCATGGATTTATGGTGTGTTTGCTTAGCTTGTGGTTTCAAGTTTTCAACACATCTCAATTGTGTTTATATGTAGTATAGTTATGTTGTTAATGTAGTACTTTCAGTAAAGTGCAAATTTAAAACTATGAGCTCCTTTTGTATGTTAAAGAACAGAGGATTTTGTGGACTGAATTGTGTCACACCAACTACATTATATGTGTGGACTGTGAATATGTTCGGTACCTCTTACCCTTTTCTATCATGCTTCAATTCTACCCAGTAGTACAAATGAATCAAGTGAATTATTGTCCTTTTACAAAATCACATGATGCTGAATAATTTTGAAAAGTCACCAGTTTATCCAAGCTTTACATTCTCAAATTTGTCTTGGGAGTTTCCTATGACTACATCAATTTCTAAAATGGGATGGTACAGTACTTTCTGGAAAATAACATCTTTTTTTTTTCATGTAATTTGAGTTTCATAACTTCATTGCCCTTTTTTCTTCTAATTGTTGTTTAGGTCACCATTGTATGTGTTCTTTCATAGGATCTCCTATGATCTATAGTTAGTGAAAGTACTAATTGTTACGCATCGTTGGAGTGATTTTCAAGGACCATTATATTTAGTTCAGGAAGTAGTGGATCTAAAAGAATGCGTGGTGAGAAAGAAAATTATCACAACACTTAAAACAATTCATAATGTGTAATTTATCTTTGTGGAAATATATGAACTGGGTAGGAGCTGTATTCCGTATATTTTGGTCATCATGAGTGAAGTTAGGATTCTGTAGATTTAATCTTTGTGGTATAGTTTATCTAATGACCAACAATATAAATGATACTGCCAGATTGAATAGACAGTTGGTTTAGGCCTTGTTTAGCATTAGCTCTTCTATATTAACAATACTGCTGCATTGACAGTTAATATTAGGTGTGTATTCTGCATGCAAGTTTAGGCCTAAAAATCAACTAAAGTTAGCATTAGCTTTTTTTTTTTTTTTTTTCCCCAGAGTTGCCTGTTTTTGATGATTTTGAGTGTAAGGTTTCGTTTACCTCAAGAGCTTTAATATATGTTTGTTCAATATAACCTTAAGTTATAAGCGACAACATGTACATAAGTTTGTCTATAGACAAACATAGAGATAACTAAGACCGTAGGATCAAATCTTATAATCTAACGGTTGGGATATAATTTAAGCTCCACCGAATATATTTTAAACATTAAGTCTGTTTGTTAAACCTTAATTTTCTTCGTCTTAATCCTCTTCGATTTCCATCTCCATCTCCATCTCCATCATCGTCTTGAATCGTGTTCGTCATCTACTTTTTCATCATCCTCTTCGATTTCTATTTTCAAGGTATGTGGTTATCATCTTCAAGGTTAAATTAGAAACAAGGGTTATCATATCTTAATTTTTATTTGTGGAGATTCATTAATTTTAAAAAGTTTTACTTAACAATTATTTCCACAATTATCTAGGCCTTTTAGGCACAATTAGCTTCACAACAGTGATGGTTTCAGCAAGCTTACCGTTTACCATGATTAATTAAATACTGTAATGCAATTTACTATCATAATTCTAAGTACAAAACATAATCTGATTTTGTTCAAACAACAGTGAAAGATATTTGCCTTATATCAATTTGCTACGATTGTTTAGACAAAGATTTTCCTCAAGTTCCCTTACAAATTTTGGCAAAGCGGTAATGGCAGTATGACACCAAGCTCTTCTTATACAGCCACACAAAACTAACTGTTGTTCCATCTGTTAAATTTAAGAATGATCCATAAGTGTTTTATGTTTATCTCAATTCTTTGAAACATATGGCAGAAGGCATGAGCGGAGGTACAGTAAAATGAAGTACTTGATTACTTCATGGGGTATTGAGAAGTTCTGGAGTGTTGTTGAAGGATACTATGGGAAGAAATTTGAGCCTTTCCGGGAGCTAGGGGTGCAATTCGAGCCGCTCGAGCCGAGCTAAGGTATGCTCGAACTCTATTGAAGCTTTAAACAACTTTGTTTTACTGACTACTGTACTTTATTTTCCTGGCAGATCTTACATATATGATCCATGCAATCCCGAGTAAGTAGCTAACCAATACAAGTTGCAGAGATTGTAGCATCATTATCAAAGTAGACAATCAATATACTTGATTATCACCCATTCGAGAGATACAAATAGTACAAATCCACCCATTTGTAAGATAATCAATATATTTCCGTGATCATTCAATTAAGTTTAATCATGTAACGGGTGATATGTTCTTTGTTTTGGGGGAAGAGTTTGAAAGAGTTGCAGGAAATTATTCAAAACTCCAGATAATAAATCTTTTTCGTCTTTCTTTATTTTGTTTGCGTCATTTGGTTGTGTTCCAATTAGATACATCTTTAATCGAATAATTTTGATCTTGTTTTTAGGTGATGGCTTGATCTTCACCACTAAATAAGGTGTGTATCCTTTTTTATGGCAATGGGCATTGCTTGGAACAGAGGTGTGTATCCTTTTTGACGCATATCTTAGTTGTGTCTAATAACTTTAGATAGCCTTAGGTAAGTTAGTTCTGCGCAAGTAAAAGGAATAAAGGCCTGTTGTTTATAATCGTAGAGGTAGAAAGCTTATTTGTTATATGAGTTGAGGAAGTCATATAATACTTTGTCAAGTTGCTACGACTTGGAACCCACTTGACCAAGTGTGACCTGGTTTAAACTTCCCTAAAAAAATAATCAACCGTCAGGCGTGAGAAACAAAATTAATTTTTTTTTTGCTTAACATGGTGTGGTTTTTCTGATTTTTTGCCAACTTTTGTCATTAGTACTTTTCAATGGATGCTAAGAAATTGACTTTAATTTGTTTTCATTTTATTCCCAGCATAGAACAAATACCTGGCCTGTGGCTGGTGCAGACCTGCCTTATTCTATGCATGTTTCAATGTAAGATTAATTTTGCATATGTTTTCAATTGCAATTAAGTAATTTGGAAAGAAAGACAATTGGCTTCAATTCCATCGTGTTTCTTAACATACAAGTATTTTTTAAATCTTAATTATTACATTCCTCCCAGTGGCTACTTTTTATCAGGAATATATTTAAAAGGTATATCATATACTTAAAAAGGTATATTCCTGATAAGATTAAAAGGTATCATGTAATCCATGCATAAGTACTTACAAAACTTAATCATCTCTTTTTTAAGAAAAAGATTTATATTAAAAAATTTGTACAAAATTATGGGGTGAACCTAAATATAGAGATCAGACAGTGAATAGCTAGAGAAACTTTAGGAGAATTTATAGAGGGGGAAGGGGGAGCTCGGCTTCAAAAAAAAAAAAAAAAAATATTGTCAACGAAACCTGTTTTCTAGAACTTACAAATAAAAGTCATGTCCCCAAAGTATTCTTTTGGGGAAGAGACACCTACAATAAATTATAGATTTGTTGGCTTTTCTAGAACTTACACTTTAGGGTAATATAATAAGAACTCAATTATACAAATTCACGGTGGAATTTAAGAACCTGCAAAATTGCAAGCTTAAACAGTGTGCTTCTTAATCCAAGAGTGAACCTACACAATTGCAATTTTAAACAGTGTGCTTCTTAATTGAAGAACGAATGAGGCAACTGTCGTTGTTATTGCTGCCGTGGCCAATACTGTCAAAGAAGCCCCACATGTGAATATGCCAGCTTGTGATACCATGAAAA
This sequence comes from Aquilegia eximia, assembly GCA_023053565.1. Taxonomy (NCBI): domain Eukaryota; kingdom Viridiplantae; phylum Streptophyta; class Magnoliopsida; order Ranunculales; family Ranunculaceae; genus Aquilegia; species Aquilegia eximia. The sequence continues at coordinate 19,674,071 of JALIGU010000003.1, forward strand.
GACCTATCAAGTGAAAAGTCAGAAACAATCTGGAAGTTGTTAAAATTCTACACCTTAGCCGAACATGGCCATGTCGTTAAATTGAGACAGTATATTTTGCTAATGGTAATAGTGATTTTTTTTTGTTTTACTATTTCTTCAAATACTGGATTTCTTCTCAGAAGTTACATCTACTTGTTTGAGGGTCCCCTATACAAGTACACAGAATTGTATTCTCAGGTACCTCTATTTACCTATTAATCATTTGAAACTTTTTTTTGCTATCTTTGTAACTTTATCTGCCATAAATTCTAAAAATGGTGAATGGTTGTTGAAATATATAGGCTTACAACGACATGCAAGTGTTATCTTGGCAGGTGAAACACCATCACATGTTAGTTTTTCTCTACTTTTATACAAAATTGCTATTTTAAGCACCTAATTATATTGAATATGCCGAAAACAATCCAATGGGATAAGGTCATTACAAAAGCTTATTTTTTGTTTTATTATTTACCACAACTACTTTGCATGTTGCCGCATGTTTATTACTATTTACAATCTGTTTCAGGTGCATAGTTTAAACTCCTTTTTACTCAGATAAAGTAAAACTGGAATCCTCGTGTTCACATATTCATTCTTCTATTCTAAGTTTAATTCTTTCAATTATAGCTATGGCTAAGAACAAGTCATTCTTACTGAATAAGCATTACATCTCTCTCCCTATTGTTTTCCTTGTAACCTCAAGTATTTCCTTATCTGGTATTCTGATCCCCTTCCGTATAAAAGGTTCAGCCTTCTATAATGAGCTAATATCTAACAGTTTGTTACAGGACAAAATGGGATGATGGTCTGTAAGAAAATTATAAAAATTCACAAACGAATGCACTTATCGTAGCAATGGCACTCGAAGCTGATTACATTGGCATTGAGCTCAAGGTTTCTTTCTATCTTTTTAACCTTCAAAATGTTCTGTCTACCATTTATGGTTCTTTCTTTTACATTTGGTACCATGGAAGTGTTTAATTGCGGTAGCAAAAAGACATCTAAACATGGTAGTGATAAGTTCAATTTCTATTCAGGGTGTTGCAGTGAACTTATTATTACTTTATGAATGCTCATTTCAGTACTGCATTATTTTCTTACGCTGATGTTTGGTCGGTGCTATATGGTGTTTTTGACAATTTCAATTTAGAACATAACATCTTTTCCCCATGCACTATGCCAGTTGGACGCCTAACATATTTATCACTGACTTCTAAAACTTAGAATTTATTCTACTATTATGTTTTGTTTTTGTTTTTTTAATTCTTTTTTTGTACTTGTGTGGTTCGAGTTCTCTTTTCTTTGTTATCGTGAATTTTGCGAGACACTTGAGCAAAAATTGCTCTATAATATGAATAGTTGATGACAAGGTTTGACATTTAGCATAGGGATGCATAATTAGCTGAAGTAGCTCAGTTGGTTAGAGCATGTGGCTTTTAAAGCACAAGGTCGAAGGTTCAAGCCCTTCCTTCAGCATCTTCATGTTCTTAGTATAGTTTTGACATCTACCCTAATGTGCATTATAGTGTCACGTTCACTATGCACTAAGACATAGTCTGATAGACATTTACTTTGTGGCTGATCTATAGCATTTCAGCTTATAGATACAAATTTTACGTATGCTATTGCTCCGGTATTGCACCTGATAAGTTCATTCCAGTCTAAGGTTGTATGCATAATAGTTTTATAAACAAATTTTGAATCCTTTTCTACATAGTATCATAACTGTTATTTCGAATTATTAAATTTGGGAAAAATAGGCGTGTCAATTCTTGATTGGCATTAGCATGCAATGGTAGTTTAAGTACTTCGTCATGTTAATAGTCAAGGTATGCTTGATAAGCTACTTCAGTGCGTCTGTTTATTTAATACAAAAGATCTTGAGTTTGTACTAATTGGAAGGTTGGGTTTATAATAAGTTGAAATTTGAACTTCAAAACACTTTTCAACAGATAATATTTTTCCTTCCATGCCCATACGTCAAGATAATTCCAAAGTCAGCATTTTCAGACTGGTTAGTTAAACATCTATGTAACATGTGTAATCCAAATTAAAAAAGAATGTCGAACCCGTATCGGATACGGGGACACGTATAAATGAAGTAAGTCCGTCAGTTTGTCAGAGGACTTTTGAACAACTTCATGCAAACGCATCTAACATTGCTCATGCAACTTAATTTTTTAGTTTAATTTGGTTTTATCATACGCAGTTGGGTAGAGTTAAATTGACGACGAGACTACTGAATTGTGGGAAACGACCATTACCAAAAATAATGATATATAGAAGCATTTATGTTGTCAAAAATATGAAATCAGTTTGATCTACATAGGTATTTGTATCTATCTGTGGTATTGTCCCTTGCTCATACTAACTAATTTTAATCATTATGCCAATAAGATTATTATATCTTGCAATAAATTAAAAAATTTATAGGTTTCTTTTTTATCCATTATATTGATAACATTCATTGTAGTTTACTCTAACTTCAAGTTTTACTTCAATAACTGTTGATTGTTCGAAATGAATGTACAAAATTTAGGACCAGTAATTAAGGTGTACCATGAGGTAGGTAAGCATATGAATGAACTTTAGCACTTGCAGTGGCAATCGTAAGAGTCTATCAAGTATAACATCATGTGATAGACATCTGACTATTAAAAGATCATGATACTTTAGGTATACTCTTTTTCATTGTACATATGAAGTTTGAACTGTCTGATGCAGAACAAGGTTCGCCGCGGGTGACTTGTAGTTGCATACTTGCTAATTTGGTTCTTAGTTGAAGAAGTCCAGTATGACAAGTGAAGCATAGAAAAAGGTTGTAGTTCAGGCAAAAGAACACATCATGGCTGAAGATATAGTTCAGATTGTTTTAAATCCACGTTTTGAGCCTCGAACATCTGCAGATCCTTTCGAAGAAGTATATAGAGCATTAAGAATTGTGAATCCAAGTCCTCATATGACCTACTTACAAGTAAGTTCTCTTCTTTATGGGTTTGACTTCAGCATACACGGTAACCTACTTCCATAGTTACGCATATTGCACTTTGTCTATATTTCTTCTCCATGACATTATTCGTAAGAGACTTTATTAACTGAATCCAATTATTTCAGTCTAGAGTATGCATTTTGGTTGTTTCAAGCCCCAAAATTCTCCCTCATGTGAATAATGTTAACCCAAAATAGCTATTAAATAATTACAAGTCGTCTTCAGGGGTGATCTTTAAAGCACAATTGAAGGAGGCTTTACATTGCATAAACAATTATTTGACAAATGCGAATCTTATGAATTTTTTTTGCTTCTACAGAATAAGATTGTCAATCAACAACTAGAAGGGTTAAAATTAAAATTGAAGATGAGATGCAGGAAGACCGGTTGTTAAAGGGATTGGGAAGCAGACATAGACGAAGTGTTGCAGGCAATCAAAGCTACAATATGGAGTTGTCTGAAACATGACCTGAAAAACAATGGAACTGCGCCAGAAATTTCGATTCAATGACCTGTGGTTTAGATGGAGATTGGTCATGACAGAGTCCTGGTAACCATTAGGGAGTTGAAGCACATGCTATAGGGGAGTGTAAACAACTGTTAATTATGCTGCAGTGTTAGATGGTCAGTTTGTTCCGTCTTATTTTTTGTACTTATATGAGTTGTAGGGTATGGGACTTGTGAATCATGAGGATATGTCCTCAGGGAGGAAACTGGCACTGCAGGTTATCCATGTTGCCCAGACATTGTAATTTATTTTATTGGTGGTAATGATATTTGCTTTGACGAAAAAAATAATAAATGAACTATAACTGTTAAATGGCATGGAAAGCAAGTTTTTATAAGATGCAATACTGAGGAGGACATGCAGCTGGATTATTGTTAGAAACACTATAAGAGGATGCACTAAGAGTTAAAAACACTGAATGGCTCGAAGGGTGATTTTAGTACAAAAGACGGCAGAATACACAAAGGGTGATTTTAGTACAAAATAAATGAAATAGAAGCTTTGAAGATGCAATAAAAAAAATATATATATTTTTAATAGGTTAAAATAGAAACTAATATCTACTATCATCAACTTGTATTATTAAGAATGTAAAAATAACAACATATAAATTTTAATGTTTATAAAAAAATTCGTAATAAGTGTTAAATTTTTTTGAAAATAAATTTGCAAAAATGAATCTACTGTTGTTGTATTTTCATTGTGTCCATATTTTGACGTTTTATCTGTCATAGAAGCTTTGAAGAATGAAGATATAATAAAAAAAATTAGTTTTAATAAATAAAAGTTGTATAAACTTCTTTTAGTACAAGTTCAAAATTTAAAATATTTTTAATTATAATTAGTAAATGCATATCATTATTATTTACAAATCCTTTCTACTTTGCAGAATAATTATTCTTTCCACTTTAGAGCGAATAAGTTTACAAATTTATTATCACTAACGTGGCGAAGCCACGGGTATAACTAGTCTATCTATATTATACTGTGAGGATGGGACAAACACAGTTTATCTAGATAAAACAAAGAAGGGTCTGGATCGTCTAGATATCTGTGGTTGAGGGTTGATCTGTGGGTGAGATTAAATCAATGATTGGGTCCAAACTTAAGTTGTGTTCAATGGTTAGGATCGTCTTGAGATGTGTTGATAAGGATAGATCTGTGGGTGAGATTAAATCCACGGTTGGGTCCAAACTTAAGTTGTGTTAAAGGGTTAGGATCGTTTTGAGATCTGTGTGAGGGTAGATATGTGGGTGAGATTAAATAAATGGTTGGTCCAAACTTTAGTTGTGTTCAATGGTTAGGATTGCATCGAGATTAAACAGATTGTTAATGATTCCTTTTCTTCTTCTTCCTTCGCTTCCATCTTCCTGCACTTCAAAACCGCCTCCTTTACAACTTCAAATCAAATTGTAATGGAAATAAAAATAAAAATAGAAATTGATTTTCAATACAAATTGTAATGGAAATCGATTTACTTCTTCTTCCTTCACTTCTATATAATTGTTCTAACCCAATCAACAAACCGATCTCCTTTTTAAGAACAAATCGATCTTCTTTTTAAGAACAAATCGATCTCCTTTTTCTTCTTAATTGTTGGCGCCCAATCAATAAAACTTCTGCAAAGTTTTTGTCAGGTACAAATTTATTTAATATTGATTGTTTTTTGACTGTTTGATTGTTGTTCTTTTACACATAATAATAGTGGTAGATGAATGGGCAAATTGCAATTTAGTTTAATGAATCGCACAGATTGCAATTGCAGTTAAAACTAGCAATTAGAGGTATCTTTAGGTGATGATGTTCAAAGTTAGGCACCTAAACTATTTTGATTTTAACAATTAATCCCCTTAGGAAGAGAACTCAGGGGTTATGGCATGCAATAAATTTTTGTTTTGCTATATGGCAAAGCCGAATTGCTGCTAATACAACATATGCTTTAGCTTTACTACTCAAGAAAAGTAACTGACCCCTAATATATATTTTAGAAGAAACTACATTTCACTGACCTATTTCCATCATTTGTTGCTTCATCATGCTAATATTGCAAATAAGGGAGATAAACTTGGCAATGCGTGATTCAAGTTGTGTTTCTTGAGGTTGAATTGAGTTTAGTTGATCCTTTGGAACCTGATAATGATTTTCAGAATAACAACATTAGGTTTAATTGAGCATCTAGGAATTCCACCCAGGGAGACAATACACTTTTGCTATTCAACTGTCTATGCAAAATAACAACATTAGAATTGAGCAAGAGCAACTCACATCTGAGTTTGTTTCCTTCTCGCTGTAGTCCATTTCCAACCATGTATGGCACCTTGGATGACAAACGAATCCCTTGCGACAAGACCATTTATTCTTGGTCATAGCATAAAACTTCACCTGACCTTTAACTCCAACTCTGCCCCATCTATTATAGACCATAAATTTGCCGCCACCATCAAACTCAACATCCTTATAAAAATTTATTGTTATGAAAATCAATTTAATGGTACCCAGAGTCCCAAATTGATCTTACTTGAACTTTCGCAAGTATCGTAACAAAAGAACTGATTGAAATTAACTTTCGCAAATTGATTACTCGAGGTATCCTACAGTTGTACTAATTAAGGTAAGGCATTGCTAATAGTCATATTAAATTCAATAGCCCCTAGGATTGTGGTATTTCGGGTACAAGTTGAGAAAGAAATAATTTAATATGATGGAATATGTTAATTCTGAAAAATCATGTACAATAGATAAATGTAAATCTCAGAAAATTTCATATAGAGGTTATTATACATGTCCAATGCTCATTTTTGTAGATATTCATGTTTTAATAACGATTACATGATTTCTTTATTTTTTTTTATTATATCTGCATTCTAATATTTCTTAAATTTTGTTTATCTTTACAAAATGATACTGTAACATGTTTATACTGTATTCATGTTAATGCAATATTCTATCTGCAGGTTGCTGCTGTCCAATATTAAGGCAATATTCTATCTACAGGTTGCTGCTGACCAATATTAAGGCAATTAAATATTCTATCTGCAGGTTGCTGCTGTCCAATATGCTTGCTCTGACATTAATTATATTGCATGATTTCAAGTTTATTTCTTAAACATTAATGTTGCTGTTGCTGCTATGTTCTTGCTGTTAAAATTGAGTATTCGTCAGTCGAATATTTCTTGCTGTTCAAAAAACATACCTTTCTCCTACTCACATTTTTATAGATATTCATGTTTTAATAACGATTACATGATTTCTTTATTTTTTTTATTATATCTGCATTCTAATATTTCTTAAATTTTGTTTATCTTTACAGACAATGCAATATTCAACAAACTCTGAAGAACATGGTAGGAAGCAAAGAGAACCAAAGAAAGCAAAAAGTCTTACTATTTCAGAAGAGTTAACTCCAAATAAACGTCAACAAGCCCAACGTAAAAGGAGGCTAATACAATCAATGAGCCAAACAAATAATACAACATCAAAGAGAGCCAAAAATAATGAAGTTTCTGAAGAGTTAGCTCCTAATAAACGCAAAATAGCGCAACGTGAAAGGAGGATAAGAGAAAGAGGACAAATATTGAAAAATACAAACATTGATGGGTTAAGGTATGTTATTCTAAATATTATTTTCTATTTTTTATATTAATAAAATTGGCAAAATTTTTTTTGTTAATGTGTAAAACTAAGCAAGCCACAATGGGTTTTAGGATCTACTTGCAACAACCACACATTTAGTCAGCCATAACTTAACCACTTGCAGTGTACGTAAGATGACATTCACTAAGGACTGTCAGACACTAACCAATTTAGGCGAACCTTCTTATCTGTCAGATCTTCCAAACAAAATGCTAGCTCAATTATTTGAAAAAACAATTTAAAAAAATGCTAATTTGAATTATTTGGTAGGTATAGATGAGACATTGTAGTTCTCACCAAGTTTTAACTCTTCTGATTCCCATTCATTTCCATTAGTTTCATTCATCCTTTTACAGTTTTCAGTTAATTAATGGTCTAACTATAATTGGTTGGTATCCCAAATGTTTTTATGCAAACTACATAGAATGCCATACAGACAGTGACTGAAGATGCACATATTTTCTGATCACCTAATGAGTACAATGATCAAATCCATCAGGAATTGTTTAGTACTTAACAGAACTAAACTCATGGCGTAAACTGGATCATACACATTGTTCAATCCACATTCAAACAACAATCCTAAATATCTATTTTAGTAGGAAACATGAAGTTATTTGGTTTTCAATCTTATTTTTATTTAATAATGACAGATAATGTCCTTTACTGGCTGATTCTTTCTAACTTAATTTTTTATTTTTATTTTTTGGCTTTTAAAATGTTTGGTACAATAAATTGATATATCAAGTTTTTCTATATTTATTAGTCAAACTGTTAAATCAAACAAATATCAAGAAGGCCAACGTAAACGAAGAGAAAGGGAATTATCTGAAAGGAATGCATCCAACAATGTTGTATCTCAAAATAAAGAAGCTGAGCCAAAGTAAGTTCATATGATAATGTTATGTCCACATTGCTTTAATTATTATACTATTGCAAATTCTCACAAATTTCCACACATATTTCTTCTACAGGAAGAGAAAGCGTTGACGGAAAAATAAAAAACAAATTGATAGACTAGATTATTCTTACTCAATGGATGGTATAAACAGTAGGATATCAGCTGCAGATAAAGGGAAAAAAACAGTTGTTGAACCTGAAGTTATTGTATTTTTATACGGTTCTTCATCTACCGGAGATTCCAGTCGTGAAAATAAAATCATCAAGAAACCATTCCCTAACAAGTAAGTTATTACATTCTGATATTGTTTTTGATATTATGAGGATGGGACAAACTGTTACAAACTTATTTTTTTTTCCATATTAATTTTATATATTGATTTTAGCATATTTTTAAAATATATTAAAATTATTTATGTGTCATTAATACAGTACCCAAGAAAGCTCGCCATATTCTCGCGAAGAAATTTCTCCTACAATTAATTCTCATTATGATACTATATTCATGGATGAGCTTGATATTCCTTCAGAAAAGGTTGTCGATCTACCAAAAGAGTGTCATTATCTAGGGAGCATGGATGTTAAGTGCCCACATTGTGATGCATATCATTGGCTTGACGAGAAGTTGGTAAAATTAAAAGTGGGCAAAGCTCTGTTTGGAATGTGTTGTCTACAAGGAAAAATTAAGTTGCCACTATTGAAGCCATTACCTACTGCATTGAAATCATTGTATGAAGGGTCGGATAAATTGTCCAGATCTTTCAGAAAAAACATCAGATCATACAATGCTTCTAATGCATTTTCAAGTCTTGGAGTTTCAGTAGATGATCGTGTAATTCCTAGTAGAGGGCCTACTTCATTCACCATACATGGAGAATTATGCCATAAGGTCGGTTCTCTTTTACCTGAACCTGGTAAAGTTCCATCTTATGCACAACTTTACATATATGATCCTAATAATGCGTTGGAATTTCGAAGAAAAAGGAACTTACATCTACTTCCAGAAGTTTTAGAGATCATTCAAAAAACATTATTAGAATCAAATGAAATGTGCAAGTTGTACAAGCAGGCCTTTGAGATATTGAAAGATGCTAATAGGGAAGAACACAGTGAAGTACCTGTGAGGCTAACGTTCAAAGCTGGAACAGATTGTAGACGATATAACCTTCCGACATCAGATGATATTGCTGTAATTTTACCTGGTGATGGGTCTAAAGAAGCTGAAAAAAGAGATATTGTCCTACATTTAAGGAATCGTCATTTGGAAAGAATAAGCGAGTGTCATCCAATGTATTTACCTTCACATTACGTTCTGCTTTTCCCAAGGGGGGAACTCGGTTGGTCAACTGAATTAAGACATTGGGATGTGTTAAAACAAGTATATAAGCCAGATGCACCAAGAAATAGATTGACACAGTTGGAATACTTCTGCTATCGATTGTTTGAGAGAAGTACAGAATATTCAGCTATACTACGTGCTGGACCTTTATTTCAACAATTTTTGGTTGATGCGTGGGCTGCTTACGAACAGAATAAATTGTACTACCTCAGGACGAATCAGCATGAACTTCGAGCTGAAGTTTACAGCGGCCTAACAGACATTGTTCACAATGGCGAGGATCCAAATCATCTAGGTAAGAAATTCATTCTACCGTCATCTCATTTGGGTAGTCCAAGACATATGTATGAGATATATCAAGATTCTATGGCTATCACTAGATTTAATAAACATCCTGATCTTTTTTTGACGGCTACTGCAAATCCTAAGTGGCCAGAAATAGTAAATGAATTGAAACCGTTCCAGAGTGCTCTAGATCGTCCTGATTTAGTGGCACGTGTTTTTGAGCTTAAACGAAAGGCCATTATGAATCTAATAACTAACATGCAAATATTTGGGAAAGTAGTTGGATATGTTTATACTATAGAATTTCAAAAGAGAGGACTTCCACATATCCATGCTCTGATTTTCCTTGGACATGAAGATAAGATCCGAACAGTAGAACAAGTTGATAGAATTGTTTGTGCAGAATTTCCAGATCCTAAAAAACATCCTGCTTTATTTGAAACGATCAAGAAATGTATGGTGCATGGTCCATGTGGCAAAAGAAATAGTTTGTCTTCATGTATGGTTAATGGTTTCTGCAAATCAAGGTATTCTAAACCAACTGCAGATGATACATCTTTGGATACGGATGGTTATCCAATTTACAGAAGACGTAAAACAGGAATTACATATACTGTCAGAGGTCATCAAGTCGATAACAGAGATGTAGTTCCGTATAATCCTTATCTGTCAGAGTTGTTTGATTGCCACATTAATGTTGAAGTGTGTGCTTCAGTAGTGCAGTCAAGTACATTCACAAATATATTTACAAAGGTCATGACAGGACTACAATGGTTGTCGGTGAGGAAAATGATGAAATTAAACAATATCTTGACTCTCGATATGTAAGTCCTACAGAAGCAGAGGGGAGATTGCTTGGAAATAAAATACATGAGGAATATCCAACTGTCACAAGATTGGCACTTCATCTCAAGGGGGAACATTTGGTTGTGTTCAATCCAAAATCAAGTAAGAAGAAGATTAAAGATAAAGCTGATGATCAAAAATCAACTTTGACCGAATTCTTTAACTACTATCTTGACCACCCAGAGACAACACAATATACTTATCAAGAATTTCCACAACATTTTACATGGGACAAGCATGACAAAGTTTGGTCACCGAGGAAACAAGGAACGGCAATAGGGAGAATGTATTTTGCAAATCCTAATTCCGGGGAACGATTCTACCTCAGGTTACTATTAACTGTTGTAAAAGGTCCAAATTCATTTGAATCTCTATATGTCGTTGGAGATACAAAGTATAAAACATACAGAGAAGCATGCCTTGCCCGTGGATTGCTAGAAGATGACAATGAATGGGATAAATGTATTGATGAAGCGTGCAAAATTAGAACTGGTGTTCAGGTATGTCATTTAAAATAAATGTATCGTTTCTTTATAGAATGCTAACATATTTAGTTAATATATTATTAAACAATACTCAAGTAACACGCTTCCTATATCTGTTAAAACCGTGCAAAAAAACTATATCAACAAAAATCAATAGATATAGTGAACGTGTACGTACCAACTGCAGATTGACACAACAGATATTGAGCATTTTGATCTCCATGATTCACCACTTATGAAATTGAATATTTTGAGATTCAATCACTTCTATTGTTATTCTATTACTTTCCTTTTATTTTATTGTTGTGAATAATTTTATGACGTAGTTGAAATGATTTTCTTTTTAATACATATCAGAATTTCAAAATTATATATTGTAACAATACTGATCAGTTCAAACCAATAAACTTACAAACACTTGATATTGGAATTTTACTAATATGTTTCAGAATCCAAAATTACATACACGTTATATTACTACTATCTACTATAGTTTAATATTATTATTAGTTCATTAACCGAACTTTAATTCTATTTTCTTACAGGCAAGAAAACTTTTTTGTTTGATACTTGCTGAATGTAATCCTTCACGACCAGAATATTTATGGAATACAATGGTGTGTTGAGGTGATAGCAAGGATTATCACTAATGTAAGTACTTACCTTCAACAGTATTTTTGTGTTGAATTGTTGAAAATTCAAGGACCAAACTATTGTGGAACTGGATGTTTCCATCGAAGAAAGGCTACCTATGGATATTCACCTAACGAAGCCAAGTTTCAATTTGAAAATCATGTCTTCAGCAATGGTAAATGTTGATTGATGACTCAGATATTTTTTTTTCTTTATATACAAATGGTTGAATGAATGCCGTAACTTCTTTGTCGCAGCCACACAAAATCAGGAAGTAATAAAACCGATATTTAGGAATTCAAAGGAGCTTACGAGATCAGCAGAACAACAACTCTGAATGATGAATGAACCATCAGATTCACCAAGCAATCTTTCAAGCTCTCTGAAAGCGGCCTTGGAAATTTCTGACTATAGTTATGAATCTAATAAACAATGAAGCACAAAGGTCAGCCAATTCACTTTTGCCCATAGTATAAATAGTCTTTCACAACCTTTACAAAGTTTTATCAGAATATGATTAATTGAATAATACTTTCAGTGCTACAGGATGGTTGGGTCTATGGATCTGCATACAAAGACGTTCTTACAGGACAAATAATTCATGCAAAGGGTTGGTTGACAAATTTTTGCACGCCAGACACATTTCCATTCTTAGGTTGTACGATGTCTGGAAGACCTATCATTAATATTCAACAGAGGAGATCAGCAACTGGTCTTCTGGAATTTTTTTTCATCAGAAAATAAACAATTTTCGTCACCGTGTTCGCGGTGATATGTTGTTCAGGCAATGTTTGGTTACACTTAAATTTGTATGTTGGGCCTTGGATACATTCTTGAATTAATGTACTACATCTTACTGGTCTATTTTATCCTCAACACCATATAATTCTTGCCCAAGGTTAATTGTGCATGATAACTTCTATTGAACTAATTTTAGGGCAAATATGTGTACATTTAATAAGCAAGAATTTCACCTCTACATTGTACCTGATTAAAGGCCTCACTGGTTGTTCATCTTAACTGCACAATTATTAGTTTCACTTTTCTTAATTTATTATTTTGTAAGCGACATTAAATCTATCAGGTTACCATGTAGTTTTTTATACTACTATATATCAAACCTCAAAAATTTTTGAGTTCCAGTCTTTGACATGACCCTCCATCCTTCAAGTTCTCTTTTTCTATATATATTTCTAGAATTACAAACTTTTGAATTTGGATGCACCAAAATTATTCTCTCATAGGAACCAATAGTCAATTGCAAAAGTATTTATTTTATCCTTTGGGAAGACGAGCATCAAAGAAACTAGCTAACTGAGATTGATTTTGAATTTGGTGTCTGCAAATTTTACTTTGCTCTTTTTCTTCTTCTTCTTCCTTTGCTCCAATCTTCCTGCACTTCAAAGCCGACTCCTTTACAACTTCGAATCAATTACAACTTCAAATCAATTAGGGTGTGTTTGATTGCAGAGTGGAAAAAAAAAAGAGTGGGAATTATTTCAGTGGGAATTCTAATAAATTTCCTACTATAGTGGGAATGACTTAAAAAAAAATTCCCACTTCAATGTGAAAATATTTTTAAGTTTTTCCACTTGATCAAATAAGGGTGTTTGATTGACAATGAGAATTCTAATTATTTTTTCACATGTTTTGTTTGGTTACAATGAGAAATTAAAAAAGAATTGATGAAATAATCCACCAAAATCATAGATCCACCACCTAAACTTCGAAATCAACCTCCACAATCATAGATTTTGAAATCAAAATGTTAAATTTCCAAGTTTAAAACATGAAATTAACACCAACAATATATAATTCATCATTTAAATGATTAAATTTGGCTTAAACATCATGAAAATACACCAACCACCACCTCAAAATTTTATCTCCACCACTAAAAACCCTAATACACATATCTCAAAACTTTAAATCCACTCACAAAACAATAAACCAACTAACTCAATGTTTGATTTCACCACCCAAAAGTTGAAACCAACCACCACCCAAAACTCCATATCTACCACCATCAAAGTTGAAAACAACAATTTAAAACTTCAAATGTATAATCATAATGTAATCAATGGCTAGATATCCTTCAATATCAATCCAATGGTTTGTAGGAGGTGAGAAAATGCTTAAGTTATTTTCTCACTCAAGTGAGAAAATAAGCTTTTTTCACCTTTTAAATTACTAGAGGGTAGATACAAATAAAAATAGAAATTGGTTTATAATACAAATTGTACTTCTTATTTCTTCACTTAAAAGAAATAAGAAATTGATTTATAATGGAAATCGATCTACTTCTTCCTTCACTTCTATATAATGGTTTTAACCCAATCAACAAACCTAATCAAAGCTTTTCGAATAAACACCAAATCAAACAAATCGATCTCAATCACAAAGACTTCTACAAAACTTTTGTCAGGTACAAATTTCTTATCTCAAATTTTTCAAATTTTGTCAGGTATATATTCATATCTTATATGTTGACAAAAATAAATTTCTTATGAAGATGTATAATTTTTTCTTAGATAGTCACCTATCCAATTTTTATGAGATACCTAATTTTAACTTATTTTGGTGATCCGAGACCCCTGCAATTCTAGGCTTCCCCTGTACAATTCTTATGAGATGTATATTTTTAACTATTTTAGGTGATCCAATCCAAGTACCCTGTGAAATTCTAGGAATGTGCCATGTGTTTACGACTGTACAGGAAAATTCATGTACAATAGATCGATGTAAATCTCAAATTCTTTTATGTAGAATGGTTATTATACATATCTGGTGCTCATCGTTATAAATTTTCATATAACTTATATGAAGAAGCAATAATATTTCTTAAATTATTATATACAAATATATAATTGTATGTGCACTCTAATATTTTGAAAGAGAATAACGATTATATTGATAATTAAGAATTGATAATACAGACATATAATTTATATTAGATTGTAATATAATATAATTAAATTGAAAGAGAGATGAAGAAAATTATCAATAACGATTACATACATTTTTTATTATATGTGCACTCTAATATTTCTTAAATTGTGTTTATCATTACAAACAATGCAATATACAACAAATTCTGAAGAATATGGTAGGAAACAAAGAGAACCAAAGAAAGCAAAAAATCTCACCATTACAGAAGAGTTGACTCCAAATAAACGTCAACAAGCCCAATGTAAAAAGAGACTAATAGAATCAATGAGCCAAAAAAATAATACAACATCAAAGAAACCCAAAAATAAAGAAGTTTCTGAAGAGTTGGCTCATAATAAACGCAAAATAGCGCAACGTGAAAAGAAGATAAGAGAAAAAGGACAAATATTGAAGAATACAAGCAATGATGGATTAAGGTTTGTTATTCTATATTATTTTATATATAATTGGCAGAAAATATTTTGTTACCATGTAGACCTAAGCAAGCCACAAAGGGTTTTAGGATCTACTTGCAACAATCACACATTTAGTCAGCGACATTTTTACCAATTTAGGCGTCATATTAACTAATATAGATAAGACATTGTACTGAATCTACATTTAGATTATACCCGTGCCTTCACAAATAATTATCCCTGTCACACATCTGACCCCGACTGTGCAAGAAGAAATAGTCTTACTGGGAACAGTTTATCCTCAAAATAGTTTGTCAGATATTACACATTGGCATCTCTTACCATGAAAAACAATCATGCCGCTTCTTATTCCAGGGCTGGGCTCTATTCAAATTTGCATTGAAGCACAATGACTAATACACCACAAACTGTATGGCATTGACCATGGTGCTTGTGGAAGGTCGATTCTGCCTATGCGTATTCAAGTACATTTCAGTTACAGCTGCAAAGACAGCTAGCCCTCTTCTAGGGTATCTCCCATGAAGCCTTAGGTTTACCAGGTTATAACACTCCCTGAACCTTAGTCTTGCCTGTATACACAAAATGACAAAAATTTAGTTCCAAACTATATAACACCACTTGGCTTGGTGGAATCAAATTTCTTTTTGTCCAAATGGCCATAGGACCATGTTGCAGTTAGAAATAAGTAGTGGACCAGATATTGGTATAAGCAGAACTTACTCAAGTAACCAGATCCCCATCAGGATATGCTTTGCGCCCAGCGATGATCTCTAGCAAGATGATGCCAAAATTGTACATCTCATCCTTTTTCTCTGTTGCTGAACCAACCCATGCAATCCGGAAGTTTGAAATATTAGCAATATGTCCTGTGCCAACAAGGATCTTATCGGACCTAAGATTTCCGTGAATAATATTCATCTTATGTAAGAAATCAAGGCCTTTGATAATTCCCTGGGCAATTCGAACTCTCTAATTCCAGTCACCGAGAAAGGTGAATTCCTCACCACCATCTATAAAATGCAATCAAATTAAAATTAGGATGCATAGAAAACAAAATTTTCACTCCATTTAAACTCAAGAGAAGTTCATACTTGGTAAACAAAACACACACTAAATTAGACACCTATGCTCACCTTGCAAGCTTTTCCCTAATGATCCGAACTGCAGGAATTCATAAACAACAAACTTTTCTCTTTGGTCGGCACATGACCCTAGAAGCTTCATTATATTGATGTGATCTAAGTTGGTTAGTAAATAAAATTCTTTCAGGGACCGGGGAGTGTCCGAGACAAGTTTCTTCACAACGATTTCCTGTGAAAATAATGTCCCAATTAAAAATTTAAAAACAAAACCATCTAGATAATAAAAAAAAAATTCATTCGACCAAATTGTTGAAGTCATCTCTCCTGTTGTCCCAAGACACCCTTATGCACTCCTTCACTGAGATAGTTACCTTGAGCAAAGTCATTATTTACACGATAATATTTTGTTGCTGTGTAAACCTAAGCAAGCCACAACAGGTTTTAGGATCTACTTGCAACAATCACACATTTAGTCAGCCACAACTTTACCAATTTAGGCGTCATATTAACTAATATAGATGAGACATTGTACTGCATCTACATTTAGTCATATTTTTTAACTAATATACATTTAGTCAGCCACAGAATTGGTTTCATGTCTGACAAATAGATAACTGATGTTCACAATTTCATTTCAATTAGTTTCATTCATCCTTTTACATTTTTCAGTTAATGGTCACACTATAATTGGTTGTTATCTCATATGTTTTTATGCGTACTACATAGACTGCTGTATAGACATTGACTGAAGAATAGATAACTGATATTCTGTAGGCGTAGTTCCATTTATATATTAGCTGATTCTTTTTAACTTAATTTTTTTTTTTAAATATTTTTTCTTTTAAAATGTATGGTACAATAAATTGATATATCAATTTTCTCTATATTTATTAGTCAAATTATTAAATCAAACAAATATCAAGAAGGCCAACGTAAACGAAGAGAAAGAGAATTATCTGAAAGGAATGCATCCAACAATGTTGTAACTCAAAATAAAGAAGCCGAGCCAAAGTAATTAGTTCACCCACGGATAATGTTATTTCCACATTGCTTTAATTATTATACCGTTGAAATTTTCACAGATTTTCACACATATTTCTTCTACTGGAAAATAAAGCGCTCTCGAAAAAATAAAAAATAAATTGATAGACTAGATTATTCTTGCTCAATAGATGGTATAAACAATAGGATATCAGCTGCAGGTAAAGGGGAAAAAATAGTTGTCCTTCAAATTTTGGTAATATCATTATAATGGTTCTTCAATGTTCAATCTTCATTTTTTACTTCTTCCCTAATATGGTAGCAATTTTTTTTTATTTTGTGTTTGTTGAAATTTATTCATTCATTTTGTTAATAACCCATTAGGTTTTAATTTATGACTGGATGGTTTGGTATCATCAATTCCAGTGTGGTCAGATATTGTTCAACAGCCAAAGAATTAGAAGCACATCTTTTGTTGTTTTTACTGTTTAAAGTGATTGTTTATACCACGAAGAAACGACAAATCCCAACCACGGATATATATGGGCCATAACTGCTAAAGGCCTTCAAACCGGCTTAAGCATCTGGATAAAAATGATATTTGGAATTTATAAAATATATTAAAAAAAATTTGATAATTTTGTAATTTCATTAAAAATACTATTTGTAATTTTTATTTATAATTTCATTGGCAATTTACAAAATCTAGAAATTATTAGTAAAATGAACAGTATAAACTAACGTGGCTAAAAACAGACAAAGTATAAACTAACGGTTGTTGTTTTCCTTTGTATTTTGCAGTCATTAGGTCATACCTGATGGTGCGTCAGTGATGGTAACCAAGAACTGCATCATTCTTTGATGAGATTAACGTTTTACGTACCATCAGTGTAAAGTTGAGAGTGATGACAATTGTAGATAGGTGCTTCTGAGTTTGTAGATATATAATTATGCTCCTTAAAATAAGTGACGATAAACATCTTTAGCACAAAAATTTTAAGAATAAAGTTAAATATGTGCTTCATGGGTTTATGTTACAATGGTATTATGATGATTCAGAACAAGCCTAAAAACAGACAAAGTAGTAGTCTAAGACTACATGTGTTGAATGCATACATGTACAACAATAGATAAAGCAAGAGAATAACCTAACCGAGCAACCAAAACAAATAAGTACTAAATATCTGGCATGCAGTGGAAATTATGATGGAGATTTGGAATAACAGAAACATGGCATTAGAACATTGAATTCAACTTGGTCAGAATGACGAATACCAATTTTAATTTTGTTGTGCAATGTGAAGATAGTTAATGGGAAACTCAATCATTTCAGTTAGGCTTCTAACCATGGTTTAGGAAATTACAGAAGGTGGGAGTGAAAAATATACAGGGAATCCAACAGGGTGGCTGACACCTTACAAAGAATGATATCCAAACATCTTCTTATTCACTTTCAGATCATTAAACCATGATATGAGGACTATTCTATCGTACAATGTGATGAGGGTTGCTTGACCAAGTTGATCAACTTTCATATATGGAATATGACATGAGGACTATTCTATTAAACAGTTGTACAAGCCATACTTAGAGGCATATTTTTCAGATTTTTCCAAAGAAGATAACACCTACACATTCCTTCATTAATTATGGAATAGGAAATGACCTTAAAAATGCATCTAGAAAATGGAATGACTATGCAAACATCATAATTAGACGTTGCAAATGGTGTAAAGCTAGGTTTATCATCAAAAGAATGTGATCCACATATATCCTATGCTATGGTTTAGGGTCAAATGCTCAACTCAAGGATTTTCTTGACAAAAAATGAAGTTCAAAAAGGCTCTAACAACTATTTTCAAGAAAGAATGGAATATGTTTAAACTAATAGAAAAGATTTGTGCAACTGCAATTGAAAATATCAATTCAGAAGACAGAAGTCATGAAGATGAAGCTATGGAAATTTAATATGTTCTTTATTTTCATCTCTGTTAAATTTATTTCTGTCTATAATAAATAATAGGATAGGATTTATTTTTCAGTAACAAAAAGGTTTAATTATCTCTATGATTTACATATAGAGGACTTATGCAAATTATATTAGAGCAATCACAATTTTTTGTTTGGTGTTTATTATCATTGAGTTACTTTATACAAGTTTAAAAATAAATTTAAATTAACTATTTTAATCAATTTAACTAGCAATTGTCCATTTTCATCCTTTAAATTTTAGATTTGTGTGCGGATGTAAGAATTAGTAGTTTAAATATAATTAAAAATAAGCGTCCCGGAGGGACGGGTCATACCTAGTTGTATTATATCTATTGATTAGTGTTTTCTTGTCAATTGTGTAGGTTTTATGAGCCGAAATGCGAATATTGTGTTAAAGCCCGCAAAAAGTCAAGAAAAGCAAGCAAAAATGTGTTATTTGCACAAGAGAAGGGGAATTGATATTTGCACCCACAGATCTACTGAGGGCACCCCACGGTCAGTCCAGTTGACTTGACTTTATGTCAAAGTGGGGCGGTCGTAATCTCAGCCCAAACCGCGTCCTATTGGAGCCCACAAGTCATAATTTCTATTTAGGGCCTTCTTTAAAGTCCAAACTTAAAAAGGCTCTACAAGGAGATCCAGAAGTCTGATTTGGGCCCATGAGCTATCAAAATGAAGGTCTTGGTCCAAGCTACAACTTAAGCTCAAGAGAATTAGGTTTTGCTAAAAACCTAATGCCTCTAGAAGACCAACAGCAGCAGCCATGAATTTGACCTAATTTAGAAAATTTTGCATGCAAGTATTCTACTTTGTATTTTCTATATAAGAGAAGTAGTAGCTAAGGTTTAGGTATCTTTTAGAATCATATCTTTTAGATCAGAGTTTTTCATAAAGAGAGAAAGAGAATATTTGTGAGAGAAAGTTCATCTTCTTCTTCTTCTTTGTATCAAACTAAATTCATATCAATCAAATCAAATCATTTTACTTTATGATGTTTTGTTATTTATTTATTTATTCCATGGTGTCATCATCAAGGATGAGTAGCTAAATCTCCTTAGGGGATGGTTGAAGCACTCTCGATGATGCAAAAACACCATGTTTGTTCTTATTGTTCATTGTAATTCAAAGTTCTTAATATATTTTTACTTCTAATTCCCGATATGAGGTAAGTATGATTATTTGCATGTTATTGTTATCCATGATGTTAAAATACTATTGTTAGGGTTTAGGAAGACCTAGCTTTAATGGTTTTATTTATATTGATTAAAGATGTGTAGTGAAATAGCTGAGAGGTGATTATTACATATCTGCAGTTGATATCTTTTATTGGAACCCTTTTGTAATTAAGTCAAATAGCTAAGAGGTGATGATTTAGTTATGAATAATATGTTGAGTTAATTAAATTGAATAGCTGAGAGGTGAAAGTTTGATTAATAAGACATATTCAATAGCATGCATAAGAGAATCTCGTTTTAATTGAGTGGAATAGCTGAGAGGTGACAACTTCATTTTATAGGTATTAATTAATGATTAGTTGGAATAACCGAAAGGTGACTAATTAATTATTATAGATTGAACATGAAGGAACAACATGTTATGTTTGCATGATTTAGTTTGTGGATACCAATTCTTCCCCTTTGTCATCATAGATCTTCTTTACATCTCTACCATATTCTTAAGTTAGGGTTTACTTATTATTATTGCCTGTAGGAAGTTAGAATCAATCTCAAATCTTGTTTGTTGATTCCCTTGGTGTTTCTTAATCATTCTTTTCTATTGTGTTTGAGCTAAGATCTCCCCCTCTGAGGTGGGTACGACCCTTGCTTGTTACTTGTCTACTTTGATTTTCAATTTATACAGGCACAAGAAAGAACATCAATAAAAATAGAGATTTTTAGACATACCCCCATTTGAAAGTCAAAATTTGAGATACCCCCATTTGAAAAACAAATTGAGATACCCCCAATTCAAGATGTGGTGTTATCTTAGTTGTCCATCATAAAACTCACGTACGACTGTAAAAGCTCTTCTGTCTTGAAATGGGGGTATCTCAATTTTTTTTTCCCAAATGGGGTATCTCAAATTTCGACTTTCAAATGGGGGGTATGTCCAAAAATCTCATAAAAATATAATCTTTTGATAGAGGTTAGAGACTGAACACATTTTGGCCTCTATCAGTACTGTGTGTCCTCTTTGCGAATTGTTCCCGTTGTGTGCTCAGGGATTTTGGTAGGTAATTCCTTCTTCTCACTGTTTTCTTCCACCCTTCATTTTTTTTTTTTTGGTTGTTTTCGATTGTGCACTCTCTTTGTTTGTGTTCTTCCTTCCATGGATTTCGAATTGGGGTAGTTTGCCGTTGTGTTGTGTTGGATTTCCTTGCTCTCCATCTTCTTTTGGTTGTTCTTCCTAGTTTAATTCGTGTAGAATGTGTTATTCTCACAGTTATTTTTTGTCGCTTGACAATTGTCTGGTAAAATGCCCTTAAGAACTGTGTGTTCTTTTGTATAGGGATTTCTCTACTATTCTGTTTCTTGCTTTTTTTGTGTTTAGCAAGGGTTATTTTGCGCACTATCACTGCCCATTTGTTCATTTTTTTAATGAGTTTTGTTTCGTTTACTGTATGTTTGTGTTGGTCAGACAATGTGCAAGCGAACGCGCCAATCTGCTGCCTCGGGCTCGCATCGTCCTCGAACTGTGAGTCATCCTAGTACTCCGACTAGTCCTATTAAGAGCCTCTTCACCGAGCACTCGTTCGACTTTGAGTCTATCCTTGGCTCACCTCTCGGTGGCTCTCAACTTGGAAGTGTTGTGGAGTTTTATACTTCATGAAATTGGATGAATGTGGTTCAACCAAAGTGGAAAGCATATCGGGAATCCACCAAGTAGTTCTATGCTTGACTCAAGCCGATTACTACTCCGGAAACCTCTGCGTTAACAATGGGAGGTCGAAAGTATACCATTACTCCTAAGATGATTGCAGATGCCTTGGGGATCGACTCTGATTGTGATGAGCGTTGGAGGGTTACGTACCCATTGGTCGACAGTGCATCATACCACCTTCGAGGTGAATGACTTCCGCTCAGAAACCTTTATTGATGCTTTGGCTCATCGTCATCATTTAAAGTCCTTCGATCATATCCTCATGCATGTGATTATTATGGCCAATCTTTTACCTTCTAAGGGTAATAAGACTAATGTCACGACCGAGGCCATGGAACTCTTATGGTGTATGACTAGTAGACATGTGTTTTTATCGGAGGTAATTTTTCATGAGATGAAGTCGGTTGGTGACTCACCCTCTTTACCATTTCCTTGCTTTATTATTGTTATTCTGGAGTTGCTTGGTATTCAGTGCTTGGGGGAAGTTTCTGATCCTGTACCATATGGTGAGAAGGATTGGGAGAAGTTAGTAGGACCAGGCTTCTCTCAGAGAAAGGTAGCATTCACTAATGCCAACATAACTTTTACTCATCATCTCATCTTTGGTGGTCCGGATCCGGATAATACGGATGCCTTTGACAAAGCTCTTTTTGTTGGTATTGACGATCCAGATCCAGAGTTGGTGAATGTGCCTATTGATGTTGGTGCTCATCTTCGGGCGCTACAGGAGTCGACTACTCTTCTCAGTCATCAGGTTCAATATAACTGTCCGCTTTTGATGGGTTTGTATCTTCGTGATGGGCAACGAGTTCCTGTTCCTACTGATGGGGCTATCTCCAGTGTTTCTATGCTGTCAGCTGCTGCTGATGAGGTTCCTGATGATGCTGAGTGATAGGTTTTTCTTCTTTCTGGCAGTCTGGTTATCCTTTTGTTTTTTTTTTTTTATTATAGCTAGTCTTTGCCTGTTTTCCCCTGGTAATTGGACTTGGTCCTAATTTTTGGTTTGTAAAGCCAGGGTTATTGTTGGTCTTGTGTTTTTAAGTCTCTTCTATTTTTTTAAGTCTCTTCTATTTGTTAGTAAGCATTAGTTTTTCCTTGTTTATGCTCTCACTGTTATGTTTGTCTCTCCATTAGTTGCTTATTTTTTCTTGTTTATCTTTTTTATTAGTTTCTCTTGTTTTTCAATTTTCACCCATTGTCCATTTGTGACAAAAAGGGGGAGAATTATTGTCTCTAATCATGTTTTTCTCCTAGTGTATTTTGGTTGTATTATGTTTCAGGTATGCACCAATTAAGGGGGAGAAAAAGACTGGCCTCTACAAGTTATTGATTGAGGGGGAGTGTTGTTTGAAGATTATGAAGCTTCTGTGTGATCCTCATAAGGTCTAGGTGAGAGTGTTTGTGTTTGAGTCTATAAAGGTGTTATGACCTTCTTTTTCATTACTTGAGTTGGAATGATCGAGTTGTGAGGAATTAAAGTTTTAGGTGTTTTGTCACGAAATATGTCAAGGGGGAGATTGTAGTCGCCAACCTACAAGGTTGACACAATTCGTGGGCTCAAGTGGAGAATGAGTGATTCAAGCCCACTTGTAGTAATAGGCCTACTTGGAATCAAGTCCCAACATGGAATTATAATAGGGTTTCTCTTCTACAAAGAAACCTAAGGTTTTCCATTATCTCTACCACCTCCATTGCTACTGTGTGAAGCAAAAGAAACCTTCATCTTCTCCATTCCAACATCATCAACAAGGATTGCTTCTTAGAGTGAGTGTAAGAAGGTGTTGCAGTGATTGCAGAGATAGAAGACTACGCGGAGTATTTCTACAAGTATTAGTTTTTATGATTGGGTTAATTTGTGATTGTATTAGTGAGTGTATCTTTCTTTTTTTTATAAAGTGGATTCTTTATCGTCGTGAGGATAATCGTGGATGTTTCCCAGTGATTGGGTTTTACCACGTTAAACAACTGTGTTCTTTATTGCTTTCATAGTTAGTTTATTTCTGCTAGTAGTTCATTAGACTATTACACTATTTAGGGTTTACACTAATGACACATGCTCCATTTTCTATGTAAAGATCAACATAAATATTCAAATCATAACAGTTTCACTACATTAACATCAATCAGATTTCCCATCTCGGCTATATAATCATGGATGAGCACACTTGGGCGATGAGATTGTCAGACCAT
This sequence comes from Aquilegia eximia, assembly GCA_023053565.1. NCBI lineage: Eukaryota > Viridiplantae > Streptophyta > Magnoliopsida > Ranunculales > Ranunculaceae > Aquilegia > Aquilegia eximia. The sequence goes on from JALIGU010000003.1 coordinate 19,698,203, forward strand.
GTCATATATAGGTTCCAACATGAGGCCATAATGCATGATCAAGCAACAAGCCCATACATGAGATTTCATAGTGCATGGATCCTAAAAAAAGACCATATACACTAACCATGTGTGACTAACAATGGGCTAGTTGTTCATCTTTACTACTTTAGAAGAGAGCAGAACTTAACAACAGTAAATACTACGTGTGGCAGTTTTTGATTGGGTGGAAAATTAAAAAAAAATATCTTTTTGATTCGACTGCTGTACAACCAACCAAATTTCGACACATCATTTCCCACTATTTGCTTTGAAACCATATTTCCCTGCCACATGTCCCTTTATTTGTTGCATACATCTTTCCCATTTAATCACTCTGTATTTAAACCGTATTAAGTGGGATTTATTGATTCCATTAAATATGGAAATCAAAGTATCACTATTCACTAGAAACCATTTTTTGGGGCTGGGCTTTGATAAATTTTATAAGCCATAGAACTCAACCCGACCCATACGGAATGAAAGATTTAGTCATGCACAGGTGCGTGCATATTCACATAGTATACTGTATATATAGCAACGAAAAAACAAAAACGAAGCGTATGCAAAATAATGAAATATTATCTAAGGGTCTGTTTGATTCGAGTCCGGGAAATAGATTTTCCGGGAAATTTCAATTTCCCATTTTTGATTAAATGGAAAATAAGCGGTAAATATTTAAAATAAAATGATAAGTTAAAATGTTGGGATAAATTGAAGCTTAATTTTGTCAAACTCTCACTACAAACATATTTAAATGTTTTTTCAAAAAAATTCATGATCAATGTAGCATTATAACTATTTTATCAAAATTTTATTTCCCGAATATTTACACATGGTAAATCTATTTCCCGGTAAACTCTTTTCCCGCTCGAATCAAACAGACCCTAAAATTAAAGACTTTGTAAGAAAAACATTGTATAGCATTTCATCAAACGCCTTGGAGGTCATTGTGACATAGGAGCAGAAAATTTATTGCGTTCATTAAATCATTTGCCATAAGAGCTAGCTGCCTAGGATTAGGACAGATGAGGTAAATAACTAAAGATAAGGTCATAAACGTAGGGACTAGGGAGGGAGTCGGGGCAGAGGTTCCCAGGCTGTTATCACCTAGTTCTTGTGAGGACATCAAACAAGGACCTTGTAGTACCTCCAGACCTTGTTTGAGGAGACAAAAAGCGCAATTTAAGCACTAACAAAATGTGGATGATTGATAAGTAGATTGAGCATATGCTATAAGAAGATGGTAGTCGTAAATGTTAAGTGTTTGTAGGACGGAGAAGATGATCGGAATGTGGAGAGAAGGAAGATTTAAAGGGAGGAGTGGCTGAGCTATCTGGAGAGATAGTTGCCTACGTATCTGAGGTTGACAAAGTCCTAGAATCAAGCTTACGTAGTTCATTTTTATAGGAGATGAGGGACACAAATAACTCATTCATTGTCCAACGGTGGGATCAATTAATGAGCGAATTTTATGGTATTTGGAAAGATATTGTAACTGAAAAGAATCAAAACGCATGAAGTTTGAATGAAATCGATTGAAGTCGAGTGAAATAAGGTTCACGTTGAGTGAGGTCGAGTGAAAAATGGTTCACGTTGGATGAGGTCGAGATAAAAGAGAATTCAAGTCGGATTATATTGAAAAGTGGTGAGCTCGAGTAAAAATAGACTCACGTCGAGTGAGGTCGATATAAGTGTTGTTTGGTGAGCTCGAATATATGGGTATATACAGTAGTCAGAATTTACCACGAACCACGCCATACGAAAAACCCAGATTAAAGCTAAAAGGAAAACAAAACAGCATTGAACCTAACTTGAAAATAACACCAAAACACAAACATGAGAGGTGCTCTTGCAAAAGCATAACAGAAGACGTAAGTAAATACTGGAGTAATACTTACAAAAAGAGGTGGAATAGATGTAAGTTGCTTCTCACAAGATATAACAGTACTTGCCTTTAAAACCCCAGCACAGCACAATTTTGGCCCATATATAGGTCTGGTCCATTTTTAATATAGGTCTGGTCCATATTTAAGGTGGTGTTGCTAGTCATTTAAAGAGTTGCATACAACACTAGTACTAGTATATGAAAAGCACAGCAAAGAGAGAGAGAAGATCACTACTACTAAACTATTAAAAGTCTAAAGATGGTGAGAGGGGAGAATAATCGAAGCCAAGACAAGAATTCGGGAGCATTTTTTGTTGCGACGTTAGTGCTTTGGTCTGTATCGATATTTTTCGAAATATTGTTTAATAGAAGAACAGAACTTGTTTCCATTGTTGCTGGTTGCTTTTTCTTTCAATTTGCAAATTGGGTTATTCGCTTTACTCTTTCTCGTGACCCTCTTTTCGTCAACACTAGTGTTTCTCTTCTTCATTCTTCTCTTACTTCTATCTCAGGTAATCTATATTCTATTCTAATCTGTGTTTATCATTTTATATCCTATCAATGGTTGCATTTGAATAAGGGAATGTTTTCATTTCAATTCTATGCTATGTTCATTGGTGTAATGGGGTTTATTCTGTTTTTTTTTCCCCCCATTTTTTTGGAGTTGGATTTAGTGAAATGAAGCTTGTTCTCTCTTTGAGTTTTTTGATGGTTTGGTAGTTAGTTTATTGGTTTGAATTGGAGGGGGGGGGGGGGGGGGGGGGGGTGTTTCTGTTGATTTTAGTTGTGATAGATTTGTTTTATATCATTTCAGTTTGATACAATGAAGCGTGGTTTTGGGGTGTGTTATTGCGAAAACTATGGAATTTGGCTTAAATGATTCAAATTAGGGACCCTTTAATATTAAGGTGGACTTATGGTTAGGGTTTTGCTTACCAAAATAGAATCTATTGGTATTTTTAAAGTGAATTATCATCTGTGGTACTCTTTCAATGTTGAGCTTTTTCTTTTCAGTGATATGGTAGATCATTGGTCTGCATTGGGAGTCTGAATATTATGCATCTGTTGAAGTCTCTTGTGTATTACTTGTCTTTTATGCGTTAAGGAGATATGATTATAATATGTATTTTGTGGTAAACTTATATTTTACGAGTTCAATCCCTTTTATTGGGTTTAAGTAAAAATGTTTCATTGAATTAGTGGTAATTATGTCTAGAGGGGGTTTCTTCCTGTAACATTGACCATAAGACTGTACTCGTGTGTCACAAAAGAAAATCCACCAAAGGGACTTCATCACTTGTTGGATGCTGACAAGTACTTGCAGGAAACCATCTTTGCGCCTAATTTTTGCAGATTCATTTGTTCAATATTTTGAAATCATTGACAATCTTATTACTCTAATGATATTCTAGTACTGCATTAGTTAATGCCGTTGTTGTCCTATCAAATACAGGGAGTTTTCAGCCTATTGCATCACAAAATGCGAAGTATCCTTGAAGTTTAACTTCATAGCCTTCTAAAATGTTGAAGAAACAACTCTAATGTAATGAACATGTACATTTATTACCAAAGAACCCTAAAAAATTCTCAAAATGTTCTACCTGAAGCTTGTTTTGAGCTGGTGTTGTTTAGGATGTACACCAACAACTGCTACATGATTTAGATCAATACCGTCTTAAAAAATGGGTGGGTTATTTAAAAAACTGTGAAATTAGCTTTATATAATTGAAATTGACTTGGGGTAAGGTTTTTGCTCACAAAAACAGAATAGAGATCTGCGATAGTTGTGCACTTGTACTTCATCTCTGTGTGTTTCGTAGAGTGAATTTTCTTCTTGGTAGTCTTTCAATGTCCCAACCTGCCTTTTCAATGATATGGTAAGTTAATGGTCTGAATTGGGTGTCTCCGAATCATATATTTTTGTTAAACTCTGTTTTACGGTCCTTGCCTTTGTAACTAAAGCTTGTTCTCTGTGTGTGTGCTTTAGAAAGCTGTTAAATTGCTTTGAATACCTGATGTTGGGTTGATTTAGACAACTTAATATTGGGTAACCTTTGCGATATACAAATCTTGTCTGCAATGAGATTCATTAGTTTTCTTGGTGATCATTCTATGGGGTTTTTGTTTTTGTGATCCTAACTCTCGAACGCCTATAAGAATTCCTTATTTTCCAGCATCTTGTATTTGGAATCCAAGATTCCTTCTCAAATTGCGAGAAGTTAAAAATATGTTGATCAGTTTTTACGCATTGTGTAGAGAATGGAGAAAAAACCATGCTGTGATACTCGTTTCTTTTTTCTTCGAGAGTGTGGAGTGATTTCTATCTTTTTTCAATCTAGAGTTTACAGGCACACTGAAGGATATCTTGATGTCTTGGCAATCAAGTTTGTTCTTTTCAAATGGGAAAGTGTAATCACCTCTGGAGCATGATTTCTTTTGCAGTGATGTGTAATTTTTTTGTGTGTGTGTGTGGGTGGGTGGGGGGTGGGAGGGGGAAGGGAGGAATTTGGAAGGGCTTCTTCGAAGCTTGAAGAAAGCATTAGTTCGGTCATGAATCTCCTCTTTCATTGGTTGCTCGTGTCAGTGGAAGGAACTGTGGGATATCCTTTCAGTCATTCATATTCATGTGGAGTTCAATGCTTATATGGCTGCTGAGTGAGATAATGTTTCTGTGTTGGGTTTGTACATTCTGTATTTTGTGTTAATTGCCATTATTCCACGACAACAAAGAATAGATGAACGACAACAGAAATAGAATGGCCAAATTATCTTTTTTGAGATTGGTGGAAATATGATTGCCAGGTCATATGTGGTGTTTATGGGGATTTGGGATAGGTTTGATGCTAAAAAGCGTTTAGATTTAAAAATGTGTGGGAATAATCAAAATACTTTTACGCTGTTGTTTATTATTTTCACGGGCTACTGTTGCATTGTACTAAATTAGTTATCATTCCTTTTTCACATGTGTGTTTTAGACCATCCTACGTAATAATATACTTGCTGCTCTGCTACTAATGCTTTTAATAGTATTTCTTGATTTTGTCTCAGTAATGTATTAATTCAGAAATATGTTGATTGAATATGCAGTGATTCTCATTCTGATTAATCAGTGGATTGCGAAGGGTCCAGGTATGTTCGAGCACTCACAGTTGTTTGCAGCCACATGGCCAGGGGCATACCCAGCTTTGTGTTTCTCATGTGGTTATTTTGCATATGACCAATGGGATATGCTCCATTATCGTCTTTTCAGCGGCTTGATTCCATCAATTCTCGTGCACCATTTAATCCTCCTGGTTTGTTTTACATTGGCTCTGTTCCGTAACATCACAATCAACTACCTAATTCTCACCCTCATTTGTGAGGTACGTCATCTTTTCCCAGATACCTCTCCAAATGAATCTCTTGTTTTTTCTTTCATCATGTTATGAAGTGTAAGTTAGTCAGCTCAGTCTGTCTTCTTTTTAAAAATCTGACCGAATTAGCTTTCACAAAATTTAATTTCAAATTATACTGTTTATGAAAAAGTTTTAATTTTCAGTTCGGTATCAATTTCTGACTCCCGGATTGCAGTGTCGGACATCTCATACTCGTTATATTACTCTTTTATATAAATCATGGTTTTGCAAACTGCAGTTTGGATCAATCCTTCCTATCCTTAAAAAAATGTCAATAGGATGGCCGTAGGTTATGAAAATTTTCAAAGTAAACGGAGCAAAGTTTCTGAGTGGTAAAACATATATCAGCACATAATATGCAAGACTTTGATATAGACTATTAGGGAGATTTACTTGAAGTCCTTACCATAATTTTTATTATATGTTTATTTATTTATCAGTTGTTCCCTCGGTACTTTAATTGCCAAAAATTGAATGGGTGTTAAGGGCTTCGGTGTTATTTGAGTTACAATTGTTTGTGCCAAGGATTGTAAGTTGCTATAATTCCAATACACCATAATTACTTGAATAAATTGAAGTTCTTATTTATTATTTAGATATATGATTGGAGCTTACATCAAGAGAGTTTATCCCGTATAGCAAGTGCAATGCAAACTTTCCAAGTTTCAGAGCTGCAATTTTTTTGTTTCTTTCTTCGTATTTGTTTTATTTTTTCAAAACGTTTTGAATACTGGTTTGGGAAGCTGCTAATGTGCCAACTCCCTGATTTGAGAGAAATATATATGGATTTTCTTCAGTATCTTAGCTTTTCACAAAGATGGACACCTCGGAATCATCCAACCGGAATCATCAGTTTGATAGCAATAAAAATTGGGTTGAAACTCAAGAGTTGCTAAAAAATAGATTAATTTTAGAAGATGACCACACATGGAGATTGCCTACAACCACACAGGAGCACAAAGAACAAGATGGAATGGGAGAGAAATTGAAGTATGTGGGTGGAGTTGATTTGAGCTTTTCAAAGGAAGATCCTTGTATAGCATGTGGTGCACTTGTTATTTTAGATCTCAACAATGATTTGAATGTTGTTTACGAGGACTTTAGCATTGTTAAGCTTCAAGTTCCATACATTCCTGGATTCCTTGCCTTCAGAGAGGCTCCAGTTCTCCTAAAGCTGTTAGAGAAATTGAAGTCTAATGCTCACCCCTTCTACCCCCAGTTACTGATGGTTGATGGCAATGGAATACTTCATCCTCAAGGTTTTGGTTTGGCTTGTCACCTTGGTGTTCTGACTAGTCTTCCTACAATTGGGATAGGGAAGAATCTACATCATGTTGATGGGCTTACACAATCTGGAGTGAGAAAATCTTTGGCATCGGAAGAAAACTGTACCAGAGATCTGATCACTTTAATTGGACACACTGGACGCACTTGGGGAGCGGCAATGCGATCAACTCGTGGTTCTTCGAAGCCCATCTTTATATCTGTTGGCCACCGCATGTCACTGGATACTGCCATTGAAGTCGTCAAATTGACTTGCAAGTATCGTGTTCCAGAACCTATCCGGCAGGCTGATATAAGATCAAGAGCTAACCTGCAGAAGTATCCAGAAATTATTCACATATGCAAGGTTGAGTTGTGATGACTATCTGGAGTACATCATCACATAAAGAGGGTCATTTAAGCGATTCTAAATACGTCATTTCAAGTTGGATGGTTATAATTTGGCCACGATGTATCAGAATAATGCTTTATCAGAGTGATTATTACTATTGCTGTCATTTCTTTGGGTTTGTATCGTATAGGCCGATGGAGAAATTGGTGAAAATTGTTTGAGCTAATTCACTGGCAACAATATGAGGCCAAATACATTACACCATTCTCTTTGCAAATTTTTATGTTGTCTTTTATTTCCTATTTAAGAATTACATGTCCTAGGTGTTAGAAACTGTAGGAAGCTAGCCTAAATATGCTCTATATTGTAGGACATCTGCAGTCGAGTATTTGAACGTTGTGTTACATGCAGGTGCATTCAATATTTTTGCACACAAGGAAAGTGCGACGAATGGCTGGAATACGTGATGCGAAGAGCAAGATTGTGAAAGTGGAATGGGTGCTCAGCTGGATCGCTTTTTTTGTTGCAAGGCTTGCTTCCCACATGCTTATCATTATCAAGCTTATCAAGGATGCTGACAAGTTTGACAAGGGTATTGAGCTTCCACTTGCCCTTTTTGGAATGGTTGGAATGAATTTGCTGAATGTGTTTCTTGGAATTGATCTCTTTAAAGCTTTCAGAAGAGAGATAAATCCCCCACAAAACCATAAAGAATGAAGTGTAGACGTAAAATATGTTTTGTTGTATTTAGAAATTCCTTTTTGCAGCGATGTTCATCTTAAGCTGAATACAGTTCCTCATACGTGTATATTACACTTTCTGAAAATGAAAATAGAGGTGTTGCTGTTATGGACTTAAGATTCTCTCTGGCAGTGGTAATTAACTATGCACCTTCAGTATCTATAGCTTGGCAGCTAGCCCATTGTCATGGAAGCCGTAGCTTATCCTGTTGATTGTCATGGGTTTCAGGGAGAGTCGTTACGTTATTGTTACAAGTCCAAGTAAACTCTGTTTGTTTTTTTGCTGAACCCCAATTACACCCATCTTCCTTCAAACGGTCTGTGTGAGTATACAATGTATATGTAGGTCAGACTTCAGAGCACCAAAGTCATTTGGTTCTAGGGCCACAATGCAAATAGGGAGTAGCTCTTGTAGTGTGGTTGGGTTCGGGTTGGGTTTGGGGTCAAGTTCAAACAAAGCCCGAGTAGTCCAATCATAGTTGGCCTAGAAAGTACAATCTGGATGGACTTGACATTCCTGTTTATCAACCCCAACCCTGGAATGAGTTGTCAGAGCTGGTTCTTTGGTGTAAAAACCCAGGTAAAAAACGAGTCCATTCGTGGAACTCTCTTTTCTCAAGTTTCTGGTTGTTACTGTTCATGTGAGAAATGAGGATGAACCACATATTTTTTTTTTTATGTGATTCTGTATATAGTAGTTTGGCTGTGATTCTAGTGATTATGACTCATAATCACTAGGTCCATGGCTTTCTAGAGCTTTCAAGAGTCTTTTAAGAATATTGTTTGTTTTGAACCATCATGTGGCACATGGATGTGGTTGCCTAAAAAAAGAGACCTATTAGATATTAATATAAATCGTGGCCTACAAGCTAGCTATGTGCCTATGTACTGATCAAGGGAGCTGAAGAAGACAAAATGGAGAAAATATCTACCAAAGTTACAGTAAAACGGTCTCAACAAATAAAAAAAAAAAAAAAAATGGTCTCAATAAAAAATAAAATAAAAAAGGACTTGCAGCGCAGTTTGTAGTCCTCTAACTTTATATAATTCATCCTTTATCAGTAAAATTTATTTTTTAATAAAAAAAAAAATAGCCTCAAACTCAACTGTAAAATTCGAAAAATAGAATAAAACTAGTATATGTTAATTTTCGTAGTTAATGAGGAGCTCCCCTGAAAGGTAAACTACAAGGTAGGCAAGGATAATCTTTCTTAAAAGGGACTCTCCAAAGGAACCAATCCAAAAATAGAGGATCTGTTTTATATGATGAAACGAGAGGGAAGCACTCGCGCGAGCAGGTGCGGACAGAATCCTACCTAGGGAAATTTGATTCAGGGCTCACTCTAGGACCTGCCAACGCTCGTGAAAACCCGAGTCGTCCTCTATTCATCCGATCGGAAGTCTGGATGACCTAGAGAGATGGGTCCGGGACGGGTGGGATGAAAAATTTCAATAAAAAAAAAAAAAAAAAAAAAACCCTCACAAAACATTAAAATTTGTACATTTGATTGCTGTCACTATATACGGTGTCTTGTATGTATAACATACCAAAGAAAACAAAACTGAAATCAACACCAACGGTCTTATCAAAAACAAAAAAAAAAAATATTTTATTTTATTAGGTGACACATGTGCTTGGTAGCCTTGGTTCCACGAGAACCATACGTCTCCCATGAGATTCAATTTCAACTCTTTTGGGACCCTCAATAAACCATAAAATTAAAGTGTGTGACCTATCACCAAACCTTTAGGATAAATATGAAATAAAGAACAACACAAGAAATCAAATACTTATAATTATTTTGAAATACCTCTTTATATTGGAGTTAATTAAGATATATGTGAAGGGGCAATCCTAAATTCATGGTCGGCAATGCATTTGTTTGGAAATGTTTGTTTGCATGGATACTTTTGGCACTGGAAATTATTACAATTTACAAAATAAAAAGTTTTGCAAAGGGAGATTTAAAAATTGGCATAATGGTAAGTTTACAAATTTTTTCATAAATTTCGAAGAGTAGAATTTTTCATATATGATTTTTGTATTTAACAAAAAAATTATTGTATGATTTTTGTAAAGAATCATCATTTATGTTTCTCATTTGTACTGTATTAAATTTCCAGTTTTTTTTTTTTGGGTGAATTTCTAAATGGGCTTCTATATTTTAATTAGTTTTTTAAATATGCAATTATCAATTAAATTAAATTAAATAACCTACTAATAAAGAGTCAACAGTCTAGGGAGTTGGACCATAGGATCTCATTTAGAATCAAATTAGATCCAAAGTTCATGGAAATAAGTCAAAATAACAATACAAATGGTTAACATTGATTACTAGTCCGTTTTAAATACGAAATTCAATGTATCACTAACGTACAAATGTATAAAGTTGAAACTTCTTCACCCCACTTTTCTATATAAAAACACTTGAATGAATCTCAAAGTATTCATTCCAAATCTCTCAAGTTTTTATTTACACAAGTCTTTCATTTCTTACTCACAAGTCACAACAACATGTTGGTTCCTTCTACTTTGCAATCAGATGAGAAGAAGAAGAACTGTACCAAGGTAAGAAAAGGATGGATAGCTGTAAGAGTTGGTTTAGAAGAAGAAGAAGGTGGTTTTCAAACATTTGTTATACCTATATCAGATCTTTGTCATCCACTTTATAGAGATCTTTTGGAGAAAGCTCAAGAAGTTTATGGTTGTCATACTACAGGTCTGCTAAGGTTACCTTGTTCTGTTGAAGAGTTTCATAATTTGAGAAGTAGAATTGAACAAGAGTCTAATGTTCCTCAGTATCATCACCAACCACAACAACTTAAGTACTTAGCTTAAAAAGGGTGTACTTTTATTCTAGGGTTATTCTAATGTTGTGTTTTGTATGAGTAATAGTTTGTTGTTGTTATGGCAAAACTATGGAATTTTAAGTGATGTTCTTAGCTAGTTTCATGTGGAATGAATAGAGCAATTTTAATTATGATTTGATGCATCTGCTTTTAATTTTTATGAAATTCCACTTTTAGCATCTTTGTTATTCCATCAGAATCCAGGATTATAAAAGAGTTAACTATTTTTCATTATTGTGGAAACAAAGGACAACCCAGATGAAAATCACTACCTGTGCGAGTCTGTGTCATTCTTGATTATTCTATCAGACTGAAGTATATTGTGTTGGTTTCATTCAGATGACTGTCATTCTTCTGGACTTTATGAGTGAAAAAAAAGGTGTAGTTCAAAGTCCCTGCCAAACTATTTCTTTATGTACATGCACTTGAGAACAATCTTGCCTACTCTGTCTTTAATTCAACAGCCCATCCAATGATGTCTCATCTATCAACCAGTCATTAGTTCAGCTAGTTGAGCATCCTTGTTGTAAACTTGCAGGTGGTGGGTGGGATTATTTAATATTTATATATAGCCATAGACATCAATTCTGTCCACTCTAGAGACTTTTTTTTAGCGTTTGTTGGACATGTACAAACGGTCTCTATTTTGGAAGACCAGTCTTTTTATTTGATGCTTCATCCTTGCTCCAATTGTTTTACTAGGCACACAGGAGAAAATTAATGAGAAAATCAATGATCATAGTCTTCGAGTTTAATGATCAGATGAGTACAGTTTTCTCTTACAAATGCTGCAATTATATAGACAAATTTGTACTAAAAATTACTCAAACTTGCTCTAATTTGTGATAAGATAAGAAACAACAATGATAATCTGGATATAGAGTTGAGTTCCTTATAATATCAAACCAAAGACTTTTCATAACTTGTCTATTGTTACTTCGGACATTCATTCAAAAAGAACAGTCAAAACCTCACATTTATGCACAAGGGGGACTAGCAGCAAACTGGAAGCTATGACGAAGTACTGACCAAAACCCACCACTAAGCTCTAATTTACACCTGATGTACTGGACTGCTATCCATTAGACCATGACTGCTATTTTTTTTTCAAGTTTGGAAAAGAAAAACAACCGAAATATTGCAATAAGAGAAAATGCATTATCCTTTAGGCCTATACCAAAATTTTCTCAAGCCAATCACTTCAGACGGTCAACTAAAGGTGAACTATTCATGAGGTGCAGAGGTAGCTTCTCTCAGACATGACCTCATTATCTCCCCGAGTTTCAAACAAGCATCAAGACAAAGCTGCATTGCCTGTTCATATAACATGAGAAAAGTAAGTGACCTATAATGAATATCCTCGACAGATAATGAGAGCAACAGATGAATAAATAAAAATACTGAATCATATTGATTTCAACAGTTATAGGGTTGAGGAAGCATGCAACAACTTGTTGGAACCAATCAAAATTTCTGTTTATGCAGTCACATTTGTCGTACCTAAAAATGTACATATGTTCTCACATGCTTGCTACGGTTGATATGTTTCTCTCCCAAGATCACTTAAGCATAGAAAGTGTTCAATATTTAAACGTTCCAACATATGTTCAGTCAAATGAATATTTTATATTGATAAACGACAATATAAATAATAACTCAATATAATGATAAGAAATCTAATATGCCATATGAGAAAAGTCAGTTTTATGAATATTAGTCTGGTCATGAAATTTCTTTGTTTCTGTATTTCTGGAATATGACAAATGGTTATTTCATTATTACCTATTCTAGCGCAAGTTGCGTAATTGGCTCGTCAGAGCATGACCCTCTGTAAAATTTAAGATAGATGCTTCCGTGTGAATCTCAGAAAGGGATACAAAAGGAGTCCCTCGACTTATTTGTTAATTTATGCATTTAGCTTAGGCAGGAGGAGAGAACTAGGTCTATCGAGGCAGAACTACTAAGAGGGGAGGGAGTTGCCGTCTTGCAGACAGACATGGATGAAAGCTTAACCCTCCAAACTCAAAAAGGTTTATAATATATCATGCTTTATTCACATTACTTTTTTTTTTTTTACCAGTAAAACACAGTTTCATTAAATAGTGTGAAAGGTTCACACTAGCCTAAAATACAAGCTCAAATCTCACTGATCAAGTTCAACAGGAACCATTTACTCAACATAAAAATGGTTCATGATTGTACATGTGTGCTTTCCAGGAATATTAGAAAAATGCATTTTTGTGTGTGAGAGTGAAGCTCTGATTTATGTTGTCAAGTAAACTTATGGCTTACACTATATATAAAAAAATAGTAAACATAAGCATCTACTTAATCTTTTCAATAAACAAAGCATCTACTTAATGTCTACGAACTTAAAAAGCAAATTCACCTGTGTACTATCAATTTTTATTTTAAAAAAAGGCTAATCATTTTGAACTTCAGCTGTCTCGATGCTTCGAAGATCCATAGAACCCGATAATGAAATTGACCCTAAATAGTAAATATTTCCGTATGTTCTTGAAGACTATCCAATGCTATGTTGTTCTCATTTATTAATTCTTTATTCACATTAATAACAAAAAAAATTCCTATGTCCTTGACCCTATTTGGCCCTTACCTTCTAAAAAGTTGTATTGAAGTCAACTAAAGACCAAAGTGTGAAAATAAATGCTATTTTAGCTCAAATATGTTGCCTTCATTGCAAATAGACGAGCTTTGGATATAGTGGTAAGTATTTCGAGAATGACTGATATGGGTTAGTGGCTACGATCTATATCCTCGTAGGACCAGAAAATATTGGGTTTATGGTTAATAAATAGGAAGGTTGAGGATCCTGAGTTACAATTCAAATCCAAAATGATCCACATGGTTCCAATTATAATAGTATGAATTTAGAAATAATTTTGTAACATTCAGATTGTGCATCATGCATTTTAATAACAGTGCGGTGGACCTCACGTGTATATGTGCTATCTTCAACTCTATGCATTCGATCATGATAAGGAGTCTCACATCTATACCGTATGCATATCAACTAAAATCATTTAAATATTACTGATAAAAAAACATTATGAACGTTACATAGCACATTGCACAATCTGTCTAAAAACTGATCATGAATTTCTATATTACATCTACAAGAGTTGATTGGTTCATCTAGATGTGTTATATATACATAACCATTTTACCCTCAAAAATTAAAATATAAAAAAGGAGAGGCTCAGATTATATTTGCTTGATATTAAAATTTCCTTGGTGGGAACACCTCACTTTCTACCTACAGTACCATGCTACAACTGTGCTGTTGACAGAGTGTTCATTCTAAGTTCTAATAATATATTAATAAGTGTCAAATACCATACCTCATGAATCTTTGGCGTTGACCAATCCCCAGACAGGGTTAGCTGTGTGACCTCATTACGAGAAGGCATAGACGTAATCATAAGACTTCCATCTTGATAGCTTTCTTCTTCTGTTATAGGATCTATGACAAGGTTCGTCCCAAGACATGACTACACACAGTACACACCCAGAAAGCAAGGCATCAGATCAACAAGTGATAAATGAGTACTATGACATACAACAAAGAGAAAATAGAATACAACAGTTTCACTGACAAATATATCCCAACAAGACATTCAAATCAGCAAAATAGTCTGCGCTTCACAATAAATTCTTAATTGAGGAAAAAGATCTAAAAGTATAACATTACTAAATTAGCAGAACTTGATAGCAACGTCATGGCTGCAGGTTTCAACAAAAATGTAATTAGAAGAACCAGGTTTTACTATTCTGAAGGGACTTGCAGCGTAGTTTGTGGTGCGCTTGTCCTCCGCCTTTTGTATGAATTATTTTGAGTGGTCAATCAAAAATATAAAGAAAATTTGGCATTAATAAGTTCCACTAAACTTTCACAAACCGATTCTATCAAACTTTTGAGACAAAAAAGCTCTACTACAATAAGTTATCTTCACTATACTGTCAACTTGAAAGAAATGGCAGTTGCAATGTAATGCAATAAGGAGAGCCCCAGTGAGTATGCTTTTAAGCAGAGCCATGGCAGCTAAAAGTGGCATGCAAACTAAAAGCATGTCTAACATCAAATGGAAAAGTAGGGTTGTTTAACATCAAAAGAAAGTAAAAGGAAATCAAGAACGCATAAATAAGTCCAAAATGCTGAGATTTTCAGTGTTGCAATATATATGGTACAGTATTAGAAATTAAATGAGAGCTATATTTTTATATCTTTTATGACAAGACGGGTAATATGGATCGTCAGCTATAACAACAACATATAACCATGACATATAAGTTTTTTTATGAGATATAAATATGTGTCTTTGCTATGTAAAAGCTTTTTGTACATACGAGCCTTATGCTTTTAGTAAACTTTGCATTAAATCCTAAGTGCATCTAGATGATGCAAGAGACAAAACTTATTTCCTTCAAGGTTTCCATTATTGGTGGTTCCAAAAGCTCATGCTCTTCCACCGACACTTGGTGTTCAACGTTCAAACGGATTTTTAAACAGAGATGCTATTGAAATTAATAATAAATCACTTACATCAGAGGTCTTTGATTTAGTGTTCCAAGTTCAACTACTTTTTCTTCAATGGATTTCATAAGGTTAAAACTTGATCGAATATGTGATGGAGAGAATCTCCAACTGATTGTATATGGGCGTACTACTTATAAATTAACTCTAAATAGCAATAATGCCCTTAAGTCCTTAACAATATAAGTTTGTTTTATGTGTTTTGTGGAGTCTACCAACTTTATACACACACAGACAGCCCTTCCGCAGCTAAATTTGTATGTTATTTGAACCAAGTATGGAGAATGGTATCTAATTTAATGAAGATCATCAACTGTGAAAAAATGCCCCATTTTTTAGCTTGATTTTCTTGAAGTATGACCCCATAACTCACATTTGTGGGTAAATTAACTAGTTTTGAACTATTTTTACTCAGATGGAAATTTTGACACAACTTAGAAAACCTTTACCAGTTTATGATTAATTCTTTGGAGTAGTAAAAATAAAACGTTATAGGTTCAAAAGGATAAAAACGAAGAAAAGACAAAAAAAGTACTCAAAATATAGGTCTGACTCCTAGGTGGCACCTAAAGCGCCAATGATCCACAAGGACCTAGATGTAGTCTAGGCTCCCTAGGTGCACTTGGAACCTAAGATATAAAACCCATATATAGTGAGACAGAAAAGCAGAGTATACTTGTTACCAGAACATAGATGGAAGGGAAAGGGAAGAAAGAATGTAAGTATGCACATACCACAGAAACTGAAGTAACAAGATCAAACATCATGATCCCAGCATCTGCCAAGGCCAAGCTAGCACATGATATCACCACCGGAAGATCACCTAAGGATTGGAAAAACAACAATAGGAAGATTGTTATAAACCTGGTCAAATTTTCTACAAGCACAATCCTCACTCTAAGTATAAACATTCTCAGTTTACATTAAGAATAGAAATTGTGAGTTTTCCTTAAAAACTGTATGCAGAAGCCTTTTTGTGTAATTGTAATGAAGACTCTGACTTAGTAAAGCATGATAGATCATATCATCAAAACATAAGATGTAACTAGGCCTTTTAATGACTAAGGATGATAAGGTGCGCAGGCAAAATAATCCACGAGAAAGTTGACTGGATCTATAGGATTTGTGAAAGACATAAATTCCTTAAAGAAGCAAAAGCAAGGGTTCTCATAATCAAAAAATTTAGATTCCTTAGAAGTTCTACAATAGCAAGTAGCCATGAGGTGATTACTGGTAAACAATTATGAAACAGGAAACTTACTTCCACCAGATTCCAACACCAACGCAAAAACATCTACAGTTGTCTTCGGAAAACTCTCTAGCATTACAGCACCCTCCAAAGCTTTATGAAGCATAGAAGAAAACTCTTTGTGCTCTGAACCCTGAACATACAATTTGACAACTATTAAACCGAAGTTACCAAAACAAGTCGTAGTAAAATCCCAAATATGGAAATCCATATACCTGTCCACGGATAGAAGAAGCAAAAGTTGTATAGCTGACATTACAATTCAGTCGACCTATATCACTAAACATCATAGCTTTCTTACTTTCTCTCGGTCCAAATCTGAAAAAAAGAAACAAAAAACCCATTCATGATGCAATTGCATAACCTCGAGATTCACAAGTAAAAGTAAGAGATAATTGGAATCTGTGAAAAGTATATGAGAACCCAACGACTACATCCTCAGTAAAGTTCAGCTCAGTTACTTCATCCCATTATTGATCATATTTAACCCCAAACAAGAACAGTAACAAAAAATGAAAAAAAAACAAAATAGAACATCAAAAGCTTGCGAGAAATACGTATGGTCACTCAATCAGGAAAAAAACTTAATTACAAAAATACCACAAATTTCTTTTAAAACATAAATCTAAAATTACAAGAAAAATGCAAAACAATCAAGGAAAAGGAAGATTTTGTTTTTACTCAAATCCTACTTTCTTTTCAGAACGGTGAACAAGCACTTACACAGATACTATGACCTTGGTATTTCCAAACTCAGCATAAGCAGATCCTGATGCAGAATTTACAGCGCCGGTACGTAGAACTGCATAACACAAAGTATTAACATTTTTCCAGAATAAGGCCTCATCGATAATAACTAACGGCATTTTTTTTTTTTTTTTTTTTTGGATTGGCAAGCCTGTTTTAATGAGATTAGTAATCTGGGATCGAACCCTAGACCTCTGGTATCATCGCCCAGAGGTATTACCAACTGAACTCAGCTGGCATCTGCAACTAATGGCAATTTGAACCAAGGTAGTACAATCATGGATTTAACTTATAAGATAGAACCCTACTTATCGGCAAACTACTGAAAGATAAGAAACAGGTGTTGGTGAAACAACTTGATGTTTATAGGTTGAATTGTCAGAAAGCGTGCATCTATTTTTTTTTCCAAGGCCTCGTTGATTCAATTAGGCAGACAAGGAGGAGATTGGAGAATTTATCAAATATCATGAATGTTAATCTTTTATGAGGCCCTTAGCTTTAGAGGTCACACTTGTTCCACAATCTTTTAAGAGAACATGGATAGACCTGGATATGTCTTCTACTCCAAAGTTGGGGTCCACGAGTTTTCTACAGAGATCCTCCAAAGTTTTCAAAATGATTGTTTTGAACTGTGAGCAAGTCCATAAATTCTTGAAGTGATTGAGCACTCATTAACTTGATTTTATTTTCTCTTCTTTTTATTGCTTAACATAAAACAATAGAAGAATTATAGTAGGATGACGTATTCACAAGAAACAACTACAAATGTGTCTCTTAATAGCACGAGGTGTCTCACAAACTTAAATTAATATAAAAGAAAAAAATAAAACGTTTCAGAACTCTTGAGAATCTATAGGTCTAAACATGTAAAACGTCTGACGTGTGATCTTTTAGCCTTCAAAACATAAATTTAGGACTGTCCTAAATTTATTGTCCTACTCATCTCATATATTAAGATGGGACATTGATGAACTGGATATTGAACAAAACTCCAAAGTCTTCTTTCTGTATCTGGTGGAACTTGGATGTGGAAGGTCATGTGCAGGATTAATAATTCCATTCAAAAAAATTGGTCTACCATGTGGAGGGGCAGGCTCCCCAATGGTCTTACTCGATTCCAGTATAAACAATGCCAGAAAGGGCCTGGGTATTCTTGGTCATTGATTACCAAATTAATGGATAACAAAGTTACAAAAGTACTCATTCTGTATCCACAGCCTTAATCTTAACTACAAATCCTAAAACTGGTGCAGAAGCCTTATGTTCGTGTATTTTGGAGTGTGAGAGTACTTTATTTTTCAATTTTCAAATTAAAAAAGAATACTAAGTTGTTGTGCCCCTTCGGCATGTTTCGGTTGTTTAATGTGAGCATGTTTTGGTTTGATAAACACTACTATCATAGATTGCAAAAAGCAGAACTCTTCCTAACAAAAGTTTCTAACTTGCTGCAATTTTAAAAAGATGCCTTTTTGTTAGCTTTTTCACATAAGGGTATGTTCAATTTGATAAAAAAAAATA
This sequence comes from Aquilegia eximia, assembly GCA_023053565.1. Lineage (NCBI taxonomy): Eukaryota > Viridiplantae > Streptophyta > Magnoliopsida > Ranunculales > Ranunculaceae > Aquilegia > Aquilegia eximia. The sequence continues at coordinate 19,716,778 of JALIGU010000003.1, forward strand.
AAAATAAAAAAATACTGATTTTCCATAAAATAATTGGGTTGAGTAACAGTTCAATTACAGCAAAATTATTTTCTTCAACACAAACATCCCCCAAAATCAAACTAAGCTTTGATAAAAAAATTCTAATGAGAAGTGTTAACTAAATGATCAGAACATGCAACAGCAAAAAAAATCCAAACTTTTTTAGAGAAAAAAAAAAAAGAGTAAAAGGGGGAGAAAGAAACTGACAAGCAGGTCTGCAGTGTTGGAAGGAACGACCATCAGGACGAACCCAATCGACATCTTTGAAGATGGGTTGCTGCTGTTGTTGTTGTTTTTTCTTTACTTTTAGTGTTGGGGAAGGAGAATATGTTGTTGGAGCAATCGAAGATGACTTTCCAGCCATTTTTCTCTCTAACTACTACTACTTCTTCTTCTTCTTCTTCTTCTCCCCACTCCACTTTCTCTCTCAACTCTGTCTACTACTACTAGTAGTGAGAGAGAGAGAGAGAAGGGAGGCAGGGCAAGAGAACTAGAGAAGAGAGGCGAAACGCATTTGCAGGCCAGGGCTTTAATAATTTCTAAGGCCCAATAGCACACTTAACAGACAGAACACTTACGGGTGTTGGGGCGGGAGCAGATGGGTTTTCCTTCAAGTCTTCAACCCTAACCCTTCTCGGCAAAACCAGGTTTAGTGTACCTAACTGATTTAGGCAGCAGGCTTCGGGCTATCTGTCTGCCTGAAGATTACCTTGCCCATGCCTGCTCATCTGAACTCCCACGTTGATGTCCCTCAAGAAGGCTTGTAGGGGGGTTGCCAATGTTGAGGAGGCATTTTGCGGTACCGATTCCTCGCCTTCTTGACTACTTTTTTTTTTTTTTTTTTTTTAAGAAGGCCACCCTTTTCTCTTCCCATAATTTCTCACTTCTTCGGTCTACTTGTTTTTAATTGAACTCATTGACTCCCAAACCATAACATACAAACAATACTTCTTCCAATATTCATCATTCTTGTCTTTGTGCATTTATTTATTATGGCTTTTTTCTTGACGATTAAGGTTCTTAATTCTTATCAACCAGAGAAGAAGATCAAACTCTGAGACAAATTTTGAGACTTCAGAGCATCTCTAATGTACGGTCTAAATTTAGCATGGCACATAGGTGACACATCAGCATTTGTGGCATTTTCTAAGATTTTGCAACCTTCTACATTTAGAACTTTTATTTTAAGACTAATGCACATAAACTTTGCAACCTTCTGTTGATGTTAAAAGTATAAAACAAATGGGGAAGAAAGAGACTATTGATATACTTTCTAAAAAATATAATAAAGAAATCATTTGTTAGAGATAGAAGGTTGTATATTTTGTTCCAAAATGAACCATGCTTATAGCAGATGTATTTATAGCATGAGTTATAACATATGCATTAGGGACAAAATTATAGTAAAAGCTATTTTTAGACCGTGCATTAGAGATGCTCTCATAGCCGTAGGTTTATAGATGTTGATTTTAAAGTAGAACTTTCTGCAAGTAAGACAATTTTTGTAGCTTGAAATTTTCGTAAAACATGGAGGTTGTGATTGAGTATTTGAGTTGATCTGGAAAATTTTGAAACAGTTTAATCATTCAGCAACCCTGCAATATCACAAGTCCTAGGCATTCAAACTTTTGGCAATTTATTAGTTCAAATCTAGTTAGCTCCCTGTTTTTCTAGGGTGATAGAACAAAGCAATAGAAAGTGAACACCAACTGCATGGTTTTTTTATGCCGTTGGTTTTTAGCATTAACTTGTGTTAGTGAAAAGAAGATGTTGTCCTTTGCGAAAACAAATACACAAATACGATGATTGAACTAATGTGTGAAACAAAATGAAAAACGACAAAATAACAAGCTATCACAAAGACACAAGATATATGTGGTTTGGCCAATATGCCTACGTCCACGGGGAGAAAGAAGATTGATTTACTATGGAGACAATCTTACAAGTCCTCTTGAAGAAAACAAAGTGGTGTTCTTCATCACGAAGTTATCTCTCAATCTCTCTAATGGCTTATAATAGATCTTTCACACTTACAATACTCTTTTCACTCTCACAATTAAGTTTTCTAATATTTTTGGCTTTATATCACAGCCTTATAAAATCTCACGGATCAAACCCATAATGCAGAAAATACGAGTCCGTTCAAAAGTCCATCGGGACCGTTCGAACCTTTCTTTTCCTTCAGCAACTCTAGAGAGCATTCAATTTGTGGTTCAAACGTTCATCACTTTGTTTCGAACTATCTTCACTAGAAAACATGAAACAGTTCGAACACCCATCCAAATGGTTCGAACGTTTCGACTGAAAAAACTGTTTTTCACCCAAAAACACGTAGAAAACCCAACAGTTCTCTACTTTGGCGAAGATTCGATAAATCTAAGTCGACACCAAGATAAAACAAAGTACCAATCTCCCACACATGTTTCGAAGAACCAAAGCGGTTGCACCACCTCATGGTTGCCTAGGTACCCTTCTCCGAAGGGATCAATCCATCTAGTTCACTTCAGGAAACACTATCAAAACAAAGGAATGATGCAAACCAAGTCTAGGCAATGATAGAACTTAGTCCCATACACCACTTTAGCCGCGACAATATTCCAAGCTTTTGTCGTAGATAAAGAAACCATAGAATGTAATGTAAATAAGCTGTTGATAGATCTCACTACCGATGTAAACACATATCCAATAGTATATACCGATGTCTATCTAAGTGACAATCATAATCAACATCCACGTAACCAACACATCACTGACTCAAAGTCCTTCCTTGTTGAAATAACAAACCAACCTCTATACTACCTAGAATGTAGTGGAGAACCCATTTCACAACTTTCCAATGTATCGCACTAGGGTCATGCATGTATTAACCTACAATGTCCACTGCTCGTGAAATGTGTGGTCTAAAACACACAACCTCATCATTCTCTCCAACTTCAAACCCACTAGGCTAAGTCTTTATGAGGGTTATTAAAGTCTCATTTGTTTGTATTGTGAACTTTGACAAGGTTATTAAAGTCATTGTGTGTAAACTCACATGTTGTGAGTATTTATGAGGGTTAATCTTGCGTGAAGACTTTGAAGACCTTCGAAAACCATGAAGAATCAAGATAGTGAAGACTTGAAGACCCCGGAAGAATTGAAACCTCAAACATTGAAGATCTTAGAGGCTGTCAAACTTTAAGGCTCAGGCGCATAAACAGTGTCAGAATCCTAGGCGCCTGAACAACTCTTTCCCCAAATGAGCTAAGGTTGACCTGACCTACATCAATTCAAAATCCAGATCTAGTCAACCTTAGTTTGACCAACAGATCTATTTGGCTTTGTTATCTTATTTAAGATAAAAGAAAGTTTGAAGAAGTTTTGATGGTGTTTGCTCATATTCTCTAAGAGCAATCCCAATGGGAGGGCAGTTTGGTGCCCTCCACGTAGGTGCCACATAAGCAAAACCACCTTCAAAATCACTCTCTATCCATGGCAGTCAAAACCCCCTGCGAAGTGGTGCCAATGGGAAAATTTGGAAATGTCAGTTTAGGAAAATTAAATGGCTTATAAGACGAAACTTTGAGTTCCAGTAATTTTACTAAATATAAGACGGAACTCTGCATTCCGTTTTTTTTTTAAAGTGTATAAGACAAAACTCTGTATTCCGTTGTTTTTTTTTAAGTGTATAAGACGAAACTTCAAGTTCCATATGAGATAAAGTGTATAAGACGGAACTGTGAGTTCCGAAAAAGTGTTGAACCGGAACACTGTGTTCCGTCTTATGCAATTAACATGGCATTTTGGATGGCACTCTATTTCCCTCTCAAATGCCATTGGAACTTCTAACCACCTTTGAATATTTGACCCACCGTTCCATTGGGAAAGGAATTTTGGCTGAGAGGGCATTTCATACTACTGCCCTTCTCAAATGCCCTCCCATTGGGATTGCTCTAAAAACATATCAAACCCTAAAGGAACAATTAATCAAAATCCATCTATACCCCATTAATACAACACTACCAACATCATTAAACTCAATTCTTTTGTGAGGTGTGTGGTTGTAGGTTGAGAATATTTCTTTAGCAAGTTGAGCTTCAATTACTTCTCTTTACTCCTTATTGAAGGTATTTAAGAAGAGAATCTTTATTGATTGTTTTCACTTGTGACTAGAAGGTGAAATTCTAGAGTTGTCTAGGTTAGGGATTAGGGTATCCCTACTCAAAACTTTGAGAAGTTAGAGAGCTCACAAGAGAGACTTGTGGTTGAAGAAGTGGTGTACTAGATGTAATCAACTTGTTTTAATTGGATTTCTTAAGTCTAGATAATGCCTCTTTGAGAGTGGACGTAAGCTACGACCAAACCACTATAAACCAAGTGTTGTGGTTTGCATTTTCTATCTCTATATTAATTTCTAATTATTATCTTACACATAATCATCACATACTTTGTCTATCTATTGTGATTGTGTTGCTCAACTATCACCAAGATTGGATATTTACAAGTATACATATTGATAAGTCCTCAAAAGTGTATATTTATCCCCCGAATATCATCTTGTTTGCATAACACTTAGCTTGTATTATTGTGTTATATCTATTGATTAGTTTTTTCTTGTCATTTGTGTAGGTTTCATGAGCCAAAATGTGAATATTGTGTTAAAGCCCACCAAAAGCCAAGAAAAGCCATTAAAAGAGTGTTATTTGCACAAGGAAAAAAAATTACTATTTGTACCCGCAGAGTTGCTGAGGACACCCCGTGGACTGGTCTTATGGACTTGACTTTATGTCCAAGATGGGTAGTCCAAATCTCAGCTCAATCCAAGTTATAATGAAGCCCACAAGTCAAAAGATCTATTGAAATCTTAACTTAAAGCCCGATCTTAAAAAGACTCTACATGAAGATTCAAAAGTCTGATTTGGGCCCATGAGCTGTCTATCTAAAGGTCTTTGTCCAGGCTACAACTTAGGCACAAGAGAATTAGGTTTTGATGAAGTCTTGCTACTTCTAGAAGGCCTACAGCAGCAGCCACGAATTTGACCTAATTTTTGGAGCAAGTAATATGCTTTGTATTCTCTATATAAAGAGAAGTAGTATCTAAGGTTTAGGCTAGTTAAGAATTGATAATTCATCTTTCTCTAGAACTCATTCTATTGTATTCAATCTTCTTATTCTCAATATTATCGATTCTCTTTTCCTTCATGATGTTGTGTTATTTATTTACTTATTCCATAGTGTCATTATCAAGGATGAGTAGCTAATTTCCCTTTAGGGGGAATGGTTGAAGCACTCTAGATAATGCAAAAGCACCATGTTTATTCTTTATGTTCATTGTGATTCAAAGTTCTTAATGCTTGTTTATTTCTATTCGCGATATGAAGTAAACATGATTATTTATGTGTTATTGATATCCATGTTTATAAAATACTATTGTTAGTGTATATGAAGACCTAGCTATAATGGTTATTTTAGATTAATTAGAGATATGTGATAGAATAGCTGAGAGGTGACTATCATGTATCTAGAATTAATCTCTTTTATTGGACCCCTTTTGTAATCAAATTAAATAACCGAGAGGTGACAGTTTGATTATGAATTAATATGTTGAGTTAATTGAATTGAATAGCTGAGAGGTGACGGTTTAATTAATAAAACATATTCAATAACACTTATAAGAGAATCCCGTTTTAATTGAGTGGAATAGCTGAGAGGTGACTACTTGATTATTAAAGGCATTAATGATTAATTGGAATAGCCGAGAGGTGACAAATTAATTGTTATAGATTGAACATGAATAAATGACATATATGTTTGCATCTCTTTCCCCTATTCATCATAAGATCTTCTTTACATCTCTATCCATCTTCTTAATTTAGTTAAGTATTAGTTTATTTATTTATTGCATGTAGGAAGTAGAATCAATCTCCATCTTATTTGTTGATTCATTAGGTGTTCTTTAACTATTATTTTTTATTGTGTTTGAGCTAAGAATTCCACCCCTTACTTGTTACTTGTCTACATTGACAACCAATATTTACAGGCACAAGAAGGAAAATCAATACAAATCTATCTTTTAATAGTTGATACCTCTTTGTCTACTATCAATATCAATCCATATCAAATTCATAATATAATTGTATTGCTTGCCTCATATCTTTCCCATAAGCATTAAACAAATGGGTGATTTAGGTTTTGGTTACCAAACGTTTATAAAATTTAGGTTTTGGAGCTGATTTTTTTCTTTATTAAGGTTTGGCCATCAACCGAAAGTTGAACCAACCAACATTTCAAAATAGCCAAAATACCCTACAAAAAATAACACCTGAAATGCAAGTTCTACATTCCAGAAGCCAGACATACATAAACACCACTCACCATTTTCTTTTCCTCTGAAAACAACCAACACCACCATTTCGTGAACCTGAATCATACATTTTCCTTTAATAATGCTACTACTGATTACACATCATCTACTTCCACCACCATACACCCCACCACCACCACTATTAATATATACTATTCCCACTCCTTCCACCACCACCACTGCTATTTTGGAATGATGAGAAACAAGATCTAAAGGAAGAAGAACACCAAAACCATGACCATCTGAATCATCAACGAATTTTTTTGAGTTAGTGGTTGAAATTTGGGGGAGATTTCATTTGGGGGGAATGATAGATGGTAATTTGTGTAACCTCTAATCAAAAGATAGATTTATAATGAAGTTCCTTCTTGTGCCCGTAAATATTGGTTATCAATGTAGACAAGTAACAAGCAAGGGTCGTACCCACCTCAAAGGTGAAGATCTTAGCTCAAACACAATAGAAAACAATGGTTAAGAAACACCAAGGGAATCATAAATAAGAGAGAGATACGATTCTACTTCCTACAAGCAATAATAAATAAACTAATAATTAAACTAACTTAAGAATATGGTAGAGATGTAAAGAAGATCTTATGAGGACAGAGGGGGAAAAGTTGGTATCCACAAACTAAATCATGCAAACATAACATGTCATTCTTTCATGTTTCAATCTATAACAATTAATTAGTCACCTCTCAGCTATTCTAATTAATCATCAATACCTATAATAATCAAGTAGTCACCTCTCAGCTATTCCACTCAATTAAAAAGAGATTCTCTTATGCATGCTATTGAATATGTATCATTAATCAAACCGTTACCTCTCAGCTATTCAATTTAATTAAATCAACATATTGATTGATAACTAAACCGTCACCTTTCAGATATCAATTTAATTGCAAAAGGGTTCCAATAAAAGATATTTTGATAGGTGGAGACACCAATTTCCATATATCAAATAGCATTAAAAACGATTATGAAACTATGCATGTGAACTTGGAAACCATCAAAGGGAAGAGCATCGGCAAAGGGTAACATGAGGTAAAAGTCTCTTACCATAGAAGGGGAATAAACAGCAGTAGAATCATAAATAAAACCTTCCCAACCCTTGTAAAAAATCTCATCCCGAAAAGAACCTCCAAAAGGACCGTTCATAATACCAGAAAAATCCATCTCGGGAATAATATCCATACCACTAGGCATCCACAACTCATTCTGAACATCAGCCATTGCAAAAGAAAAAGAAAAATACCAAAAACCAACACGAAAATCGAGAAAATCCGTACAAAAACCAAAGCAAAAAACTGCTGCCAGACTCGATCTCGACTCGAGATCGGTTAATCCTATCTGGAACTCGACTCGAGATTGAGCGGTTCCAGGAAAATAAAAAAATTTCTGATTTTTGAGTGACAGTCTCCTAACCTTGGCTTGGTATTTATAGGGAAAAATAAAAAAGTTTGAGCTCAATTAAGACTAAAAAAATTGCCTATATTCTTAGGGTTTTCAAAAATCAAAACCCTAATTTTTTTTCTTTTAAAATATTTGAACTTAAGTCCCTAGGACTAGAAATTTTGAAAATAACTCCACAAGTCCAGATTTTTGCAATAAAACCCATGAATGACTAAAAAATTCAGAATAGGACACAACTTTGAAAAATACAATTTCATCCATTTCATTAATATTTTGAAATAAAGTACAAGGATTGAAATTTAATACAATAGTGTAAAGAACTAAAATAAAACAAAATACATGAAAAATAAAAATACAATGGTTGACTACACTCTCAACCACGTCGCCGACGAGGCTACGCCTGGCTTTCGTCCTTTGCAAACCCTAGTAAAGAGAGAGAGAGAGAGAGAGAGAGAGAGAGAGAGAGAGAGAGAGAGAGAGAGAGAAAAGCTACTAGGGTTAAGACTTAAGAGTTGTTCTATTTTGAAAACTTCAGTTAAGCAAAGATTGTGGTAATCTTGATTCTTGGTCTCATTTGATCTTGTCAGCATTTGCCACTTTGCCTGGTAGTGGTATGCAAATGACAAACGGTCAAGACAATATGTCCTCCAGAGAAGCTGGAACCGCTCCTCATTGGTATGGATCTGCTCGAAGGCCCGTTGATCGCTTGAGGTGTCCTTAAAGTCCACATCACCAATCATGAGTGCCTCCACTCTCCGATGTGATGCTTGTAATGACTTTACCCATACTGCCGAATTTTGCCCTCTCCTTTATAATTCACCAGAAACTGAGGAAGCCTGTGCGTTTAACTACGCCGAGAGGACCAACTTTACTAAGGGCAATACCCCGTACCCATACATGGACCGCTCCAAGCTTTCTTATTCCAATAATAATTATGCGGCTCCACCTGGTTTTAATACCTCTTATGGGCAACGTAGTAATGCCACGTATGTTGGTAATAATGATAATCAGAACAGGGTAACGGTCCCCTCTTACTCGAACAATGCTCATCACATGAGTAGTTCCAGGGACCAAGTGCCAACCAATCTGTCTACCCTTGCTAAAACCTCCCTTGAGGATGTGTTTGCACGTTTCATTCAACAGACGCAAACGTCTATTGAGTCAAATGCCCAAGCCATCCAGAGGATTTAACAAAAGCTTGATGAAAATGGCAGATTTTCGGGACAGTCCATCCCGAACCCCAAAGGCAAGGAAATTACCTTGGTGATGCAAACTCCATCTCCGTCTGTACCGCTTGCTGAAGTAAAATCGGTTTCCACCCTTAGGTCAGGAAAACATGTAGATAATCAAGTTAATTATACACCGAGTCCAAATATTGTGACCCCGGTTACCAGTACACTTGTTGCCCCGCCTAAAGCTCCGGCTAATGAGGCAACCACCTCTAAGCCGAAGAAGACTGTCCGTGAGATTGTGGATCCTCCACGAACTTACAACCCGCCTGTACCTTATCCCCAGAGACTCACAAGGTCTCTCAAGGAAAAGATCATTGAAAGTACCAAGAGGAATAGTTGAGGTCATATTAGTTAAAGTGTCTGACTTTTACTATCCCGTTGACTTTGTGGTGTTGGATACTGAACCTATTGCCGATGACTCGGTACCCATCATCCTTGGCCGTCCATTTTTGGCCACCTCTAATGCTCTCATAAACTGCCGGAACGATTCTATGGTTCTCACTTTTGGCTCTATGACTGTTGAAGTAAATATATTTAACCTTGGCCAACAAACCCCCGATCTTTCCTTATCTGAGGATGTATGCCTTCTTGATTCTTTACCTTCTATTGTTTCTTAGATGGTTACTCTGGTTATAACCAAATTCCTATTGCCCCTGAAGATCAAGAGAAGACAACTTTTACTTGTCCTTTTGGCACTTTCGCTTATGCCCGTATGCCTTTTGGTCTGTGTAATGCACCCGCTACCTTCCAGAGATGTATGTTACACATCTTTTGTGATATGGTAGAACGATTTATAGAGGTGTTTATGGATGACTTCTCCATATATAGTTCATCTTTTAAAGAGTGTCTTAGTCATCTATCATTGGTTTTTAAGTATTGCATTGAGAAGAATTTGGTGCTTAACTTGGAAAAGTGCCATTTCATGGTTAGAAAGGGAATAGTTCTTGGTCATGTAGTCTCTCCTGAGGGTATCTAGGTTGATAAATCTAAAGTAGATCTTGTTTCATCCTTGCCTATTCCTAAGTCTATTAGGGATATTCGAGCTTTTCTAGGCCATGCAGGATTTTATCGATGCTTTATTCAAGATTTTTCTAAGATAGCTCGCCCCTTAACCAATTTATTGCTTAAGGATGCACCTTTTGATTTCACAAAAGAATGCAAGAGTGCTTTTGAAAATCTTAAAACCGCCCTCATGACTGCACCCATCATTAGGCCGCCTGATTGGAGTAAACCCTTTGAGCTGATGTGGGATGCATCAGACTTTCCTGTTGGGGCTGTTTTAGGTCAACGTCTAGAAGGTAAGCCCCATGTCATATATTATGCTAGCAAGACTCTCAATGATGCTCAACGTAATTATACTACGACTGAGAAAGAATTGTTAGCCATAGTATATGCTCTTGATAAGTTTCGTTGCTACCTTTTAGGTACCCGCACTGTCATCTTCACAGATCATGCTGCTCTTAGATTCCTCCTTTCCAAGAAGGAAACTAAACAACGCCTTATTTGTTGGATTCTATTGCTTTAAGAATTTGACATTGAAATTAGAGATAAAAAAGGGTCCAAAAATGTAGTAGCCGACCACTTGTCTAGACTCGACCGTCCTGAGGATTCTAGTGTCATTTCTGAGAACTTTCATGAAGAACTTCTTTTTACAATATCGAATGCTCCATGGTTCGCAGATATAGTTAATTACTTGGCTAGCAACAGGTTTCCAAGTCATTGGAACAAGCAAGATAGATCCAAATTCCTTGCTAATGCCAAGCATTATTTCTTGGATGACCCTTACCTTTTTAAGTACTTTCCAGACCAGATCATTCGTCGTTGCATTCCTGACTGGGAGCAACAAGAGGTCCTTAAGTTCTGCCATGAGCATGCTTGTGGTGGACACTTTAGTACCAAAAAGACAACTGCTAAAGTATTGCAGTGTGGTTTTTATTGGCCAACTCTCTTTAAGGACACTCACATGCGTTGTACAGTATGCACTCGTTGTCAACAACTAGGGAAAATCACTAGGCGACACATGATGCCCTTACAACCAATTCTTCCTGTAAAAGTTTTTGATGTATGGGGCATTGATTTCATGGGTCCTTTCCTTGGTTGTCATGGTTTTTTGTACATTCTGGTCGCAGTAGACTACGTTTCTAAATGGATCGAGGCCATTCCCACAAGGCACAACGACCAAGACTGTAGTAAGTTTTCTAAAAGAGTATATATTTGCCCGATTTGGTACTCCCCGTGCAATCATTAGTGATGGCGGGAGCCATTTCTGCAATAAAGCTTTTCAAAAACTGGTCCAAAAGTATGGAGTAACTCACAAAGTGGCCCTTGCGTACCTTCCGCAAACCAATGGTCAAGCTGAGGTTTCCAATAGAGATATTAAAAACATTTTGCAAAAAACAATTGACCCTGAAAATGTTGATTGGTCTCGTAGAGTCAGTGATGCATTATGGGCCTATCGTACTGCTTTTGAAACTCCCATAGGCATGTCTCCCTTTTCGTCTTGTATTTGGAAACTCCTGTCACCTACCTGTAGAGCTTGAGCACCGAGCCTTCTGGGCAATGACAAAGCTCAATTTTAATCTCGACCAGGCAGGTAAGAGGAGAAAACTCCAACTTTCTGAGTTTGAGGAACTTCGGAATGAAGCTTATGATCTTTCCAAGTCCTATAAAGCTAATATGAAAAAACTACATGATCGTCAGATCTTACGTAGAGATTTTCAAATTGGGGACAAAGTTTTACTGTATAACTCTCGTCTGCATTTATTTCCTGGTAAACTACAGTCTCGTTGGTCGGGTCCCTTTGTTGTGTCTACAGTAACTCCTTATAGTGGTATTACATGTTTAAACCCTGCAAACGATTCTGAATTTCAAGTTAATGGTCAACGTCTTAAGTATTTCCATGAATTAAGGTCCCCTGAAGTTGAAGAAACTCTCTTAGAGGACCCTAGCTATTTAGACTGACTCTTGACCTGCTGGTAACCGGACCCTCTCCTACTCTATTCTGTTGTCTATTTTTGAAAGGTTTGGTTGAAAGTGCCGGGGCCATAGTCCACAAACTCTTACTGGCTGAGTATAATTGCTCCAGTGCACGCTTTTCTTTTGAGCGTCATCACCAAACATACATGTTTTCCGCTCTGTTTGGGGGTGGGGAAGTCATTTCCCATTTTCTTTTAAGTCTCGAGTATCTGACTTTAAAAGACTTTTTGTTGTATATTAGACATCAGGATCTCGCGTATTCCACTCTAGCGTTTTATCTCTCTTGTATCTTTGTTTAGAGTAGCGTTTATCTAGGAAGTGAATCCTGGTTGTCCGCCTGTCTGGTTGAAGACGTTAAACTTAACGCTCCTGGGAGGCAGCCCTGTGTATCTTCTAACCCCGATCGTGCTTTACTGCTCTTTATTTTGTTGGCGGGTTTAGTGGCCTTTTGGCTAATAAACTATCTCTTTTGAATCTGTGTGCTAGTTCTGTTTGGGGGTGGGCACGGCCCACCACTCTCTGTTGCAGTTTGTTTGGTTAAATAATTATTACGGTTACAAATTTGAATTTATTTCAATTTTTGGCATTTTGATGATTATTGCTTGATTTTTGGGATATATTTGACATCTTAATGTTACTTATATTCACAAGAATATATTTATACATTATCGCGGAATTTTCAAAATTAAATTTGAATTATTTCGTGCCTTTACGCATTCCGAGGGTAAAACCGTTATTTCCATTTATGCGTATCAGGGAAGTTACTGGTCTGTATATACCCATGGGTATCTGTATATACCCATGGGTATCTGTATATACCCATGGGTATATTTGACATCTTAATGTTACTTATATCACAAGAATATATTTATACATTATCGCGGAATTTTCAAAATTAAATTTGAATTATTTCGTGCCTTTACGCATTTCGAGGGTAAAACCGTTATTTCCATTTATGCGTATCGGGGAAGTTACTGGTCTATATATACCCATGGGTATTTGTAGAAAAGTTACAGTGAAATCATTCACTTGGTCAAAACCTAATTCTCTTGGGCTTAAGTTGTAGCTTGGACTAAGACCTTCAGTTTGATAGCTCATGGGCCCAAATCAGACTTTTGGATCTCCTTGTAGAGCCTTTTGAAGTTTGGACTTTAAATAAGGCCCTAAATGGAAATTCTGACTTGTGGGCTTCAATAGGACCCGGTTTGGGCTGAAATTTGGACCGCCCCACTTTGACATAAAGTCAAGTCAACTGAACTGACCATGGGGTGCCCTCAAGAGATCTGTGGGTGCAAATATCAATTCTCCTCTCTTAGTGCAAATAACACCTTTTTGGTTGCTTTTCTTGACTTTTTGCGGGCTTTAACATCATATTCGCATTTCGGCTCATGAAACCTACACAATAGACAAGAAAACACTAATCAATAGATATATTACAATAATATAAGCGAAGTGTTAAACAAACAATGTGTTATTCGGGGGATAAATATACACTTTTAAGGACTTATCAGGGAATTTCAAATCAGTTCCAAATACTGTTTTTTTTTTCACCATATTCCAGAAACCCAATTGATATTCTTAATCAATTCAACATCTAGTTTCCCAAGAGATGAGTAATGGTGCTGAATTGGTTTTATGGTTTATGTCGATGAAAAATAATCAGAGCCTTAATAAATTTATTGAAGATGATGAAGAACAATATCTGAATATGAATTCGTAGTCTTTCATAAATTTTGGGTTAACTCTTAGAGAGAGAGAAAGAGAGAGAGAACCAGGTGGTGGTGGATTGTGTTGTTGTGTTGTGGTGCGGTGGAGAGGAGAGAGAGAACCAGGTGGTGGTGGAGAGGGGAGGAAGAAGAAGATGAAGGTGGTGTACGGTGTAAATAAGTTTCAGCTTTCAAGGAAAGAAAACTTACTTGCAACTTCAAATGTTGGAGGTATCCAAGTATCAGGATCATCCTCCACATGGGTAGGATCCCAATTATCACAGTCTATAATAATGGGATCCTCAGTCCTCACCCCACTTTTCTTCCCTAAACCTTGGGAAATTGATAAAAACAACATGCATATCTTTGGCAGTAAGATAGTGGCAACCCACGAACTTGTGTCTTGCTTTAATACTTTATATTGTACCAATCAACAATCATAGGAGCTGTGATGATCTTGTCTTGTCTCTTGGCCAGGAGCTCATGATAAGCCAAGATCTAATAGACTTGTGGAGTTCCTTGGCCGAGACCAAGCCATAAAACTTATGGATTGAAGCAACAAAATGAGTAATTCGAAGTTGAAGACCTACTGGAAGCTGGCTCATTACTATTCGAGGACGATTATCTTAGCCATCATTCCTCTTCGAAAACTTAAGAACTATAGAATCTGGAATACCAAAAGTGGTATGAATTTTTTGATAGTGGAAATATCATCATATGCCAGTATACCATTTCGATTTGAAAGTTCAAACAAGAGCTTGAAGATTTGAAAATAACAGAGTATGAAGAAGCAGCAGAAGAACTAGCTACTGAAGAACGAGTCGAGCTTGGATTTATAAAAAGAAACAAAAATTTGCAAGAAAACAAAGTGTTATCTTCTCAATCGAGCTCCAAATTTATAAGGATTCAATTTCTTTACCTGTTCAACTATCAGTTGGAGAAAGTAGCCGTTGGGCTTCAAATCCCGTGCAAATAGGAACACAGGTGTGAAACCGGCACGAAGTGGTTTGACATCAATTTTGTGACAAAGTGTCCTTGGTTATCTCGCCTTGAATTCATTGTTAGGAAAATCAAGATGTACGCATGGTCGTCTCGTGTCCTTCGTGTATCTTAGTTCTGTCCAGGAAAAGTTATTGGGTTCTGGACGTACGTACCGAGTTAGGACGTACGTACGTCCATTGAAGCAGCAAACATCTTTTGGTCAGGACGTACGTACGCAGTTAGGACGTTCGTACGTCCAAGCAGGCAGCAAACTTTTACCGTGTGGGGACGTACGAACGTTGATTCGACGTACGTACGTCCAATATGGATTTTCAGTATTTCGGCCCATTTTCCTTGGTTTTCAACCCTAAGTATAAATAGGGTTTCTCTTCCAATGAACAAGTCAGTTCTTTGGCCGTCTAATTCATCTAGTTTTGGAGTTTGTTTAGGTTGTTTTGGTGATTGAACTCATCTTCTTCTTCCCCATTCATCTTCTTCTTCTTTCTTCCCTATTCATCTTCTTCTTCATTATTGAATAGTGATTTAGCTTCGAGTCTTCTTGTGTGTTCATCAAGAAGTCGAGTATCCATGTGTGTTCATCAAGGAACTCTGGTGTAAGCTTGTTACATAGATCGGCTTCGAGTCTTCTTGTGTGTTCATCAAGAAGTCGAGTGTCTTGTGCGTACATCAAGGTGCTCTGGTGAAGTCAAGGTGTTAGAGATAACCAGGAGTGTCAACTCGCAGTGATTGCAGGTAGTTGATAGGTTTGTACATCTCTTTTCATCTAGTGGATTATTTGTTGTCGAGAGGACAACCGTGGACGTTTCCCTTATTGGGTTTTACCACGTTAAAAATTTTTGTGTGTTATTTACTTTCTGCAGATTGTTTGATTTGTTTGAATATTCAACTGTTACATTAGCACTATTTTGTAGTTTCTCAAGGTGGCATTATCTAGTTGAACAGATGAACGTTCAGTTCCACAGAAGCTCACAACTCCCAGGATCAGCTTCCACATTTTAAAATGCTGGATTCTTGAACTAATGAACCTCAGACAACATAAAGACACTTGTACATTGGTTCAAGATGGGGCTTGTGTGGGTAAAAAGAGGTTTAAGCCAAGACCCTCATATGGGTGAGGGTCTATCCAAAAAGATAACTTAAGAACCTCGACCTGAGATAATGAGATTTGGACGAAACACTCGACATTACACAACTGTTTAATATATATTCTCCCTCAATCCAATTGACAGTGACTTTGTGGTCTAAAAATGGAGCAAGTCTTTCAACTATACTATGCAATCACTCTAAGAACCACTAACAATTGAAAACAAATGAGAAAATTGCAAAAGCTAAGTGACCACATATGGAAAACTCATTTACCCTCTAAGGTTTTTTTTTTTTTTTTTTTTAAGTGTATTATTTGGTAGAGATTGCAAACTTCTGATCATGTTTGCAAATTTCTGGCAGATTGATGAGGTGGAGGAACATGTGGTAATGTTTGCAAACTTCTAATAGATTGAGGAGGTTTGGAATGCACATAGATGCAACTTGCTCTCTGTATAACCTTGCCCAAAAGCATGATCGCATGTTCTTCCAGGTCAATGGCTATGGACCTTTGGAAGCACCTTGCCTGGTCTATTTGGTGTTACACATGCAATACTTCTACAGTTTGGTGTTAGGCATGTAAAAGCTTGGGGTGTCACACATTGATTTGTCCTCGATACTATATTAGGGTGTAAAGAAATTGGTTGTGATGGTTTAAAAAGTTTGAAGAATACTGTAGTTATTGAAATAAAAGAAAACACATCATATGCATACAAACAAACTGTCAGACAGAAAAAAGTTTGGAAGATGAAAAATGCAAACGAATGACAAACAAAAGAATGAATCCATATACGAATGAACTGTTCAAGGTGAACTTTGCAGATAACAAAATCTAAGAAATGAATATGGATGAAAAAGAATTCAGTAACAAAGTAGACTGTTATTTCAAATTAGTTTAATTTATTATGACAATTTAGTAAAAAATACAATGTTATTTTTAATATAATATTCTTATAAGTAACAAGTACACAATTTTTAACATCAAAGGGTAAAAAATTATTTTATCTTTATTTGCAACTAAAATGTCGGCAATGAACTGAGATAACTATTTTCCATGCGTTTCCATTTTAATCAAACAATTTTAAGCTTGCATTAGTAAAGGGATATTGTATATACCCACTATGTCGGCGTAGGCCCACGTTTACTCGAGCTCACTTCGTCACCACAAATGCTAATCCAATCCGACCTTCAAAAGCCTTCACTCGGCATAAGCCCATTTTTATCCGAACTCACCCGACGTAGAGCTACTTTTACTCGACCTACATCGTCCTTATTCAAACACTTTACGTTTTGATTCTCTACGGTTACAATATATTTCCAGATCCAAAATATCCGCCCATTAATTGACCACACCGTTAGGCAATTAATGAGCTACCCGTTGTCCCAATCACCTATATATATGAACTACGTAGGCTTGATTCTGGGACTTGGTCACTCTCAGATACGTAGGCAACTATCTGAACCAGATAGCTCAGCCACTCCCAAAAACTTATCTCTTCCTCCTCTACTTTCCGATCATCTTCTCCGATTTATCTTTACCAAAATTTACTTACATTTACATATATCATCATCATAATTTTATACAGTATAGTTGAAAGTAACATGTCGAAGACACATGTATAACTAGTATTAATGTAAGGTAGATATCCATTGGTCATGGTAACAAACTTTTGAAGTACACATCTCGTTGTAAAAGAAAGACAAAAATATATAACCACATTAATTGTCCAACATTTATAGAGGATGCCCAAATATGTAATTTCCATTTCTTGTGTTCAATGTAATAACATTGGGTTTATCATATAAACACGAATCTATCCCAATTAAATATTTCTTAAATTAGGTTCTATTAGATAAACACAAATCTTTAAAACTTAATAGCCATTACATTTGTGGACCCACACACTATTGTTGTATATATATATATGACATCTCACCTCTTCTTTTCTGTAAGTTATTCAAAGAAAGACAAAGATCACAATGAAGAGAGTTGCGCTAGGAAAGGTAGTGTGTGGTGAACGTAACCAAAATCATTGTATTCAATTTGGGGTTCATACAGTGGATGGTTGTCAACAATTCAAAACAAATTTTTTTAATCCAGGACGCATGTATTGTGAAACATGTAATTGTCCTAGATACTTCCATAGGGAGAAAAATATCTATGGAAATCAATCTAGGGACTAGGGAGTTTGGGAGTAGTGAACAAGAAAAACGAGACAATACACTCAGATTTGATTACCAAGAGCAAATGTGGGTTTATGGGGAGTTTGATAAGAAGGAAGGAGGAGAAGAAGATCAACATTCGTTGGGGACAAAGGGAGAAATGAAAAAAAGTACAAATACACTGCTGATCAGAAAGAGAAGATGACAATTTTCGCTGAGAAAATCGGATGGCAGATTTCTAAAGCAAAAGGCCTAGACGAAGTTCAACAGTTTTGCAATAACATTGGAGTCCCCATGAAAAAGTTCAAGGTATGTTTGAATAATCAAAAGAGAACCCTTCGTGTTCCCGAGTAAACGAAGGGACAACTATCATTTTGTTATGATATTTAAATTTGGTAATAAGAAGAATTTATGCAGTAAGACAAATACGTTTCTTATTAGGGACTAAGTAAAAAAAGATTTATTTAAATTTTTATCAATCTCCCTATTAATATATTATAATACATTTGAAGTATTTATGTTATTTTTAATTGATTTATTAGGTATAAACATGATTTTTTTTATTGAGTCACAGTTTGAGTCCATAAAACATTGAGGTAGTTCTATGTGTTGCAATCTCATGTATTACCCTTAGGTGGTGTTTGTTTTTCATTCAGCAGTCTGAATGACTGAACTTAAGTGGGTGGACCACCGTATTCAGTCTTCAGACTGTTTGTTTTCTACTAACCATTAAGTACTTAATCTATTTCATCAGCTAAGAGTTCAGTTAAGTCATTCAGACATCAAATTTGGCAGAATGGATCACTTAATGACTGAATGTATTAAGTGATCTTCAGAACTTAATGAGTATTCAGTGCTTAACTGAAGGAAAAACAAACGATACCTTACTCTAGTTATCCTTCTTCTAAACCCATTGAGATGTGATTAAACAAATCAATTTGATTATACTTGAAGAACTCGTTAAGAACTCATAGTCAACAATTACGAATCTGTTAATGGTGGAGTGCTAGTGTGATACTGTGGGAGATTGTGTGAAAGTATAACACTTACATTAATTGGTGTTTATCTATAGTGGGTAAGTATAATATGGATTGATCATAAGGTAGAGACTAATGTAAAGATGGTTTAATTGATGTAATAAAGAGGTCCAACACAATTACAATAATGTGTTTTTTAGGGGAAGAAAAAGAAAAGAGATATCTTGATCATGATGAGATAAAGAGTTTAAAAGATAAGGAAATATCTAAGAAACTTTGCATCTATTTCCACCAACCTTGCCACATACCGACACACTTGAAACTAATAGTTGTTGTTCAATAAAATCAATTTAAATTAGAAATTGTGTTAAATTTTGTTGATATGGATGGTAATCTTACTTTTTTTTTATTATACAACAACCAACCCTTAGGAAAAATTTCTCTCACCTATTCGGCAAAAATTGATAGCAAATTTGTGTATACCCATTACCGAGTTCCCTTACTCGGAATGCCAAACACCGACCTTACACTTATTTCATCCGACTTCACATCTAATCACACTTCACTCATCCCCATTTAAATCCTAATCTCACCAACTCGGTACGTAAAACACCGACTTGACACTTATTTCATCCGACTCCGTATGAAACCATATTTCGTTCACTTCCATTCCAATCCTGATCTAATAAAGTATCCGAGCACATCCGACTTGGGGCTAACTCACTCCGAACACCGAGTTCGACACATTCAAACTCCAAATCATACGACAGTTACGAATCTATCCCATTGAATCCCTGAATATCCGCACACTTTATGATCCGAACGTTGAGCCATTATTGATCCACAACCTAAGCCACCTATAAAAGGAACTACGTTTGGCTTGATTCTGGATCGCCCCTTCCAGATACGTAGGCAGCTATCAACGCTCAGATAGTTCAGCCACTCTCAATCACTCAAAACCCTCCTCTCTCCGATCATCTTCTCCAACTTTCCGACTAGAATTTCCACTACATTTACATTGGCGCCGACTGACTGTGAACGAATCATAACCTGACGAAGACCATGGTCGGAATCACACAAGAGCAATTTGAGACCTTCCAACGACAACTTACTGAACAACAGGAGCAGATCAACAAGTTGCTAGCTGAAAACGCTCAACTGAAAAGCCCTACCATCCCTCCGGCAGCTGGCCAACCAACTGATGAAATCAACACCAACAACCCAATCGTCATACCAACTTCTAGCAACACCACCGCCCCCACCATGGTTGAAATGCAAGAAACCCACAACCGCCTCCTACAACTTTCAGCCCAGCTTCATAAGAACAACCAGGAATCTGGTAAGGCCAATACTGCTCAAAGGGTGGCCAACACCACCTTAGAAAAATATAGAACAGAGCCCTTACACGATGACCTCCTTCATCAGGAACCACCCCCACACTTTATTCCCCCTAAGTTCACAACCTATGATGGAAGTGGTGACCCCATGGACCACGTCCTACAATTCAAGACCAGCATGGCACTGTGGCCCAAGTACAAGGATATCTTCTGCAGACTCTTTTCTGCCTCACTCCGAAGTAGTGCTATCGACTGGTACCACCGACTCCCAGAACGCTCAATCACGTCGTACAACCAGCTTGAGGCACTCTTCGTCACCCAATACATCCACAATAAGCGGCGAAAAACTGAGGTAACCGCATTATTCCGACTTAAGCAGGGTGACACCGAAACAACCAAAAAATTCATGGCTCGCTTTAAGAAGGAGTGCCTCAAGGTAGATAGTCCAGATGAGAACGCATGCCTGTTAGCGTTTATCTCGGCTGTTCACCCCGAAACCGCCTTGGGGAAAAATATCATCCTCGACGCACCACCAACACTGGAAGACCTGTATGTCCGTGCTGATAAGTACATCAAACTTGAAGAGGCATTGGCAAAAACAAGAGAACATGTCTCTGCCGTACAGACGGTCAATTCCAAAAATCCAGAGCCGAAAAAACAAAAGGTCCCACCCGAGGTAAGCAATCTAACAGCTCGGTGAAGCACAGGTTTCCTAACCCGTTCAAATGTTCATATACGCAGCTGTATGAACTAATCAAAGAAGAAGATTACTTCAAGCCAACAGTCCATGAGCTTGAACCCATAGAAGAAAATCCATACTGCAAGTTACACAATTGCCGACATCATGCAACAGAAGATTGTCGGTATCTCCGAACTTATTGCCACAAGCTCAGGATGGATGGACACTTGAATGACTTCTTGGCAGAGGAGTCTGATGACCTCCGCCAGAAGATTAATGATAAGCGCAAAAGAACAGACAACACCTCCAAGGCAAAAGGAACGATAAACATGATCATGGATACTCGTCCACCTGAATGGACATCCCGAGCTAAGCGACAGAAAGTGAATCATATTCACCATATATTTCAGCTCACTCATCAGGCAGTGATAGCCAAGCAGGTGCAAGGAAAGAATGCACTGATCTTTTCTGACCACGACTTGAAGAAGGTATGCTTGCCACATAATGATGCACTAGTTGTCCATATCCGAATTGGGGGATGGACCACTAAGAGAGTGCTAATAGATCCAGGGAGCTCTTGTGACGTACTGTTTAACAAGGCTTTCGCTCAAATGTTCATGCCCGACTCGGTCTTACAGACCCCCAATGTCACACTCTTTGCTTTCAACTCGACAGAGACAACGGCAAAGGGCCAGCTTACCCTCCCTGTCGCTACAGGAGAGGATGAGGATGAGGTTACAGTTGAATGCCTCTTTTATGTCCTTGATGTTCCGACGCAGTTCAATGCTATCCTTGGTCGGAAATGGATTCGGATGGGAGCTGTTCCGTCTACATACCACCAGGTCATCAAATTCCCTGGACCAAATGGTATAATGGAACTCCGGGGTGACCAAATTGAGGCACATGGCTGCCATGCTATTCCTGAGGTCATACCCCTCCCTAATAAGGAAGCAAAAAAGGTGACAGTCGTTAGCCCTGAAAAGCTCACTGTCAACCAAATTTCTGAAGCCCCCGATGGCAAGGCCACTACTGAGCCAATTTCTGAAGCCACTGACGGCATGGCCACTACTGAGCCGATCTCTGAAGCCCTTTATGGCAAGGTCGGTACTGAGCCAATTTCTGAAGCCACTGATGGCATGGCCACTACTGAACCGATCTCTGAAGCCCTTGACGGCAAGGTCGGTACTGAGCTAATTTCTGAAGCCCCTGACGGCAAGGCCATTTCTGAGCCACTCACTGATGCCACTGAAGGCAAGCTTGTCACCGACTCCCCAACCATCGAGAAGGGTGAGCCAGTCAACATAGGCACTGAAGCCGAACCTAGAGTCGTATATGTAGGAGCTAATTTAGACCCTATTGTAAAAGAGCAACTCATTGCAACTTTGAAAATAAATAAGAATATTTTTGCTTGGTCGTATATTGACATGCCTGGTATAGACATTAATGTTGCATGCCATAAACTTCATGTCGATCCAACGAAAAGACCAGTAAAACAAAAGGCACGGAAATTGGCACCCCACTTAACAAAGGCGGTCAATACCGAGGTCCAGAAACTAATTGATGCTAAATTCATGCGAGAAGTCAAATATCCCGACTGGCTCTCGAACATAGTAGCCGTCGTGAAGCCTAACGGCAAAATTCGAGTATGCATAGACTTTACAGACCTAAATAAGGCATGCCCAAAGGATAGCTTTCCACTACCAAGGATAGACCAACTAGTGGATGCTACTGCGAGCCATGAGCTCCTCTCGATGATGGACGGTTACTCAGGGTATAACCAAATTAAGCTCGCAGAAGAAGATCAGGAAAAAACAGCATTCATTACGGAAAGAGGTACGTATTGCTACACGGTCATGCCCTTTGGCCTACGCAATGCCGGGGCTACATATCAATGACTTGCAACACGAATGTTCGAGGATATGATAGGTGACACCATGGAGGTATATGTAGATGATATGATAGTTAAAAGTAAACTCAAATCATCTCACATATCCGACCTGGAAAAGACCTTCAAAAGGCTACATGACTTCAACATGAAGCTTAACCCACAAAAATGCCTATTTGGAGTAGCATCAGGCAAATTTTTGGGCTATCTCATCACACAACGAGGAATAGAAGCTAACCCCGAGAAAATCAGGGCAATATTGGACATGCCGAGTCCCTCAACGAAGAAGCAAGTCCAAAAGTTAAACGGAATGCTAGCTGCACTAAACAGGTTCATTGCTCGTGCATCCGACAAGCAAAGACCATTGCTACAGCTACTCAAGAAAGGTTCCAAATACGAGTGGACGACAGAATGCCAGCAGGCATTCGACGAACGAAAGCTTTACTTGGCGACCCCGCCAGTCATAACAGTACCCCAGCCAGGGGACGTACTCGGATTATACCTTGGCAGCTCCGACCATGCAATCAGCGCTGTTCTCTTCAGAGACGAACAAGGTAACGAACGACCCATTTATTTCATTAGTAAAACTCTGCTACAATCCGAACTCAGGTACTCTAGCCTCGAGAAAGTAGGACTGGCCCTATTATTCGCCTCTAGGAAGCTGAAACCATACTTTCAGTCACACAAGATTAGAGTTATAACTGATGCCCCATTGAGGCAAGTGTTGGAAAATAGGAACAAGTCAAGTCGAATGGCTAAATGGGCCCAAGAGCTGGGGGATCACGAACTCATTTTTACGCCCCGGAATAGCAAGAAAGGCCAGGTCGTCGCCGACCTGCTTGTTGACTATCCAATCGAAGATATCACCTGGATACCCGAGGAAGAACCGCGGGACAATTTCCCACAAGGAGAACCCACGTGGAAGTTATATGTAGACGGATCAAAAAACAATAACGGAGTCGGGATAGGTATAACACTCATATCTCCTGAGAAGGTAATAATCGAGAAGTCAATACGACTGAACTTCACCTCTTCGAATAACGATGCGGAATACGAGGCCCTTGTAATGGGCTTACGAATGGCAAGGGATATTAACTTGCAAAAAATCAAGATTTACAGTGATTCCCAGTTAGTAGTAAGTCAACTACTTGGGGATTATGAAACAAGGGAAGAAACACTTAAGTTATATTTTCATTACACGAAGTGCTTGCTAAGCAGTTTTGAGAAATGGGAAATCCAACATATTCCCCGGGATGAAAACCGTCATGCGGATAGTCTCGCCTACCTGGCATCCCAGGTCGACACGGAAACAACCAGGGAGATACAGGTCGAAATAAGAAATACTCCAGCATACGAAGATAAATCCCTTCACGTCAATACAATCTCAGACTTCATTGACATATCTGAACAAGAAATCCAGGACTCGTGGATGGCCCCGATAATGAACTACATCAAGGGAGTCTATCCAGACGACGAGTCGGAAATCAGAAAACTGGAACGAAAAACCAAGAGTTACTTGATCCTCGATGGAAGACTATACAGAAAATCGGTCCGAGGACCTTACCTCAGATGCCTACCACCTCGTCAAGCTCAGATGATCCTAGCAGAAATCCACCAAGGAGAGTGTGGAAACCATGCCGGGGCTCGTTCCCTAGCACAGAAAGCAAGAAATCAAGGATACTTCTGGCCCTACATGCAGGCCGACTCAGAGATCTTTGTGCAACATTGCGACAAATGTCAACGATTCTCACCTCTACACAATCAACCCCCGAGAGATCTCAAGACGATATCTAGCCCATGGCCATTTGCCATGTGGGGGCTCGATATTGTAGGACCGCTTTCGAGGGATAGGAGTAAAAAGCGATATCTCTTAGTTGCCACAGATTACTTTACTAAATGGGTAGAGGCAATTCCACTTCGGAAAATTAGACAACAAGAGGTCAAGAATTTCATTTGGAAATACATAATCACTCGATTTGGCTTACCACACACATTGGTCACTGATAATGGCCAACAATTTTGTGGTAACACGATTAAGGAGTTTTACTCGGATTGGCGAATCAATCACGCACTATCTACACCAAGATACGCACAAAGTAACGGCCAGGCTGAAGCCACTAACAAGACAATAATGAATACGCTCAAGAAAAAGTTAGAGGCGGAAAAAGATAAGTGGATACAGGAGCTAGATAGAGTCCTATGGGCCTACAGAACGACTCCACGCACATCAACAGGCGTCTCACCGTTTGCATTATGCTACGGTACTGAAGCTGTTATACCTACCGAGTTGACTTACTTAACAACTAGGTCGGAATTGGTAGAATCAGAGGAAAACGAAAATCTCCTAGCACATGAGGTAGACATGTTGGAAGAAAGGCGAGATAAGGCTATCATACAAACAGCTCGTTACCAGCAAATACTAAGGAGGAGTTACAATCAAAGAGTAAGGCCAAGGACTTTCTAACCAGGAGACTTGGTCTTAAGACAAACCTTTCAGAACACCAAGGTCGCGGGCGATGGAAAATTCAACCCAAATTGGGAAGGACCCTACATTATTCAATCCGACTTGGGTAATGGAGCATACAGATTAATTGATCATGAAGGAATCCGAGTCGATAGACCGTGGAATGGAAAATTTCTTAAGGCGTACATTCCATAGAATACGCACTTCAAGCTAAGGCATCAACTCTATACTTAGAATATTTAAGGAAGATAATAGGATGCATACATGAATAAAACAGATTCTTTCAAAACAAAGTGTACATTCAAACCATTCATATTCAAAGGACCGACCTGAGTCGAAATTATCCCTCTTTAGTTTCATACAGCCAGATGCTCAAAAAACAAAAACTTCACATCTCTCAAACAAAGAAAAAAGCTAGGCAACAGCCTCATGATCCATGGCCTCAACCCCTTCACCCTCCCGCACGCCGACCTCATCAACCTGCGCACTAACCTCGGCCACTTCATCATCACGCTCGAGTTCACTAGCCAGGTTAGCAACTCTCTCCATCTCCACTTGTTGATCCGAGTCGAACTGGGCTTGGGCTTCGGCATTGATCTGTTCATTATCGGCTAAGGGATCAAAGTCGGGATGACTTCCTTAAGCTTCAGCTCACGACAGATTCCACGTCGCTGCCAGTAATAAGCCATCTTCTGCCAAGCAGTGATGCTTTCAACCGACCTAGCATTATCAGCCTCATACCTCTCATTCGTATCTTTCAACTCGGCATCGAGTGCGGCATTCTTCTTGTTCACCTCCAACACTTCTTTGTTGACCTCCAGCACTTCATTGTTAAGGGCCCTCACTTTCTTCTCCTCCTTGTCTAGCCGATCGCGCAGCTTCTTTACCTCGGCACATTCGGCAGCAAGTGCCTCCTTAGCCTTCCTGGCATCCCGTTCCTTCTCATTAGCTCTCTCGAGCAGAGCCATCCACTTGCTATGTATAACGTTCATCTGAAACAAGGGATCACCCGAGATTAGTCAATGCATGTAATGGGAAAGGAATAGAAAAGATGTAAGATCCTTGAAGTCGTCCATGATCGAACGCTCGCATACCCGAGCCCCATCAGCATCTAAAGCCATGTGTTCCATCAGGGTGATACACATGTCTTCATCCTCCCAAGCAGCATCACTGGATCTCACATAAGTATCCTTATAAGGAAATATAGGAGCAAAATGGCCATCAGCAGGGCGAGTCGGAGGAACCTCATCATCTTGCTGGACCGACTTCCCTTTCTGCTGCCTCGCTTGCTGGGCACGAGCTCGTTGGGCCTCCCTTTCTTTCCCAGCTCTCTCAGCATCGCTCAAGATTGTTATGCCAGGTGCAGCGACGGTTACACCCGCCGCTTTGGAACTCTTCCTCTTCTTCGAGGTCTCCAGCTCGATTTCCACCCTTCCGAACTGGCTACCCGGTGGACCAGGAATAGGCTTTGGAGGCATCGGTAGAGCGGCTCGGGGAACGATAGGTGGATCTCCGGGTCGGGGACAAGCAATTGTAGCAACTGCCACAACGGTAGGTAAGTCCTTCTTCTTTCTGACTACCTTTACCTTCGAAACGGCCGGCTCGGTACGCGCACCACCAGCAACTCTTTTTGGACGGGGATCCTTAAACAAATGCGCAAGATGAGGCAGGATCGCACGCTTGCGTTCCCAAGACTCTTCTGCAAACTCGATAATGTTACCCGGAAGGATGCGCCCGTCAATCTTCTGATTATAATCCCGAGTATAATCTACAGTACCTACCAAGGAAAAAGTCAAAGACCATGGAGGAACACAGAAATAAAGCAAGTACAAAATACAAAGCAAACGACCTAAATACCTATGCGGGGAATGCGCAAGTGCTTCAGATAGGCACTAGGCTTGATGAACGACCCTCTAATCCTATAACAGGCCGACTTCTTCCAATTACCATTGGAACTCGGTGCATTGTAAAGTTCGTGAGGACCATGCTCAGCCCTCCTGTTAAGCGAAAAAGAAAAATCACCAGACCGACCCTCCACACAGGTGAAATATGCCACGACGTCAGGCTTGCATATGTCATAACCGAGCTTGTTCAGCTCCTCAAAGATTAGCATAACCCGCCAGAAGCTGCTGTTCATCATTATCGGGGCTTTTTCATAATGATTCAGGACGTCACAGACAAACTTCGAGAAGGGAAGTCACATCCCAGCTCTCAGTTGACCCTCACAGATCAAAGTCGATGTATCATCCCCACCGAGATCGAAAAGCCTACTATCTACCCTATACATCTCGAGATCTCGGATCCGGATGTTGTATGCTTCTTTCACCTTCGGAAAGGCTTTCCGAGCCCTCTCTATTTCTACCTCATGTCGGCTAAATATCTCTTCATCATCTACAGCTCGACTAGTACTTGGTTCACCACCACCAGTATTCTCGCTAACTCGCTCACTACCACTACTCATCTTCACCAAATGAAATGAAGAACAGACAAGGAGCAACAATGGCGGAAGGCAGAAAACGGAACAGAAAATCAAGTAAAAGCGATAAACAGAAGCAAGAACGAAAATGCAAACACCAGAAAAAGGTTCAAGCAACAAATTCCGGCAACTTCAACGGAAAAAACAAGAACTTCAAGGCAAATCAAGCAAGAAATGTAAAGAGAGAAAACAGAAAATGAAGAAGAAGAAGAGAGAGTTACCTTCGAAATAACTTAGCAGCAGCAGCTTTAAAACCTTTGCAAAGAAACCCTTGGTTTCTTCCAGCAGTTACAAGCAACGTGTTTTATAAAACCTTGTGCACAATCTCAGCCGCACATCTTATCAACAATCAACGGTCAGACGCTAATCTTCAAATCTAACCGTTCAACTATTTCATCTCCCACCAAACCACGATCGATTTTTCAAATTCAAATTCAGCAAACATTCTCCACGTGTACCAACAAAACACGTATCTCAACGAACAATCATGCCCTACACCTCGAAACTATAAGCTAGCAATCAAACCGGCACACAATGGAATCTTTGCCTCTTGGTGTTCCATAAAGCATCTCGTCACAGCCGACTTCATTTTCATTTGCCCTAAAGCTAATTACCTACCTTCAGCCCAAATGAAAAGGGGCTATGTGTATACCCATTACCGAGTTCCCTTACTCGGAATGCCAAACACCGACCTTACACTTATTTCATCCGACTTCACATCTAATCACACTTCACTCATCCCCATTTAAATCCTAATCTCACCAACTCGGTACGTAAAACACCGACTTGGCACTTATTTCATCCGACTCCGTATGAAACCATATTTCGTTCACTTCCATTCCAATCCTGATCTAATAAAGTATCCGAGCACATCCGACTTGGGGCTAACTCACTCCGAACACCGAGTTCGACACATTCAAACTCCAAATCATACGACAGTTACGAATCTATCCCATTGAATCCCTGAATATCCGCACACTTTATGATCCGAACGTTGAGCCATTATTGATCCACAACCTAAGCCACCTATAAAAGGAACTACGTTTGGCTTGATTCTGGATCGCCCCTTCCAGATACGTATGCAGCTATCAACGCTCAGATAGTTCAGCCACTCTCAATCACTCAAAACCCTCCTCTCTCCGATCATCTTCTCCAAGTTTCCGACTAGAATTTCCACTACATTTACAAAATTAACAAGAATTATAATTCAATTTGAATACATTAGTTTTTTCACAAGATAATTGTTAGTTTTGTAAAAATTATAAACGTTATTATATTTTTTTTACATGATTGTTAGATTTGCAATAGGTTGAAACGTTGTTGACAAAATTAATTATTTGAGGGATTGTGGTATGATTTAATAACGTAATTAGGTTTTGGTACGTTTTTCTAGTCCAATTTAATAGGTGAATTAGACTAAGAGTACACCATAGTGGGTACTGGGGATAACAACTAGGAGTCCTTTTTAACTTTTTATCTATGAAAACGAACACAAATGTAAACATGTAGCTCTTATTTCACGTGTGTGGGTCACCATTAACGCGGCAAATTGTTATTTTATGAAGTGTGCTCATGTTTACTTTTGATACAAAAATTTATTGTGTGAAATATTGTATTGATGATCTCATTGACTGAGCTTAGATCAGTGATACAGCTAGTGCAGATTATATTCATGGGTCATTAAGATTTTAGGTTATATTCACAAATAATAACAACTTAATATTAAAATCAGGCACCCCAATTTTAATAATGTACAACTTAACCCCAATTTTTTTAAATGTATAACTTAAATATAAAACAACCAACGGTGAGACTCACATTACGTCAAGTCATAAGAGAGAGAGAGAGAGAGAGATGGGGATGAGAAAGAAACATGGATGGGGAGGAAGAAGATAGAGAGTAAATTTACTTCCACTGGACCCTAAACGAACCTCTAAAATCAGTCAAATATTACAGAGAATTTGTGGTGGATGAATACTAAATTGCATAATAAGGTCTCTGGCTGTTTGCACCTTTTCTATCCTCCATTACTATCGACTAACACACACATGAGTTGTTTATGTAGGGGGGGCGTCGTTTATGCGTCTTATTGGTATGGTGGCGCTGTTAAATCACATCAAGATCTAACAACGCAATTTCATACCCTAGACTCTTGTAGATCAATAATATTCAAGAAACTCCAATTTCGTATGGACTAGTATGTTCCTCAATATTTTGAGAAAAAATAGTTTGAAGCTTAAAGGTCGTGGTATAAAATTATAAAGGTTTAGCCATGTGTTAGATGAATGAGAGAGAGAGAGAGTAGAATATTATATATTGGTTGGTATTAATTTTTTGAATTAGGGGGTTTTTAATGATTAAATTAAATGCCCTAACATTGAATCTAAATTTGTCTTTCTACAAATAGAAAAGACGAGAACCTTATATTACTTGTCAAAGTTGTGGAGAAGATTACGTTGTTATGTCAAACATTGTTGAATGGAATATTATTCAAAAGAATAACACTTGGTTGATGTCGTCAACCTTTTTCGTTAATATGATTTTGACTCCAAAATCATTGTGAAAACAATGTTTCCTCGATCAACAACAAAATTTTACTTATCAAAAAAAAAAAAAAAAAAAATACTGATACAGTGTAAAAAAAAAGAGACCCTTCTAGCAAGAGGAATTATGATGAAGGCATGGCCATGGTGGGCAAACCATTGACAAGCATTGGGCAAAGAATTACCATATTGGCATGGACTTAGGCAGGGTCATGGACAAGGATAAACACTAGTCTATCACGCCGACCTTTCATCTTTAGGTGACAATCTCCAAAAGAGTGTTGACATTTTTAGTATTATGCTTGTAGGTCCCAAGGCTTGTTTTTCCTGTTCTCTCAGCTTCTCCACCTTGTACCTAATTTTCTTCCCTTGTTCTTTACATAAAATTAAGTCTAATGCATTAATTGTTCCATCTTTGGTGAAAACTCGTTCATCACCAGCTTCAACACCAATCTCACATAAGTAGATAGAAACCGTTCGTTCAATGTATGATCACCGAAAAATGGACGATACATGATAGATACACAGTTCATAATACTCTTTAATTTTTACTTATAAAAATAATTAAAAATAATAAAAAATAAAAAATAATACTCTCTAATACAAAATTCTACCCACATGTGTCACAATCACCCCAATTGATGAATGGCCTAGTACTTTTGATTGAGGGGTCCAGGGGACTACCTTTCCTCCTACTTGTTCTTTCTAAAAATTCATCTAGCAAGTTCTTTTTTTTTTTTTTCTTCTGTAATCTTTGAGGGACCATAGAAAGGGTACTTCACTGCCCTCTAGTCCATCTGCCAAGGCAGCTAATTCCTACAGTGGTGGTGTGGCTTTTATGCTGAAGCTGACATATGATACCGAAGCAGGAAAGACAACCATGAGGATCGTCAGGATTAGACGGTGATAGTGAGACTAGGGTAAAAGGCCCCATTGCCAGGCACATTTTGATCTTTGATTTTAAGTCCTCAATGATAGGCCATTCGAGTTCTTCAAATGAATTGATAGCTATTGTAGTTGCACGTGACATCATTTCTTCTACCATATCCAACATTTGGCAAAAGAGAGATTGTGAATTTGTGATGAGTATCCACGTATTTCATATGGCAAATCACAATATCGTACAATATCTTTTGCTGGGATGAAGTTGACGGCTTCATCGACTCCTGCTACAGTACAGATAATGTTGACATTCGTAAGGCCGGATTCATCAAAATTGAGAATAAATAGAAAATAAATGTTTTTTGTGCAGGATTTTTAGTTCTATTGTCCCTCTTAAGTGAGCGCAATGTACCAGTATACCATGCATGTGTAAGCTAACATTGGTGAGGAGGCGGCTAAAGTCTTGTTATCAACAACAAAAAAATCTTAACTTTTGATAAACAAACAAACAGATTAATAAAAAAAACAAGAAAATAAAATAAACCCTAGAAAAAGCTAGGTTTGGAGGGTAGTATTAAAAGCTTGGAACATGAACTATCATCTTGGAGAACCAAGTGTGAGTCTCTCTCTATTAAACTTGTTTCAACAAAGAGGCGCTTAGAGGATTCAAAGCTCATAGTCCAATCCTTTAACACTAGCACCAAACGGCTTGATGACTTACTCGGTTGCTCTAAACCGTTTAGGGATACTAGGGGTCTTGGTTATAATAATTCTTTATCTTGTGCGACCTCAAGTATACCTAAATTTGTTAAAGAAACCAATATCTCTTGTCTTGATATTCCTATTCAAAAAAAAAAAAAAAAAAAAAAAAAAAAATAGTGGTAACACTAGTCTTCATGGTTATTCTATAATCTCTCCTAGAAAAGGACGTCGTATTCCAAAGAGAGTCCCCGTGTGTTATACATGTGGACTAAAAGGACACATGTATCATGTGTGTAAGTATAACATGATCCTCCCCTTTCTACTAAACGTGCACAACATGAGAAAAAAAATAGAAATGCTAGAAGTAGGTCTCCTCTTAAACCTCAAGATAGAGTTCCATAGAAAGAATGTGTGTTCCCCTAAATCTATTAAATTTTTTCAAAAAGTGGTTTCAAAATCATATTGGATTAGGAAAGATGGTATTCCAATTCTCAATAGTATGACTTCAAATGATCTTTATTTGTTAGCCACACTACTTGAAAAATGTAATGCTAAAGCATTAGTTGCTATGACCATAAAAGAAAACCATTATATGGAAGATTCTTGGTACCTTGATAGTGGATGTACCCATCACATAACCAGAATGAAAGATAGTCTTTCAAACTATGTATCTTTGTCGGATATGAGTGTTATTTTGGGTGATGGAATGTGGGCATCATTAGAGGTATTGGGACTCTACATTTTTCCTAATGTGGAGAAAGTTTATCATGTTGAAGGTTTAAAGATGAACCTCTTTAGCATTGGTCAATTTTGTGATAATGAGTTTCAAGTCATGTTCTTTAACGAAAGTTGTGAGATTCTCTTGAATCAATCAACTTATCCAAATGGTGTGAGAAATACTGATAGTTATTTTACGGTAAATCCCACTGTTGGTTTTTTAAGGTTATATCTAATAATTCTTGAACATTGGCATGGGTTGGAGTTTGGCTTGGTGGTTGTGAGTTTGGGTTCCCCACATGAGGTGTGGGGTTCAAACCCATGCCAATCTATATTATAATCTACAAAGGGTGCATAATTTGACTAGGATTAATTTCTATGACTGGGATTAATATTTAGTATGACTAGGATTAATAGGATTTTTCAAAGTATGATTAGGATTTAGTATGACTAGGATTAATAGGATTTGATAAGAGAGAGAAGTTCTATCTTTCTTCAGAACATAATTCATCTTAGACCAGAAAAACTAATCAATCTACGTCAATTTTCTTAGAATGGAGGCAACAGTTATTCATTTCCATGAGTCCACGACTACCAATTTCCATAACCCATCCTCCGTAATTTCAGAATTGAAAAATCATAACTAATGACACCATTTTTTGATGCTATCATCAACCGTTTACTGAACTAATGAAGGAGCTACAACTTTATTCTTCATATTCATATTCATCCCAAACCAGTAGAAAACCCCAATTTTGATTTAAGGAAAACCCAATTTTGATTAATTTAATTTATTCTTTGATTGATAAAGTAGGACCGTAGAAGAGGATCGATGAGTTTTCATTAACCAATCAAAAATCTAAATTTTGTTTTCTGAATAGGTATGAGAGAAGAGCTTCAATCCATCTTCGAATATGGAGACGAAGTCTGCTTCATGATGTTCTGTTTTCTTTCTCTTTGATAAAAATAAAAACCTCTTACCAATTATACCCAAATGCTTAAAACCCATTGTTAATTTCTTTATATCCTCACCGTTAGATCTTGAGAATCTGATGGCTGAGGAAAGATGTCAAGATGGAATGTTAATTTCAGATGTCAAGGTAACCCATTGTTAATTTCTTTATATCCTCACTGTTAGATCTTGAGAATCTGATGGCTGAGGAAAGATGTCAAGATGGAATGTTAATTTCAGATGTCAAGGTAGACGGACCCTATTTAAAATTAATACCCAAATTAAGAGTCAAAATAGTACCTTGGAATAATAGTATCTACGATTGATGGATTTCACATAGTTTTGCAAATTTGAAATCTGCAATCACCGACCTACATTTGAATTCAAATTGATTGCATCAATATCATAGAAATAACAGAGAAGTCAAGACAGAGCATATCAATCTATAATATTCATTGATTCATATTCTACAATTAGTTATCAATCTATTATAACTACAGTTCGCAACTGATTTGTTGGTAAAAATATGAAAATCATCAATGCATCCACTTGCTTTCTTATTATACATTGGAAGAGTAGAATTGAATTACCTAGGTGGCTAGGTCGGTTCTACCTTATACCAAATTGATTCATTCCATTAACAGCTTTGAACTGGTTGTTCCTTCATCCAAGGGGAAAGAGCATTTTTTTTTTCCTGAGTGGTCATAACGTTAATAGATTTTGGATGTATAGTATTAAATGGACTGCATAGTTTTCAATGTCAAATTGTGAAACAAACAAAAAGGAAACCCCAAAGTTGTGAAGCACATATACAGAGAGCAAACAAAAGAAAATTGTAAGAAATAATATGTTCATGGTAATATTGAATCGATTTGCGTCAATAGTAGTATTGTTTACATCCTCCCTTATGTAAGTGCTTCCTACTATTTGTAAGGAACTCTTTCTTTCCAAAGGTCCTCTTAGTGAACAACCTTAATCTAAAATGAATTGTAGAGACATGCAGACAATGACAGTAATTCAACATAGGGTTTCACAATTATTGACTGTAAATAAGGATTCAGTTTAAGCATTTGCTAATCCAATTAAATCCAAATACATATTATGCTATATATTGTATATGTTCTTAGGGACCAGAGTGTAGAAATGGAACTCGATGGATTGAGACTGCAACAGTGTTTAAGTTGCAGAATATTCTGAACAATATCTATCCCCAAGTGTCAAATCATATCATCAACAACAATTTTGTTTCGAAATCAAAGTAGGTTTAGGTAACACGAACATAAGTAGGACTAAGATTAAATAATCTCTTCCCCCATCTTATCTCTGTCTTTCTCAATCTTCTTCACCAAACAATCGATTCGAGAACGTCCTTCTTCTTCAAATGTAAGTACCCCAATCAAGTTATTTTTTTATTTTGATTTTGAACTTTGTTTTACATTTTAGAAGAGGAAAGGGGAAAGGAACCGATAAAACTTAATAGAAGGTTTAAAAAATTGTCAAAACCGTATTATCAATCCTCTTCTTTATCTACGTACTTCTAAAACTCATCATCGTCGAGGCAATCATCTTCATCACCCTTTCTCCTCTCTTTTCTATTTGGTCATCATCCTCTTTCATTAAACTCATCAGTGAAGTCATCATAGTATTCATCGTGTTAAAACTATTTTTCTGGGTTTGTTGAACAGCTCTTTCTCTCAATTCAACATCTAATTAGGGGTTCTTCTAATTGAGTTTGCTATATCATCGTCTTTTAACACTTGAGTTTACATTGTGGAAATATCATATCAGCTATAGTATAGTCTGACATTTACAAGTTAATGCTCTGGTTATATACTTCAGTTTAGAGCCCATAATTTGTGTGCTCTGGATATAATGGTTGTTGTCCACAAGTTAGCTGAAAGCATAAGTAAGATGGCCATCAGAGGCAAGCTTAATTTTGCCAGAACAAGTTGGAAAGAATGCTTAATGGGTTGGCCAGCACAATATTTACATTATTTCTGATAATAATATGAAAACCATTTCTCTAATATTTTTGTCGAAATCTTTATTATTTTTGGAAAATCGGATAGTCACTATGTAATGCGTCATGTTAGTGGTGTAGGTGCCGCTTATGTTCATTAACCTAATGGCTTCACAAGAAGGGGCTATGGATGAAAGTTTCAAAGTAGTACTTTTAAATTTATCATTATTCAAGTTTTCAATTTTTAGGATGTCTTTTAAGGGTTTTTGAATTTCAGTACCCAGGTACTGCAATAATTGTTTTCATCCAGTACAGTTCTATTTGCGAATTAACTATTGATTAAATTTTTTTGAGTTTTATAATTTATTATTTTGGAGGAAGTGTGATCAATAACAAAATTATCACTATATAAATTTGATGTTACATAAATTACCTGAACTTTTTATGCTCATGTTAATGTATATGGTTATCAGGTACTTTATACGTAAGCAGCTTATCAATGGCCCAACGAAATCCAAACCATAGCTTTATAGAAACATAAATATGAACAATTGAAACGGGCAGGTATTCATGGTTTTAAAGCACAAATGAAATAGTTTATGCAGAGCTGACGTCTGAACTTCTGAAGGTATGGTGGTATAGCAATGGTGTAGAAGCTCCAAACAAGGTGCGTTAGCAAAACAAAGTGCAACAATTTTCCAATCTTCAGCGAAAATGTTTTGTGAGAGCAAAACAGTAGTACCACAGTCAGTATAGTGTAGTTTTTTTGGCAGGTGACTTGTGTAGTTTTTTAAAAGCGGTTTTTAGTGTTGTTTTCACGGTTGTATGTGTTATGGGGCTGCAAGAGGAAATTTGGGTGTTACTCTCTGAAATTGTAAAATGGGGGTATGTCCCCATGGGTAAGACTGTTACCTGACAATGTACGCTGTTCAGGCATGTATTTTTTCTCATATTAATATATAACTACCTTCCATAAAAGAAAAAAAAAATATGAACAATACAAAAGTTGTAATTAAACCAAACTTTTCCAAAAAAGATCCCCAATGGACATTGGATGTAAAGGGTTATGCAACCATACCAACGACCCGACTTAACTCAAACTGATTCTTAATGGATTCCAATTCTCTGGAATTTAAATGACTACTCCACCTCCATAATCACCATTTTCCTCAAGAACTCAACATAACATGAATTCAAGCATGTAATGAAATATGAGTTAACTTCATGCTCCACGCTAATTATATTTACTAAATATTGCCTAATCAACAAATCATGGTTCCCAATCATTAGGCAAGGATGTTAGCATTCTTTTGCTGCCCTGGCATCTAATTAAGTATGACTCTCCTCTTTATGATTGATAAGACGATCAAGTAGATGTATAAAAGCAAAAATCTGTAACTGAAGGCATAGACTATACTTTAGCATTGTGAATGGGCATGTGACTCAATGGTAGTACCCCTCTCACAACAGTGGAGAGGTTGTGGGTTCAAAATACGTCAACAACTGATTGTTGATATAAGTTTCTAGACGTAATTTAAAAGGGTAGGGATCCCTTCAATCACGCTTTCCAATCTCCCCCCCAAAATAAAACTATACTTTGGCATCTCTTATATCTGTTATGTTTATGGTTGCTCAATATTAATTATTCAATTTGCGGAGGTCTACGCGACTATGCCAACTATGTTGCACTAAGCCAAACCCAAATATAGGAGAAACTTCATTTTTCTTTTTTAATATATGTTTTCTTTCTTATTCTTCTAAAATATCCTTAAGAGTAATAGAATTCCCAATAAAATTATTTGCAAGAGTGCAGATTAACAAAAGATTGTTGCTTGCAACTTCAAGTTCAAACATGTTTTAACAAATTAACCAAGACTAAATAGTTGAGTTATTTGTAATGTTTGGTATCCATAACGATATATATCAGGTTAAAGCAGATCAACAAAACCAAAAATATCTCTCATTCAAATATCAATTAATCCAAAAATAAAATAAAAAATTATCTTCAAACAAATGAACAAAAATTCAAACTGAGAAATTTAAATATAACATTTTAAATCGATTACAGAATCTCATATCTTTGTTTCTTCAACCCCAACTACAACATAAGATTTCTGATTACTTATATATATATATATATATATATATATATATATATATATATATATATATATATATATATATATATATATATATATATATATTATTGTGGATAAATTTCACAACTCGAATTGACGCAAAAAACTTTTCCTCGTGTATTTTCCACAACTACAATCATCAACTATTAATTGAACAAACAAAATCTATTTATCTAAATTAAAATTTACTATACTGGATACAATTAATTAACAATCGTGGCAGCGCCACGGGTATTACTAGTACATAGATAATATATATTCTTTTGATTTATCTATAACTGGGCCGGGCCTTTGGTGCTCTTAAAAACAAAAACTTTTTACTTATTTTTTGTTTTTTTTTTTTTTCAAATTTCGAATTTGTGCCCTAGCATTTAAATTGATTAAAACGTGTTTATTTCAACCCTAGCCATTTTTTACTTGTAACTCCCCGGGATTTCGTCCTCGCTCATCCCGGTGCGTCGAGCACCATACCACTCGCTAATGTCAATATTGTCCCCCTTTAGTCACTGCGGATATCCAGCAGTAGAGGGTTTTGGATCAGGGCCCACCCATGTGGTTTACCCCAAAAGGCCTTGACATTAGTTAGAGTATGGTTAAGCTCTATATACTACCAACACAACCACTTCCTTGGCACTGTGGGACTAACACCAACTCATGGGTGTTACAATCTCACCACCTTAGAAATAGAGCCGTCCTCGGCTCTGCAGTACACTCAGTACAGTCCCAAAATCTCCGACGTTCCCTGCCAAGTGAGACAAGTACCTGGCGCTCCTCCGGCCCTTCCAGCGTACTTCCCACCTACAACAGGCGACCCGTCGTCGGCTCTGATACCAACTGTAACGCCCTGGGATTTCGTCCTCGCTCATCCCGGTGCGTCGAGCACCATACCGCTCGCTAATGTCAATATTGTCCCCCTTTAGTCACTGCGGATATCAAGCAGTAGAGGGTTTTGGATCAGGGCCCACTCATGTGGTTTGCCCCAAAAGGCCTTGACATTAGTTAGAGTATGGTTAAGCTCTATATACTACCAACACAACCACTTCCTTGGTAATGTGGGACTAACACCAACTCATGGGTGTTACAATCTCACCACCTTAGAAATAGAGCCGTCCTCGGCTCTGCAGTACACTCAGTACAGTCCCAAAATCTCCGACGTTCCCTGCCAAGTGAGACAAGTACCTGGCGCTCCCTGGGCCTTTCCAGCGTACTTCCCACCTGCAACAGACGACCCATCGTCGGCTCTGATACCATCTGTAACGCCCCGGGGTTTCGTCCTCGCTCATCCCGGTGCGTCGAGCACCATACAGCTCGCTAATGTCAATATTGTCCCCCTTTAGTCACTGCGGATATCCAGCAGTAGAGGGTTTTGGATCAGGGCCCACCCATGTGGTTTACCCCAAAAGGCCTTGACATTAGTTAGAGTATGGTTAAGCTCTATATACTACCAACACAACCACTTCCTTGGCACTGTGGGACTAACACCAACTCATGGGTGTTACAATCTCACCACCTTAGAAATAGAGCCGTCCTCGGCTCTGCAGTACACTCAGTACAGTCCCAAAATCTCCGACGTTCCCTGCCAAGTGAGACAAGTACCTGGCGCTCCTCCGACCCTTCCAGCGTACTTCCCACCTGCAACAGGCGACCCGTCGTCGGCTCTGATACCAACTGTAACGCCCTGGGATTTCGTCCTCGCTCATCCCGGTGCGTCGAGCACCATACCACTCGCTAATGTCAATATTGTCCCCCTTTAGTCACTGCGGATATCCAGCAGTAGAGGGTTTTGGATCAGGGCCCACCCATGTGGTTTACCCCAAAAGGCCTTGACATTAGTTAGAGTATGGTTAAGCTCTATATACTACCAACACAACCACTTCCTTGGCACTGTGGGACTAACACCAACTCATGGGTGTTACATTACTGTTATGGCTTGATTTGGGGAGAGATTTCCTCCACCATTAACAACTCTTTTTTGTTTTATAAAAAGAGTGGTGGAGAAGAGAGAAATAGAGAACCAAAATTGATTTTCTCTTAGTTTTCTTGAGCAAGAAAGAGTGTTGAAAGTGAGATCGAATTTCTTCCTTGTGCATAAGGAATTCGAAAAATTTGGGCTGTTTTATCCTGGGGACGGCGTGACTACTATTGCTTGCACAACAAAGGCAGAGCAGCGAAACGTCTTAAAGAGAGCGACCTAGTCCGCCACTCAGCCACTGATTTAATCTGTTTGTTCTTTTTTATTGTAGCTAGGCCTGTAAAAATGGCCCTTTGACCCTAAACCCGGCCCGACCCGCCCGACCCATTCAACGAAAAAAGCCCTTAAAGCTTGACCCTTATGATTTTTAGGGTAGGGCCGGCCCGACCCTCTCCTTTTAAGGGTCGGGTTAGGGTTTAGCTTTGGAAATCTTAGACCCTACCCTTAGCCCGACCCTAATTAACCCTCTCAAAGCCCTTTTACGGCCCTCATAAATATATGTATAATTTTTAATATATTTCTCTATATATCAAAATTTGAACATTTTTTTAGAGTTTTAATCGTAAAGATTTTTTTCAATTAGACATAGATATCACTTTTGTTTAAGTTATATTATATTTATCAAATGTTTATCGAATATTTTTCGAGCTAGTTGTTAAAAAACTATTATATAACTAAAAGAAATTGATTCTTAATAGAATATTATTTTATTATCCATCTATTTCATTATTGAGCATGCAATAAACGGTAATTAGATTATTATTTTAAATGTGTATTTTATACTTATTATGCTAGAATTTTATAAATTTAGGATTAAATTTCTAAAGTTTGA
The DNA here is from genome assembly GCA_023053565.1 of Aquilegia eximia. NCBI lineage: Eukaryota > Viridiplantae > Streptophyta > Magnoliopsida > Ranunculales > Ranunculaceae > Aquilegia > Aquilegia eximia. The sequence continues at coordinate 19,757,230 of JALIGU010000003.1, forward strand.
AATTTTAGTAATAAGATAACATCTAACTACGAGTTCTTTGTATTTATTAATTGTAATGCTTTTGGATAAAATAATATCATATACTATAACAAATTTTATGGTGAAAAAAGAATATTTGTACATTTAAGAATTGAAACATATTATACGTATTTTTAAAAATATTAAAATAATATTAATAAGAACATGATCGCATATTTTTTTTCAAATAAAACATAATTCTATGTATCGACCCTATCAACCGGGCCCGTTAGCCCGACCCTCAACCCTTTAAAATAAAGGGCTAAGGGTCGGGTGAGGTTTTCACAATTTTTGTGTTGGCCCGCCCTAACCCGACCCTCATCATCTTTTAGGGTAGGGTTGGCCCGACCCTTAAAGTGTGAGGGCTCGAGGGTTCAAGGGCCGCGCTAGCCCTACCCGGCCCATTTTACAGGCCTAATTGCAGCTACCTGAGGTAACATTATTTTAATTTTTATTCAATAACACCCATTCCTGATGACTTGCATTGTTCATTGACTAGTACAAGTATTGGCTTTGCTTCTCATGAGCTTATGGATCGACATTCTCTAGCTTGGCCTCATGAATTAATGAATCATCATAATCTTCTTGATGATGGTGATAGTACCATTTTGAATAATAGTGATGATTAAATGCTAGATTTTATAATGATTATATCCTTATGCTAGTGATTATTTGAGATTCTACTGTGCTTTTGTCTATATAATCATGTGTTTTGTCTTGGTTTGTGTGGTACTATGCTTATTTCTATTCATATGTGTATTAATATGAGGAATTATTGCTTTAATACTTGTGATGGAAATAATTTTGTGAGAAGAGGATGGAAAAACCTAAGAGTGGTGAGAAGAAATCTCTTGGATATGTCCCTTGAACTTATTGACCTTCTTAGACTTTTTGGGAATCCTCTAGATGAGTACATGAGTTGCATTGAGAGTGAGTGAGGAGGTAAAAACCTCCTTTGACCATCTTTGATTTTTTTTGTTTATCATGCAAGCATATTTACTTTTTGTTTTGCATTCATATTAGAAAAATTGTGAAAATCCAAAAAGATTTTAGTTTATTTTTTTCTTGAATTGTCCTTGCATTATCGTAAGAGCCTGTAAATCATATCGACTATTATCTCTATTTGACTTGCATCTTGTGATTAGGGCTTAATGATTATCATTCAAAGATTTTTTGTCTTGTTTTTACATGATATACAAAGTTTGAGCAGCTTATGATTCTTCACTTTAATGCACTCTTGCTTATATCTTACAAGTGTTGATCTTAAGATGCTATAGTCATGAAGGCATATGTGTAGGATATGCATACTAGTGATGTTGATAGCTTATGTTCTCTTGATTTGAAATTCAAGGATGCTAGTTATTACAATGATCATATTTTTTTATACTAGTGATTATTTGAGATTCTATTGTGTTTTTTTTTTATATATATAATCATGTGTTATCTTTGTCTTAGTTTTTATGGTACTATGCATATTTCCACTCACATGTGTATTGATTTAACAAACTATTGCTTTAATACTTGTGATGGAAATAGTTTTGTGAGTATAGGATGTGAAAAGTTAAGAGTGGTGAGAAGAAATCTCTGGCATATGTCCGTTGAACTTATTGAGTATCTTAGACTTTTTGGGAGTTCTCTAGATGAGTATATGAGTTGCATTGAGAGTGTGAGTGAGGAGGTGAAAACCTCCTTTGGCTATCTTTGATTTTTCTTGTTTATTATGCATGCATGTTTACTTTTTGTACGTTTTGTATTCATATTAAAAATATTGTGAAAATCCAAAAAGATTTTTTTTCTTGCATAGTTCTTGCATTTTCATGAGAGCGTATGAATCATATTGACTATTATCTCTATTTGACTTGCATCTTGTGATTAGGGCTTAATGATTATCATACAAAGATTTTTTGTCTTGTACGTTTTTACATGATATACAAAGTTTGAACATCTTATGATTCTTCACTTTACTGCACTATTGCATATATCTTACAAGTGTTGATCTTAAGATTATAAAGTCATGAAATCATGTGTGTAGGATAGGTCAATAAATGCATGCTTATTTGTTTAATTGACTCATTCTCACATATACCCTTTTTGTATCCATACATGTATGTGTATGTCTTCTTATTAATGAGAATGTATGCGTAGACTAATGTTATCAAGGTCTACAAGACAAAGAGAAGCCTTGCCCAACTCTTTGTGTTTTGGGGGAACAACGACCTCAACATTCTCAGGTTGTTTCCATGTTGGTTTAGTTTGACTTAAAATTGTCATATTTTATATATCTCTCTTGTGCCATAATTTCATAAATTCTTATGTGCACTTTTGATATTAAAATCTGTTCGGCTATCTTATGCATGATAAAAGTTAGTGCGTATTTGTTTTACGAGAGATATTACCCTTTAGCCCGAAGCCAACACAAGCCTTACCTTTCGTGTGTATCATATACTAGTGTGTCTTATTTCTACTTATGTATTGGATTGATTATAGTAGTTGAAGGTGACACACTTGTTTTTAACTATGCATCACACACACATGAAGGTTGCATGTTTCTTCTTATTTGTCCATTATATAGCAATTGTGACATTGTTCTTATAATGATAGATTTATACATAATCTCACTTGTTTCAAGCATAAAAATAATGAAAACTGTGATATAACCAGCTCTTATGATCTATCATGTCATCATATTTATTTTTATTCTACGTTTATTTTCGTTTACTGCATGTTAGTCAAACTCACTTACTCTTAGTGCTTCTTGTGGTTCATTGGTTGTTACGATGGTGTTGTATCATTTTTTGCTAGAGAGAATGCATGAGGAAGAAGATGGAATTTTAGTCCTCATAAAGCCTTAACCGTTTATATTACTTGTGGTACCTTTCATGGGTTTGATTATATTAACTATAAGCCGAAACATCCTTCTTTGGTGAAAGTTAATCATTGGGAGAAGTTTGATATTAATTTGCAACATAAAATCCTTAAAATAGTGGGCTACCCTTTTGTGTTTGACAACAATGGTTTGGGAGTTCCGAAAACAGATTGCTTTCTTGATGAGCACCTTGAGCATCTTTTCTCTAGATTTACACCCTCTAGACTTTGTAAGGAAGTCATAACCTCTTTGCCGTTTGAGTCCCCTTGTAAGTCCATTAGGGTTGAGAACTTCTATCATAAAATTGAAACTAGAGATGAGATAATTAAAGTTAATGCTAAATTTATCGAGTTTTGTGCAAAGAATCGACCACCTATTCTTGCGGAAGGCGTTGTTGTTAATCTTAATTGGTGGTTAAAGTTGTGTTCTTTGGTTTTAAAATTTGATTATTTCTTGATTTATGTTCTTGACATTTGATTTAATCGAATTATATTATTTTATATCATGAAAATGTCATTTTAGAAATTTCATGTTTATCTGTACATATTTTCATATTTCGCACATGTTTATTGTGTAGAGAATCTTTCTAGGATCATTTTAATATATTTTGTGCTTGATTTGGGTTTATATTAGTGGAGTTATGGTTACAAGTAGTGGAGGGGTATTTCTGGTTCTCCTTCATTTTTAACTTCACTGCGAGTCACAGTCAAAACAAGTTGTTCATACCACGAGTCGCGTCGTGAGCAGAAAACCCAGATCTTTGTATTTTTCGATTTTCGGTCGATTTTCTTGGTTGTTTTCGGTCATTCTTGCCTCGTTTTGCTCATAATAACTTCATGAAATTTTTCATGGCAATGGAAACTCCAAAATTCAATGAGGAAAGGAACTATACCCGCTTTTGGTATTTTTTTTCGCACTCAAATTCATGAAGTAGTGTAAGGACCCGTGCACTCTTTAGGGGTATTTTAGTAATCTCGCCTATGATTCTATGGCTATGATCGTATCTTAGTATATCTTAATCGAATGGTCTTAGTTGGTTGACGTGTTTGAATAGAAAAACATACAAAAACAAGAAAATAATAATAATAATAATAATAATAATAATAATAATAATAATGGATCAAAACTCAAAATGTATTTTCGAAAATTTCGCAAACTAGACACAAGGTATGCGATACATAGGAACTGATTTATTGTTATTAGCATGGATTCATTAGATTGTGAATCGAGCACGTAGGATAGGCTTAAATGGACCCACAGGTATAGAAGAATTTACAATGGGGGGTAATTTAACTAGGTTACAAACACCCAATTAGTTCTATCTTATTAGATAAGATTGAATTAGGAGATTACACATCATACTAGGCATGGCCAGCAGCTGTCCCTAAACCCTTTGTAGTGTGTGTGAAACCAACTGAGAACCCAGTTAAGGTTTGAAGAAAAGGAAAAGGGAGTCAGACGTTTTAACTAGCTAGTTCTTCTCTATTTAGTTTTTGTTTTTTCAAACAAACATCTGCCTTTCTATAAAGAGATCTAAGTTAGATGATGGGAAGCTTATCAACTGGGTATGAGTTGGCTTAGGGAAAGAAAAATCAAAGGAAACAAGAGGGAAACAGTTTGCTTAGTTAGTTGGAGGAGTTGAAATCACAAGTCCCAACCAGTTAGAATAGGTTCAGGTTTTCTTATCTTGTTCATCAGTTTACCTTGTTGTTTCATTGAACCAACATATAGACTTTGTTTTATAGAAAAATTAGATGATGTATAGGTTGGAAAACCAGTGAATTGAGTCGTAATAGACTAAGGGAAGAACAACTAAAGGAAGGGGAACCAAGAGGGAAGGAAATCAGACATCTGCCACCATAGATTAACCTTAAACAAACCAATCAACAGGTTGACTTTGGAGGTAAGAGAACAAGTAGAAGTTGAAAGATTCAGCAGTAAGGTATGTGTTCTTCCATTAGTTTTAGTTAAAACAAGCTCACACACTTAGATTATACACTTAGATGTTGACTAGAACATAGATTAGCAAGCTCTTTAAATAGCTTGGGCAGTTTCATGTTTAACACTAGAAGAGAAGAATATCGACAAACAATAGAAGAAATCGGCCGGCTACTTATAATGGTCTGTCCTTGGTACTTTTAAGTAGTTTTCATGCTTTTAGGTTGGACTTTGAACATCTATAAACTGATTTCCAAGATGTGAAGTGGTTATATAACTTTCTCCATGAATGAACTGAATATATATCGCTAAATTTCGAATCTCCAAACTGGCTGTAGCTTTGGGTTTTATAATGGTAACATTAGGAGATACAAAGGACAGAAAATGTCGATATTTTGATCCATTCCATTTCTAATTATTAGTTCTATAAAACTTTAATGTCGATATGGTTATTAGTAAGGTATTGATGCATATCAGTTATTACATCAAAACCCATTAGAAACACGAGACGTGCACAAATAGAAAAGTATATAATAATTACCCCCGATAGATTATAATTATATTTTTTCTTGCGCTTTAGGTGTTGGGCTTTAGTAGTGTTCTTCGAATTTTAGAGGTGACGCAGGAGCGTGCTGAGGTAGGGGCTTACATTTCCTCTATATTATCTTCTCATGGTTCATGTTTTAAATGTTACAATATTATCAATATAGTGATGAAAAGAAAATGCATGCATGATTTTGGTTGGAATATATATAGTACTCACGGTTTTATTGTAGATTGTATGAAAATGATTAGTTACAGATATCATGTTTTAAACTGGAGTTGTTAAAGTAGTACAAGATATTGTTTTATAAATGGAAAAACTATTGAAGTTTTATTGCATCTCTTTTCCAAGATGGGAAAATGGAGATAGATTTTGTATGTGGGATGTGGGGTCCCAGTTGTATATTGGTATGGAGGTCTTTGGATTGGGAAAAAAATATGATCTGGGTGCTTACACGAACATATTATTAAAGATCAGATTATAATCCCTTTGGCTTTGGCCCGGTTAGGGTAGCCATGGAATAGGGGATAGTCTCTTCGGCTTTGGCCCGGTTAGGGTAGCCGTGAATAGGGGATTGGTTTGATGGTTGATAAATTCAAGGACTCGTCACACATGCCTGATTAATTAATAATTATTAAAAGACACCCTATATATATGATATATATATTGTATCACGAGGCGGTTCGGCAAGGGATCTGTGAATTTCTACAAAGAAGGAATTGTTGTCATATTCTAGAGATGACAGTTCTTTCTAGGATTACATATACAGTGTTCACTTTTAGACGGTGAATGGGCACTTTCTAGAGGCGAACATTGTAGGATGTTTCCGAGGATTCCTTTTCTACCTTCCTGGATTGCCATGCTTTTAGTGGTATTTGCTGTTGATGGTTAGTGTGTTGTGGGGATACATTCTACCTCGAGGAGGTTAGACGCAGGGAGTGAGAGGTAGTCCACTCCTGGACGTGTGTCAGGATCCTGAGCAGTCTACAGTCGTCAAACGGTTGACCACCGTGATAGGTGATTCCCCCCTCAGGGCGTCGTGGTCAGAGGGCCCACCTGAGCCCTGAAAGAGGGTTAGTGTTTTCGAGACACAAAACGGTAATCACCCGACCGGATAATTAGGAACTAACGGTGCAGGTTCACACCGGTATGTACTGAACCAAGAATTTGCCTGGGACTGGGGCTGAGTTCCAATCGTACCCTCACCACTCTAATAGGATACAGGTACCTGACCTATTGTACGATTGCTTGTATATTAGCTATTACTTACAATAGAAAGTACTTTTAAAAATCATAGTTATTGTCTTTACCGTTCTTTATTCAAACTTGCATATTTAACTGTTAGCATGATTAATCGTCATGATTTGATAATATATTGGGAATGTCGGTTTCTACTAAGCAAGTGGATTATGCTCACCCAACCATTACCCTTTTCAGCTGAGCCTGTTGTTGAGTAACCTACTGTTGCAGCAGACGATGACAGGGATGATCACTACATTTGTCTGATATGAGATCGAGTGTAGTCCAGGGTTGTAACTTTTTGACAGGTCTTTTTATATGTATATATGTAGATATCACCCCTCGATAACATTTTATATACGTATTATCACAATCCTGTATTATATACAGTACGGTTTTCTATATAAATATGAAAGTGTGTGTTTTTACGGATTTGTGTTAATTGCTAGTTAATAAATGGATAGATTCAACACCAGACTTCCACGGATTTTGTTATGATTAATAGAGTAGAAATGACAAATTGCCTATGGTGTTGATGTTAATGCCTCGAGATTCGATTCAGGTCTTATTGGGATATGGGTTGGATTTTGGGGTGTTACAAATAGGCTGTGATTTTCTCATTGGTGGTTCTTATACTTCTTAGTCTCATCTTTTTGTACTTAAGTTCATTCGTGGACTTAAGATTGGTGTTCTTCGTTATGATGGGTATGTTGGTCCCATAGAGTTTAGTGCCCAGACAATTTCTAATGCTATTGGGATTGCCTTAGTGGAAAACCCTACTGGCAATGACACCATGTTTGCCTTTGAGCAATATTCTTCCAATGTTTTGGTTATGGGAGTCGGGAATGCCAATCCCAACTCCGTTTTTCATTGTAAAGAACTTCTTTGTAACCAATATTTGGCTACTCAGTGGATTAGTTGTAATATTTTGGGGCGTTCTAAGTCCAGTGAACTTCCCTCTGAGGTTGTTTGGCTGTTGTGGATTCTGATGTATGGCCAACACACTTTCTATTTGTGCACGACAGTGTATGCTTCTATCACGCGTGCTAGTACCCGTCTTGTTCTTCCTGATCTTGTTACGTGTTTGATTGAGTTCCTTCCGCTTCCTGTTTTTGGTCCTCGTTCGGTCAAGATCCCTAGACCTACTCTTCAGAACTGTCGGATCTTGTCCAGTCACCCTGATGATCTCTTGTCGGTTCCCGGGTTTGAGAGATCTGTTCTTGAGGGTGTTGAGGCTGAGAAGTTGGTTGAGGAGGACGATATTCCTTTTGAGGACAACCAGTGGATGCAAACTGTACGATGAGCGACTTATGTTGATTGCTACACTTGGATGAGTTTAACTCGTATTCATTAGAGGTTGGGAGCTTTGGAGACTATTGTTGCACCACCACCACCACCACCTGGAGGAGATGGATCTGGACCCTCAGGAGGTCTAGGACGTGGGACTTCTCAGAAGAGGTCTAGACTTGATTTTTAGTTTTTATCTATGTTTGGGGAGGTTGAGAGATAAATTTTTATTTCATTATTTTTGGTATGTATTATCTATACTCTCTTTTGTTCGGTGTGATTATGGATGTTATTTTATTTATGTGATGGATATTGTTCAATGGATGAATGACTAGTGATATGCATGTTTGAAATTTTGTCCATATGATTATATGCTTTTGTATATATATCACATTGCTTTCTTGCAGGGATAACATCTTGGTCCTCATTTATTATGTACCCCCCTCGGGTTTTATTTTGTTATGAGTGCATCTCTTATGGGGGAGTTTCACTTCTTGTTTATGTTTTACCTTCCACAACTGACTCTGATTATTTGAATTCTAACTTATGTTTATGTTATATTTCTTTCTAGGGGGCCGTTCCACCCACTCCCTTCACCAGCCACTCCCATCTCACTCCCTATCCAAGCCCTTGATTCCCCCGATCTAGTGGCTGTGATAAAAGATAATTTTACTTAAAAACAACATCAAACAAAAAGGGTATAATTGTACATTTATAATAACTTAAAAAAAAGGTTTTTGTAGTTTGTACTAAATCTCTTTCTCTCTGGCGATGTCTCTCAATCTTTCTTTCCTCTGTTCGACTCTGAATCCTTCGAACACTTTACACTACAAAAAGCTCCGAGGTAATAATGGAGACGAAGAATCAGCTTAAATTTTCAACATTCGACCATTGTAACCAATTTGTATAATATAACAACTCGAATTATCAAGGTTGATTCATCCTTTAGACACTTTAACAAATTCCAATTTTTATTTCTTAATTGCTGCAAATTTGCACTCAACTTCAGCTAGAATTTATGGTTTCCTGATATAGGTTTAGGGTCTTCAACTTTCGAGAGAGAGAAAGCTTGTTTGTTCCAGTTTGAATCTCAATTTGATCATTGCACCTTTTGTGTTTGATAAAATGTCTCAATGGTTTTAGTTGGTGGTAGGGTATATTTGTTAAGATTTATTATTTAGTATGTTATTTAGTGGGCTGTAGATAGCTATCTAGTATTACCTAGTCAACTGGAGAGTCCCTAGTCTATAGGAGTCATGGTTAGTGTGTTATCCATGTTTGTTTTCAGTTAGTGAGTTGTGTGAGTGTTCCACAAAATCTGCTAAGTAGAGTTGTGGGTACTTGCAGATCAAGTTTGTTTTCTATTTAAGTTGTGTACTTCGTACAGTTTATCAATCAATAAAATTAGAGTGTTTTCGAGTCTTTCTTTTTGTGTGAAGTCTTATAGCAGCAAGCTTATTTATCCTTAGCTTTATTCTACATCTGGTATCAGAGCAAGGTTTGAGTCTGAGTCAATAATCCCACCAGTAGTAGTAGCTTTTGTTCTTGCAGTAGCAAGCATCCATGGCACCAGAGAAATCAGCAGAGAATTTTCTCCAGCCAGCCATTCCTCGCTTTAATGGTCATTACGATCATAGGAGCATGTTGATGGAGAATTTCCTAAGGTCCAAAGAGTATTGGGATCTTGTGGAGAGGGGATTTGATGTACCAGAAGAAGGAGCTGGTGTGACAGCCTAACAACAAAAGAGGCTTGATGAACAAAAATTGAAAGATTTGAAAGTGAAAAATTATCTCTTTCAAGCAATTGATCGTGCAATTTTGGAGACTATACTGCAGAAGGATACTTCAAAGAACATTTGGGACTCTTTGAAAAAAAAATACCAAGGGTCAGGAAGAGTGAAACGCGCACAGCTTCAGACACTACGGAGAGACTTTGAGACTCTTCAAATGAAAAATGGAGAGTCTGTCAACGACTACTTTGCAAGAACCATGGGGATTGCAAACAAAATGCGAATTCATGGGGATATGCTCGAAGACGGTGCTATTGTAGAGAAGATTCTGCGATCTATGGCTCCAAAGTTTAACTATATTGTTTGCTCTATTGAGGAGTCAAACAACACAGAAGAGATGTCGATTGATGAGCTAGAAAGTTCTTTGGTGGTTCATGAACAAAAACTGAATCGTGGCATCACAGAACGTGACAGTACAGAAGAACAAGGTTTGAAAGCTTCTACCTTTGCTGAATCCTCAAGAGGAAGAGGCCGAGGTAGAGGTCAATGGAGAGGAAGAGGTGGTCGTGGCAATTGAGATGGAGGCAGACACCAAAATTCTAAGAGAGATGATGCTTACTCTCAATATCGCGCAAAAGGAACAACCGACAAGTCCAACATTGAGTGTTACAGATGTGGCAATTATGGGCATTATCGCAATGAATGCTACACAAAGATGCCAAAAGAAAAGGAGAAAGGAGAGAAGTCGAATTTTGCTGAAAGCAAGGAAGAAGAGACACTTTTGATGGCATTCCATGCTATGGAAGAAACCGAGTCTGAAGTATGGTATGTAGACACAGGAGCCAGCAATCATATGAGCAGTAGTAAGTCATCTTTTACTAATTTAAATGAAGATTTTCATACTACTATTTGTTTTGGTGATCACTCAAAAGTTAATGTGATGGGAAAGGGTGATATTTAAGTTAGGACTAAAAATGATTTTGTTGAAACAATTTCGAATGTATTTTATGTTCCTTCTTTGAGGACTAACTTGTTGAGTGCTGGACAAGTGCAAGAGAAGGGTTATATTATAACTTTGCAGAAAGGTGTATGTGAAATATATGATCCAGTGAGGGGTGCCATTGCTGTCGTTCAAATGTCATCAAACAGATTGTTTCCGCTGAATATCAAGACTGTCCATGCTTGTTTGATGGCTAAGGAAGATGATTCATGGTTGTGGCACTTTCGTTATGGCCACTTGAATTTCAATGGCTTGAGGACACTTTATCAGAAGCGTATGGTGTCTGGACTGCCCATGATCACACCCCCATCCAAAGTTTGTGAAGAGTGCGTAATTGGAAAGCAACACCGAGATCAATTTCCAAAGGGAAAGGCGTTGAGAGCTCAAAATTTGCTGGACTTGGTGCATTCAGATATATGTGGGCCACTCAATCCAATATCAAATGGTAACAAGAAGTATTTTGTTTCATTTATCGATGATTTTAGTAGAAAAGCATGGGTGCATTTCTTGCAGGAAAAATCAGAAGCTTTCAATGCATTTAAAAGCTTCAAGGCACTCGTTGAAAATGAAACGGGAAGAAAGATTAAAACTCTTTTTGAACAGATCGTGGTGGTGAGTATTGTTCAAAGGAGTTTGAAGTTTTTTGTGATCAGCAAGGCATTCGAAGACAACTCACAACTTCCTATACACCTCAGCAAAATGGTGTATCCGAGAGAAAGAATCGAACCGTCCTCAATATGGTTAGAAGTTTGCTGGTCAAGGAGAATTCCCAAACGTTTCTGGCCTGAAGCAGTTTTGTGGTCCATTCATGTTTTAAACAGATGTCCTACATTTTCTGTTAAAAACATGACACCGGAGGAAGCTTGGAGTAGAAAGAAACCAGCAGTGGATCACTTTAAGGTGTTTGGTTGCATAGCATATGCACGCATTCCAGATGAAAAAAGGAAGAAGCTCGATGACAAGAGTGAGAAGTGTGTCTTTCTTGGAGTTAGCGAACATTCCAAAGCTTATAAATTGTTCAACCCAACTACAGAGAAGATAGTTACCAGCAGAGATGTTGTTTTTAATGAAGATGAGGTGTGGGATTGGTCTGAAAACAGCAAGCAGCAGCAGAAATTTTCAGTTGGCGACGACATTGAAATGCAACAGCAATTCGATGACGAAATGCCACCTACAAATGATCAATCTCCAGAAAATCATCGTCTAAGGAAGCGACCAGCATGGATGATTGATTATGTAAGTGGAGATGAACTCTCTGATGATGATGTTATCGCTCATTATGCTTTATTTGGAGATTCTATTCCTCTCACTTTCAAAGAAGCAGTTGAGGACACAAAATGGCAGAAGGCAATGGACGCAGAAATTAAGTCCATTGAGAAAAATGATACATGGGAGCTTACTGATCTGCCTAAGGGTCAAAAAACAATTGGTGTGAAGTGGGTTCTTAAAACCAAAATAAATGAGAAAGGCGAGGTTGACAAACACAAGGCTCGTTTGGTGGCAAAGGGATACAAGCAAGAATATGGTGTCGATTACAAAGAGGTGTTTGCTCCAGTTGCAAGGCAAGACACAATTCGTTTGGTAATCTCTCTAGCTGCTCAAAGTTCTTGGCCTATTTATCAATTAGATGTGAAATCTGCTTTTTTACATGGTGAATTGCAAGAACAAGTGTTTGTAGATCAGCCTCTAGGTTATGTGCAGCAAGGACAAGAAAAAAAGGTTCTTAGATTGAAGAAGGCACTCTATGGGCTGAAACAAGCACCACGAGCTTGGTACAGTCGCATAGATGCATACTTTGTCAAGCAAGGCTTCCAGAAATGCCCGTACGAACATACTTTGTATGTTAAGGTTGGTGATGAAGGTATAATGCTCATTGTATGTCTTTATGTTGATGATCTCATCTATACTGGAAGTGATGCTCATATGTTTGAAGACTTTAAAAATTCAATGATGAATGAGTTTGATATGAGTGATTTGGGTTTGATGCACTATTTTCTTGGCATAGAAGTGATACAATCAGGAGTTGGTATTTTTATTTCTCAAAAGAAATATGTTCTGGACGTGTTAGAAAGATTTCAGATGTTGTGTTGCAATCCTGTCGGAACACCATCTGAAACGGGGTTGAAGCTAAGCAAAGATCCTGATGGTGAGCAAGTTGATAACACTCATTTCAAGTAGATAGTTGGAAGTCTGTTGTATTTAACTTCAACACGGCCTGATATCATGCATTCTATAAGTGTCTTGAGTCGATATATGGAGAATCCTATTGAGATGCATCTCAGGGTAGCAAAAAGAATTTTTCGTTACTTGAAGGGTACAACTGATTTTGGGATCCTTTATAAGAAAGGAAAAAAGTCAAGTTTCCATGGGTTTTCTGATAGTGATTATGCAGGTGATATTGATGATCGTAAAAGCACCTCTGGTAATATATTTTTGATGAGTTCAGGTGCAGTTTCATGGTCCTCAAAGAAGCAAAACATTGTTACATTATCCACTACTGAAGCTGAATTTGTAGCCGCCGCTACGTGTTCCTGTCAAGCTATTTGGTTGAGAAGAATGCTAGAAGTTATTGGAAATCAGCAGCGCAATTCTACGACAATTTATTGTGGCAATATTTCAGCGATCAAGCTTTCAAAGAATCCAATTTTGCACGGAAGAAGTAAACACATTGATGTTAGATTCCATTTTTTGCGTGATCTATGCAAAGATGGAGTGATTGAGTTGAAGTTCTGTAAGAGTGAAGATCAAGCTGCTGATATCATGACGAAACCTCTCAAACAACCTGTGTTCGAGAAGCTCAGAAGCATACTTGGGGTTTGTTCTTCACAGAGTGTTGTTTAAGGGAGGGGGCTTGGAAGATGATTTTCTTAAACTGTTTTCTGCAGACATCAGTTTAAGGGAGGGTATTAAGATTTAGTATTTAGTATGTTATTTAGTGGGCTGTAGATAGCTATCTAGTATTACCTAGTCAACTGGAGAGTCCCTAGTCTATAGGAGTCATGGTTAGTGTGATATCCATGTTTGTTTTCAGTTAGTGAGTTGTGGGAGTGTTCCACAAAATCTGCTAAGTAGAGTTGTGGGTACTTGCAGATCAAGTTTGTTTTCTATTTAAGTTGTATACTTCGTACAGTTTATCAATCAATAAAATTAGAGTGTTTTCGAGTCTTTCTTTTTGTGTGAAGTCTTATAGCAGCAAGCTTATTTATCGTTACCTTTATTCTACAATATTGACTCTTTGCAACAATGATATCTTTAGTGCCTGACTTGTTGTTTGATTGGCAGTGGCTACTGGCTAATAGTAGGTGTAGGTGAATAATAGTAGCAGTGTTTAGCAACTGGATAGAGTGCAAACATGAGTTTGTATTGAAGCTTTAAAAGTGATAATCAGTAAATGGCATTGTATCATATGTCAACAACATATTATAAAGAAGAAACTAGTGACAAGTTCTCAGATGTTCTGAAAGGTTGCTTCCTACTGTCGTCCCACTTGGGAGATGCTCGTATTGTTGTTATTGTAAGGCTTTTGGGGTTTATATTCTGAGTGCATTGTATTCTAGTTCATGTATCTGTAATTGTGTTTTTTTGTTTGACAAATTGGATCTTTAGCTCAAACGGTAGAGTACTTGAATGTGTTCTCAATACATCTCAAGAGATGGTGTTTCAATGATACAGGTGTATCCTACTTGAGAATTTAGCAGTTCTTTTCATTGTAGGACAAGGAAAAGAAAACCTTAAATAGGTTTCCTTGTTCCATAAAAGATAGAATTTCAGGAAAAAAGAAATCCTTGGCCTATAAATATATGTTTTGGCATAAACCAAAAGATATAGGGAGAAACATGTAGTCTTTACTTGTTTCAAGAGAAACCACTACGGTTTAGTGATGTTTTGGCATAACCCAAAACATAGACCAAACATGGCTTATTTTAGCTTGTTTAGAGAAACAACTTATTTAGTTGTTTAGAGAAACTACTAAGATTTAGTGTGTTTATAAGAGAGGCAGCTAGGGCTTAGCTTGTCTAGAGAGTATTGTGAGGCAGAGATTCTTGTAATCTTCATAATATCCAGTAAAGAAGATAGTTTCTTCGAGATCTTGTGTTTTCTTCATCTTATTTACTGCTATTGTTTAATTCCGCATTCAATAGTATATTTGCCTAGTAATTTGTATCAAGTTGGTATCAAGAGCAAAGTTCGATTCCTTGGTGGAGTTTTCTGTGGTTTATGGTTTTATCTCGTTCGTTGTACAAAAAGCTAGGTAAAGTTCGTGTGTCCTTGGAAGATTTTAAGAAAACAAGAATAAAGAAGATGACAAAAACAAAATCAAAGAAATTTGAGGTGGAGACATCTACTTCGCAACAAAAAGCCAACCTGAAGCAGAAGTAGAAAAGTTTATTTTCTCATCAAGGTGATGTTGGTTATCGAGATGAGCCATTCAAGGAAGATTGCATATTGGAGCGCAAGATGAGTAAGACACGAAGTGGGAAACATGCAGTGTTTCGTATTGGGCGTGCAAGTCAAGTTCCAAGCAAAGTTGGATGGTTCAACAAAGTCCAGGGAGCTCTTGAGTTCTCTAATCTCCGTTTTTAGCTTAAACGGGAGTTTAAGTTCCTAAAGGGGGGAGCCATGATACAGGTGTATCCTACTTAGGAATTTAACAGTTCTTTTCCTCGTAGGACAAGGAAAAGAAAACCTTAAATATGTTTCCTGTTTCATAAGGGATAGAATTTCAGGAAAAGGAAAATCCTTGGCCTATAAATATATGTTTTTGCATAAGCCAAAAGATATAGAGAGGAACATGTAGTCTTTACTTGTTTCAAGAGAAACCACTAAGACCCAAACATAGACCAAACATAGCTTATTTTAGTTTGTTTAGAGAAACAACTTATTTAGTTGTTTAGAGAAACCACTAAGGTTTAGTGTGTTTAGAAAAGAGGCAGTTAGGGATTAGCTTGTCTAGAGAGTATTGTGAGGCAGAGATTATTGTAATCTTCATAATATTCAATAAAGAAGATAGTTTCTTCGAGATCTTGTGTTTTGTTTATCTTATTTACTGCTATTGTTTAATTTCACACTCAATAGTATATTTACCTAGTAATTTGTATCAAGTTGGTAGCAGAGCCAAAGTTGTATCATTCAAATCCACCAAGATCTATTAAAATTGGGGTGTAAAGTTCAGTTATCAAGTACAATCTTATTAAGCAAACATGGCAACAAAATCGATTTATTACCTCAAACAGATGACTGGCTTGCTACTGGCGTCCCAATCTGTTGTAATAAGTTAAGTTTTACTTTTGTAATCCTTATTGTATTTTCCTGATTTTTCTTCCCTTCCACGTTGTGACGAACATTTCCAACAAACTTGTTCTTGGAGGTGAAGTACAATCTTATTGATACACGAAGTAGAACTAGAGACAAGTAAAAACAATCAAGTTAAAGAAGCATTGGCCATTTTCCATTTCTGAATTATGATTTCAATTCACCAGTTACATTGAAAAGTAAAAGTAAGTTTCAGCAGTTACTTGTACTCAAACCGACCAGTCAATCTACATTAACTATATCAACATGACATAATTTTATAAGTTTGACAGGTTCCTCTTGGACCTCCATAGCTCAATACTTGACACCTTTGTTAATGCTCCCCATGCAATGAAAATCTTCATTTAGATGCTGCTCACATTAATCATAAGACATAACAACAGCAAGAAAAATTGTTTAGATGCATGTTCAAAAAAAAAAAAAAAAAAACATGAAATTTTTTTAAGAAAAAATAATTGAGCAAATACTTACTTCATCACTTCTTTTTTCTATTTGGATTTTCTGAGCAAGTCCTTTTGTTGTGGCCTGTTCCCCACAATAAACAACACTTACATTGTCTTCCTTCTTGAAAAATTTTTCTTTTTCGCGATGTCTCAATACTAGCTTTTATTCAACTAGAACTACTTTTGTGATTATCTGTAGGCCTTCCTTTGGGCTTCGATTTTCTTGGATTCTTGAGCACAACATGTGAAGAATCGATTGTGGGCAGTTGAGTACTTAATGGAGTTTGTGCAACATCACCTAATGGTTGTGAGAGACCAATAGTTTGACAGAGATCCTCAATTGGAGCTTGAAAATCATCAACTAGAATTTGAGAATCATCAATTATCATTTCCTCGACATTGTTTGATTCTAAAGCCGAGGTAACACCTGATTTGAGGGTTTGTTTACGTTCTTTGAGCTCTTTCGATAACTCATCAAGTTTTTCTTCCATCCATGTATAAGTATCATCTTCTTCTGTGGCTTCATTTGCTAATCGACTTGCAACCTTTGTAAGGTGTGTAGTCCTTAACAACTGAGAAGTTTGATGTCCACTAACCAGTCCACCATCATACTTGGCCCTATATTCATTAGCTCCCTGCAACCATCTCTTAACAAGAAAAAATTCAGGAATTTCATCAATGTCACGACCTTGAAATACCTTCAAAATGTGACCACATGGTAGACCCATAAACTCAAAATATTTACATTCACAATTGCCTTTCATTGTCTCTGAATTGAACTCTACAATCCATTCTCTATTATAGGTATAAATGTGGTTGCCTCCCTCGAGTGACTTTGAATCATAAAGCTTGAACTCACTTTGAGCTTTATCCCATTGCGTCTTCAACTTTATATACACAATCTTTGTGTACACTTTTGCTGCATGCTTTAAAAGAAAAATGTCCCCTTCCACAACACGATCCTTATGCTCTGAAGGATGATCTTCAATTTTTTCTCTTGTTGCAATTCTCTTCAAACACTTCTCATTATTGTAGGCAAAGTCTTTAAGAGTAGTAAGATATGTGAAAACATCTTTGTAAAAAGAGTTCATACCTTCACTACACCCAGTTGTATTCATTCCTGCATAAAAGGTGTTTAAGTGATAAACAGGAATCCATTTTTCTCTAATGGCATAAAGTTCTTTAAGCCATGCATTTTCTACCAACTTATATTTTTCCATAAGTTTTTTCCACGTGACCTCAAAATCACTTATCCTGTAAGTCCCCCGAATACACCATTTAATATCTTTCTTGAATTTCGATTTCTTAAAGTATATATTCAACAAGTAATTAGGAAATTTCTTCAAAATGTGCCAAAGACAAAATCTGTGTCGAGCATTTGGAAATACACTACCAATAGCTCTACCTATAGCTTTATCTTGGTCAGTGATTATTGCATTTGGGGCACCACCTCCCATAGCTCCAAGAAATGTCTCAAATGCCCATACAAAAGAATCTTCTGTCTCATCTAACAATAATGCACAACCAAACTGAATGGACTGCAAGTGATGGTTAACACCTGTAAATGGAGCAAACGGCATAGAATACACATTTTTCTTGTATGTAGTGTCAAAATAGAGCACATCCCCAAAATTTTGATATTGCATTCGAGATCTCCCATCCACCCAAAAAAAATTCACCGCCCTTCATTCAGAATCAGATTGTATAACATAAAAAAATTGAGGATCTTCAATGCTCTTATTGTAAGGAAAACCTTTGGTTTTCCTTTCTCATTATATGGTCATCATTGGGAAATCAGTTTTTTTATTAATTATATGCTAATCAATAATCAAAATGGTTACAATCTAGAGCTTTAATTTCCTTATTATTGACCTTGATGGATGGTCAAGATTAAATCTTAAAGATCTGGAAATTTGGTCCTCTTTCTACCTATAAGTAACAACTTTTGTCCATCACAAATGGTTGTTCAAATCATGATAATGAAAACACATAACTTAAGCTTATAGGCAACTAAAGAGAAACTATTTTTCCTCCATTGAAGCTTTTTCAAGAAACAACTACAGTAGTTCCAGACATACAATCAGATTACTTTCTTCATCATGATGTCTGGAGGTATGTTTAACTGACCGAGTTCATTACATATGTGATAGTCATGTATTTCAAAGATCTTAGGGATCATGTTATGTATAAAATATCTAACATGTGGTATCAGAGCTTAGTTTAGAATACATGATTATGCATTAATAGGATTTATATAAATTGAAACAAATCAACATGTATAGATCCATTACTGACTCTGTTTTGCAGCAAATCTTGATCCAACTGTTATGGCCTGAATGTATGTTTATTAAAATTCCGCAATTTTATTTTGGGCACGACTGTTTGATCGTGATTTTGTAAGTATTTTATCATTATGTAAAATTATGGAGATAGAAATGTTGTTTGATCGTGATTTTGTAAGTATTTTATCATTATGTAAAGTTATGGAGAAAGAAATCTTAAGACTCAAAGCAATCGAATACGAAGGAAGATGATCGAAAAGGGATGAAAATAGGCCATACAGTTGGATCATATATTCATCATTATCCTTCATATGATGATTATCATAATTATATTACTGTTCATGTTATTATGATTATTACTGTTCATATTATTATGATTACTACTGTTCATATTGTTATGATTATTAAGAAATCATCAACTGCTCATATCCTTTATAATTGTTGGGAATGCTTTATGATCATCAACTGTTCATATTCTTTTTCATATATTACGATAGAATACAGTATAGTTGTTTTCATTATCTAGAAATCACATAATATATATGGACCATTGCATGCTTATGGTTAGACCTCAAAACAGTGGGTTTACCATATTGACTTGGGCCATTTTATACATACCATTTATGTGAATAATACATATTGGTCAAATGCATGAATCAATTTTCGTCCACAGACGGATAGCATTTGAGCAATAATCAAGGAAATTGTTCAACATATATGTTATTATGATATTTGAATATAGTGACCTAAGATGGTATATACTGTATCATGTTTATAATTTTAGGTGACTACCCACAGGAGAGCCTAAAATTATGTTGTTTATATTCTAAATTATTGCATGTGTTATTTTATGCCTAAATCCTTGTACCTCTATTTGCAGTTAACATACCCTCAACCCTTAATTCGTATGCTACGTCTATCATGAAACTCAATGGAACCAACTACTCAGAATGGAAAGAGCAAGTTGAGTTTTCCTTGGGAGTACTTGAATTAGACATGGCTATCCTTAAAGAGAAGCCAGTACTTACTGACAAAAGTACCCCTGAGGAGAACAAACTCCATATTGATTGGGATAGATCCAATAGACTAAGCATGATGTTTATGCGAATGGTGATTGATACCAACATCAAAACCTCCCTACCCAAAACTGAGAGTGCAAAAGAATATTTGCAAGCCATCGAAGATCGGTTCAAAACTGCAGATAAATCCCTTGCTGGGAAACTTATGGCAGATCTTGTAACCATGAAGTTTGATGGTTCTCGCACAATGAGTGCTCATGTCATTGAAATGATTAACCTTGCTGCCAAACTTAAGAATTTGGGATTGATTATGGATGATGCCTTTCTCGTCCAATTTATCCTGACTAGCTTACCTCCCCAGTATGAACCATTCAAAATTCATTACAACACTATTACGGAAAAGTGGAGTTTGAATGAATTGACTAACAAACTGGTTCAAGAGGAGTCTAGGCAAGGCTCGCAAGGCATTAAAGTTGCTCATTTCACTCAACGAGCTGGAAATCAAACTGGGAAAAAGAATAACTCAACCCATAAAAGAGCACCACCCAAATCTGATGAGGCTAATCGATCATCCAAGAAGAAAAAGAAGGATGACGCTTGCAAGTTCTGCAAGAAACCTGGACATTACCAGGCAGATTGTGCTAAGCGTAAAGCATGGTTCGAAAAGAAAGGTAACCCCATGGGTTTCGTAAGTCATTTCGAATCAAATCTTACTAATGTACCTTCTTCTACTTGGTGGATTGATACTGCTGCTAACGTTCATGTTTCGAATTCTATGCAGGGATTCATTACGATCCAAACCACAAACCCAAGTGAGAATTTCATTTTCATGGGGAATAAAGACAAAGCTCCAGTTGAAGCTGTTGGAACTTTTCGTCTTATTTTAGATAGCGGTTACCAGTTAGACTTATGTCAAACTCTTTATGTTCCGTCTATTTCCCGTAATTTGATTTCTGTAAGCGCACTTGATAAGTTTGGATATTCATTTGAAGTAGGAAATGGCAATTTCAGTTTGTTTGAAAATTCTAACCTTATTGGTTCTGGAATTTTAATTGATGGACTTTATAAACTTCATCTCAAACATCAAGATGTTGAAATCCATCTCACCTTGCATGATAAGGAAACAAAAAGAAAGTCATCCAAAAATGACTCTTACTTCTTGTGGCATAAAAAACTAGGTCATATATCTAGTGAAAGGATCAAGCGATTAGTAAAAGATGGTGTCCTCCCGGACCTAGACTTTACTAACATTCAAGCATGTGTTGATTGTATTAAAGGGAAAACAACGAAAAACACAAAGAAAGGAGCCACAAGAAGTACCCAGCTTCTTGAAATAATACATACAGACATTTGTGGACCTTTTGATGTTACAACTTTTGGAGGAGAGAAATATTTCATCACTTTTATCGATGATTATTCACGTTATTGCTATCTTTATCTATTGCATGACAAATCTCAGTCTGTGGATGCTGTACAAGTATTCATTACTGAAGTCGAAAGGCAACTAGAAAGAAAAGTGAAAATCATTAGGTCAGATAGAGGTGGTGAATTCTATGGAAGGTATGATGAAACAGGACAACATCCTGGACCTTTTGCTAGACTTCTCCAAAAACTTGGAATTGTTGCCCAATACACAACGCCTGGATCTCCATGGCAGAACGGTGTAGCTGAAAGGCGAAATCGTACATATATGGAAATGGTTAGATCCATGATGAGTCATGCCAATTTACCTATATCCTTGTGGATGGATGCATTACGGACAGCTGTTTATATCTTAAATAGAGTTCCAAGTAAGGCCGTTCCAAAGACCCCTTTTGAACTTTGGAAAGGATGGAAACCTAGTTTAAGACATCTCCAAATTTCGGGTTGTCCAGCTGAAGCTAGACTATACAATCCACATGAAAAGAAATTGGATTTTAAGACGATTAGTGGTTACTTTATTGGTTACCCAGAAAAATCCAAAGGATATAGGTTTTATTGTCCTAACCATAGTATGAGAATTGTTGAAACCGGTAATGCCAGATTCTATGAGAATGGTGAATTCAGTGGGAGTACAAAACAACAAGAAGTGGTCATTCATGAAATAAGGGTACCCATCCTCTTACCCTCTATTCCGAAAGATATTGGGAATCATCCCATTGTTGAACCCGTTCACAATGAGGAAAACCCAATAAATGATCAAGAACTCCATAATGAGATTATCACCAATCAGAATGTTAATGAAGCACCACAGGAACCAGCCTTAAGAAGATCTCACAGACAAAGGAGATCAGCTATTCCTGATGATTATATGCTTTACCTAATAGAATCTGAAGGGACTAAGGACCCGATTTCTTATTCACAAGCCATTAAGGACGTTAATTCTACTAAATGGATTGATGCCATGAGAGATGAATTGAAATCTATGGATAATAATAAAGTATGGGAAGTCGTTCAATTGCCTCCAGGGCACAAAGCAGTCGGTTGTAAGTGGGTCTTCAAGACCAAACATGACTGTAATGGTAAAATTGAACGATATAAAGCCAGACTTGTTTTCAAAGGTTTTAATCAGAAAGAAGGCATTAACTATAATGAAACTTTTGCTCCTGTTTCCAGGAAAGATTCTCTTAGAATTATCATGGCATTAGTAGCTCATTATGATCTCGAGTTACATCAAATGGATGTGAAAACCGCCTTTCTAAATGGAGACTTAGAAGAAGAAGTCTATATGCGTCAACCTGAAGGTTTCATAATTGAAGGACAGGAAGACATGGTCTGCAAACTTAAGAAATCAATCTATGGACTGAAACAAGCTTCCAGACAATGGTATCTAAAATTTCATGAAATCATTACTGCCTTTGATTTCAAAGAAAACATAGTTGACCCTTGTATATATCTCAAGTTCAGTGGGAGCAAGTTCATAATATTGGTTCTGTATGTTGATGACATATTATTAGCTAGCAGTGATCTTGGTTTATTACATGAAACTAAAGATTATCTCTCAACCAACTTTGAAATGAAAGATATGGGTGAGGCTTCCTTTGTGATAGGAATAGAAATATTCCGTGATAGATCACAAGGACTTCTAGGATTGTCTCAGAAAGCATATATTGACAAAGTTCTTGAGAGATTTGGCATGACGAATTGTTCCTCTAGTCCTGTCCCACTGCAAAAAGGAGACAAACTTGTTCTTGAGCAGTGCCCAAAGACTCCTATGGAACGAGAAGAAATGTCCAAATATCCTTATGCATCTCTTGTGGGGAGTTTGATGTATTCCCAGGTCTGTACTAGGCCTGATATCAGTCATGCTGTTGGTATGCTGGGTAGATTTCAAAGTAACCCAGGAATCGCTCATTGGAAAGCTGCAAAGAAAGTACTGAGATACCTAAAGGGAACAAGGAATTACATGCTCACATACAGAAAATCAAGTCACCCACAGGTGACTGGTTATTCAGACTCAGACCTTGCTGGATGTCCTGACACAAGGATTTGCACTCTTGGCTATGTGTATCTCTTATGTGGAGGTGCAATATCATGGAGAAGCCAGAAATCTGAGTTGCTTTTCGGATCCACCATGATGGCTGAATACGTGGCATGTTATGAGGCTTCAATTCAGGGAACATGGTTGCGTAATTTTGTCTCACAGTTTGGCGCTTTAAGTTTTATTTCTAAGCCATTAACTGTATACTGCGACAATGAAGCTGCAACTTTTTTCTCCAAGCATGATAGGATAACCAAGGGTTCAAAACACATGGACCTAAAATACCTATTACTGAAGCAAGATGTTAAACTAAAGAAAATTGTTGTTGAGTCGATAAGTACAGATTTACAAGTGGCAGACATATTCACGAAAGGACTACCTCCAAAGACTTTTCAGAGACATACTGAAAGCATGGGTCTTGCAGACAGTTCCTAATTATTTTAATTTTATGTCATTTAATTTTGTACTTACGTACGACAATTATTGAGCTCTTAATACTTTTCACATCTGTTATTTCTGTTTTCTAATGTGTACACATTTATATTTAGATGAATGACAACAGAAAAGTCTTTACTGCAAGACATTATGTGACCATTAAGTTAATCTCATTTACGGCCTAGTTATGAAAGTTGTCAATGTCGTAGTACATGGAAGTAAGCATGTTGCAAAATAATGTGTACACGCCATGACTCCCATTGACCACTAGATTAGCCAAGGCACTTATGATAACCGACTAAAGAAGTGTTTAGCATATCATGCGCGCCTTATGATCTTAATACGAAAACACTAATGGATCTTCCTATCGACCAAGTGGGAAACTGTAAGGAAAACCTTTGGTTTTCCTTTCTCATTATATGGTCATCATTAGGAAATCAGTTTTCTTATTAATTATATGCTAATCAATAATCAAAATGGTTACAATCTAGAGCTTTAATTTCCTTATTATTGACCTTGATGGATGGTCAAGATTAAATCTTAAAGATCTGGAAATTTGGTCCTCTTTCTACCTATAAGTAACAACTTTTGTCCATCACAAATGGTTGTTCAAATCATGATAATGAAAACACATAACTTAAGCTTATAGGCAAAGAAAGAGAAACTATTTTTCCTCCATTGAAGCTTTTTCAAGAAACAACTACAGTAGTTCCAGACATACAATCAGAGTACTTTCTTCATCATGATGTCTGGAGGTATGTTTAACTGACCGAGTTCATTACATATGTGATAGTCATGTATTTCAAAGATCTTAGGGATCATGTTATGTATAAAATATCTAACACTTATTTTTAAAGAAATTCAACATTATTGTTGCATCCCCATCAATGGGTGTCTTGTAATCCTCCCCCCCCCCCCCCCTCCTCCTCTCAAGTGATTATAACAATCCTTTCGTCGAAGCCAATAATTTCACCATCAAGAACCGCAACAACTTTTCCCACTGGTAAATTTTCTTCGCGAAATGAATCAACTAAGTCTTTAGCTCTTTTTGGCATATTTCTATTTACTTGCATGCGAAATCTCTTTGATGGGGTAACAAAATTATGATTGTGTGTTTCATCAAACTTTACAACTATCCATTTATCGTCATCCCTCCTAGATAACCTCAATCGTGCTTTACACCCGCATTTGATTGTTGATGTATTTCTCTTCTTCACCACAGATTTTTCAGAATTGTTATCACGTGCTTTGTCCACTTTTTTATGTTGTCCGTAATGCTCGCAACACAAAACATAAATATTAGGTTTATCAACTCCTCTTTTTCTTTTTTGTGTACTTCGAATTGTGCTACCAAACCCCACCACTCGACCATAATCTTTATAAAATTCTTTTGCTTCATCAAGAGTTTCAAAAATCTGTCCTTCATATGGTGTGTATGAATTCTCAATTTCTTTATTTAGAATTTGAACATCCGAAACTCCCACATCACAATCAGACATGATTTGTTATCGAAAATAAACTTGGAATTCAACCTGGGGTGTGCTTACAAAAGAGAAAGAGATCTAAAACTTTTAGAATGGGTTGTTGTTGAGTTGGATTTGATAGAAGACGAAGAAGAAGAAAGTTGGAAAGTCTGGTGTCTAAACTCAAAAAGAAACAGAAGAAAAAGAGATCGTAGAGAGAAAGAGATTTAGTACAAAAACCGTTTTTCTTTCAAGTTACTGTAAATGTACAATTATACCCTCTTTTATTTAATGTTTATTTAATGTTGTTTTTAAGTAAAATTATCTTTTATCACAACCACTAGATCTGGGGGAATCAAGGGCTTGGATAGGGAGTGAGATGGGAGTGGCTGGTGAAAGGAGTGGGGTGGAACGACCCCCTTCTTTCTATGCTCTATTTGTGTTGGGGGTTGTGACAAAATGGGGGAGATAGTACATAATCCGAATTACTTATTTTCTTGTACTTTGCTTTCATTATTTTGTTTTTAGTACTTATTCTTGGCTATTTAATGTTAATACTTGCCAAAGACCTTGGTTGGTATATTCTTTTGTTGTGGTCTTGTAGGTTCTTCAAGATATGGAGCTAAAGTTGTCAAAAATTAAAGCTTGAAGACTTAGTGTGAAGACCCCAAGCCAGGAGATACAATCCACTTTTGTGTTTGTTTGGAAGATCTAAAGAAAGTGATGTTATTGATTATTTTTATTTATACAATCTACTTTTGTGTTTGCTTGAAGATCAAGATAAGGTGATGTTCTTAATTGTTTTTATTTATACAATCCACTTTTATATTTTCCATTTTAAAGTGAGTATTAAAACTCATGTCTTAGTTAGAAAATGTTGGGTTTCAGAAATAGGCTCAATTAGAATCTAATTATTTACATACGGGTTTTGTCACAAGATTTGACGAATGGGGAGTTTGTTACTACACTTTGTTTATCAATGATCTTGTGACAACTTACCTATGTGATTCTCTTAGTTTGAGTGGATGAGGGGCAAAGACTTATTTGAAGCATCATTCTTCAGGAAGATCAACAAAGAACACAAGCTTTGGATCAAGTGAAATCATTGAAAGTATTTGCATGCATTGCATTCTATTTCATAAGTTGATCGGCTTTGAAAATGTTTAGAAAATATTTTAGTTGTGTTTTTATGCATAAAACAGTTTTCAGGGACTATTAGCAAAAATATATTTTTTTCGTGTCCTTTTGGGTTATTTAAAACAAGTCCTGTGGTTTTTATTAAGGACATGCAGTCAACTCTAGTCAATTTGGACCAGGTCCGTTGACTACTAGTAACACTACAAATTTCGGGAGCATGTTTTATAGAAAAAGTCAATTTGGGTTGACTATTAGGTTTGACCGCGAGTGGCGACGCCACTAGCGCTACAGATTCCAACAACAGTTTTTAATGTTTTAAAAAAAAAATCAAACTATGGTTTGACCGCGAGTCGTTGTCTTTTTGCCTTTGGTTGACCGCGAGTCGCGACATGGGCAATTTTTAGAAATTGCAGATTTTTTAGAGTTCTTTTTAAACCACAATTGTTTGTGCTTTTTCGAAGTACGTTTTAGACTTGTTTAGCAAGACTTTGAGAAGGTTTAGACTAGTTTTACATTGTGATAGTCTTTTAGGTTTTCATAAGTTCTCCCTTTGTGTGTTATTAAGTTCTTTGCATCTTTAACTAAGAACACCTTATATTCCACACACACATCATTTATATTGAGTTTGTTCGTGACAATCAACGCTTGATCCCATAGAGTGAAGAAAGTAAAGAATTGGATTTCGCAAAATGATGGACTTGGGAATTTGTGCAATTAACAAGTGGTGGAAGATTGTGCTACAATAGGGTTTGTAGGTATTGATGTCACTTGTACTTTACTTTATTTATAGTGGATTGTTTGTTTGTGCGTGGACTAAAACACATACCAGAGTTTTAGTCGGGGTATTGAGACTAGGGGTGACAATCGGGTTGGGTTGGGTAAGTTTCAGGTTGGGTCAAACGGGTTGGCATGTCTAACATCCTAAACCAAAACCGAAACTGTTATGTTAATGGGTATACATTTTTAAACCTGAACCCAACCCATTGTTTTGTTGGTATACCTGAACCTGACCTATTAAGACCTGCTAGATATCCAAAACACCAAAATACTTATTTAATTTAAGAGAAAAAAAATCTACTCATTGAATCATTGTTCCAAAACAAAAATAAATATAAGTTTATAAATACTTTTACTTGATCAGCTACTTGTGGGATATGTAGAAATATTTTAATTAGGGTTTGAATGGTGGAGTAGAAGTGAAGAAGAAATGAATAATGAAGTATAGTTCATCCGGCCACTAGTAATTGATAGATAGCCACTTAGGGTTATACATTTTTATTATTTAAGTTATTATCTAATGATCTACTGATCTATGCACCACAGTACCATACTAATAAAAAGGTCAAATTATCGAAATTGACAACAATGTTTGCATAAAAGTTCAATTATAACAATGACTTTCAAATATAACACCAATGTTTCATATCATATCAATTCATGACAACCAAGTTTAACACCCACATCAAATGGGTCACCAAAATAAAGTGTTAGAGCTAAACTTGGTTGTCATGAATTGATACGATAACAAATGTTGGTGTTAAATTTGAAATATATTGTCATAATTGAAATTTTGTCCAAACGTTATTGTCAATTTTGATAATTTGACCCTAATAAAAATATAAAAAAACATTAAACAAGTTCGCGGGTTTACCCATGGGTATATAAGCTAAACCTGAAACCCACCCAATAACTTAACAGGTTTCGCGGGTTTACCCAAAGTGGACTCGAAACCCGTGGATGCATTACCCAAACCCATTATTGGCGGGCGGCTTTCAGGTCGGGTTGGGGGGTTTCAGGTCATATTGCCAGGCCTAATTAAGACCTACGGTTCTCTGTGATCATATCTTGTCTATGTGTGTGTGTGTGCTTGATCTTTTACTTGTGTTTATTGTTATGTTTTCCTCATTACATCTAAGTCTAGATTTCTCATCATCAATATCAAAGCAAAGCATTTACATTTTCTATTAAGAACATTATAATGTATCAAAACCTCTTAATAGGAGGCATTAATTCATACCTTCTTTGCATCTTCCCAATGTTCAATTCTGGGATGCTTTGGTATTCGCCAAGCATACTAACTGCAAAACTGATATCTGGCCTTGTACAATCTTTCACATACATAAAACTACCAACAAGAGATGCATAAGAATATTCTTCATTTGCTGGTGTTCTGATTCATTCTTAGGACATTAGATATAGCTAAACTTATTCTCCTTCTGAATTGACATTACACCAGCTTTACAATTAAGCATCTATACTCTCTATTAAAGTTAGGCTTGCCCTTAAAAAAAATTCCCTTTCCAAATTAAACCAAATTTGATGCTCCAATTAAAGAGAATTTAACAAAAATTGAAATTTAAAGGGTTATCATTGGAATTTTATATCTAATATGGCTTAAATAGCTAGATGGCTACATTTAATGGCACTATGGCCATATTTGTCTTTTTACACAAATATATTAATGGTTAACCAATGAATTTAACGACAATATGGGTATACAGTATTTAGCTTATTATTCCCCCCAAACAAATTTTTTTTTATAATTTCGTACTTTACCTTCTTCCTTCCTTAACATCTACCCATGTTCCTTACACATCAAATTGATCAATCTAGCCTCTTTTTTTTTTTTTTTTCCAAATAGTGGTTCGAAAAAAAAAACACATACAACTACAATAAACTATGTGAATATATGCATGCAATAGTACAATACTGTGTGTCTTCCATTTTTCTTTCAGTACAGGTGATAGATAAATTTATATGAGCTTTATAACCAAATAACATGATGATGTCGCATAATTATAGCAAGATTTTCAAGATTAGTTTAATCTTATTTAACAATTATATATACTCAAAAATGGCCGGGTATTTGAAAAGCTGACCTCCGGCCAAAGGTTAGCCCAAAATATAAATTCAATAGTGTGTTTCTGAAATAATGTACAGTCTAGACATTACCAAACCTCAACCCAATAACTTGACAATGAAGTGATTTTTTTTATATTATTTTTTAAGGCATTATTTGGGAATTACGAAACAGTAGGGATACACCTATATAAATATTGACGTTCTTTTCTTGATATTTTTTGTGAAAGTAAGGACTGTGAGATATGGAAGATATAATTATATATTTATGTCCTACCATTTTCTTTTACAAAAACTAAAAATCGAAGTCCAAAAAAAAAAAAAAAATTGATTACCCTTTCATTGTAGCTTACAACATGCATCTTTATACTCAGTATAGATTTGTTGATGGCTCAAAGGTAGCATCCCTCTCCCAAAGTGGAGATGTTGTGTGTTCGAAACACGTCAACAGCTAATTATTTGATTAAAAGTTTTTCCACGTAAATTCAATAGGGGTAGGGTTCCTCCAACCTCTCTTATCAATAATAATAATAATAATAATAATAATAATAATAATAAAAGTATGTTACCTACTATAATAAGTTTCAATAAACACCGTATATTTTGCAATCCAACATTTTATCTTATGCTTCAACTTGATCTTTCAGTAGTTTTGTTGGGTGCATTAGAAGTGAAATGTTACTTTATTACTACAAGTTACTATATACTATGTTTTTGCTAAACCCCTTTTATATTCAAAAACTTAAGCCTAGACTCCAAACAAAAAATGAATCAAATCATATGATCAGTCTAATTCATGGTTTGAACATTCATAAGAATAATCATACCATCGTTTATTCTCACAATGAAGTAAAAACATAATGAGAAAAATTTAATTGCTAGACATTATATATTACTCAAAATCTTAGTCAAACATTCAAAAAACAAGCATTTGACGATAAACCATTTTAAAAATTGTAATCAATCATATTTACGAAAAAAAATTGGTGGTGTAATAAAATCGTAAAAATAAAAATTAAACCACTTTTTATTTATCTTATCCCTTTTTCCGCGGTTCCAAGTTACCGAGTAGAAAAAATTTCCAAACCTTAATTCTTTGGGAATTTTAGACCAAGCTTCTGATAAACTCTGATTTTCGGCTATCCGAACAATTACACCCTATTTAAAGGATTCATTTAGGAATAAAACCTTAACAAAATATTTCCAATAGTCTACACCTAATTTACATTATTTAATAACATCCATGCATCGCACGGGTCTTATAACTAGTATCATATTGTTAAAGAACTTTATCGACATATGCTTTTCGAGAATCCTTGTGATCTATCACGAAATATTTTAATTTCCATCACACAAGATATCTCTCCAATGTCACTCATTTTAAAGTGTTTTGAAAGATATTTCTTAGTTTCATTTAATAAACGAACATCATTATTGCCAACAATAGATCATCCATATATAAAATCAGAAAGATGAAGTTACTCCCACTGATCTTAAGGTATATGCATCGATCAACGATGTTACTTTCAGAACCAAAAGAAGTAATGGTATCATTAAACTTTATATACCATTAGTGGGTATCTTGTTTAAGTCCATAAATCGACTTATTTATGGACTTTTCCCATTATTTCAATAATATCATTCCTCTCATAAAAGAATGACTAATAAACCAATAAGGATTGTATTATCATGTGGACATAAATTATTCTTACATCTTCTTCTTGAAGTTTTAATGAAATTCAACGAATTGGTCCACGTTGGATTCGTTTCATAAGATGAGTTGAGAACCCAACAATCTTTTTACGAAGTCGCTTTAATGGTATGATTACAACTTCTTCTAACATCTTCTTGTTTGTAAGGAAATCCAATGTCATTCTTGAGTAATATTGTTCCATAACTTGACGAGATGACTTCTTCACTATTTTCATTCTAACTCTATCTATTCTGATTCACTTCTCACTTCTGTTGATGAAATCCAAGACGATAGAGAGATCAAAATGACAGAAATTTAGGGTTTGGATTTGGGGAAAAAATGTAAATACTAAAAAGTAATGAGATTTATGAGTTTTTTATGGGGTTTTTAGACTTTGGGACACCTAAATAATCTATAGTTAATTGGTATTTATACTCTGATGCACCTTGTCGTCAGTTGACTTTATAACTTACCGTTGACTAAAGTAAAAGAGCTCATATTCGTAACACATGTCACAAAATGGCGTATTTTAATCTTACGGTTGTAAAAATTGAAATTCAAAAAAAAAATAAAAAAATACACGTATCATAAAAATATAATGATTCGTGTACATTTTGGTTATTAAAGGTGAATCTTGTGCAGTGCACGTGCAGGGGTAATATTATCATTTTTAAAAAAATTAACAAATTAAAACAATCAAAGCAGTCAACTGACTAGAAGGTGCCCCAAAGTCTTAATACCAATTAAAACCGTCTCAAAGTCTAAATAACAATTGTGATGGTTTTCTTGAAACTAATATCACAGCAGGGAAACAAGGGACGAAATAAGTAAATTAGTGGCCTTAGACAGACCCAAAAATGACCGGCTTAATTGACCAACTTGAAACAAAGCAATGGGGTTATCTCTAATGAAAGTTAAATCTAGGGGGGTAGTATCTCTGCATATTATTCCTAAGGTTATGTTCAATTTACCCATTATTGAAATATAACATTCATATACAAACAAGTCATGTATCTCTGTGATGCATAAATAATATTTTGATGTATCTTGAGTTGAGATTATTTTAAGATAGGTCTTCATAAATTGGTTTATGCTACTATGTTTTTGCTCAATTACAACTTTATTTGGCATTTTATAGAGAAACTTATTAGAATGATGTGTTTTAGGCAAATAAATGACGACACTACAATTTCTAGTTATGAGATCATGGGTTGTTATAATCGTTCTTTTTTATTTGTATATTCAAATAAAATACGCCCCTAAAGAAATTTTCTATCACCTACAACTAAGGAATTTGATATGACAATTGAAGAGAAATTAATTTCTCCAAAGAATTGATTGGGTAATTTGGTAAATGTACATAACACTCTTTGTCAAAGGGTTTGAGTCTATGGATCTTGGCCCCCAACTTGATACCAAAATTTACACTACCCAACGCGTATATATGTAACGCCTATTTTTACTCCATTTTAAACATATTAATGATCCAATCTGTAACAACTCCGTTAAAACCAACAATATCGTTTACATTCCATATATATTCTTCCACCAAATTAGTATCCCCACTTTCGCAAACACTTGCTAGGACTATATTGTGTATAGAATATATCTACACTACTCAGAGCCTCAAAGGATTTGTTTGCGTATGGAAAACACGCCTGCTATGGATGTGATATCAGGAGAAATGTTTGTTTTTAGAGTTACAAACAATCTTTCAGTTGAGGATACAGACAGTCTCCTAATCTCCTTTGAATGCATACAAGACAACTTCTATGCTTGAACATTGGTAATATAAGAAGATAATGACACAAGTAACAAGATTATTCAAATGCGTGGGAATGAGGACGTCGAATTTTTCTTGATGCATACTAACTCGTAGGTAGTCTTATCCTTCATTTTTTCCAATCTAATAGATAAAATATAAAAAAATTATAGTATAAAGACTTATAGTTTAGGAAACTTATTGTTTGTACCGTTTAAATTTGGAGTTTTAAAGATTGTCTTTTTATTATAAATAATCTATGATTTATGGCAGAACAACATTTGATGAACTAAACCAATTGGGAAGAAGGGGGTAAAATATATCTACCATAGTCTTCAAATAATTATTCCAAATAATGTAATTTTTTAAGAAATGAGAATGTGTATGATGTATGCAATCTTAATTTATAGAAAGGGGGTCAACTTCAAGGCAGCAATTGGAAAAAAAGGGTCGAGGGTAAAATGTATCTATCATAGCCTTCAAATAATTATTCCAAATAATGTAATTTTGTAAACAATGAGAATATGTATGTTGTATATAATCTTAATGTATAAAAAGGGGGTTAACTTCAAGGCAATGTATGCGGATATCAAATGCACCTGCCTTACCTTCTTAATATGTCCAAGTACAGATTTTTCGGCTATCTATATCCCCTATGTCAATCACCGATTTACCTGTTTATGAAGTCAATTTTTTCGACTATCTATATCACCTGTTTAATTGTTGTCGTATCCCCCATTTTTTTATTTTTTTACTAATTCTATCTTTTAATCCATTTTTTTTTCTCTAATCAAATATTTAGGTTCTCGGTTTTGATCAAGCCCACGTTAAAGCCTACTATAAAACAAGCCAACAAAATATTTTCTATCTTCCTAATTCATTTTTCTTATCAGATATTGTTTTCTAATTGTGTAACAAAATTCAAGTTCTGATTCGATTTTCGATTTACCCAAATTGCCAACAAAATTCTCAACATATTCACTCAAATATTTGAACTGTGTGTAGCAAGGACTGTAGAACATTGTTATTATGCAATCACAGATTTGATTACGCCCACTCACAGATTGATCAGTTCACTAATGGAATTTAATCATGCCAATTAATTATGTAGACCACGTGCAGATTTGATTAGACTCAGTAACAAATATATTTCTCAACCCCATTCACATATTTGACTACGCATACATAATTCACACAAATTCAACCCTCAATGTCATTCACATTATATTTTAAATACAATTATCTCTACCTATAGTTATTTTCAGTCTCTACTATAAGTCAGGTCTTATTCTAATTCTGTCAAATTTTGAGTCTCGGCTATTAATCTTATCCTATTAAGGAATGTCTGATAGCATTGTAAATGCGGACTTTAACACTCACAAAATCTGTTTTGGGTTCAACTCTTTTAAGGCATTAAACAAATCTAACTGCTCTTATAAATGTGAATATAGTAATGCATAGGTGAAAAATCATAAGAATTTGTGAATATTCTACGAATATATTCGTTTTTGGCTAATCAGATCGGATCGAATCTCGAATTAGATCGAATCATAAAACACCCCATTCCGCTCGATTTTTTCTGATTTTCGTTTTCCCGGATTTATCGGATTATTCCCGAATTGTTAGAAAATCGCCAATTTTTTTGTCGAATGATATTAACAAACTCTAAGAACATAAAAGTTTGTGGGGAATTCGAGTTAAACAAACTGATAACCCAAGTTTCGAAATTCAATTAAAAAATAGAGAGAAAAAACAGATGATAACCAAACTTTACCAACGTTTAGGTTAATGAGATGATTTAAAGAAAAAATAAAAACAATATAATAACTTAATGATAATTTTCTTATTTCAGATGTAGAAATGAAAAAGGGATGGAAACTCAAAAAGAAGAAGAATATCTCACTTGCATATAGAAGCCTCTTTAGGCCTCAGGATTTTTTAGTTTTTTACCATATCAGAAATATTAGTTTTTGAGAGAATAATTATACGTGTTAGAATTCTACTTTAGATAGTGTTAGTCACCCAATCACCATGTGCTTATTAATAGTGGCTATTTTGGTAACTTCTAGTCAAAAGATATTTATAAGTCCTTGTGCCTGTAATAGTTTGTCAATGTACAACAAGTAACAAGCAAGGGTCGTACCCACCTTGAAAGGAGAATTCTTAGCTCAAACACAATAGATAACAATATCTAAAGAACACCAAATGAATCAACTAGAAAGATGAGATTGACTTTACTTCCTATAGGCAATAAAATAAAATAAACTAGTACTTAAACTAATATTAAAAGATGGAGAGAGATGAAAGAAAGTCTAATAATGATTAGGGGGAAGGATTGGTATCCACAAACTAAACAATGCAAGACATACATGATGTTCATTCATATTCAATGTATAGTAATTTCTTAGTCACCTCTCAGCTATTCCAAGTAATTACTAATGCACATAATAATCAAAGTCACGTCTCAACTATTCCATTCAATTAAAATGGAATTCGTTATATGTATTCATTGATTATACCTCATTAATTAAACTATCACCTCTCATCTATTCAATTCAGTTAACTCGATATATTGATTTGTAAACAAATTGTCATCTCTCAGCTATTCAACTTGATTACAAAAGGGTTCCAATAAAAGAGATTAATTGTAGATAAACGAAAGTCACCTCTCAGCTATTCCTTCACATATCTCCAATTAGTCTAACACTATTATTATTGTTAGGTCTCCTTAATACTCTAATAATAATATTTAATAACATGGATGCAACAAATACATAAGAATCATGCTTACTTTTTATCATGAATCAAAATAAACAAGCATTAAGCAATTGAATTATAATGAATATAAAAGAACAATTATGGTGTTTTTGTATTATCTAGATTGCTTCAACCATTCCCCCTGAAGGGAACTTAACAACTCATCCTTGATAATGACACCATGGAAGAAATAGTAAAAGAACACAACATCATTAATGGAAAAAAGAAGAGATTGTTGTTATGATTATGAAAATACTACAAGAGAGATTGATTTCAAGAAGAAGAAAAGTTTAAGAAGTGATAAACCCTAGCTACTACTTCTCTTTATATAGAGATTACAATATATGAGTCTTCATGAGATAGGAAACTACTTTGCTTGGATGCAAAGTATCCTTGCTTCAACTAAGATCTTCAAATTAGGTCAAAATTATGGTGGCTACAGTAGAGCTTTTAGAAGCAGCAAGACCATATGAAACCCTAATTCCTTTAATATTAAGTTGTATCTTGGTTCAATACCTTCAGATAGACAGCTTACGGGGCCCAATCAGAGTTCTGGATCATCCTGTAGAGCCTTTTTAAGATTGGATTTCAAATAACGGGCTTCAATGGATTATTTGACCTGTGGGCTTCAATATAACTTCGATTGAGCTGGGATTTTGACCACCCATCTTGGACATAAAGTCAAGTCCACAGGACAGGTCGAAGGGGTCTTCTCAGTAATGCGCGTTGTAAATAGTAATTTCTCTCCTTTGTGCAAATAACATTTCTTTTAACGTCTTTTCTTAGCTTTTGGCGGGCTTTAGCACAATATTTGACTTTTGGCTCATGAAACCTACACAAATGACTAGAAAGCACTTATCAATAGATATTACACAATAATAATAACTACGTGCTATGCAAACAAGGTGTTATTCGGGGGATAAAAGTACACTTTCGAGGACTTATCACTTATATGTAACTTAGATATGTTTTTCAATATTAAAAAAATAAAAAATATTTAAATTTATCTTGAAAATCCCTCCCAAAACCGATACACAACTTCAAATATTCACGAATATATCCGTTTTTCGAAAACAAATATTCGCCCAAAAACGAAATTTTCAAATATGATGTAATGTCTTTAAAACATGTGTATTTGCTACTTATTATTTAGTTTCTCCTCTCGTTCAATAATTGTTCAAATATTCAAAATCCAATTTTTGATTTTTCCTGACTACCATCGAACTCCTCAACCTTTTTATTCAGATACCAAATCCGACATTTTCAAATACTAACAAATATTTTTGTACCACATCTTTTCAACTTTTTTATTTAAATACCTGAACTGCGAGATACACTGACGCTCCTGTTAGTTTCAATAAATCTTAAAGAAGTCGAACTTGAGTTTGAGAGAGTCCCCACTAAAAGGAATTTAAAGAAAGGTATAACAGTTTATCGCCAATATCGAGGTTGGGGTAAGAAGAAGAATTATTTTTTGGCACAACAAGCCTCGATGGAATGGGATAAATAGGGTGATCTAAACACGCATTTCCTCCATACAAATACTAAGTCAATGAGGTCCTCCACCAAAATTATATCTATCATCGTTGATAATAAACTTAGTTCTTACAAGTGAATCTGATATACGAGACCATTTCTTTACAAACTTTGATAAATTGTTTAACCCTTCCACTAGTACAACCTCCTTTGATGCTTTGGCACTCGGACTTGGTTCCTAGATAGGTAAATGACAGTGACTTAGATCACCTACACACTACCCCTTCGATTGAAGAAATCTTTCAAACAGTGAAGTTCTTAGGCCTAATGGAAATCAACAGGAATGATAGTATGCCTTGTGGCTTCTAGTATATTGAAAGTACGCAAAAATGATGTTGTGAAAAAAAATGACTTAGATCACCTATATACTACCCCTTCGATGGAAGAAATCTTTCAAACAGTGAAGTCTTTAAGCCCATAGAAATCACCAGGGCATGACAGTATGTTTGGTGGCTTCTAGTTGAAATAATGAAAGTATGTGAAAAATGTTGTTGTCAATTTGGTGAGGGGGCTTTGGGGTACAAGGTCTTTTAATGCTTTGTTAAACAAAACTTTTATTGTTCTTATAACCAAAACTAAACACCCAGTTAGGTATACAGGCTATAGGCATATTAGTTTGTGTGCCTTTGTCTATAAAATTATGTCCAAGCTCTTATATAAAAGAATGAAACTAATTCTGGGTGGCATTTCTTATTATTATTATTTTACATAATTGATAAGAGTATATTTTAGATTTTTCTTAAATTAAATCTTTTTTGAGAAATTATATAATAGAATGCGGTTTTGGTCCGATTCCAAAGAGTATTAAGATGATTTTAAGTGAATCAAAATGGAATAATTCTTGGCTTGGGTTTTAAAGACGCTTAAACAAATTAAGTAATCAAGTGAAGCTTTTTACCTCATTTTTCAAGCCACCTAATCCCGATTTATAGACATAATTATCAAGTTCATAATATATATATATATATATATATATATATATATATATATATATATATATATATATATATATAATCAATACTCTCTATTTAAGTTGGGCGGTTTTAAGTAAATATTATTTGTCCATGTTAGAGAAAATTGTTGCTTCAAGAGAATTTTAAAACTCTTATACAATGCATAGTAACTAAGCCTATTTAAGTAATTTAACTCTAAATTAAACATTTAAGGTTAACTCATATAAGATAAACACTAATTTGCAAACACAAAAAATTAACCAATATGAAAAAATGATGTTTCACATGAAAATAATTTAGTTAAATTAAAATTAAAAAGTTATTTTTGAAAAATCACATAACTAAAATTTGATATTGGAAGTGTTCAAAAGAAGTAAAAAATATAACTTGATTAAATCAAAATATGTTTACAATTAATTTGAAACCAATTCAATTTAACATCTTATCGAAAATATTGGCATTTAGTCAAAAGTTGAAATTAAATCTTTTATAATTTTATTTTTAAAAATACGACAACATAAGCAAAAAAATTCAAAATAATGTCAACAAGTATAACCTAAGAAATTATGGTTATAACAATTCGGACTGTGGATTTGGAGGTAGGCAATTTTATGCGGTTTTTGATACTAATCGGCTCAGGAGCGATTAACGAATACTCAGATAATCGAAAAAATATCTGGGATTTAATTGGTCCTCAACTTGAGCCCATGTAAGATCATTTCCTTCTCTTACAAAGTCTTGAAGCTCTTGGTCCGTTGGAGTAATCCAATCATCATTCTCACCAGCTTCACTTAATATGATTGGATTTGTGTTACCACCATCATTCAAACGATCATTGAATCTTCGCTCCAACTTTTTATTGTATTGAATATACATAAGGCTATTCAATTTCTCTTACAACAAATAATTTCTCTTCTTCGTGTGTATCTAAACGAAAAATAAAACCGAAATCAATTTTTAACTTAAACCCCATAAAAATGACCAATGAAAATAACAATTGGTTACTACTTTTACTTAGCACTTACATTGTCAAATGCACTCCAATTACGCTCACAAGGTGAGGCACTACATGTTTGACTCAAAACCCTTACATCAAGCTTTTGAAGATTTTTCACCGAACCTCCAAATCTAATCCACCACTCCGCTACATTGCATTTTAAATAGTCATTAGTATGTATATTTGTTAAATATTCTAAAATACATATTTTATCAAATATAAATACATAATATAAAAGTAAACATAATTACCGAGAGGTAAGGTTTCTCTACTTCTTATAGCTTGAGGTTCTCCAAAACATTTCAATGCATCCCTATAAAGAATCACTTCATTGACAAGTTTATCATTCTCATCAAATTCGGGCACAAGCCTATAAAAAACATTGAAAAATGCTAATTCGATTTCATGATTCCCTTCGATGGACATAGAATCATCACCGGAATTAATTGCTTTGTAATAAATACCCGGATTAAGGTACAACCCCGCTAGAAAGAAAAATAGTGCAGCGATAGTGTTGAATTGTAGATCAACGTCTAACAATTCGAAAATAATCCTTGAATCCATAAGGTTAAATCTTGAAACATCAAGAACATAGACACAAACTTCAGAAAATTTATTGATAATAATCTGGTTTACATACAATGAAAGTGCCTTACAGGAATAACTGCCAGGTAGAACACTTGGCAGCCTCTTATAGGCTGCATTTATTATTTAAATACCTAATAAGTAGTTATAATAACCACCAATAACTAAAATCTATCAGAAAATCTGAAATGATTTTTCCTAATGCTTTCACTATAGGAAAATATAAAATATATCACGGACCTACGATTCCCTTCGCCACGGTCCGGGTCGGTGGTTGAATTAGCTACGGTTCGGATTGGTGGTTATGTTGGTATTGTCCGTGGCAATAATATATCATTTTTTTAAGTTTTTTTCAGATTTTACTTACAGCTTTGGACTGTGGGTATATATTGGATTAGAACCGTCGGATTAATATTTCATATCACAAGAAATATCTACACTAATTAACAACAATAAAAAGAAGAAAAAAACTTGAAGAGTTTTACCTTTCTTTTCACTCTTCACTCCATCGTTCATATCTCAGAACCTAATTCTCTCTTCTTTTCCACTTTTTTTTTCTTTTCATTATGCCAGTTCAAGTAAACAGAACCTAGGCTACCGCTGATTGTAGTTACCTCAACTGCTTCAAATTGACTCGAATACATCTCTGAATGTGTAAGTGCTCTCTTATAATTCTTTTTTGGTTTCTTTTTCATTGTAGTGAATTAAATTTATTGGTTTGATATGAGAATTGGGGTTTTTTGAATTATAAGTTTAACGCTTTTAAGTAACAGGTGTATGGTTTCATGTGTAATGATAAATTCCATGATTTGAGTTTGTGATTTGGGTTTTTTCTATTTGGGATGCAATTTCATCTTCAATGGTCTTTTGTGACCCTC
This sequence comes from Aquilegia eximia, assembly GCA_023053565.1. Classification (NCBI taxonomy): domain Eukaryota; kingdom Viridiplantae; phylum Streptophyta; class Magnoliopsida; order Ranunculales; family Ranunculaceae; genus Aquilegia; species Aquilegia eximia. The sequence continues at coordinate 19,797,424 of JALIGU010000003.1, forward strand.
TCTCTAAAAAAATGTATATTATATCAGTTTAGAGATTTTAATTATGTTAATCCTCAATGGGTTTGTCGGAAATCTATTAATCCAATGAATTGACTTTTATATTTCTAAACGATGCATTCGTGTAACCCTTTGTAGCCTCGTTGATATGATGCAACTCCATTTGTGCCTTTGACTCTGTCATATGCAACATTACATTGAATAATAATTAAGTTAGGATCCAAAATAGTTGTCGCAACTTCTAGAAAACACATTTTTCATGCTATTATGATTCTCACACAAACCATATTAGGGAGCATGAAATTCACAATTGTTGCATTGTCGTCTGTGTCCGATTGTTTAAAATTAGATTTTTTATTTGAGCAAAAATCTAATCCCTTAAAGCATTATATTATCAGTTAAATGTTACATATTGTGGTTGAAATTACAGTTGATTGTGTTCCAAGCTTCTTGTCCCTGAACATGCAAATTTGTTATCAAGGCATGTAAGAACTGTTGTTTTGTGCTATTGATCTTCTTGACAAGCATATTAAGCTTTTGTTTTTTCTTGTCCTCAGTTCTAGATTTTTTTTTTTTTTTTTTATAATAGATAGTAATTTTATAAATTCTCTATCACCGTAACTACAAACTGTTCAGCATGCATTCTAAAAATGTGCCGGCAGTAAACTACCCAACATCCCCTCTTTTTACAATTAAAACTGAATATGATAGACCCACCCTCCTGCTGCACACCCTTATGCAAAGTGCAGACACAACAAAGAATATTGCTAATATACAAGTGGTGCTCCATATTGAAGAAAAGAAAAAAAAATAAAAAAATAAATGTAGTAGCAGAGACTCCAAGCTGAATCGAAGCTTCAAGATTACTCACTTGTTATATACATGTTTGAAATTTTTAGATGAAGACTTGCATTTGAATGATTTTAATATTATAAATCTGCAAGAGATAAAATTGTAGATGTTATTGAGATGAAGTGCAACTGAGACCCTATTTACATGGAGAAGCTTAAATTTAAATTAGAAAATGAGCCTATCTGATGCTTTTTGATTTATCTATTGTTTATCAAAATTAATGTAAGATATCCTTGTATGATTTCTTTTTGTATTTTTTTCCTTATAGCATGCGAAAGACTGTAATGAGTCTTGTATGAGTGATGATATTGAGTTTAACTATCTTTGTGCTTTGCTTAGTGAAGGGATGTTGGCAAAAGTAATGATATCTGTCAACCAGGTCTTGAGCCAAATAATGGGTTGCCATGGCAGATGACTAAAAGGAGAGGTGGTAGACAAGTTGGCAAGTAATATTTCAACCTTGTTTACTCATCCCAAAATAAAAATAAAAAATTCTCATTCCCAATTGCTGAAGTTTTATACCATATGGCCTGAATACACGAAGTCATTAAATAACTGTTAAAATTTGCTACAGGGAAAGAGATGAAAAGCTAAGTTGGTGCAGTGACCCACATTTACCCCCATGGGCAGCGGCGTATGTTCTCGTTCTCTCTCATTTGTGGCACAAGTGCATATTATAGGAAGTGTGTTCTTAGTCAAAAGGTTAAAGGTTATTTTGCTAATGCACACCTCAATGACTTGTATGGACATTGGTTGTGTTTATCTACATGATCTTTTTAATAAACAAGTGGAAAAAGAGGGTGCCTTAGTAAATAGGAAACTGAAGAAGCGGAAATTGAGGTACAAAACTCCATCTTGTTATTTTGAATCTGTGTCCTACCTAGTGATTGTACTTCAATTGGTCAAGCTACTTTTCTCGAAGATTTGAACTCTGATCTCATTAAGTATTTTGTATGCAGGACCAGGGTGGGTTTGATCTTGCTAGTTTGCTTGAACATGAAAAAAGTCTCCCAATATACCACATGAATGTATAATTCAGGTAAGAAGTTTGTACATGTTCATATACATTGGCTTGTGGAAACGTTTCTAAGTATTACATCTGTTACACTTAATGTAAACTAGTACTTATGTCGAGTCACACCGGAATATTTCAGGTAAGTACTTATGTCGGTCTGTTCATATTTAAAAGTTGATTTTTATGATATACTTTACCCTAGGTAGCACGGACTCGGACACGGATACGGACACGGACTCAGACACGGACACGGCGATACGACAATATCTAAAAATATAGGACACGGACACGGCATGGACACGGGAACTAAATAATATATTTTTTTTAATATATATGTACAAAACATGTATAAAACACTAAAATCAAATGAGATATCATATCATATATTCATATTTCATAGTTATTTTAAATGCATAACGTCACAAGCGACAAAATTATCAAAACATAAATCCTTCCCTCTAGACTTTAGTTAATTACTTAATTAGTTATCTTCACCATCCAAATCCAATAACTCAACATCATCATCAACTACATCATCACTTGTGTCCAACATAGCTTCCATTTCCGGCTCATCAAGAGAGAGGTCTGCCATTTCAAGAATCCCAATATCATTCAAAGTATCAAATCCATCTCCTCCCACGTCCCACATGCTACTCTCACCTTGTTTATATTCCGAAGATTGCCTTGATAGAAGACGAAGGTTTGAATGAACAAATACCAAGTTTTCCTCTCTTTGTGGTGTTATCTTGTTCCTAATCAAAGAGTTGATAAAGGAGTATGTACTCCAATTTCTCTCACAACAAGAAGAAAACAAGGTTGACCAAGTAATTTCAAGGCTAGATTTTGAAGCAATGGTGTCGAAGATCCATGTGTAACCCACCACAAATCCGGATCCATATATCCACGATCACTAATCGAATCACTACTAGCAAACTCCCTCAAAGAAGCGGAGAACTTAGCAAACTCCGTGTTAGCTTCTCTACGATCGAGGGTGGAAGGAAAATACCTCTCAAAGCATTTTTGCCTTTCGTCTGAAATCTCCTTGTCCTTATGTGGGGGAACCCGATTAGGTGACTCACCAAGCCATTCAACACTATAATACCTATATCATTATTTATAGAATTATAGTAAACCATTAATATAAAAAAAAATGAAGACATGCAAGTAAAATACAAATATATAAGTAATAGACTAATAGTGATATGAATATCACCTAGGGTTCAAAGAGTGAGCCAAACAATGAAGAGGTGTGTTACTTTTAGCCCAACGATCCACTAGTATAGTATGCACAACAGAATAAAATGATGAATCCTCGTCATCTAGTTTTCCCTCATGGCGGTAAATAGTTATCTTCACAGATTCTATCATACTGTCCCACCAATCATACACCAAGTGAAGACATGGTCTATCGGTATCCGCCTTCCTCAACATATCATATATAGGCTCGGTGAAAGAAAGTATGTAATCAATCTTATCCCACCACAAATCATTCAAAATCTTCTCCTTGACCATGGCAGCTTTAAGAACATCATCCTCCCTATAGTTTGTCCAAGTTGGACTAACTACCATATTCAAAAGCCCTTGTTTGATCTTCTTGAATCTTCTAAGCATGATAATGTTTGAAGCAAAGCAAGTTTCTGCAACCGCAAGCATCTTCAATATAGAATGAGTATTAAACATTGACAACCGCATAGAATGATTCATAATGAAGTTCTTGATTGTCATGACTTCTCCAGTAATTTCTGTAATCTAACTACACTCTTCATATGTTTCCGCATTGCTTTGTGTATTCTTTGCAGCACAAATATTCTTCAAAGCAAGATTCAAAGTATGCACCACACAAGGAGTCCAAAAAATATGAGGAAAATGGTTTTCAATTAACAACCCTGCACTCCTACATACAGGTGCATTGTTTGTAATCACTTGAGCTACATTAAGAGGCCCAACTGATTGAATGACTTCTTTGAGGAAGTTAGAAATAAAAAACTTATCTTTGTATTCACCCTCACAATTGACCGCTTGTAAGAACATTGGACCACTTTCACTAGCCGCCATAAAGTTGATAATTGGCCTTCTTTGAGCATCTGTCCACCCATCACTAACAATGCTCACACCTTTCTCCTTCCAAGCCGACTTAAGAGGTTCAAGCAACCCCTCAATGTGTTGTCTCTCTTTTTGTAAAAGTGTGGTTCTCAAAGCATTATAACCAGGAGGAACATAACCAACAAGATTTTTGCTATTCGCGGCTCTAGTATACGAGCGAATGTAGTATGGATTCTTTGCAACAACAAACGACAAACCTGATGAATAGAACATTCTTGCAATTTCACAATCTAATTCATTTCGAGCTTCCATGTTAAAAGCTCTCTCAAGAGGAGAGTCACCCACTATCTTCTTCCTCTTTGATGGAAGAACATCGAAACCTCGAAGACGAGTTCCAATTGAAGTTCCCGTTGAAGCCGAAGATGAAAAAGAAGTAGTTCGACTAGCGGATGGTGGAAGTGGGACTTGTTTGGGTAAAGATTGTTTCTTGCTCAATTCAAACTCTTCAACTTCTCTTTGCATCATGACCAAATCATTGGTAGATAGATACTTTGGTATATTTCATAGTTCCTGTACCACCAATCTTCAACAAATGCCCTTTTAAGCGTGCATAAGAACCCATAATAGTTTTATTGCAATAAGAACACACGAAACGGACATTTCCTCCTCCATGTACCTTCTCTACAACTTGTACATACTTCCAAAGAGGATTCTTGGTGCTGTTGTTGGATGGTTCTCCACTCATAGTTTCAACAATCTAGTACAAGAGAAACAGAAACAGAAGAGAACAAGTGAACAACTCAGTGAAAAACTGAAAAATCCCCAATTCAGTGAAAAAATCCCTAGAATCCTAAATGGCTAAAATAAGCTAAATCATGTATCTTACAAATTTAACAAAAAACCCCAAATTTTCAACAAAACCCCTAAACTCCAATAATCTACAAACCCTAGACATCATCATCTCAGTTTATGCAACGATTATAGAGGGTAACCAATTAACCATCAATTCATTGATTACAGTTGAACGAGTATAATAGAGTGCATCAAACGAAATTGATTACAAATCGAAAGAGGGTAACCAATTAACCATCAATTCAATGATTAGTGATTACAGTTGAACGAGTATAATAGAAGAAGAAGAAGAAGAAGAAGAAGAAAAATAAAGAAGAGTACAAAGAAACTTACCAGTAGGCAGTAGCAGGTCGTTCTTCTTCCGACGAACTCGAGAGTGAAGAGAGAGAAGTTTGAATGTTTGATCGAGAGTGAAGAGAGAGAAAGAAAAGTAATATCTGTTCTCTAAACTCAGATCCGTGTCCAGATCCGTGTCCGATCTAATATGCACGTGCGTGTCGGACACGTGTCCGAGCCGTGTCCGTGTCCGAACCGTGTCTGACTCTGCTACTCCACCTATTTTTGAAGTGTCCGTGCTACCTAGACTTTACCATATGATATATACATTGTTCTTAGAGAAAGATTATTCAGATTTTAGTTGTATAATCTTGTTTGATGCCATACTGAATTTCTTTATTCTAGTTTTTGAACTCTTGCGGTTTTTCTTCACTTTAATTATCTTTCATTTTTGCAGCCTGCTCATGAGAAAATTAGTCTAGTTCTAATGGACTTCACATGGTAAGCAGGTGAGTCATCAAATATAAAGTTGCATATTAAAGTTGTTAAGATTTTCTTTCTTTTCCCGCAAAAGGGCAATTGTTTGCCTTTTTGTAACTATTAAAAAACATATGATGACAGAGCTCTAACAGATGCAACTGGATGGGAGCAATGGCAATCACAAGATCTCATTAATTTTTATGCTTATGTTATTACTTTTTCTCCATGCAGATCATCAATGGATTGAATGCTTATAATGTCGGTAACCTGTGACAGAGCAGATTACATGGTAATATTAGATGGCAACAGTATAGTCTATGGTGGGGATGATCCAGTATTCCAATGCAGTGGAGTGGGCTCTGCCTAGTAGTGAAGCATTGCAGTCTCTGGGGTATACTGCTGCAGCAGTGTAGCAACACTGCCATGGTGTTTTAGAGTTGTTTTTTTAGTGTAAAATCTTATGACCTGACGATGTATTTATACAGGATGAATAAGAATGTAATTGGTTTTGTTTGTATACTAATAAAAATATATTTTATCAATAAAATATTCTCCAAATAACAATTGCTATTTTTTTTTTTTTTTTTTTTTTTTTATAAAAATCCACCAAATTCTCCACGGCTCAAGCAGTACCTAACATAATTTCCATTACAAACAAAGTCCAGAATTCCCACGGTTGAGAGTAATAGTTCCCACGGTTGATGTCAGTGGCTAGGCCCACGGGCTTGAACCGTGGCTAATATAGTATGTTCGCCACGGACCCGGACCGTGGCAACTAATTTAGCTACCCCCTTAACCCCCACGGTCTTGGCACGGATATGGACGGTGGCTAATCTCGTTTTGCCACCGTTCCGGTCCGTGGCGAATTTACAGTATTCTTGTAGTGTTTAGTGTTTTCTTCCTATCTTCTCTTTCCATGTATGTCATGGGTAATTATTTTACATCAAAAAAGTAAAATTTGGTCAAATTATCGAAATTGACAACAACGTTTGTAAAACATTTCAACTGTAACAATGTATTTCAAATATAACAACAACGTTTTATATCATATCAATTCATTACAACCAAGTTTAACATCCACATCAAATGCATCACCAAAAAAAACGTCGAAAGTAAACTTGGTTGTCATGAATTGATACGATAACAAACGTTGGTGTTATATTTGAAATAAATTGTCTTAATTGAAATTTTTTGTAAACGTTGTTGTCAATTTCGATAATTTGACCATTAAAATTCTTCAATACTTAAATTGAAATGCACTTACGGACATCCAAATGAATAAAAAAAACTTAAAACATATTACCTCCATGCAAAGGCCTATCAAGTTGATTATCCCATCTCTTGTCAATGATTGTCCATACAATAGTACTTAGTTTTCTACATTCCCTCTTTGCTTCATTTGATGTTACAAGATCTTAACCAATATTTTTTTTTACTTGCTCATTTGCTCGATCTATTGCTTCAGACAAGTAGCCCATGCATGGCTTTTCTTTGGTATCCACCAATCTAATAACACTCGCAAGTGGAGCAATAATGCCACAAGAAAATCTCACATTAGCCAAAAAACTTGACTTGTTGATAATTCTAGTGACTTTACTCCCTTCAATTATTTTTGCAAAGTCACTAGTAGTCCATGCCGCCGAAAAAAACATCATCCTCAAAACATTGTTATGTTTAAGGCTTTTCTAGAGTGTAGTATTGGCTAGCAAACCTTGTAACACAAGATCTATGTAAGTCCTTATTCTTTGTCCACTTACGCATCCACTCTAAAACTCTTCCATGATTGTAGATGAAAACAACAACGGCTCTTGCTTCCACTAACACCTTTCCTATCGTTTTCAAACGATCTTCCTTAGACTCACCAATATCTTTCAACATTAAATTCACACAATATGCCGCACAAGGGGCCCAAAATAACATAGGATGTTTTTCCTCCAATATTTTTCCCGCTCGCTTATAATTGGAGCCATTGTCGGTGATAAACTACAAATGTAAAAAGAAAAAGTAAAAAAAAATTAAATTTCCAAATTTATGAACTTCCAATATATAATATTAATCATTTAAAAGAAATCTTACTTGTACTATGTTCTCTTCCCCAACATTTTCAATCACTTCCTCAATCATTCCCACAATGAGATTAGCATAACATGCTCCGAAGCATCAATAGATTTTAAGAAAACGGTCCCCTTTGGTCAATTAACCAAGAAGTTAATCAAGCTTCTTCCTTTTTCATCTGTCCAAAAGTTCGACATAATCGAGCATCCATACTTTTTCCAATGACCTCTAAAGCTCTCAACAAATTGTTTTGTTTCTTCATACACCTCTTTCAACAATGCCACCCTCATCATATGATAAGTAGGTGCTTGTAAGCCTAAGAAATTAAATAAATAAATATATCAAGCCACATGCCAACATCGGCACATATAAGAAAAAATAACAAAATTTATACATTGGCTACGTTTGGTTCAGGGAATTCAGATTCCCGGAAAGTAAGGCTAAAACCCGCTAATTTTGGACGGAAGATCAGAATTTAGATTCCGGTGAAGGCTAAAATAAAGGAATATGGTTTCCTTTTTTATAAAATGGAAACCAGTTTCTATTTTTGTCCGGACAAATATGTCAAGTGTTTTGATTTCCTTAGAATTCCTTTCCATCTTAAACTCTATATCTCCGCCTTTTGATTGCTTTATCTTTCTTCTATTGTTATCTCTTCCATTAATACCCCTCTTTTCCCGGAATCTGAATTCCGTGAACCAAACATAGCCATTAACTATCAATAATCAACTATGAATATATTCAATATATTTCGTATTTGATCAAGCAAGTGAAATACCTCTTCCATACTTTTCGACCGCATATAACATTGTTTGAAAACTTGGAGGACACACGGCCTGGAAAGGCAAAGTTACTTCATATGCCTAAATTGCAATTGACTTTTAAGCATCTAGCTTCTTTTGTTCCTTGAATGGATTGGAATGCTCTATTTGAGTTTGCTTCATTTTCTCAAAATTCGGCTTCAAATGAGCATCCATAAGGCCTCTTTGTGTACTCACCAACTTCATTTTCCTACCATTAGAAGTAGGAATAGGATTAGAGGTACCAGTAGAAGCACCACTTCCATTCCCATTTCCACAATCTAAAATTTGTACTTCATCTTCCTCATTATTACCAAGAAAGCAATCATGTCCTTCGAAGAAACTATTGAGCCTTTTCTTCTCTACCCTTTGATTTTCTTTATTATTGACAAATGATCTAATCTCTTTCATTATCTCCATGGTTGTTTTAGTACAACCTACAATATTTCCCTTTTTGTGAGTGAGATGATCTTTTGCTCTTGCACTCCCACCACTAAACCTTATTTGACATAGTTTGCAAAAAACCTTTATTAAATTTTTAGTTTTTTGATCTTGAGGAGCTGTGTTTTTCCAAGCGGGATCATCGGATGACTTACTTATATCATCCATCAAAGATGTAGCAGCCGCAAACGAATTTGTCAAAGCTACGGAACTACTCATACTGTGGCTGTGCTTGTTTCACGGGAATATAAGAGAAAATAACCCGGGAATCACTGACACGTTGGATTTTCCAGTTCCAAATTATAACAGGTGCTTGGTGTTATTAATAAAAGTGGTCCCCTCAGCAAACTTTTGTCCAAAATGGAAACCACGTCAGTAATTTTTACGATTTCGTTGAGACCGGATTCTTCAGAAAATCTCCGTCTCTAAAGAATCTCTCTTTCTTTCTTTTTTTTTTTTTCTCTTTCTCTCTCCTCTTTTCCCGTGCCTTAGCAAGCAGTGTTATCTGAATTAAGTAAAAAATCTGTAAAACAAATCTTAACAAATTTAGACAAATCTGTGGAAAAGATTGTTTTCCAACTTTTACGGGCAAACAAGCTTAGCCTGTGATAATTGATAAGAAATACAATAACAATTAACAAGTAGTTTAAAGAAGAGAACCAACAACTAAAATACAACACATGTACTGCTTTAAGCTAATCAACACAATTACTGTAGCTATTTAAAAAAAAAAAAACTATTGTAAGTCTGTAACGATAGAGTTATAATCACTCTTTGCTTTAGAAAAAACAAAGAACAGGAGAGAGAGGGAGAGAGAGATCTAAAAAAACAAAGAATAGAAGAGAGAGAGAGAGAGAGAGAGAGAGAGAGAGAGGAAGAAGAAGAGAATATCTGAAAAAAAACATATCTGAAATCAAGAAGAGGGAAGAGCAGAAAAAGAACAAAAGAAGAGCCAAGAAGAGAGAGAAGACATACCTGTTCTTCGATCGAGTTTCATCGGTCATCGCAACTTCGTTCTCTTTCTCTTTTTCTATTTCTTCTTTTTTGCTTGTTTGATTCACTTTTATCAATTACCCGTGACTCAGCCAGATCTGAAACTTGGTCGATTATTCTTCAACTCGACCGATTTTATCGAGTTAATTGGTTTTCGATTAGCGATTATCTGTCGCATAACCGGCGATTTATTCCGCATTAAGTAGCCCAAATTTGGAGACATAGTTTACGCTCCAAATTAAACACGAAATTTAAATAAAATTATGAAAAAAACTTTTGGGCAAACAAATTCAAATAATAAATCCTTAAAAAATATTTTAAAATAATAGAGTAATTATTATTATTATTATTATTATTTCACATCTCTTCTTCAATAACCACACCAAAATGAAAACCAAATTTAGATGGATTTAATCTAAAAATTAAAATAAAACCTTTGAAAATAAAAGCGGAAAGTATTATTCAACACAAACACCAAAAATAAATTGATCTATCAACCATTACATTCATGTAGTCGACATTGTAATCCCCGCACAATATAACAGTTAGGAGGAACATTATACAAACAAAGAAAACTATAAATAATGATAATGAATTTTCTTATTATAATTTGCTTAATCAGGACAACAATAACTAATAATAACTTAATAGAGGGATTAAAAAATAAATATACCTTATAGAATATAAGTTGACATGATTAATCCCAACTATACAAGATTAATATCATAAAAATTCAAAAAAAAAAAAAAATAGTATCATAAAAATTCAGTTTGTAGCGCGCTTGTTGTAACACCCATGAGTTGGTGTTAGTCCCACATTGCCAAGAAAGTGGTTGTATTGGTAGTATATAGAGCTTAACCATACTCTAACTAATGTCAAGGCCATTTGGGGTGAACCACATGGGTGGGCCCTGATCCAAAACCCTCTACTGCTAGATATCCGCAGTGACTAAAGGGGGACAATATTGACATTAGCGAACGGTATGGTGCTCGACGCACCGGGATGAGCGAGGACGAAATCCCGGGGCCTTACAGTTGGTATCAGAGACGATGACGGGTCGCTTGTTGCAGGTGGAAAAGTACGCTGGAAAGGCCCAGGGAGCGTCAGGTACTTGTCTCACTTGGCAGGGAACGTCGGAGATTTTGGGACTGTACTGAGCGTATTGGAGAGCCGAGGACGGCTCTATTTCTAAGGTGGTGAGATTGTAACACCCATGAGTTAGTGTTAGTCCCACATTGCCAAGGAAGTGGTTATATTGGTAGTAAAGAGAGCTTAACCATACTCTAACTAATGTCAAGGCCTTTTGGGGTGAACCACATGGGTGGGCCCTGATCTAAAACCCTCTACTGCTGGATATCCGCAGTGACTAAAGGGGGACAATATTGACATTAGCGAGCAGTATGGTGCTCGACGCACCGGGATGAGCGAGGACGAAATCCTGATGTCTAAGAAAGATACAACAAAAATTATTTTAAAGTCAGATACTCAAGACTTAAAAGAAGATGGGAATTGACTTCCCCACCCCCAAACAGAGCGAGAAAGAGGTTTGTTTGTTGGTGACGCTTAAGAGACAAGCGTGCACTTGATCAATTATACTCAGCTAGTAAAAGTTTGTGCACTAACGGTCCCGGCACTTTCAACCACATCTCTCAAAAGAGACAAAATGAAAGGAACACAGAGAGGGTCCAGATACCACCAAGTCAAGGGTCAGTCTAAATAGGTAGTATCATTTAAGAGAGTTTTTTCAACTTCAAGAGGCCTTAACTCGTTGAAATGTTTAAGACATTGACCATTGACTTGAAATTCAGAACCGTCTACAGGATTAACAAATGTAATAGCACCATAAAGAGTTACTGCAGACACAACAAATGGACCCGACCAACGAGACTGTAGTTTACCAAAAAATAAATGCAAACGAGGATTATAAAGCAAAGCTTTGTCACCAATTTGGAAATAAAGTTGATTTTCTTGTTCGGTAATAAGAGATGAAGAGATGATAACATGATGACTACCGTCTGAATTGAATTGGGCATATTTCAGCTTGGGAGGAAGAGGATCAAGAGATAGAGTGATGCTCTCAACTTGGGACTCAGAATCAATGCAACAAACCGAATCAAGGGCCTCAGGGTCTTTGGGGTCAAAGATAGGCACAAAATCAAGATGAGCGTTGGTTTGAGCAATAGATTGAGTGATGTCAAAGTCAACATTATGCATGGTGAGGCAATGAACAACCAGATCTTCAGGGTAACAACTAGGTACCATCTCATAGGGTAAAGCATCGAGATGACACACATCTTCAGATAAAGAAAGATCAAGGGGTTGTTGGCCAAGATTAAAGATATTAACTTCAACAGTCATAGTTCCAAAAGTGAGAACCATTTAACCATTCCGGCAGTTGATGAGAGCATTAGAGGTGGCAAAAAATGGACGACCAAGGATAATGGGAATCGAGTCATCGGAAGTAGGTTCAATGTCCAGCACCACAAAATCAACGGGATAGTAAAAATCGAACATTTTGACTAAGAGATCCTCAACTATACCTTTAGGTACTTTCAACGATCTGTCGGCTAGTTATAAAGACATGTTCATGGGTTTCATATTCTTTAGACCTAGGCTGATGTATAAGGAGTAAGGCAAAAGGTTAACACTCGCTCCTAGGTCTAACAAAGCTTTACCCATGAATTTTTCACCAAGCTTGCAGGGTAAGGTTGGTTTTTCAGGGTCCTTGTATTTCACCACTCTGTTGTATTGGACAAGTGTAGAAAATTCTTCTGCAACAAACGTGTTTTTGGACACATTTGTTTTCTTCTTTGCGGTGCACAAGTCTTTCAAAACCTTAACGTAGGAAGGTATCTTCTTGATAGCGGTGAGGAATTGTATGTTTATATTTATATGTTTGAACAAATAAAGTACCTCCTCAGCTTATACTTCCTTCACAAACCTAGCTTGTGAGTCTATGTGTGTAAGGCACGGGTGGGTTGTAAGTCTGTGGAGGTTCCACAATCTTACGGATATATATTTTTCCTTGGCTTAGAGGTGTTAGCCTCATTAGCAGGATTCTTAGGTGGTGCAACATGTGTCGTGGTAACCAGAGTCATAATACTAGGACTCGGGTTGTAGTTAATTTGATTTTCAACTTGTTTTCATGACCTAAATGTTTGGACCATTTTAACTTCTACAATCAGTGAAGATGTAGACGGAGTTTCCGTCACCAAGGCAACTTCTTTGCCCTTGGGATTCGAGATAGCTTGTCCCAGAAATCTGCCCTTCTGGTCAAGTTTTTGTTTTATTCGTTGTATAACTTGAACATTCATTTCTATGGACACTTGTTGCATGAAATAGGGGAAGAACATCCTAAAGAGAGGACTTCTGAGGGGCAGGTTGATTTGTTAGAACTGGGTCCCTGGGATTACTCATTCGATGACCAATATTCGTATAAGTGGGGACCGTCACCATGGCTCTATTGTCAGTGTTTCCAAAATAGGGCGCATTGCTGCGTTTGCCATAGAACTGGTGAAATCTTGATGGAACAGTGTAAGCGTTATTGTTCGAGTAAGATAGATTTGAACGGTCCATGTATGGGTAAGTAGCATTGCCCCTTGTGAAGTTCGTTTGCCCGGCGTAATGGAACGCATAGGCTTCTTTAGTTTCTGGTGAAGTGTATAAGAGAGGGCCTTCGGCAATATGGGATGGGTTGTGACAAATATCACATCCGGGAGTGGAGACACTCATGACCGGTGATGTGGGGTTTAAGGATACCCCAAGTGCTTCTACCTTTTTCACTAAACCTTGGAGCAACGTTTTAAGCTCGGGGTCAGGTTTGACCTCATACATGCCTCTAGGTTTATCGTGTGTGTTCATGGTAGTGTTTCTGGGGGATGATCCTAGTGAATCCCACTGTTGGCTATTGTCAGCTAGTTCTTCAAAGAATTTCATAGCCTTGGAGGTTGATAGATCAAAAAAAACCGCCACTGTTCATACTTTCAACACGATTCCTAGTTTCATAGTTGGGACCTCTATACATGATCCTGACTTTTTATGTATCATCAACTTTGTGGTGTGGACACTAAATAAACAGGTCTTAGAACCTCTCCCATGTATCAAATAAGGCCTCATCATCTTTTTGCCAGAAATTTCTGATGGCATCAACAAGCACATTGGTTTTGGTGATAGAAAAATATTTGTTCAAAAACTTTTTGCTTAGTTGAGCCCAGGTTTGAATGGAATTGGAAGAAAGGTTGTGTAACAAGTGAGATGCACGATCTTATAGAGAAAAAAAGAACAACCTCAGCCTAACTTCTTCATCAGACAAATGCCTCTCCTTGAAAGTGTTTAGCACAGTCAAAAACTTGTTCAGGTGTTGATATGGATCTTCCCGTGGAAGTCCATAGAACTTAGGTAATATGCCCACAATCTGAGAGTAAATGTGATAGCTATCTGCAGTTGTCTCGGACAAGACTATGCAGGTAGGTGGCTCAGTGGCCAAGGATGAAAAGTAATCCCGAAGAGTAGCCTCGTGAGCCATAGGTGCAAGATTTACTTCAGTAAGTGAGGTTGAGTTGTTGAACTCGTCCTCAGAAGAAGGTATGGAGGTTGAGTCGTTGAACTCTTCCTCAGAAGGAGTGTGGTCCGTGAAGGGGATCAAACATGTAAATTTTACCAGACCTAAGACACATATATGATGCACATTACATATGCTAGTCCTAACCATTCAAAAGCATCTAGCAAGGGGCTCAAAACTGACTCGATTTTGTGTCCACCTAAGTCAATGAGTTCTTTCCAAGGTTCCGTTTTGAATTCTCCTTATATTTTGGGAGGTTTTCCATGCATAAGCGATGTTCCTTAATTAAATAACAGTGATTCTACATACATAATCTGTAGGGGCTCCAGGCCCAATTCCTACCTTGTGCTCCAATCAAAGAATTGTTCACGCAGTACTAGTTGAAATATCTGCTCAAAGTCTCAAATGAACATCGTGATAGCATGGCTTTAGTTGATTCAATTTTAAGCTTAGAATATTACAATCAATTGATATTAAAGTTTCATTTTCCGTAGGCCAGGTCCATCGTCAGTCTCGGTTTAAACAAAAAGTAAAAACTGAATTAAAAGCAAGCAACATCCAAGGTCATGCTAATCATTACAAAAACTCTTCTTGCAGGGGATTCGAGGAGGGTTAGGAGTATACTTACCTCCCACTTTGTGCTAGAAAAATAAAGGTGCGAAACAAACGCACAAAAGTGGGGAGAAGACGAGTAATAGTCGATTAAGGGAAAACCGCTCATTGGGTTTCAATCGTCCTTGGGAGTCGTTCCTTAGTAGTCTCAAGGCTAGCTCCACAACTTTGCTCTATTATCCGCCGCGAACAATTAAATAAATAAATCCTAACAACACCTACTTTAAAAATATTACAACCACGATCCCTTCTTGGATCGAAAATTTAATTATCTTACAAGTCTCTAAAAATATTAGAAAAATTAAACTACTGAGTTTAGCCTCACAATCACTCAAACAGTAGAAAACAAAAGTAAAATATGCTTAAGAAAAACTTCTGTGGGCCCCACAAATAGGTGTCAGTAAACAGGTCCAAAACTCGAGTCGAGATGGGTTGGGCCTGTTATGAACTCGAGTCGAGATCTAATAGAACTCTACTCAAGATCCAATCCTTATGTTCTGAACTCGACTCGAGATCCAATCCTTCTGTTCTGAACTCGACTCGAGATCCAATCCTTCTGTTCTGAACTCGACTCGAGATCCAATCCTTATGTTCTGAACTCGACTCGAGATCCAATCCTTCTGTTCTGAATTTGACTCGAGATCGAGTACAGTATACACCAGTAACTTTTCAGCAATTTTCCAGTTTGCGCGACTTTTTTCAAATTGATATATTGACTTCGTTCCTTGAGCGTTTTTCGATTTGTCTTCGTTGTGAGATCGGTAAGAGAACTAATTAACAAAGGACTTAAAAAAGTATTGAAAGAAATAGAAATAGAAGGGTGGGAGGGATAGAAGTGGAATGATGTCCCGAAAGGACGATTCTCGCTTGTGTTTGAATGAACTCCGTTCCTTTCCTTGACAACTGCGCCATTTTGATAGTAGACATTTGCGTATCTACAATCAAAAGATAGATTTGTAATGATATTTTCCTTCTTGTGCCTGTAAATATTGATTATCAATGTAGAACAAGTAACAAGTAAGGGTCGTACCCACCTCGAAGGTGGAATTCTTAGCTCAAACACAATAGAAAACAATAACTAAAGAACACCAATTCAATCAATTAATAAGATGAGATTGATTCTATTTCCTACAGGCAATAAATAAATACTAATAATACTTAAACTAATAATAAAAGATGGAAAGAAATGGAAAGAAGATCTTATGATGATTAGGGGGAAGAGTTGGTATCCACAAACTAAACAATGCAAAACATACATGTCATTAATCATATTCAATCTATAACAATTACAATTACTTAGTCACTTCTCAGTTATTCCAAATAATCACTAATGCCTATAATAATCGAATAGTCACCTCTCAGCTATTCTATTCAATTAAAACGGGATTCTTTATACTTAAACTAATATACTTTATTAATTAAACCGTTACCTCTCAGCTATTTAATTCAATTAATTCAATATATTGATTTGTATTCAAGTTGTCACCTCTCAGCTATTCAACTTGATTACAAATGGATTCCAATTAAAGAGATTAATTGTAGATATATGAAAGTCACCTCTCAGCTATTCCATCACATATGTCTAATTAATCTAACACTACCATTATAGCTAGGTCTCCTTATACTCTAAGAACAATATTTAACAACATGGATACAATAAACACATAAATAATCATCTCTACTTCTATCTAGAATTGAAATAAACAAGCATTAAGAAATTGAATCACAATGAATATAAAATAATAAACATGGTGCTTTTTGCATTATCTAGAGTGCTTGAACCATTCCCCCTAAAGGGAACTTAGGTACTCATCCTTGATAATTACACCATGGAATGAATAAATAAAGAACACATCATCATAATAGAAAAGAGAATTCATTATTATTATGAATTGAGAATAAGAAGAATTGAGTTCAATACAAGAGAATGAACTATCTAAACCCTAGCTACTACTTCTCTTTATATAGAGATTACAAAGCACATTACTTGCTCACAAAGTATACTTGCTCTCCAAGTTAGGTCAAAATTCGTGGTGGCTGCTGTAGGTCTTTTAGAAGAAGAAAGACCACATGGAACCCTAATTCTATTGGGCCTAAGTTGTAGCTTAGATCAAGACCTTCAGATACACAGCTCATGGGCCCAAATCGGAGTTCTGGAGTATCATATAGAGTTTTTTTAAGATTGGACTTCAAGTAACGGGCTTCAATGGATCTTTTGACCTGTGGGCTTCATTACAACTTGGATTGGGCTGGGATTTGGACCACCCATCTTGGACATAAAGTCAAGTCCACATGACCGGTCCAAAGGGTGGTCTCACCAACTCTGTGCATGCAAATAGCAATTTCTCCCGTTTATGTAAACAACACTCTTTTAATGATTTTTCTTGGCTTTTGGCGGGCGTTAACACAATATTCACGTTTTGGCTCATGAAACCTACACAAATGACAAGAAACCATTAATCAATAAATATAACACAATAATATAAGCTAAGTGCCATGCAAACAAGGTCCTATTCAGGGGATAAATATACACTTTTCAGGACTTATCATTCATCACTCTTTTCTTTTCCTTTTCTCTGTGGCCTTTGCCTATTTGAAACATTGGAGCCACCACAACTAGTAAAGATGAACAAACTATCTTCAATCTTTAAGCTTCATTCATTCGTCTCTTGATTCTTATTGGTTCTCAATTCAATCGTTCCTGGTCATATTTCATCTTGATATTCTCAAATACTAGCAATTTTGCATGGTGATGATGATAATGGTTAGGGTTTGAACCAACTCAAAAGATTGGGCATATTTTATCATCATGGTCAGTAACTAACCTTTTTACAGATTTAAGATCTAGTTATCGTTGTTATAACTTACAATTTTATATGTTTTATAGGCTAGGTTGATAATTTTTTGCATTCTTTTAGTATGTTCGCTGGTGATAGAATGAATTTTGTTCAACTTAATTGTTTGTTTGAACCTCAAGTAGGTGGACGGGTTCTATATGTAGCCAATATGTTATACATATATATTGTTGGGTGGGCACCTTAGGACTTAAGTCATGACATAACATTGTTTTTGTGCATTTTTTACAATTTTAATATATATTACCATCTAGATGTCCAACAACAGAAAATTTGTATTGAAAGGTGTTCTTGTCTACTTATATTAAGCGTTAAATATCTTGATTTGTTCCACAAAGTTTCTCATTTTGAAACTGTTTAAATTCTTCGTTGCTTATAATTATAATCTAATGTGAATTTGTGACCATGCAAACTGAATCTATATGGAATGGATGATCCTGAATTCTTCATTGCTTATACATGTATGCACTTTTAAGTGTGAAATGTGTTTTCAAAGGTGTTTTATTTTTGTTAATTATGGTTTTATATGTTTATGAGCTAACTGGTTTTTAGAATTTGGCTTTGTAGATGGATCACGTTGATATGGAAATCTCAAAAAGTAGTTTGATAGATCTAGATGCTAATGTAACGCCCCAGGATTTCGTCCTCGCTCATCCTGATGCGTCGAGCACCATACCCCTCGCTAATATCAATATTGTCCCCCTTTAGTCACTGCAGATATCCAGCAGTAGAGGGTTTTGGATCAGGGTCCACCCATGTGGTTTACCCCAAAAGGCCTTGACATTAGTTAGAGTATGGTTAAGCTTTATATACTACCAATACAACCACTTCCTTGGCAATGTGGGACTAACACCAACTCATGTGTGTTACAATCTTACCACCTTAGAAATAGAGCCGTCCTCGGCTCTACAGTACGCTCAGTACAGTCCCAAAATCTCCCACATTCCCTGCCAAGTGAGACAAGTACATGGCGCTCCCTGGGCCTTTCCAGCGTACTTTCCCACCTGCAACAGGCGACCCGTCGTCGGCTCTGATACCATCTGTAACGCCTCGGGATTTCGTCCTCGCTCATCCCGGTGCGTCGAGCACCATACCGCTCGCTAATGTCAATATTGTCCCCCTTTAGTCACTGCGGATATCCAGCAGTAGAGGGTTTTGGATCAGGGCCCACCCATGTGGTTTACCCCAAAAGGCTTTGACATTAGTTAGAGTATGGTTAAGCTCTATATATTACCAATACAACCACTTCCTTGGCAAATATGGGACTAACACCAACTCATGGGTGTTACAGCTAACGTATTGAAACTGAACATAAAGAATCTACCTACACTCTTGGAGATTCTAAGAAGCACACTCGTAAGACTACTTATAAGGTATATAACAACTATATCCCTATGGAAATTGTTGATTGTTATCAAAAATCTAAATGTAAGAAATGTGGTCATTTGGCTAGATGTTCTGGTATTTGTAGAACTGGGAATATGACACGATATACTAAAAAGTGTCAGGTTACTTCTTATCGGGATGTCGTACAAATGATTATAATAGCTTCAGGGGACATCTTTGTTGACTAATCCATCTAAGTTTAATCCAGAGGTATTTCGTGAGTTGATGAGTATGGGCTACTATATGTCATGGGTTACCCTATCAATTTGTTGAGTATAAAGGTGTTAGGGAAGCCATTAGATATGCTAGTTATGTTACTTCAGAGGACCAAGTCAAACTTAAGAGTGACTTCAGATTAGATATGCAATGAAGGCTGACATTAATAAGTTGTATGCAAGGGAGAAGGCAAGTTTAAAGAAGTTGATAAAATCTATTCGTGGGAGGATAAGTTTAACTTCTCTCTATAGTTATTGATGGGTACATATCTCTTACTGCTCATTTTGTTGATAAAGGATGGAAATTGCAAAAGAAGATCTTGATATTTCCAGGCCCACACATTGGTTTCTGCAATATGTGAGAATATATACTCTTTGTTGTGTGAATATGGGGTATTGAGAAAAACTTGTTTTCGATAACTTTAGACAATGCAAACTTCCAATGATGTTTTTGTGAATTTGCTTAGGGATACTCTCACTCTTAGAAATGCACTTGTTTCGAATGGAGAATAGTTTCACATTCGATATTGTTGTCACATAATTAACTTGATTGTGTATGAGGGTTTGAAAAACATTGATCCAGTGGTTGTAAAGGTACGCGAAAGTGTTAAGTATTTATGAAGCTCGCAAAGGATGAAGAAGGCTTTTTACGAAAGTGTGAAGCAAGTATCATTGTCAACTAAGAAAGGATTAAGGCAAGATGTTTCTACTCGATGGGATTCAACATATTATATGTTTGATATTACAATATTCTATCAAATTATTTTTTCGTAGTCTTCAGATAAGTGATAAGAACTATACAGAGTATCCTTCAGAAAATGAATGGACGCAACTTTGGAAGATATGCAAGTTCTTAGGTCTCTTTGCTACCGTCACTAAGTTGTTTTCTAGGACACAATACCGCACTTCTAACCTATTTTTTCCCCAAAGTATTCTGCATTCAACAAGATATAGAAAATGGAATCAAGAGTCTAGATGCATTTGTGACGAAAGTGGGAATCAATATGAAAGAAAAGTTTGACAAGAATTGGTCCAACCATAGTAAGATTCTTACTATTTGTGTGATCATGGATCATCGATACAAAATTTAGCTTGTCGAATAGGCATATAAGCAATTTTATGGGCTAAGGTCGCAACAAATGGAAGATGTTTGTAGCTTTGTATGATCTTTTCGATTTGTCTGTGAAAAAATCTTCGGTCCCAACAAGTTTTATTAAGCCTAGTACAAATGGACAACCTGGCATTCATAATGAAATTCATGACAATAGTATGTTGAAGGTACGGAAATTTGATTATATTACAATTTTAATTGAAATTCGTATTGCTTTGATTTAATTGAATTTTATACTTTTACGATGTAGGATTTTGATTTGTTTCACATCGAGAAGTGTGATTATAGTCCGAAAGAGTTAATTGGAGTTGTACTTACTAGAACAAAAGTTTTGTGTTACTTGTGTGTATATATATAATATTACTGTAATAAAAAATTAAAGTATTTCTTGATTTATTATTGTTAATCTATTAAGAGTAAGCAATGAAATTGATAACATTTAGATGCAAGCAATTATTGATGGAGTAGACGTACTTTGGAGCCACCAAAGTGAGAAGAACAATCCTCTGCTGAAAGAACCAACCATAGAAATGGTTGGGAATTGCATGCGTTGAGAGTTCAACTGTTAGCATTCTTTATCACTTTCGATAACCTCTTAGTCTTTTTTTACTAGATATATCATGAGCACACACCACACATTTCATACACATATAATAATTATAATCATAATGTATGTTTCAGTTTTAATGCACCAATTTTGGGTTTGTTATTTAACTTCCATTCTGATATTATTAGATTGGCATCTTTGACAAGAAAGAAAGATGGGGACCTAGATAGCAAATTGTGTTGGAAGTAAATGATTGAACAAACTTGAGTACACAAAATTCGTTATCTTCACATGCACCAAGGTTATTTGCTTGACAAACTACCTATTAATACAGAACCATAGAGCATGCCAACTACCTATTACCGGCTTCCTTTATCTTTTATATATGTTATTTTTAGTTTATGATTACTTTTTTTTTTTTAATGGTCAAATTATTGAAATTGACAACAACGTTTACAAAAAAATTCAATTATGACAATGTATTTCAAATATAACACCAACGTTTGTTATCATATCAATTTATGACAACGAAGTTTAGCTCCTTCACTTTTTTTGGTGACCTATTTGATGTGGGTGTTAAACTTGGTTGTCATGAATTGATATGATATGAAACGTTGGTGTTATATTTGAAATGCATTGTTATAATTGAAATTTGTTGCAAACGTTGTTGTCAATTTTGATAATTTGACCTTTTTTTTAATAGAGACTGAAGATTTGTGATCTCAATCCTTAATATAATTTTGTATTGAACCATCCTTTATTAGATCTTCAACACAAAGAAGACAAAATGAAGCAAATCGGGTGATTAGTTGTTTCATCAGCTTGAAATGTAATCTAGATAGTGAGGTATTATTTAAAATGTCCATGTACTCAGCTTGGACACCCCATTTTCCTTTGATGTGAAAACCACAAATTAAATTATGGTAAAGATTGCTCCCCATTCATATCTTGGACTAGACTTGCCATCTTTCAGACTCCTAATACTGGATCATATTGATGTTGGATTATGGTAGAGAATATATATTTAAAATATTGTGATAGTACTAGACACATAAGTTGTTTTTTGACTAAATTATTATTTTTTAACATATTGCCACTGCCATATCTCTTTTCCACTAAATGTTTTCTATTAAATTAAGTGTTTAATCATTTTCCACTTGGTTTACTGATCTTGGGATTCATTTTGAGTTGGTCACAGTCACACACCCACACTAATGATGTATTTTTTATCATATTACCAATATATATATTGATAACCAACTAATATTTTCTTTGATCAATTCATCACTTGATGTTCCAAGTATTTTGTGTACCATTTTGATAGTTGCATCAAGTTGGTGTTTGTCTAATACTTTTGTCCTGGTAATAAACTGTAGCATCTGTGTAACAAACAATATTTCGATTTAGGTTTTGGATTGTTGCATAAAACGATACATGAGCAGTTTGAACACCGTCATGGTCAAGTGAAGGTTTCTATCTACGTCTTCTGCTTAATCATGTAAAAGGTATCTTTCTCTCTTTGGAAATTTTCTCTCTCTTTGTTTTGGGGTTTTAGCCTTTGGAGTTGTTTGATATCTTTCTTCCAATATTTTCAGAAGTAGGGGGGTTATTCAAAGATAATGAAGAAAAAAATTGAAGAAGTTTTGCTTATAGTAAATACACCCTTTCAGAAATAGTATGTGTATTCAATCCTCAAATTGCAATTTTATAAATGCTTTGATAGTATCTTTGTCATATGTTTTTTTTTAACTTTGTCTCATTCTTCAACTAACATTCAACACAAGTTTAGCCTATAGTTAAATTAACTGAATGTTTTTGTTAATGTATTGTTAATAATATGTTACATAATGTATATTGTCATAAGTTCCACTCCAACAAGTTTACACAAACACGATTTTGGGAAAAATATTTGCTTTATGCTCCTCAAAGAAAAGGTAACTATAAGAATGTTACAACACCCTCACATTGTTTTTCAGCTATTGGTGTAAACCAAGTCAATAAACCATGCACAACATTGCCCCGATTCATATTCAGTTCTCGGTTGTGTTCGTTTTAGCCCTGAACAATCTTAGGTTCTACGAGTACTACTAGAGAAATTCCGACTTTAAGAATCCTTAAAGAGCTGACCCAGCTCTCACTAACATACGCAACCGCTCCTATAAAAGGTATCCTATAATACCTTACTTGTATTTCACAAGATATAGACGTCATTAAAAAACATAGTTTAACATCTTTATCGCCTGTACGTTGCACTTGTTGCATCATATGAATTGGGATGGAGTAGGACTCCCAAGTGTTCCCGGGTGAGTTACTCATAACTGGTTGTCCCATTGAACCTAGTCCATGGGATTTCCAATCGCTAGGTTGGGTTTCCGTATAAGGTAACTCGTTTTGGTTTAGGCTTTAGGCACATTCCTCTCGATGCATAATTATTTTTTCTCTCTAGAGAAACCTTAATAATGGATCTGTTAGGTTATCTTTTGATTTCACAAAATCAATGGAATTAATTCCATACGATAGTAACTGCCTCACGGTATTTTGTCTACGATGTATTATTTGTACATCGTGACTTACCGTTGTACATTAAATTTGTGTTTTGCACATTGTTGTTTAGTTATCATATAACCCCCACATTGTTAGGTCATAGTGAAATATCTTATAAAATTTTTGAAGCCACTCAGCTTCTACAATTGTTTTACTTATAGCTATAAACTCATATTCCATATGGATTGTGTCATGCACGTTTGTTTTAGAGTATTTCCAATGTATGCCAAGGTGAACACGTAAACACTAGTTGGTTTCGATTTTCTTAATTTGCATTAATTTATACGTCAAGGATGGTTGAATACTTTCCATAATGTAATGCTACTTAATTGTATTTCTTAAAATACCAAACTACTCGTAGTAATGCATCCCAGTGATTTTACTTGGATTATTTGTAAATCGTCTGTATTTATTGATAGAGTAGGTAATATTTGGTCTTGTACAATTCAACAACGTATATTGAACTACCAATCTACTAGAATACTTGAGTTGAAAAATGGTAGGACCAATATTTTTATTCAACACTACGAATGGAATATAAGGAGTACTCACCTTAGTAATTCCATATTATATAAGCCTATATTTATCATTTTCTCAATGTAATTTTATTGAGATATGACTTTTCCATTAGGTGCTATAATTATCTTAATTCTCAAAATCAACTTCTAGAATCCCTAGATTTTCCACATCAAAGATGTTTGTTAAGAATTTTTTTATAGACCTAATGACTTCATTATTAGTCTTGAAAATAAGCATGTCTTGAAACCCCAATATATGTGCAATATACCAATTGAAACTCCACAAATAGTGTTATTATCAATCCTGAAACAAGCAATGATAAAGCAAAAAACAAGTAAAGAACATACGATATTTTTAACGTAGTAAAACCCAATATGGAAAACGTCCACGGTTGTCCTCGTGACAACAAACAAATCCACTAGATAAAAAAAGATATACAAATCTATCAACTACCTACAATCACTGCGAGTTGACACTATTGGTTATCTCTAACACCTTGACTTCACCAGAGTACCTTGATGTACGCACAAGACACTCGATTTCTTAATGAACACACAAGAAGACTCGAAGCCGGACTATGAAATAAGCTTACACCAGAATTCTTTGATGAACACACAAGGATACTCGATTTCTTGATGAACACACAAGAAGACTCGAAGTTAAATCACTATCAACAATAAAGAAAGATGAATGGGGGAAAGAGAATGAGTTCAATCACCAAAACAAACCTAAACAAACTAGAGAAGAAGAGATGGAATTGGACGGCCAAAGAAATGAGTTATTCTTCTCATGAAAACTTATTTATACTTAAGGTTTGGAGGGGGAAAAGATATGGGCCGAAATAACAAAAAGCCACGATCACGTACGTATGCCCTAACGTGGTACGTACGTCCCTAAACGAGAGAGGTAACCTGGACACTACAACATACATACGTCCTAACATGGTATGTACGTTCCTGAACAAAAGAAAAAATTTGGCCATGACTACGTACGTACCTCCTAACGTGGTACGTACGTTTTTGAACAAACTGCAACCTGACATACCTTAAGTGAATCAGAAGGAAGGCAAATGGACGACGCTCACACATCAAGGTACTTCCTAATAATGTAGACAATGCAAGATAACCTCGGACACTCCTAACCTAGTCACAAAATGATGTCAAACAACCAAATGTCGGTTTCATGTCCTTGACATATAAACAAACAAATATATATAAGTCTTGCATACTTGAGATAGACATACTTGCCATAATAGTTAATGTGAAACCCTTTTAATATAACTCCAACTAGCATCAAATGCCATTGTTTTGGAGGTTATTTGAGATCACGGAGGACTTTACCCATTTTCTTTTCTTGTTTTTTTTATTTGGATCACTTCTAGTTAATCCATATAGATCTACTCATTTAAGCCATTTATACACTTTTTAACATCTTCTTGATGAATTCCCATATTATATGGCTGCAATGACTATTAACATCACAATAGATGTTATCCTGTGACTGAGTAATTGTCAAAATAGTTTAAAACTTCTTTTTGATGATACTCTTTTGCTAGTAGTCTAGCTTTATATTGTCAATGGAACCATTAAATTTTATTTTACTCTTGAAACTATTTATACCCGATTGATTTACTTCATAAAGGAAGATAAACCAATTTTCAAGTAATAGAATAGATTCAATCTCACTAGCTATTACTTTCTCCAAAGGGAAGTTTTAAAAGAAGACATTTTCTTAATGCTCAATTTCTATCATATAAGATAGAAAAAACTAGACTAATAGATACCTCATATATCTATTTTGGAGTAGTGTCAATGTAATTCTTTCGTATGTGGGTCGGGATACATTCTCACAGAATGTAACATCACATGGCTTTGATATAGTAGTGATATTAATATCACTCACTTTATGTCTAAGTTTACAGGGCTTTAGATTTAAATGCAAAAAATCTGAACGCGCTACTATTTTGAGCATAACCTAGAAAATAATATTCACTCACTTTATGTCTAAGTTTAGTTCTCATGGAACCATAACTTTAGCCAAATACCCCCACACTTTAAAATATTCAATTGGGTTGTCACACTTTTCCATATCTTATATGGAACACTATCATTTTTCTTATACGGTACTCCATATGTAATTAAACATACGTAACATTCCCCTTAAAAACTCATATAGATTAGAATTTATAGACATAATATTGATTATATCTTTAAAAAATCTGATCATAAATTTGAACCAATAGATATTCGTATTCACCCCCCTTTATCAAGATATTATGATCTTGATTTTCCAAACTAATTCTCAAATCTACTTTTGTTCGCTACTAAGTAAATAGTAAGAGCGAGTACAATACATAAATCAATATGCATTAAACCCAATGGATTAGTACACCTTTCAAATTAATGATGGTGTTGTCGCAAATTTTTCTTCCACATAAGCCTCATACTTTGTAAGATACCTATTATGTTTAAACTACCCAGTTACTCCAATGAGACGTCTTTCCAAATCCTCTTGAATTGATGTATGTTGATTGGTATCACAATATTACCAACACAAACTAATCTCTCTGGCTTGGTTCACCCAAATACGATCCATCAACAGAATGATCAGTTACATGCAAACATGGAAATTAATGGTCATATCCAAAATAGTTTGTGGATTATTTTTGGTTCACATCCAACATAACTTTGATTAGCTTCACTTTTTGCTCTTCACGTTACCAATCACTAATCACACTTCTAATCAAATTACCAACAAGTAATAATATTGTTTTAAGTTTGTTAGTAACGATATGTGTGAACTTATAATAATAACATAATATAAAATAAAAGTAATACGCATTACATAAATAATTCTAATGAACGAATAAACTCAAATGAATTTACGCTCAATAAATTCAAAATAAAAATAAACACTTACTAGAAGAAAATGAATTGAGGCTTGTCGAAGCAACTTCCTTAAGATAATATTACGTCATTGCTATGGTGCAACCAGTCTCTGAACGATTGGTCTCCCAAGATACAACAGTTTTTCACTCTACTAAACTGCACTATAATAGTAAAGTACTAGCGAACGAATATGAAGAACCCTTCGAATTATTGTAGAGAAATGAAGAAGAGTTTGTTTAATTAATTGTATCCTAATTGGCCAGATTAGTACACTATTTATAGTCACATAAGTGTCTCTCCATAGGTGTCTTCTCACATACATACACCTTTTACAAAAAGGTGATAAGTTGTTTCAAATTGCCTTTTCACAAATAAGCACATATTGTATACTAAAAGAAAATACATGTCTTTTCATAAGAATTATGGAAATACATCGAATCTGGTCACACAAATTCTGAAAAGGTTTTTTTCAATGGATACACCTCTTAACCTTAATTTTCACTCATAACAAAATATTCTATTAGAAAATATATTTCCAACACTGACTTATTCATAACCTTTACTTGCAATTCAAAGTTGTCAGAAATTGCAAAATATCTAGAGTTAATTACAGGACAAAAGTTAGGTGACTGACCTGACATAGTCTCAAGAGTGTTCAAGATAATGTTGGAACAAATTAATGGATGACTTATTTGAGAATCAGGCATGTAAGTTAATTTATTTTGTTAATTAGCTATGTTTTTTATCATTTACTACATATAGTAGTAATTTCATAACAATTTTTTTGTTGTGTACACAATTGAGTTCCAAAAAATACGATTACCCTACCCACATATCTTGCTTTAGTTGCAGCAACAGGGCAAGCCAAAATCATCTTCATATATTGATCCCATAATTTCAGCTGAACTTCCAGATTCTAATGACAAATCAACATTTGGTTTCGTAATTCAATTCATGATATAAAGACCATGCATTTGATAGAACTGTGCTTGCATGCAAAATGGAAAATGTTCAAAGTACTACCCGAAAAAAACCAGCAACGAGACAAATGTCGACAGAGGTGGATTTACAGTTTATAGGTGAAGAATAGATATAATAAATAAATAAGCTTAAAAAATGGTGTACAAGTTAACAATACATGGGTAGAGCCCCACAATAATGACTTAATAGTGAAATACCAAACACATATAAATATATAATATTGCAACTAATGCAGATCATGAGTTAAGTATCTATTCAAGTATTTGCACAAAGGCCACAACAAATGTACTATTGTGATTGAAGAAAATGCACAAGAGGTGCGTGAAAATGATGAAATCGAATATTATTTCTGCTTCCGAAACAAGATAGAGACTATTTGTTTTTGAAAAACACTAGAGAGAGACCACCAATTGAAATGCTTCCCTTCCATTTTAAAATATGAACACAACCTATAAATTTTTCAAAAAGCAGAAATAAAAACTACTAAATTATTTAACAAATATATAACCTATGTGTCTTCTAAAACTAAGCATAAAAATGGAAATCAAAATACACCGAGAAATATAGAAAAGAAGAAGATGTAGACCTGGTCTCAACCAAATCAATCAGATCATAGGCTTTCCAAAAAGACCAACTATTACAAATTCCAAAGCACAAACAACGCAAAACCCCACAACAAAAGCCCAATATCAATACAGGTAACATTGATGGTAATATAAATATGTCCTTTTTACTTAGACTCTAATAAGAAAAGATACTGTCTTATTATCATAAATTCTCCTTATTACCAAATTTAAACTATCACACAGATGATAGTTGTCCCTTTCGTTCACTCAGGAACACGAAGGGTTCTCTTATGATTATGCAACCATACTTTGAACTTTTTTATGGGGACTCCAATGTCATTGCAAAATTGTTGAAGTTCATCTAGGCCATGGGCTTTAGAAATCTTCCATCCAATCTTCTGCGCAAAAATTGTCATCTTCTCTTTCTGATCAACAGTGTATTTGATCCTTTTTTCAATTCTCTCTTCCTCCCCAACGATTGTTGTTCTTCTTTTATTTTTCCTTTCTATCAAACTCCCCATAGGATACACCTGTTCTTGGTCATTAGGGTATTTGATCTCATTCTCCCATTTTTCTTGTTCACAGCCCCCAAACACACTAGATTGATTTCCATAGATAATGATCTCTCTGTGGAAGCATCGGTGGCAATTACATGCTTCACAGTACATACCTCTTGGGCTAAAAAGATTTGATATGAATTGTTGACAACCATCCACTATATGAACCCCAAATTGAATACAATGATTTCGGTTACATTCGCCATACACCACCTTTCCACGCCTTTCTTTTTCTCTGAATCATTAACAAAAAAGAAGAGGTGAGATGCCATACATATATATTGTAATGTGTGGGTCTACAAATGTTTTGGCTATTAAGTTGTAAGATTCGTGTTTATCTAATAGAACCCAATTTACGTAATAATTAATTTGGATAGATTCGTGTTTATCTGATAAAACCTATGATATTGCAAAAAACTTAAGAAATAGAAAATGCAAATTTTGGGATCTTCTGTAAGTGTTCGATAATAAATGTGTTCATATGTTTTAATTCTTCTTTTACAACGAGATGTGTACTTCAAAAATGTGGTTACCACAACCAAATGATATCTACCATATATTAATATCAAAGTACCTATCTATGCGTACCCTAAGTTAAAAATACTACCAGGTGTCTTTGGTAGTCATATGTATCGGGGGCATGTGATCATCAACCAATCCTATTTGGGTTGGCAGAAAGGGTCAAATCTGATGGTCCTATAGGCTTGGCCATGGGCCTAGACTAGTTTGATATCCCAACTTATAAGGAAATGGAGCCCCGGTTACTGAATAAAAAGTTGAACCGAACGCACCAAATCATCGCCTGACCCACTTTGGGTAGGCAGGCTTGGTGCGGTCCGTTGGCCTAATAAGGACTGTGGAATTCTAGGTCAACCGTATATGATGGAGACTAAGGGACAAAGAAGGCAGACCTAAATCTAATACTTTCAAGAGTTGGTCAGTCAAGCCCCAACGAACTGGATAAGTCTAGCATGATTCCAGGCCAAATGAATCCAGGTTTCCATCCCAAGTTTAACGTGGATTTTTTTCGCTCTACAGTATACATATGAGAAGATGGATATATCCAATTTAACATTGAAAATGCTTTTACGGGGCTTGGCCCTTGAGGGCCACATCAGTACTATGCATGGTTTAAAATATCGGGGATATTCGCGGATATCCTACGAATTTTGCTGTTTTTTTTCTTAAATCAGATTGAAATATGGGTCGGATATATCCGAAATGTAAAACTCACCCTTTCGATCCGAAATTTATTAATTTCGTGGATATCCGACCAAAATAAAAGAAATTAACGGATATGAGGTCCTCAATCTCTCTCTGCTTCACTTCAATTGAATCTCATTCCATATCTATCTCTTAATTTCGTGAAAATAACTGAAGATTGAAGATTGATGATGCAGAAGACAAGAAAAGTTCTTCTAAGTTGTTGATATCCATCAATGTTCACTATAATATTGTGTCATTAAGATTTTCAGTTCACAAATAAGATCTTATTGTTGCTGGTATTGAAAGGGTCTAATCTCAATAACTTCTTTATATAATTTCAGTTTTATAATTTCGATTTGTGCAACTAGCACATTTGAGTCTATGGAAAACCATTAGATCATGATGTTGACGGAATTTTGTGCTTTTTAAAATGACAAGATAAGGAAGTTTTGTGGTAAAATTATCAAAGGTTGGATAAATTTTGGTTTGAAATTTCAAAGTTGGGTGTAGTTTGAGTAAATTTTGATTATTGGAGACTTCGAGTTGAAAAATCGCAATCACTAAATCTCTCCCTTTTCAGTTGGTTTAGTTGAAATGAGTTGAATGTTCAGATAAAATTGAAGAAAGAGAGTTGGACCTCCTTGAAATATCGAGTTATTTTGAATATTTCCAAAATTTCACGATAACTCACGATATTTAGTCTGTTCAAATCTTACAATACCGACACACGCCTCCGATATTTAATGATAAAAGCCGCTTTTTAGACATCGGAATTTCGCCCAAAATCGACATCTTAAACTATGGTGGGCTAATTTGTCTAAACCCTCCTAAAACATTACATAATTTGCATAAACCAAACCAAAGTTTTTTTATTTGAAATAACACATTTCTGTTAACCAGTCTGTGAAGAAAAACGTTAGATGATTAGGATTGGATGACCTGGAGTTGATGTGTTATATACTTACCGAAAATACCCTTACTTGAATATAAAATCAGTCAAAAGAACTGATGAGTCGTCTTCTTCCTCAAAACCCTCTCAGCGTTTCATCTTCTTCAGCAATCAAATCGTCCTCATTTGAAAGAATCGTTTCATCGCTTCAGTGGGTTTTTGAATGGCTGGTGGAGCATCTTCATCTTCTACTTCCAAGGTCAGATTGTTATGTGTTTCTTCGAATTTGGTTAAAACTTGATTTAGGGTTTCTTAAGTGTTAATTACAAAATTGTAATTGCAAGGAACAAGGTACTACTGCTATGGATGTGGAGAGCCTGGTCATTTCATCAAGGATTGCAAGTGGAACAATTTACCCATGTGTGCTTGGACGATTTGATCACTACATGAAGTTTGGTGTTAGTAAGAGAGACCATTCAAAGGGCAGGGAATTTATTAGTTGTCAAAAGTTTGGTTGCAATGGTTTTAAGTGGGTGGATGAGATTGATTCTACAGAGGCAAGAATATTGGTTGTGAAGCAAAAAGCTGAAGCTGCAAAGAAGAAGGTTGAATTTGTAATGAAAATGGAAGTAGAAGAAGTGAAGAAAGAAGATTGTGTGACATTAAAGATAACTAGTGAGAATAATGTTGTGTTCAGTGTTGAGGGGAGTGTTTCTGCTATCAGTGAAATTATGGAGAAGCTAGCAATAAAAAAATGAGTTGTACTGTGTGAATTGTGAGGTTTGTATCGTAATGAAATTTCTATAAATTTCAGCTTTGGTCAAACGGGCTGTCTAGGCTGCCATCCTTAAGATTAGGGGTGGGCAAAAAAACCGAAAAACCGAAAACCGAACCAAAAAAACCAAGTCAAAACTGGTCAAAACCGAGTTGACTAAAAATTGGTCAAGATCGGACCGAAACCGAACCGAACTATATAGTTATTGGTCCGGTTTTGGTTCTTGTTTTTATAGAACCGAGAGAATCAAACCGAACCGAAATAAATAAAAAAACATTTTTTTATTAGTAAATTACTAAACTAGACATTTTTTTTTGTTTTTAGATTTGTTTGATTTTGTAATTGGTTGTGGACTTATGGTGGATCCATGGTTGGTTCATTGGTTTTGGACATTTTTCCTATTTAGTACTTGATTTGGTGTATGTCTTATTTTGTTTAAAGCCCAAAACTTAAGAATAATCATCTAAATGGTAGTGGACTAAAGGCCCAATAAAAAAAGCCCAGGACCGAGTTTTGGACCGAAACCGGACCGATTGTATTTGGTCCGGTTCGGTCCGGTTACATTCAAATAATTTCGGTCCATGGAACCGAAACCGAACCGATACTTTCAAGTCGGTTTGGTCCCGGTCCTATTACATTTTAGGACCGCACCGGACCGTGCCCACCCCTACTTAGGATGACATCCATCTTGACAGCCCATCTTGACAGCCCATCTCATCCATTGGTATTACAAAGATCTAATGGTTATGATATATTTTGTCGTTAAAAGTTAAAACACTATAGGGCAACTATGTCTTTTACCTCATTTTCTTCTCTCTGTTCATCTACCCTCTCTTCCCCTCTCAAAATGAATCTCAGCTAATACAACATCGATCTGTTCTTCTCTCAATCCATCACGCATATTCATAAAATGGTTAATATTGATTGTACTCCTTATGTTACAGTAAATGTATACTTATGAAATTGTTATTGTTTGAGATTTGAATTTATTTTGATGGATTAATGTGAAATTTTACAAGAAAAAAAAAATTGATTGGGGTTTACTAAATATTTTTAGAACCCACCAGGATAAAATTCATGAAACTGTAGCTTTTGATCTTTTAGTTTTTGAGTTTCAGAACAAACTTTGAACATTGAATATTATCACAAAAGTCTGAAGTTATTGGGTATTGGGTGGTGGGCAGTGTTCTTCGAGTATCTGACGAGAGAGTAATCTCTTCGACTCTTCTTGTTCTAAACTTCTAAAATATGGGAGAGAGAAGAAGAAGAGGTAAAGTACACATTTACCCCCAATATATTTACTTGCACCTCTGAAACGTATTAACACCGTTGGATTTAATCTGAACCAATGGATGAGATGGGCTGTCAAGATGGATGTCATCCTAAGGATGGCAGCCTAGACAACCCGTATAGACATTTCTGTTATCAGTAAACACATTCATTCTTAAACAATATAGCATTCCATTCTTCTAAAACATAACTCAAAAAATTAACAATTCTTGATAGCCCAGTGATTCAAGCAACACAATTCGATTCATTTCTGTCTCAAACACAATTCTGGCAGCATTGTCTTACATAATTCTAGTAGAAAAACATTGTCTTAAACACCAAAGAATATTATAACAAAACATCAAAGTGCCACAATTCCTGCTGCATTAACAAAACTGCCAAAAAAAAAAAACAATTCTGATTGACTGAAACATTGTTTCAAACACACACAATTTCTGCTGCATTGTTTTAAGGCATCCACCTTGTTGGCCTCACTGATCCTTGACTGCTCCTCTGACTAGGGTTGGATGTTGAAGCTTGAGTGCTTAAATTCTGATTGACTGAAGCATGAGTGTTAATGTCTACTCCAAGAAAATTAGCCACTCTACTATGATTCATCCTAGTATTCTGTGTTTGGAAGGGGAACACATTAGAAGCCCTAAAAAACTGCCTAGTTTGATCTCCAGCTCTCATAAATGGTTGTGGATTAGGATCTGGGGTGTCTTGTTGGAATGAAGTAGATGTTGAGGGTATTGGGTTCCAGGTCTGGTATGTTTGAGAAGGTGGTCTGGGTTGTAAAGGTACCCTAGTAGGTCGTGCAGTAGGATGCATTTGTGGTGTACGATAAAAGGGGGCTGAAGGTGGCATTGGACTTTTTCTACCCCTACCTCTACCCTTACCTCTTGTACTTATATTTGCTCTCCAACTGCCCATACCAGACATCATTGTTGCTTCCATTGCAGCTTGTTATTCCATTGCAGCTTGTTCCATTGCAACTGCATATGCTTGTGCAGCAGGGGTTACTACTTTCCTGGGTCTCGTCCTAGGTCTTCCACCTCTAGAAGTTGCTCCCTTTTTAGTTGGCCCCATTGCAGCAACACCAAGGAATGCTTCAAACTCTGGACCACCTCCAGGACAAGTAGTCTTATTGTGACAATAGTGTTTGCAAAGAGTACATCTATGTTGTTTCTTCCCACCATATGTCATTGGCCCTTCATCAAGACCTCTCTTTCTTTGCATAGGTGGTCTTCCTGGTTGTCTTGGTCTCAGTGGTGGATGTATATCAGCTAGTTCCTGCATTGCAGTCATATATAACATTACATAAGTAAATATAGTACTTGTAACAAGCCAAGTTAGTATCAACATTTAGTAATTAACTACAACATTATATTACCTTGCTCCAATCATCCACATGAAGAATAGGTTTAATACTACCTTCATACACCTTTTTGTAACTCTCAACAGTAAAGTATGGGCTGCAATATCTGCAAAGCACAATATAAAATATAAACAATAATTACTGCAATTATAAACAAACATTTAATACAATTCGTAAAGGTAAAAAAACTTACTTCTTCCAATCTAGTGTCATTGGATAATTACCCTGACAACATGGTTACATGGAATGCCCGTTAGTTGCCACTCTTTGCATGTACATCTCAATCCTTCCAAATCAACAATCCACGACTTGCCAACAGAGTTCTTAACTTCATATGTTTGATCATCAGATCCATAGACATCATATTTACATAAAAACTCATTTTTTTTCATCAATCTTCTCCATGACCCTAGGAACTAATCCATCTTGATCCCAAGTTTTGCATGTATTTCTTCTCTCAAATTGCAACTTCATAAGCAATGACAACACTGTGGTAACTAAACCAACTATTGGCTTGTCTCTTGCTTCTAAAATCCTAGCATTGAAGGCTTCAGTCCAATTATTTGTTGTATGCTCAGATTTTGAACTTTGATCAAAATGTGTTTTTGCCCACTTACTTGGAGGCTCTTCCATCAGGTACTCAGCTGCATCAGCATCAATTTTGGCTAATTCTGCCATATTGAAATCAAACCATGAATTTGCATATGACTTACATGCAGCCCATGCCAAGTCATCCACTCCTTTGAAATATCTCTTCATGTTGGCTGTCATATGTCTAAAACAGTATCTTTGATGGCAGTTGGGGAAAAATAGAAGCAACAGCTGAGTTCAAACCTTTCTATCTGTCAGACATTATTGTCAAGGGCTCTGAGTGTCTAGATAAGTATGGTTCCATCTTGTTCAAAAAATCATTCCAGCTATCTAAATTTTCCCTCACACACATAGATAGCTAATGGGAACATCCCATTGTTCCCATCTAAAGCAACTATAGCTAGACAAGTGCCCCCATACTTACCTTTAAGAAAACAACCATCTAGACCAATTAAAGGTCTACAACCTTTTACAAAACCATCAATGGATGCCTTTAAACATAAACAACAAGATTCAAACATACCAAATGTGTCATCCCTTGAGTAAGAAGCAATGTTGCCAGGGTTTGCACTGAGAATTTACCTGCACATTTCAG
Source organism: Aquilegia eximia (assembly GCA_023053565.1). NCBI lineage: Eukaryota > Viridiplantae > Streptophyta > Magnoliopsida > Ranunculales > Ranunculaceae > Aquilegia > Aquilegia eximia. The sequence goes on from JALIGU010000003.1 coordinate 19,833,273, forward strand.
GTACCTTTTTGTAGCTATCTTCATAGTTCCCATGGATCAGCTCCAATGCAATTGTGAGGGCATGCCAAGCCTGCCAATACTTTATATTTATTTGAAAAGTGTACCACATGAATCCAATGATGTCTCTTGGTTTGAATGATTTATGGTGATGCCTCATTGACTCTTCAATTTTTTCAACAATCCAAGGTGCATTGGTTGTAGAATTGGTAGTAGCATTGTATGACACATGTGTATGGACAGGATGAAGTTTCTCAAGTCTCATAGTGTGATTGTCATTCATCCTTCCACATGAAGCTCTCCATTTACATGATTGACCTTTAGTATCTTTCCCCTTGCAGATGGCAATAACTATCTTACTATCATTTCTCTCATAAGTAAGCACAAACTTCTTCTTAATGGCACGACTCTTCAGATAAGACCTACACTTGTATATATTGTACCATCTCTGTTCTTCAAACAATTTGTACTCTTCATCATCACCAGCCCCAATTTATACCATCCCTATCTTTTTCTGGTACTGTGGATGCATTTTTTTCTCTCAAACTTTGTTGCTCTCTAGCAATCTTGTCTGCCTGTGCTTGTGTCTTTTCTCTTTTTGCTTTCTTGACAGCTTCTATGATTTCCTTTGCCCTTTCTAGCTCATCTTTTTTTAATGGACCATCATCTTCAGCTTCACTATCATTTGCAGAAAATGGACTGTCATAGTCAGACTCAACATCAATCCTATCTATATCACCCAATGCCTCCTTACTTCTTGTTCTGTATTTAGTTCTCCCTTCTTTATGAATTCCAACTGATGTCTCTTCACTTGCTACATAGTCACTATCATCTTCACTTAGCTCATCATCATCATTGAAGAGTACATCACCAACAAATCCATCATTTTCACCATGAATTTCTACAGAATTCCAATCATAGGCAGTTGCACTTGGATCTACAACATCTTCAGTTTCAAGACCATAACCTTGAGTAAAATCTGTGAAAAATATGGTAGAAATATTAGACATCAAACAATATTTGATAGTTCAAGAATGTTAGTCAAACACCTTGCTCACCATTGAGATTGTGGTCATTTAGCTCATCTTCACCATCAATTCCAACAGGATTGAAATTAGAATCACTTACACTTGGATTCAGATCTTGAGTAAATTCTGTAAAAAATATGAACACTATTACTCATCAAACAAATCAAGCAATAATTCAAGCTAAGCTTGAAACTGTCAGCCCAATTAATACCTTGCTCACCACTGACTGAACACATTTAGCTCAACTTCATTGCTAGTAATTAGTTCAACTTCATCTGCATAGCCATCTTCATCACTCAATTCAATGACGGTAGCTGCAACAACCAAAGAGATAATATAAGATAACTCTCCTAAGAGTGTAAAGTGAAACACACAATGCACTACAAAAGAGAAAAAAAAAAATACATTAACTGACCTTTATTAGCAAAATGGTCCCCTCCATGTGCAGCAATTCTATTGCTCCACCTAGATGGCATTTTGACACCTGTTTTTCCACCTCTTCTTGGAATAATTTTTTGCTCTTTTGCTTTTGTCATTGAAGGCTGAACATCACTTGAAATTTGGCTGAACTGTGAAACTTCACTCAAAATTATATCTTGACTACATTGAGCAGCTTTGGACTGTGGGACTTCACTAGCATTGGACTTCTTTACAAATTCTATATATAGGTGAAGAAAATTCCTATTATCTGGCTTGGCAGTTTTAAACAAAAATAGAACATCTTCATCCAAAACCACGAAAATGTAACTAGATGATTTTGAGGAACACAGGTCAGTTTATGGACTTCCTTCACCAAATCACCAATAAACACCTCATCACCATCCCAATCCTTAGAATCAACAATGTCACCACCAGAATACAAATGTAACATAGATGGACTTTTACCAATTTCTCTAAATTGACCACCATAATGAAACCTAAGGTTTCGCTTAGGTAGTTCCCCCATCTGGAAATTTTGTAAACAAACATCTATACCCATTACAACAAGATCACAAACCCTAAAAAACACATTTTTACATTAGCTACACACATTTGTACAATGTAAACAAAATCTCGTGCAAATATAAGATATAAACTACGGATATAGATTTTTTATCAAGAAAAATCAAGTAATCAACTAGATCGATCAATTGATATAAAAAAGATGATGATATAATTTTGTGAAAGAAATCAAAAATCTGTGAAAGAATGAGACAAATATAATTTTGAAGGGACAACAAGATCGATTACCTTGAGAGTACGAAGAAATCGAGATCGAGCAAGCTTGCTTACAAATTCATCAACGAGCAGCACCAGCTAAGGAAATAAAAAAGATTTGTGAAAGAATGAGAGAAATATCTTTCTTTCAGACCTAAATCGTGGTCTTTCATTCCCATTGATAAGATGTTGACACGTGGGCTTTAATTGGAGGGAAAAAAATCTCTGGGCGGGAACTTGCTGTACACATAAGCAAGGGTACTATGGTAATCCTAATCATCTAACGTTTTTCTTCACAGACTGGTTAACAGACATGTGTTATTTCAAAATAAAAAAACTTTGGTTTAGTTTATGCAAATTATGTAATGTTTTAGGAGGGTTTAGACAAATTAGCCCATGTTGAGTCCGAATTTGTGGACATACACTTAAAAGATGTCCACAGGACAGCAACATCTCATTGGTCCACGTAGTCAGAAAACTAATCAGTATTTTTAATTGAATAAATTTTATATTTAAAGAAAAAATAAAATTAGAAAATTAAAAAATAAGGAAAACAAAAAATAAAAAGGAAACAACGAAGCAGCGAGGGTTTCTCTCTCTCTTTCGTTCTCTCTAAACCTCTTCATCTTCATCTACTGTGTCCTCATCACACGAAGAGTTTTTTTATCGATTCTTATATCTTTTGAAGAACAGGTAATTTTATTATCAAATTTCTAATAAAACTGGTTTTATATCATCTGTTGTTTGCGTATTTAATTTTGTTATTCAAAGTATTTTTCATTGATTTGTGTTTATTCTTAATGTTTGTTAAAATGATATTGTTCATCATTCCAGAATTACATGGAACCAGAAGATCTTCATCACAACGATGATCCAATCAATGATGTTTACGTTAAGAGTCCAAATCTTGAGATTCAAGGTGAAAGTCTCGGTGTGTTGGATACTATATCAAACCCCAAAATTGGATTGACATTCAACAATGTGAAAGATGCATACGATTACTACAATGAGTATGCAAGAATAGTTGGGTTTAGCATTAAAATTAAAAGGACGAATAAACATCGTCGCGATCCTAGTAAAATAATCCTACAAACTCTATGTTGTTCATGTGAAGGCACTTATACAAAGGTTCATACTCCGAGAAAAAAAAGAGAAGAAAGACGATTCGAATGTTTGGCGAAATTTGAGATTAAGCTCAATAAGGATGAAAAATTTGAGTTGACAAAATTCATAGCTGAACACACTCACGAGCTTATCCCTTCGACGTGTTCATTTTTTTTTTGAGGTCTCACAGAGGTATAAAAAGTTCTCAAGGTGGAATCATGAAGAAAATGCATTCATCTGGACTTCATCCTTCAGATATTTATTATTACTTTTGCGCGGAAGCTGGTGGAGCAGAACATGTTAACTTTAGTCAAACAGATTGCAACAACTTCATACAGAGGGAGCGTGTTGATATTCTTAAAAAAGGTGATGCACTTTGTCTTCTTGAGTACTTCAAGCAAAAGAAACAAGAAAACAAACATTTCTTTTATGATTTTCTGACCAATTAAGAAGGTGAAATACGTGGCATCTTCTTTTGTGATGCACTATCTAGACGTGATTATGCCTTGTTTGGGGATGTAATTTGTTTTGACACCACTTTTCGAACAAATAATTATAATTTGATTTGTGCACTGATAGTTGGCGTTAACAACCATGGGCAAACATCAATTTTGGATGTGGGTTGTTGGAAGGGGAGACAAGTGATGCAATTATTTGGATGTTTCAGACATTTTTGGAAGTTATGGGAGGAAAGAAACCAGGCACAATATTTACAGATCAGTCCATGGCAATTTCTAATGCGATTTCAACGGTATTCCCTGATGCACATCATAGATTATGTATATGGCATATCTTTCAAAATGGTGCAAGACATTTGGCTAATGTATTTAAAGAATTCAAGAAAACTTTCTCGAAGCGATTCAAGGAATGTATATATGAGGCAGAGACCATTGAAGAATATGAAGAATGTTGGGAAGCTTTACTTAAGGATTATGATTTGAAAGAAAATAAATGGTTGCATGGATTATATAAGTTGCGGGAAAAATGGGCTCAAGTTTATGCTCATGCTTATTTTTGTGCTGGTATAACTACTACACAAAGAAGTGAAAGTATTAACAAGTTTTTGAAAGCTTATTTTCCAAGTAATACTCTTCTTCGAATGTTTGCGGATCAATACACAAAAGCCATGACTTGTCGGCGCCAAATTGAAAAAGAAGCTGAAACTCAAATGCGGCGAACGAAACCGATCTTGTTGTCCAGTTGGTCAGTTGAGCATGAAGCGTCAAAAGTCTATACAAGGAAGATGTTTAATGTTTTCCAAAAAGAGTTTAAACAAACTCTTGATCTTCGTATGACATTAGAAGAAGAATCAGAGGCCATCCAGATTTATAAGGTTGAACAATTAGGAAAAAAGAGGAAGACGCGTAGGCTTACTTATGATCTGTCTAGTCAGTCAGCGGAATGTAGCTGTAGAAAATTTCAGTTTCAAGGGATTCTTTGTTCACATATTTTGAAACTTTTTCGTGATTTGGATTTTAAAAGCCTGCCCTCGAAATATTATATGAAGAGATGGACTAGGAGTATCACAGATGTTGTGTATGACTCATATGGTGAAGTGATTCCAAGTGACATTGATCCCGAATGTACAGCTCGTTACAGTGAGCTCTCACATCTTTTTCAAAGACTTGTAGTAAAAGGCTCAAAATCTGCTTTATTGTATTCGACGGTAAAATCCAAGGCAATACAGTTTGAGGAAGAGTTGGATGCAATTGCGACAAATGAAGAAGAATGTGGAATTAGTTTAGATAAGAGAAAGGATGCTCCACAATACAGTTCAGTACCAAATTCTAATGAGAATGCACAGTTGAAAAACCCACCACTCCAAAAAAAGGGAGGCCGAGGCGAACCGAGAACTCGACGCAAGTCTTGCTTGGAGAAAAAACCATCTAAAAATAAAAAAGATTTGAAGCATAAAGGTCAGTTTATATGTACTGGTTGTGTAATTTCATTCCATACTAGTTTACTGCTCACTTAATCAGTTTCGCAGATGGCATTGAGGAACAAAAGGGGGTCGAGACTCAAAAACAAGGAGAGATATCATCCTTGAATCAACCTACTCAGGTTATACTTCACCTAAATGGTACATATTTAACTTTTTTTTTTATCATCTAATTATTTAAATTTGTACTGTATAGGAGAGCATTGTAGGTAGTACAGGAAGGAGAGCATTGTAGGTAGTACAGGAAAGAAAAGAAAGACCATATCATCTAATGGAGGAACATCATCTCTTAATCAACCAACTCAGGTTGCTCATAACATTTATTTTAAGTATTTAATTGTTTTGTAATAAGATGTATAAGTGTTTTGCAATCCATTCTAAACAGAAAACTAGGTGTTTTGATATCGAAGTGAATATATTATTTTGTTACGCAGGTGTCATTGGAAGCTGCAGAACAACTAATGAACTGTGAAAGATTGTCATGACGATTAGACTTCTCAGATTTATAATGTCTACCTCTAGCCAGATCGGTTTACATCGTAGTCGAAGCCTTTTTTGGAGTCCCAAACTGGATGAATGCTTTTTTTATTTTTTTTTCTAAGTAGCTTGATATGTTTATTTTGGCTTGAATGTGTTTAGTTTGTTTCCCCATAGTAGAAACTTTGAGAAAAATCTAAAAAACTTGTTGGGTTTTTTTCTGTTTCTTTTTTATGGTTTGAAAGAATGGTAAATCAATGTCCCAAAACTGGTTAAATGGTATCATGATGCTTTTGGAATTTTTTCATATCTTCAATTAGCCTTCTTACTATGTTCTATGGACCATATGGTGTACATGGTGGGTATAATAAACTGCAGAATTGCGATTAGCTGGAATGTTCAAGTAACGGAAAGGTGCTGAAGTAGTAGCACAATATATTAGCATTGTTACTGAACTGGACCTCTACAATGGCTGAAACTAGTTGCTGGAACACATTGGATGAACCATTTATGGAATAATCACCATGTCACGACCCTAATATCCAAAAATTGGCAAAAAAAGAGAATTTACAAAATTACCCTCGATAAGCCAATAAAAGGACAAAGGTTCGGGACAGTAATCTAAATAAACATTTGCACAAGGTAAAAATCCATAACCATTAATGACAAATACTTCAACACAAATAATTTGAACTCCCAATAACTTCCATATATAATCCAAAACTCCAAATATCAAATTACAGAACTCCAATAAGAAAATTCGACAACTTCTACTGAGGCATTGTCTTTCCCAAATCAACAATAATCCAATAAATGAAATAAACTGAGTAATCAACTGACAACGAATCAAAGAACTAAACCTACTGTGAAATGTAACTCCTGCAATTCTCAAACTCCCTCTCGAACAACTGGATCTACACGAGCCTCCTGATGTTGCTCCCGATCGTACTCAACTGGCTGCTCTCCTCCGCCTACGCTCCATAAGGATACGTACCCACGTGCAAAACAAGCAACATGGGTCAGCAAATTATGCTGGTATGAGTGGACAAGGGTAGGGAACTCCATTCCCAAAAACAATAAAATAATAGACTCCGCGGTCTTTCTATATTTATCTCGTTTACTAAATATATATTATATATTATAGGGATACATTACCTGAGCTACACCTCCTATTAGGATAGGTCGAGCCCTGCAAGAAATGTTAATTGACCTATCCTCCTGCAAAACTGTGTTAGTACAATAATATATAATTCATGGCATCTCAAATCTCGACACTATATCTCAATCACTGCAAATCAATCATTACACTCAAACAACACTTCACAACCTATACCCAATCACTAGTACACCTCCCACAGGATGCACTCCACACATTTGCCATACCCACACTGCAGCAGTGTGCCTTGACCATGGTTAAGACCCTCTACGCGGAAACCAAAACCCAAGTGGGTGCTCACCTGCAAGCTTTGGCTAGCCTCGACGTATGCCTAACTCATGGCCTCTACTAGCTCCCTTGAGCTTTCTAAAGTGGCGCCCAGACCAACCCCGAAGGCTATGAAGGTCTGTAGGGTCAGTTCCGCAGGCTAAGCCGTCTAGGAAATACCCAACAAAAAAAAAATGTTCCAAGTGTCAACCCGCAGGCTAAGCCGTCTAGGGTGATATCTAATTTTCTTAATCCTAATTCCACAGGTGCGGCAAATGTACTAATGCTTGGGTAACGACAACAATTAAAACTAACAAGCAACACCCGCCAAAACAGTTAAACACGTCAACTTCAAGTTCCAAGTCCATTTTCATATTTTGTTTTCACTGATCCAACTTAAATATATACCATCTATGGTGTCGAGCCATTCTAAGGCATTTATTATATATTAAATTCTCACGTCCATAATCCCCAACATTATTATTCTAAACAGTACATCAAGAATCATATATTAACACCGATCCATCGCAACTAATACACTTACTGTATGCTATCAAATACAAAATAGAAATTCGGCAATACGGCAAAAAGGTGACTACATGCACAGTAATACAATCCAATTACACTTCTGTAACCCCAGGCTATCAAAATTTATATACTATGCCAGATCAGAAAATTTCAGATATCTATAGGTATATATACAAAAACCATTTTAAGAATCAGGATCATTTTACTAAATTGAAATCAGTCCAGGTCATAAAAAAAATAAAGAACAAACACCTCAGTTAGTATATACTTTAAAAAAACAACAGAGCAAAGAGAGAACCCGTGCCAAGATGGTGTTAAGCTAGTCTACCTTCATTAACAGGTTGTACGACCCACCCATTATATATCAAATAATAAGCAACCAAAATCATAGCTTCTTCATATATAGTTGTATAGATCTGAATTTCAAAAGTAATGGTTTAATAAGGCTAAATCCACTCACCTGTTACACTGCTGATTATCTACTTCTTCTTCCTCTATCCTCTAATGGTGGCTCAACAGGTTGCACACCTGTCTCTCTCTCTCTCTCTCTCTCTCTCTCTCTCTCTCTCTCTCTCTCTCTCTCTCTCTCGCTCGATCGATCGATTGAGTTGTCGCCGCCACTCTCGATCTCTCTCTCTCTCTCGCTGTTTATCGCAAACTTTTTCTTTAAACTAAGCAAACAAAACCCTTGATTAAATCTCTATATGGAGTGATTAAGTCGGCTGATCTAACGATTCGCAATAACCCCACATCTGATCGTGTTTCCGATTACAAGCAAATCTGTTCGTGGGTGTTTTCTCCAAGTTTGGGTTATTTAAACCATAGTCCACTACTTTATAGTAATTATGCTTAAACCCTTGGTCCAGGGACTTATACCCAATTACTTTTAAATTCCAATTTAAAATTAGCATAAAACATAAAAGAGGGGGTTTACACACCAGTTATATATAACGTTTGAGCGTGCATTATGCTTGTGGAAAATGTGTCAATGATCATTAGCTTTTAACAATACACCACAAGTACTATTCAGAATGGATCTTGGTGGAATTGAACCACCATCTCTTGAGATACAATTTCATTCTCAAGTGCTCTACCTTATGAGCTAAAGATCCAGCTTGTTATAATTAATGTTAGAACATTTTATTTAACGTCTATAAACATGAATCAATAGAGTGGGGAACCTTCTTCCAGCAAAGGTAGTCAATAGAGTAGAGTTTGCAAGCTGACAGACCAGCTACAACATCAACGAAAGGGGTTCAGAAGTAAGGGAGATGTAGCATTAGTAAACAGGAAAAAACTGACTGAGAAACAATGTCTGCAACCCAAACAGTTCTGTTTTGTTGTGAAAAAGGGTCTTAGTACACGTTACTTCTCTTTCTCTGAATCTGTAAAATTGGAGGCATGTCTCCAAGGTTGTATTAGAACCTGGCAGTATTACATTGTTTCAGGGATGTATAACTCTGGTTCCTCATATAGATATAAAATTTCTACTTTAATAAAAAAAAATTGATGATTTCAGAGTACTTTGGAATGTAAATTTCACATGGGTTATTGAGGATACTGAGATTCAATCGTCCTCAATCTTGTTGTGTCATTTGTTCAAATTAGTTCTATGCTAATAGAATAACATCGCCTACTCTTTAAAGTGAATGAAAGATGTTGGAATAAAATTAGAGAGGAGAAATTCAGAAGAAAGCAAAATCAAATTACCTGTTCTACAAAGGATATAAGAATCAGTAAAAAAACTCTTCCTCAGAACGATGTGATGAGGACACAGTAGATGAAGATGAAGAGGTTTAGAGAGAACGAAAGAGAGAGAAACCCTTGTTGCTTCGTTGTTTCCTTTTTATTTTTTGATTTTCTAATTTTTTTTTTTTTAAATATTAAAGAGATTTTATTGATAAGCTCAACAAATTACACAAACGTAGAGGACAAACGCGCTACAAACTGCGCGGCAAGTCCTTTCTGGATAGCAAACCCGATTCTCCTAAATACATATTCGTTCGAACCCGCAGTCATCACGTTGCTATCCATTACCTTCTGCACTCTCCTGAGGAGCTCAACTGCTTCTGAGCCTAGCAATCTAAATGTGTCAAATGCAAAGGGGATGAAGCTATGTTGGTTAGCCCTACAAGCTCCGTCATGTTTCTCCACTTTTGCTGTTGCTGCATTGCTAGCTGCTAGCCCCACCTCAAAAATCCCAGCACCCAGCCCAACCATCGGAGACGCCCCTGTAACATCAACACACGCATGTTTACCTTCAGACCAGTTATAGACCAGAATATCAGCAGGACGTAATGTCGATCTTCCTTCCTTACGATCAGTAAGAAAGTTAACAGGAGCCTCCTTCTTAACCTGTACTCCAGCCCGCCAGAACACATCACACAAGATATCTCTAACGTGGTCATGCCTGTACTTGAAGCCGAGGTAATGCTTACAATGGGCCGCATGGTCCCCAAAAGCATCAAGTCTGCTCTTCTTGCACACTGGACAAAGTTCACCATCTGAATAAAGAGGGATCATCAGTCGATAACGAAGAATGGCACGATATTCTACCGGGGTCATGCGTTGTCCAAGCCCTTCCATCGGGATGGCAAGGAGAAAATCTTTGGCATGTTCTGCTTGCACACATCCAATCACGGCTTTTTGTCTAGCTGACAACTCAAATTCCCTCTCAAGACCAGAACTAATCTTGCTGTAGTATGCTTCCGCCAAGACATGTTGGGGTCTGAAGGGGACGGTAGCAGTTGGAGCAAGATTGCTGAGATCAAAATCAGGTATAGAAAGATGTAAACTAGCAATGGCAGTATCGAAAACATTATCCATAGGTGCAGCTGCACAACCCCGAAGAATGTGATCTTGGAGATCCTTGGTTTGCGTACGTGAAGCTACGAAAGCAAATTTTAAATATAAAATTTATTTAATTAAAAATACTGATTAGTTTTCTGACTACGTGGACCAATGAGATGTTGCTGTCCTGTGGACATCTTTTAAGTGTAGGTCCACAAATTCGGACTCCATACTACTATGTACAACTGGATCCGGATCCTTGTAATGTGAAACTGAACCCGTTTTCATACTATGTGGATTGAACACGTGTTCTCTTTCTGAAATCTCAACTAGCTTTGGTGCAAAAGACGTTGCAGTATTGCGAACCATTACTTCTCTGCTTTCACTAATAAGAAAGAAAAAAATCTGAATGTTGATAACCAATTTTGATCGAAATGTGGAAACAGAAATTGAAAAATGTCTCAAAATTAGGGTTAGGGTTTTCACGAAGATGGATTTCAATCGAAAAACAAGTTGGAGGAATCAGAAGAAAGAGATTTGCAGCTTTATGGGGTAATGGTGATTATGGAAGATTAGGTTTAGGGAAAGTAGATTCTCAATGGAGTCCTACAGTTTGTAGTGCTTTGGAAAATCAGAATCTTAAAGCTATCTCTTGTGGTGGTGCTCACACTCTTTTCTTAACAGGTTCTTCTTTTAAATTCACTCTCTATTCATTGATTTCAACTTTGATTAATTAACAAAACAAATTATTAGTAATAAACTTATACATGCAAGAGAATCCAAACCAAAGTGTATTAATCACTAATCAAGAAACCCTTTGTAGCGTTATGTTGATGCTTTAATCTCCTACCATGACATGGTGCCAGAAGGTGCTCCAACCATAATCGCCAAATGGCTTTAAGAGGCATCAACCTCGAAACTCAATTACACTTAACTGTTTGATTTTATTTGGGCTTGTTACAAATCAAACTAAGGTTAAGTACTTATCGAAAGTCTAATATAAAGTGGCCGGAAAGCATTGTGTGTTTTGGTCCTATTTCAAATATTCTATATGAAGAACTTCATAGTGTTGGGTCGATGATTGCCTCGCCATGCTTCGTTCTTAGTTCTTATAATATTACTTGGCGCCAAAGGTGCTCCAACTATTATTACAAAATGGCTTCAAAAGGCACCAAAATTCAAGTCATTTACACTTTACCATTTTATTTTATTTGGGTTATGTACTTATTCAAATGTAAAGTGTAGGCTGGGAAGCATTTTGGAAATGTAATTTACCGTTTCTCACAGTTGTGGTGCTTATGTTGAAAACCTATTCCGTGTTTTGATACTAATCCAATTATTTTCCTTAAGGAACTTATGGAGATATAAAGTCACTATTTGTGAAATAAATTTCAGCCTCACTCATAGTGATACTTGATAGAAAAGCCTTACCACTTGCAATTATTGCGAAAAGCTCTCTGTTAGGACTAAATTTTGAATTTGTCAGCAAACTAGAATTATTTCTATCAACTATTCCACCAGTTCTTGACCATGATGGATTTGATGTTGGAGTCTTTTTCATTTCTTTTCTTGCCTTTTCTTTTAATATTGTTTAAACTCATAAATTCTCTCACTTGAGCAGAAGCTGGGCGTGTTTATGCTACTGGTCTCAATGACTATGGACAACTAGGGATATCACCCGAGAAAAGCTATACACTGGTATGCTAATCTGACTATTTAACTGATCCATTCAGGACTTACCTTTTTTGTTGCATACAAACTTATTTTTCCTAGTAGCTATTTATTCTGTTTTTTTAATATGGTATGACACCATAGGTTTAGTTAAAATTTCATCAAATGTTATCATCTAAAAATGTATAATTGAGTATAACTTGGAAAATTGTGTACGTCATTTTTAAAATACTTTTGGATAATTGTAGGAGCCACTTGAAATTTCTGGACTTCCAGAGGAGATTATTCGTGTTTCAGCTGGTTATCATCACTCCTCTGCTATTACAGGTGTGAGATTGTGAGTTCTATTGTCATCCAATACTACACCTTTTACTAAATTTATTCCCACCTTCACAAGGAGATAGAATTTAGAAGGAATAATTGGAACTGTAAAAAAAAAAAAAAAGAATAAAGTTGGATAACTCTAGTGGTATCTTAATTATTATCAAAATGTTTTTGGCACCAATTGATAATATTTTTCTACAGCAAATGGGGTACTCTACATGTGGGGGAACAACTCAAGTGGGCAGCTTGGTCTTGGAAAAAGTAATATCCTTACTCTTTATCTCGTATTAGTTTTGGTATTATGAAATTCCCAGAATTGATTTATTTAGTATCATCTGCTGCTTTATATCTGTTTCTTTTGTTTCATTGCTAGTTGCATGCACTATGGTGAATTGAGTTTTACTTTTATAGGCTCTGCACAAAAAAAGTTATTAAGAATTAACACTGGCCAATAAAACAAAAACAAATATCAAAGAACAACTGTATCTATCTTAGTCTGACTCGCCTAAAACATTTTTCCAAGCTATTGCATGGGTGCATTGAAAGTAGAGGAATAGGAGGGTCTTTATGAAGTAGTCAATTTTGTTATTAATTATGTAAAAGCTAAGTGACATTGACACAGGTATGTGTATCAGTTTCCAACACGGGTACGACACAGATTCTTTATAAAATTTGGAGTCCCCATGTTACATAGTGTAAAAGAGACCTTGTATGGATGTAAGCTACCCACCGTGGGTAACTTAGGGAAGTGAGGTTTGTATAAGCTACCCACCCTGGGCAGCTCAAGTGGTAAGGCAGAGATGTGAATGTATGGTTAGGCGCATGGGTCACAGGTTCGATTCCCACTTGAGCAAGTCAGATTTAAGTGGGCGGCCATGGCGGTAGGATGCTGTGCTAGTCACCCGTGGGATTAGTCAAGTTTGCGTAAGCTGGCTTGGACACCCAGTAAATAAAAAAAGGGAAGTGAGGTTTCAAGACCTCATGTGTAGATAGGATGAATTGATTTTGTAAGGATGTAAGCTATTTGTTCTTTTATACCCCATTAGTGCTTTGCTAATAGATCGTGGAGGATAGTGTTGGAAAATCATACCGGATAATTAGAAAACATGAATCTTGGGATAGTGTTGGACATTTAATTTTCCACCTGATAAAAGATCTTCTCACTTAAGTACTTTAAGATCGACTGATTTGCGCATTGAACAATTTTATGATTATAGTAATCAAATTTTCTTCCGTGAGCGTCCTGCTGAAAATAGATAAGCACACACACAGACACGCTCTGGGAAATCCGAGCATGCAATCAGCGTTCAAAGCTGTAAACAACTTCTTACAAAAAATCAATGTCATCTGAAACTCCTAACCCTCTGTACTGTTTCTTTCCCTTTTCCTACTTTTTCTTCTGGTTAACAAGATGCCATTTTATGTAAAAATAGGAACGATGGAATTTAATGGTCTCAATCTTTCAATGTTGATTCCAAATATTCTAATAGGGTACTAGTTTCAATTGAAATGATTTTTTGTCATCTAATTACATTGACAACTTAACGTGCGCTTGGGGGGTTCAACTGTAGCTTTGTGTGGGGACCTGTAACAGGGAGTACAAACAAGGAGTTTATATAGGAGAAAGCAACCTTATATTTTACTTTGGAATCCCAAAGAAAACTTAATGAACCACTAAGTTCTAGGCTACTAGCAAGTAGGAAAGAATGGAAGAATCTTAGGAGAAAGCAAACTATGGATAACCCACAATATCTTTTTATCAATCTATAGGAGAATGGCAAAAGAATTGTGTGTTTTCTTAGGTTCAAACTATTTTTTTTTTTTTTTTAGTGTTTTACAGTTTACACCTTATGTCACCTTTCTCTTTTCCTTGCTCATGAGTCATGAATATCCTTGGAACTGTGTTAAACATATTAGTTGACCCTCCAAATATCCACTATATGCTAGAATAAAGAGGAAGGAAGTATCCACATTTAAAGTGGCAAGCTTCCATCACTTCCAACTACGAACTTTTCCAGGCTTGATGGACACTCACATAACATAGACTTAGACCAAGATAAAATATGTGCAAAATTTCAATTGGGACACTCCTATATCTGTGTGTGTGGGGGGGGGGGGGGGAGTCTGTACCTTTTATTGAAGTTTGTGCAATACATTCGAGAAATTCTCTTGGAACTAATGACTTAAGACTTTTGTGATACTTTTCAGGGGCAGCAAAGAAGGTTTCCAAACCAAGTAGAGTTGATTGTTTAAACAATGTCAGAATCAAGATGGTTGCTTTGGGTTCTGAGCACTCAATTGCTATAACAGGTATGAACTATGCACTTTTAAAATAGATTTGAGAATTTTCAAAACGATTTGTGATTCGTGTCGAAACGTGTTAGAGACCCACTCTTGTACTAGCGCATGGACATGAATCTAGGTATAAGTGGTGTATGCTTCAGACATCTCTAGTGCTGGTCATCGACACACGTAAATGCTGTAACTTAGTCGACAATCAACATATCAAAAGATAAAGAATTGGGACATAAAATAATTTTCATCATTCATCACGTTCCACTGTTTTCTTAAAAGCTGAATAATGATAAGAATTGAATATTGCATGTTAGCAATAATTGTTCAGTGTTGGCTTGCTTAGATGAAGGTGAAGCATTGAGCTGGGGAGCTGGAGGATCTGGAAGACTGGGTCATGGTCACCAGTCAAGCATCTTAGGATTTTTAAGAAGCTCAAGGTTGGAACAAGGTCTAGCAATCATTTGCAAGTCAATCGCATTCAACGTTAGATAAAACCATTGACACGCACAACTATTATGTCCTAAGTTTCCTTGATTCGAGTATGATTGTTGCTTAATATCACTCAAGTGTTAATAACCAACCCTTTTCTGTTAAGTTAACTTCACAATTTGTAATAGTGGTATGGCATGATAAACGTATGGTATGCTTTTGATATCTCTTAGAATTCAATTAAGGAAGCATGTGGTATAGCATTTACTAATAGGCTTAACAAAATATAGATCTTTGTGCAAAGAGAAGAAGTAGACTTTGGCCTTCCTGTGGCCCCAAAGAAATGAAATCCTTTTTAACTATGAAGTCGTTAAACATCCCTCTGACATCTGTATGATTGATTTCTCACTTATTTTGGAGATGTTATAGTAGTGGTGGCAAAATCAGGTTTACCTTCTTCTTCATCTGCAAATAGTTTCGTGTAATGTCTTCCAAGTATGATATATGGCCTCCAAAATTAAGACCCTAGTAAAAAATCACCTTTGATCGAAGAGCTATAATGCATAAAGTGCTACACGCAATATATACAAGTGTTATTCACTTATTCTTTGTATAGCTGTCCAAGCTATCTTAGAAAGAAAAAAGAAGTATAGTTATTGGTTTCCTAAAGATGTTTTACATGTATGTACAAGGTGATTGCCAAAAGAAAAATAAAGTGAGTGGAACCTAGCCAACATTTTATACTTGTTCTGAAATCACGAATAGAAGGGAGACCTGCATAATTGTGTTTTGTTTTATTGTAATGTGTGTTCATGTTTCGGAAACTTCTTTTCATATTCATCCAAAACTAATTGTCTCATATCACCTTGCCTCTGTTTTATCTACCTGCTTTTGGAAATTGTGATATGCTGCCCCCTATCTCTCATATGCCTGTGACATGGAAAGTAGTATTTTTTGGTACTTGTTCATGATCAAGGATATTGCCTAATATCTCACTGCAATTGGTATTCTCTCTTTAAAACCATATACGTGTATATTGTATACACTGAGAGATGTATTGTCTCATCTACTTGCAAAAGATATCAATGTTGTCATGTGCTGGTCTTGCAATAACTTGTTTTTGTGATCACACACTTAGGTGTTTGTTTTTTGTTTTTGCTTTAGTTTTGGTGTGTGCTGCAATCAGAATTTATTTATTTTATTTGCTCCATGGTCATATGTTTCTGCAGTGAATTTACACCAAGGCTTATCAAAACTCTACAGGGGCACAAGGTAGGTTCTTGTGAATTTCATATTTCTCTCTTATTTGTATTATGATATTTCTAATGCTTTAAACAATGAAATTTTTTTACATATAAGCCTGATCGGCCCCAACTTTCTGTGCAACTTTAGGTTAAAACTGTCTCTGCGGGACTCTTGCATTCAGCTTGCATCGACGGTACTTCCGTAGCCCTCCTTTATAGCTTATATATATCTCATCACTTTTTGTTGCAGAATAGTTGATGGATAGTTTGGATTCTTTATTTACCAATTATGATTTCTTGAGCTTGCAGAAAATGGCTCTATATTCATATTTGGCGAAAGAAGTCTGTATAAGCTGGTGAGTTCCTCTTGTACAAGCATGAATTTGAGATTCTGTCTTGTTACTTCAGGTTCTCATCGTAAAAGGGAAAATTCTTTCAGGGCTTTGGAAAAGCAGATGATGCAACATCACCATCAATGATTGGCAAACTCCCAATATGCGAAGAAGTTGCATGTGGTGGTTATCATACATGTGTTGTAACAAGTAATTTTCAACCTAGCTGTCCTCTTATATACTTTTTATTATTTTCTTGGATTCCATTGTATCTAACCAAAAAAAAAAAAAAAAAGAAATTTAGAACATAACTATAGTGAATTAACTGCTTCACTTGTACTCTTTGCTATATATATTTTTAGGCTCAGTCAACTTCTCTCAAACTACATAAAATGTTCCAGTGTTTCATACTGATCTCGGAATATCAGTATGATATAAAAGCTTGAAAGGAAACTCTATAATAACTAGTTTTGACTTCTTAGAAACTCAATAAGATGTTTTCGTGCTAAGCACTTCATCCTTATTACTTATTAGTGAATAGTGATGATCTTTTAGGACTTGTCCATCTCGAGGGGAAAAAACTACTCCTAATAAGATTTCATGTTGACCCTATTTAGATCAAATCTTTGTTTTCAAGAAAGATACATTCGACAAGAGATACTATCTAAAAAACTAAAACAGCCTGTCTATTTCTAATGTGTTGAACTAGAATTGAAAATCCTGTTTCATTGTGACGGAGAGATTGCACTGACTGAGATGCGAAAAAGAGGTGACTATATGGAGGAGGTGTTTCATTAAAGTAGCTTGTTCATGAAGTAAGGTCTACTACTAAGTTGATCCATGCTTGAGTTTATATCAACCCAAAGACATGCTTGTCTTCGCTCATGAAAACAAAAACAAAGGAGGTAGGTTGTGGTAGCCTGAAGTATAACTATGAAGGACAGACGTTCGTTATAGCTCCCCAAAATTAAAAGAATCTTATCTACCTGCTTATTGGCATTGGAGACCCTTAATATATGTCCTAGGGAAGTTAATCTGTATTACAGAAGAAAATTTACGGGAATGTTTTGAGTGGCTAAGAGGAAGCAAACAATAGTAGTCTAATTGAAGCTAGCTAGTCTACTCCTAGTGAAACAGTAAAGGGTGCCTCCCATTGGTCCATGGGGGGGTTAGTGGATTACCTTTACAAGAGAACTTAAAAGCAACTCTTTTCTAGATGCATACTTAACCGCTTGGTCTGCAAGCAGGTTAGCTTTTCTAAGGACATTTGTTATGCTCTACTCTTGCATTCTTGTAGCATCTTGTCCGTTTACCCTTCAGGTGGCACAGACAGGAAGCAGTGTTCAAGGCTGACAGAGTGACAGCTGCGGCTGATCAGACTCTATTAACAGTCTGTACCATCCTCTACCTAATGCAGTTTCTTTAATTGCTCAGCATTCAGCGTAGCAGTTGGTTTTTGTAAACAGACCTTAAGACTTCCCTTGGTTCCTATAGAGGGTCAGGCTTTCCCTTGCTGCTCAGTTCACATTCAATTTGGCCTTCCCAATCTTAAGGGGAATCCCAAACTGAAATAGCAAGAAGAATGGAAACAGAGTGTCCTACTGTCCCTGCCAATAATTATAGTTATTAATTATTATCTTTTCCATTTTGTCATAAAACTTGCCAGAAAGAGTTTCCAAACAACAGATTTAGGTTTGTCTTGAAGAACAGTTAGTGACTAGCCGCCTAAACTTGTTGCCTTATAAATTCCACTTTGTTAATGGCTAGTGACTACAAGTTTAAGAGAGTTTGGTTTTTTGTCTAAAGATTAATAATAGATGAAATGACTAGTGAACCTCCTCTGAAGGGGAAGGAGCAAAAGATAAATGGGATAACCACTGAAGATGCTTGACATGCTCTTTGCGATTGTTATATGTGCTGCTACACCCTAGATAGCTGATACAGGTGTATCCTATTAGGAGCTTAGTGATCCTCGAGATTGGTGTCTTGAGGATAGACATTTGCCATCCTACGCTGCGGGTCCAGGGCGCAGCGCCTGGCTGGGGTCGAGATTCTTGTAATCTTCATAATATTTAATAAAGAAGATAGTTTCTTCGAGATCTTGTATTTTGTTCATCTTATTTACTGCTATTGTTTAATTCTGCATTCAATAGTTTATTTGCCTAGTAATTTGTATCAATAGCGTAGCAATTATAATATAACCATCACTGCTGGAGATCCTTTTTGCCCACAAAATAGAAAGACCATTTATCATGATGACATCTCCATTATACTCTTGCATTTCCTTTCTAATGACACCTATTTGACTCCAACCATAGTGACAAATTTCGACTATGAAAGCTGCTATGAGTTGATTAATTATCAATTATGCAAATGGACAAATTTCTATAATGATCCTGTTACGTACTTAAAGTTATCAGTGGCTTGAAAAAACTCCAAGGTAGCACAACACAAGAAGAAGCTGAGAGTTTAGGTATTTGCCAACCAGGAAATGGGCATAAAAAAAGGTATAAGTGTGAGCTCCAAAAGGAATATGCATCATTACTACTATATAAACATTAGATGGCAATGTTTTCCTCTTCTTAGTGATTCCTGATTAAAACTTGGCATGTCAGAATTATCAGACCCAGTTTATGGTTTTACCGCATAACAAATATGCTGTCTGGAATTGTATCCCCAGCCCATAGTACAAAATATCGCGATATATCACGATATATCGCGATATTTATCGGTTTTCAAAGAAAACGATACGATATATTCCCAAAATATTCGCCTTAAAGTATCTGTAAAATATCGGCCGATATTTGTCGATATATTCCGATATATTCGATATTTTCCGATATTTACTGATATTTTCCGAAATTTCCTGGAAATATTATTTTTTTTCAAATTTTTTTTTTGGAAATAATTTGTTTATTCTATTTTTAGTAGATATGATGTTTTTTAGGTAAATACTATGAAAATATACTTCCAAATTTGATTTTATATATATTTTGTATAACAAATTGATATATTAGTCGATACATTCCATGTAAAATATCCACCGATAGATTACAATATATCCCGATATATCTATTTTTTGGAGATCGATACATTAGTCGATAACGATATTTTGTACTATGCCCCAGCCTTCCATTCAATGTATTATATATTTGCATGTGATACTTCAGTTTTGGTGTTTATGGATATCTTAATGCGTACAGGTGGAGGAGATTTGTATACGTGGGGCTCAAATGAAAATGGGTGCCTTGGAATTGGGTATTTGCTATCTGCATTAGTTAATTTCAAGAGCTAAAGCTTATGCTTTTTAGCATTGTTCACATATCAAATCTTTGAATTTTGGGTCTCCACCTTACTTGTTGAGATTTTGATCTCAGTTGCACAGAGGTCATCCGTGAACCAGAAAGAGTTGAAGGTCCATTCGTGAAATTTCCTGTATGTAAGGTGTGTAGTGCACTTAGTTTCAGAAACATCTGTCTTTTGATTTTATTAATTTTTTTTTTCACATCAAATTTTTTGTTCTTTGAAAATAAATGCTTATGGTTAAAATCATGGATATTGCAGATATCTTGTGGTTGGAAGCATACAGCTGCAATTTCTGGTAAAATAAATCTTGCCCTGTGCCTGAACTATCATATGTTGGTGTGCTGCCAACTTGGCAATATGTTGTTGTCATATAATATGATGATATCCATCTAATCCATCGTCGGTTTTATTTTTCAATAAGCTATGCCATTCTAGGAAAGTGTAACACGATTAACAAGGAAGAAATACAGTTAATAAACTCACACTGACTAGCCATTAAAGTTCAAACCTCTGTATCTTCAACAGTTTTATGACCGTGTAACAATCCCCCAGAAAATTATCTGGCCTAAACTTCAGTTGCAATGCCAAATTCACGGTAGAATAAGCCACCAGCAGTTCACTCTTTCTTGCCCTGAACACTTCAGTCTTCTATACGTTCCAGATTCAACTGCTCAACCTCTGCTAAAAGCAACAGCTCCAGCAGAACCTTTATCGTAGACCCTGTCAAATGTAGCCTTAAAATCGGTGTGGATGTAATTAGTTTGCAAAGTATATATGTTTGCTGATAGAAAATAGTATATATGTTTGCTGACAGAGAAATGACACGATTATAACTGGAAGTTCTATGTCTGGCTTGGCATTCCTCTCATTTAACCCAAAAGGTCACACTTTAATTGGAAGCACTTAGGCCAACATCACCCATTCTCATCTTCACCCTGCATTCTTCAAATTTTGGGTTTCTAACACGTGACTCAACATTAAAAACTTTATATCTGGTTGTTCTTTTATGGTAAAATTTCTAACCTTATCAGTCCTTTTTTAGTGATAAAATGTGATTCATTTCATTAATAGAAGAGATTATGAATGTATGACAATCAGATTGTGCATTCTTAGAAGAGAACAAAGAAACACACATTTTATCAATTCACTTAAGTTAAAAACCAAGAGATTACAAGTGAGCCCACACGTCGATGCCTTCTTCTACCGACATTTGTATCATATTTTTGAATACAATGTACGCCCATTCTTACTCTAATGGCTGTTGGAAGAGTAACATTATCTGTTCATGCTTTTTAACGTCTTTAGGACTACGTCCCTTACAAGCTGCACATCTGATATTACCAAGTCATGGTCTTCATCATTTATCCTGCATTATCTTATTCTTTGTTTGAAATTTTTGGCTTTATGAAGTAATATCTTGATACACTAGAAATTTTAAGTTCACTTCCTCCTAGATGGGATTTTATGTCAGAAATTTAACAACTCAATTTTCGGAAAAAAAATATCTGAATTTCTGTTTTTCATTCAATGTTTTTGACTTTTTGGATTACAATTCCAGATTTAATAAACCTTGATACCACTGACCTTTTGTCTAAGACGATAACCACCAGTAAAGATGCCTTTGATTATGCAAATGCTAGCATTTTGTCTATATTTCGAAACTGCCCTAGTTACAAATATGTCATTCAGAGTTATGGAGGGCTTCACTTGAGTTAGATGACACATCATCATCTTTAGACGACCCAGATGGCAACAATCCACAAGCACAACTTAATGAAAAATAATGATATGCATCCTAAACAATGTTAGAGTCTGGTGGTTTCTACCATCAACTTCTTCCCTCATTTTTTTTTTCGATCCAATTCCGTACATCATCTTCATCTTCTTCTCTACTATCCATAACCACCATCACCCTTAATAACAACCTTTTCTATCTCTAAACACCAACTCATCTTCCATCACCCCTAACTACCACTATCTAGTAATTCCAATAATCTCATTATGCGCGATAGACGTTACTTACAGTGTCAGGGTAGCTTCATCAAGGTGTTGTCACTTGTAACTTCAGATGCAGTCAATATATTGTACTATTGTTAAACGGCTCCAACAAGAAGTTGGTTTTGTTTTTCTATGTTTCCAAAACTGTGGAGATATATAGTTTGGTTGTTCAAAAAAAATAAATACAAAACTCAATATAAATTATGTTATCTTTCTGTGGAGATATATAGTGAAACATTTATACTTTCTGTGCGGCAATAAATAGATTACTTAGCATGTTGTACATGCGTCAGGAGTTAAGGAAACACCTTTATGTCAAGATTCAAATCTCTTTTACTAGTCAAGTTGTGGCATTTTTACTTTTTGATCATTTATTTTATGTAATAAGCATCTGTTAAGGAACTGTGGTCGTTACTTGCATATCGATGCTCACCATTAGATATTGGCATCTAGGTGGGACGGTTTTCACATGGGGCTGGGGAGGATCACACGGAACATTCTCTGTAGATGGGCATTCATCTGGAGGACAATTGGTTTGTTTCAACTTCTTTTATCTTCATACAATTACCTCTTTTAACTAAAAACATGTTACAATGTTTGCTAGCATATATGACTAGACTTTTTAGATAATGCATAGGAAAATCTTAGTATTCTACATTTTAATATCAAGTGCTCCTCTCGTGGAAGAACTTAACCTGTCCAATCTTCTCAAAAGCAGGGTTTCTAGTTTCGGGTTCAGTATACTATGTATATACAGCATACTTCAGATCTAAGTTCTTAACACTTGATCCAGATGAATTCCACATTTGCGACTTTGTTTAAGAACATATTTAAGCACGGTTTCCATTAAAATTATTTTGTATGCACCGAATTTGAGAAAAAAGAAAAAAACAACAACAACTGGCATGTAAAAAATTTATTTTGACATAATGGAGGACCTTAATATTCATTAGTTTTATTTTAGTTTGCTATTTCACAAGTTTAGTTTTATTTTAGTTTGCTATTTCACAAGTTTTCTTTCGTCGACCTATAACTTCAGAAACATTTATATACTATCAGTATCAAGAATAAATGCATGGTCCGAGATTTGTATGATGCTTATTACTGTGCTTTAGATTTTTTGTGAGTTGGTGATTCTTTTAGTTACTAGTCTTTTGTTTGAACTTTCTATTATGCGGAAAAGGCTTTCCATTGATATCTATTTTTTTATGCTCCCAAGTGGCCTGTTATACCTTCCTTTTTAATTCCATGATACAGGGACACAGAAATGATGTTGATTACTACGAACCTATGCCAGTGAAGTTTGGCAATAATGTAAAAGCATTGGACGTCTCATGTGGTTTCAATCACACCGGTGCAATTTTGGAGTACACTTAATCTTGGATGAGATTCTGCAACAAAAAGTCAGAGTTGTTTCTGACAAAGAAATGGTCAGATATTTTCCTTAATCCATTTCTCATAATTCTTTTACGACCTTTTATGCGATTGAGTGCACATTGTCCAGAAAACTTGACAAACGTGTTACTGTATCTATAGTGCCAAAGAAACATAAAATTAATAGTGTATATTCATCTGATCATATGTATTATATGTATAGTATAAAAACTCCTTTAAGGGAAAAAAAAAAATGTAGTGTGGGATTCTAGAAGTGTATGTGACCATATTTATGTTTGGGGATGGAATTAAAACTACTTGACTCAAATACATTTTTCGTAGTTTATCCCGATTCTTCATTCTTGACTTTGTGAATGTTTTCTAATTCATCAACCACATTATTTTGTTAACGATCCAACAAGCAGGAAAAAACCAATGGTAAGTGGCATATGCCTTTCAAAAGGGATACAAGAGGCACTCCATGTAAAATAAATTGTTAAAGGAAGGTGAAGTGTAGGACTTGGCATAAGTATTACTATGACTATATGAGTATGAACTGTAGGAAGGCATACGACATGGTTACTCCAGTCAAGGCGATTATTAATTGGTATAAAAGGTGACTAATGTGGAATAAAGAAATGGACTTGAACATCCAACATAGACATGGCAGCCATGTTTAAGGTGAGAGATGAGCTAAATAAAGAAATGGACTTGAACATCCAACATAGACATGGCAACCATGTTTAAGGTGAGAGATGAGCTAAATACGTGTTTAGTTTGAAACTTGCTCGAAGGTAGGATCTTACATTCTTACAACCAATGGTACACAATTAGGAATGATTCTGTGTTGAGATTTGAGAACAACCAGCAATGATAGACCCAACAACCAGACTAACCTGTTTGCTAATGTGGCTTGTCCATGCCGGTAAAAAAAAAATACCCCGCTCTTTAGTCTTCAGGCCTCAGGGACTAATCTCTGTTTGCCTCTTAAAATTCTGTTTGTTTTTTTTTTTATTAAAATTGAGTAATGGGAAAGCATGATTGACTAATGAAATAAAATTGTATCGTTCACCAAAATAAGAGTTCGGAAGTTGTAAAATTTGAGGAAAATCAGTAGGTTTTAGAAAAATGAAGAAGAAAAAAGCAGCAGGTTTTCAACATCCTAGACCAACTTTAATAGGCCAATTTTTTTTTATTTTTTTTTTTAACCTGGACAAACCCATGAAATTTCCAAGCAAACAGGCCTGTCAGTTGTTAAAGTAGATGGACTCAATCTAGTTCAAGGTATTGGGGTAATTTAGGCTGGACAAGCCCGTTAGTTACTCATTTAGACATATCTGTCAGAAACAGAGAAAAAACCCAAAGAGGAACAACTTAAAAACGCGGTAAGAGGGTTCTAAATTAACAAAAGACCATCATAAGGGTCTATATTTTATAAAACCAGGATATTTCATGGTTTCATCTAAAACCTCTTGAAAAACAGTAGGCTGTGTTGACAATCCTTCAAAAAGCTATGTTAAAAAGTCCAAGCTACTTTTCAGCTTATCTGATAAAATTATTTGGAGAGAGGAAAAAGCTAAAAACATTTCTCCCATCACTCATCAGAGGGAATAATAAATGCATGTACTAGTAATCCAAGAGAAAAGTTATATATTGGTCTGAAGTCCTGGAAGAGTAGAAAGTCTGTGTTTGTTGACTCATTTTCCAAGAAGATTCATGTATTCATCACTTAATTTTGAAGAAAACTATGTTATCAACTCTTTACAAACAATGCCCAATCTCTATCTTTCTTCTACTCTTCTTGTTCAATAAATTGATGTATTGAATGAAGCATTATTGTTATTGTTCTTTTCAAAAAAGCCATATCTGTACTTCGAGAGCTGGCTATATGCTGCAGGAGCTTTTCTAAGTATAGAACTATGGTTTCAAACATCTTGAAAGCCTGTTAAATTCACCCTTTTCTTTCTTTCTCAAGTCACAAACTCTACTATTACTTTTCCTAGGAATCATGACATGAGATGTGCATCAAATGAAAGATCATCTACAGAACAAAATGTGGTAAACAAGAAACAAACTCTTGCTTATGTCTTGTACTCTAGTATATGAATCTGTCTATAGCACATGTAACACACAGAACTTCAATGGGGATTTAAATCATACCACAAGAAAACAAAACTTAATTTATTCATCAGTTACAATTACAATGTCAACAACAGACATTGAAAAGATAAAACTTTTAGAATAGGAACAAACACAAAACCATGACAAAACTTAACTAAAAATATCAAGTTGTGTATTAGGTGAACTTTTATTTCTTTTCCATTATCTCTTCAGCCCCATGTGTTTGTTGAATGTTAGATGACAAAAGGATAGATGGATGAAAGAGCTAGATGCATGGCATTTAAGTGAATGAACTTGTATGAAACCTGATTTAGTCAGTATAATGGGCTGTCATGTTAGTTCTAACAAACTAATGTGTACAAGAGACTACTTAGAGATTCATAGAAGAAGGGTTTCAAAAGGTATGTTGCACATGATTATGAAACCATTAAGTCAAAACTTTTGCAGTACCAACATGTCATTTCAATGGATAAGATGTATATGTGTAGTTTACAAAATATCATCAGTTCATCACTTCTAAGATCTTTTGCGTTTTGAAAAAGATAACCCATGTTTCTGAGTGTATTAGTAGAACAAAAAGAATGGATTCATTGGATTGAAGAAATTAACATTTTGAATCATATCTATCAATCTAAACATACAGTATATGGTGAATTGAAGTACAATCTTATTCAAGTTTTGCTTCAAACTGGAGAACAAAAGCATGGATCCTTATTGTTTGATAGATACATAGAAATGTACAAAGAGGGTAAGACGTGCATGTAATCTTAAACCAAAAAGGCAAAAACCATTGTCTGATCTACTTGTAATCAGATCTGTCTTTAGAAAATAAGAGATACATTCTTCACATAGACATAGCCAATTCAACCTTATATTAATCATGTAATTAGTAACTAATTAATATTCAATCCAATTGAAGAACAACAAACCCTGGATACATACATCTAAAATGCAAGTAGCTAGTTAAAGATTAAAAACACAAAAACTATACAATTAACCAGATCTCTGCTTGTAATGAAGATCTACAACTGCAAAAGACATAAACCACATATCTTTAGTTGTTAGTGAATTAACAAAAACAAAAAATGTACTAGAAGTTTGTCATTAATTCTCACCTTGAGAGATCATCATATATAACCAAAGGAAATGAAATGAAATGATGATGATGATGAAGAAGAAGAAAGAATTAATGCTGGCTGAGAGGAATGAAGCCTGGTCCGAGGTCATTTAGAATTCAATAAAAATACACTCCATTTAGAGAATCAAATCTCTAAATGACCTCGAAACAGACAACATCCCCCTCAACCTAACCTCAATATCATCAACCAAACTAGCTAAGCAATAACTTCATTTGAAAGACAAAGATGTGGAAAGAGAAAGAGAGAGTTTGTTTGATTATATGTATATATGTTGAGAGGAATGAAGCCTGGTCCGACGCCTTAATCAAGCAATCGAATGAACTAGCTATATATAGCTATTACTAACTAATTAAGCATGATAAAAGCCTCGAGCCAGCCAACATCCCCCTCAACAGCAATCACCACCCATTACTACTTCTTCACACTTAAGCTTAGCTTCTATCTTTCTTTCTATCTATCTATCTCTCTCTCTGAAACCCTAACACAAACACATAGCCTTTATAGAGAGTGAAATAAATGAGAGACTGGAAGAGAGTGAAAGGGTTCTGACCTCATTTTTAATGCAAACACTATCTTACCATCTGTGGGGGACAACTTTGCTCCACCACATAACACACATTCTTATCTTGCATCCACTTTTCATACCTATATGTCATACCACATCAAACTCTTTTGCCCCCCTTATATGTTTTGATCGTTTCCGAATAGCCATTTGATGCAATTATAGGATTTGATCATTGATTGATGTAGATTAGTTACTCCATTACATGAGATAATAGGATCAAAATCTCAAGTCAACTAATAAGGATAAATTTCAAAATCGAATCCGCCTAACCGCACCATGTAGTTAGTTTACAAAACGACGCTCCTTCGGTAAATTCAATGCTTGCCCTAATTTGTTTTTTTAGCTAGATTCATTTACCAATTTGTTTGATGTCCGTTTTCGCATTGAATTTGTCTGAGATGTCCACAATATCAATCCATATCCAATGTTGTTTTGATCGATGATCATCGACGACCTAGGGAGGTTACACTCATAGTTACAACTTACAATATATAATGTTGGATACAACAAATATTTTTTCCTAATATGATGACTTATTAAATGAAAATGTTCTCAATTTAGGTGTGCTTTTAAACAAACCTAGCTAACCCCTCTAACCATTGTACCACCAAAGAGTCTCTCAAATAATCTTCTTCATCAACCCTAGCTAGCTGTATTGTATAGCTAAAGACCTCTCTCATCAGTCATGAGTCATGACTTATGACTAATACCTGGCTAGAATGTTTTTGTTGTCATTCATTCATTCTTGTTTGTTTGAATTCTTTCATTTCCAAGGTCATACTCTTTCTCTACTCTACAGAGCTCTTCATCTTTTCTACCAGTCAGTCAACTCTATTAACTTGTTACCTATTACAACCTGTTACCAATTCCATCCATATATGAACCACATGAATGAACATTGGAAGACAACACAACAAATGAACACAATCACAAACAACAAGACAAACCTCTAAAAATTAAGAAGCCTGCCTTTCCCAACACACTCCCTTTAATGAGCTGAGATTCTTCATCATTACCTTATTATTTTTAGACTTCCCTTTTTCTCTCCCTAACTCCAACTCCTCTCAATCTCAGCTACTACACTACTCTACTCTTTTATACTAGTTTTATTTTTAACCCTTTTGTACGATCTGTCTGACCACCTTTTGTCCCGCACAGTGGTTTTTTCTTCTCCCTCTTTTGCTAAAAACTGCATCTTCACCCTTACCAATTACCATACAGCCTTGGGATGTACTTACTAGACTAAAACCACCATTGGATTATTGCATTTGCAGCTAAAGAGTAAAGATGCATGTGTAGATAAAACAATTGAAATACACACATTGAAATCTATATATTATCATATAAAAATAAATTTCAATCTTCAGATGAACCTAGCAGCTGGTGCTATATATTTGACATCTTGACCTATATATTATTGATAGCCTAATTCAAGTACAATATTATTCAAATAACCCCTAGCGTAGTATTGGTTTGAAATAAAATGTGGTTGCCTCAGCTCAGCTAGCTAGTACCTGATGACATTTTCAAATGTTTCTTGTTTTACAGTATAGGTGTTCACATAATCACCGTAGATTAAGATTGTAATCATCCCACATTGGCTCAACCTCGTGCCGACAACTATATCTTAAATGATGTTATATTTTAGATAAATAATAAAATGAAATATTACCAACTCTTAATAAATTTATTGAAATGTTTGGACATATAGGAACATAGTAGGATCAATTATTGAGATTGATTTCATGACTGCTTACCTATTTTTCTGATTTTAGGTAGAAATGAAATTAATATTTGTGTGACTGTGACTGTCACTGTTACAGTGTCTTCCGTAAAACACGTACAGTATAAAACGGCAACTAAAACAATAACAAATCTCAACCGTTCATTTCGAATAAAACAACAGTCAAAACCCTAACCCAGACCGGTAGTATCGGTGTCAGCGTAAGCGTAGGATCGGGAATAGAACGGAGCCCGAATAACGAGGAGACGAGAAAAAAGAACCCGATTTAATCGTATGATGTGGACCCTTCGATTAAATGGACCCCACTTCTGTTTTCTGTTTCTACTACTGTTAACTGCTGACCATCCATTCCATCCATCCATCAGAGTAAAAAAAGAGTCAACTATGTCCTCGTTTTGCTCAAATTTATTACAGATCAACGGTTAAGATTTGATCGTACGTACATCACAGTCATTGCCACGTGCTTGAATTTAATGCGAGGGGAAAGAAGAGTATTAGTCATGGTGGGTCCTATTTGTCTGCTGCTTTTTCTTTCTGTTTCTGATGAAAGGTTCTTTCCGAGGCGATGATGTGGTGGGTCCTATTTAAATTAGGGGAACATATCCACGTGGACTTACTGACTGTTGTTGTTGTTGTGTGGGTTACGTGTGTACATCAGACTGGTGTTTTTGTAGGGACCATTAGAAGTTTAGGCAATTATGGGTTAATGATGATAGAATGCGATGTTGGTAGATTAGAAGAAGAAAACTGAAGAAAAAAGAATTCTTCTTTCTTTTTCTCTTGCATTTTCCTGTGCGTGGAAATGTGGAATGGAAGAGATATTGCTAGGGTGTAGGGTGATTTTGTAATAATACCCACATTTTTTTTTTATTTACCTCCGTTTTGGTGTACCATCAAGTAGGGGTGTTAATTGAACCGAGTAGCTCGGGATCGGCTTCAACACAAAATGAACTTCGTTTAAAATTTGGGCTCGGCTCGAGCTCGACTCGTTTAGGAACGAGCCAATCTTGAACCTACCAAAGTTCGAATACTAATATACTAATACTACTATTATATGTAATTTAGCCGAGTAGCTCGGCCTCGGCTCGAGCTCAACTCGTTTATGAACGAGCCAACCTTGAACCTACCAAAGTTCGGCTCGAATACTAGTATACTACTATTATATGTAATTTAGCCGGCTCAAGCTTGAACACAAAATAAAGATCGTTTAAAATATGGGCTCGGCTCGTTCGGCTCGATTAACACCCCTACCATTAAGGCATCAACCATCCATAAATTGTTTCTTGACTAAGATTTAAGGAAGTGTTTGATACCCAGTGAATCAGGTTATTCACCCTCGTTAAGGGCTTTGTAAAACAACTAATTATCGGTATGTGATAACGAAAATTTATATAGATAAATTTTATTCAAAAAAACCATATAATTTTATTCATGGGTATTTATCAGGGTGAATCGTACCCAGGGAGAGGTAAATTTTTCCAAATCAATTCTCCCAGTTCCAAAGATAAATTTTTTAGTGAATCCTTCTATCTAACTTTTACTAAAGCTTTTTTTTTTTATCAAACAATGGTAAATTTTGAATTCTATTTACCTTGATTGACAGTTCCCTAAATACTCTTTCACCCGGTTGACCATATTTGCCAAAAAATCTACACAAAAAACTAGGGAAAATTGGTCAAAACCCCCTATATTTTGACCGGGTTTGGCGTGAACCCCCCAATGTTGTCCAACCTTCGCGTTAACCCCCTTCCGTTATGCAACCCCCCAAGTTTCTGTCCATTCAAAGTTTGTTTGCCCATTATACCCCTAATTTAAATAATTTGTCTAAACCCCCAAAAAATTTGCTTACCCATTATACCCCCAAATTCAAATTAGTGAAGTTAGTTTTGATAACCAATTTTTTGGGGGTTTACACAAATTCATTTGAATTAGGGGTATAATGGGTAGTCAAACTTTAAATGGATAGAAACTTGGGGGTTGGTTAACGGAAGGGGGTTAACGCCAAGATTGGACAACATTGGGGGGTTCACGCCAAACCCGGTCAAAACTTGGGGGGTTTTGACCAATTTTCCCAAAAAACTATCCTATTATCAAAGGGACCCTAAATTAATATCTTTAAACACATTCTTATTTTATGAAATGAAAAAACTCTATTCTCAATTTCCTTATTCAAAGGTATAAACTTGTCCAAGAAATATCAACTCAAATTCAAAAGGTAGTCCTTCCATTCCTTTTGTCATTTCCCACAAAAAGTGGAGTTGAATTGTGAAGTGTGAACAAAGTCATTCTTGAATGGGAGCTATCTATCTATCTACGACTATTATGAGTATTATCCTTAGCCTGAAATTCTACAAACCTTACAACTCACCCAAAATTAGCAACTCTAATAAGTTCACTCAACTTTTACATGATGTAGTAGTCATTTGATTTCTACTATGAAGTATGAACATTGATTTATGTCAATGTGACCAATGATTTAGACTTTTCTTCAAAAACTCAACTCTTCGTTTTGTATAGTACGCAAGGGTAAAACCTTCAGGCATATGCCTGTACATAATATCTGGTCTATAGACTGAAGCTCATCCAGACGGGCAACTATTATTTAGCTTGAAGAAAATTGTACACTATTGAGTATTGACTTGTGCTCAAAACTTGATGATATTGATCAACATAGCCCTTTACAAAAGCAATTCATCATTATCACTGGTTTATTTTATGATTTGAGAGTTGAGAAGCAAGTAGAACACTAGAACATTAGAACTCATGGGGTAACAAAGAATGGTGAATGCTGGTGCTACTGAATTACGGATACACATGGCGTGAGTTTGCATGAAATGACACACAGACTGTAGTTGTCTCCCTCTTATTTGATGAGCCTTAAAATCTAGCTCTTAGGTTAGTAAAGAAAGTCCAAATGACCCAGGCTCAGATATCTGGACTTTTGGGCTCTTAGGCTAAAAGATTTGGACTTTTAAATAATGATGGGCCATGCTCTTGAACTAAACAAATTGAGAAATAGGAGTAAACATTTTCACCCTCCATAATTTTTGTTTTTTCGTTTTTTCGTTTTTGGTAAAGCACCCTCCATAATTGAAGATAAAAAAAGATCATGATGAATCAACCTGCATTTCTAAAATGTTTTCCCGAAATAAGGCTAACTGGTAAACCTGGGATTATTTTCCTAAATCTTATGTTATTTTGTTCTAAAGGAGAAATATGAGAAGCATAAATAATAAACATACCCTATGGGGATGTCCCAAATATGTGTTTATATAATTATTTAGTATCTGAATAAAGCCTAGAGTTTACCAAAAAAAAAGCTTAGAGCTTTCTGACAACTGGAGCAAATGCAATATCTAAATGCATTACAAACAGCTGACATAGGCCTATTAAAATGTACTTTCATGCTTTTACATAAAACAGGTAGAAGATTTCTATCAAAAAAAAAGGTAGAAGACATATAATTCATGTAGATCATACACAACTGCTCAGAGAAAATCTTCAGACATGCAGTTCATAATACAATGATCGTGATGTGGATACGCGTCCAAAAACGTATGCAGGTATGTAAGGTACACTTGTGTATTACAGAGTATTAAACAAAGGGAAGTAATAGCTCATTGGTCCACTTCGATCTTTCTTCATTTCGAGTGGATCATTTCTAAGAATCCAGTTCTTGATCAACATAGAAGAATCAAGAACCATAATGAGAGTCCTAGCTAAACTTCACCATTTTTGTTTTTCTCATCTTTCCTTGAAAGCACAAAGGGAGAATTCATCCAATAAAACCCTCAATAATGAAAGATTATACGTTTAAAGTTGTTCAAGATATGTTCAGGTATAAGAATGATTCGATGGACAGAGTTAAATATTGAATTGCTATGCAGAAGCCTTTACCCACCAATATCATGTTGAATGTGTACCATGTGATCGCGAAGCCCATATTCCAAAAACAAGAAACCAAAAGACAAACAAAATTGCCCAATAACGTGCAGGTCCATACTTGATTCGAGATAGAACAATCTGCATGTTCCAAAATCATGTTAATTAATTCAATTCACCTGCTACTCTATAATACAAGGCCATAGTGTCAAGTAACGAACACAAATGAACTAAAATGTTACTACTAATCATATTATTAATAGTTTCAATAACAAAATCCGACTCAAAAGATAATCAAATTTTTTTTGCATTATACTTCAAATAATTTATACTAAATAAATGTTTTTCAGCGTGCAGGGTTGTCTTATCAATCACAAGCATTAATAGTGGCTAATGGCTATTTCATGTTTAGATTTATTTGCTCTCTGTTCGGGATTTACACATAATTAAGCAAGTTAGGGTATCCGAGGAATAAAATTATAGGGTTTTTCTATGTATGCCTTTGTTTAAGATACTGTACGTTAGAATCTACGGGTTTCTATCGTGTCAGTAACAATATAGTCCCTTTAGTTTTTTAGCGTCAAATAAAAATGTTTTCTACAGTTTCTAAATTCTGTGTAATTTCTCGGTATACATACCAGAGTATTAGAGCGTTCTTGGGATAATGTATATGCATGAAGTGCTTGGTAATCATATTCTGTTAGTTCCTTTTTTGATGGCTTGGTTTTGGAGATTGCTCGACATAACTATTGCCACGTTGCTCCTAGTATATCTAGTCAATATTATCGCAGGGTTTGATTTTTCTGTGTTCAGCTAGGAGCCTAGGACCTTAATCGTCTTTGACCAAACAAAACTTTCACCTTTGTCTTGGACTGGGTTTAAATTTTTCTTAGCTATCAATTCTGGTTGGAATTTACTTTTGAACTAGATTATAAATAGTTTAGATTGACTTCAGGTGCAACAAGATTTTGTATTTGGGCCTCTCAGTCTGAAATTGAGTTGACGCAGGTTCCAACTCACTATAATTTTGATTGTTTAAAGACTCACTTCTTTATTTAGCTACTGATTGGGTTTTAATGATAAATTGGTTGCAGAGAACCGCACAATATAAAGTTTTTCTATCTGACTAGGTTTGAGCGTTTCAGAAAGTGATTGATTTGGAATGTTGGTGGATTCTTGCTTTGGTGATTTCGACATGAATAAATGACTTTTGGTCAAGAGAAGCTTCCACCATGTTCCTTGATTGACGATTGATCAAAGAAGTTTTCACATTGGACGAACTTTAGGAAGGAAATGAATAAAGAAGAAGATAAGGTGGTTCATTTCCACCTAGTTTTGTTTCTGTTTGCTACAGGTTCGATTTCGGTGAAAATAAGAATATAAAACCAATTCAAATCTGATTTGAATCGCCTCAAACTTTGGTTTTACTGTGCTGCTGTTCTGAACTTCTGATTCTGGTACTATTTCGGATTTTATGGGATTTTGGATCTGGCTGTACTCTGTTCTAGCGAGGCTCTTGGTTTTCCATCGCGGCCTGGTTTCATTCTTCTGTTGTGTTACTTACATTCTGGTTTGGGCTATCTTGGTTACCGTTGGGCTTTGCTTAGTTTACATCTAGCTTTATCAAATCTCTTGGTTCAGATTCAATTTGGTTGGTCTTTGGTTTAGTTGGTTCTTTCAATTTTTGTTTGTTTGACTTCCATTCAGTCTTAATTACATTGGTTCCTTGGGTCCCATGCTTAAGCCTTGGTTCCGATCTTAGTTTTCTCGAGTTCTTGGTTGGTGACTTTTAGGAGCAATTTGTTATGAGTTTCCCATTCTTGCTGATATAGTATTTCCAATTTGGCTTTGTCTCTTAGAGCTAATCATTGATTGGCTAATCGTGTTTTGGATATCAGTGCAAAGTGCAAATACCATGTCTAAACCCATGGGTCTACTTCTTATAAAACCCGGCTTGTAAAGGAGAGGGTCCCCAGGTGTATATTAACTGTAGGACTATTATCAAGTCAAAATCCAGGATCCTCGTTTCTTCTTTGAACTACTGTTTTTGTGGTTGGTTGTTCTTGAGGGGTCAACGGCTGCCTCCTATATTTGTGAATTGAAATAGGAGGTCCATGAACTCAAGCAGACAGTACAAATTTATTTCCTGAGGATGGTGTCAAGATTGAACTCTGGTTGGGGATGGACCACTTAGATCAGTAATCTAATTGTCTGAATTCAATCAATTATTTTCTAATTTTTCTAACTTTACTTCGCTTAAAATTTAAAGGAGTAATCTTTCTATCTTTATAATTATTGCCTAAAAATACTATAAGAATCATAAAAAGCCGAACCCACTCCACCAACCACCCCCCCAAAAAATTCCTTCCGTTAAGTCAGTGTGGGTGAACAGTAACACTTAAGCAAAAAGCATTTAATAAATAATATCTTTCAGATATAAACGCAAAAAAATAATATTCATAAACAGAAAAATAAATGTCTAGATAACTTACAAAGCGAAGGAAAAGAACAACTGTCAAAGCACATATGCCTCCAAGAAGAATATGCAGACCATTCTTTTTCTGCAAATTAGAATCAAGTGGTTTAAACAAGAGTATTCAAGTAGTGTATCTGAAAAAGTATAAGGAGGGATGGATAACAATGATTGATGAATGACTTGAGGAAACAACTACCAGGGGGGGGGGGGGGGGGGGGGGGGTGGAAGCAATCAAAATTATCTTCTAAATGCTACTACATCAAAAAGTAGAGAAACAAAACATACCTTCCCTATACGAGGAGCAATGAGCCATGCTAAGGTAACTGTAAGAAGACCAGTAGCAACTACGATCCCAGTACCTTCAACAGCCCATTTTGTAGCAGGATTTTCTGGGGGGAACCCGTCCTCAATGAGGATGCTGAAATTTTGTCCTGTTCCTCCAGGTGCAACTGTTGTAGAGGCGTTAATGTTGTCATTGATGTGTGGACTAAACCACAATGAAATCTCACCAAGTCTTTGTATTCGGATAGCAGCGACAGCATCAGAGTCTACAGCTGAAATATTTTCAGTTGCAAGAGTAGGGTCCCCATTCGAAGTCCTTTCTCTTAATGATTCATAGTCCTTTAGAGAAGTCATAATCTTTTTGATGTCAGATAGTCTTATATTTTTTGCTAAACTGCCACATATTTCACAAACAGTGGATCCATGGTTAATAAACCACTTCAATGCGCAGGCGTAATGTGCCAGAGCAAGATCGTTCTTGCATGAACAACCCAAATTAATAATAGTATCTTGCTGGTTATATGAGCCAGCCTCAATATCAGTAGTGCAAATGAATACCTCCCCTTCAGTGCTAACGAACTCAATTACCTCAGATTTCCTCCCAGAAGTTTTAGCATGAATTGCACCATTCTCATCATCCTTGGTATTATTTTTTTTATTTCCATCCCATATGGGTAGATCCTGCAGTGGGGAGAATATATTTAAATATCCTAAAGCAGCATCTCCAGTACTGTCAGATTCGAAACACTGACACACACGACAAGTTGGCAAGCTTCCCTCCTTATCTGTACTCTCACGTGGTGGCTGATAAATTACTGCATTTTCACACTTGATGTTCGAGCACAATCTTTCATTCTTTACTGTGTTTTCTCCAATTTGCAGGTGATCTTCCTTAAGGCTCATATCATCAAATAAATGTGCTTATAAATATCAAATATCCTTCCAGACCACAAAATCCTTGTCTTCAGACTTCTCACCTACGCAAGTGGTTATTCGAACCAATTCCAAAGTTTCACTTCAAAAACGAATACCTCATAGTCCAGTACTATCATCTCCTCTCGAAATAAATAAGCTGCAGATTGCAGCAAAGAGTATATAAGTTCATTCAATGTACTAGAAAAAGGCAGGCACAGTAACAAAGAAGGACGAAAAAATCAGTTTCTCTCTCTCCCGAGTAGCCGATATTGAACTCAATAGTTGCATAAAACCTCCAACCTTTTTGAAGTTTTATGATACAGACCTTCCTTGGAGCTTGGACATCTGAAATATAACTTCTGCAATTGGCAGTAAAACTTTTTGAGTGCTTCAGTTCTAAAACATAAAAGTACCAGGATTTTAATTAAATGGCATATAGTCAATTCAAAATGAAAATAATTCTCAATTCAATATCTTCGTGATAATTCCAAACATGTCATATATTCTAACCTAAAGCAGTTAATGCTTCCATATAAAGACAAGACAATCCACACTTACACTTGAAGCTAGCTGTAGTCGTTTATGTAAATGTTGCACAATAAGAGGTGAGGAATCATCAAGGCTGTTTGCTTGAACTTATATGGCCTTGCGCAATTTAACTTTCAAAATCCATTTCTTTTAATATTTTGACCTCCAATAAGTACAAATTTCCAGTTTTTTTTTTTAGAAATAGTATTCTGGAATCCTGGTAGCCATATTATGAACCCAAACCCGTATTAACGTTGATCATCCACATTTGAAGGGTTACCTGAGGTAAAAACTAATTAATATTACTCAACATAGGCA
The DNA here is from genome assembly GCA_023053565.1 of Aquilegia eximia. Taxonomy (NCBI): domain Eukaryota; kingdom Viridiplantae; phylum Streptophyta; class Magnoliopsida; order Ranunculales; family Ranunculaceae; genus Aquilegia; species Aquilegia eximia. Next base: position 19,870,699 of record JALIGU010000003.1, read on the forward strand.
AACCTTGAAGGTTCAAACTTCAAAGGGTTCTTTCGATCGGATTTTATTTACACGGAATAGTAGTTACAAGACATGAAGAATAATCTGAAACATCATTTCTGTACATTTTAGTTTCCAGGAATGGCCTCCATGGTCACTATTTTGTACTCGGAGTTTCTGTTAATCAATCGTCTATATGGAAAACAATTGATTTATGATTGATATATGCAAGCGAAAAATGCTCTATGTGGTATATAAATTGAGGTGGGAGTGTGGGAAGGAGAGAAGAACTATTAGGTTAGCAACTCTATGCCTCAAGGCTGTGATGGACTTATCCAATAAGACTTTTTTGAGAACAATTAGAAGCTTGTTGAATGGTTTTCAAAATTTTGAGGCGCCTACTTTTAAGCAAACTGCCTGAAAATCTTGCAACCAAACTGGAAGAAGGCTGTAACAACTAACATGACATAACTGACAATCGAACAGTTTCAGATGTCTATCAAATTCAAAGGATTGTATGGTGTGAGAGTGTGTATGTATGGGTGGGTGGACTCTGGCCGTTGAAGCCAAATAAATGGCAGAAACTTAAACTTCCAACTTCAACCATTATCCATTTCTCTGGAAAAATCACCACATTATCAAACCCATTTCCATATGATAAGGGGCAAATGGCGACGTTCACATGTCGATGACATTCAGTTGACATAGAACACAACAAATTGCTAGAAAATAACTAGTCTCTCATTTGAAACTGTTATAAAATTTTTACCTATCTGGACATGTAGAACCACAGTTGAAACAAAACTTTTATCAATTCTTTGTTGCGATACATGGAATGGAAATGAAGGTTGGAGTGACTCTAGGTCGGTTAACAAAAGAATGCTGAGATTATTAAACCACACTCTAGTTTCCAAAGGAAAGCTGAGTATAACACCAACTGCCCTTAAGCAACCAACAACCACACTCTCTAGTTTCACCTTCTCTGTCACTTTACTCAATGAATCCACATTTCACAAATTAAAACAACAAACACATTTCATTTCTCTCGTTGTCATACAGAGAATGGAAATGGCAACAAGGTCGGAGTAGCTCTGACTATCTTTACTCCTTATTCCTTAAGCAACTAACAAGCACAATTGAACTACTATAAGACTTTATACGAGGAAAAAAAAGTGAGTTTTGTTCAAAAAGGTAGGATAATTAACTTAATTTTACTTAATTGATTCACATTTCACACAAATAACTAAATCAAAACAAGAATGAATAAAGCATTGTTACAAATCAAACCTAATCAATCTCAAATTCAACAAGAATTTACACATAAAGTATAACTCTATACCAGTAATAATCAAATCAATAACCCTAAACTAATGTATTCTTCACTTAAAATGGAAATTTATACAGTTCATAGAGAGAAAAAAAAACAGAGAGAAGAATTATGTACTCGTACCTTTTCAGAAGAAAAATATATGTAGAAGAATTAGATGCGAAATGAAGAATCGATCCACAAAGGTGTTTGAGAAATTGTCTGAGAGAGAGAGAGAGAGAGAGAGAGAGAAGTATTAAGTAATGTAATGAGGTTGTTGTAAGTTGTAAGTTGTAAGTTGTAAGTGAGAATCTTGTTTTACGTTTTCCAGAAAGAAGGACTTCACACTTTTTTCATCACGTTCACTTTATTTCTTTTTACGTACAAATTGGACGTCCAGAGTAGACTTTCCCTCTAGTAGTGTGTGGGAACTGATCGAATGTTACACAAGTGGGATGTCAGTAGGGAATGTATGTCTGCTACTTACTTACTTGCCTTCTTTTCTTACACTATTTCATTACCATATATTCCTACTGTAGGAACATGCTACACAGCCGTGTTTTTCGGTCCAAATTTGGTTCTTCTTCTTCCATCTAAATTCAATTCCAGATATCTGGTTCTTCTTTTTTTTCCATCTAAATTCAATTCTAGATCTGGTTCTTCTAAAATAGAATCAAATCAAAAACAGAAATCGAGACAGAAGAGTTTGAAATTCAAAAATTTTGTTCATTCTATCACGATATTTGTATTTTATCGCACTATATCGCGATATATCTATATCTATCGAGCGACATATGACAAATAATTTAAGCTCGAAATAATCGTTAAATATTGTATCGTTTTATTATAAAAATGATATATATCGCGATATATCGTAAATTATCGCGATTTTTTGTACTATGGTAGGCATATATAGTTTTGATTCTTGGACAAAAGAACTACTGTCTTTTGCTTGTTCATTGATGGTTTATGATAGGGCTGGCAATCAGGTCGGTCAGGTCAGTCGGGTTATCAGGTCTCAAACCCAAAACCCGAACCTGATGGCTTGTATTTTCCTCAAAACTGAAACCTGAACCTGACCTGTCAGGTTATCAGGTCAGGTTCAGGTCGACCTGAAAACCTGATGTATTTGTAATTGCAAATTTAATCTAGCTAAAAAAAAAGGTAATTTTCAGTAGCTTCTTTCAAATTTGTGAAACAAAAAATCCATTAACTTATAAGTAAATTAAACAATAGTACAACTCGAAAACAAGATTAACATAGAAAGTTGAAACAGACTCCATAGTTCTATATCAGTTCATTTGCCACTTTGCCAAAGAAATTTGCCTGCATTTGACATTTTGCCATAGTTTGATAACCGGTTTGGCAAAAGGTGGCAAAACCCATTTGCCAAAAGTTTTCTGTTTGATAATCACTTTGGCAAAAGATGGCAAACCACATTTTCCACTTCACTACGGTTTGATAAATTATAACAAATGAAATAATGAAAAATACATATGTACAAAGCCCATAAGAGTACATGGATCAAAAAGGAATTCATGTTTTTAAGTCCAGTACATATGTAAAAGACTAAAAAACCATGCATAAATTTCCACGAGTACTCAGAGTGTCATCTAATTTTACCCTAAACAACAAAAGGTCTTCCGCTGAGCAACCTTTCAAAAGTCCTCCGCTGAGCAACTTTAACATGAAATCATACCAATTTTACCCTAAACAACAAAAGGTAATATAGGCTACACAATTACACTTCCAGGTATTATAAATTTACACCATATAATAGACTTATTATATCAATTACAGAGATTCAAGGAACACATTTTTTTTTTATCAAAGGAACATTGTAACTCCATGGTTGCTAACGCTGTAGTGAGGGTGCGACAAATTTCCTTCGGAGCTAAACAGAAAAATGACGTATGTAATCCAAAATATAAGGAACTGATAATACTCATGCCTCAAACATAGTGCAGAATTATAGCAAGGTGCACATCGCCTGCAGTCCAAAAAATCCCTTGGGGACACAACCACATAAGAACTTCCACCTGCAGTCCCTCCCACATACTTTCTTTTCCACACTTACCAGATAAGGGCACACACAAACTTCAGACATAAATCGTCTTTGACAACTTTAATGGACCTCAGTGGATTTGAACCACTATCTTCTGTGAAGTATACCCTCTAATTCTCAGTTGCTCTACCATTTGAGCTAAAAGTCCAGTTTAATACAAATAAATAACATAAGCAATCTAAATTCTTAAAAAAGAATTAAAAGGTTTTATAAAAAAAAAGGTTAAAATGACATTATGAAATAAATTCACATGAACAACAAAGAACAAACCACTGGTACCAACATGTACTTAAGAAACGACAAAGTTCAGTCCTGAACACCTACAATGCAAATTGTGCTTGCGATATGGAAATTGACAAGTAAAAGCTCTAACTATAAACGAACATACAAGTCATACCACAAGTGATCAGAGTACCAAATAAAATTATGGATCATGCACCATTAAAAACTGACAGACATGTTGAACATTCTTGCTTTAGGCAATTTTGTGTTCAATCTATTAGATCAAACAACAAAAAAATAAACCAAAAGCAAACAAAAAATATATGTATATAAAAAAAAACGGAATTGTTTTAGAAATGGTCTCCGAATGAACTGAAAATTTCAATATCGAGCTGAGATTCAATTTCAACTACAAGCCATTGCAGATGAACCAAGTTCTTTGGTTTTTTTTTTTTTTTTTTTTTTTTTTGATAGAAAACCAATTTCTTTGGTATTAGAAGCCAGAACAAGACTTTATCACATCCAAAGACAAACTAATCTTAACTCAAAATGTTTTATTAGCAGTATTACAATGATATATTAACAACAATGAACAACATATTGCCCAAAAAATCAATGGCCACAAATAATCATGTTCCATTAACAGCGAACATCAATTACTAGTAAATATTGTAACATCAGAAATCCCTAACCCCTGTAATTTACAAAAATCCTCAAATTTTCAACAAAACCCTAATCCTAGAAATTTAAATTGTTTAATTAAGCACACACAATTTAAGAAAAAAAAAATCACAATAGTTCACAATTCGAAAGAAGAGAAACAAAAAACCCCAAATTCAAACAAAACCCTAAAATAGAAGTCCCAAATCCAAACTTTAGGGCAAAAAATAATCTTGTCATTCTTAGAACCCTATCTTCTCGATCAATCGTTCAAACCGATCTGCAAACTTCGAACAGTGAAAGAGATAGAACAAGAAGAAAAAAAACTAAAGAAAAAGAAGATTGCACTTACCAGGTTGAACGAGAGGTGAGAACGAGATAAGACTGCAGCCATGAGAGACAGAACGGTTTGGTGAAGAGAGAGAGTTTTTTATTTTTTTTGTTATGTTTTATACCTGAGAAAAGAAATGGCAAATTTTTGTGGCAAATTTGATTTGCCAAAAGCTCCACCTCCTGAGGTGGGCAAATTCAGGTAAATTGGGGTAAATTTCGGTCACGTGATCGGTCTGGCAAATCCTAATTATTTTGCCATTTTGCCAAAATCATTTTCAACCACCGGCAAAGTATGGCAACTCACGGCAAAACCCTTATTTTCCATGGAATTTCTGTTATCAAACACACCCTAAGTAATTAGCATCCAAATTGATTTCATAGTCCAGATCATTTCCATGATTTTTCTTTTTCTTTTGCCCCGATCACACCACCTTGACTATAGCAATAGGCGTTGCCTTCTTCTGCAATTGCTTTAAAACAAGGATGAAAAATAATTACTCTAAACATTAGATACACAATAAAACAATTAAGACATAAATCATTGTGTTGTTCCAAGACCAAACATACTCAAGACCTGGTTGCCGAGCTCGACACTTGATTAACATGAGGAAGACTATAAAACCTTGGCAGTTGGCACTATGGTTTCTTTCTCAATAGTCCAATGTAATTTAAGACGTACAAGAAAAATTAAAGTTCAGCCGACATGATGCGAAAAATTAAGGACAACCATTCAGCCCTTGTCCAGATGTAGTGTATCTAAGTATGATTTTTCAAATCAAAACAAAATCAAAGCATAAGGACTAACAATTCAAACACATTTTTGTTTGATATAAACCCCCATAAAGATTTACATTCATGATGATAACATTACAGCCATATACGTAAAAAGATCTAATCACCCAAAAAAAAAGTTACATAAATGCGTGCAACATGAAATACAAATGCAGTTGAGCTATCACACAATATGATAAAAACTAATATGGTTTGATGAAGTCGTTCAACTTCCGTTACTGAGTGGTTAAAAATTTGTGCACATCTTTTGGGTTTATTCTTTTGTTTTCGAGAAAAATAACAATATTAATATGCCACTCAACATCTTAGATTTAAGCACAGACATAAGCTCTGAAGAATTAAATGATTAATATGGACTGGGCAACACATTTTTATATTTGATAGGTAGATTATAAATTAAAGCAACGCGGAAGACCTATTGGTTTTGTGTCGCCCAACTATAGAACACCAAACCATCCTGAAGGTCTCATACATGCTCAGGAATCTTTTTGCAATTTCTTACTAAATACTTCCCCATAAGGCAACAAATTATGGTGTTGAGTATTTTGATCTAGAAAATATATTTCAAAACATCCAAATGATTGAAGAGGTGTAAAAATTTGAATATTAAGAAACAACATACCTTGCCTAAGAAGTGTCCAATGCAGAAATCATAATCAATTGGAGAACTTGTACTTTTGCCGTGAACAATCTCCCCCAAGATAAGATCAACTGCTACCCTTGATTGGACATGGAAACATTAAAAGATTAATATGCAATTGAAACAGAATTTGCAGATCATAGAGCAACGCTGATGAGATTGAGATATATAATTGAGAAATAAAGCAATTATTACTTCTCATCGACTGTGATGGAAACTGTAGTTTCAATTAAAACTATTGATTCAAAAACAAGATTGATTCAAAAACAAGATTGATTCTAGAGCAAGATTGATTTAATTTCAATGGACCAAGATTTTATTCAATCAAGATCATGTGTCACATGAGATTTGAGTTGAATTCTGTTTGGTTCACTACTTCACTTCATCGCCGCATATAAAAAGTTAGGTTCAGAGATAGTATAGAACTCAAAGAAAGGATTTGGTTATTAGGTTTAGGTTTATTATGGTCGGGTTTCGGGTCGACCTGATGGGTCTGAAAGAAAAACCCGAACCTGACCTGATTTTATATCAGGTCAATCGGGTCGACCTGATCAGCCCAAAAACCTCAAATATTCAAACCCAAACCTGACCTAGATCAGGTTGGGTTCAGGTCGGGTTTCGGGTCGTCAGGTCTGATTGCCACCCCTAGTTTGTGATTAGCATTTTTAGGTTTAAGACTTGATGAGGTAGTCTAATTGATAATTTAGGAAGAATGTTGCAATGGGTGTGCCAACCTGTATTATCATGTACAGTTGTCATAGAGTGCAAACTGCCAACTTGTATTACCATGTGATTAAGAAAAGAGTTCTGCTATGGTAACTTAAGCTCCCTTGCTCACGAGTGATCCCTTGGTCCCCCTTACCTTTTTTTAGCAAACCTTATCCTCCATTCTTACCTTTTTTAGACTCCGCCATGGTTTTACCCCCCTCACCTTTGGTTTTTTACCTCTTTTAGTTATTTAATGGCTCTCTCCACTGCCCAGCCCAAGGCAGTTGGACCTTCTGATCCCCCTCCTTTCTCCTCCCTTTTCAACCACTTCACCCCCAAGCCCATTCATCTTTCTCCCGCCACCTACAGATCCTTCAAAAATGATGGCAAGCTTCCCATATCTTTCAGCAAAGAAGACATCTCTAGAGGTCAACAACTCATCACTTCTCACGCGATCATCCTTAAATTCTCAAGCCAAAGGCTTTCCCTTTCCACCATCAGAAACGGAATCTCCAGAGATTGGAATGTTGAAGGCGATTTCACTATGGGGCTCCTTGACCCCAGACATGTCCTCATCAGATTTGAGTCAGAAACAGAAGTCTTCAAAGCCCTATCCCACCACAATTGCCAATTCATGGGAATAAGGTTCAAGATCTTTAGATGGCACCCAGGTTTCAACCCTAAAAAAGACCCATCTTTTGCGCCTGTTTGGATAAATCTACCTGGTCTTCCACTGGAACTCTTCCATCCAGCCCTGCTGAAACCCATTGGGAACGATTTGGGTACTTTCATTGCTATTGATAAAGAAACCATCTGCTACACCAGGCCAGATGTAGCTCGCATCTGTGTAGAAATGAATATTGAGGAGGTGATGCCAGACTCGATTTGGATTGAAGGTCACGGCTACAGTGGCTTCTGGCAACCACTACACTATCCCAACTTTCTCTACTGCTCAGCCTATTCAAAATTAGGTCACACCGCCGAGCACTGCCGAAAAAAGAAACCCACCCAAGCCTCAAATACCCATATCTCTGCCCTTAATGGGAAAGACCTTGCTGCTAACGCGGACACTTCCATTGCCCCCTGCTAAACCCTCTATAGACCTCACCTTTTCCCTGGCTCAATGGCAACACAGATTCAAAAGATGGAACTTCAAACCCCCTGGAAAATCTTTTGTGGAAGTCTCCACTGGAATACCAGATCTGACTGCTGCAAATCGTACCACGTCTGTTGGTCCTATCACCGCTGCCTCTCCCTCTTTGTTTCAACCCCCACCCCTCATTTCTCCTCACATCCCTCTCTTTAATCCTTTTGAAGCCCTCACTCCTTCTGCGTCTTCATCCTACACCTCTTCTGAACCCCCCCTGCCCCCCTCCTACGCCTTTTCCCTCCTCGACTTTTCTTCCTCTTCCTTTAGCTCCCTGTAATCCCCCTCCCCCCCTAAACCCCAGTCCTCCACCACCCCTTCTTGTCACTCCCTGTTGGGCAAACCCCCTCTTTTCCTCCCACAAATCCTCAAAACACTTCCCCAAAGGCCTAACCACTCTTACATAAAAAAAACCCTCCACTTCCTCCTTCAACTCCCCGTCCAATAGCTCCAACCCCTCCCCCAAACCCATTTTCTCCCTCTCTTCTCCTTCTAACCTCTCTCTCAAACCTACTCCCAAAGAATTCTCTAGCAAAAAGCCCTCCATCACCAAAGAATTCTTTGGCTTCAAATCCTGCCAAGTCAATACCCAAATACCCCCTCAACAACTTCAAGGCAGTGTCTTCCTCTACATTGACCAGCCACCCCAACCCCCTCCCTCTGCTCCCTCTTATGGGTCTGATTCTGAATCCACCCTTCGCCCCTCCTCCAACCCCCCCCCCCCCCCCCCCCCCCCCCTCTTTCCCTTTCTTCGATCCCCCTTGGAAAGGCATTAGCCCTTGATGACTTGTCACTACCTCTAACTCTTTCTTAATGGCTACAACTATCATCTGAAATGTTAGAGGTGTTGGCAACATTAATACTCTTAGAAGAACTACCAGTCTAGTCAATAACCATCAGGCTGATGTGGTTGCTATAATGGAACCCATGATTCCACCCAATAGGAGTTTTTCCCTCTCCAACTCCGCTCATGATGTAAAACCCGTTTATAGTATAAATTTTTGTTTGTTAAATTTTATTGGATTATGAAATATTGCATAGATGTTTTTAAGGGTTTAAAGTTAATTTTCTATTAAGTTGAAGGATGATATATTAAATATAAAAAAAAATAGATAGAATTGGGTTGGGTAACAGATTCATTTATGGTCCTAAAATAAAGCCCATTAACTTCTCTATAGTATTTATATTAAAATATTAGGGTTTCATTCATTTTTTTATAACACCATATATGGGAGAAGAAGAAGAAGAAGAATTGGAAGAAAGCTAAAAGGAGATTTGGGTTTTTATGCTTATACAAGTGAGTAGACGTTTCTTTGTTATTGTTTCTATTTCTGTTTTCTGAAATTTCAGATTGTTGACTCATCTTTGAAAAATCATAGAAAATTTGTTTGAAAAGCTTTTTAATTGATTCCAAAAACCCTGAACACTATATTGAAATGTCTTCGTTCGATTAGTTAATACCAATTTATGAAAGTTATGTTAATAGGGTGAAAACCGACTTGCAAGTATGACAACCGTTGCAGTTTTTAGTTTCTGTACCATTATAGTATCGTAAGGTTTTGATCCCTCTAGACTTAATAATATTTATTGAAAGTTTTAAGGTAGTTAGAATACTCAATGTTTAACAACATATATAAATTTCAGAATTTACTGTAGGGTAATTAATTCTAAATAATTTATTCAACGTAGTTATTTTCAGATATCCAGTATAATTTACTGCTAACTTTCTGTTTGCGTGGCTGTCATAGAAATAAATCATAGAAGACTCGTTACTCAACATATCTTGATGAATTTACTTGTTTTAGAAAATAGACCTTCTGAACTATAATTTCTATGTTTAGAAATACTTTAAATTATGAGGGTAATATGGTGAAAAATGGTCAGGAAGTCTGAGGTAGATTGTTTTGGGATTTCTTTCTGAAATCTGGTAGGATTGAGTAAAACAATTGTTTAATTATTTTCTATATATCGAAACTATTCCAGATTTTATGCCAAGTAATATTTTCATAGTAAAAGGTTGTATTAAAATTTTATGAGATTTGAGTAATTATTTTTAGATGTGTGAATTTGAAAGATGAATGTTATTGTTTGGCAGATTTATGTAAAGAGCTTCTTTTTAGCATATATGTTTTCCTTTAGGTTTGTCCTTTTGTTTGATTGTCAAGTTGAAATAGACACAACTAAAAGTAGTCTAAATATGGAAGTGGATTAGTATATAATGGCATGTTAATTGATTAATTATATTTAAAGTAACCTAGAAAGTTATATTGATGAACGCCTAGATATGGCTCCATACCAATGGATGGTATATGAATAGAGAAACGAAATGAGTACTGGACTTGAGATTTAATTATAAATGATTTGAAATGGTTTGATACCATGGACGGTATATATTCGATTTGAAAAATAAGAACGGAATACGAAATGGACTTGAAATTTAATTGTTGGACAAAGGTTGTGTGATTGCTTGATTAGTTTAGTTGTTTTGGTAGTCGCCCAAGCATTAGTACATTTGTCGCACCTCTGGACTTAGGTTAAAGAAATTAATTATCACCCTAGACGGCTTAGCCTGCGGGTTGACTCTTGAATTATATTTGGGTATTTGCTAGACGGCTTAGCCTGCGGAACTGACCCTTCAAACCTTCATAGCCTTCGGGGTTGGTCTGGGCGCCACATTAGAAAGCTCAAGGGAGCTATTAGAGATCATGAGTTAGGCATACGTCGAGGTTAGCCAAAACTTGCAGGTGAGCACCCACTTGGGTTTTGGTTTCCGCGTAGAGGTTCTTAACCATGGTCAAGGCACACTGGTGCAGTGTGAGTATGGCAAATGTGTGGAGTGCATCCTGTGGGAGGTGTACTAGTGATTGGTCATAGGTTGTAAGTTTTATGATTGTTAAACCCGAGCACCGGCTAGAGGCCAGGACGTGGTTTTGTGACTTTAGATTCGTTGTTTGGTAGTGTGCTAAGGCTTATGATATTGTAATGCTTGGTGCTAATTAATGTTATGGGTAAATTTTATATACTTTGATTATGAATCGAAGGTAACTATGATTATGTGGAAGAACTGCGTTGTTTTATTTATTATGGGTATTAATAGTCATAATTGAACTTGTCATTTTGGTAGATTATAACTTATGGAGAGTTAGAATGAATCATTATTAATGGTTTGAATGAACGGAATGTACTTTTGGATTGATACAAAGTATTAGAAAACATGTAACGTGTAGGTGATGTGCTTTATTTTTATTATATTTGTGTATTATGTATTAACTTCATTTTGCAGGTGGATAGGTCAACTAATTTATTTTGTGCAGGTGGATAGACCTATCCTTAAAGACAATTGCTGCTTAGGTAATGTATTTGTATTATCGATCAATTAACATCGTAAATAGATAAATTAGAAGTGAATAATAGAATTAAACATGTGATTAAATAATGGATAAAGGGTTTAAATATAATGGAATTGATATGGTTTTTGGCGTATGCTTATTGTCCTAGCATGGAAGAATTGTTCTTGAAGGTTAATTATGTTGTCAATCATATGTTGGAACTGTATATTTATTACGTTATTTTATGGGAATAGATTTCCCCCTTGTTTACTCATACCAGCTTTCATGCTGACCCATGTTGCTTTGTTTTGCACGTGGGTGTGTTCCATTTGGAATGCAGGCAGGAGAGGTTAGAGCTATGGAGCTGTGACAGACCGCTTGTTGGGACCAGTAGAGATCTTTAGATATTTCAGTCATGTATTTTATTTGAAAGTGGTATTCATGTATTTTATTGGAGTAAGTTATGTTGTATAATAGGATGGAATCAGGAGTACTTTTATCGTTTGGATTTTTCTTCACTATATTTTAGTTAAGATTTTTATTGTACCTGGTTTATGAGTTAGAAATTGTTGCGACCTGGGTTTATTTTATTTTTTTTTAAACTCGGGTCGTGACACATGACTTATCCCACTTCTGCAGTAATCATGCTCAAGGAGGCAAAGTCTGGCTTTTCTGGAATGATAACATTCAAGTCACCCCCATTTCTGCTACCAACCAAACCTGCAATGTCTCAATCCATCTCCCCACCCAAAATCTTACCTACCTTGCCTCCTTCATTTATGCCAAGGGCACAGTATCTGAAAGAAAACAGTTATGGATTGATTTACTCCTTTTTGGAGCCAACAGTGGACTCCCCTGGGTGCTTGGGGGAGACTTTAACACTATCTTAACCTCTGATGAGAGACATGGGGGAGTTCCCACCCCAATCAGTCAGACTGTGGATTTCAATAACTTCCTCAATAATGCCGGCCTTCTTGACTGTGGATATAATAATGGCTCCAACTACACCTGGTGCAACAACCAACAAGGTTCCAGAAGAAGGTGGGGAAGAATTGACAGAGTCCTAGTAAATGCATTGTGGCTGAACACCTTGCCAAGCATTGAAGTCAACCACCAACCTAGAGCATACTCAGATCATCTACCAATGGTCTTACAGTGTGTCAATGGTAACAGAAGACAAGGTCCACACCCCTTTAGATTCATGAAGATGTAGACCTCCCATGATGAATTCAAACAATACATCCAGGATAACTGGCATGTGGCAGGATACTCTCCCTTCCCCCTTATTAGGGCTGGGCACGGTTCGGTTCGGTTCGGTTTTGGTCAAAACTGGCAACCGAACACCTAGTAGATGTTTTGTAAAAGCTAAAACCGAAACCGAACTGTTTCATTTTTGAAATCGAACCGAACCGAACCAAATTTTTTTTACTAAAATCGAAATATAACCCAACATGTGATTCGGTTCGGTTAACCGAATAAAACCAAACCGAACACATAGTAGATGGGTTGGACTGTTGGAGTGTTGGACAAATAGGCTGGACTGCTGGAGAGATGGGTTGGACTGTATACAGAATTACATGATGGGCTGAACTATATACAGAATTACATGTTCGGTTTGGTTTTGGGTGTTCGAAAATTTTCGAAACTGCAACCGAACACCCAAAGTAGGTGTTTTGCAAAATTAAAAACTGCAACCGAACATGTAAACATGTAAACACCTAATTTTCGGTTCGGATCGGTTTGCATGTTTCGGATCGGTTTTGCCCAGCCCTACCCCTTATCAGCTTGGAAATGAAAATCTCAAACATAAAAATTAAACCAAGCTAAGGTGGTGGAACAAAGAAGTCTTTGGCAATGTTCATCAAAACCTCAAAGCCATAGAAGATAAGTTGTTGGAGACTGAATATAGACTCATTGACAATTGGAACATGAATGATCATGTGGAACTGAACAGACTTCAAGCTAAACTTACCCAAGCTCTCCTTAATGAGGAACAATTCTGGCAAGAGAAATCTGGTGAGACATGGCTGCTTGCTGGGGACAGAAACACCAAGTTCTTCTATGCTTGTGTCCAAGCCAGAAGGAGAACTACTGTCCAAAAGGCTCCTCCTTACCAACAACCCTAATGAGTGGTGCGAAAACTAGAACCACATCCATGATCAAGCCATCACCTTTTTCCACTCCCACCTCACCTCCCAATCTTGTGTTCCTTCCCACAGTCTTTTGGACCTAATCCCATCCCTTGTAACCTCTGAAGACAACTCTACCCTCTCTCAACCCCCAACCTTTGATGAAGTCAAAGCTGCTGTCTTTGGCATTAACCCTTCTAGTTCCCCAGGCCCTGATGGCCTAACCTCCTTATTCTACCAACACTGCTGGGACACTGTTGGGAAAGACATCTACCTTGCTGCCTTGGCCTTCTTCCAAGGGGAACACCTCCCTCCTTCCTATCTTTCCAATTATATCTGCATGATCCCTAAGAAGATACCCCCTTCCACCCTCTCTGACTTTAGACCAATAAGCCTTTGCAATGTTTCCTATAAGATTTTCTCGAAAATCATAACCTCCAGACTTTCCTCCATTCTCCTTAAGTTAATTTCTCCTGAGCAGGGGTTTTTTATGCATGGCAGACTTATCACCGAGAACATATGCATTGCCCAAGAACTGATGCAAAACATCAATTTCAAAGTCCTAGGTGGAAACCTTGTCCTCAAACTTGACATGGAAAAAGCCTTCGACAGAGTAGAATGGCCTTTTCTAAAGATGGTTCTCCTAAGGTTTGGTTTTAATAGCCACTGGGTGAATTTGATTTTTTCCTGTGTTTCTAACTGCAACTTTTCAGTGCTTTTCTAAGGTATTTACAGGGGGAACTTTATCTCCTCTAGAGGGCTGAGGCAAGGGGATCCCCTATCCCCCTTCCTCTTCATACTGGCAGCAGAAGTCCTCAGCAGGGGTCTCAAGAACCAGTACTCAATTGGCAAAATCTATTCTTTCACTACACCTAGAGCCAGCCCTGTCATCTCTTACCTTCTATACGCTGATGACACACTTATCTTCCTTAATGGCAGGGGGTCCTTTGTGGCTGGGTGCATGGAATTCCTACAAAACTACTGCATCTGTTCAGGTCAGAAGTTCAATGCTGCAAAGAGCCAATTCTCCATCTCTGATTATACCCCCTAGGTTCATAGCCTTCACGAGATCCACTGGTTTCAACTTTACTTCTGGACCTTTCAACTACTTGGGGGGTCCCCATCTTCCATCGCAGAGCCAAATCCATTTTCTTTGAAGGGCTCCTTACTAAGGTAAGGAAAAAAAATAGAAGGCTGGAAAGGTAAGCTGATATCCAATGGTGGGAAACTCATCCTAGTCAAACATGTCCTCCAATCCATTCCCATATATCTCCTCTCAGCCTTTGCCATCCCCAAGTCCATTATTAAGACCATCGAACAAACTTTCACCAGCTTCCTTTGGGGCTCTTTAGAAGGAAAAAACAGAAAGAAATGGATCTCTTGGGACAAAATTGCCAAACCTCTTGGGGAGGGGGGGCTTGGGAATCAGATCTCCGCAACTAACCTTAAAAGGGCTTAGGATGAAGCTCACATGGAATATCCTGACAACCAACTCTCTTTGGTCCCAGCTCATTCAAGCCAAATACATCAAGAGCAAACCCCCTAAAACCATTCTTTTAGCCACCAAATCATCAAAATCCTGGAGGGACTGTTGGAAATGCATTGAAGATCTGATCGATCTCTCCACCTGGGAGTTTGGTTTGGGTAATTTCAACTTTGGTAATGAAAATTGGCTAGGCACTGGCTGCCTTACACACACCTTGTTCCCCTTGATGACACTCACACTCTTGCTAAAGCAACTCTTATCAATTTTAACCTCCCTTTCATTCCTCCTGCAATACAACAAAATCTCCTTTCTGCCTACCAGCTCCTGTTTTCTAACTCAGACTCAGACTCTAGAATCTGGCATCATCACCCTAGTCACCTAGTGGGACCTTCTCATTAAAGTCCTATACTTCTATTGCCTGCCCCCTCCCCTAACCCTTTATTCAAAAAGATTTGGAGCCCTTTTATCCCCACCAAAATTTCCCTCTTCCTTTGGAAACTGCTACACTTTGCCCTCCTTGTGGATCATGCCATCATGCGCTGCCACATACCACTTGTATCCAAGTGCTCCTGCTGCGCCAACCCATCCACTGAAACCTTGCAACATCTTTTCATTGACAGTGAAACAACCCACTATGTCTGGCAACACTTCATCTCAAACTCTAACCTACACTGGCCTAGATTCAAATCCATTCAAACCGTCCTCTCCTCTTGGCTCTACTCTGGTAAAGTTGGCTCTATGGAGCTGTTCATCCACACCCTTATTGCCATCAACATCCTCTGGGAAACCTGGAAAGAAAGGTGTAGGCACAGATTTGACACCTCTGACAATCCTAAACCTATGCAAAAGCAACTCATCATGCTTAGAGTTAGAAACTGGATATTAAAGCTTGGCCCTCTCTTTAAACCCAAACCCTGTTCATTTCTCTAACCCTCCATGTCTGCCCCCCACCATTGTGTACTGGACCAGGCCCCCTGACAACTTTGTTTCCCTGAATACTGATGGAGCAGCTGCAGTTGGACTTACAGCTGGTGGAGGTCTCATTAGAGACTCTCAAGGGAACACCATTGCCAACTTCTTCTGCTTTTTTGGTGAGGGGTCAAATAATCTTGCAGAATCCATAGTCATTCTTGATGGACTCAAACTCTGCAAAGACCTAGGGTACTTCAACATTTGGTTACAAAGTGATTCAAGCCTGGTTGTTAACTGGATGTATGGCACTACTGCAATTCCTTGGGCTCTCAAAAGGTGGTGGTCCCTAATCAAGTAGGAAGCTGCAGGTACTCTACTGCATTGCTCTCACACTTTCAGGGAAGGTAACAATGCAGCATACCACCTTTCCAAACTTGGCCTCAAACTTAAGGCCAATGGATCTGCCAACATTCACACTGATCTTACTCTCAAACACATCATTGCTGGTGACCAATTAGGTATCCCTAACATTAGATTACACAAGTTTTACTCCTAAGTTAGCTTACATTGTTCCTACTTTTACACAGTTTAGCCTTGCTATAATTAGAAAAAAGAAAAACCATTTTCCATTCCTTTCATTTTCATTACAAAATGCTGTTACATTTCAAGCTGGTCCTCCCTTTTCCCAAACCCTGGCCCTATCAAGATTTACACCCAAGCTCAATTTCCACCCAGCCCCATCATCATTCTCACTACTGGATCACAATACATGGGGTCCCCCCCCCACACCTTGCTGTTGATGCCCATCTTTCCCTGCACCTGATGTACTCCCCTTCTCAGTTATGTTGCCCTGAAACCTCACCAACATCCGTGGTGGTGCTACTGGTGCAACCTCTGCCTTTACTTCTACCCCCTCGCCACCCTCCGCCGCCGCTTTGGCTACTGCTCTCTCCTCTGCTGCTGACATTGTTGCAATGGTCTTGTCATCATCCCTATACATACACTCTGGTCTGTTACCTATGTACCAAAGTCTATACAGCCCAAACACTTCACTCACCTCTCTCTTTTTGGGCTTTCGTGCTGCTGCTCGGCATCTAGCACAGCCCCTCAAGCATGCCTGGGCCAACTGCACCCACTCCATACATAGCTCTGCAAAAGTGCATCCCTGTCCTTTTAGTCAGCCAAGACTCAAACTGTTTCCACCCAGTGCGAGTAACCTTATATGGATACCTGGGGAAGAAATCATCAAACATCCCCCTCGACACAAACCCTGCATCATCAACCACATCTGCAAACCTCAACCTTCTCCCTTCTGATGTCACCACCTCCTGGGCTTGTAAACACTCCACAACCCTACCACCATGTTCCTTATGCCTCTCTGCGCAAAGTGACCTCAAAATGGCGGAAGACACCCTTTCTGATAAATGAGGGGACAAGCTGACGACTACAAGAGAAAGTTTGGTTTAGAGAAGATGGAAGAAAAGAGGGTTTGGTTATCTAAACCTACCCCCCAGGCTTTATACAAGCTCAAACATTGCTGAGTCCCTAGGAGTTGACTCTCCTGCTTGCCAACCATTGCCATAATGGAAAGCTGAGAGTTGGAGCTAACGAGGTTACCTTTATTGGGAACCCTTGATGACCCATTTGTGGGCATCCTTTATATTTTCCTGTAGTGTACTTTGATTCGAGATAAATAAAATCCCAAAAAGTTCAAAAAAAAAAAAAATGTATTACCATGTGATTTGTGAAATATGCCAACTTCAGCTTGAGTGCAAGCTCAGTAGAAAATCCAATGTTCCAGGTCCTTGTTATGTAAGTAAGTTTGAAGAAGCCTGCACTTTGGAATAAGCAACCAAAACATTTCTGTTTAAAAAGTGATTCACTTTTACTCCCACCCACATTGAGTACGAAATCATGCTGCCAAGCCTTTATATAGTCTTCCTCATGTTAATCAAGTGTCGAGTTCAGTAACATGGATTTGTAACCCAAGTGGGGACATTAAGGTGGTTGGGAGTTGACTAATGTAGGCCGGAGGTCTTGGTCCTAAAGTGTGAAGGATAATGCGTTAGGCTGGCTTCACAGAGCACAGCGTCATAACAAGCTGGTGCTCTATAGGTCCACTGTTAGGCTGGCAGTTTTTTTTCCTTCTTTTTGTCAGCTGTTTGATGATGATATTGTCTCCAAAACCACTGTTTTCCTAAAGTTGATTTTCTCTGTAAAGCTCGAAACAGAGACCTCCACTCTTCCTTTTACATTTTGACTATATTCTGCAACCGAATCATCTCTTCTTCATTCACTTTCCGTTTTAAGATGATCTTATTCTTACCAACAAATGAAAAGACAACCCAGTTACTTTAGTTATAAGGTTGTGAAGTTGTACTTGTTATAATAGATGCTAGCTAGCTTCGTCAGTCATCTTATTGCTCGAACTGGATGGACCAATTATAAGTATGCATAAAAACATCCATTAGTACCCGTTGATATATATAATAGGGTTCTGAAGATGATGTGGTTTTAAACTAACAAGTTTACACAGTGGCCTTACTACATTTGAACATTAAATACAATGGAAATCAGTACATCAGAAGCAATAGACAGACCTATTTAAGGTTGCTATGGATATGCACATAGACATTATGAGCCTATATTAATAAGTAGTCTTAAAGGGCTTGTAAACCTTCTTAAGATCAAGAACAACTCCAGCAATTGAGCCAGCAGCAGCGGCTACAGAAACAATTAGACAAGCAACGCTAAGGATCTGTAAGCAAAGCCATCTTGTGCTCCACTTAGCTATCTTCTTCTGTCGTATATACATCTCCACAGGGAAGTACACTGTAAGTGGCCAAAACCCAAGTGCACCAAGGATCCCAACGATGTCATTGAAGAATGGAAGTAGCATGGAAATAATGGTGCTTAGGATCACGAATGTAGATCTCCACACTAATCGAAACAGGTTGAGTTTGTAAGAGGAGAGTCCAGGAATAGGTACTTTTATTTCTTTTGTGACGAAGTCTGTGTCTGGCCATCTTTGTGCTGCAGATTTCTCTACAAAGGCATAAAGTGGTTGACAGTAGACTTGGTAAGCCCCAACGAGGTGGATTACTATGGCTGCATTTGCGATATCAAGTAGCCAATATGGATTGTAGAATCCAAATCCAGTTAGAAGATTTCCTGGTGCTCCATCTCCGAATGCAGCATATCCCATGCAGCCACACAACATGTAGAAAGTGGTTGTTATCGCGGTGCTAAAAAGAGTGGCTTTCTTCATTGTTTTTGCTTCTGATGGTGGGGATTTGATTGTGTCCTGTTTATAAGAAATGAAAGCATTCATTACACTGCTCTGAACTTGTTGGCTTTACTTTTTTAAAGGTCTTATAATGTTAATATAGTTTTAACCTGAATTTCAATGAGGATGATAGAGTAAGAGTAGGCGAAAGCAATGTCACCGAGTGCTTGAAAGCTTCTCCATATCTTTTGAGTCTGAGTGACAGTTCCAATGCTTATTCCAGTAAAGCTTCCCATGAATTTCCCCGTCTCTGACAACATAGATGGCCTCAGATTTATTATATAGTCCAGAAAATTTCGTCAAAATTTCAGGTTTATATGGTAGGAATTAATTTTGATACCAGCTACTTTAGCCACTCCTAGACTGAGGCCAATGGTAGAGTAAGTAAAAGACATCACAGCAGCAACAATTGATAGCCACCATATCTGATCAAAGTCTGGGATTTGAGAGAAAATAATTTCAGTCACACCAAACGCGATCATGTATGGGTTGCTTGATATATGACATGGATTTTTTCCTCCACTTTGATGGAAACAGTTAGACCTTTTGATTGCCCTGTTTCATTGAAATCCAATATCGCAGTCAGCAAAAGTTAGATTTGAATAGCAGCATGAATTAAGATTACTTGAAGTCATCTGTTTCAACTTACATCATGCTTATAGATGCTGCTATTGTGTATCCAATGGCAACTCCAAAAATGTTTATGTACTGAATCAAACCACAACATTTTACCTTAACTCCTCCTGAGAATAACCAGAACAAAAGAAATAAGTAGGCTAGCGAACGAGGACAAGAGTACAGTACTGTTATAAAATAACCAAAGAATAAAATGTGTAGCAGTCAGAAAATAACATACCAAGATTAGATCTAACGGCATCCATGTAAGTATAATTTCTCTTTCCAGTGACAGAATCTCCAGTCCTATAGCAATCAGCAAGCAGGGATGAAGTGTAGTAAATAACAAAAGCAAACAAGAACATGATTGTTGGACCAGCAATCCATCCCAGTTGAGCTATTGCCCATGCTAATGAAAGTACACCAGATCCTATCACAGCTGTTATTATATGAGCACTTGCCGTCCACACATTTCCTGGTTGAAAGAATACGTATCAACGGTTAATTACCACAAGAAATATAGAAGCCTACATAGAACTAGAACTATTTTCGAAGTGTTACAATTTTCTTGTACCTGCTCTTTTGGGACGTCCATCATCGTCAAAGCATTTCAAGGAACCTTGTGATGGCACATCAATTGAGTAATCAAAAGCTTGTTGGTTGTGGTTCTTTGTAAAAACAAGCTCTGCCATCTGTATGATTCAATCAAGGAACAAACCAAAGAAACAAAGAAAATGTATCAATTAGCATAAAGAATTGAGTAATGTAAGCTTTTTTCCTCCTGATATTCTTGAGAGTTTGTTGGGCACACTATGTGTGACAACTTCTCTCTCTTACACCATATATATGGACATGTCTTTCCTTCACTAACACAAGCGGATGCTTATAACCCGCAACATAAATTGATAAATATAACATGCATAAACCAGAAGGCCAATTCTCCCTTACCGTCATTATTCACGTTCTATTCCTTTGTTCTACCACCCAGCAGGCAGCAGTGAGAACAAAAAAATCTAAGAAGAATTCTAGTTAGTTAGACAAACCAGTTTAAGGGACTTCTTGTTGATACATTTTCCTTTAATATCGAGTTCGTATATATAGAGAGTACCGGCCTGCTGAATGCTTTTTCCTTACTTTCCCACTAATATTTCTTCCACACCATCCTTAGTGGGAATGAAGTTCCTCCACCCTAGCTTTTTAGTCAGAAGAGAGGGTCATGTATTATGGTGTGTTTTAAAAACACCAAACATAGTGAGAGGCCACAAAATCTTTTCATATTAAACACCAATGGTTCTTATGTAAAGATGAGTACAAATGAATCTAATACTCTTGGATCCTTTTAGTCCCCAGGCTCTGGAGTTTTCAAGTGCTATTTTTTGAAGATTTGAATTTTCTTCTTTTATCACTCACCTTCGAGAAAAAATAAAAATAAATAAATATAGAAAGATCTTGTCAGAGAATGGAACTACACTAGCTGAAATTTGTCAAATAGAACATGTGTCCATTGCAGGAACACTATGCAATTATGCATGTGGTGGTGCCCAACACCAATCAAAAACTATATATAGCTTTATAACCTCAACTTTGCCAGTTCACTAAGAGCATACATGCCCAATGGACAATGGTGGTGTAAGTCATTTTAGCACTGCCACTTCAGACTATAGCACAGTTAAAATTTGGTTATACAGCAGAGCAGAATCCTTATTCATTTACAGTCTCAAGCTTCACCTCATCATAAATTTGTTGTGGCAGTAAGTTCCTCGCCGATATTATAGTATAATCTATCTATTTTTGTTCCTACATGTATATGACAGTTCACTGTTGACTACACCGTACCATTGACATATATATATTGGTCTTATCTTTCTCAACATCTGCATTGATATGACTACACCACTGATCGAGGATGCGATCATACGCTGTAAGGCTGCTTTCAACCTCTTACTATGATTTATGTATGTTGAAAACTGACCAACTGCCTATCTAATCGGCAAAAAAACTAGAAGCATCCTTACATAGAAGGTGCTTCATTTCCTCATTAAGTGCATTTCAAAATATAAAAGATCCTCCATCCTTCCTTCCATCGAAGCTTCCATATTATATTAGCCAGAAGATCTGCCACTTGATTTAAATTTGCCTGCCTATTAGTCTATATGTACAGTACGCGCCATATTGCATATTTATTTGAATTTGTTGTCATAAGCTCTTTGGAAACATCTGGTCGAGAATGTTTCAAAAACAGAAGCTTTAGCTTTAGCGAACTCAAAAGGCCAGTTCAACACTTCAACATCCCACAAATCCAACCATTGGTTGTGCTTCTCACCATATATACTCATATAGTAGTCCCCTATATGCCGATATGCGCAATGCACACAAAACCAACTGCAGCGAGCTAGCTAGTAAACAACTACAGAACTAATCTAACTCGATCTTCTGCATAAGAACTGTAACACAACCTAGTCTTTGCAATGATGCGCTGCATCACTATGATTCACTAATACTAGTAAGTTGTACCATCTGTTGTGGGTTTGGAACTTTGGATGCGTTAAAAACACGGGTCTTAACTAAGGCCCAATACTAAACCCAGTCCTAGAAGGCCCATAACAAGGCCCAATCATGTTACTAAAGAAAGAGGAGTCATATGATCTTCTTGCATTACGGCCAACTGGCCAAGTACTCGTGACTCGTGAGGTTGCTTGAACCTTTCCAAGTGTTGTCTCTATTTAGCCTGCCAAGTGTTTGACAAAATGTCTCACTCAACGACTTAACTCCCTTGGACAACTTACTCTTACTCCAATGACTTCCAGAGGTTGGTGCTGGAACCTCTACCGCGTTACACAGTTTTTGGATCCTGATATTATCAGTAATGCTGTCTTCACCACCAGTTTGGGTTACAACTTACAATACACTTACATAAGGATTCATGTTTCAGGTAAGAGTTGTGCATTGTTCCCTACTTTTTGTTCTTCACTCTTCAGATAAGATGACGTAACAGTACACTGAGCCTTAATGATTGAATGCGTATAGTATATTTTGTTAACCTTTTTCCACTGGGGGAAGTAGTACTCTACTTTTAAAAAGTTGAATATCCTACAAAATTTATTAAGTGTTCTTGTCGGACTTATGTTTGTTGTCCTATTTTTATGCACATAAATATGAACACCACTCTAATTTTTTCGTCAAATTGATCAAAGTATTCTCATGTTTTTCTAATAAACCAACTATCAAATTAAACTCATTGAGTTCATTACCTTTTCAACTGTGGAAAGCTGAATGGATTTATAATGCATATACTGAAGGTGTTCAGTACATGGTCGGGGTTTGTGATTTCGGGGGTGTGTGTTCAGAGGAGGGGGTGTGCGATAATTTAGTTGTCAGAAGTCAGGAAATATAAATACAAGAAGTCAAGAACAATAAATGGTTACATATATAATTACGCCTAAGAAATTTCACGTTCTGTATAACCTTTTTTCATAATAAAGAATGTAACATCAAATAAAGAAGACCAGATCTCTGTTCAAATTATAACCTAGGTGATATCAAATTATAACCTATGTTGGTCTTACAAACCAATAACACCATCAACAAGTATGATCCTCCGATTAGGTCCATCCCTGCTGCCCATAATTCTCAAACAAACAATGACTATTGAGTGTCTATTTAACTTAATGCAACATGATCTTTTCTCCCGTTGCAAGCTGTTATTAGGGATGACTGATAACTCTTCGTGGAAACCTCATTTAACCTCTTCTGTTTTAGGGTAGCAAATTGCGTACTTCTAAATTTCACTATGACTGAGATAGGGCCAGATTATTGTTCTGTATGCATTATCACCCTCGTAAGTAGCTAATTGAATAGCTTTAAATGATAGGAAATTGCTAGAGGGTAGAATTATTTGAAGTGAAGGGGATGGTGTTCTTTTTGTCGAAAATTTTGTAGGAACTTATATTGAGGAATTTCCTTTCATATATATACTAGTGTTCTCACTTGCCATTAAATTCAGCTGCAATGATGAATCTCGTCAAGTGTTTGTTTGTCTTTGTAAACTGGTGTGCAGGATAAGTCATACACTATGTTGGATATCACTTAAAATTGTGGCACATTTTGACACGTCCATGTAATTTCAGCCTAACAACAATAAATAATTTTTTCCGAGTGTGATTTGGATATTGAGAAAGCATTTCCATTTTTGTACTTAGTATTCATTGGTCGTTTTAGTTGGAAGTACTTCGTGAACCTTTTTTAGAGATGTACCAAAATAGATTATTTCAATGTTCTTATCTCATAAGTGGGTTATTCATTTTATTGAAGCTATTTCTTCCCATTTTATAAAGCATGTCCTCAGCTCAAACTGCAAAGCCCAATTCTCTCTTCAATAGTGTGCCACATAAGCCTCTTTTGTGCCTTATACATGCTGTTCTCAAGGTTATGTACTAGTATTATGCATACAAAAATTCTATAATCAAGAGAATATGAAAATCTCAGTTTCAATTAGTTTTCTTTTTCTAGACTTTTGATAATATATATAAAGATATATATTAGAGTTCTTCACTGAATTTGTATTACATATTGGAAACTGTTTAGTGTTATCGTACTAAATAGGCCAAACATAAATACCATGCTAAGAAGAAACAACAGATCTCTAATAAGATTTTGATTGCAATTAGGAAACTCTTGCTGTCCTTTTTTAACTCGAGAAAAGAAAGGTTTCTTGTTTGTCGAGTTTAAATGTTATATTTATATGCTATGAAAATTTGCAATGCACAGTTAAGTTGTGTTATTGCAATTGTGTTTTTGAAGAGATTGATTGACAGCACCAATACTTAATTGAGTCAACATGGCACAATTTTCAGTTTTTAATAGTAAATGTTGTGATTTCCTCTCTAAAAGTTTCAATCTTCATAGAAGATTTGGATTGTGATACATGTGAGTATGATTTCCTCTCTTGACAACTCACTATATGCATTTCCTTAGGCCCACTTCAATACGTGTCATCATTTCAGACTATGCTGCCAAATATTTCTTCTTTATTAGCTTGCCTGGTTTGCTTTCCAGCTAAGGATCTTTCCTATGTTGGCCTGAAACTAGGTATATAAACCCAATTTACAGTGGTGGCTGTGTTGTCGTCCTTTGTTAAAATTCTCGAGTCTTTCTCATTCCTACCGCCGCCAATGAAGAAATCTACCAATCCTTCCCGCTGGTCTGAACTCCTTCCAGATGTTCTACTTTTAGTTACAAGTTATATATTCAATTATGCTGATTATGTTAGAGTACGAGCTGTGTGTCTGCGATGGAAATCTACCCTTCCTCACAATCCTCGCCATCTCACTCAATTTCCATGGCTCTTGCTCCCTATGTTTAACAACAACAACAACAACAATACTATCTCTGAATCCCATTGTGGTTTCTTCAACCTTCTTGCTGAAAAAGTTTATAAGCTGGAGCTTCCACAGATTGTCGGAATGGGAAAGCGGTGTTGGGGATCCCCTCACGGATGGCTGATTATTATGCAAGAAAAAGGTTCCTTGTTCAGTCTCTTGAACCCATTGACCAGAAAACTAATTGAACTCCCTTTATTAGTTTTCCCCTCTTATTCATTAGAGAAAGGTCACATTATTCGCAATATCGATAATATTTTTGATTTTGACGTTGTAAAGGCTGTTTTGTTTGCAAATCCATCTGAGATTACTGATTTCATAGTTATGGTTATTATGAAAGAAGGGCCTTGTGGTTTGGCTTTCTTTCGATTTGGAACAGAGGGTTGGATTCGAATTAAAGACACTGAAGGAATTGTTTTTCACGATGTTGTTTGGTTTGATGGCCAATGTTATGCTGTTGATGAGCGTTCAAATGTTTATATTTGCGAGCTGGGTGCATCACCAAATATTCTTCAAGTTGCAGGCCCTCCAGAAAATAAGGAAAACGATGAACCTGAATATTTTTACTTGGTGGAATCCACCAGAGGGTTCTTACTGGTTCACAGGTATCGCCAGGAACAGGATACCTCCCATTATACAAGTTACTACTTTATAGTTCATAAACTTGATTTAAACAATTTTGAATGGTGTGAACTTGAGGACATTGGAGACCAAGTGTTATTCTTAGGTACAAATGGCTCTTTCTCTCTCCCAGCTCGAGATTATCCAGGTTGCGAAGAAAATTCTGTTTATTATACCGATGATAAGAGGTTCGAGAATTGCTGTATCAAAGGTAATGACTTGGGTGTTTTTCACTTAGAAGGTGGAAATGTTGAACCATTACGTAGCTTGTCAGTTCCAAAACCTCCACATGTGGAGTACATGTTTCCACCACCAGTTTGGATTACACTGAGTCCATGAAACGTCACATTTACAGAGAGGCTTGTGCAAATTCCTTATATATTCAAACTCATGGAACAACTTCCTTAGAAGTGAAGATCTTTTGTATGTCTGTTTGTTACTCAGACTCATGGAGTAATGTTTCTTTTGTGCGTCTGTTTACCTATATCCGATGCGGAGCATGTATCTGCTTATCTTTGCTATTAGACAGTATGCTTTACAACTCCGTTTATTTTTATTATGATTATAATTCTAATCTGCAATATCTGCTTGTTTTTCGAGTACAACTAGCAATGTAGCTTGTGCAGGTCGCCTTTACATTAATAGTCAACTCTCCAGTGACCTCCCTATGGAGGTCTACCATTAGAAAATGATTCAACACTTAAACCCTTATTTAGAAGCCTACTTGGCTACTTCGCAGTGTTATCAGCTGCTATATTAGCTTATCTCCAATCACAACTCCCAACAACCTGTTGCAGTTGCTCTTTACTGGCCCGTTTACCATCTTAGCTTGATCTTCCAGGTTCTGTGCTTGATCTATTATATCATCAGTGCAAACTCCAAGCCATGTTGACAGCTATCTCTAGTGTTGACAACCATGGTAAACACACTGCTTGATGATTGATTTGCCATATATCTATCTAATTGCTAATGTCATAAAAAAATTTCTTATCATGATCTCTGAAGGACATTTCTGAACCAGCTGGTCAAGGAATGCCTGTAGCCTCCCATTGGCATTCACCATTTCACCTTAACTTCCCAACTAAAGGGGGTAGCCATATGCCAGCATTTGCATTCTCCATAGTGCAGGACCTGGCTCTGAAAGACCTAAGTAGTCTGCACTGTTGTTTGAGTTAGCCGTAGATAACATGACAGTGTGTTAGTGACGAATAAGTGACCTCTAGATAACATCATGAATCTTAAACATTTTTATGACATTGATTGAATAGGGAAAGCATATTGTATATTTCGTGTACTCTGTAGCTACCTCTGTACAAGACTTTTATGATTGATGAATTAAATATTTCTACCATTATCTGGGAAAAAAACGTTGTAACTAACCAGCATTTGGTGTTCAGTTCATCATCTCTTTAGCCTGAAGAAACTGACTGTAGTTAGTATTTTTATGTAGATGATAGTTCTCTACATGTTAAGTAGAGGTCATGTAGTTAACATGAAGAAGGAAACATGTTATGCCAAAGTCAAGAAAAAGTGGGAATATTTGGAGAAAGGAAGAAACATATTTTTAATTTCTACATACCTCGTCGTAGCCACCATATGAAGTAAACTCTCAGTGAAGAGGATTTTCGAGGACGTGCCATTGAAGTTACAAAGAGAGTTAAGAGACTCTGCAAGTCTCTGTACATGCATGGTGCATATGAACTTTCAAAATTGTGATGGAGTTCTCTAAAATCTAAATTAGTTGGAAACTACCTTCAATGATGAAGTTTTTTGGAGGTAGTCTGTTTGAATCTTGATATTGAATTCCAAAGTTTCGACTTCCAAACTATTACCAAGCCAACAATAGCTTAAAACTCCACTCCAGTCAAATCTACTGTAGTCTGCAAAACACCATTAGTATAAATTGGGTTTCATCCGAAACTTTTTCTCGGATCTCAGCATCCTTGTAGGAGCACTATATATTCTTCGGTACATATCAGTTATCAGAAGACCTGAGTTTGATATTGCTCTTATTCCATTGAGTGATCTATTTGACTATATTTGCCGATTCATAAAAATGCAGGACTCATAGCTTCCTTTAGCACAAGGAAGCGCGGCGAACTCCTACTCCTCTCGACTCTTGAGTGATATCTCGAAGTGACCCATCTTCTTTATGTAATGTTCTTTCCAAATTCTTTTGGAACATTACCACTTTCCATTGCGTTCATGCACTGGAAAACCTCTAGAGTTTAGAAAATTTCTCAGCACCTCAACGATGATCCATTGTGTATCTGTGTAGGTTGAAATCGATTGCGAATCAATATTTTTACAAGGAGTACTTACTCAAATAACACAACAAACCATATAAACCACCAGTTTTAGCCAGAAAAACAATTCAAAAACATATACCATTTCAAAGCTTAGGGCATCCCTATGGTTTTTTTCATTTGGTGGTCCACGTAGACCATTTGGTACTTCATTTGCTACTTCCTTTGGTGCTAAAAGATTACATCTCTAATGGTTTTTAGAGTTGGGCGGGTAATAGACACCGCTGAAATGTATTTTCCTTTGAGCGGACAACAGATGCCCGCTTATCTTTAAGCGGTTTTGGTAGACCCAATCATATAGATAATATTATATATTTACATAATTCTTAAGCAGTATCTTTCCTACCGGATTTACAGTGTTCGAGCCTTTTGATCCTAGGTCGCTCCGATGAGCACTGAATACAACACCAGTGGAGCTAAGTGATTGTTTTGTTACTTTCACATTAATTTATATTTCAGCAGTACTTCTATGCCTGCCCAGATCTGAGCGGTTCTCTCTTGCCCGTCCAAGTGTAGTATCAAATTTGATGAAACTTTGGTACCAACTCAAATTTGATGGTCCATTAGAGATGTATTTTTTTCATTTTTTTAACCAAATTTGAGTTTGATACTAAGTTTGATGGTCCATTAGGGATGCCCTTATGTACACCAATATCATGACTGAAGTTTGAAACTAAGGCCTTGCTTGTTTGGGCTGCAAAAAAGGCAAATCTTTACCCATTTATAGTTAGAGTGGTCCCTCTCAAGTTTATTCTTTGATTTGAATGGTCCCCACTTAAACCTTGCATAAATATGAGATAATCATAAGTGGTCCCCTACTAAGTTTATTAGAGAAAGGTGTAAAAATTTTGCACTTTTGAAATAGCACCAAATTTTTGCATAAATTTTGTTCATAAAACTAATTATCAAGAGTTTTAAGCATATTAAATTAGGCTAAATTTCATGTAAATTTTTGCGGGGTAAAGTGCGTGAGGTTGTTGGTCATGTGTTATTCACGTGATTCTGAGCCTCTTCATGATGTGGCATCTTGGAGTTACACGTGGCAATCTGGTAGACATTGATGATCACATACAAAGTGTCATGCCTTGGTTTGGTTGAGGACAGAGGATTAAATTCTTTTTGTGGAGGAATTCCCTCTCACAGTCAGAGTGTTTGATAAAATGCCTGAACCAACTCGAATTCAAATACAGCAGTTCACCAATTTTAATTCTCATGCTTGCCAATTGGATGTTGATGTCATCTTCATCAATCACAATTATGGTGAGATTTCTGCTTTTCACCCCTTATTTTCTTTTCCCCATATGAACACAACACTTCTTTGCTTGTAGTTCTTGCCTTTAACAGGCCTGTCTTTAAGGTTTGGGATATATAATGTGTGTAGCATTATACTGTAGTTACTTTGCTTTTCTACACACCAAGTGCTTATTTGTATCCACCATTTCAGTCAAAACCGCAACAACAAAATATAAAATATAATGAAATTTAGCTTTTTCCTACCTAAGGCTAGTAGCCTAGTATCTGGTGTAAGTGATATTCTAGGTTGAAGTATTTTTTTTTTTTTTTTTCTCTCTAGATATTACGGCTATCTGTCTCTTTCTTGAAACTCAATTAGAGGGGAATTTGTGTGTAGAGCAAACATAAGTAAAAAAATCTGTACATCCATAATCCAATGTTGGCTTGCCTTCTTCAGTAGCCTATGACATGCCTTATGTCGTGCATGCACTTTTAAAAGTGGTATACCCCTGAATTTTATTTGGGTTTATAATAATAGTGAAATAGATTGATAGATATCAACAAATGTTTTATAATAATTTAGATCCTGGGCATGACTCATGAGGCAAGGCCATACAATTAGATCGAAAGAGCTTACTAATATTTTATTTAAGGCGCTTGTTCAATGCTGATTTTAAGAACGGTTGGCGTTTTGTGAATTTGTATAATTCTCAATCCAGAAAAGAAAAAAAAACCAGGCATGCCATTGCTTCGAGGGGTGCTTTTGCATTGTCACTGAATTTGGCAGTGGAACCACATGTGGCTGTTATAAAAAAATTTGGTTCTTCCTGTATGGACTTTTGTTACGATTGTATCATTGTTGTTATGTATGTCTTAATTTTAGGCCTGGTTATATTTAATGCCATGTTAAACGGTTGGGGCATACAACTTTGAGATCATTGTACAGAGAAGAAACTAAAAAAGGAGGATAAGTTCCCCATACAGATGAAAGACCTAAGTTTTGTTCATACAAACAGTCTGGTACATTTGCTCGCTCAAAGACTGGACATCTCAACCAATTCTTCATCATTTGCCTGTGTAGCTGCATGCTTGGCCAAGTATCGGTGACGAAATTTGCTTCTCGAAACTCTCATTGACATTTAGGACACCCAAGTTGATTATAGAGCTGTGAGAATTTGAGTTGTTCCAATAATAACTTCCTGAAGATGGAAGAGACACATGTAATTGCAGACCTCTTTTCAAAGCCCAATATTTAGCAAAGAGAGGTGAATTGGAAAGAATCGGCTCAGCTAGAATGACAATGAAACCACCCATTTGGTTGCGGGAAATACAAATAATTCCACCTGGCCCAGGATTGCCATAAGATGTGCCATCAATATTTAGTTTGAGAAAGCCAGGAGGAGGGTAAGTCCAATGAATCCAAAATGTCTGAGCCACCTTGCCGGACTGATTAGTGCATTTTAAACTTACGTCAAGGTCCATGTCCTGAATTAATCTTGTAGCACACATTGAAGTGAAGCGGGGAGAGATGAGGTATGAATCTTGTGTAGTTGCGCGTAAGCCATATATGCCATATGGCTGAAGCACACAAAATCAGAATTTTATCTCCAGATATTGTATATCTGAGAGTCCGAACAACAGCCAAAACCAATCAACCAAAGTGGATGATGTAAAAGCTTCAATGAGAGGGAGTAGATTTAGATCAAACCAAACTTCTCTTGCATATGAGCATTCCAATAAAAGATGTATTGAATCATCTGAACCATGGGAACATGGCGAGCATTCCTGGTTTAGACAGACACCAAGGCCACACATCAATATAGTCATATACTGAAACTCTCGACATAATGTTGGAAGTGTAGCCATATGTTGCTGCACCTGAGTTTGAAACACTGTCTGGGGAGGGAAAGGCACAATGTTTTCTAGAGAGAGTACCAGCCCCAATCCAAAATCTTGCATTAAAAAAAAAATGTATAGACAATAAATTTTATATATTCTCCCAAATTTTACATGAATTCTTTGAGATAGATTACATCAAGAAGTAATTGTCACATTGAATTAATACTAATTATTATGCTTTGTTTAGGCACTATATATACTCACACTTCCATGTTGCTATATGTATGATGAGGCCAAGGCCTACATCCCATATGTAAAAAATGATCGGAGTTCAGTTTTCTCAGTTCAGTTGATAGTGTATTCTCTTAATTTCCTCTTAATTTTTTGTTTTTGTTTTAGAGTTATATTTATTGCATCATCGATGATTTTTCTAGGCCAGCATTGGTTTCATATCCCTACAGGGCTAAGATCATTGTTTATGGCATTTCATCCGAATTCCCTCCCCTGGTTCTCAAAGGCACGTGCATTTAAGGAGGGTTCCCACTCACTCTAGTCGAGGGATCTAGAGAAGGGGTTTGTATGAAGAGATCTCGGGAGGATGTACTAGGTAATTCAAGGTTTTGTTCTTCACTGGAAGTATTAATTGTTTGTGTTTTCATTTATTTTGGAGAATTTTGAATCTAATACTATTAGTTTGGTATGTTGGATTATGCACATAAATGTAATGCCTAGGCCCTAGGGTGCGTTTTCTCATTGTCAACTACTTAACTCAAAACTGTCAAAACACAGACCAACCTTAGTACATACTTGGCTCGACGCTGTTGAAACTATGGAAGTACTCTTTTGGCTTTCTATTTCAGTTCAGAAACTAATACATTTATCGCGTTACCACAGTTTCAATCATCATCTTGTTATCATCAAAAAAAAAAAAAAAAAAAAAATCATCGTCATTATCTACGAAGTACAAACACAGACCAACTTTGTAATAGAATTTGCTAATACATTCATTTGCTTGCTTACCAAAAATATAGAAGGAAAGCCATGTGTTTAGATACCAAGATATTCAAGCAAAGGTATATGTGGAGGTTTGTAGACAAGATGTTATCTCTGTAAACTTGCCAAACCTTTTGGGGTGCAATTTCTTTATATTTTGTTGCAAAAAATTTCATATAACAAAAATATAGTAGAATAACAAAAAATAAAATAAAAAATTGAACTTTGGGGGTGAGACTGTCCCCCGGCGCACCCCCTAGATCTGTCTATGCGTACGGTACGTAGTTACCATGTTCTTTCAGCACACCTAATGTGCCAGAAATGGTTGGGTGTCTATGACATAATCAATGTCGCAAGATTTAGATAATTTGCTCCATTTAACACCGTATTTTATGGGGGTTAATGACACCCAGGTAACCTCATCATATGGATGTTCTATTTGGAAAGGAATAGTGATCTGCAAGGAGCCAACATCAACAAAAATTAGATAACCTGACAAGTTTAGGAGAAGTACGTGGGATAAATCGAGAATATATTTCGAGCAGGATTTTTGGTACAAAAGCCTA
This sequence comes from Aquilegia eximia, assembly GCA_023053565.1. NCBI lineage: Eukaryota > Viridiplantae > Streptophyta > Magnoliopsida > Ranunculales > Ranunculaceae > Aquilegia > Aquilegia eximia. Next base: position 19,903,244 of record JALIGU010000003.1, read on the forward strand.
CCAAAAAACCTACCACTCAAAGATTTATCTTTTCTTATATGATATTGCATTTCCTTGATTAGAATAGGAAAAGTTAGATATCGTGTGAACTTCTCAAATTAGTCGTCAGCTTGAGTTTTTATCTTTAGGAGGAACTTTTGGAGAGAGAAATGCAATAGCTGAAAGTTTTGTAGGTTACTGGAACTCGCTTTATTACTTTAGATCATGAGGATGGATGGCAATGGGATGGCAAGAGCATTCCACTAATTGCCTAGAAATTTGTTATAGAGAGGCCAAGACGCTAACAAAATGGAAGTATACGGAAGGTTTGGAACAAGAAGATGGCTAAAGGTTTATTTTTTTCTGTCTGGTCTGTTATTTCAGGTCGCATTCAATCTGCGGAAGGTTTGGAACAAGAAGATGGCTAAACGTTTATTTTTTTTGTCTGGTCTGTTATTTCAGGTCACATTCAACCTGCGGAAAAGAGGTGGATCATTTTTAACAAATAAATCATGCATCTTCATGATTGATTTTAGAAGGGGAGCATCCAGAGGATTCTTGGTGGATATCTTGAAGGAATGGAATTCCTCCAATATAACTCCAACAGGTTTGCTACTTTTCATTAATGATATGGTTTTAAGAAAGAAAAGATGTTTTTGTAGAGGCACATTTCAACTGTAGACCAGATCGTATGCGTAGATTTCTTAGTTTTCGGCTGTTGGAAGTAAAGGTATTGTAGGTTTTAGGTGTGTAGTTTAGTCCCACATAGCTTAGATATAAAGTCTATGTGGTTTCTCTCTCTATATAGAGAGAGTTAACTTCTTTGTAAGTTTAACCTAAAACCTACAATACCCTTACTTCCAACATCGGTGTAGATTTCACATTTACTGGTAGAGATCTTACTATTGATGACTTGATGCTATACTGGGGATACATGCTAATGATATCAAATATGGTATGATTTATTTCTGTCATATTTCCTGGGTAGTACAACTTTTATTACTGGAGAAAAAGTCCGTATAATATACATAATAGATTGGTTAGCGCATCTTTGTGATACCAATTTTTTTTTAAAAAAATAGTTTTTATATATAAGAGTAAAGGCAAACTTCTTTTCCCATTAACTGTCTTATGTATTAACTTTAATTTTTGAATGACTTCCTTTCCTTTTGTTAAGTATTCATTGCTGGCAGAAATCCAGAAGTTCCCACATTCCCTTCCCTATGTAGCACCTTACTAAAGTGTAAAGTTTTTATAAGAAATAAATTAATAGTAAGATTTTTTTTTTATTTTTGTTTATAATTTGGAAAACTGTCTGTTGTTGTCTTTGTTGGAAGCTGGTCCCACTTTATGCATTTAATGGTATATTTTATATATTTATTGCAGTTGTTACAATTCGGATTCTTAAACAAATCTTCCAAATTCAATTTTAAGGTTAGATACATGTTTGACAATAGGAATTACCAACTGAGGCCACATAGCCATAAGTGTAGATTCAAATGTACATAGTTTTCTTTCTTAATAATGTCATTTGTTGGAGTGATTAGAATTTATCATTCTTTCTATTGACAACATAACTTGCACTGTTGTTTGGACCCACCTTTCTATATGTCATCATTTGAAACTATCTTTTATTGCCAACTCATCACTTTCAAATAATTTTTCTTTATATATTGGCGCGCAGCTAAGGATTTTTCTGAAGCTGTTCTTAACGCAGAGAGATTGAAAACTGAGTTACAGTGTTGGCTGTGTTGCATCCCATTTAGAATTTGTGCAAAGAATGTCTGAATCATGTTTACTCCTACCACCAACAATGAATCAATCTACAGTTTGGTGCTGGTCCAACCTTCCAAATGAACTACTAGATCTTATCTCACAAAACCTAACAAACTATGTTGATTATGTTCGACTACGAGCTGTTTGCCCCACATGGCGCTCAAATCTACCAAAGAAACCTAACCATCTTGTCACTCAACTTCCATGGCTGTTGCTCCCTCACTACGATAACAACACCATCTGTGAAACCCATTGCAGTTTCTTCAACCTCGCTGATAACAAAACTTATCGCCTTGAACTTCCAGAGGTTCTCGGGGATGGAATGATATGTTGGGGATCTCCTCATGGATGGTTAGTTATTCTGAAACAAGAAGGTCCTCTGTTAAGCCTATTGAACCCTTTAACCAGAGAAGAGATCCAACTCCCATCATTGTTTTTCTTCCCTGAAACAAGCTTACGGGAAGATCTAGCTGGTGTGGTTATCCCATGGGATTCAATAGGCTATCTTGGTAAATCAAAAATTGTCAAGGCACTCTTATTTGGAAATCCATGTGAGTCCGATTACGTAGTTATAGTTATTATGACAGGAGGGCCTTGTAGTTTGGCTTTCTTTCAAGTTGGGGCAGTGGCTTGGACTCTTTTTATGGACACATACAAAATGTGTTTCCTAGATGTTGTTTTCTTCAAAGGACAATTCTATGCAGTCGATTATGCTGCACATGTTTATATCTGCCATTTGGGTGCTTCACCTACTGTGGTTAAAGTTGCAGACCCTGCAGAAACATACGTGGACGCTGAACCAGAAACAAAGTATCTGGTGGAATCTGTCAATGAATTGTTACTGGTTTATCGCTATGAGGTTCACAATTGGGCTACCATATCTGATTCAACCTACTATTTTACAGTTCATAAACTACAATTAAGTGAGTCAAGATGGTCTCTAGTCGATGACCTGAAAGAACAAGTTTTGTTTTTGGGTAGAAATTGCTCCTTTTCTCTTTCAGCTGGAAGTTATCCATGTTGCAGAGGAAATTCTGTTTATTATACTGATGAGCATCGGGACCCAATTGATATTCCTAGTCTCTTTAAAGTCAGTTGTAATTGTCTAAGAGGTTATGACCTGGGTGTATTCAGCTTGTATGATGGAGATGTCGAACGACCACCTTCTTATCCATTGCCGAGTCCGTGCAGTATCAAATGTATCGTTCCTCCACCAGTTTGGGTTACACTAGCACCATAAGGCATTGAATTTGAGGTGAGTATTTTATATGAATATTTATATCTTTTATTTACAAGCTAAGAATTCATTTGTGTGCTCAAACTCATTGAAGAAAGAGTCTTTTTTTATTCTGTTAGTGAATGATCTGTTAAGCACATTCTTTTGAGTGTTTTCTGTTCAGCCATCTAGTTGCCATGAATTTGCCGTCCTGGACTAAACAAATCCAATATTAAACTAGATGTACTAGGAAGCTGTTGTATTTATTATCATAGCTAGTGTGGGATGGCCATCACCCTTTTCGAAATTTTTTGTTCCTGCTAGTGTTCCAGATTTGTATTTGGATATGGTGCTTGATTTGGTAGTTTGCTTCTCTCACTCTCTCAACCCCCAACATGACACACTTGTTGCAAGCTACCTAATAAGTAATAATTCGTTGTCCACATTTCTCTGTACATTTAATATTCTTATTTAACGATTAATTAATTTTTCTCAATATACAGTTTTTTTGGAACATTAAATATACTGATCAGTTTAGATATTATGTTTTAAATTGAGGATTTTAGGGCTTTTGGAAGTTTCCGAGTCTGCGTTGAGCTGGATTTGATTTTTAATTGGTTTTGCTTGAATATATATATATATGTATTATAGTTGTGGTTTTCCTTATTTACGAACATAACCTTAATTTGGCATTCAAACATTGAGAGAGGGACAGATGAAACATTAAGAATTAGAAAGAACGTAAGGTTTTGGTGTGTTTTAGAGATCTTGTTTTTGGTGTGTTGTAGGATATGGGTATTCACCAATTCTTGTGTTTATTTGGATTGTTGTATTTGATCTGTGAGGTTTTGACTTTTTATGTGTGTATTTTTAGACGTTTTGATATAACTATGATAAATCATCTGAAGTATGATTTGGTGCATATAAAAGTTTATGGATCCAATTTTGAGTTAGGAAATGGAATTAGAATAGATAGAACAGGCCTTTATCTTGTTAACAATTGTCCAGAATTTTGTAACCTAGAATACATAAACAAATATCTTGATTGCTATATATAAAGCATGAATAGGCATATGTAGTGATTTTGGTGTCACACCTTTTTTTATATGTTTCCAGTGGTGACTTCCTCTAAAATCACAGTAACTACAGTAATCATTTTGTTTTTCAATGTAGAAGTGTTTCAGTTTTGATTAATTTGGACTCGACTCTTTTAACTTTAATAGAAGCATTGTTTCATATGTGTGTGTTGCACGAGCATAGCACGTGCCAGCCACACTAGTTTTAGTATGAACATTATGATTGTACCACTGTGGGCTTAAGCAGTCTATTTAACATCAAAAATTTAGTAGAAAAATCTTGATACTTGCAGAAAAGTTGGTAATCTTTAAGAATAGAGGATTGAGTTGACTGCACCTATCAAAATTCACCTATCGATAAAGACCGTGTTTTTAATGATGAATATTTTGTATGATCTATGCTGGTTGAGAGTATTTTTTGACTATGTTTGTAATATGCTTTGATTTGTGAAATTAAGGCTTTATAGGAAAGATTTGATAGAAATGTAGTCGGTTAAGTTGAGTAAACATTCTTGGAGGTAGCTAGATTTGATATTTGTATTGGTCATATAATGATTTGTGATCACTATGGTAAATAAATTAGATAACTGGATTCTCTGTACTGTAATGGGGTGTTTTTCCTTTTTGTCTTTTTCTCGATCTGTTTGATACTATTGGATATAGGATTCTTGTAGTTTAATTATTGGGAGAGCACTCAAAACTGATGTTTGTTTGAGATGAATTCTCAAGTTGATGTGATTCTTGGGAATAGATTGTCAGGGTGGTGTCTGAGTTGATGCCTGCTAGTAATCACATTACCAGCAGCTACGAGACCCGGAAAGGTCTTCATGTTTTGTTTTATTGGTCTTAAGTTGAAAATTGGGGTAATGGTCAATGCATCTGTTAGTTTTGAGTTCGTTGAAATTTGTTATATAAAAGGTGCAATGAGAAAAGTGACCATAATTATGTGCTTTACGTGTTGTGTTGAATAGTATTGTTAGGATTATGTGTGCAATGAGAAGGTAAAAGTTGATATGCTAAGAAACTGTAGTTGTGTGTTAGTTGATAAGTTATATAGAATTATTATGCTGTGCAATGGTGGTTCATACAAATCAATTCTGCAGGTTGGACTTACCATTAACGAAAGCAGTTTATGGTGAGATTGGTTAGTAATTTATTGATATATGATAATGGATACCATGTTTAATTAGACTGTTTTATTTACATTAGTTATGGTCCTAGCTTGTTTTTGTATACAATCTCTCAATTCTTACATAACGCTGATTCTTATTTCTTTTTGCAACTTGAGGATGCAGTGATTAGAAGTTGGGTAGGTAGCGCGTTCAAGGGCCGGGATTCGAGTGCTCGTTGATGATGCAGTTTCAAAGAAGGGACTTCCTATAAGCTGTTTGGTTGTTTCAAAAATAATAAAGATTTAACTTGGTAACTTCCTGTAATAAGAGATACATTTGGAGATGGTGATTTTGGTACTTTGATTATTATTGTTTATCAGTTTATCTTGATTTTAGGCTATTGTGAATAAAGTGGATGTTCAATATAATTTACTAATATTTGAGAGTGAGAATATTGTCTGGACCTTACCATTAGAATTAAACAATCTACTTCACGTCTTCTAGTTCCTCCTTTGGTTCTCGAGTCTTCTTACCTGATTATCGATTGTTATGACATTATTCTTTCTGTGTTTGTTTAGGTTTCAGCTCTGTCCTCCAATAATTATGTGTGCTTACTGCTAAGGACTTGAGATTACATTTTCTTGGTTTCTTCCGTACATTAGCGACTCTATTATGTATGTACGTAGTACACAAGGTTCGGTTGGGTTGCTCCTGTCATCTTCTCCTACTTGTTTTGGGAGAGCCTTTATTTGGCAGTTTTTTTATATCACATTTTGTTTGGTGTCTGTGCCTTTTTCTGGTGCCAATGCCTTTTCATATGTGTAAGTCCCAACTCAAAACCTTTTTTTTTTCCTGTTTTGTTCAAACTCGGGAAAATGAATGAGCTTGAGCCCAGCTAAAAAGAAACTGAGGCATATGGCATCCCTCTACAAAGTGAGAGGTCGTGGGTTTAAACTTTAAAACATAATTTAAAATGCCGAGAAGATCTGCGAAATTTTGTTGGAATATGCCGGTTTCTGATATTCGAATCGGATCGGCAGGTCGGATGTGGTTTGGTCAAGAATCTTATCCATGCCGATCCGAATTTTCGAATAAATTATGGATATTCGTAGAATCGTCGGATTTTGTACGAATTCAACGAATTATTTTGGATTCAATAGTTAGGAGAAGAATTTTTCGAAAGATTCATCTTCAATTTGTGATTCAATATTAATGGCGGTTTCGGATCCAATGGTTAGGAGAAGAATATCCCCAAAGATTCATCTTTATTTTGTGATTCAATATTAATGGTCTTATATCGATATCCGTAGTTTAGTTCTCCAAAGTTTATATCTAAACTTTAGATATAAGTTGAAAGAGGACAAACAGAGAATGAAAGACGAAGAGATTGAAGTTTTCATCGGTTTTGTTGGAGAAGATAATGACATATTTTTAAATATACCCTTTCTTCTTGCCTAACTTTAATTATATTATTATCTTAAATTTGGACCATTGTATCCAATTATTCATGTTAATTATATTGGTTTTTAAGTTAATTAAATATTCTTGGATATTCTCGAAATTCTGATAAATACCACAAAATATCGAATTTAAAAACTTCATCATTCTGACACAGACCATCAAAATTTTGAGGCATATGCCAGTTTTCTAAACCTCAAAATTTCACCCGGATTCGGCATCTTGAAGTATGCTTTAAAACATGTCTTGATTGTTTGATATAAGGGGTGGGGAGTCCTGTGAACCCCGCTTGCTGAAAAAAAAAACTATATAAAAGTGGTATTCGAGTTGAGTTGAACAAGCCAAGTTTTGGTACGGTAAAAATGGACTCATTTGAAAACGAGGCAAACCCAAGTTTATTGTGTTCACTTAAAGGCCGAAGGAGCTGAGCAGAGCTAGCTAAAAACGAGCTGCTCAAAGGTGGATTTTGCCTAGGTGTTGCTGATGTGGAGAATGCAGAGAGCATCCCAATCCAATGTGGATCTCATCAGTGGATGATTTTAGAGGTGTGGGTTGGATTTATCCAACTCAAGAGTCAAAGACTCTCAAGGTAGCCAATCCAAGTATCCAACTATCCAAGTGCATTTCTAAAGGTGGCAACTCCTATGTGGCTCACTTTCCGTTTAAAACCCTTGGAAAACTTTGCTCTAGTAGTGTTAAAAGAAACGAAATCAGTCTTGGGGAAGAAGATTTTATCCAAGTATGTAACTTCATTAATCTCCCTTTAGATTTTTTTTTTTTTAATAAATTTTGCAACTAATTTCATGATATATTATCACCCATTTTATGATCATCACAATGGAAGAATATATATATTTAAGTTTTTGAAATTTGGATTCTTGTTCATTGGCTAATGTTTATTATTAACCAGTTACCACCACTATCATCATCATCATTTAATGATAATAACTCTGACAAGTGACAACCCAAAAATATGTTGCGTAATCCCCCCCCACAATTGATTATTATATAGATAGCATAGCTCTCAACAATCTTCTCTTGCAAAATCGATTTATAGATAGCTCTCAAAACTCTTGAGAAAACCCATCTAATTGCATTGAATTTTGGAAAATCTTTGAGTTTCTTGACAAAATAATGTAATAATATCTTGGAAGATATTAATGGTTGGTTTATTCTTTGTGAATTTAATGGTAAGATTTAGGAAGTATAATTCAAATTTGTTCTGAAAAAAGATTTGATACATTGTTCACCGAGGCCACAATCATAAGTACACACTTTAAAAACGTGATTTTGTTTCTGATATTGACATTTGTTGAAATAGAATAACATCATTTTTGTTATAACTCTGATTTGCATTCTTGGCCAGATAACCTGTACTGCTTCTTTCACCTATGTCTTTATATGTCATTGGTTGAAACAATTTGACAACTCATAACTTTTTTCATGTTTTTTCTGAGGATTTTTTTTGTGGTAAGGATCTTTCTGATGTTGCTCTTCAAGTAGGCAAATTGGAAACTCATTGACAGTGTTAGCTGTATTTTTCATCCTACCACCGCCAATGAATCAATCTAATGTTCTTAGCGGCTGGTCTGAGCTCCCAGCCGAATTACTCGATATAATTTCAACAAAACTGATTAACTATGTTGATTATGTTCGACTAAGAGCTGTTTGTCCATCTTGGAAATCACATTTACCCAAAAAGCCATCCCATCTTCTCAAACTCACTCAACTTCCATGGCTGTTGCTCCCTCACTATGAGAACAACATCGTCTCTGAAACACATTGCAGTTTCTTCAACATTGCTGACGAAAAAACTTATCGCCTTGAGCTTCCAGAGGCTATTGCAAAGGGAAAACAGTGTTGGGGGTCTCCTCATGGATGGCTAGTTACTCTAGATGAAGAAGGTCCTTGTTTCGGTCTGTTGAACCCTTTAACGAGAGATGAGAAACGACTTCCTACATTATTTTTCTTTCCTTCAACTTTGCAAAATGATCAAGTCAGTAGTATTGTTCTCCCATGGGATTCTATAGGTTACCTTCGTTACTCATCAGTTGTGAAGGCTGCCTTATTTGCAAAACCCTCTGTGAGTACTGGTTACATAGTTATTGTACTCATGGAAGATGGGCCTTGTAGTTTGGCTTTCTTTCGATCTGGAGATATGGCTTGGACTCCTATTTTAGAAGCAGAACAAAATATTTACAAGGATGTTGTTTGTTTTGAAGGGCAATTCTATGTTGTTGATTCTAAGGGAAGTGTTTATCTTTGCCATTTGGGTGCTTCACCAAATGTGGTTAAGGTTGCAGACCCTCCTGAGAATCCCTTTGCAGATGGACCTGAAAAGATGTACTTGGTGGAATCTGTCAATGAATTATTACTGGTTTATCGGCACCACATTTATCTTAATGGTAGGAGCTACGATTCAACATACTATTTTACAGTTCATAAACCAGATTTAAGCAAGTCCAGCAGCTGGTCCAACGTTGAGGACATGGGTGACCAAGTGTTGTTTCTGGGTACAAATTGCTCCTTCTCTCTATCAGCTCGAAATTATCCTACTTTCAGAAGAAATTCTATTTATTATACAGATGATTATCGCTTCCCGATTGGTTCTCTTGGTGACTCTCAAAGCCGGAGCGAGTGCATTAGAGGCTATGATCTTGGCTTGTTCAACTTAGATGATGGTGGCATCGATATGTTACCATCTTGTCCAGTGTCGAATCTTATCAATGTCAAATACATGCGCCCTGCACCAGTTTGGATAACACTCTCACCATAAGAAGTCTGCGCTGAGGTGAGGAATTTGGATTGGTATTATTGATTTAATATTGGACCAGCTAAGACTTCATTTATTTGTGCGCTTAAACTCATTTCAAAAGGTTTCATTCTATGTTTTACTGAATGATGTTGCTTGATGAATAACAGTATAAGCCATTACTGTTCAGTGTTTTTTGTTCATCCATTTCCAATGTGGAACTAGTATTCTGCTTATCTGAAATATAAACAGGATGCTCTAGAGAAGGGTTATTCATTATATTATTGTTGCTTTAATATCTGTATCATACACCTTCATAACTGCTCTCTCACTGATGCGAGGACGCCTATTGATGAACATGTGCAGAGCACATGATTCAATTCCTACATGAGTTTCTATTTTGATTCTTATTCTTAATAGGATTTACTATTACTTAGTTTCTATTTTGTTTTAAGTTTCTAGTCTAAGTAGTTTTTTCTAGTTTAGTTAGGATTACGTTTAGGCTATTATAAATAGGGGATTGCAAACCTTATTAAGTAGGTTAGATTGAAGATTTGTTTATGTCTTGAGACATTAAATTCGTTTTTGTGAAGAACCCTAGTTTTTGGGTGTTCAAACCATTTATTTAATTGGTGTTCTTATTATTGTTTGTTTCCGCCGATAGTATTACATCAAAATTGGTATCAAGAGCTTGTTTTTTCTGGGTTTAGAAGATTAAAAATCTGTTTTTTTTTTTTTTCTTCTTCAAGAGCCATTTATTTCTTTGGATATTCACAATGGTAAACCAAGGGAATAGAAGAGGTAGACCCCCAACCATGACCACTCGCGTTGCTCGCATTGAAGACACCTTGACAGAGATGATGAAGATGATGTCTACGCTTGTTGTAGCTCCTCAACCACCACTGCAAACTGTTGACAGCAGTTCTGCTGGTGAGAGCAATGAGGTTGATGATCCTAGACCAACCCATGAATCAGAAAGAAGTTCTGATGATGAACAGCGCAGTCGACGTCCCCTCTCCCTTCCTCTTGTCTTAGAAGATGATTCTGAATCACGTCAGAACCGTATTCATGCTTGGCTTCATGAACGAGATGGTGAATTTAAAGGAAATTGTAGTCTTAACGGTGCTAGAAATCAGCAAGTTAGAGCTGATATTCGACGACCAGCACAAGTGGCGAATCAAGGCCATCTTAGGGGTCCACATGTTGATCCAGGTCGAGTACTTCCACCTATGGTGCGAAGGCAGCAGCAGCAACAACCACAAGAACGTGTTCTTCGTGGTCAACAACAAGATATTCCAAGAAGAAATCAGCAGCAGCGAAATCGCAGAGCCGCATCTCCTCCCCGTTTGCTTAGGAATTATACAAATTTGCATCCCAATAGAGATCTGCAGCAAAGAGATTTCTCTCCTGTTCGACGTAGAGGTAATAACGGGCAGAATCAGGTCAGGAACCATCATAATACTCCACCTCGTCAGCATCGACATGCACCCAAGCAGGCAGCTCGTGCTTATGATCCTCCTGATCCGTCAGATTCTAATTCAAGTACTTCCCCACCTAGGCGTCCTAATCATAATCATCATGCCCATCAAAATCAGCAACGCCGGAATCATGGCAACGATGAAGGTAACTTTAATCTTAACCGTTTTTTGCGAATTCTAGAATGTAATCAAAATGGTGATATTAAACTTGATGTTCCTGAGTTTAATGGTAAATTACACCCGGATGCTTTTGTTGATTGGCTCAATAAGATTGAAAAGGTTTTTGATTACAAAAATTTAGAGGATCCAAAACGTGTTAAGTTGGTTGCTACTAAACTGACTGGTTATGCGTTAGTATGGTGGGATGAGTTGCAAAAGAGTCGAGAAAGACAAGGTTATAAACAAATCACCACTTGGGACAAGATGCTTCGTGAATTGAAGTTTGAATTCATTCCTCATGACTATGAAAGAGATTTATTCATGAGACTTCACCACTTGAAACAAAGACTTCGAAGTGTGACTGATTATACTGAGGAGTTCCTTTTGTTGTCTACTCGTGCTGATTTAACAGAAACTATGGAACAGAAGGTTGGGAGATATATGGATGGTTTGCGAAAATCTATTCAGCAAGATTTAGCATTTAAGGATATTTATGATCTTTCCGATGTCATTAAATATGCTCTTAAAGCCGAAGAATTACACAAAGCAATGTCTTCTAGTACTTCTACTCCGATTGATTCTTCTTCAAAGCCTATTGTTACATTATCCGGTATGACGTGTTATAATTGCAAAGAGGTTGGTCATCGTGTTAGTGAGTGTCCTAAGAAGAAACGTATTGGTTTAACACAAGATGATAATGAATCTATCGATCCACTTGCAGAAGCGGATGGTATTTTGACACCGGCTGATTCAGGTTGTCCTATGCTTGCTTGAGCGATTTTGTGACAATCCCGAACTACCTCGACATACTCGTCTTTTGCCTTTCGATGAGTCCGATTCTCCATTGTTTGTGATTCGCCGTTTTCTCATTACTCCAGTTCCTGCTGAGGATCCTAACAAATGGCTTCGTCACAACATTTTTCGCACTCGTTGCACCTCTATGGGTCGATTGTGTAGTTTGATCATTGACAGTGGTTCGGCTGAAAATATAGTATCTAGTGACATGGTTGACAAATTAAAATTTAAGGTGGAGCCTCACCCCGAGCCTTTTCACGTTAAGTGGCTAAGCAAAGGTACTGAAGTAAAGGTTAATAAGAGGTGCTTAGTTCCTTTCTCAGTTGGTAACTATAAAGATGAAGTGTGGTGTTCTATTGTTCCTATGGATGCGTGTCATGTGCTTTTGGGGCGACCTTGGCAATATGATTTGAAGGCGCATCATGACGGATACAAAAACACTTATTCCTTTTATTTTCATGGTGAGAAGATTACTTTGACTCCGTTAGCTCCAGTAAGATCTACTCTTCCTTCCCAATCATCGGTTTCTTCTTCACCTCCTGTGAAGTCTAGTTTTCTTGCCGAGGGACGCCAGGCAGGTATGATTTATGTTCTTGTTGATTCATTTTTGACAAGTCCTACTGTTATACCTCCTGTTTTGCAACCTTTATTGGATAGTTATTCAGATGTTTGTTCTGAGCCTATTGGTGGGAAACTACCTCCACTGAGAGATATTCAGCACACTATTGATCTTGTGCCGGGAGCTCCTCTCCCTAATTTGCCCCATTATCGCATGGCTCCTTCTGAGCATGCCGAATTACAAACGCAGGTGGCAGATTTACTAGCTAAATGTTTTGTTCGTGAAAGCATGTCCTCTTGTGCTGTTCTCGCGCTACTCACACCCAAGAAGGATGGAAGTTGGCGGATGTGTGTTGATAGCAGGGCTATTAACAAGATCACAGTTAAATACCGTTTCCCAATTCCTCGACTAGAAGATATGCTTGATTCTCTACATGGAGCTAAGGTATTTACCAAACTCTATTTGAGGAGCGGATATCATCAAATTCGTATGCGTCCTGGTGACGAGTGGAAAACAGCTTTTAAAACCAAGGATGGTTTATTTGAATGGTTGGTGATGCCTTTTGGGTTGTCTAATGCTCCATCTACCTTCATGCGCCTTATGACTCAGATTCTACGACCCTTCCTCAATAAATTTGCCGTTGTATATTTTGATGATATACTTATTTATAGTTCTACTACGGCTGACCATTTACATCATATTGAGACTATATTGGGCGTTTTGCGTTCTCAAAAGCTTTTCTTACAGCTTAAGAAATGTTCATTCTTGGTTGATTCTGTGGTCTTCTTGGGATTTGTTGTATCTTCTGAGGGTATTCGAGTTGATGACTCAAAGGTTCGCGCTATTCTTGATTGGCCTACTCCTACTACTACTTCTCAGGTTCGGAGTTTTCATGGGTTGGCCACGTTTTATCGGAGATTCATTTTAAATTTCAGCACTATTATGGCTCCTATTACCTCTTGCATGGCTGCTGGCCCTTTTGTTTGGACTCCTGCAGCTGAGAAGGCATTTCAGCTTATTAAATCTGCGATGACTACCTCTCCAGTTTTAGCTTTGCCTGACTTTTCCCAGCTTTTTGAAGTTACTTGTGATGCTTGTAAGCATGGTATTGGTGCTGTCTTAAGCCAGAATGGACGACCTGTTGCCTTCTTTAGTGAGAAACTTGACGGAGCTAAACTGAGGTACTCTACTTATGATGTGGAGCTATATGCAGTTGTTCAAGCCGTTCGATATTGGCATCATTATCTTATTCATAGAGAATTTGTTTTAAAGTCTGATCATGAGGCTCTCCGTTACATGAATACTCAACAAAAGGTTAGTGATCGTCATTCGAAGTGGTTTTCCTTTCTCCAGCGATATACCTTCCATTTACAGTTTCAAGCTGGCAAGGATAACCAGGTGGCAGATGCTTTGAGTCGTCGTTCTCATATCTTGGTTACACTCCGCACCTCTTTATTCGGTTTCGATGAGTTACGTGACTTATATGCTCAGGATGTTTACTTTGGCCCTATTCATGTGGATTGTTTGGCCCATCATGGGGCAGCTGGTGATTTTCTCTTGCAGGATGGATTTCTCTTTCGTGGTTCTCAGCTATGTATTCCTGTCTCGTCTCTCCGTGACCAAATTATGACTGAAACACATGCTGGGGGGTTGAGTGGTCACTTTGGAGTGATCAAAACTATTGCCTCTATTCAAGAGAAGTATTTTTGGCCCACCATGCGAAGGGATATCAATAAGTTCATTGCTCGCTGTTATGTGTGTCAAACAGCCAAAGGCAAGCAAACCAATGCTGGTTTATATACTCCTCTTCCTATTCCTGAAAAACCATGGCTTGATGTTTCTATGGATTTTGTTGTGGGTCTTCCTCGCACTTCTCATGGTATGGATTCAATTTTTGTGGTGGTAGATAGATTCTCTAAAATGGCCCTTTTTACTTGCACGCGTACTTCCGATGCTAGCCATATAGCTTCCTTATATTTCAGAGAAGTTGTTCGTTTGCATGGTTTACCTCGTTCTATTACTTCTGATCGGGATACTAAGTTCACTAGCTATTTTTGGAAGACGTTATGAAAGCATCTGAAGTGTCAACTCCGATTCTCTACAGCTTTTCATCCGCAAACAGATGGCCAAACCGAGGTTGTGAACCGTAGTTTGGGAGACTTATTGAGATGTCTAATTGATAATACCCCTACAGCGTGGGAGTTGGTCTTATCTCAAGCAGAGTTTGCTTATAACAACTCAGTTAATCGCTCCACAGGTCTTTCTCCATTCATGATTGTAAATGGCATGACTCCACGCACTACTATGGACCTTGCTCCACTTCTTCCTACAGTTCCAGTTTGTCCTGATGCTGAGGCTTTTGCTAATCAGATTCATAACATTCATGAGGATGTCCGTAAACGTTTGGAGAAATGTTATGCTTTATATAAGGCTCATGCAGACAAACGGAGGCGTTTGGTGTCATTTCAGGTTGGTGATTTGGTAATGGTCTATTTGCGCAAAGAACGATTACGTGAACGTTATCCCAAGCTACAAATGAGGCGTTTTGGACATTTTCCTATCGTTGCGTGTTATGGTGATAATGCGTATGAAGTAGACCTTCCTTTAGAATGGCGCATTTCGCGGAGTTTTAATGTTGCAGATCTTACCCCTTTTGCTGGTGACATTGTCCCTCCCATTCCTTTGCCTTCTGAAATTTCTAGAGCTCCGACTGCTGCTTCTGATCAAGTTGAAGGTGTCGTTAATGTGGCATCTACGTCTACGCGTCAGGGTACTTATGATAGATTCTTGGTGAAATGGCGTAACCGTCCGTTTTCGGAGAACACATGGCTTTCCGATGCTAGTTTTCAACAACTAGATCCAGATTTCTACAGGTGTTATATGCAGTCGACCTCGAGGGCGAGCTCTTCACAAGCTGGGGGGATTGATGCGAGGACGCCTATTGATGAACATGTGCAGAGCACATGATTCAATTCCTACATGAGTTTCTATTTTGATTCTTATTCTTAATAGGATTTACTATTACTTAGTTTCTATTTTGTTTTAAGTTCGTAGACTAAGTAGTTTTTTCTAGTTTAGTTAGGATTAGGTTTAGGCTATTATAAATAGGGGATTGCAAACCTTATTAAGTAGGTTAGATTGAAGATTTGTTTATGTCTTGAGACATTAAATTCGTTTTTGTGAAGAACCCTAGTTTTTGGGTGTTCAAACCATTTATTTAATTGGTATTCTTATTATTGTTTGCTTCCGCCGATAGTATTACGTCACTCATATTTGTTAAAGTCTGAAGTGAAGAAATATGTCTGCCTAAATTGCCATGAATTAAGATTGCTTATGCCAGGGAGGGGGGTTTCGAACCCTCTGCAGTGAAGAGGTTGGTGTGTCCACATAGTCGAGAAATGTGCCCTGCCAATGTGCAAGTCTGCAACGGTATGTGTTTTCATTTTTATAAACCTTGGTGTGTATTTTTACTTCCTGAGCCGGGTTTCCAAGCCCTGGGCCCTGGCATAGAATATCTGGAGTGAACCAGTATTTAAGTTTTAGTGCTTGTTCAGTTCATTCCCAATGAAATTAGGATATAGTTACGATCATTGTGTAGATGCTTAGTCGTTTACATGTGAGAAACTACAAATAGTGCTAATATAACAATTCAAACAAATCAAACAATACGCAGAAAGTAAATAACGCACAGAAATTTTTAACGTGGTTAAACCCAATATGGAAAACGTCCACGGTTGTCCTCTCGACAACAAATAATCCACTAGATGAAAAGAGATGTACAAACCTATCAACTACCTGCAATCACTGCGAGTTGACACTCCTGGTTATCTCTAACACCTTGACTTCACCAGAGCACCTTGATGTACACACAAGACACTCGACTTCTTGATGAACACACAAGAAGACTCGAAGCCGAACTATGAAACAAGCTTACACCAGAGTTCCTTGATGAACACACAAGGATACTCGACTTCTTGATGAACACACAAGAAGACTCGAAGCTAAATCACTATTCAACAATGAAGAAGAAGATGAATAGGGAAGAAGGAAGAAGAAGATGAATGGGGAAGAAGAAGATGAGTTCAATCACCAAAACAACCTAAAACCAAAACCTAAACAAACTCCAAGACTAGAGATGAATTGGACGGCCAAAGAACTCATTTGTTCTTTGGTAGAGAAACCCTATTTATACTTAGGGTTAGAACACACACAAAATGGGCCGGAATTGCTGAAATCCACATTGGACGTACGTACGTCGAAACAACGTTCGTACGTCCCCACACTGTAAAAGTTTGCTGCCTGCTTGGACGTACGAACGCCCTAACTAGGTACGTACGTCCTGACCAAAACATGTTTGCTGCCTTACATGACGTACGTACGCCCTAACTAGGTACGTACGTCCAGAACCCAATAACTTGACCGAGAAGACACGAGAGGACATGAACACGAACCGACCATGCGTACATCTTGGTTTTCCTAACAATGAACTCAAGGCGAGATAACCATGGACACTTTGTCACAAAATTGATGTCAAATCACTTCGTGCCGGTTTCAATCTCCCCCTTTGACATTGATTTTGTGACAAAAACCTATGACTCTAATAGCACTTATAAAACGTGCTTACAAACCCAAACCATGGCATTTATAAAACATGCCTACAAAATCACTCAAGGTAGAACACATACCAAGTCACCAGTTCTTGTTATCCAGCTTGAGCAAGACGCTTTAGCCATCAGAGACCGAACGGAAGCAACAGGAAATTCTGAAACAATCAAATAGCGAACAGAAGTTCCTCGAACAACTCCCCCATACTTCATGAACTCCAAGGTTTAATACTCGAGGTTACCCAAAACTGTACATACACTTAGTGATCATCATCACTTTCACTCCATCATATATGTTCACTCCCCCATACATGTAGTATACCAGAAACATGACCCAAAACTGTACAACCTCTAAACATCAACACGTTCACTCCCCCATACGTGTAGCATACCTGAAACATAACCCAAAAATACACTAACAAGGAAGAAGAAGGTGTTAGTATTAGAGTCATAAATCTCCCATTTTTTGTCACAAATGAAGCAAGGTAACAAAATAAAGAGAAAAGATAAATACCAAACCATAACAAATAAGATTAAAGAAGAAAAGTAAGAGAACAATCATGTTAACAACAAAAAGGATATGCAACGGAAGTAATAAAATAAACACTTGTTAACACGATGTCAATACAAAGAATTCTCCCCTTAAACAAAAGCGTCACCTAAATGCAATGCATATGAGAAAGATGTACCTAGAACAAACAAACCAAATAAGGATATTTGAAACACACAAAGAACCAATCATACAAGGGTAGAAGAGAGTAAAGAGAAAACCATACCATAAATCTGGAATCCATGACACACAAAACTAAAAAACATGAGAGAGATCTAGGCATATAAATGAAGAAGAAAGAGTACCAACACAGACACAAGACACTGAATACTTATATAGGTAACAGAGGGAAGAAAAAAAAACATAACATGAATACCTGATAGAAACCAAGAGAATCCTATACATAGAAGAAAGAGTCAGGACACCAACAATCGGAACAAATGATTCACTAGAATATCACTTTAAACAACCGACTATAACCACCTGAGATAGATTCCAGAGAAACGACTTCATAGTAGCAAGATATCTAGAGAAAAAGAGCAAACAAACAAAAATGAAGAAATACCATACCTGATGAAATTGGGAAGGTACAATAAAGACCAAGAACCAAATAGTCAAACCTGGGAGAAATGTGCAAGAAAAGAATATGCGAAAAGAGAAAGAAGAAGAGATAAACAATAGTTAGTAGGAGATATGAAAGAGAATAGGGAAACCATGCATATTAGACACATCCAACAATATCCCATGACAAAACTACAGGAATATGAGTATCTGCAGAAAGAGATACGTAAAGTATAAGAAAATCCATTGAGAATCCATGGGGAAATCCAATCTGTACATGTTCCTGAAACAACTCATCCAAGCACAAAAAAGAATTAGAGAATCTTATAAACAAGGATAAGAAAATATTATCCCAAACACAATGGAATAGAGACATAAAAGGAATAAACCTGTAAGCCCACCCCTAGTGAAACCCCAAAATTAGTTCAACATATGCCAAACAAGATAGACAATCATCAAGCTCAAAAAAAAACTTTAACTGAAGAATGAGCAAGGATTATCGATGTCACCAAGTTACAAAGCAACAATCCAACTTCAGAGTAAATTTCCTGCCAGAACACAAAGTAGAACAGTGGTAGCCCAAAACCATTGCATGAAGATTATTGCAGAAGACTACCAAGAACACATCTAATCAAACCTATTGCAGGAAAAAAATAGGATCAACCAGGCACAAGAAGCAACAATAAGAGGATAGGCAAGTCTCATAAGCATTTAATCAAACACCAGCTAGCCAACAAGGTAATTCAAGAATATTAGCCCAACATAGAAAAGTATGATGAGAACCTATGAGAAAACATGAATCAATATAAATCATGACAACCGAATACACCAATAACATGATTTCATCACCAAAATATGCTTATGCATACCTTGTAGCCTTCTTAAAACAAATTGAGAACTGTTACCTTGAGAAATCACATCAAACACATGTGATCCAATGACAAAAATAGAAAGCATGAAGTGTAAAACCAAATAATACTAACAATCTGACCTTAGTATGTCAATGAAACACCGACTGAAAAGAATTACCAAGGAATAGAACCAAAATAGAGTAAGCCATAAACACTTTCAACAAGAACATCTACAAGAATCCAAAGGAATGGCGCCTCTACTCCTTTAAGCACGAGGAGGACGTGTGCCCGATGACGAAGCACCCTTCGAACCGGGTGTTTCTTTGGTGGGAGTAGTCCGAGCGCGCTTAGGAGGCATGTCCTGCATAAACACAACATTAACCAAACTAACAAATGTAAGAGAAATGGCGAACCTAGCACAAGAAATGTGAGAATACCCATGTAGACATTTTATCGAACACATGGTGTGCAGAATCATGAAGTGTGCACACGATAACAACCAAGCAATGAGAATCGCACTAAACTTGTTAGACTAGGATAATGAAGAACCAAACACAAACAATAGCAAATAGAGGCTGCACCATATCTAAGAATCAATTTTAACGACAAAACTAACAACCCATATCCAACCATGTGAAGACTAACCTTAAGGACTAACTTTAATAGCAGAAAAACAAACCTAATAACTAACAACACAAACCATAATAAGAAGATAAAAGGAAAAGAACCGATGTACCATAGAAGTGAAGAGGAATACATCATGAACTTCCAAAAACAGTAGCCAATCCCAATCCGTACAAAAATAAGAGGCAATATATGGTGATAAGCAAAAGATTGAACAAATAAGAGAATTGAAGTGCATCATAAACTAAACCTCGGTGTGTGTAGATGCAATGCAATGCATAAAGAGAGAGAAAGTTCACCACTAGAACACACCCTTTGAAGACCTAGAATATAGAACCATCAACAAGAGACATACGATTAGATTAGTAAGTGAGCATAGAAGAAACAAACTTCAACCCCCTTTGAAACAAGCGTTATGAGTAGAAGGCAAACGAATATAAATATGATATTTCAAGTGAAAACCAAGACAGTAAAAAGGCAAAGGAATATAAACTTTGTATGCCTTACATAAAAAAAACAATGAATATGCGCTTGGATTTTTATTTTGCCGCATGTGGTGGAGTTTAGTCTACATCACTCTAATGTCATTCCCGTGTGGGAGGGATTTTTGCCTCCATCTTTTCAAATACACGAGGGTAGGGTGTAGCCTACATCTTTTTGACAAACACAAACTCAAGAAGTGCAATACCATGATAACGTGCAACACAAGAACTAACATCTCTTGAGTGCATCCGTCAGAGCATGACCCTCACAACCCCAACGGGTTCTTAGCCAACTGATATTGCTTTAAAGACAATCAAATGGCTGGGGATAAAGTGAGTCATTGACCACTAACAAGAGTTGTAAGAGGAAGATAAGAATGCTCAATAACACGAACAACAAGATGAACACTAACCAAAACAAAGGAGAGATAGCTCAAGATAACATAAATACTCGAGAGATAGAGAAGTTCTATGACCTCAAAGAATATGTAAGTGGTTTCCAAAAACTCCCATTATGCAAGCATGCCGTGCACTGTGCAAACAAGCGAGGAAAAATGCATGATACATACCAAAACATACTTAAGAGTTCAGAAAGAGAAAACACCCAAACATATTGCAACTTATTTAAGACAATCGAATTAAACCAATATCTCAGAAAAGATGTAACCAACAACACATACATGGAATAAATAAAGAAAAATAGAAGGAATAACCAACAATGTATTCAGACATGCAACATGATCTGCAAGCTAAACAAACAAAGCATAAAAAATAGAAACACCAAACAAATAGCCTATGTGGTTAGAGAAATATGCAATTCAAATAACACAAGGCTAGAAACAACTTACATCATCCCAAATATGGGACACCACCAGACCTTTGCAAGTCCAGAAAAACCTTCAACTTATCCTTTCTTACCCATACTTGTTTAACACTAGGCGTGCACACCTTGGAAGTTGAAAAGATATGAGATTTCTCCTTAACAAATTTTTCAATAGACTTGTCCTTAACTAATTCCACCTTAGTCTTTGACTTCCTTTTGTTGGAATACCTGTTTTTTTTAAACCTGTGACGAACACCACTATAATTCCACGGTCTAGAAAATGCACAAGAAGAAACATTAGAATCAACATGATTATAATGATTAGGAACACGAGAATAGGATGCATCATGTTGATTAAAATCCCAACAAAAAATATCCAAATGACCAACCCTACCACAATAAGAACAATGAAAAACATTAGACTTACTCAAAGAATTCTTATAAGAAGATGTGGTAGTGGTGGATAAACCATGTATGTCACTATTTGGTTTATGACATTGTCCCTTAACAAAACCCATACCTCCCCTATTAGAACAAGATGGCTTACCAGCAAAAGCAACCTTATCATTAGCCTTAGACTTAAACTTTGTGCAAGAAACATGCTGAAAACTATTAGTATTAAGTCTAGTCTCAATAGGCGGGGTAGGCAAAAGAGCAGGCAAACTAGATTTTACAGAAGTAGTCACACTAGATGAACGAGTAGAACTAGCAATAGGAGAGCCAAATCTAGTTTTGTCCAAAACCTGCAATTGGAGTTGAGTAGAGGTTAAACCGTTCTTTGTTACCTCATACTCCACCAATAGAGATTTGTATTTCTCATCGACCTCCTGATTGGCCTTCTCTAAAGCTGCAATTCTACATAACAAGTCAAGTTTTTCTTTGTTAAATAATTGAGAAATAGAGATTGCATCATCTGCAGCACAAGAAATTTGTTTTTCAAGAATCTCAATTTTATCATGCAAAGAAAGATTAGCCTTTTCCAAATTTTTAATTTTGGATTCATCAACTTCCCCTTGCAGCATATAGTCTTCCGCACAATGTCTGAGTCGTTGTTCTAGAGAATCAACCTTAGTCTGCAAAACACCATTATCTTCAAAACAAAAATTATCAGAAATAGTAGACAAATTACAATTAGCTTTATTGAACTTTTCCTGCAAATCAGTATTAGCTTTTTGTAACCTTTCACATTCTTTTGCAGAAAGCCTGTAAAGAAGAGCCCAATCACTATTGCTAACAACATACAAATTATCATCCTTTTCAAAATCAGATTTTGATTTTGTAGATTTAGACGATTTAGCAATAAAATTATTATGACCAGACTCATGAACCATCATTGCACTCATAGGATCGTTAGCGTGAGCCTTGACGCTCCTTAACCAGCCCCCAGCGACTGATACCAATTGAGAAACTACAAATAGTGCTAATATAACAATTCAAACAAATCAAACAATACGCAGAAAGTAAATAACACACAGAAATTTTTAACGTGGTAAAACCCAATATGGGAAACGTCCACGGTTGTCCTCTCGACAACAAATAATCCACTAGATGAAAAGAGATGTACAAACCTATCAACTACCTGCAATCACTGCGAGTTGACACTCCTGGTTATCTCTAACACCTTGACTTCACCAGAGCACCTTGATGTACGCACAAGACACTCAACTTCTTGATGAACACACAAGAAGACTCGAAGCCGAACTATGAAACAAGCTTACACCAGAGTTCCTTGATGAACACACAAGGATACTCGACTTCTTGATGAACACACAAGAAGACTCGAAGCTAAATCACTATTCAACAATGAAGAAGAAGATGAATAGGGAAGAAGGAAGAAGAAGATGAATGGGGAAGAAGAAGATGAGTTCAATCACCAAAACAACCTAAAACCAAAACCTAAACAAACTCCAAGACTAGAGATGAATTGGACGGCCAAAGAACTCATTTGTTCTTTGGTAGAGAAACCCTATTTATACTTAGGGTTAGAACACACACAAAATGGGCCGGAATTGCTGAAATCCACATTGGACGTATGTACGTCGAAACAACGTTCGTACGTCCCCACACTGTAAAAGTTCGCTGCCTGCTTGGACGTACGAACGCCCTAACTAGGTACGTACGTCCAGAACCCAATAACTTGACCGAGAAGACACGAGAGGACATGAACACGAACCGACCATGCGTACATCTTGGTTTTCCTAACAATGAACTCAAGGCGAGATAACCATGGACACTTTGTCACAAAATTGATGTCAAACCACTTCGTGCCGGTTTCAACATGATTGGAGGATCAGACAGGTAATAGAAGAGAACAATTTACAGGATGCTCCTATCAAGCTTACGTATTAGTGTAACTTAGCCGAAATTGTATCACTACTGTAAATGTAGTAGGAAATTTTACCGGAAAGTTGGAGAAGATGATCGGAGAGAGGAAGGTTTTGAATGATTGAAAGTGGCTGAACTATCTGAGTATGGATAGCTGCCTACGTATCTGGAAGGGGCGATCCAGAATCAAGCCAAACGTAGTTCCTTTTATAGGTGGCTTAGGTTGTGGATCAATAATGGCTCAACGTTCGGATCATAAAGTGTGCGGATATTTAGGGATTTAATGGGATAGATTCGTAACCGTCGTTTGATCTGGAGTTTGAATGTGTCGAACTCGGTATTCAGAGTGAGTTAGCCCCAAGTCGGGTGTGCTCGGATACTTTAGGAGGTTAGGATTTGAATGGAAATGAGTGAAATGTGGTTTTGTACGAAGTCGGATGAAATAAGTGCCAAGTCGGTGTTTTACATACCGAGTTGGTAAGATTAAGATGGACATGAGAGAAGTGTGATTAGATATGAAGTCGGTTGAAATAATTGCCAACTCGGTGTTTGGTATTCCGACTGAAGGGACTCGGTAATGGGTATATACATAGCCCCTTTCCATTTGGGCTGAAGGTAAGTTATTGCCTTTAGGGTAAATGGAAATCAAGTCGGCTGTGAAGGGATGCTTTATGGAACGCCAAGAGGCAAAGATTCCATTGTGTGCTGGTTTGATTGCTAGCTTATAGTTTCGAGGTTTAGGTCATGATTGCTCCTTGAGATACGCGTTGTGTTTGTACACGTGGAGGTGATTTGAATTTGAAAAATCGATCGTGGTTTGGTGGGAGATTGAACGGTTTGACGGTTAGATTTTAGGGATAACATCTGACCGTTGATTTTTGAAGATGTGCGGCTGAGATTGTGCACAAGGTTTTATAAAACTCATTGCTTGTAACTGCTGGAAGAGGCCAAGGGTTTTTGCAAAGGTTTAAAGCTGCGCTGCTGGGTTATTTTGGAGGTAACTCTTTCTTCTTCCTCCTCATTTTCTTTGTTCTGTTCTTCACATTCCTTGCCTGATTTGCCTTGAAGTTCTTGTTTTTTCCGTTGAAGTTGCCGGAATTTGTTGTTTGAACCTGTTTCCGGTGTTTGCTTTTTTGTTTTTGCTCCTGTTTACCGGTTTTTTGCTTGATTTTCCTTTTCCTTTTACTGCTTTCCGCCATTGTTGTTCTTTTTCTGTTCTTCATTTAATTTGGTGAAGATGAGTAGTAGTGAGCGAGTTAGCGAGAATACTGGTGGTGGTGAGCCGAGTACTAGTCGAGCTGGGGATGAAGAAGAAATAATTAGCCGTCACGAGATAGAAATAGATAGAGCTCGGAAGGCATTTCCAAAGGTTAGGGAAGCATATGACATCCGTATTCGCGACCTTGAGATGTATAGGGTAGATAGTAGGCTGTTTGATCTCGGTGGAGATGACACGTCGACTCTTATCTGTGAGGGTCAATTGCGGGCTGGGATGCGACTTCCCTTCTCGAAGTTTGTCTGTGACGTCCTCAATCATTATGAAAAAGCCCCAATAATGATGAACAGCAGCTTCTGGCGGGTTATGCTAATCTTTGAGGAGCTGAACAAGCTCGGCTATGACATATGCAAGCCCGACGTCGTAGCATATTTCACATGTGTAGAGGGTCGGTCTGGTGACTTTTCCTTTTCACTGAATAGGAGGGCTGAGCATGGTCCTCATGAACTTTACAATGCACCGAGTTCCAATGATAATTGGAAGAAGTCGGCATGTTATAGGATTAGGGGGTCATTTATCAAGCCTAGTGCCTACCTGAAGCACTTACGCATTCCTCGCATAGGTATTTAGGTCGTTCGATTTGTATTTTGTACTTGCTTTATTTCTTTGTTCCTCCATGGTCTCTGACTTTTCTCTTGGTAGGTGCTGTAGATTATACTCGGGATTATAATCAGAAGATTGACGGGCGCATCCTTCCGGGTAACATCATCGAGTTTGCTGAAGAGTCCTGGGAACGCAAGCGTGCGATCCTGCCTCACCTTGCATATTTGTTTAAGGATCCCCGTCCGAAGAGAGTCGCTGGAGGTGGACGTACCGAGCCAGTCGTGTCGAAGGTGAAGTCGGTCAGAAAGAAGAAGGACTTACCTACCGCTGTGGCAGTTGCCACAATTGCCTGTCCCCGACCCGGAGATATCCCTATCATTCCACGAGCCGCTATACCGATGCCTCCAAAGCCTATTCCTGGCCCACCGGGCAGCCAGTTCGGGAGGGTTGAGATCGAGTTGGAAGCTTCGAAGAAGAGGAAAACTTCGAAGTCTGCGGGTGTAACCGTTGCTGCACCTGGCATAACAATCCTCAGCGATGCTGAGAGGGCTGGAAAAGAGAGGGAGGCCCAGCGAGCCCGTGCACAGCAGGCGAAGCAACAAAAAGGGAAGTCGGTACAGGTAGATGAAGATGCTCCACCGACTTGCCCAGCTGATGGTCACTTTGCACCTGTATTCCCTTATAAGGATACGTATGTGAGATCCAGCGATGCTGCTTGGGAAGATGCAGATATGTGCATCACTTTGATGGAACACCTTGCTCTAGATGCCGATGGGGCTCGGGTATGCGAGCGTTCGATCATGGACGACTTGAAGGATCTGAGCTCGTCCATGTACAAGGTAAATTATTTTTCGAACTTTATATTCCTTCCTCGATATTTCTGTTTGCTAACCTCTGGTGGTTCTTCGTTTCAGATGAACATTGTCCATACCAAGTGGATGGCTCTGCTCGAGAGAGCCAATGAAAAAGAGCGTGAGGCCAGGAAGGCTAAGGAAGCGCTTGCTGCCGAACGTGCCGAGCTCAAGAAGCTGCGCGATCGGCTGGAGAAGGAGGAAAAGAAAGTAAGAATGCTCAACAGTGAAGTATTGGAAGTAAACAAGGAAGTGGCGGAGGTGAAGAAGAAGAATGCTGAGCTCGACGCCGAGTTAAAGGATACCAATGAGAGGTATGAGGCCGATAATGCCAGATCGGTCGAAAGTATTACTGCTTGGCAGAAGATGGCGTATTACTGGCAGCGTCGAGGGATCTGTCGCGAGGTGAAGCTGAAGGAAATCATTTCCGACTTTGATCCTTTAGCGGATAACCAACAAATCAATGCTGAAGCACAAGCGCAGTTCGACTCGGATCAACAGGTGGAGATGGAGAGAGTTGCTAACCTGGCCAGCGAACTCGAGCGTGATGATGGAGCGGACGAGGCTGGTGCGGAGGTTGATGAGGTCGTTGTGCCGAGCGGGGAAGGAGCTGAGGCCATGGATCATGAGGCGGTTGCCTAGTTATTTCTTTTGTTTGAGAGATGTGAGGTTTTTACTTTCAAGTACTTGGCTGTATGAAACTAAAGAGGGATAATTTCGACTCAGGTCGGTCCTTCGAATATGAATGTTTTGAATATACACTTCGTTTTGAAAAAATATATTTTATTCATGTGCGCATCCTATTGCTTGTCTTAAATATTCTAAGTATAGAGTTGATGCTCTAGTCTGAAGTTTGCATCCTATGGAATGTATGCCTTTAGATATTTTCCATTCCACGGTCTATTGACTCGGTTTCCTTCATGATCGATTAGCCTGTATGCACCATTACCCAAGTCGGATTGAATAATGTAGGGTCCTTCCCAATTGGGGTTAAATTTTCCGTCGGCCGCGATCTTGGTATTCTCAAAGGTTTGTCTTAAGACCAAGTCTCCTGTTCGGAAAGTCCTTGGTTTTACTCTTTGATTGTAGCTCCTCCTTAATATTTGCTGGTAACGAGCTGTTTGTATGATAGCCTTATCTCGCTTTTCCTCTAACATATCTATCTCATGTGCTAGCAGATTTTCGTTTTCCTCTGATTCTACCAATTCGGACCTAGTTGTTAAGTAAGTCAACTCGGTAGGTATAACGGCTTCAGTACCGTAGCATAATGCAAACGGTGAGACGCCTGTTGATGTACGTGGAGTCGTTCTGTAGGCCCATAGGACTCTATCAAGCTCCTGTATCCACTTATCTTTTTCCGCCTCTAACTTTTTCTTGAGCGTGTTCATTATTGTCTTGTTAGTGGCTTCAGCCTGGCCGTTACTTTGTGCGTATCTTGGTGTAGATAGCGCGTGATTGATTCGCCAATCCGAGTAAAACTCCTTAATCGTGTTACCGCAGAATTGTTGGCCATTATCCGTGACCAATGTGTGTGGTAAGCCAAATCGAGTGATTATGTATTTCCAAATGAAGTTTTTGACCTCTTGTTGTCTAATTTTCCGAAGTGGAATTGCCTCTACCCATTTAGTGAAGTAATCCGTGGCAACCAAGAGATATCGTTTCTTACTCCTATCCCTCGAAAGTGGCCCTACAATATCGAGCCCCCACATGGCAAATGGCCATGGGCTGGATATCGTTTTCAGATCTCTTGGGGGTTGATTGTGTAGAGGTGAGAATCGTTGACATTTGTCGCAATGTTGCACAAAGATCTCCGAGTCGGCCTGCATGTAGGGCCAGAAGTATCCTTGGTTTCTTGCTTTCTGTGCTAGGGAACGAGCCCCGGCATGGTTTCCACACTCTCCTTGGTGGATTTCTGCTAGGATCATCTGAGCTTGACGAGGTGGTAAGCATCTGAGGTAAGGTCCTCGGACCGATTTTCTGTATAGTCTTCCATCGAGGATCAAGTAACTCTTGGTTTTTCGTTCCAGTTTTCTAATTTCCGACTCGTCGTCTGGATAAACTCCCTTGATGTAATTCATTATGGGGGCCATCCACGAGTCCTGGATTTCCTGTTCAGATATGTCGATGAAGTCTGATATTGTATTGACCTGAATGGATTTATCTTCGTACGCTGGAGTATTCCTTATTTCGACCTGTATCTCTCTGGTTGATTCCGTGTCGACCTGGGATGCCAGGTAGGCGAGACTATCCGCATGACGGTTTTCATCCCGGGGAATATGTTGGATTTCCCATTTCTCAAAACTGCTTAGCAAGCACTTTGTGTGATGAAGATATAACTTAAGTGTTTCTTCCCTTGTTTCATAATCCCCAAGTAGTTGACTTACTACTAACTGGGAATCACTGTAAATCTTGATTTTTTGTAAGTTAATATCCCTTGCCATTCGTAAGCCCATTACAAGGGCTTCGTATTCCGCATCGTTGTTCGAAGAGGTGAAGTTCAGTCGTATTGACTTCTCGATTATTGCCTTCTCGGGAGATATGAGTGTTATACCTATCCCAACTCCGTTATTGTTTTTTGATCCGTCTACATATAACTTCCACATGGGTTCTCCTTGTGGGAAGTTGTCCCGCGGTTCTTCCTCGGGTATCCAGGTGATGTCTTCGATTGGATAGTCAACAAGGAGGTCGGCGACGACCTGGCCTTTCTTGCTATTCCGGGGGGTAAAAATGAGTTCGTGATCCCCCAGTTCCTGGGCCCATTTAGCCATTCGACTTGACTTGTTCCTATTTTCCAACACTTGCCTCAATGGGGCATCAGTTATAACTCTAATCTTGTGTGACTGAAAGTATGGTTTCAGCTTCCTAGAGGCGAATAATAGGGCCAGTCCTACTTTCTCGAGGCTAGAGTACCTGAGTTCAGATTGTAGCAGAGTTTTACTAATGAAATAAATGGGTCGTTCGTTACCTTGTTCGTCTCTGAAGAGAACAGCGCTGATTGCATGGTCGGAGCTGCCAAGGTATAATCCGAGTACGTCCCCTGGCTGGGGTACTGTTATGACTGGCGGGGTTGCCAAGTAAAGCTTTAGTTCGTCGAATGCCTGCTGGCATTCTGTCGTCCACTCGTACTTGGAACCTTTCTTGAGTAGCTGTAGCAATGGTCTTTGCTTGTCGGATGCACGAGCAATGAACCTATTTAGTGCGGCTAGCATTCCGTTTAACTTTTGGACTTGCTTCTTCGTTGAGGGACTCGGCATGTCCAATATTGCTCGGATTTTCTCGGGGTTAGCTTCAATTCCACGTTGTGTGATGAGATAGCCCAAAAATTTGCCTGATGCTACTCCGAATAGGCATTTTTGTGGGTTAAGCTTCATGTTGAAGTCATGTAGCCTTTTGAAGGTCTTTTCGAGGTCGGATATGTGAGATGATTTGAGTTTACTTTTAACTATCATATCATCTACATATACCTCCATGGTATCACCTATCATATCCTCGAACATTCGCGTTGCAAGTCGTTGATATGTAGCCCCGGCATTGCGTAGGCCAAAGGGCATGACCGTGTAGCAATACGTACCTCTTTCCGTAATGAATGCTGTTTTTTCCTGATCTTCTTTTGCGAGCTTAATTTGGTTATACCCTGAGTAACCATCCATCATTGAAAGGAGCTCGTGGCCCGCAGTAGCATCCACTAGTTGGTCTATCCTTGGTAGTGGAAAGCTATCCTTTGGGCATGCCTTGTTTAGGTCTGTAAAATCTATGCATACGCGAATTTTGCCGTTGGGCTTCACGACGGCTACTATGTTTGAGAGCCAGTCGGGATATTTGACTTCGCGTATGAAATTAGCATCAATTAGTTTCTGGACCTCGGTATTGACCGCCTTTGCTAAGTGGGGTGCCAATTTCCGTGCCTTTTGTTTTATTGGTCTTTTCGTTGGATCGACATGAAGTTTATGGCATGCAACATTAATATCTATACCAGGCATGTCAATATACGACCAAGCAAAAATATTCTTATTCATTTTCAAAGTTGCAATGAGTTGCTCTTTTACAATAGGGTCTAAATTAGCTCCTACATATACAACTCTAGGTTCGGCTTCAGTGCCTATGTTGACTGGCTCGCCCTTCTCGATGGTTGGGGAGTCGGTGACAAGCTTGCCTTCAGGGGCATCAGTGGGTGGCTCAGAAATGGCCTTGCCGTCAGAGGTTTCAGAAGTTGGCTCAGTACCGACCTTGCCGTTAGGGGCTTCAGAGGTCGGCTCAGTAGTGGCCATGCCGTCAGGGGCTTCAGAATTTGGCTCAGTAATGGCCTTGCCGTCAGGGGCTTCAGAGTTTGGCTCAGTAGTGGCCATGCCGTCAGGGGCTTCAGAATTTGGCTCAGTAATGGCCTTGCCGTCAGTGGCTTCAGAAATTTGGTTGACAGTGAGCTTTTCAGGGCTAACGACTGTCACTTTTTTTGCTTCCTTGTTGGGGAGGGGTATGACCTCGGGAATGGCGTGGCAGCCATGCGCCTCAATTTGGTCACCCCGGAGTTCCATTATACCATTTGGTCCAGGGAATTTAATGACCTGGTGGTATGTAGACGGAACAGCTCCCATCCTGTGAATCCATTTCCGACCCAGGATAGCATTAAACTGTGTCGGAACATCAAGGACATAAAAGAGGCATTCAACTGTAACCTCATTCTCATTCTCTCCTGTGGCGACAGGGAGGGTAAGCTGGCCCTTTGCCGTTGTCTCTGTCGAGTTGAAAGCAAAGAGTGTGACATTAGGGGTCTGTAAGACCGAGTCAGGCATGAGCATTTGAGCGAAAGCCTTGTTAAATAGTACGTCACAAGAGCTCCCTGGATCTATTAGCACTCTCTTAGTGGTCCATCCACCAATTCGGATATGGACAACTAGTGCATCATTATGTGGCAAGCATACCTTCTTTAAGTCATAGTCAGAAAAGATTAGTGCATTATTTCCTTGCACCTGTTTGGCTATCACTGCCTGATGAGTGAGCTGGAATATATGGTGAATATGATTCACTTTCTGTCGCTTAGCTCGGGATGTCCATTCGGGTGGACGAGTATCCATGATCATGTTTATTGTTCCTTTTGCCTTGGAGGTGTTGTCTGTTCTTTTGCGTTTATCATTTATCTTCTGGCGGAGGTCATCAGACTCCTCTGCCAAGAAGTCATTCAAGTGTCCATCCATCCTGAGCTTGTGGCAATAGGTTCGGAGATACCGACAATCTTCTGTTGCATGGTGTCGGCAATTGTGTAACTTGCAGTATGGATTTTCTTCTATGGGTTCAAGGTCATGGATTGTTGGCTTGAAGTAATCTTCTTCTTTGATTAGTTCATACAGCTGCGTATATGAACATTTGAACGGGTTAGGAAACCTGTGTTTAACCGAGCTGTTAGACTGCTTACCTCGGGGGGGACCTTTTGCTGTTTTGGGCTCTGGATTTTTAGAATTGACCGTCTGTACGGCAGAGACATGCTCTCTTGTTTTTGCCAATGCCTCTTCAAGTTTGATGTACTTATCAGCACGGACATACAGGTCTTCCAATGTCGGTGGTGCGTCAAGGATGATATTTTTCCCTAAAGCGGTTTCGGGATGAACAGCCGAGATGAATGCTAACAGGCATGCGTTCTCATCTGGACTATCTGCCTTGAGGCACTCCTTCTTAAAGCGAGCCATGAATTTTTTGGTTGTTTCGGTGTCACCCTGCTTAAGTCGGAATAAAGCGGTTACCTCAGTTTTTCGCCGCTTATTGTGGATGTACTGGGTGACGAAGAGTGCCTCAAGCTGGTCGTACGACGTGATTGAGCGTTCTTGGAGTCGGTGGTACCAGTCGATAGCACTACCTCGGAGTGAGGCAGAAAAGAGTCTGCAGAAGATATCCTTGTACTTGGGCCACAGTGCCATGCTGGTCTTGAATTGCAGGACGTGGTCCATGGGGTCACCACTTCCATCATAGGTTGTGAACTTAGGGGGAATGAAGTGTGGGGGTGGTTCCTGGTGAAGGAGGTCATCATGTAAGGGCTCTGTCCTATATTTTTCTAAGGTGGTGTTGGCCACCCTTTGAGCTGTATTGGTCTTACCAGATTCCTGGTTGTTCTTATGAAGCTGGGCTGAAAGTTGTAGGAGGCGGTTATGGGTTTCTTGCATTTCAGCCATGGTGGGGGCGGTGGTGTTGCTGGAAGTTGGTATGACGATAGGGTTGTTGGTGTTGATTTCATCAGTTACCTGGCCAGCTGCCGGAGGGATGGTAGGGTTTTTCAGTTGAGCGTTTTCAGCTAGCAACTTGTTGATCTGCTCCTGTTGTTCAGTAAGTTGTCGTTGGAAGGTCTCAAATTGTTCTTGTGTGATTCCAGCCATGGTCTTCGTCAGGTTATGATTCGTTCACAGTCAGTCGGCGCCAATG
Organism: Aquilegia eximia; assembly: GCA_023053565.1. Taxonomy (NCBI): domain Eukaryota; kingdom Viridiplantae; phylum Streptophyta; class Magnoliopsida; order Ranunculales; family Ranunculaceae; genus Aquilegia; species Aquilegia eximia. The sequence goes on from JALIGU010000003.1 coordinate 19,935,502, forward strand.
TAAATGTAGTAGGAAATTTTACCGGAAAGTTGGAGAAGATGATCGGAGAGAGGAAGGTTTTGAATGATTGAAAGTGGCTGAACTATCTGAGTATGGATAGCTGCCTACGTATCTGGAAGGGGCGATCCAGAATCAAGCCAAACGTAGTTCCTTTTATAGGTGGCTTAGGTTGTGGATCAATAATGGCTCAACGTTCGGATCATAAAGTGTGCGGATATTTAGGGATTTAATGGGATAGATTCGTAACCGTCGTTTGATCTGGAGTTTGAATGTGTCGAACTCGGTATTCAGAGTGAGTTAGCCCCAAGTCGGGTGTGCTCGGATACTTTAGGAGGTTAGGATTTGAATGGAAATGAGTGAAATGTGGTTTTGTACGAAGTCGGATGAAATAAGTGCCAAGTCGGTGTTTTACATACCGAGTTGGTAAGATTAAGATGGACATGAGAGAAGTGTGATTAGATATGAAGTCGGTTGAAATAATTGCCAACTCGGTGTTTGGTATTCCGACTGAAGGGACTCGGTAATGGGTATATACAACTACATCCACAGAGCTGATGTTTTGACTGTTCTGCAGCAGCAATTCTAGCAATTAATTTACATGATATCCCAGATGACCAACGACTGAATTCAGTTTTCTGATCATTGTTTTATAGTTGGGACTTGGAGGAGGGATTAGGGTAGCCAACATACACATGGGAAGAGTCGAGAATGAAAGGGAATTAACTACTCTACACACCACCCTTCGATAGAAATTTTCCTTGACATTGCTTAGCGTCAATTCAATTATTGATCATGATAATGTCTGCAGATGATTTGATTCCATCAAAGATATTATTTGCAAAGAGTGTACAAGATATGGGCTCAAGGTCCAGGGGGCTAAATATAATTAATCACACTAATTAGCTTAAGCTGCCATTTAATGAACCCCCAGAATACCATTCCACAAGAGGGAGAAACACATACAAAACCCCCTGAAGTCAGTATTCCCTCATTTAAGCATAGTGATTTAGAAAGAAATAGGCAACATGATGAACATGTTGCAAGTAGCTTTTCTCTGCTTCTTAGCAATAACAGTGAGTTCAATTTCATCATCTACAACCAACATATCTTCATGTCCTTTAGATCTAAACTATGTCCAAAGAATTCCATGGAACACATCAGTATGTCAAATTTCCCAACCAAAAACAACCATCATTACACCAACCCAACATTGTTGCCAAGCTCTTCTCAGCCTCTTCGGCATCGGTCTTGCACTGCATTTGAAACAGACTTCCCTCTTCCAACTTCCTGATCTTCCTACTGCCTCAGCTTGCATAATTGATTTCCAAGATAAACTTAGTTCTCTATCACTTCCACCTAATATAGCTCCCACCTGTTTCGGCAGTCCTGAGCGCTTCCACACTGGTCCACAAATCTGTGCAGGTATAGAGACTAAGCAAGATTGGATGAACAAGTTAGGATTATCTACTCAGATCGATTCATCGTGTAAATCTGACCTCTCAGATCCCTCTTCCTGTGATGCTTGTGTCAAAGCCGGCTTGAAGGTTCAGGCTAAGTTGACTTCTATTGATGGTAATGCATCTCATTCTACTGATTGTTTTTATTTTACAATTCTTTATGCTGGTGGTGTAGTTAGTGAATATGGCCCTGAAAGCACAAGTACTGCTGGTTGTATATTTGGTCTACCAATTTCCGCAAAATTGACTTCGAAAAATAAAATAAATACTGGTCTTATGTTTACTTTGATTGGTGTTGGAGTTGTTGTGCTACTCATATCATGTGTATTGACCTGGTTTTTCGTTTGGGATAAGCGTCGAAAGAAGAAAAGGATATTAGGTTCTGGTGAAAAGGATTTGGAGGAGAGTAACTTGAAACTTCATTTACGACCCAACACTGGGTCGATTTGGTTTAAACTTGAGGAACTTGAAAGAGCCACAGATAATTTTTCAGAGAGGAATTTAATTGGGCGTGGTGGTTTTGGGATTGTTTATAAGGGAACATTGTCTGATGGAACTCTTGTTGCAGTGAAGAAGATGATAGAATCTGATTTTGAAGGAAAGTCGGAGTTCTGCAATGAGGTGGAAATAATTAGCAACTTGAGGCATAGGAATCTTGTTCCATTGAGAGGCTGTTGTGTGTCTGATGGTGATGATGACGAAGAGCTTGGGAAGCAGAGGTACCTTGTCTACGACTACATGCCGAATGGGAACGTAAATGACCACCTGTTCTTCTCAGAGATCAGTAGTAGTGGTAGTGCAAAAGCATTGACTTGGTCTCAAAGAAAGAACATAATCTTGGATGTGGCGAAGGGGCTAGCGTATCTTCACTATGGAGTGAAACCATCAATCTATCACAGAGATATTAAAGCCACTAACATACTCTTGGATGCAGAAATGAAGGCAAGAGTCGCAGACTTTGGGTTAGTTAAGCAGATTAAAGAAGGGCAATCTCATCTTACCACCAGAGTTGCTGGCACACACGGTTACTTAGCCCCAGAATATGCCCTTTATGGGCAGCTCACTGAGAAGAGTGATGTTTACAGCTTCGGAGTGGTAGTTCTAGAGATCATCAGTTGTAGAAGAGCACTTGACTTGTCATATTCAAATTCTGATCCACAAGCAATACTGATTACTGATTGGGCATGGATGCTCGTGAAGTCTGGACAGATAGAAAGTGTACTGGATGCATCCCTACTTAAAGACGAGGATCCAAATAATTCCAATCCTAGGATGATTATGGAAAGATTTGTGCTTGTTGGGATCTTGTGTGCACATGTAATGGTGGCTTTAAGACCTACAATTACAGATGCTTTAAAGATGTTGGAGGGAGACATTGAAGTTCCTTCTATACCTGATCGACCACTCCCTTTAGGCCACCGATCATTTTGCAGCAGTGAGAACACATTTAGCATACCACCAAACGTAAGCGAACCCCAAGGAAATACAAGAGACTTGCTCAGGTAAGCAAGGGATCCGGCAATTGATAAGTTTCTTTAGTATGAAAAGGTTGAATGCGTAAAGCTGAATGATGCTTATTACTGATAAAAGATCTGTTGACACTTGGCACAATACAGCTCTTGAAAGGAATGTGGGTCAACTGCTGATGCTCTAAGAGTTCTATCAGAACTACTAGTTTGTTTAGCCGCAGAGAGTGAATAGAACACACATAGGTAGGTCCGTAGGTAAAAGTAAATCTGGATCAGTAGACCCTATGAAAATGTAATTTTCTAATCTGACAGTGTCTTTCCCCTCATCTTACAAGTACTGTATACCAGCAAATTTCACACAAAATCTGTTGGCTAAATTGATGTGCAGAAAGCCAAAAGTCATGAGTTATTGGCAACTCTACATATGTAAATATGTATAAACAGAGACATTCCAAAGAGTAGCTAGCTTAAGAGTCGGGAGAATTTTTCTTTGGCACATATTCAATCAGCACATGCAGAACAAGGAACACACATCAAATGCATTTACGTTCATTTTGACCGTTCCAATTTCCAAGAGAAATAAAAAAGTATACATCAGCTAATGGGAACTGACATTAAAGCTAAGCTTCTCTCTGGGTAATATTCCATGTGAACAAACCCCCCAGCATGATGAAGAGACAAGTATATAGTAAGATTGCTTAATGAATGCCCATAAAATAAAGCAACACAGCCAAATTTAGATGAACAGAGTTCATATTCAACAGCCTGAGTTCAAACATTCAACAGTAACAGCATGTCTACCGAAAAGGATATTAATCTAATTACTACTGGAGTAGGTTTTAAAACAGAGTCATTACTGTATAACATTTAGATACAAGCTCACTTAAAAAGTACTTTCTGTCCCAGTTTTTATCTGCATTCTTCACAAAAGCACAAACAACCAGTGGTGACCTAAGAGTTCTCAGCTAACGCCTTGTCAATTTGATCCACGTGGTCTCGAAGAATTTTCCACTACACAACAAGAAGTATCAAAGTGAGCAAATACTAATGTCACGAGACAACTGCAATAAATATGTAAGAAGGCAGAAATATAAACAAACCTGGTCCATGCTGAGTGAGATACCTGAAAGATCGAAGAAGACAACTATCAGTAATTAATAGTTATAGGACAAGCATGCTGGCAAGTTAAAGAACACTAAAACGACATGCGCTTGAAAGTTTAATCTTCTCTATATAGGAAGATAATACAGATCAAAAGTCATATAACCAGTTTATGTCGTCTGCAAACAGAGACTGAGCAAAAAGAAAGAAGCCAAGTTCCAAACAAGAAGAAAACACTTGAATATAGCGAAATCTTGAGTTGTCTTCTGTCCTAAGAGTTGCAACTCAAAGAATAAACAAGCTTCTTCGGAACTGGTTTTAAATTTACCTGATTTTCTGTGGTTCTTACATCATACACTACTTTCAGTGACTATAACAGGTCGACTTACTTGCAATTTTGTTACTTCCATCCAAATTATACAAACAAAAACCAAAATGTTTGGCAACTGTTATAGTTCAGTAATCTTTCCTAGATCCAATTTCCTTCATTTGATTTCTATCCACACGAAAATACATAATCACTTCATTTCAAAGTTCCCAAAAATCAAATATTCTACTTATAACCACTATTAAGAACAGTAGGTGTTCAGGTACCCAGCATTTCTTTTAGGCTAATTCAATGAAAAACAATATCTGATTGTGATTAAGATGCCAAAAGGCAAATGTATCTATACAAGGGTACTAGGCGGAACTATCTTAAGAATGACTGAAAGTAAGCATTTTAACTCCAGAGTCCAATCCATAGACGACATAGGTCTTTGTGGTATGGTATACGAAGACTGTTATTAGTATCAACATTGTTTTCTTCTTTTTGTGATGAATAGAACCTTTATTTAATGGAGCTAAGTTTAACAAAAAATCGGCTGACATGCATTTGTATGAGGCATCCCAACTGGTTTACACCACACTTAAGCCACTCATGATGTGCTACTAGCCTACTATCCATCGGCAAAGAAAAACCTTTATGGAAAAATGTGGATGAAGAAGAATTCAAACAAAACATACGGAGTAATATAATCGAGACTCAAAGCAACATTCAGCACAACCACATAACAAACACAGTTCATGGCATCAGTATAGAATCTTATGAAGAAATTAGGAGCTTTCTATGGGATTTCAAGTAAAAAGGAAAAACACAAAATATGATTTTAACTATTTGGGCCAAGATGAAATGGAGCCACATCTCCAGTTCTCCATAGAAATTAGGAATTGAAGATGTAGCCAAGCAGTACAAACAATTAATCAAGTAAATATATGTCATTCCGATGTTGTACAGGTAAATGTGGTCGGGAGATACGATTGTAAACTTTAAGATAAAAGTCTTAGCAAATAAATAGGGAATAGAATGTAAAATATTTTAATTCAGGTGGGTCAAAATTATAGGAACTAAGCAATATAAAGTGTTTGCTTCAAGGTTATACCTGAATAAGGTTTACTTTGCCTTGCCTATTAGACAAAACCTAAGTTGCTTAAATCTTTAACTGAGATATTCTTTCTAAAAGCACATATGGGATCAAAACATTTCCAAGCAATGAGAGAGTCGCCAACATGTAACAAGGGCATAATAATACCAACTGAGGTATTGTATTTGAGAATCTACATTACATTAAACTCTAGAAATTGCAAGGGTTTTAATAGCTACACTCCATCAAACTATTCCGCACTAAAACAACAGAAAACAGAATGAGGGGGGAAAAAAATTACAAATCTCAAATTTTAGTTTAAAACCTATGAATTTTTTTTATCCATTGAGATGTTCTAGCCAGATCCTAATAATTTTTTTTAAATAATTAATTTAAGTAATATTACCTTAATTTCACAGAAATTTCATGAGATTTAGTACTCTTGAGTAAAATTTAAGACCATGGAATTCCTCAAAACCCTAAAGTTTGAAACAAAATAGTAGGAACTGATGAAATACAAAATCCCTAATTCAGAGAGAGAGAGAGAGAGAGAGAGAGAGAGAGAGAGAGAGAGAGAGAGAGAGAGAGAGAGAGAGAGAGAGAGAGAGAGAGAGAACCTTTCTTGCCAGGAAGTTTCTTGCCATCTTTTTCATAGAACTCACGAATGTCTAGAACAACAGCACCTTTCCAGCTTCTGACAGAAACTCTCCTTCTCTCCGAAATCTTGACAAATCAAAACAAGGTAAAAACACCAGAAATCAAGAGAAGAAACAGAGAGAAACTAACTAAATAACTAACTAACCTCACAGACAAAAATGTCTTTCTCAGAATCGTTTCCAGCAGTAGTAGTAGTAGTGGATTTCTTGGCAGTTGTTTTCTTGGCTAAAGGACCTGATACTTCTTCATCAGAGACCAACTCTTCTTCTTCTTCTTCTTCACTCTTTCTCTTTCCTTTCTTCCACACCATTTTTTTCTCTCTCTCTCTTGAAAATGAAAATGATGGATAAGTTTTTCCTTTATAAAGAGACTGAGGTACGGCTTATAACAGTGACTAAAAGAAGAAATTCCCGCCTTTTTCTTACTTGTTGATCCCTCTAAAAGTAAAATAAATTAGTGTATACTCCCTCAAGTCTTCAGTTTATTTCTTTCTCTCTCTCTTATCTTCATTTCATTTGACCAGAATTGCAACAGATTAACATGGTTTCCAGTGAAAACGTTTTACAATTTCAAGGCAAGTAAATGAGCCCATGCATCAACCAAGGTTCAAGTTCAAAGAACCGACTGTCAGCTACATTGATTCAGCATATATACCACCATACATAAGTGAACCCCAAGGAAATACAGGAGACATGCATCACTGCGCAATTTGATAAAAGAAATGTGGGTCAACTGCTGGTGCTCTAAGAGTTCTACCAGAAATTCACAACTATTCTCAAGTCATTTATTTAGATTTTAGAACACACTGCAGAAGGAATAGGTACTATGAACCTATTGAGTTGCTAGCATTTCTCATAACAAAGTATACCAGCTATTTTCCCACTAATTCTTTCGACTAAATTGATACAAGCTGCAGCAGCAAGCGTAAAGTCATGAATTAGTGGCTAACTCAACACTGTATATAATAAAACTGATAGTACAATTTTACATTTGTGTCATTCATAAGTATATATAGCTAGCTCAGGAGATATTCTCTCCCGTTCATATGAGGACATTTGTCATCTATGCATGAGTACGTCTTTTATCTGTTCACCAACACACACTACAGAGTTCAGACATAAGATTACATAGTACACCGTATTTAAGTTGCATCAAGTCAGAATAGCATACCTAACGGTGCTGTCAGTTTGTATGGGTGTCGAACTAAGCATGTGTAAAATTATATATAACGCACATATTCAATTAGTATATGTAGAAGAGAAACACATAGCAAATGCACTTACATTCATTTCGACCAATCAAAGTAAAAAAGAAAACAAGTTTATACATCAGCTAATTGGAACTGTTACTGAAGCTAAGCTTCTTTCTGCTGGGACAGTATTTTACGCGACAAACCCCCAGCATGAAGGAAAGACTGCAGATATAGTACAGGTTTTTGCACAGTGATTACTAAATTAAGTAGGAGTGCAATTTATCAATTGATGATCTACCATTCCTGAACTGCACAAGTATTTAGGACGATTGCTTAATGAATGCCCATTAATCAACAGGCATTGGCCAAATTGAGATGAACAGCAGTCATATTAAACTACCTGAGTTCAAACATTCAACCGTAACAGCATATGTGCCGAGTCAAAACAGAGTCATTACAGTATGAAATATAGGCACAAGCTCACTTAAAGTAATTTCTGTCCCAGTTTTTAGCTGCATTCTTCACAAAAGCACAAACAGCCAGTGGCTTAATACTCAGCTAACACCTTGTCAATTTGATCCACATGGTCTCGAAGAATTTTCCACTACACAATAAGAAGTACAAAAGTGAGTGAAAAATAATATAAACAGACAACTGCAATGGGAATACGTAAGAAGACCAAAATATAGCACAAACCTGGTCCCTGCTGAGTGAAATAAAGAAGGCAAATATCAGTAATTAATAGGAAAGAACAAGCATGCTGGCAAGGCTAAACAACAGTAAAACAACATGCCAAAGTCTTCTCTATATGTGAAGATAATAAAGATCATAAGATAATATAGTCAGTTTATGTTGTCTGCAGACACAAACAGAAGGACGGAGCAAAAAAAAGAAGCCAAGTTCCGTACACAATTAGGAAAAACACTAAACTAATAGCCATAGGTGAAGTTTTGAGGTGTCTCAGTCAGTCAGTCCTAAGAGTTGCAGCTCAAAGATCACACTAGCTTCTTCGACAATGGTTTGAAAATTTACTTGACTTTAAATTCTGTGGTTCTTCCATCATACACTACTTCCAGTGACATACTTGAAACTTACTTTTTTTAATATATATAAAAACATAAACTAGTTTAACATGTCTGCAGGCAATGGTTAAGGTTCGGTAATTTTTCCTATATCTATCGTCTTTCATTGGATTTCTGTTTACAAGAATATAAATTATGCCTAGATCTAATGACTTTCATTTCTCCTAGATCTAATGTCTTTCATCTGATTCCAACTGTTAGGTTATGCCTAGATAGCCTTAACTTTGTCTTGCCGAATATGCAAAGCATGCATGAATGGTATACCTCATATTACTTTAAATTTTTACCGAAACAAGAACCTTTATTGCTTATAACTTTAAAGGCACATATGGGATCAGACAAGCCACTAAATAAGAAGACGAGCACATAACAAAAACAAGTATGCAAAAAACAAAGATATATACAGTATAATCCTTTTGGGAATTGGGATGAGTCGGACAACATTTAAGAATGGCATAGTAACACCAAAATATAGAAATTGTCATGCATCTATATGCATCTATAGAGTTGCAGCAGTTGAGAATCTACATCAAAGTCGCACAAAATTTGGATAGAAAAAATATAGGGAATGAATTTGATATCCAAAACAAAGATGGTTCCTTACCTATTTGCCTATTTACACACATACTTTTTAGAGAAAAAATAAAACTTAGATATAGTTTTCTCCAATTTCTTTACCAGAACGATTGGAAAAAAATTTAAATTTAGTATTGGATAAGAAAGCAATGGGGACTATCACTTTGTTAAGCGTTATTAATTTCTTATATATAGAGAGAGAAATGAAAAGGCATTTTGATGCTTTGGTCATAAGAATTTCGTTGTACAGGTCTCCATGACTCCATCCATGTGATTGAGCATGCACAAGTGGGTTAACTGGTCACATGTTTTTTAATGGTATAATGGAAAATTTAGACTTAACCCCCACATTATGGACACTTTTTAAATAAACCCCTCTTGTTGCAAACTTGGACTTAACACCCCGCCGTTTGGTTTCGTCCAGTTTTCCATCCAAAATGTATTTTCGCTGACCTAAATACCCCTCCATCTATTAGAAAGAATCCCCAAAATTTGCCTGTTACACTAATAGCTGTTGGTTTAGAATAAAAAAATCGTTGAAAACAAATCAAATTTCCCATCATTTTGGGTCAACAAAATGGAAAACAAAAACTCCGATCATACCCAAATAAGATTTTCAAACTCTTCTTGCGATTCAACTCATAGAGGATTAGTTTGAGTTGGTAAGAAAAGCATAAGAATTGTGTAACACCCCAAAATCCAACCCATATCCCAATAAGACCTGAATCGAATCTCGAGGCATTAACACTATGGGCAATTCGTTATTTCTACTCTATTAATCATAACAAAAATCCGTGAAAGTCTGGTGTTGAACATTTAATTAACTAGCAATCATCACAAATCCGCAAAAACACACTTTCATATTTATATATATAGAAAAACATACTCTATACATCACAAGATTCTGATAATACATATATAAGACTAAGGGTGGCAATCAGACCTGGCGACCCGAAACCCGACCTGAACCCGACCTGATATGGGTCAGGTTTGGGTTTGGATTTTTGGAGTTTTTTGGCTAATCAGGTCGACCTGATTGACCTGATTTATAATCAGGTCAAGTTCAGGTTTTCATTGCAAACCCATCGGGTCGACCCGAAACCTGATTAAAAAAAAAAAACCTAATTTTTAGTATCTATTCGACTATTCTACATACTCCATACATTCATTTCATTCTCTCTCTCTTTGCGGCTCTCTCTCTCTAGACAATCATATCGATTTCTTTCTACAGAGAGAGATAACTCAATTACTCCAGAACCCCTTTTCGAATTTGATGAAGCTGATGTGTGGAATTCAAATAGTAATAATAGTGTGAATTCATCATCTGAATTCAAGAAATCTGTAATACCCACTTCAAGGATCGGTAAGAAGAAGTCAATGAAGAAGATGGATTATGTAGATGGTGGGACGGCAAAGTCTTTACGAATGAACGTACCTGATTGGTCAAAAATTCTTAAAGAAGAATACAAAGGTAATGGAAGAAGAAACATGGATCAAGATGATGTTGATGACGACGACGACGACGACGACGATGATGTTGATTATCAATTCTTGTTCTAGATTAGTTTTTTTGAATAATTTTTTGTTTTTTTTTATAGATTTAGAATTATTATATCATTAATATGAATAAGTATGAATTCTTGTTGAATTGTTAATTACTCTGTAAAATTCCTTTGTGAATTTATATTTTTTTTATTGTCAAACTCAGATTAAATCGATTAAGGATATTACTGTGATGAAAATTTATATGATGGATTGGTATGTTTTTGTTTTTAAAAAAAATCAGGGTTGTTTACTCTGTTTCTGTTTTTGTATTCAGTATAATATATTTGATTGAGAGATCTTATGAAGTTAATTTTATGTGATAAGTAATTTGCGTTTTTTGCGATACTCTGAAAAGATGTTCATATTATCGATAATTATTGTTAAAGTTATGTACAGGTTTTCAGGTCGACCTGAACCTAACCTGATAACCTGACAGGTCAGGTTCAGGTTTCATTTTTTTAGAAAAAACCTTCATCAGGTCAGGTTCAGGTTTAGGGGTTGAGACCCGATAACCCGACTGACCTGACCTGAACCTGACCCGACCTGACTTGATTGCCACCCCTATATAAGACTGTTTTCGAGTGTGATATCTACGTATATACATATAAATAGACCTGTCAAAAAATTACAACCCTAGACTACACTCGATCTCACATCAGACAAATGTAGTGATCATCTCTGTCATCGTCTTCTGCAACAACAGGCTCCTCAACAACAGGCTCAACTTAAAAGGGTAATGCTAGGGTGAGCATAATCCACTTGCTCAGTAGAAACCCACATTCCCAATATATTATCCAACCATGACGATAAATCACGCTAACAGTTTAAATATGCAAGTTTAAATAAGAACTGTAAAGATAATAAATATAATGTAAAGTATTTTCTACTATAAGTAATAACTAATATACAAACAATCATACAATAGGTCGGGTACATGTATCCTATTAGAGTGGTGAGGGTACGACTGGAACTCAGCCCCAGTCCCAGGCAAATTCTTGGTTCAATACTTATCAGTGTGAACCTGCACCGTTATTCCCGATTCACGGTCGGGTGATTACCGTTTTGTGCACCAACCTTCTTTTAGGGCTCAGGTGGCCCATTTGACCACGACGCTCCAGAGGGAGAATCACCTATCACGGTGGTCAACCGTTTGACGACTACAGACTGCTCAGGATCCTGACACACGTCCAGGAGTGGACTACCTCTCACTCCCTGCGTCTAACCTCCTCGAGGTAACATGTATCCCCACAACACACTAACCATCCACAGCAAATACCACTAAAAGCATGGCAATCCAGGAAGGTAAAAGAGAAATTTCCGAAAACATCCTACAATGTTCGCCTCTAGAAAGTGCCCATTTACCGTCTAAAGGTGAACACTGCATATGTAATCCTAGAAAGAACTGTTATCTCTAGAATATGACAACAATTCCTTCTTTGTAGGAATTCACGGATCTCTTGCCAGACCGCCTCGTGATACAATATATATATATATATATATAGGGTGTTTTTTTATAATAATAATTAATTTAATCTGGCATGTGTGATGAGTCCCTGAATTTATCAACCATCAAACCAGTCCCCTATTCACGGCTACCCTAACCGGGCCAAAGCCGAAGAGACTATCCCATATTCCATGGCTACCCTAACCGGGCCAAAGCCAAAGAAATTATAATCCGATCTGTAATAATATATTCGTGTAAGCACCCAAATCATATTTTTTCCCAATCCAAGGACCTCACACCATACCAACATACAACTGGGACCCCACATCCCACATACAAAATCCATCTCCCTTTTCCCATCCTGGAAAAGAGATGCAATAAAAACTTCAATAGCTTTTCCATTTATAAAATAATATCTTGTACTACTTTAACAACTCCAGTTTAAAACATGATATCTGTAACTAATCATTTTCATATATTTTACAATCGTAAAACCGCGAGTACTATATATATTCCAACCAAAATCATGCATGCATTTTCTTGTCATCACTATATTGATAATATTGTAACATTTGAAACATGAACCATGAGAAGATAATATAGAGAAAATGTAAGTCCCTACCTCGGCTCGCTCCCGCTTCACCTCAAATCTCAATCTTACTACAAAAACCTATAAACGGAAGGATAAACACAATTATAATCTAAATAATGTATATGAGGTAAACTATTCTATATTTTCCTAATCGTGCGCGCCTAGTGTTTCTAATAGGTATTCTAATATGGTGGCATATCCAAACTATAGTCTATTGCTAATCAACTTGTTTTCATTGTAAGTGAATGGAAAATTTACAAGTGAACACCTTTGTCAGAATACTACCATTCATTTTCTACCATATTGAAATATTCGCGCTCTCGGCAACTAAGATCATGTCTTATAATCATTCTTATAAGTTTAGCTCGATTTCGACCATAACATCAATATCCAAGTATATATATTCAGCTTATACACCACTTATATTTAGGACAGTTCATGAATTCAAAATCATATATTGAATTCCCTCCATGGAAACCACCCTAAACCAACGCAATTAACAAGGGAACTTGGAACCCCAATGACCTGGACATGGTTCATCAGTCCAAGCTACACACACCCTTCAAACTATATGGAATTTAACTGGTCATAATAACCTATACCAACAGTACCAATGATAGATAAAAGAGTTACATGTTTAGCAAACACTAGATACTCCAGACTAAGCTTTTGAATTCTCTTCTCTAAAGCTTCCTTCTCCCAACACCTTTAATCACTTTAAGCTTTTATGGTCTTTCTCTCAACTGTTTATCCACCTTCCAAACATAAGATTTCCTTTTAATCACAGTTGCTTGGTATTTTAGTTTATACATATCTAAATTTTAGAAAGTTGTTTATGATATATAGCTAATCCATTAGAACAAACAGGTGATGAAGAAATGGACAGAGAATGGACGTCTCAACTCTTTGTTTTGGTTTCACATCACTTTATATGTATAGGGTTAGCTTTTGATAAACTTGAGGAAAGTGAGTGGACATCTAAGTAATCTAATTAGCATGAGGTGGAATGAAACTAATACCCTCCTTGTACAGATCATGCCTATGAGTCATTCGATATGAATGGCTTGTAACGGCTCTAATGGGGACCATCTTAGAGAAAACTTAAGGGCATTCTGGTCATTAAAAGCTCTTTACTGATTTTAGCAACTTCGAAGGAAAAAGGTTAGGCTTATCTCTTCATTTCCAGTTCTTTTTCCTTCTTTGGTATCTTCTTCTCCGACCAAAATCCTTGATTTTCGATGGGATTCAACACGGTTTGGGCTTGGGAATGGAAGAAACCTCAAATTATACCCTGAACCTACAACATTGCAGGAAAAAACAACTGTTTCCTATGCTGCAATGGCAAAAACTGGAACTCAAGTAGCGATAGAATACGATGCATTACCAAAGCCTGGGTTCCGTGGGGATTATCCTACTATTAGAATCCCAAAGAGGGCATATGAAAGAGGGTTAGATTACTGTAAACATAGCTTGATTGGGCGAATGGAGATGACAGAAATAGATATAGAAAAGCTGAAATCGGAAGCGACAATGAAGTGGAAACCTCAAGGGTGCTGGAACATCACGCCCTTGGGGAAGGGATTTCTGCATATTAAGTTTGATAATGGAGTCGATTTCGACAGAGTTTGGTCGGGTGGACCCTGGAAGTTTGCTGGACAGCTGATGCGACTAAGTGAATGGCAAAAGAACTTCAAACCAGATTCACAAAAGCAAACTAATGCTCTGATATGGGTGAAATTTCCGAGACTACCGCTGGAATTTTGGGATGCTGAATCCATCATGTCCATCGCAAGAGGGGTAGGATATCCCATTAAGCTTGATGAAGCTACTGAAAAGAAAAAATTTGGGTATTATGCTCATGTCTTGGTAGATATAGATCTTACTAAAACAATTCCTGACCAGGTCCTTGTTGAGCATGATGATGGGGAATTTTGGCAAGATGTGCAAATAACTAAATTACCAAAATTTTGCTCACATTGCAAGATGGTTGGCCATCTTGTTGCTGAATGTAAAAGGGTTAGAACAGAAATTGGTGGAAATAAAGGTAAGGAGATATTGGTAAAGAAAGGTGCAGCTAAGGGTACTGACAATGAGCAAAGAAAAGGCAATGCACATCAGGATCAAGCAATATGGAAAAAGAAAGAACAGGTAAAAGTGGGGAGTAGTATAGCAACAACTTCTGTGGCTAACACGTTTGTTACAAACATGAGCTTCGATCTTATACAACAAAGAACAAGTCCAAATGAAGCTAATAGAATGGAAAGTGTAAATGAGTATCAACGCAACAAATTTCAAGCACTAGCAGCTATAGAAGGCTACTCAGACGAGGAAGATTTAAATGAAGAAATAGAGAATGAAGTACAGGTGGAAAAAAGTGATCATGTTGGGGAGGTAAGTGCACACGCAGTAGATTCTGGAGAGATGGAGCATGAATCACAAAGTCCAATACAAGACAGGCAAGAAAAAGAGGTGGTTAGCCCCATGCATATCACAATTCTGAGTAGCGGAACAGAAAGCAACCCAGAGATTGTACATGATACACAAGAACAATTTGGGGATGCCGAGAAGGAAATTGATATTCCTGGAAGCATAGAAAGAGTAAGTGCAACACCTGAAAGTTCAGAGAGAGATATTTCACCTGCAAATTCACATGGTAGCACAGAAAAAGGCAAAGCAATTGAGGAAGCCAATGTTGTATTAGAGATGATGCAATCTAGTGAGAATTGGGCTAAGTTAGTTGCTGAAGAGGAAATGGAAGAGGATGATGAAATTGTAGAACCTGAGGAGGTACTTGGTACCTCAAAACCAAGAAGGGGGCGGTGCCAATACAGAATGTGCAACTGTCTCCAATGAGGATCAGATCTGGCAAAAAATAGGGGTGCCATCTAAAGCTCGCCATTGAGCGAGCTTTTAAACATTCAAAAATTGTTAATTATGAGGACTCTTTATTGGAATGTGAGAGGAATGAAAAAAAGCAAGGCAAAGAAAAGGTTTCATAGATTGATGCAAAAATATCAACCTGATATTGTGGGCATTGCAGAACCAAAGGTTAGAACTAGTAATGTTTCTAGTAATTGGTTAAATGCTTTGGGTATGAATATGACTTTTCTTCACAATGGTAGCATGCAACACAAAGCAAATCTTTGGCTAATGTGGAGAAATAATTTAGCTACACCTAACGTTCTATTAGTGGATAGACAACATATTACGATAGAAATTGAAGGGCATGTTGTTTCTGTAGTTCATGCTTGCTCTCTCCATGTCCCTCGAAGAGAACTATGGAGACAACTGTCAAACTTGAATATACATGGAATTCCCTGGATTGTAGCTGGAGATTTCAATGCCCACCTATATGTAGATGAAAGAAAAGGAGGTAGAATTCCATTGAATGCAGCTATACAGGACTTTAGGGGGTTTGTGGATGGGAATTATCTGAATGAAGCTGATTCTACAGGGCTGTGCTACACTTGGACAAATCGACAGAAAGGAATAAGGAAGATTTTGAGTAAAATTGATAGAATTTTGCTAAACCAGGAATGGATGCAAAAATATGACAGATGGTCGTACAAAGTACTAAGTAGAGTAGATTCTGACCACTCTCCTTTAGTAGGATGGAATGTATCTATTCCTAAACCTAAAAATGCGCCTTTTAGATTTTTTAAAGCATGGACAACTGATGATAGTTTCTTGGAGTTGGTGGAGAACAGTTGGAATGAAAGAATTACTGGAAATCCTATATTCATTCTCACACAAAAGCTTAGAAGACTAAAGCAGCATCTCAAACTATGGAATAAAAATGTTTTTGGGAACTTGACTACAAATATTGCTCAGGAAACAGAGACCTTAGCACTGATCCAACAACAATTGGAAACTGATATTACTGCTGAAAGAATTCAGAAGCAAGCATATGAACAGGAGGATCAGATTGAAAAACTTTTGGATCAAGATGACATGATATGGAGACAGAAAGCAAGGCTGAAATGGGACCACATGAGGGAAAGATGCACAGGTTATTTCTTTCTCATGAATAAAATTAGACAGAGCAAGACAATAATAAAGGATATAAAAGGCTACAGTGGAGAAATTATAAGGGATCCAAAACAGATTGGAGACTTCATTGTCAATCACTTCGTTGAAAAATTCAAATCTAGAGATGTTGTGATTGATAATGATTTGACAGGACTTATTCCTAAGCTTGTAAATGATGAGGATAATATGATGCTTAGCTCAATGCCATCACATGAAGAGGTAAAGAAAGCAGTGTTCACTCTAAATGCTGACAGTTCGCCAGGACCTGATGGCTTTGGTGGATTCTTTTTCAGGTTCTGCTGGCACATAGTTGGTATGGACTTAATCTCAGCTGTTTTACATTTCTTTAAAACTTCTAATTTTCCGCCAACTTTTAATTCATGTTTTATAGTCATAGTACCTAAGGAAAAGAATGCATCATGTATATCTAAATTTAGGCCTCTTTGTCTATCTAACTTTGTATATAAGGTTATTACTAAGATTCTTGCAGCTAGGCTCTCCATGGTGGCACCCAAGCTTATATCAAAAGAACAATGTGGATTCATGAAAAAACGAAACATACATCAGCACATTGGCATGGCTTCAGAATTGATCAATGAACTTGAGCATAAAAGACATGGTGGAAATATAGCAATAAAGCTTGACATTACACAAGCTTTCGACACCCTAAACTGGAACTTTCTTTGGGAGATTCTAAGCAGATTTGGCTTCAGTGAGCAATGGATAAAATGGCTTCAAGGGGCTATCACCAACAATTTAATTTCAGTTATGATTAATGAAGGACCACAAGGACTGTTCAAAGCTGAGAGAGGGTTGCGGCAGGGTGATCCTCTCTCACCTCTTCTTTTTGCACTAGCCGAAGAATGTCTTGGCAAAGGAATTGAATGGCTACTGCAACACAAGAAGATGAAAAGGATGATAAGTAACTCAAAGTATAGCAGCCGGCCTACGCACTTGGTCTTTGCGGACGACATTTTCTTGTTTTGTAATGGGAATACTAAGTTCTTAAGACTACTCATAGAGCTGCTGGACAGATATCAAACTTCTTCAGGGCAGGAAATAAGTAAGAGCAAAAGCAAGCTATTGATGAGGCAAATAACAGCAACAAGGAAGGCAAGGATAACAGAAATGTTTGGCATTGAAGAGGGGCAACTGCCTGAAAAGTATTTGGGAGTACCCTTAGCACAAGGGAGGGTCACTAGAACTCTTGTTTTTACTCTTGTTGAAAGGATAAGAAATAAAATATCAAGTTGGGTTGGTAGAGCACTATCCTTACAAAGTAGAATTCTATTAGTGAAACATGTGCTTTGTAGTATTCCCATTCACACAATGACAGTCTACAAGTGGCCAAGGAGTACTATGAAGGAGCTAGAGCTACACCTCAGAAATTTCATATGGACAGGTAACCCTGAGAAGTGGAAGTTCACAACAGTAGCTTGGCATAAAGTCTGTGCACCAATACAGGAAGGGGGAATTGGGATCAGATATCTTAAGGATATCAATCTAGCAATGCTTATGCAGATGGCTTGGGCTCTTCAACATGAAGACTCTGTCTGGGGAAGGTTCATGAGGTGCAAATATCTTAATAAAAATCAGGAATGGTCTGGAAGTAAGCACTCTACTGTTTGGAGTGGCATGAAATATGCATTGAAGGAGATCAGAAGGAAGCAAGCATGGTTCATCGGTAACGGAAAGTCTATTAATTTGTGGAAGGATCACTGGATTGGAGAACAACCATTATGTGACTATATTAATCCTAGAAGTGGTGCGTGGAATGAATTTCATGCAACATTGAGTTGTTGTATAGAGAATGGTCAATGGTCGTGGCCAACACAGATTGTGGAGATCATAAATAGATTGGGGTTGAATATCGATGAAGTGAGTAGTCCTAACGTGGATAGGGAGGATGAAGCATACTGGCCATATGAAGATCAAGGAAGAATGACAGCTAGATCAGCTATGGAAGCCATTAGAAATAAGCAAACGACACCAAGATGGAACAAGTTCTTGAGAAGCTCATTGGTGCATCCTAGAACCATGACCCTAGCATGGAAGATACTTCACAATGCAGTGAACACAGATGACAACTTGAAAAATAAAAGTTTCAAGTTGGCATCTAGATGCTCTGTATGCAAGGAAGAAATGGAGACTAAAGAGCATATTTTTTTCAGCTGTAGGGAAGCAATAAAGGTATGGAAGATTGTAACTGGATGGTTTGGACATCATGTATTGCCGGAGAAGGTGGAAGACATTCTGACAATAAAAGATAGCCACTCCACTGGTAAAACAATTATGGCAGGCTTGTAGCATTACAACTATTGTGCAGTTATGGAAGAAGAGAAACAAGATGCTATATGAAGAGGTGGTGATACACACAAGCTCTATAATTCATGAAGCGAAGTGAGCAGCAGCAAGGGCCTATTCAATGACCAAAAAACACATGGATAACAACACCAAAGACTTGGAAACCATGAAACATCTTGGGCTACAAACAAGAATCAAGGCCCCTCCTAAAGTCATAGAATGCTATTGGAGCTTACCACCAAAGGGATGGCTTAAGGTGAACACGGATGGTGCGTCTAAAGGAAATCCTGGGGTAGCTGGGTGGGGGGCTGTGCTAAGAAGAGATGATGGAGCACTAGAAGGGGTTTCTATCGGTGGATTGGGGGTTGAAACATGCTTCATTGCAGAGACAACAGCCATCGTAGAAGGTATCCTCATGGCAGCTGAGATGGGATGGCAGAATATTTGGGTGGAGGCTGATTCAGAGGCTGCAGTTGTAGCTCTAAGAGACAACAAGCCTCACTGGAAGTTAAAACATCAATGGGAAGAAGTAAGGCTTTTGAAATTAAACTTGCTGATCACTGCAAATAAGAGGGAGGCTAATTTCGCAGCAGACACATGTGCAAGGAAAGGGACTCATTTACAGGCTAGACAAAGATTGAGATGGAAAACACCTCCATTTCAATTACCTTTAGAGAACCACAATTCTGTCTATTATAGATTTTGTTAATTTTCTGAGGCGGGAATGTAGATATAAATTCCTAACTCTTTTTGTAACTATTTCATTCTTATTTTAATTTAATCACCCTTGAGCAAAAAAAAGCCTATGAGTCATTCCTATCTTTAATTGCTAAAGTGGTCTTGGTAGTATTTTACATAAGTTGCATTCAAGCTATTAAGTGAATTCCTTTCACCCATTCGATCTATGCCAAGCCCGATCGATGATCATGGATGACTAATATATCTATATCGAGATAGCCATTTAAAATCTCAGTTTTATTTAACAATTTTATTATTTTATTATTATTATTTTCTTTCTTTCTCGTAATAACTACTCGACAATCCCACAAATTGTTTATTTAATTTATCAAGTTTGCCCCAACTTATTATCAAAGCCTAGATTCGTACATAAGATTACTAAAATACCCCTAAGGAGTGCACAGGTCTTTACAAATTGCCCTTCTCCATTGTTCATAACTTCAATTTCAAGGTTAGATATGAAATGAAGAAAAGAAGCTAATAGTTGAATCAGAAAACTAAACCATATTTTTGCCTTGAAGTTTGAAGAACCAAAGAGAGAGATGTTGATGTTGCTAAGTGAAGTGAAGATGATGAAATGAACATGAGATGTAAAGAAGGTGAATAAGAAGATGAGGGGTATTTAGTTCAAAATAATTATTCATTGGATGAAAAACTGGACGAAACCAAACAGTAGGGTGTTAAGTCCAAGTTTTCAATTATAGGGGGTTTATTTATAGAGCGTTCATAATGTGGGGGGTTAAGTCCAATTTTCTCTGGTATAATTCTAGATACAACAAAATTATTTCATTACAACGAATAAGTCCCTGGAACCTCTCCCAAAATAAAATCAAAACAACAAATATACTCAAAACACAAATTAATAATCAAATATAACCAAACATAATAATTTATTATATGTGCATATAAATAAAAAAAAATTAATACAAATAAATTTAAAATTATATAAATTTAAAATTTATAGGAAATTTCTCTTACAAAATCTCTAATCCTGGTGCGTAACACGGGGTCTACAGCTAGTTTTTTAACAATTACTCCCTCTGACCCATTTTGATAGACTGGTTTGTGTTTTTCACACAGATTAAGAAAACATAATTAATAGGGTGGAAGTAATTAATTTTGATATTGTATTTACTATTTTATCCTTTTAATTTTTTTCTTATTTTTTTTTCGTGTATTTAATATCATTTGCAGAAATGTTTATAAAATGAGGGTAAATGGGTAAATTGAGATATTTAATGACTTTGAAAATAGAAAAGTGGACTATAATTTGGGACTTAGAAAATGGCCAAACGAGCCTATCAAAATGGGACAGAGGGAGTAATTATTTAAGATATGGGTGGGTATAGCTCTTGGTAAAAGACCGTCAATATAATTTCCCTAAATTTTTTAGTATTGTATTACTGTATGAGCAATATATTTTAACCATAGGTGAAAAAATCGAATAATCTCGAATATCCGAACCTTGAAAAACTGGATTATTCCGCGAATATCCCAACGCCAGTGTCGGAATTGGGAGGTTTGGCAAATATGGTTCTCGCGAAATGTTGCCCGAATATTCGCGGATATTCCGAAAAATTCGAAAAAATGAGGAGGTTTTCTGCTATTATCATGTTTTTCTTCTAGTTCAATGTATAAACTTATAATTAAAAGAAGAGATTTTTGGACATACCCCCCATTTGAAAGTCGAAATTTGAGATACCCCCCATTTGAAAAAAAAATTGAGATACCCCCCCAATTCAAGATGTGGTGTTATCTTTAGCCGTCCATCATAATCTATCATAAAACTCACCTAAGGCTGTAAAGCTCTTCTGTCTTGAATTAGGGGGTATCTCAAAAAGAATTTCAAATGGGGGTATCTCAAATTTCGACTTTCAAATGGGGGGTATGTCCAAAAATCTCTTAAAAGAAAAACATACATTGCAAATTAGTTTGTTCTTCAAATTCAAAATACACCCATAGATTATTAATATGAAATTATTGATATGCAATCATTGAAATATTGAAGAAATTATTGATATGATGGAGTTGTTTGGCTGTTTGCCTTCTCATTCAAAGCTTGGGGAAGACAACCTGCAAGTTGCAACATCACCAGACTTGGGGAAGACAACCAGATTCCGAAATTTTTAAAAATTCGTATTATTCGAATATTTCGTGAATATTCGTAAATATCGGGTTGGCATGGGGAGGTTTATGTTTCGTTTATTATCCGTATGCTGTACCGCCCGATATTTTGGATATTTTCACCTATGATTTTGACTACTGAAAAGAGAAAATATAAATAAATAAAAATTAGCGACAATGATAATAATTAATAATAAGGGTAAAGTAAATATCTTTTGTTCAAGTAAACGGAAGTATGGAACTAGGCTTTTATAGTCTATATATACAGGATCCTAATACAGTAACGGGAATCATATCTGGGGTAAGGGAGAACAAATCAAACAAGCTTACAACCACTAAAGATTAATCCCTTCAGGTTCAGGTTGTCCCCATGTATTTGCCATGGGACTATATTGAATTTCAGATTGCCTGCTGAGCGGCTTTGAGCTATAATGTGAAGTTGTGAACATATTGTATAATAAACCAATTAATAATACTCATATAGTCATATGTTGTTACCAATTGATCACAATTTTCAGTAGACGAATTTACATGCCTATAATGTGGTAGCGCAGTATGTCTTCAATATGAATGTTCCGAAACAGACATGGAGCTTGTTAGAACTTAATCTGATTAATAAATAGCCCATAAAATTGTTGTAATTACAGCAGACGAAGTTCATATTAGATAGATACAGCAGATAACTGTTATTTACAGAACTATGGTATTGGTGAAGATTGGGAAAATTTGCTAGGCAGTCTGATTGTCAGGTTCTCCTCCAGATTTAACAATTCCCACTTTCAAACACATCTGATAAATATAGACCGGAAGGCCACCCTCTTCTGTTCAAATCTTAATCCTCATCTTCTTCATCAGCATCTTTATCTGGTGCTTCCATCTCATCCCTAAATTCTCCATCACTTTCTGGCTCTGGTACATTTTCTGTATTCGTACCAGAGTTTAACTTCTTGTCAGATGGCTCGTCTTCATCAGATTCGTACCAGTGCCCACGTCTGCGCTGGTTTATAGTGGAAGAAGGTTCATCCTGCAACACACAGGCAGAAAAAGGAAAAAATTCTGAGAGTTCACTTGACATCCAAGTACTTTATCATCAAAAGTCCTCTGTTACCCTTACCAACTATATGTGCCAACCATTTTTCAACCTTTTGGTGGCAACCTTTCTTTTAAGTTATTATTTTAAAGGGTTATTACAATGACAGTTCAACAGCATGTCTGGTATATAGTGACAAATGTGGTCTGCAATGAGAATGATGCTTGGATAAAACAAGAACATAGAGAATGAAGAAAACAAGAGGCATTACCATATCATCTTCGAGATCGGAGTCTTCAAGTCCAGCTGCAGCAAGAACATCCTGAGTATTCTCGTCTCCGTCATTCATCTGGTTTGTGTCTTCCTCATGATTGTTAATCGTGTTTGCATCATCAGCTTCAAATTCTTCCTCGTAGTTATCAGCATCATCAATTTCATATTGCACCTTTTTCTCCCGCTTTCTTCTCTTTCCTCCTTTTCTTCTTCTGTTCTCACTATGCCCACCCTCCTCATCTTCACCATGCGATCTGTCCTTCCTCTTAGAAGCAGGAGTGCTGTTCTTCCATTGCTCCTGCAATTACATTAAGAATATACATTTATTAAAATAAAAACGGGAAAGGGTTGAGGGAACATCGAAATTAACGGTAACAGTAGTATATTGTAGTCAACTGGTAATAATGGAAGTAATAGTAGAAACAGTGTAATACTGGTACTACTGTACTAGTACTAATGCTAAGGTTCAGACTGAATGATGAATAGATATTTAATGAAATTCCAGGATATAAAAACCTTTTTTGAATAAAATTACAATTGTAGCTGAATTAGGAAACAAGTCAGGGTGTCTTTACCTTAACACGTTCAAAATGTTCCTCCTGTTGCCTCACTTGCTTTATCTCATCCTCCTGCTTTCTTCTTTCCAACTGCCCCACCCCCACCCCCACAAACACAGTAACATTGATCAATAAATGAGCATAATCCAATAGATATGTCTAGGTATGGCAGAGCAGTAAATAATTAACCTTTTCTCCTTATTCATATTAAGGTATTTATTAATGATGTGTTGACGATACACAGCACACCTACATAATAGGTACCTGATATTTCCTTTGTTCTTCAGCTTTCCGACGGGCTTCCTCAGCCAATGTCACTTGACGGGCTACCTCTAACCTCTGTCGATTTTGTTGTTCTTCACGCTCAGCTGCCTCACAGTGAACCTTTGCAGCTTCAAGTAAATGCTGGCAATACTGAACGTGGGTCGCTATTTTCTTCTCATCAAACCCATGGATGTGGTGGTTGGAAGCTTTAGACAATTGAGTAAATACACGAACAGCGTTTGTCAACTCTGCCACCGTGGAGCGTACCTAAAATGTTACAAAGATGTCAATGAAGCCTACTTCGACAAAATGAAGAAAATATATAAGTGAAGTGAGCTTAAATCAGGAAAACCCATTAAAATTTTACAAGTATCTTCATCGTTCCTATGCATTTGTTTTGTGATAATGTGACCAAGCATTCATGATACTACAGGAATTAGCGTTCATGAGACTACAAGAGTTACTCCAATGACTGCCAAAGTCAAAAAATGACAAACAATATTTATGATACTAGATAAAAAGGAACAAAATGCGTCACTTACACACTTCAGGTTCAGTAGGACATAATATCCACCACGAGCTTTTAGGTACACTTAGACTAATAGAGTCCAGTAGAAAGAAATAAGAAAATTATTGAATTTACTGACCTCATCCGCAGTTCTCTTTGCCTTCTGTAGGGTAGAGGTTGAGAACTTTTGCATAGCAACACCTGCATCGAACCTGAGCGTATAATTTGAAGGAGCCAAATGGATGGCTCTAAGCAATGTCTTCTTGCAGTCTTGCCATTGCTCAGCCTCATAATGAGTGCGAGCAAGATAAAGTAGAACTTGAGTGTCGGTGTTATAATAAAATTTCCGCAAACAATTCTGATACTGTACAGAGTGATTACCAAATGACAAGTGTTATGCAAAAGAAAAAAAATAGCCTTTAACACAAAATGAAGGGAATGATAAAGTTGACTAACCATTTTTACCGCTAATGCAAATTGACCTTGTGCAAAATAAACATGTGCTAAATTTATCCAAACATCCGGCATTTGAACAAAAATGCTTCCACTAGCAGCTTCTTGAACCTAAAATTAGGCAGGGTTAAATTAGAACTATACAGTTTATTAAGATAAAACACTTCACTATATGATGATATTAAGAATAAAAAAAACCAACTCAGCCACCTGCGTAAAAATGTCTTTCGCAACATCAAACTGTCCTTTTTCGGCAAGAACCACTGCAGCACCATTGGCAGCATACAAATTTGAAGGATGTTGAACCAAAACCTACACATCAAGTAGCATTAATTCATTAAGGATCTATTTTAAAGCTCTCCTTTTCTTCAGAGTTGGGTAAAAATAACTATAAGAATACAAGGGTGACAAGGCAAATATTGACAAGAAGAAAAAAACATATAAGAAAAGGAAGCAGTTGAAACACTTTGATGAACTTGTTAAACCTAAGACATGCTTGCACACTCAATTGAGCCTACTTTATGCGCTGTAATGAAAATTCTAGTTTTATTAGAATAACAAAATTTCAAATGTCAGCCATCAAGATGAATACAGATGGCTCTGTTGCAACGTGTCGTACCATAGGTACCATCGCTAAGAAGTCGAGAGGTTATTTTATACTTAGACCAATAACTGAGGGACAATATTCATTGGATCAGTGCAATAAAAATGCTATTATTTCAAAGAGGAGCCTTGGTACAAGAAAAAAGTCAAAAACACTGTTGCTGCTATTCAAGAAATGAAAGTATGGTGTTAAATCATTGAGACATTGCTGTAGGGAAAGCAAAAGAGCTGCTGCTTATATAGCATCCTTATCCAACCTTTGCTTTGGGTTGTAATGTATATGTTTGTTTCCAACTCAAGATGAAAAATGTAGTTGCGGAGATTGGAATTAAGTAAATACAGATTGCATCTGCCAAATCCTATGCTTATTTTCCTAACCTAAGGTATAAATATCAAACCCTCAACTCAAAACCAGGTACTACTTTAGAAGCATAACAATTATTAAAGTTTACACAAAACAAAGAGACAAACGGCACAGGAAGTATGACGAGATCAAAATCAGTGTATGAGACATAAACTACCAAGGAGCACACTTGGCAAATGTATAAAACCATGAGCTACAGATTTCATTATATGGCATAGCCACATCCATGTAATATATACATCACAAGCTCCTACTTACAGATAGCAGGCAAAATATATAAGCAATAAATATGCTGAGAAAACAATGATGTGTAGGTATTCAAAAGAAAATGGTAGACAACTATCATACTTTTGTGTATAGTTCCTTTGCCTTTTCCAGATGGGTTGCTTCCAATTTAGCACCTCTTTTCTCAGAACGAAGGGCGGCAAAGTAGTTCCAGTTTCCCTTGCAAACATATTAAGATCACAAATCAGGAAGAATGGTATAAAATTCAGTCCCAAAGAAAACATGACCTGAACCACGCAAAAGTGCAACAAGAGCCATCCTTAATACCCACCAGAGAAAGGGAAGCATATGAATCCTTCCCATCAGTTGCTTCTTTAGCTGCACGGAAGGTTTCTTTTGCCTTAACCCAATCATCATTCTTAAGCTCTAATGCTCCAAGCATTGATAGAGCATCTGGACTCTTGTCATTCACCTTAAGCGCGTCCCCAATCTATGGATGAAAACCATGAGAACATTGGACAAATAAAAAGACATTTAACCTATTTAATTAATTTCATTTCGTAAAGGACAGAAGGATATTGCAAATAAGTACCAATTCTATGCTTAAAAGAATGTTATTTCGATCCTTCGCGATAGCCGCAAGCCTTAGGTAAGCATCTTGATACTCTGGATACTGCAAGGGAAACACACATTTACATTCTAAAGCTTTTTCTTCAGATATAATAGCCCCAAATTTAATATGGTAGTCAGAACGTTAACTACACCTAACTCTTTATCATGGTAAAGATTGACTTTGACAATTTACAAAATCCAAACAGTACTGATGAACACACTATCTGCAACATCTTTTAATTTCAGAGTAATGCAAGCAAGCTCCTCTAGACTTGGTATGCTGCCAGCCTACTAAAAGACATAAAGTCACCCAGAAATCCCTCATTCCCTCCACTGAGTGAAATGAAGTTCTGTATTCTTTTTTCTTTCTACTGTAAAAATGTCTCATCAGCGCAAGACAAGAAACCATGTCTGGCAAGGGAAGACCTTGAAGGTGAGAGATTATGGAGATAATATTGGTTTCTAAACAAGCGCTCCCTAAATCAAATGCAACAAGTGAGCAATAGTCTTTTGCGGGTCTTGTAGACCTTGACTATTAACATTATCAATTAAAGCTGAACAATGTCAGGATGTTTGAAACTCGTCTGTGTACCAGAATTTAAGAGATCAATTTTGATATTGGGATTTTGGGGTTATGCTTTTCAATCTGATCAGGAGTCTGGACCACATATTTCATGCTACTACTAAGAATTCTCCAGATCAACTGCTGAAATAAAAACCATGAATTGATTTAACATCAAATTCAAAATTAATATTGCCACAATGTCCATTGACAAACACTCTTGCACAACCCATGGAAGGCAGGCGTCTTTGTTTTGTTGAAGATGAAGAAGAACAGGATGAAGGTTGATAAAATTGAAGCTCCTATATTCCTTCCAGACAATTCTCACACCCTTGTTGAGGAATATAGAAACCTAATAAAGGGTTCAAAATGGCATATGCCCTAAAATTGGAGGATTTCTAGTGGAAATGCTGTATAATTTCTTTTCATTTTTTAAATAAATAGAAAGCATAAAGTTGACCACCAGTATTCAGTCCTTTCCCCATTTGGACAAACAAGTTTCTAAAGAGAGGATAGAGAGAAAAAGGTTGAAGTGGTCACCCAGTTGTTTTATTTGTTTTTCAGTGGTGTGTAACCATATCCAACTGCTGGAGGAGCAGCTTGCTTTTCTTTTTTTCTTTATTGTAACACTCAGAAGGATTTCAGCAGATTAGGGGCCGCTAGATTAGAGCTAACAGTACTGGGAAGCATATTTCTAACTGAGAAACTAGACACCAATAGCCAAATGCTTGAACAATTAGAATTGAGACCCAATTATCTTAGGAGGTCAACAAATCCTCCAACCATAACAAGTTTAGTCTATGTTCATTTTATAATCAGAAGTCGTTCATGCTATTTTGTTTCTCAGAAACCATGCTCTGGTTTCTACTATATTCTTCTCTCATGTCATCTGATTTCCTTGGGTGCAATCACATAAAAGCATGGACCTAGATGTGGAATACCACCTAAAAAGAATGTACCAGAACTACCTTTCTTAATATCATTAGACAACTAAAAATAAAGTAATGTTGAACTGAGAGAAAGAGACAGACCTTAAACAGAATCAACCGGTACAAGATACTTGCTTTCTCAGCATCATGTGATTGCTCCAGTAATCTTGCATAATTAAATAGGGTGGTCACTTTATCCCAATGTAGATCTACAGAAATTCCTTCATCTTCTAGTCGTTGAAATAATTTCATGTCACAGTATCGACGAGAAGATTCCTCAGAATGAACAACAGAACTGCTTCTTTTGTCATTCATTATTAAAAACCAAACACCATCACCCAGTGCCGCCTTGAAAGTTTGCTCAGCTAACTGAGAGAACAAAAAATTAATATTTGATAGCACAAAACACTGAGGTAATTTTCCATTGAAATAAAAGTATAATTGATCACTATAGTAACAGAACCCAGATAGATATCACAATGAAATTATCGTAACAGACCTCAAATTCTCCTCTTTCAAAATTGAGAACCCCAATGTTATTAAGCAGCTCAATTGGTGCTTCTTCACCGCTCTTTTTAAGGAGACCGCGTGCCTACCAATTTATAGTAAGTAGAAATGATTAAGTAAAACATTCTCTCTGTTCCAAAATAATTTATCGAGTTTAGTAAACTAGTAAATAAAAACTATAAGAAAAATTATAAATATACAACTAACCGTTTTAAATGCATCTAGTGCACCTCCTGCATCAGATGATATTAACAATTCACCCAACTCAATAAATGCCTGCAAGATGAGCACTCGACGTGCATTAAAAGAAGAGTTATTTCCAAACTTGATTCATTAAAGTTAACAAAGTTTTCTCAGAGTAGGACAGTAAAGAATAAGGTGATATCAATTCCATGAAGATTTAGATGACCTGGTTTTATAGTAAAACTATAAAAAATTTATAACTATACATTATCTCCCTTAATAAGCAAAATACGAACACGACAAACAGAGTTACCAACAGAAATTAAAAAAACAAATGAGATATTAAATTCCAGTCACATGCGAATATCAAGTATATGTTGCTCTTAAAGAAAAAAGAAAAACACCACACCAACCAAGAGTGTCATGGATATGGATCCTTAGTTAACACATGCATGACGCATCTAGGATATCAAAACATACCATGACGGCATGACAAAACTATGCACTACATGACTGTAAATCATGAGCATCTAAAAAGAGGATCCTTTTCAAGCATATACATCCTTAATGAACTTATCTTGATGTAGGAATTCAAACTTACGTATATAACTACAAAACAAATGCATACTGTACCTGTGAATCACGAGGATCAATTCTTGTTGCCTTTCTAAGGACTTCCAAGGCCTTCTCAGTCTGGCCAAGCTGAACATAGATATGCCCAACAACCTAATACAAGAAAAAAAAAATTATATATATCACAAGATTATATGGTAAATGAAAAAATTGAAATTGATAGATAACTGAAATGTCTCAACTCCTTTTGACTGAGACTCACTTTCAAACTTTCACAATTTTCAGGATAGACCTCCAAGACCTTCTCAAAGTTTGAAAGAGAACCCTTGAAGTCCCCCAACTTCAGTTGGACTTGCCCCAAACCTAATCAAGGTTAAGAAAGGAAATTAATAAAATAATCTATTATAATAGATACAATTAAAGTATGATCATATAAACATAGCCTCAATAGTACTATACATACTGCAAAAAAGTTTAATGAGAAAAGTGAAAAATCGTAATGATCATAAAAGCCACTCAAGTAATGTTTGAGAGGCTGATGTGAGATGTAATGGCCAAGGTCAAACAAGGTATGTACATACAAATATACACAAATCAATGGACTACAAATATCTAGCCTTGGGTCATGGTGTACGAATCATAGAATGATACAATATTCCATTCTTTGTTCCCACTTTTACCTTAGTGAAAATGAGCATATTCTATCCGAAAGCAAAAAAGTCGATGGTAATTTGTTCTTGCTTTAAAGCTTCACTGATATGAAAGAAGAAAGTCCGCATGTACGCTTCTACTTTTGCCTTTTCTTAAAACTGTTTTGTGGAAGACAACGTTACAAGATGCAAAAGAAGTATCTATTTAAGGTAATACAAATTCTAGGAAATCCTAACATTGGTTACCTCAAGTGGCAAATGTTGTACATACATACATCAATGTTTCCATCTTTTCTTTCATCAATGAGCTATATTGATATTGATAAGGTATACTAGCAGGATCAGGAGTAAATGAATATAGGAGGGATAAAAGAAATGGAAAGATACGATTCGGCAGAGTATACGCAACTTCAACAGTGATCATTTTGTACGCCCTCGTACGTGTCAAAGGTCGCAGTTCACTTAAGCTAGTTATCTTTTTACTTAAAAGCAAAAAAATACGCTTTCTTCTGTCTATAAAGAGGATACAAAGTAGAAAACAAACTAAATGAGAGTCATCGAGAGGATGACTGCTTAAGATCCAGATGTTTTGTTTAGGCTTCTTTGCTGGTATTTTACCAATCATACACACACATATACACCCAGAGACAAAGATACTTTATCTAATAAATACGGTCTCAAATGCATACCCACCATAGTAAGGCAACACAAAGTCATGAGGTCTACTGCTTTCCTTGACAGACGCCATGTAATACAATCCAGCTTTTTCATAATCACCCTACAATCATAAACAGCATGGTTATCTTAACTGAGAAACAAAGGTATGCGCAAGTAAGGGAAGCATTAGGAAGGTTTGGATGTTTAGGACAAGTTAATAGCAGAGCAAGGTGTCTTCTAATAACGATAAAAAATTCAGGATTCCAAGATGTTTATCATAACTCATTTGTTGGCTTTTCACCGAAAGGTGGTACTCAAATCACCACACACACACACACACACACACAATGAAATAAAGATATAACGCAAAAAACATTTAGCAAAATTGATGGTGACAAAATGGACTTTTCAGTCATTTTCGTCAAACTGGTTGGTGTTTCTGCTACTATAATATTACAAAGATACCCCATCCTCGCCAGGAAATCATTAATACAATTCGGGATATAAAAATAAAAGACCAATCATTGAAGAAGAAAAAACAAAAACTTTAAGCAACACTTAATTCAAAAGTGAATGAGAGCAACAAGCTAGTTATTTTTCAGACCTTGCTATGGTATGACCTTGCCAAGTTGTAGTAAGAATGTGACTTCATAAGACCATGGTCGCTTACAGCAAGTGCAGTCTCAGTAAGTTGCTCCACTAGAAAATGTTGACCAGTGAAGAAGAAGTGATTGGCTAAATGATTCAATGCCATTGCACAATATGGGTATATTTCAAAGGCCATTTGCATTTTCTCCATTCCTTTTCGAATCCCATCAGCTACAATTAAAGTGTGATATATCATCAAATTTTGAGGAAAAAAAAAAGGCAGTACACTGAAAGAATTATTAATCAATCAGAGTAGACAAATTTTGGAGCCAAAACCTCTTATAGATTAATTTACTATCTCTTTAGAAAACGTACCTTCATTGGTTTGCAAGTCCATCATTCCAAGTGCCACAAGCGCCTCGACATTTTCTGGATCTAACTACAATCAGAACATTGCAAAAATAAAAAGCTCTTAGTTAACCCATTAATGAACACACATCTTTACAAATACTGTACCCAGAAAATGTAGGAACCAATTACTTTACTTGCCTGAAGAACACGCTGAAAGGCCTGTCGAGCTTTTTCAAGCTGACCAAGCTTAAAGCGACAATGACCTATACCAAGCCTTACAGCTCCAGGACAACTGGGATGAACTTGCAATGCCCTCTTTACGAAATTTATACACACAACCAAGTAAAAGGATAATTAATACTTATTCAAAATGAAATCTGCAAATAGGAGTATTCCATAACAAAGGGATGCCAACTGCACAAAAGATAAAGGAACGGAATCAACAAACCTTATACAACTCTAAAGATTCTGAGTAACGTCCCCGATTAAATTGTACGCAGGCCTACAAAAAAATTTCTGATATTAGTAAGAGTATGATCAAACTGAAAACATATGTGAACATCTTACATACTATATCAAACCAAAAAACATGCCATCCTAAATTATTCATACAAAGAACATTAAACTAATATATCAAAGACACAAACAAAATATGGTAGAAGCCTTCTAAGGAATTTCAAAAGATTTAGACGAGGATACTGTATCCAGCCATGTGGGTAGTGGTTATTACTTATTAGTAATTACTCTGAAGTTTGAGTTTACTATCTTCAAGAGTCAACACAAAGGCTTCTGATATAAAGCTTATCATAAGAAGAGATTCAGAACATGAGGGTTATTTTAGTAAACTGCACAGGACATACTAAGTCTATTACATGCATCAAGAGAATGCTAAAGAACAAGGTATGCAATTTCATATACCTGACCAAGAATTGCTGGAACATTATCTCGATCTCCATCCAGAACAATTTTAAATGCCGCAGATGCCTGTTCTAGGTCACCCTTGGCTAGTAACAGCTGACCTGTGAACAGAGTAATGAGATAGAGGATTACTGAGAGATGAGCCAGAATTTTTTCCACTCCCTTTCAATCCAAGAAATTTCAATAACAGGTTACAGCCACTTTACAGGACAGGGGCATTTTATATATATAAGATGGAATAAGTGAATGAGAATATATTTCACAAGCATCTAATGGCTTATTTGACCAAAAACTTGGGAATCCTATATCCCTAATTTTCCATTAGAGGCTTTTCTAAAACTTTGGGTATCCTATAATTACAATGTGACCAAAAGATTACGAGAACAATTCTCAAAACATATAACTTTAAAGAATAAGTTAATTAACAACACCTTTGCCAACCCAGGTAGAAGGCTCATGCATATCTATCCTTGATGCTTTGTTATAATACTGTGTTGCCAAAATAAAGTGGTCTTCCTTTTCCCTTTGCTTTGTTTCAATCTTTCCAAGGTAGCTATAATATGCCCCTAGCGCATTTAAAATGGCTATTCGATCATATCTCACATCAGAATAATACTCATCAATGTCTGAAATACAAAAGAAGACAATAGAGTCAGAAAGAAGATACTGTAAGTTAAAAACCAAAACCACAGACATTATCAAACTAACTAGAGAACAAGATCACGAAAAAGAAAACTAGCAAAATTACCAGAACTTGATCCTTCCTTTAAAATTAGTAAGAATTGTTGAATTTTTCCTTGTTTGAAGTATTCTCTCTGTAAAATTATAAACAAACATACGGAATCAGAAAATTCAAGCATTATCTAGTGTTCAATCAATCAAGTAAGCCATTAACATTTTCTCTACCTGCTTAACCTTACTTATAAACTACACTAAAACTCTAAATACTCAAAATTGCCAATAAAGTAAGATGATTCAAAACTATATGAGAGAGAAAAGATAAGTGAATTAAGTTAAGTTGAGTGACTAACAGCGATAACGAGCCAGATATCGAGAGAAGCTTGTTCAGCTTTAAGAATATCAAGAATATCATTAGCATCAAGTGGAAGTTGATCTAAAGCAACTCTAACTTCTTCTTCTGAATGTTGTACATGAAAGTAAACACACGCCATTGAATTCAAATCGATTCGATTAATTTAGGGTTGTTGAAGATGAAGAAGAAGAGAAAAAAGAATCTTCGTATATTATCGTAACTCTTAAAACTTCTTCTTCACTCTTTCTGGTTTATTGTTCTGTAAATCAATTAATGTGAAAGAAAGCGCGATTGATTTGTGTTCTTCTTTCTTTCTTTCTGTTTCTCAGCAGCAGCAGCAGCTATTTCTATCTCTGGGTGGGCACCGGTTCCGGTTAAGTTCTAAACAACACTTCTAAAAATAGACTCATCCGGACCTACTAAGCCCAGTTCCTTTTTAGGCCCAAAACTAACTTGCGTTACCTTATTCGGCCATGTTTAATGTTTTTCCCTATTCAAAACCATAACAATTTCTCAATTTCTCAATTTCTATTCAGCATTGAATTACTAGTCCGAATCCTCACCAAACTAAAATAACGCTGTATATATATTTTCAAAATAAACCCAAACTTATATCTACTGATCTTCTTCTTCCCCATCTCTTTCTATATTATAAGTTTTTTGTTTTGAAGTTATTGTTTGTTTATTGTGTTTGTGTCTTGTTAAAAGGAGGTTCTTCTTTGTGATATTCAGTCTTTACCTATGGTGGTTTCTAATGAAAAAGTTTGTGATGGTTTAAACACCATTTATATTGATTGCTCTGTCTCAAAACCAGAATCGGTTTTGAGTCATCATCATCAAGAAGATGATAATAATTCCAAGCAATTTAAGGGGAATAATAATTTCAACATGAGAAAACGTAGACCTTATTATCGTAGTCGTTATGATTATAACAACTTTATTTGGAGGAACCATAATCCTTTTCCAATGAATGCACCACCATACGACATATTCCCTCTGTATGTTTATCCACCACCAATGCTATCTCTACAATATTTTCCACCTCCATGGATCAGACCTCCTTTTCCTCCACACCCTTTTATGTATCCTAACTATCCATACTTTCCAGGTAAGTTATGCATTGTATTATACTTACTTTAATTTTTTTTTTTTTTTTAATTAATTTTGTTTATTACAGATGTATCTACTTTACATCATACCCCACCATCACCACCAGTGAAAAACTATCGCAATATTAATCAGTTGCGCAATGATATTCTTAAACAGATAGAATATTACTTCAGGTATCCAAAGCCAAATTGTGCATTCACTTGATAGAATAACTTTTATTATTAGAAATTAGTCATGATATTTTTTTGTTTTTCAAATAGCTAAATCAATCTATTGTGTTTGTTAATTAATGTAGTGATGAAAACCTAAAAAAAGACGCATTCTTGAAGTGCCAAGAAAATATGGATGAGGAAGGATGGGTAGATATCCATCTAATAGCAGGATTCAATAAGGTAAGTAATCTAATTTCATCCTTCTTATTTGTTTTTTATACATTCTTAAGTTAGTTTAAATGATATATTGATATGGCTAGGCTGATATCATATTATGGTTTGCTAGTTACTGTTGTGAGTCCTCTTGTTTAATTTGTATTGTCCATTTAATGTTTTTCCCCCAACATTTTTTTCTCAAAATCTCCTGGTGCTTCTCATCATATATGTATTCCCTGCTACTATGCTTTAAAAATTTGGTTACATCAAATTCTAATTAATCTGACGATGTTTTTTTATTTTTCGAATATTTTGATTGTGGTATAGGTTAAATCCATGACAAGTGACATATCTTTGATACTTGAAGCGTTGCGACCCTCAAATGTTGTAGAAGTAAAGGTGAATGTTAATTTATTTTCTTATCTGTGATATTTATAAGTGAAATTTTCAATTGTACTTATTTTCGCGATTTTCATCAGGGAGAAAAAATTCGAAAACTTGATAAATGGAGTATCTATATTCAACCTTCCTCCTCAAGCTCAGCTGAAACAAGCCCTTCCGAAGATATACTGCGAGAAGAAAATCAGGTTCGGGGTAGAGACTAGAATATATTAACAGTATGCATAAACCGGATGTCAACGAATTTCCAGTTCACGAATCTCACTATGGCGAATCTCTTCTTTGTTAACCGCATTTTTCACGCCTAAGAAGTTAAACTAGATGAGTGGTAGAAAAGTGAGGGCACGACATTAGCTCAGACAACACACTCAAAGAAAAAGGGGGAAAAAGGTAGGATATATTGCTCCAAATGTTTTTAGGTAATTCATTGTTTGAATCATTGAATGTATTCTTGTTACCACTCCACTGAGTCCAGTCCATCACATAGAAAAGGAGAAATAGGTTAATTTCATTGTAGTTTCTATGCGACATCAGTGAAAGCCATGTAATTTCTCCATTTTATTTTTCTTTCAAGTATCCTGTTTATGTTAGAAGTATTTTTCTTGTAGTAGACATTAAAATGTGTTATTTATAAATTGGTGTAGAATTAATCTGTCCAGTGTATTTAGTTTGTTTTCTAAGCACTGAATGTGTATGGTTTCTCTTGAATAATCGACAAGTTGTGCCTGTGTTTAGATAGTAGACTATCACAGTCTCACAGATGACATTCTTTGGTCAGGAGAAAAAACGAGATTTAAATAGTGTATGGGCAAGGAGGGCCATGTCAACATGAAGAATGCATTTTGCTCATCAGATATGTATTCTGGGGTTCTTGTGAATACTTTTATCATTCTCCAACAAACAAAGTACATCACTCATCAACGAGCATTATTTACCTCTGTCAGATTCAGTAATAGCCGTGAAACAAAAACAGAATAAACTACAAACACGTGTCACACACAACTAGTAGTACATACTATGCCTAAGACATCTGTTGCCCCGAGCACACCTAAGTATTCACAGTTTTTCTTTCCATCTGATGCTTTTTATCCTGTCCAACACACACCACGCTACCAGCTAGATCTGCACCCAGCAGCG
The DNA here is from genome assembly GCA_023053565.1 of Aquilegia eximia. NCBI lineage: Eukaryota > Viridiplantae > Streptophyta > Magnoliopsida > Ranunculales > Ranunculaceae > Aquilegia > Aquilegia eximia. The sequence goes on from JALIGU010000003.1 coordinate 19,972,069, forward strand.
GCAGTACCCAGTAAATAACATAAACCCGAGTAAACCACTGAGTGTTAGATTCCCGATAAACTGTCGTTGAACTACCTGAATAAGTGGTCTAGAATGTTTAGATTTCATTGAGTACTTCCACCTAAGACTGTTTAGCCCTTCATGTAATCATGAATTATACAAAAAATTGATTGTGTAATCTTCAAACTGTCGTTGATGGAGTTAAGTGTTAGATTTCAATTCTTTCTGTAGTGCCGAGAATCCAAAAAATAACATCTGTTGTGGTAATCTAATGTTGTGATTATATTTTTGTTGTTGCCTATGCTAGTAGGTCTGAAAGTCGGTACTTAATTACATTCAGGGATTTGATGATTTAACTATGAGGATTTGCCAGAGAAAGTGACACCTGAAAAGAAATATCATACTTGGGTTGAAACTTCCTATTTCACAAAACAAGCAATTCGTATTAAGTTTAGCTAACTGAGAATTTCCTTAACGATTCTCCTTTCCAATGAAAAGGTTTTTCCAGATAAAATAAAAATTATCATTAGTCTCCCAAAACACAGTTACAATCCTTATCAGCACGCTAAAGCCCCGCCAGCATGTGAACCCCATAACAAACACATACATGAACAAGACTTGCACCCAATACATATAGACCATAAGACCTATACTGCCCCTGTTCTTCCCCTGCAGTCCAGGATTTCACAAAAGTAGCACTCCAATCATTTGATTACCTTCTGACAGGGTACTTCAACTGAGATTTCCAGTAGCAATAACACCTTTGTGATTCCAACAAAGCAGTTGTAGTTGTTCACCCTTTGTCTACTACTACCTTCTCCCAACTGATAAGCAGGTCCACAAGTCTGTGGTCCTTCTTAAAGTCGATCAGTTTGCTTCTCTACAATATCCAACCATGCCTAGACAGTGCATTTGACTCTCTTCACTGTTTTTTGTATGTCAAAAGCCTTGTTTTGGGAAATAATCTCATTCTTTGTGCACCAAATGATCTAAAAGGATACAAGAAGAAGGATACAACAAATGAGTTTAAATTTTGACATAGGGATAAATTATGATTTGAAGAATGATTACAAGGTAGTTTACCATTTCACACAAACTCACACCACGCTCAAAGCCTCGAAAAACATTTAGCGACCCATTTCAAGGCTGGTGTATGTCCAAGAAGGCTCATGACTAGTAATCAAGGGATTAGGCTCTTGATAAATTAGAACAGGCATATTTTGTGGTAGCGTTGGTGCTACTGTCTCAAAATCAAGAACTTGAATTGCTTGCTTTATAGAAGGTCTCAGATTGTGATCAGGATGAGCACACCACAACCCTACAGTCATCAAACACTCCATTTGTTTCACATCATATTCCATACACAGTCTTTCATCGACCTCCTTAAGTAGTTGACCGCTTTCATAAAGCGTCCAAACCAACTGAACCAACCCTACTGGGATGATATTAACTGACTTTTTCCCACATGCAATTTCCAAGGCCACCACCCCCAAACTATATACATCGGAGTTTTTACTAGCTTTGCCTGTACAAAGATACTCAGGTGCCATATAGCCAAATAGCCAATTGTTCCAGCTAATCCTGTTGTCTTAAGACCTATATTATGATCCATGAGTCTAGCCAAACCAAAGTCACCAAGCTTGGGATTGAAGTCTGAATCCAACATGACATTTCTTGGCTAGCTTGATGTCTCGATGCACCACACATTGCTCCATTTCTTCGTGAAGGTATAACAAAGCAGAAGCTAATCCTAGTGCAATATTATACCTCATTGGCCAACTGAGAGGTGTTTTATCCCCAAAGAGGTGGAAATCAAGGCTCCCGTGTGGCATAAAGTCATAGACAAGGAGAAACTCACCTTTCTCATGACACCAACCTAGGAGTTGTACTAGATTGCGGTGTCTCAACTGGCTAATGACTTTCACTTCTGTGATGTATTCTTTTTTACCTTGTTTAGAATTCCTTGAGATTTTTTCGACCGCGACATCTAAAGCCAAGTTGCCGATGAACGCTTTATATACGTCTCCGAATCCACCTTCCCCAAGCTTCCTTTTAATTGAGAAGTTGTTAGTAGCTGCAACCAATTCGTTGTAGGAAAACTTCTTCGGCCCACCAAATGCTTCAAAATTTAAGGAAGTTTGGTTTGATGTCACTTCTGCTTTCTGTCTTTTTTTCTCTCATTGGCTATATAACATGCTATCATCACCACAACTATGAAGGTCACAAAACTAATTTAATCTTTCCTTGTTTTCTTCTGTCTGGTATTTTAGTCTCTAAATTCGAGCTAAACTCCCATGAATGAAGAATGTGTTGTTCTACGTATTGCCCAGTACTTGCTGAAAAGCCAATATTAACCCACTCTGGCAAAACTTGTTTCAAATCGACTTGGTGAACAAGAGTATAATTTCTCAGATTTGTTTGAGCTCCTCCAAAATTCCAGATCACTGTCAAGTTCTTATTACTAGAGTTATAGCTAATCTAAGTGCTTATTGGCTTTCCACTATGCAAGCTAACATTCCAAGTGGCATGAGTGAATCCACATTGATACAAATATGTTCCATAGGTGGATCCCACTCTGGATATACAAACGTATCAAACTCAACTAGAAGTTAGATTTTGGCCTCTGAATTTGCTCTCAGTATTGCTAAATAGGCCAAGAATTCCTCCCCCAGAATTGAGTAGAATAGGATAACAGAGGGAAGTGAGAAAGAACGCAAGGCCATGTCCATATCGGGAAGATTTCTGTGTGTCAATGGTAAAGGAGAAATGAGTGGTGAAATTTCTGTGTGTCCATATCTGTGGAAGAGTCCCAGATATGTATTGGCTCTCTATAAGTAACTCGACCAACCCGGATCAGGGAATTGACAGTGTTAAGATCAATGCCTCCCAATGAAGCCATGGCATCACCCTGCAAGATAATACTACTATCTGCAGTATCAAAGCGGACAATTTTGAAGTGAAAGGACCTTACTAGGAGGAGGACTTGGAAGAGGATGAAGAACAGAAAGTGAAGGAGGAAGTTTAATGACTTGTAGAAAGACATGTTTAGGGAAGAACAACTCATAACTCAGCTACCAGTAGTCCAGTACCTGTAATGAATTTTTTTGGGTTTTTATGTTTGAAATGATATATTTTCTTACAAAGTAGGAAGTTTCTATGAAACAGAACTGGACAATTAAACAACAGAGAAAGACTCAGAACAAGAAGATACTGGTGATAAATCAAATCCATAAGTCAAACTGGTACTATGATTAAAGATGATAGTATATACCATAGGCTAATATAAAAGGCTAGATTATTTGCTTGCGACATAATGTGAACTGCTGGATCCATTTCAATATATGTATATCTCATCCAAGGACTTACTATATATGCTGCAGTGTCATCCCAAACTGTTGCTGTATTTCTCATTATCCACCTCATAGAGATTTCTATTTCTACACAATGTTAAATAAAAAAGAAAGAACAAGAACAAGTCCACAGAAATGGATTAGTTTAGTAATAACAACTTAAGACTTAAGACTTGGCTCATCGTTTATTCATACAAATAATAGGGATGATATTATTTCGATGATGAATGCAGAAAACTACACTTTCTAGTTTCTACGTTTAGACTTCACAAGTATACTAATGTAGATGGAGTGATAAACAATATCACCCACCTGCTAATTCCCTAATATGTTGCTCAATTATGACCAAACAGTTATCGCTTCATCATAATAATTGCAAGTTGCAACTATTCTAGTCTTAATGTTACATAAAAAGTGAAATGAGAGTTCAGGATTACCCTCCTCTAATCAATAACCATTACCTCAGGATACTTCCCCTGCATCCTTGCACGCAGTCGTCAATCAAATTTGTGCAGACCCTGTCCATCTGTTGCTTCATATCCTGCCCAGCACAACACACCACCAGCAGCAGTACCCAGAGCAAACAGCATAAAATCCGCAGTGTGTAGCACCTCTGTGAACTTTCAGATTCCCATAAAACTGTTGCCCTAACAAGCTGAACTAGGTAAAGTAGTTCAGATTGTTTATATTTGATTGCATACTTTCATGTGGTGGTTGGCCCTTTGCTTAATCAATTCAACCAAAGAGGACTATCATGAATTATACAAAAGTTTGATTGTGCTTAATCTTTCAACTGTGGTTGATGCAGTTTGAGTGTTAGGCATATTACAATTCTTTGTGTGTGATGAGAATCCAAAAATGAGACCTGCTGTAGGAATTTAGTCCTTGGATTTTTATTTCAGTGGCTGCATATGCTAGGTCTGAGAGTTGGTATTTTATATATCACATATAAGAGATGAGGCTTTCCAGATAAAGTGACAATTGAAAAGAAATTTCTTACTTCTGTTGAAAGTTGAAACTTCCTGTTTCATAAAACAAAAAAATTCCAATTAATTTTAGCAGACTAAGAAGTTCCTTAGAATAATAAGAGTCACAAATTATTCTGAGTCTCGATCGTACAATCCTGATCAGCGTGCTAAACCACTGTGAGGTAAAGAAACCGCATAACAAACGAATACATAAACAAGACTTGACCCTATATGTATAGACCATAAGACCTGTACAGACTCTGTTTCTCCCCTGCAGTCCAGTGTAACTAACATAACAAGAGCATTTCCAGTATTCTCAGTCAGCAATGTGCTTACCCCGTGACAGTTTCTCTTCAGCCGAGCTTTTCTGTCGCAGTAATACCTCTCTGATCCCGTTAATGCAGTTATAGTTGTTTACAACCTTTGTCAACTACCACCTTCCCCCAACTGATTAGCAACCCATAAGTATATGGTCGTTCTTAAATTCCGTTTGCTTCTCTACAAACCATTACTAGACAGCATCCTATAACTCATAGAATTGTGTAAGGCAGAATATGCCAAATGCCTTCTCTGATCTCCATTGTAGAGGATAAAAAACAGGGATACAACAAACGAGTTTAAATTATGACAGAGAAATAAATTACAGTTTGAAGAATGATTACAAGGTGGTGTAACATTTACACAAATTTGCACGAAGCTCAAACCATATTCAGCGACCCATTTCAAGGCTTGTGTATGCCAATGAAGGCTCACGACTATTAATCAATGGATCAGTCTCACGATACATTAGAACAGGCATATTTTGTGGAAGCGTTGGCACTGCTGCCTCAAGATTAAGAATTTGAATTGCTTGCTTTATAGAAGGTCTCAGGTTGTGATCAGGGTGAGCACACCACAATCCGACAGTCATCAAACACTCCATTTGTTTCGCATCATATTCCATGCACAATCTTTCATCGGCCTCCTTAAGCAGTTGACCTCTTTCGTAAAGCGTCCAAACCCACTGAACCAATCCAACTGGAATGATATGAACTGACTTTTTTCCACATGCAATCTCCAATGCCACCACCCCAAAACTATATACATCGGATTTCTTACTCGCTTTGCCTGTATTAAGGTACTCAGGTGCCATATAGCCAATCGTCCCAGCTAATCTTGTGGTCTTGAGACCTAAATCATGGTCCATGAGTCTAGCCAACCCAAAGTCACCAAGCTTGGCATTGAAGTCTGAATCCAACATGACATTGCTAGGCTTGATATCTCGGTGCACCACACATTGCTCTCTTTCTTCATGCAGGTACAGCAAAGCAGAAGCTAATCCAAGTGCTATATTATACCTTATTGGCCAACTAAGAGGACTTTTATTACCAAAAAGATGGAAATCGAGGCTTCCGTGTGGCATAAAGTTGTAAACAAGGAGAAACTCACCTTTCTCATGACACCAACCGAGGAGTTGTACCAGATTACGGTGTCTCAGCTGGCTAGTGATTTCCACTTCTGTGATGTATTCTTTTTTACCTTGTTTAAAATTTCTTGATATTCTCTTTACAGCCACATCTAAAGCTAAGTTGCCAATCGTTCCTTTATAAACTCCTCCAAATCCACCTTCCCCTAGCTTCCTTTTAAATGAGAAGTTGTCAGTAGCTACAGCCAATTCCTTGTAGGAAAATCTTCTAGGCCCAACACCAGCTTCAAAATTGAAAGAAGTTGGGTGGGATGTCTCCTCTGTCTTCTGCCTTTTTCTCATATTAACTATATAACATGATATCATCACCACAACTATGAAGGTCACACAAGGAACTAACACGCTTACGACTAGTTTTATCTTTCCTTGGTTGCTTATGTCTGGCAGATTAGTCTCCAAATTGGAACTGATGAACTCCCACGAATGGAGAATGTGTCTTTCTACGTTTGTCCCAGTACTAGCCGAAAAATCAATACTGACCCAATCTGGTAACACTTGTTTCAAATCAACTTGGTAAGCAAGAGTATAATTACCCAGATTGGTTTGAGCTCCAAAATTCCAGATCACTGTCAAGTTCTTACTACTAGCGGTATAGGTGATCCAAGTGCTTATTGGTTTTCCACTATGCAAGCTAGCATTCCAAGTGGAATGAATGCTGGAAGCAATTGAATTATTGTTTATTCCAATATGTTCCATAGGCGGATCCCAGTCTGGATTTGAAAACGTGTCAAACTCGACTACAAGTAGATTGCTTTGGCCTATATCAAGATTACTGGTGTTGAAAAGGCCAAGAAATCCTCCCCCAGAATTTGGTAGAATAGGGTAACTGATAGGAGCCAGAAAGAACGCAAATCCATGTCCATAACTTTTGGCAGTTAGGGTGTCAATGGTGAAGGAGAAATGAGTGGTGAAATCTGAAACTTCTCCAGTGGAAGAGTCCCATATTTGTATTGGCTTCCTATACGTAGCTCGACCAACCCGGTTCACGTAATAGAGTTTGTTGATTTCAATGTCCCCCATTGAAGCTATGGCATCGCCTTGTAAAAAAACTTCAGCATTTGGAGGACCAAAGCGAGGTATATTGAAGTAAATCGAGTTTGCAGGGAGGAGTTGACAGAAACAAATGAAAAACAGAAATTGAAGGAGAAAGTTCAATAAATTGTGGAAAGACATGTTTAGAAAAGAACTCCTCATAGCTAGGCGAATAGTACCCGTAAGAAAAACTTGCATGGTCTTTTACGTTTCAAATGGTACATTCTAATACAAAGCAGGAAGTTTCTCTAAACCAGAACTGGACCTTTAAAAAACAGAGAAGGACTCAGAACTCAGAAGTAGTCTGAAGTCTGAACAAGAGACTGGTTCTACCATCAAATACATAAATCAAATTTTGTACCAGCACTAAATTATACTATATATATATATTCAAATGCTATAAGACTAGATAATTTGTCGCGACATATTTGAACCTCTGGATGCATTCCGAATTTGTAGTCTTTGATCTCAGTGAAGGTGGTTGTATACTTGTATATATTATCAAGGACTTGCTGTATGCCCTGCAATGTCATCCCAACCTCTTCATGAAGCTCTTATTATACACCTGAAAAGAAATTTATATTTTCTACACTAGTTGGACTTGGACTTCATTTTTTTATGCTTACAGATATGAAAGTCACAATTATTATATAAAATATTTCTTTAAAACCTGATTAGGGACATTATTTTATTAATGGATATTGGTCAGAAACTACGCTTTCATCGTTTAGACTCCAACTATCTTATTGTAGATGGAGTGTTAAACAATATAACCAGCCTTCTAAATTTCCTGTATGTTGCTCAAATTAAAAGACCAAACACTATTTTCTTCGTCAAACTACTTGCAAATTGCAATTATAGCCTTAGTGTTACATGAAGAATGAAATGAGAGTTTGGTGTTACCCTAGACAAATATTTGTCTCGGGGCACTTCCTCTGCATCGCCGCGTGCAGTCAGTCAATCCAGTTTACACACACCTGGACCCCCATAACTTAATGTCCGATGCACAAGCACCTAATACCCAAGATCCATACCCCTTTATACACCAAATATTAGATGCATATTTTCTCTTGATTATCTGATTACTAACAGATTCTGAAGAAGTCTGTAATTTGACTTTCATTTACAATTTTTCTGGCGATTTCTTATGACGGACTTTCTTTCTGAACTTCATGTTATATATTTATATTTAATAAAACCGTAGACTTTCAGATAGGATAAAAATACCAAATAACATGCCTTTACATGGTGTAATGACCACATATACGCCATATACGTACTCAATTTTTGATTGGCCTAAAAGCTTCATAATCATTGAGCTTATTCTTATGATAATATTTGAACCTTAAATACATTCTACTCTGTATAACTGTGTACACTCTTACAACATTTAAATATGAAAATTATAATCATAGTAGAAGTACAAATTGACTGACCCTTGGGTATGAGGTTTTATAATAACCCCTTCCTCTCCTCCCACTTTTACAAATTCCGACTCACAAGCTCACTTTCCATCGCTGCAAAAGCGAAAGAGAACTGATATTAATAGTTGGGCATTGTTACCGGCAAAGCTTAAGCATCATTCAAAAACCATGGGTGAAAAATAAAACTCATGACCTTTTAACTTTAAATACATAATTGGTTATTTCCTGGCCATATATACTTCTATGTCTTGGTCCCCAATTCAGAATTTATATCTTCCCTCGAGTCCCATTTAATTATTGCTGGAGATTAACATTTTAGGTGGCTTCTCTCGCTGCTTACTGAGTGGCAGCATCTAATTGTTTTTGCTAGATAAGATACACGAGAGTGATATTGCATCCTATATTGTGTCCACAATTAGGAGGATCAAATGTGTGCCCTTTTATTGTGTCCGAAGTATAACCATTACCTTGAAGATATTTACAGCAACTTCACTACCTGGACGATCTCAATGTGTGCACTATTCTAATTATTTAGTCTCATGAATCCATTTATAACAAACAAAAGAAACCGTATATGCCAGGTGATGTAGCAAAGGCCTTTGTATGTGTGGAAACCATTAAGGGTCTGCTAGGAGATACATTATTTGTTCCCAATCTAGATAGAGCTCTTAATCAATGCCAAAGAAATAGAATTAGAGAGAGCTAGGGGAGATTATAACTTTAACTCTTTAAGCATGCATTTTCTTATGTGTAATTGTTAAACCAATACAGACATGCATAAAATAAAATAAAAATTGACGAATCAATCTCATCCTGGATTACTCAATTGAATGACTCGTGTATGGAGAATTGATAACATGAACATCTCTATTGAGCATTTCTTCAAACATAATATATGCTTGGGAAAGCTTACCTGTTTTTGCAAATCCAATCACCAATCCGAATCATCAATCAAGCAACTCTTCGTCCAGAATCATTCAATGAAATCTGTATTGTGTTTATTCTGAAGCAACTGAAGAAGGCATTCTCAGAGGGTCTCCAATATAACTTATGTTAATCATGAATTAAGAACCAAGGAACATAAAAAAAAAATGAGAAAACAAACCTTTGAAATAGGAAAGAAATTAAAGAAGCCTTAAAAATCACTGATCAGCAAAAAGCAACTCCAGCTATACAGTTCAAGTCCAAGGTTGCTATATCAAGTATAAGGCTGCAGGATAATAAGAGGTAATCCAAAAGCTTTAAATATATATCTAGCAAAAAATTCTCCGCGTGTAATCCTGGACTAATGAGCCCAAATTCCTTATAAACTATGGCGTTTGACTGCCTAAACCACCAGAAGTTGAGTCACAGGATTTGCTCCTATGTATTTCCATGCATCCATAAATTGAATTCTAGGACTCAAGAATAGTTTTTATGGAATTTTGCATTCATTATTCCATAATTTCATAGTGGATTCTTTTAGTAAACTTCCCCAAAACACTCTAAAACTTCATTTTTAATCAGGATTGTTTTTACTAGCCTCATCCTCAATTTACTTCAGAGCCTTTTACTTCATATCAGTCAGAGTCATTCTTATTTGTCAGATGGGATAGGTGCATCTGCAATCCTCTGAGTATCTTTCTTGCTCTTCACCAGACATTTCTTCTTAGTCTCAAACTCAAGTTTATCCAAACCAACCATATAAAACAAGTTCCACGGTGTTCCACTTGTGCTATTCTAAATTCCTCACTATTGTTTCCATCACTCGAACTTATCTGCTAGAACTCTTCCCTCCCACGCTTCTTCTCTGCATAATACTTATGCAGCCTCTCGGCCTCTTGCAATCCAGAAAACGTTGGCAGAAATTTTACCACCATGATATTTTGGTTTGCAGGCTTCCCACGACATACTTTAATTGTTGACAGACTAAACCCTATACCTGCAATGCAAAGAGAAAAAATAGCATGGGCAAGAAAAACAATCAAACTGAACGGCATCACAACTGCAAGATCAAGCAGAGCAAATCAGCAAATTAGTCTAATGTGGGATTACAAATATCACCGTGGAGAACTGTAAAACAAACTTGTAGTTCACAAATGAAAAAATGTAGCCAAACAGCAGATAAAATAACGTAACTCTAAGTTGATTCCTTACAGAAAATAAAACGTGGACTTAAAAAATCCAAGTCACACTGATGCACTTACATACCTGCTAGTATAGCTTCCATGCTTTCAAGTCACAACCTTCTGTGCATCTGGATTCTTACTCCCAGTGGTACTGTTAAGGATGATGGTGAGTGGAGGCCAAAGAATGAGGTCTTCCTTAATAGGTAGAGCTTCTGCATCAGGCAGTATCTGGCGGACCCACGTATTGCCAGTAACATCACTGTTACATCCCATTAATACACAAAGTGCTTTATGAAGACCCAAGTGATCTGCTCTTAGCCTGGGTTTCGATGACACAAAGGCATGTGAAGCTAATCTGTGACTGTTTGCAAACGCTTTTGAGTGCTGCAAGTCAGGTCATGGTGAAAGGTTATGAAAATAGCCAAAATAAATACCATTACTGTGCTTGAATAAAACAAAAAAACACAAAACAAATAATCTAAACTACTTTATAGAAGGCGCCCCCAAATCGAGATTGTTTATGAGGCCCTCGCTGGCAATATATTGAATCGACACGTATTTTTATATAAAAATATATTTATATTTAATCTATTAAATAGTTTAGATACAGAAACAGATACAGTAGTTTAGATTCAGATATAGAAATGCTAGTGTTACTGCAGAGGTAACGCTCCAGGCTTACCTCCTCACCAAATCTCGCCACGTGTATTTGTTGAAGTTGGTTAAGGTTTTAGCTGGTTTGCATATATTCCACCATGCGAAGAGTTTTTAGGAGAGAGAAAAATAGTGGAGAAAAAATAGGAAAAAAATAAAAAAAAGAATCCTAATAATTACAACAACCTTCTTTTTCCAAATAATTGATAACAACCTCCTTATTTAGTCTAGCTCATTGTCTTCTCTTTGCTTCATTTGGCAAAAAAAAAAAAAAAAAAAAATCTAACAATTGATAATTGGGATTTGCTTCATTATTCTTCTAATTGCATAAAAAAAAATATATAACCAATTCTGTGCAACACTTTTTATTCTAAGATTTTATTTTTTTCATAATAGATACTAATATCACAAATTGAAAAAGAACTACTTTTACAGTGTGATTTGTTTTCATTGAATTTCGAAGAGTACTAGACTAATAAAAAAAAAAAAATTTTTTGGTTTTTGTATTATTTTATGTTTTAGTAAAATTTTGATTGAGATTTGAGAGTAGATGAAGAATCTAGGGAAAGAAGACAATGAAAGGAAAAGAAGTTGAGGTTGTCCTAATTATTAAGATTCTTTTTATTTTTTTCCTATTTTTTCTCTACTATTTCTCTCTCCTAAAATCTCTATACAAAGTACAAACCGGCTAAAACCTTAACTAAGTTCAATAGATACACGTGGCAAGATCTGATGAGGAGGTAAGCCTGGAGCGTCACCTCTGCAGTAACGCTAGTATTTCGGCTGAATTTTTTTTTTTTTTTTTTTAGGCTATGTTTGGTTCACGGAATTCAGATTCCGGGAAAAAAGGGGGTATTAATGGAAGAGATAACAATAGAAGAAAGATAAAACAATCAAAAGGCGGAGATATAGAGTTTAAGATGGAAGGAATTCTAAGGAGATCAAAACACTTGACCTAGGAAGCACGGACACTTCTACAAATTCACTGTGTCAGTGTCGGACACTGCTCGGACACGGACACTGCTTCGGACACGGCTTGGACACGTGTCCGACACGGCACATGCGTGTCCCATGTGCCGTTCAATCTGGACACGGCTTGGACACTGTTTTGGACAAAAATATGTTCCTAAGTCCTAATTTAAGACGAATTGTAATATCTTTCCAACCGTTTCTCTTTCATGCTTTATGAACTATGAATGCATATGATACATGACATGATTTCTAATATATTATTGATATACCATAATTTTTTATATATATCTAATTGACGCGTCCTAAGCCGTGTCCGTATCCTAATTTTTGGGATATACAAGTGTCGCCGAGTCCGTGTCCGTGTCCGAGTCCGTGTTAGTGTCCGAGTCTGTGCTACCTAGCACTTGACATATTTGTCCGGACAAAAATAGAAACTGGTTTCCATTTTATAAAAAAGGAAACCATATTCCTTTATTTTAGCCTTCGCCGGAATCTAAATTCTGATCTTCCGTCCAAAATTAGCGGGTTTTAGCCTTACTTTTCGGGAATCTGAATTCCCTGAACCAAGCCCAGGCCCATATTCACATTACTCTATCTTTAATAGCACGCAAGAGCGTGACATTCACATTTAATATATAAAACAAGAAAGGGAGGTACAAAATGTGGACGAAACTACAGCCAGAGACCACAAAAGAAGCACTGGGGACTAGGATATTAACTTCTATGGCTCTAACATATAATCAAGTTTAACTAATTTAAAAAACAGACCAAAACTATATACACACAGCTTACACTCCTTTAGTTTAGGACGAAACTAATACTGCAAATCACAAAGTGAGGCTCTAGAACTAACTAAAATGGTAAAAGATCACGCTCGGACTAGCTCAAATCGTGAAAGATTACGCACATTGACCACACTGATACCATTACTGTTGCTTGAATTACAGAAAAAATTACAAACATAGACAATTGTTGCATACTACTTCAGGTAAGGGTTTTTATTTTTAATTTAATTATGTAAAAGAAGAGAGAACAAGGAGAGAGCTTGGCATAGTTCATAACTTCATATTGCTTAATAATAAGATAGCGATTGCATATAAGCATGATAGAAAGGGAAAGAAAACAGTTTAAACTTCCTAAACAAACGTATTTGTCAACTATAGATCTTAAAATGAGACTTTCCACAAAATTTTAAAGGTGTTTCACTCCCCTTATGTAATTCATTGCAGTTAAACTGATCATACGCAATGAACTAAGTGGCATTTTTTTAGATCAGTCAGTGTCGTATACCTAACATATCTAGTCAAACCAATTAAATTCCCTATCCCGATTAGAGAGGTCTCTAACTGTGAACACCGACTGTAATACTCCACTGCAAACCATATTCTCCAATATCCCCAAAATAAAATACATTCTCAAACCCAGTTTAAACATCAACACGATACACTTTGCATAACAGCATGTACTGCATGAATCTCATGACTGATGACTCATCTCTACAATGCATCTGGATTCTGGACTAAATCCATATGGAAGTACAATAATATGCCCAGTAAACTAATAATTCCTCGTATCAAAATCCTTGAAGCTTCACACCTTGCAATAGTGCTTCCCAATAGAAGAGTAAGACCAAACTTTCTTTGCGTAACCAATTTTTTCTTAAATCTTCTACCTTCAAAAGTTTCCAAATTTGGTAGCAAGAGCAAGACCAAGATTTCCAAAATCAATTATCCAAACAAAAGTATCAAACAAAACCAGATCCTTATTTATGAGCAGCAAAATATGTAGCGATACCCTTTGGAATGAAGTATCGAGAATAAAGATAAGAAGGTAACATCAGGATCAATATATATTCAAAAGTGCTTCACTTTCAAAATTGTATCGCAAAATATAGTACAAACCTGCCACATATGCTGCAAAGAAGAGTACCAGCTTCTCCTTGTTCCTTGTATCTTTTCCATTGAGCAGAGGTTTCATTGAACTGTTTAGAAAACCTAAGGAAAGCTCAATGTACTAGTTCTTTACATTCCACAGATCCCTGGGGAGGGTCAGCTTGCAATGGAAATAACTTATCTTCTAAAGAGCCGTATCTGCATCCTTGTCGCCATTCTGCTAAATTATGCTTATTTTTTGGGAAATTTACAGAAGCAGGTTTCAGCCGCATCTTAATGCTCAGCTTTCGACCATTCATGATATGGCGTTTAGTCGCACGCGCTTTCCCATGTGACAATAGACGTTGAGATGCAGGAACTTTACAGGAGGCCTTCTCATCATATGGCCTTTTAATTTTCCTGTACTTGAGGCAAGAAAAAACTGATGGTTTAGAAGATGGTAAAGCATCAGGATCTGCACCCGTACAATGTTCTTCAACATCAGTCAACTCAAGAACCTGCCTAGAGATATTCCCAGTACGTGATAACATACTTCTAAGGCCTAATCTCCTGATCATAGTGAACTTCCTTTTATGCACCCTTTCCATTTGATCATTTTGTCTACCGCTTCTACTCTCTTCCTCTATTCATGACTCACATCAAGGCATTATTTTATTCTTGGTGAACCCTCTAATCTTTCTGGGAGATACTCAGGGCCTGTTTACATCCCATAATCACAACCTTTCCTGGGATGAGAGCTATCATGATCTCCATATACTCTTGCTCCAAACTCAAGGTACTTTCTTCCAGTACTAGAAGGGCCCAAATCCCTTGCTGTCACTACTTCTCTATTCATATTAAGGTAGCTTGGGAGTGAACCTTATGAAACACTTCCTATGAAAGTCACGCTTCCTATGAAACAAATTCTAACAGTTCTTGCTGCTCTTCTTCTTCCTCTTCTGTAAGAGCAACACTCGTCTCTGGCACATATCCTGCCCACTTCATCTCTCCAATGAGAACTCCCAGGATCTCATAGATCTGTTCACATTTAGGGTGAACTTTGTCCCCCCCACAAGAAATGTGTTCAGCTTGCTTCTTACCTCAATCCAGCTACAGCCTGGCTCTTTCTCCAGCCCATTCTGCCTCATTATTTTTCTCACCTTTGACACCTCACCACACATCCCTGCTTCAGCACAAACATTTGACAGCAGCACATATGCAGTGGAATCTTGAGGGTCTAACCACAGTATAGAATCCGCTGAAAGTTCTGCCACCTCTACGTTCCCATTGATTTTACAAACACTAAGGAGAGTTCTCCATATAATAGCATCAGCTTTAAATGGCATCTCACAAATAAGTTTTAAAGCATCACCCACCCAACCTGATCGCCCAAGTATATCCACCATACATGAGTAATGTTCCAACTGTGGTTGCAGACCGTAATCATTAACCATTGAATGGAAGTAACATGCCCCCTCCTAAAAAAAACCCATATAACCACAAGCTCGAAGGATGCCCACAAAGGTTGCATGGTTTGGTTTTACATTCTCATACTGGATCTTTTCAAATATCTGAAGGGCCTCTACTCCTAGACCATGCTGTGAATATCCAGAGATCATTGCATTCCAGGAAACAAAGTCTCGCTCAGTCATCTTTTCGAACATTAAATGTGAATCCTGCATGTTCCCACATTTTGAGTACATGGCAACAAGAGTACTGGATATATACACATCTGACTGCATTTTTTGCTTAATAATCTGTGCATGAATTTGCTTTCCAAGTCCTATCGTAGCAAGATTAGAACAGGTATCTAGAACTGTTGCATAAGTGAAGTTATCAGGTTCAGGCCAGAGTCCAACATCTGAGAAAAGAATTTTTGAGCCTCTTCGCTTTGCCCCTTTAGAGAAAACCCAGAAATTATTGCATTCCATGATACCATCGTTCGTTTCTCAACTCTGTCATGGAGCTTCCATGCTTCTTCCATCATTCCACAACAGCACTACCAACAAAAAAATCTAGGCCCAACCCAGACTTGATAAGTCTGTTATGAATCTCCATGCCACAATTCAAAGTTTGCCAACCAACACAAGCTTTTAGAATACTACCATAAGTGAACTCGTCAGGTTCCATTCTTGAGCGGAGCATCCAACTGAAGAAGAACAGTGTTTCCTTTTCATATCCATTTTGCTCATATGCTGCAATGATTGCATTCCAAGAGACAGTGTCTCTTCTATCTATCGCATCAAACACATCGCGTCCTTCAACCAGAGCTCCACATTTCCCATACATGTCCAACAGTGCATTCGCCACACATATATTTGTCTCAAAACTACACTTATTTGTTAAACCATGTATTTGTAACCCCTCCAGATATCCTTTGATCACCGCACATGTACTAAAGACACCCGACAGACTGATCTCATCGACACCAACACCAGACCTATGCATAAGTTGAAATAGCTGCAGAGCTTCTAGACCTCGATAACTCCGAGCATAACCAACAATAATAGCATTCCAGGACAGTAAACTATGTCGTGGCATAAATTTGAAAATCATTCGAGCATCTCTTAAATTATCACATTTTGCATACATATCCAGAATGGCAGTTCCCACTATAGCATCAGGCACGAAATTATTCTTTAATGCATGACAATGTAACTGATAGCCTAAGTTCAATGAGCTTAAACCTGCACATGACCTGAAAATACTCGCATAAGTAGACTGACTCACACCAACTCTATCTCGTTGCATCTCCTTGAATAACTCCAAACTCTCGACAAGTCGATCATTCTGATCACAACCTGCAATGAATGCACTCCAAGAAACCCAATTTATATCCGGCATTTCTCTAAAAAACTGATGCGAATCACTCAAGTTCTTACACTTAGCATACATATATCCACAAGAGCACTGCCTGTGACAACATCAAAATCAAAACCCATCCGAATTGTAACACCATGAATCTGAATCCCCAAATCAATATCTACTAAAGCAGTACAACATTTAAGAATAACAGCAAAAGTAGTACGATTCGTAACCATACCCATTTCTCTCATTTTCAAAAACAACAAAACCGATAGACAATAACCCCCATTCTGCATATACCCAGATATCACAGTATTTCAAGAAATGACATCCCTTTCAGGCATAAAATCAAATATGGATTGTGCAAGAGGCATTAAACCAGTTGCAGAATAACCAGAAACCATCGAGTTCCAAGAAATAATGTCCCTATGACTCTATGAGGCATTTGATCAAATACTTCTTCGAGCAGAACTTATGAGTGAACATTTAACATAAAGGGTCTGTTTGATAACCGGTGAATAAAATGGGAGGATTTACCGGTAAATTTGGTCAACCGGGGAAAACTAAGGTTTGGGAATGGTCAACCAGGTTAAAATTAATTTGCCGAATTTACTGTGTTTGTTAACAATTTGGGTAAATGTTAGGTAACAGAATTTGCCGAATTAACCGGTGTTTGATAATTTTTTGCATACCTAGTGAATCACAAATAACTATGGGCCATGGACTCTTTGATTGTGATATGGGCATTATCCATCCATATTGGGCTCCGGCCCAAATATGATAAAGGGCTATTCTTGTAACATATGAACAATAACTATGGTCCATGGACTCTTTGAATTTGATATGGGTCATTACAAATGTATATTATCCACACCTCAACAAATGTATTAATATTTAATTTTTCGATAATAAAAATATTGAACAAGTGTTTCATTTTTAGTATTTGATAATAAAGATAGTTAATATATTATCCACTTCAACAAATGTCTTATTTTATTATTATTATTATTATTATTATTTGATTTTATTTGATAATTTTTTTTTTATGAAAGTAAAGATATAATTTTATGAAAGTGAATATGTGACCAAGATATAACATTAAAAAGAATTGTCCAATAAACAATTGCAAACTTCCAGACATGTTGTTTTATTTTTTTCTAAAACAATCATAGCTCTTACAATATTTATCACATTGTCTACATTTTAAAACAATTTTAGCATGATAAAATTGAAAAATATCCCTTGTAAACATGGGCAGCCATACTACACCTCTTAAACATTCACAATATACCTTAACATGGGCAGTCATAATATGTCATAATATACCTTAACAAGTATCAAACATAATAACTGTTATAACAAGCAACATAAATTTCAGTAGTGACGAAATTATCATAATACATCCATATTAATAAACAACCTGTCATAACCTGTTATAATATATCATATTATCCATACTTGAAAAAAAAATCCACCTAGACTATAGAATCCTAAAAATATCAATACACACAAACAGTTTCAAGTTCAATTAGTGACCAAATTGTCAAAGTCATGAAACGACTTCCTATCCTCACATCTTCAGTCCGAATCCGAAATAATGATTGGATCGGATGCAGTCCTTGCTACCTGTGTCTCAACCGGCTCATAGTCACTGTCGTCGTAGTCGATAAAGTTGTCATTCACATCCATATAGACGTTCTCATCGGTATTGGCTGATTCCTGAGCTGAGAGACCACCACCGGTAGATGAGGAGTTCGAATCTGAAGAGTCTGAATATAAGGAGTCTGAATCTGAGGAGGCTGGAGGTGCAGGTGGTGCTGAATTCTTCCGATTGGTGGTGCGACGGACTGCTGATGAGGGACCTGCTGCTGCTGCTGCTGAAGACCTGGGTGCTGCTGATGAAGTGCGCTGCTGCCTAGAAGCTTGTTTCCTCCTCACAAGCATGTCAAGGGTAACACCAGAGTGTCTCCCCTTACCGAGATGTTGAATCCTCAGCAACACCCGGTCGCCCACGTCCAAGTGCTCCCCTTGAACTACAGCTCTCCATCCTGCAATCTTCAAAGCAAAGTGACCATACCCGTCCACATTTATCTCCAAGTCATTGTACCGCCGCAACCCAACAACCAACACGACAGGTTGGTCTTGTCGAAGGCCACTGGTGAGAACTGCCGGAATCGGCTGCATGTAATTAACAAACATAGTATTTTTTATTGTCGACAACGTGTTGCATTACATGAACATAAATACCATTATTACAAACAAATATTGTGAAGTCCATCAAAACATGTCGTCTAGAATGAATTTTTTGTTATACATACTGTATGGTCCATTAAAACAAGAATAGTCCATCAAAAGTAGAATACTGTATGGCTATCACAACAAAAGCTTCAATATGTGGGCCATGATAATAATGCAAAAGCACAACATGTGGTCCCATGTCATATATTAAAAAAATAATGGTAAAGTACTTACCATCCTCCAAGAACCCTTCCCGTTTTTATCAACGTTCAATGGTTTCAGAACATAGTAATCATTGGTGTTGCTTGGGCCACCTTGTTCCATTGTCTACATTATAAATTAAAAGAATGTTATGTGTTGTGAAATGCTATTATAACAAAGGTGAAATAGATATACAATTATTAATTGAAAAGTGGGACATTACATACATAGAAATAAAGTTGGTGTATTGTGTGGTTGGGGGTGGGGGTTATCATTGTCGTATTTTTAATTAAAAAGGGGGTCATTACATGCATGTGGTTAGATAACAAATTTCATAACATATATTTAATTAAAAAAAGGGATCATTACATAAACGAAGTTAAATAACAAAAAAATAACATATATTTAATTAAAAAGGGTGTCATTATATAAAACGATATAAAAAGTTGATTACATAGATGAAGTTGGGGTTCGTTCTTCGAACATCATCCTAAGATATATAAAACAGAAAATTGTTGAAGATATAGTAAAATTTGGTCCTCATGCTTGCCACCCACCGCTTTGTTTCAATGACATCATTCCATGCAACATCATCAAAAATAACCATGTTTGTCGTGGGATCAAAAACAAATCCACAAAGAATGACCAATGAATATCCATAGAGAATTCTGTACACATTATACAACTTGGAAGATAACCATTGAATATTATATCAACATGCATATCCACACCCACAAAAATACGAAAATATTTAATAACATTCATAAACAAAGCCCATCATATATATTGTCTTGTTCTTATTACAAACCATTATTACACCATGTAATTAACATGGCTACAAATTGCGTTCAAAGATTAATTACGCACTTCAAGTTGGAAGAAAGCCCACCATGTTAAACATTATGTGGTGGTAGTAGAAGAAATACTTGAGATGCGTTTAGGTAAATCTTGAACGGCCTATCTTTCAACTCCTTCCAATAATTAGGCACTTCAAGTTGTGCCCACACTTCTTCGCTAGCTACAACCTTGCATTCCACCACGTCAAAATTGAATCCCGGCCTCGCACACAAATCATTTATCTTCCTAACACGTTGCTTCAAATACTTGCAACGCCTCCGCACGTCTTCGTCGTCAACCTCAACATGAAAGTTAGTGGTCAAACCGGTTGCAATTCCTTGGTTAACGTCACGTGGAAAACTACCATCTTCTCTACGCAACCCAACGATGATAGCCTCAAAATATTTACTACAAATGTAGTTATCCATATCAAAAGACCACCTAGGGCACCTTATGGGTTTTGGCCTAGGTGCAAAGTGAATTCCCAGATGGTAGTTTTCCCAGGCATTATACTGCCGGGGGGGGGGGGGGGTGGTTTGACCCAGGCATCTGTGTAAGGGATAATTAAAACACAAACAATTCACAAATATTCATAAACATAAGAAACATTGTTCATACATAGTCTTGTTACATAATATAAAATACAAGTTATTTTGGGAACAAGGCAAGAAGCTTGTTCATGTAAGGGAGTCATTCACCACGGAATCTACTGCAAGGAGCATTTTCCTCCCATGTCTCATTTTTCGCAATCACCCTTTCACGATGTGCATCCCATTGAAAACCCTTTATATTTAATAATCCAGGCATTTGTAAAGAAAAAATACTTCACCCTATCGCGTACATCTTCCACCGACACCGGCATAGACGTTGCTTCCAAAACCTGGAAGACCACTTCTACGTGGGTGTGTTCTTGGAAAGGGAAACCAGGTTCGTCTTTATGCTTGACAAGTGTGTCAAGCATAACCACGTCCATTTTATGGTACCACCCTACCTTGAAAGTTCTTGAACCTTCCATTCTTCTAAAACCCAAAAACAACAATTACGAACAAAACAAAACTGTGTAGGGAAAACAGTCTTGAAAAAACTAACACATTCACATAACCACAAATGAACTGTGTCTATGTTATCAGAATTTTCCAGTTATAAAGCTACAACATAACGATAATGAAAATATACAAAATAACAATCTGCGACATAATATAAATAAAATACTGCATCCATAAAACTGTCGCACGATAGTAATGAAATCACGCCACATAATCCAAAATAAAATACTGTATCCATAAAACAAGCCTTCATAATAGTTTGACAAACATAATTCAACAATCATGAACACCCAAAAGCTAGACCCCAACTAGTGTAACTTTCTCATGATCCATTCCAACTTGTATTCGTCATCGATTCCCATACACGTATAGATCATTTCTGGATTCCCTCCTAAGAAATCCATGCAGTCCAGGTAAGCTTGTCTATTTCCTTGGGTAAGTCCTTTGACAACATTTGAAACCTCTGAAATGTTGGGTTTTCCCATAGAGCTTGCTATCTGTTGCACCGCCGTAGTCAATCCTTTGAAGGATGGAGGCTCAGGTATATCTGTCATGGTATACTTCAACTTACGACGCTTTGGTATGACAGGAGGGGCACTATCATTCCCCTTGCGAGCAGCAGATGCTACCGAACCACCGTCTCCCTCAAAATCAGCAGTAGGAAGTGGTGGTGTATCGACAACTGGGGTGTTTGTCGCAAACTGGGATTCTATTCCGTCAACGCCACCATCCCCTTCCCCGAGGATCTCATCCTCATCTTCGTTCACTGCATTGGATTGATCATTCACATCACAAACTCATACATGCCACAATAACCATGTTGTGTAACAAACAATAAACCTACGTACCGGTTGGTTCGTAAGTGGGACTATCAAGATCATGGGCAGTATAGCTTCCCTCGCCCGTGGCGCAATCATCACCAACCAAGAATGCCATCTGGTTAAAAAATGGCAAAACCTTACCATTGAAGTTCTTGGCCTCGGGGTGCCCCTACAATGAACAATCCATTAACAATTGATATCGCACTATTGAATAACAACACATCAAACAAGCAAGGGCGTCAATTACCGCAATGTATGCAGCCCATGCGATAGGTAGGGGTGGCAATCAGACCCGGTGACCTCAGGTCAGGTTCGGGTTTAGATATTTGAAGATTTTTGGCTGATCAGGTCGACCTGAACCTGACCTGATTGTAATCAGGTCAGGTTCAGGTTTTCCTTGCAGACCCGTCAGGTCGACCCGAACCTGGAAAAAAAAAAAAAATTTTTTTTTTTTGGGGAAGGGGTTTACACTTTTATTTTTCTATATACTCTGCGGCTCTTTCTCTCTCTTGAATTTCAATTAATCAATAAATTAATTGATTGTGGTGGATCGAATTTCACTCCTCTGGTTCTTCTTCTTCGTCTATTGTCTACTTCGTACACCAACAAACTCACTTCCGATTTATTTTTACTCGACTCGATTGAATTTGTTTAATTTTAAGTAAGACCCATTTGATTTTCTGTTAAAAGTTCATTTTGGGTTAAGTTATACTTTGATTAATTAGTGTTTCATGGCGTTTTGAGCAAAATCCACTTCAAATTCTTTTTTATTTTGATTTTAGTTTCACTACAAAAATATTGCAAAGAAATCTTGGTTGATTGTCATGAAGAATCCAATGGAATGAAGCATCAATAATTATGGTTTTCTTGTTTAGTTCCATTGAAAATAGTATTTAATAGGGGTGGGCAAAAAAACCGAAAAACCGAAAAACCGAACCGAAAAAACCGAGTCAAAACCGGTCAAAACCGAGTTGGCCAGAAACCGGTCAAGACCGAACCGAAACCGAACCGAACCATATAGATATTGGTCCGGTCTCGGTCTCTATTTTTATAAAACCGAGGGAACTGAACCGAACCGAATTACATGGATATTGGGCTTTTCTTCTATTTAGTACTAGATTTGGTTTGATTTGGTCCATGTCTTATTTTGTTTAAAGCCCAAAACTTAAGAACAATCTTTAATATTTTAGTGGACTAAAGGCCCAATAACAAAAGCCCAGAACCGAGTTTCGAACCGAAACCGGACCGACTATATTTGGTCCGGCTCGGTCCGGTTATATTCAAATATTTTCGGTCCATGAACCGAAACCGAACCGAAAATTTAAAATCGGTTTGGTCCCGGTCCTATTACTTTTTGGGACCGGACCGGACCGTGCCCACCCCTAGTATTTAATATCTTGCTCCTATTGTTCACGGATCGATTTTAACAACTTATGTTATTAATTATAGATAACATACGATGAATTCATGATGTAGTATTTTGAATTTTTTATGATTCATTCTATTTGTTTGATAAGTTTTAGTTGTATACTTTAGTTATATTAAGTCATCGTGTATTCATGTATTTTTATAAATAAAATTTGCTTAAATTTTTTTTTTTTTTTTTTTTCCAGGTTTTCAGGTCGGATCAGTTGGGTTTACAAGAAAAACCCTTCATCAGGTCAGGTTCAGGTTTGAGGGTTAAGACCTGAAAACCCAACTGATACGACCTAAACCTGACCCGACCTGACCTGATTGCCACCCCTAGCGACAGGGTCGGCATTCACAACACATTTGTGTATCGGATCCCACCCAAATCCACTAGCATTCAACAATGCCTTTGCCACGCTGTATTCTTTCCTCAAAGTCCTCATCCTGGATCGCACATTCTCCGGGTCATCCTGGATCGCACATTCTCCGGGGTCACAGTTATTCCCAACTTTGTATTCACGGCATTTGCGACGACAGTGTAGGTGTTGGACTTAAATCCATTGTCCGCCCGCCTACCACACTTACTAACCTCCTCGCAGAGAGTATCAAGTAAGATATCCATCATTGCTGGTCCCCACCTTTGTTGGGTCCTTTGGGATGGTAGTTCGGGTGGGGGTGGAACGGGAGGGGCACTCCATGTTTGGGATGGGGTCGGTTGGTTCCTTCTCTTTGTTTTTTTCGTTGAGGCGGTCGACATTCCTTGAATATTAATAAAAAATCGTAATACTTGATTACAAACCATGAATTCCAACCATAAATGCATTATTAATAAATTGTGCCATCGGTCCACAACGAATAGAAAAATAAACAAATATCCATTGTCTACGTACACACATCACATAACAAATAATAGCCAACACATGGTAGGGATACTGCAAAGATCATCATCTTCGTCTGTTTCGTACTGGAAATTGACGTACGCATTCCACATTTGATGACATAGTTGATCCCTCCAATTGGTCCAATTTGGGGATGGCACCATATTCATGGCCGGGGCTACAACATCGACCGGTTCTTCCTCAGTTTCGGCCATGTCTTCCTCCTCATCGTCAGGTAGTGCGTCGGGGTCATACTCATCATCAGGCTCAACATCTCTTAAGAAATTATGCAAGGCAACACATGCCAAAATAATCTTGGATTGAACCCTAACTTTGTGGTGAGGGGAGTTCCTGAGATATGCAAAACGCTTTTTCAAGACACCAATAGCCCTTTCGACAACATTCCTCAAAGATGAATGACGAAAGTTGAAAAGCTCATCCTCATTCTGTGCTACTTGTCTTCCTATCTCTCTGATGTGGTATCGGGTATTACGATATGGAGTAAGGAATCCAGGCACTAATGCAAAGCTGACATCCGCAAGATAGTATTTACCCCCTACAGTTAATGATTGTTGACGTATTAAATCATCGGTTCAGATTTACAGAACATGGGAATGTACATGGTAGGTATACAAACTTACCAGGAGGTAAGGTAAGTCTATGGCCAGTACGACTAACGACATTCCTCAACAAACAACCATCATGCGTCGAACCCTCCCATCCCGTCAACACGTACGTAAACCTCATGCTAAAGGTACACGCCACCAAGACATTCTGGGTAATCTCTCCTTTTCGGTTACGATATCTAGGTTGGTCTACCAAGACAACACTTGTCTTGAAATGTGTACCATCGACTGCACCCACAGCATCCTACGACCATTTATACATGTTAAGTAAAGGGATGCATTTCAAAGAAGGATTACAAAGTTACTGTGATTGACAAAGATAGGCTCCGAGCCTTGAAATAATGGTGCCAATGATGATATGTTCCACAATCTGCGAGCGGAGAATTCCCCGCTGTCACATTGGTCACAACTTCTCTATATAACCGTAGGAGTGCATTAAGCACTAGATGGAAGAAACGGTTAACGGTTTCGGTTGATCGATAGAATTGATGGGCTGCCCTTCGGTTTCGCTGGTCGTGACCAACTGTTATAAGAAATAAGGCTACTTGTTCCTCAACCGTAAGATATCTCGTATCTTGCAATCCTAGTCTTGTAAGCCTACGACAAAAGGAATGGAAGGCGAATCGGTTCATCCTAAGTTGATGATGATAGGACCTGTCGCTCTCCATGTAAAAACTCCTAAGAATACCACGTCGCATTTCATTTCGATTCGTACGAGGTGCACGAGGTAGTCGCATGTGGTTCATATGTAATGCACACCACCACTGCCATGCCATTACCATATGAACCACAACAATAACGACTACGGCAGTAACTATCCTACGTTCTTCTTCACCACTGTCCATTCTACAAAACCCCAACAACGTCAAAACTCCACGATTGTAACACACACTTTAAACATGATTGTATTTTAAGTAAAACAAATATTTTAAAATTTCAAAACATATATTAAAATGTGTCATTACAAATTTCATTACAAGGTGACGTTAACATATCCCAAAGTTATGTTACAATTTCTTGCAAATTCTAAATAACAAATAACAACTTCAACAACACCGCGATGATTACAACTAACAAAACTACAATCATGTTCTTCACCAACCACCAAGTATCATCTAAGGAAATTGCACGCATTGCGTTGGGGATACAAACCAACAAAATGAAGTGTCCTATTGCATAATTCAAACCAATAACCAAATTCCCAAAACCCCAATTTAGTATAAACAACAACACAAAAAAAAAAAAAACAAAAAAAAAAAAAAACAAAACAAAACAGCATATGTAGTAATAACAAAAAACCCCAATTTTAAAAAGGCATTATGATCCGAAAGTAATGAACATGTTGCACACAAATAATCTACACCTTTAACTAGCATAATAAAATAGTGAAGTAGTGAGAAAGCGACATTTACTCTGAGCTAGATGATTCTGAAACTGATGAATTAAATACGATATAATCGATTAATTATAGAACAATCATAGAGACCAGTACAAAAATAGGAGAAAGATGAAAGTCGGGGTCACAGTTTTGTTCTTTCTATTTTGATTTGCCTAAAAAAGCAAGTTCAACTTCCATTATTTGGACCGACGAAACCCCAATAGAATAACAAATGCTCTAGGTCCTCTGCTAGGACCATACATATTGAAACAGAATATACCGTCACATACAGTGGTTTTGGAATCAGTCAGTGTCATACGGTTCTGCACTTAAAATGAAGTTCTGAAACCTATGTACACATCTATTTCTCATACAACTAACTAAAGGCACCACCAAGCTTCGTGAACCCATAATAATGAGAGGTAGATATTTATCTTCTAAGACCCTATATTCTACCTGCACACTCACAGGCACTACGCACACGTAGGTGCCAGGGTTGAGGCTAAGAGGGTTCACATGAACCAATAGGGCTGTTAAACGAACCGAGCAGCTCGAGCTCGGCTCGTTAAAAGCTCGGCTCGAGCTCGTTCGTATAGCTAAACGAGCCGAGTTTGAACATAAAGTAAAGCTCGTATAAAATTTGGGCTTGGCTCGAGCTCGGCTCGTTTATAAATGAACCGAGCTCGAACATACCAAAGCTCGGCTCGTTTAGATAAAATCCTACTTTTATATGTAATTTAATCGAGTAGCTCGAGCTCGGCTCGGGCTCGAGTCGTTAAAAGCTCGGCTCGAGCTCGTTCGTATAGCTAAACGAGCCGAGCTTGAACATAAAATAAAGCTCGTGTAAAATTTGGGCTCGAGCTTGAACATACAAAGCTCGGCTCGTTCGGCTCGTTTAACACCCCTATGAACCAAGGCGTTTCTAGGCATGTTTTCCTAGTCAAGGCAAAATTTTGATCTTGCACAAATTGATGGAAAGCAATGCAGTTCTGTTAAGTCCATTTTTCTTTCTAATACGGTAGCCAGAAACCTGATTTCAATTGGCATGAAGGATTGAAATCAATTTGGCACAGTTACTATATGCTAGTATGCTACTCTTTTCAATAAAATAATCTGCTTGTTCACCTCTCAAAAAAGAATAACTAAACACCAACAAGAAGCTGGAGAAAATTAGGCAGGCATCAATAACAGAAGCAACAAAAACAACAACCACATTTATTTTACCATCAGGTTCAAACAAAGAGTCAACGGCCAAACGCTTTGGCAACAGAATAAATAATCCAGAAATTGGGGATATATCATTTTAAGAAAAATATCAGTTTTAGACATTTAGATGATTTCTTAACAAAAATTTAGACAGCTAAAGTTCTCCAAACCTGCCTTTATGAAACAAACAGCAAATGAGATCTCAGAATGCTGAAAACGTGATCTCTATCGTAATTAATGTTTTAAATGCTCATTGAAGATACCTATATTAGACTTAACTACAAAGCAATCAACATTACTCTGAAGACGACATTCTAGCGCCAGAATGCTGCTTTATGCAGTAAGGGGTTGGCAACTAGAACATCGATGTTTTTTATTCATATTTAGAAACCATTGACAGTATCATCCTGACCCATTAGTGGTTGTGATCGACTTTTAAATACTGTATAATGTACTGTTGAGAATTGAGCTCATTTCGATAAAAACACCAGTAGATCTGAAACGCAAAATCTCATTTCCTTATGATAAGGTATAGACAACACTAATCCCATATAAGGTGAGTTATTAAATGCGAACAACATTCTTAAAGACATCCCAAAATTGATTCACCATCAAGACATCAACCGACTACTGTATAAGGATTCATATTGTTAACAGATGACCCCTTCGTAAAGATAGCAAAGAGGGTGTCGATCATACACACCCACTAGGGGAGATGTATTATAGTCTCTTCAAATGGGCAGGACTGAGCACCAGTATCTAGTTAGAAGAGCTTCTTGTGAAAGAAAACAGTTGTAAACTTACACATTTTCTAGTAATATAAGCTTAACTGTCTCCCTAGACCCTTCAAGTTAAACTCAAAGCAAGAATTTCAAACGCCAACTACAGTTTAAAGACAAAAATATATAATCTTATGCTGAAACCCAGATGTTAAAATATATTTTCATTTTGTGCAAATCTCTCACACCTGTCGCTAGCACTAACATAAAGATAGAAATTTGCTAAATCTTCAATTATCACAAACTAGCAAAAGCAAATTTTACTAGCATTAGATGCCCAACAATAAATGGTAACATTACTGTTTTTTCACCCAAAGAGGAGAGCAATCCATGCAGACTGACACAAATACACAAACAATACTCACAGCACAAAACTTATCACCCTATAAACATCAACACACACTTAAGAGCAGAAACCTCATTTTAACATCAATAATAGCTCATTTTAACATCAATAATAGCAAAACAGCATATGTAGTAATAACAAAAAACCCCAATTTTATACAAAAACCCCAATTATATAAAAACCCACAATTTTCAAAAACCTCCAATTTTCAATTTCAGCAACAGTAAAACCCTAACCCTAAATTTCATAATTCCATGAAATTATGAAAACCTTAAATTACAAAATTCTAAATTCCATCAATACAGCCCTAAATTCTATCAACACAACCTTAATTTACATAATTTATACAAACCCCCAAATTTCGAAAACCCTAAATTAAAAAATTCTACAAAATCGAACAAACCTAGCTTAACCCTAAACTTCAATTTCTGAAAAAATAGTTTAAAGCAACAAAACATTTCGAAAATTTTGTATATATGAAAAGAGAAATCGAAAAAACAGAAATGGATAAATGAAATTTGTAGAAGTTTATATGGAAAAGAAGTTTTAGGAAGAGATAAATGAAAGGAGATCGTTTACCTTTTCGAAATAGTGTGGTTAAACAAGATTTACGCCGCTGCTGTCGCCATCGCCATCGCCATCGTTTTTTATTTTTTACCTTCGAAATAGTGCGGTGGAACAGATCTGGTCGAATTGTTTGGTTGAAAAAAAAATTTGGGCTTTATACCC
This sequence comes from Aquilegia eximia, assembly GCA_023053565.1. Taxonomy (NCBI): domain Eukaryota; kingdom Viridiplantae; phylum Streptophyta; class Magnoliopsida; order Ranunculales; family Ranunculaceae; genus Aquilegia; species Aquilegia eximia. Next base: position 20,001,213 of record JALIGU010000003.1, read on the forward strand.
GGCGAATGAAACCGTGTAAATTGGTTTGGGGAATTTTACCCCCCCCCCCCCCCCCGAACCGATTCACTCGGATAAATCCGGGTAAATCTAATCACGTGCCATTTTTCGGTAAAAAACAACCCGGATGAATTTTGGTTATCAAACACCGGGTAATATTCGGTCAAACCGAGCAAATAGCATTTACCCGGGTGAATACCCATATTCACCGGTTATCAAACAGGCCCAAAGAGTGAGCTTTTAATTGGGATAAACCCAATTATAATCATGTGGGAATGAGCTTGTTTTCCTACATTTAGTAGAGACTTGTGGTTTGAACATTGTTGGAAGATTTGAGAAAAGTTTATGCTTTTAGTGAGTGATTGTGGTGGTGTTTGAATTAATAATGAAAGGGTAGAGATGAAGTAATAATTTGTATATGGTTTTGGAGGGAAAGAGAGGAGTTGTTGTCATGTTGTGACTTGTGGGTGTGCGAATAACATGTGTCATGACTCATGAGTCATCTCATATAATAATTGTGAAATAATAATTGTGAAAATATAATAATTGTGAAATGAATTCACTAAAAATAAATAAAGACTGTGTTTGCTTCATGGAATTTAAATTCCAAGAAGTGAAGGGTACTGACGTAACAGTGAATGATAGGAGAGAGAGTGCCCAGAAAAAGGAGAGAAACAGAGGCGGAGATGGATGGAATTCTTGCTAAAACGAAACATTTGCCCGCTCTGTCCTAACAATTATGGAAAATGGTTTTCTTTTTTTTTTTTTAAATGAAAATCGTATTCCGATAAAATAACTATGTTAGAATCTGAATTCCAATCTCCTTCTCAAAATCTTCCTAAAATTTAGCCATTTCTGCTCATTTTCCGGGAAACCAAATGCCGAGGCGTAAAAGGGTATTTTCGTCCAACTATTGGAAAAACAATCTTCAGATAATAGGAAGACTGACCACATATGTAACATGCTTATACAGTCATTGAGCTTATTCTTATGATAATTATGTATTTATGTATTTCAAACTTTAGTACATTCTATTCACACTCTTTACAACCTCAAAATTACAAAAATCAATCAATAAATCGATATTCAAATCTCCAGCATATGCTCTAACAAAGCCACCAAATGACCAAAAGCTGCCCATTGAACAACATCATTAAACAGTAGTACTTGATGGTGGAGATGATGATCGAAGCTAAAGCGACTTCTGAGTCGAGTTAGAGGAACACCGAGACCATGTTTCTGAATCAACTTCTGACAAAGACTCAGATTTATTAATTTCCTTCTTTTGTTTATAAACCAAAGGAGATAAAAAGCAACCTGACGATGAAAAACGCGTAGATTGCATTAAGTTGAGCAAGTTAAAGAGCTTGCGACCTGAATGAGTTCGAGTTGTGGCCGGTTGGGTCTTAAACTCGGAGAAGTAGGTTCCACTAGGTGGAGGTCTAAGCTGGGGTACTGTTGTTACTTCTGGTGGTGTGTAACTGGAATCTGCAGGTTTGGGAATTCCAGGTTGAATCTCCCACTTGAATGGTACTGAGCCTGATCTTTTGAACGATTCGTCTGTACCCATCTTCACCTTAAGAAAACTAAAGTGACTTATTGCTGATCATTTATAGGCAACCAAACTTGGTTTCATATTGACTTAAAGGCGAGATTGGTGGGAGTTGAAGCAGGCCAGGGGTTGATAGGAAGATGTAGGACCACTTGAAGGAAATGTTGAGGATGATGTTAAACTTGAGATTGAATTTTCTTGGTGGATAATGAACTTATTAGAAAAGTCATACAAATCAATCAACTCTGAGATTTAGTGGATGTATAACTGAAGTTGGCTACAATACCTTTGAAAAGAAACACAGTAATCTTGACTTTTGAAAGAGAGACGTGCTAGAATATTATTAAACACGAGTAATGCAATAAAGTAGCAATGAAATTGGACACTTATATGTACATGCTATACTTAATGGTTCCATCAATATTGAATCCCTTCCCTCCTAGGAGCAATGATGGCATACATACTTTCTGTCTCCCCATTGCCATTGCAGATTGTGTGCTGAACACCTCGCAAAAGTTATGTACCTCCATCGTCTGTAAAATTAATTAACACTTGCCATCTGATAGACTTGTTGTATAGCCATGCAAGGTGAAAAAGAAGCACCTCAAGTTCTGAAGTTCTCAACCACCACTTGAGGATGTGTCAAGCATGCATCTACCCTTCTCTCCATTCCCCCCTGCACATCTAAGTATAGAATTAAGCATGTAGAAGTAGTAGAGGTTCTGAACAACAATGGCTAAGCTATCAATGTTTTTACTCCAAGTGTTTGCTCTGTTATATTGTTCCATATATGCTCAAGCATATCAACAATCACAACGACAAAGCCAGTGTCATCAAGTCCAAAATATTGACGCTCTTGAACCAACCCAGAGGGTTTCCATCTTAGGCTAGTATTACTGAACACTCAGACGAAACAACGAGCAATTAGAATGTGCTGGGGTCTCTGTGACTCATTATACCACCCAGTCTAGAGGACTCCTTTAGCCTCATTACCAAAATGCACTTAAGCTCACCTATATCATTCAAGGTTAGTCTTCTACCTTTCATCTGCACAAAATATGTTCAATATGTTTGATTTGCTTACTAATGTAGTAATGTGTATGCATGAAATTTACAGGTAGGGGTATGCATGGAGCAGCTATCCCTGGTTGTCCAGAGACATTCCAATTAATTCGACAATCTGAGCAACAGGATTCCCAACGCGATCAGAGCCAAACCCAGCAAGAGAGATATAGACATCCAGACCAACTTCAGAAGGTCCGACAAATACGTCAAGGGAACATGTAGCTTCCCTAGTTGGAGTGGCGCGGCCAACTAGTTCTACAATGACGGTGCGTGAGACACCAATTGTTCTGGTCACTCTTCTGGATGCAACAACGAAAATCAACTGGACAACTCTAGTAGGGTAAGTCATATTTCACTTAATTTCACGTGAACATGCCGAATTAGTCATATGTGATCACAATTGTCATGTTTAATTACATATATTCCAGTACAGAGTAAATTAATTAGACTATTATTTCACTTGATAAGGAAAAAAACGTTCCTAACCTTGGTTTTTAATAAATATTGCATGGATTTGAGAGATAAATCTCGAGTGTAAAATTTCTCATTATGATTCTTATGTAATTCTAAACAACTTGTGCATTGCATTATGTTGTATGCATTTCGGACATTCTACCTAGGTGGCAACCCTCAACCACGAAGACAACAAGGAGGAAGCTCACCCTACCAACAAAGGAGTTCAGAACAACAGAATTCTTCCAGCAACATTTTCAGTGGCTTGGATGAGCAAATGTTGGCAGGCTTTTGGTGTGAGACCAGACAGTGGGAAAGCTAAGAGGTACTAACGACAACAAGGGTGGACTGGTCGATTCCTGAGCCATTCGTTCTCCCCTCTCGGTTGGCCTAGGGACGAGTCGCTAGTCAAGATAGTTGCTTTAAACCCGTTACTATGTTCGGTTAACTCAAGGAGTCACAGGGAGGGTGGGTTGCAATTTGTCGGTTTCTAGTTAAAAGACTATGGTCTTGTCAGAGCCTCTTTAATCGTTAGTTTTCAGATCCAATCCATTCTTGGGGTCCGATAAAGACATAACTGTCTCTACAGCTGTCATTCTTTCGCAATCTCTCTTTCTATCCCTTGACTCGCTCATCCTACTAAAATCAATGATGAAAGTCTTAGAATAGACTATGTTGGGCAGATAGGGCGTATTGGCTTTTGTGTGGATCCAGACGTACCGCAAGGGCCGAGGCATAGCTAGACTATGTTGGGCATAGCTAAAAAACAGACCGAACGCGTTCGAGTTATTGGCTCGTACGACCCGGCAGCATTCATGAGTCGCTCGTTCAACTGTCCCTCGGAGACACGGTCGAGAAGTGCCATGCATGGTCGCCCCCCGTCCTTTCTTTTAAAACAGTTGCTTTTTCAGACAAAAAAAAAAGTGCTTTAATGCGTTGACCGTAAGCCCCTACTCCTACCAGTTCCAACAATACACTTCTCGGATCGAGAAAGCGTTTTTGCCAGCTGTTCCGCGCCCGAGTTCCGGGTTAGAGAATACCTTCTGTAGCGGAATCAAGGTAAGCTAGGTTCCCTGAATTCTCAGGAGGCTGAATCCAGGAGGCTCCTGACTTAACCATGTCTTGTATCAAATCCATGATCTGCAAGGGAACGGATCACTCATTCTTCCATTGGGGACAGGTGCACGAACGACAACTCCAAACGTCACACTTTGTTCTTAAAACATTCCCATCATGGAAAGTTAACTGCACTAATTGTCTATGTTGATGACATTGTGGTAACCGGTGATGATGTGGAAGAAATCGGCAATCAGATCTTTTTGCCAAGGATCCTTTGCTTCTGAGATAGGTCATATAACGATATAGAAAAGGAGTAGCTAGCTCCTGTTCATAGTTGCGACTCTCCCTTCAGCTCACTCGCAAGTCAACAAGAAAGTGAAATCAAGATAGGTAAGCTCAACCTCAAGGCAGAAGGCATCTAGGGGTAAAGCACTGTTTCGGTGCGGGCCGCGCATATGAAAAGAAGTCGCTTGGTTGGCTTGAACGGTTGGGAACGGATAACTTGGCTTGGATCAGAAAGAACGCTTGGCTTGAACGCAAGCAACGGTTGGCTAGGCACGGAAAGGAATGGAGCATTGCGTTGGGTTATTGGCAGGATGCAAAGGCCCCACCGTCACCCCTGTAATGAAGACAGACGAGCGAAGTCGATGGCTTCTCTTTCGACGGATTGATCCGGACTTCCCCACTTCAACACTCGCAGGAAAGAAAGAAAAGACCTAAATCCTACTGAAGCTGCTAACAGAGATTCGAATCGGGCTTTGTTGTATAATTCTTTGCCGAAAGAGGTCTCCACTGACCCAACGACTTTCCGATGTGATTGACAAGCAGCGGGGCATGGAACGGAGTTTAATTCATCGCGACAGGAGTTCACCAAGTCTAAGAATGGGATCGCTTAGCCATGCTTCATAATTGGATAAGCGAAATATACGAGATCACAAACGTACATTGCTCAGGGTACAATCGGCATTGCTCTTAATTTAGAATCAAATAATGTTGTTGTTGTGTTAATGGGTGACGGTTTGATGATAGTTCTAGCACACTAAATCAGAGTATACAGATTGGAACTCAGACTTGCTGGTGCTCCTATCTGGGATGTTCTTTCCCTTTTCCTCCACTAGATTTTAGGTTCCGTCAGGTGCTTTAATAGCTTGATCTGGAACCTATATTCGCAATCAGGAATCGGTCTATCGCAACTCATTTTTTTGAAGATATATAGAATCATATTTTAAGCAAGCGGCCCTTTCGCGACTCAAACTGCCGGTACGCTTTCTCCTTTGAGTGCCGACTTTGATGGTGATTGCATTCACCTATTCTTATTCTATCCCCAGTCCCTTGCTGCAAGAGCAGCAGTCTTGAAGCTTTTCTCAGTAGAACCTGTTAAGCAACCGAGGTCGACCCGAATCCTCGGCCCTTGCCTCTGGGAAGTGAGAAGAAAAGTTTGTAGGAGATCATAGGGAAAACGGGTTGAAGGACACTTATTAATATTAATAAAGAATCGCGGGGCATTTTCAGATATATTACTCAAAAGAATCGACACAATACGCCTAGTCGATTGGAATTGAGAAAATTTTGTCCCTAATGTTACAAGCATACGATGGTTTCCGCTAGTCCAGCCAGTCTAATTACAGCGGTAGGTCAAGCTGATCCGCTTGTCAAACAGAAGAGCTTAGAGAAAACTTCTTGTCTAGAAAAAGATTGCAGTTAGGCTCGTGAGTACTAAATAGTAGAAGGATTTGGCAGAAATATGTAGAATTGCCCCTCCTAAAAAGATTATTCCAGAATAAATGGGCAATAGTTAGGAGAGGTGCGCCAGCGGCGAGCAGAAACAAGGTTATTAGATACTGAAGGAAACCCCGGCCAGAACCACAGGCTCGAAACGAGAAAGGACGAATGGAAAGCGGTAAACAAAGCAAACAAGAGATTGACTTCGCTAGCTTAACTCTTGCAGCTTCCCCCTCATGTAATCGTCGGCCTTCCCCAGCCCCCCCTTCGTCGCTTCTGGCTAAGCATCTTTCGGCGGAGGAAAGGAGGCGACTAGTGCTCTTGGGCTATCTCCCGCGTAGGAATGTCTTGTATCGGCCCATTTAAATCTATGTGAGGTTAGTTTTGTCAAATTAAAGGTCGTGGTCCAATACTAGCTCTGGATGGGTAGGCCCACCATTTCACTTTCACTTAGGCCCGGGCCAAGTCAGTGGGGCCCTGTCGGGCGCGTGGATGAGATCCTAACTCTGACACATCAATGATAGACGATGGCTAGCCACTGAAGCAGAGCATAACTTGTACTCTTGTTGAAGTGAAGACATTGGATGCAGTCTTACCAAACTTTGACTACTTGCTCGAGTCCTAGCTATCTCTGCACCGATTATAGGTTGGTGGGGAGGGTTTCGTTCACATCTTTACGTCACATTAGTCCTTCTTCTACTGTAGGCATTATTTATTTATTTTTCCTTTGCTTCTGAAAAAAAATTAAGCAAGACTCATGGCAACCCTTCGAGCCGACAAAATTAGTAATATTATCCGTTTGGACATAGAATCGAGTCCTTGTGAATGGGCAGAGCCAGGTGCTCTTATTTTACGACGGTAGGGACAATTGCTTCCATTACTGACCAGAAACACACCAAATTCTCCTTTAGGTGCTTCAACTGCGGTATAGGTAGAAGGAGCTGGTACGAAAAAACCTTCTGTACGCAACTAGAGGAGTTTACTTATTGTTTTTGTAAATGTAAGTAAATTTGGGTTTAGGCAGGTCGAAGAAGATGATCGGAAAATAGAGGAGGAGGAGATGAAGTTATGAAAGTGGCTGAGCTATCTGATTTAGATAGTTGCCTACGTATCTGAAAGTGACCAAGTCCCAGAATCAAGCCCACGTAGTTCATATATATAGGTGATTGGGACAACGGATAGCTCATTAATTGCCCAACGGTGTGGTCAATTAATGGGCGGATATTTTGGATCTGAAAATATATTGTAACTGAAGAGGATCAAAACGTATAGTGTTTGAACAAGGACGATGTAGGTCGAATAAAAGTAGCTCCACGTCGGGTGGGCTCGGATAAAAATAGGCTTATGCCGAATGAAGGCCTTTTAAGGTCCAATTGGATTTGTGGTCACGAAGTGAGCTCGAGTAAAAATAGTGTTACGTCGAGTAGGGTCGAATAGAATTCACGAAGTGAGCTCGAGTAAAAATAGTGTTACGTCGAGTAGGGTCGAATAGAATTGGGTTCACGACGAGTTGTGTGAATAGGTATACACATAGCCCCTTTTTTATTTGAGTTGAGGCGAGGAAGTAAGTTTTTGGATGTGTTGGACTCAAGTCGAATAAAAAATAGAGAAGGTAATAGGGTCTAATGGGTTGTTCTCTCTCGATTTACGATGCAAGCAAAGATTCTATTGCGTGTTGCATTAAATGGTTTTAGGTTTTTGAGGAAAGCAAAGGCAAAATGTTAACTTTGTAGAATGGTCAAGGTATGTAGATCTTTAGAAATTTTGAGTTCCAAGGTCGAGGCACTTGTTCACCTTCATCGTCGATGAGCGTATATGCCCCGTTTCCCAGGTCATTTTTGACAATGTATGGGCCTTCCCAATTAGGGTTTAGCTTCCCATCTCCAGATTTCTTTGTGTTGGAAAAGACCTGTCTGAGTACGAGGTCACCTATTTGAAATTTCCTCGACCTCACTTTTTGATTGTAGCTTCTTTTTAAGATCTGCTGATAACGAGCTGTTGTAATTGCAGTTTGATCTCGTTTTTCCTCAAGCATATCTACCTCGTGTGCCCATGAGTCTTCATTTTCTTTTGATTGGACGAGCTCTGATCTAGTAGTGAGGAAGTTTAGCTCAGCTGGTATGATAGCTTTTGTGCCATAACATAAGGCAAATGGGGACATTCCTGTAGATGTGCACGGTGTCGTTCTGTAAGCCCATAGTACCCTATCGAGTTCCTCTATCCATTTCTCTTTTTGTGCTTCAAGTTTTTTCTTCAGATTATTCATGATGGTCTTGTTGGTGGCTTCAGCCTGACCGTTACTTTGGGCGTAGCGAGGTGTTGAGAGTGCGTGGTTGATTCTCCAATCGAGGTAGAATTCCTCGATTTCAGTTCCACAGAATTGTTGACCATTGTCGGTGACTAGAGTATGTGGTAGTCCGAATCGAGTGATAATGAATTTTCAGATGAAGTTTTTAACATCTTGTTGGCGTATGCCTCGTAGGGGTATTGCTTCGACCCATTTGGTGAAGTAGTCAGTTGCCACAAGTAAGAATCGTTTTTTGGATTTATCCTTGAAGATAGGGCCCACAATATCGAGCCCCCAAATTGTAAAAGGCCACGGGCTTGAGATTGTCTTGAGTTCTCGAGCTGGCTGGTGAATTAATGGTGCAAATCTTTGGCACTTGTCACAGTGTTGAACAAACTTGTCTGAATCTGACTGCATGTATGGCCAAAAGTAGCCTTGATTTCTTGCTTTTTGGGCTAAAGACCTAACCCCTGCATGGTTTCCACATTCTCCATGGTGGATCTCAGCGAGAATTGTGTGCGCTTGTTTTGGTGGGAGGCACCGCAGATATGGCCCTCGAGTTGACTTTTGGTAAAGTCTTTTGTCGAGTAAGATGTAGCTTTTAGCTTTTCGTTCGAGTTTACGTAGTTCGAAATCATCATTTGGGTACGTTCCGTTTAAGTAATTGATGATTGGTCCCATCCATGAGTTTTCCACTTCACTTGGTGGGATATCTTTGAAGTCTGAAACTTCATTTACCTGATGTATATGTGCCTCATATGCCGGAGCTGACTGTATGTCAATTTGTATTGTTCGAGGTGACTCGGTGTCGATTTGCGAGGCTAGATATGCCAAGCTATCGGCATGGCGGTTGTCATCTCGTGGGACATGTTGAATTTCCCATTTGTTGAAGTAATTAATAATTTTTTGGTATGCTCCAAGTATAGCTTCAGAGTCTTTTCCCTTGTTTCATAGTCGCCGAGAATTTGGCTAACTACCAACTGTGAGTCACTGAGAATTCGCAATTCTTTGACCTGTAATGTTATGGCCATTTGTATGCCAGTGAGGAGTGCCTCGTATTCTGCATCATTGTTGGATGAGGTGAAATTTAATCTGACTGACTTTTCTAAGACGGCTTCGTCTGGTGAGATTAACGTTGCCCCCACTCCGGAGCAATTGAGGTTCTTTGAGCCGTCAACTTAGAGTGTCCAAATTGGGGCTTTTATTATTGGTTGTTCATTGACCTCATTTTCAGGTATCCATGTGGTGTCATTAATGGCGTAATCGACCAAGAGGTCAGCCACTATCTGACCCTTTCTGCTACTTCGTGGTGTAAAAATGAGCTCGTGATCTCCGAGTTCTTGAGCCCATTTTGCCATTCGTGTAGACTTGTTTTTGTTTTCCAATACTTGCCTAAGAGGTGCATCTGTGATGACTCTTATTTTGTGTGATTGGAAGTAAGGCTTCAACTTTCGTGAGGCGAAGAGTAAAGCTAGTCCTACTTTTTCGAGGCTTGAGTAGCGAGCTTTGGAGCACAGTAATGTTTTACTGATGAAGTATATTGGTCTTTTTATACCTCTTTCGTCGTGGAATAATACTCCACTAATTGCATGTTCTGACGTTCCGAGGTAAAGCCCCAGTACGTCGCCGTTTTGTGGTACCGTGATTACCTGTGGAGTAGCCAGATATAGCTTAAGTTCGTCAAATGCTTGCTGGCATTCAGGGGTCCAACTGTAGGTTGACCCTTTCTCTAGTAGTTGAAGTAGTGGGCGTTGCTTGTCTGATGCCCGGGCTATGAACCTGTTTAAGGCTGCTAACCTGCCGTTAAGTTTTTGAACCTGTTTCTTTGTTTTTGGGCTCGGCATCTCGATTATAGCTTTGATTTTTTCTAGGTTGGCTTCGATACCCCTTTGTGTGATGAGGTAACCCAAGAATTTTCCAGATGCGACGCCGAATAAACATTTTTCCGGGTTGAGTTTCATGTTGTACTCATGAAGTCGGAGGAATGTTTTTTCGAGGTCGGAGACATGGGTAGATTTGTGTTTGCTTTTGACAATCATATCGTCTACGTAAACTTCCATTGTGTTACCAATCATATTGTGGAACATTTTGGTTCCAAGTCGCTGATATGTGGCTCCTGCGTTTCGTAGTCCAAATGGCATGACTGTGTAACAAAAGGTACCTTGCTCGGTGATGAACGCAGTTTTCTCTTGATCTTCGTCTGCTAGCTTTATTTGATTGTATCCTGAATAGCCATCCATTAAGAAAATGAGTTCGTGACCTGCTGTTGAGTCAACGAGCTTGTCTATTCGAGGGAGAGGAAAGCTATCTTTTGGGCAAGCTTTGTTAAGGTCCGTGAAGTCGATACATACTCTGACTTTACCGTTAAGTTTTATGATCGTGACAATGTTAGCGAGCCAGTCAGGGTATGCAACCTCACGAATGAATTTTGCATCTTTTAACTTTTGTATCTCTGCATTAACTGCATTGGCGAGATGAACTGCTAGTTTGCGAGCTCTTTGTTTCACAGGTTTTTTGTTGGTATCTACATTTAACCTGTGGGAAGCAATAGTGGGATTGATCCCTGGCATATCGGTATAAGCGAAAGAAAAAATATTTTTATTCATTTTGAGAGTAGCAATAAGTTGATGTTTTACAATGGGGTCCAAGTTAGCCCCGACATAGACATACTTAGGATCGTCATCCGATCCTATGTTGACCTTTTCACCTTGTTCAATGACAGGTGGGTCGGATGGATGAACAATTTTCTTGCCGTTTTCAGTTTGTGAGATCTCATCCCCAGTGGGTGGAGTAGATACTTCGACTGCATTGCAGATTGCGGAGATCATATTGACAGTGGGCTTAGATGAGCTCGCCACTGTTATGGGGGTATCCACTTTATTAGGGAGTGGGATGACCTCGGGTATGGCATGGCATCCATGTGCTTCGATCTGGTCACCGCGTAATTCCATGATGCCTCTGGGGCCAGGAAATTTGATGACCTGGTGATATGTCGATGGTACTGCTTTCATTTTATGAATCCATTTGCGTCCGAGAATTGCATTGAACTGAGCAGGGACATCAAGGACGAAAAAGGTGCAATACACAGTCACTTCGTCTTCGTTTTCACCAGTTGCCACAGGGAGGCAAATTTCACCTTTTGCCTCAGTTTCGGTCGAGTCAAATGCAAAAAGGGTGACTTGAGGTTTTTGGAGGACCGAGTCGGGCATTTGCATCTGGCTGTATGCCTTGTTAAATATTACGTCACAAAAACTTCCTGGGTCGATAAGCACTTTTTTCATTATCCATCCCCCAATGTTGATATGGACGACCAATGCATCATTGTGAGGGAGACATACTTTTTTGAGGTCGAAGTCAGAGAAGACCAGAGCATTGTTACCTGTGACTTGCTTAGCTACGATTGCTTTGGGAGTCAAGTGGAAGGTATGGTGGATGTGATGAATCTTCTGTTTTTTAGAACGAGCTGACCATTCAGATGGTCGAGCATCCATGATCATATTGATGGTTCCCTTAGGCTTTTTACCCTTCTCCGTTGAAGTCTTTTGACGTTTGGCCTCTAGTTTGTTACGGAGGTCGGGTTCATTTTCAGAGAGGAAGTCATCGAGGTAGCCTTCCTCCTTAAGCTTGTGACAGTAAGCTCGCAGGATTCGGCAATCGTCGGTAAGGTGGTGTCGACACTTATGTAACTTACAGTACGGTTTTCCTTCAATCGGTTCGAGGTCGTGAACTTGAGGCTGGAAGTAATCCTCATCTTTGATGAGATCAAATAGTTGATTGTATGAGCACTTGAAGGGATTTGGGCCGGAATTTGGATTTGGCATTGGATGTGACCTTTCCTTTGTAGTCTGATCGAGTCGTCTTTGGTTTGGAGTAAGTGGACTTTGTTGTTTGGACAACAGCCACTCGTTCTTTGGATTTTGTGAGGGCTTCTTCCAGTTTGATGTACTTGTCAGCACGTACATACAAGTCTTCTAACGTTGCCGGGGCATCGGGGATAATATTCTTTCCTAGCGCCGTATTGGGATTGACAGCGGAGATAAAGGCTAAGAGACATGAATATTCATCTGGATTTTCAGCACGCAAGCAGTCCTTTTTGAATCTTGACATGAATTTCTTTGTTGTTCGGTTTCGTCTTGCTTGATACAAAAAAGGGCAGTGACCTCGATTCTTTTTCTCTTGTTGTGGATATATTGGGTGACAAAGAGTGACTCCAGTTGGTCATACGAGGTGATGGACCTTTCTGGTAGTCGATGGTACCAATCTATGGCACTCACTCCCACAGAGTGATGCAGAAAACAGTCGGCAGAAAATATCCTTGTACTTTGGCCATAAGGCCATGCTTGTCTTGAACTGTAGGACGTGTACCATTGGGTCTCCACTTCCATCGTAAGTGGTGAACTTTGGAGGTATGAAGTTTGGTGGTGGTTCCTGTTGTAGTAGGTCATCATGAAGAGGTTCGATTTTGTAACGTTCAAGGGTTGTTGATGCTACCTTCTGTGCTGTATTGGCCTTGAGTGAGTCTTGATGATTTTTGTCAAGTTTTTCTGACAATTGGAGGATTCTGTCATGAGCAGCTTGAAGGTCAGCCATGGTTGGGGCGGCGGTGTTACTGGAGGTGGGTAGGGCAGGGTTGTTGAAAGTTGTATTGACTTCCTCAGCGTTGAGCGCATTTGTAGCAACTCCGTTGAGCGGTGTGCCATTAGTGGTGGCGGTGGTGCTCTTGAGGTGGATGTTTTCAGCCACCAACCTGTTGATCAACCATCTGCTTCTGGAGTTGTTCAAATTGCTCGTTAGTGATTGTTGCCATGGTCGGTTGTCAGGTTATTATTCGTTCACGAATCAGTCGGCGCCAATGTAAATGTAAGTAAATTTGGGTTTAGGCAGGTCGGAGAAGATGATCGGAAAATAGAGGAGGAGGAGATGAAGTTATGAAAGTGGCTGAGCTATCTGATTTAGATAGTTGCCTACGTATCTGAGAGTGACCAAGTCCCAGAATCAAGCCCAGGTAGTTCATATATATAGGTGATTCGGACAACGGATAGGTCATTAATTGCCCAACGGTGTGGTCAATTAATGGGCGGATATTTTGGATCTGAAAATATATTGTAACTGAAGAGGATCAAAACGTATAGTGTTTGAACAAGGATGATGTAGGTCGAATAAAAGTAGCTCCACGTCGGGTGGGCTCGGATAAAAATAGGCTTATGTCGAATGAAGGCCTTTTAAGGTCCAATTGGATTTGTGGTCACGAAGTGAGCTCGAGTAAAAATAGTGTTACGTCGAGTAGGGTCGAATAGAATTCACGAAGTGAGCTCGAGTAAAAATAGTGTTACGTCGAGTAGGGTCGAATAGAATTGGATTCACGACGAGTTGTGTGAATAGGTATACACAATTTTCTTTCTCTTTCTTGCCATCAACAACCTTAACATAGGCGCACCAACCGAGGCAGAGATTGGAGATACAACGATTGGAGTGCAGTGACGGTACCCGAGATAGATCTGAACCTACGGTTGCGGAGAATAGGTGCAACAGGTAATCATGGGAATAACGAGAGGGTACGTAGGGAACATGGCTGACCAATTTCTAACGATTGAAAAAAGAAATAGGCTCTGACTCAGACATGTCCGATGTAGATACAGTGTTATCTGAAAAAAAAATGAGAAAACCATTGCAAAGCTTCGAAAAGATAAGATCTCTCAAACGAAGTGAAGTGATAGGAGGAACAAACTGCCTACGGATATGGAACTCAGGAGGAAATTACCCATCCGCCCGCCAGCAGCTAAGGCCTTCTACCGCAGCGGACCCACCAATGCCAATCTCTCAGGGCAGGTTCTCTACCGCAGCTACAAGCCTGACTTGACTTATATCGTATATAAAGATGTTGTCGCTTATTGTTTTCTTTCATCATCGAGATTGGGTGGATGTAAAGTGTACCTTTCTGTATCGAAAAGAAAGCATTGGATGCCAAAGCCGATTTAACACACCTTTCATGTGTTTCGACATGCAGGAAGCGGGCACCTGCGCCACGCCAGGTTTCAGTTTTTTTTTAAGGGAATGTGGACCAGTTCCTGGATAGGAATCCAGGGCATCCGAAGAAGAATAGTAAGCCGAAAGATAGACTTACACATACGCCAAATCTGAAGCCGAAGTTTAAGCTAGGGCAGTTGGTTGGTCTATAACCAGAAGAGGAGAAGAGAATGGGTTTTGTTTACTTTACCCAGAAAAAAAAGAAGAGCAGACCAAAGGCGGAGGGAGCCGAAAGCAAGATTGAGTTCCGACTGAACTATCAGTAGAGCAGCTGTACTCCCTTCACCTACCCAAATAGAACTGGATTTGGTGGGGCGCAACGCAAATAGAAAACAAACATTTCCGAGCGAGGCTCCATCCGAATTCGCCTAGGAACGACCATCGGTCGGGGCCCGCGAGCTTTTTTTTAACAAGAGGAGCAGCAAGGACGACCAAGAATGGCCTTCAGGTGATCAAGCCACCAAGAATGGAACAAGAGGGAGCAACAAGGACGACCAAATGGTTTTCAAGAGACCATTTGCAACATGAAGCTTAGAGTGAATATCAATAACCCTTCACGTGCTGATGTCTACAATCCACAAGCTGGTCACATTAAGAGAATGAACAGAAGGAACCTTCCCTTCTTGAGAGCATTCAATTTGAATTCCGAGAGGGCCGGGAGTTCCCTACAGGGTATATACAACGACTTTCGATATTAGTGTTGTTCCATTGTTGCATGGTTTATGATTGAAATGGCTTTTGTTGTTTGTGCAGAATGCTCTCATGGCACCTCACTGGAACTTGAATGCGCCCAGTTTAATCTGCGTCACTACGGATAATGCGCAGGTTCAAATTGTCGGAAACTACCAACAATTAATCTATGATGGAGAACTCTGCCAGGGACAGCTTTTGGTTCTTCCACAAAACTTTGCCGTGGTGAAAAAGGCTGATGACCAATGTTTTGAATGGCGTTGAAAAGCTCTGGGGTTCAATACTATTGCATGTACCTTCAATGTTTTACAGTACCCCAAGGATGTAGCCATGATAAACACTATTGCAGGAAAAAAGAAAAAAAAAACTCTGCTATACGAGAAATGCCGCAGGGAATTCTCCAAAATGCATTCAGAATTTCAAGTGAAGAAGCTAGGAGGCTGAAATACGATAAGTGAACAGATAGAGCTGTTTGCTCCAAGGTTGCAGTCTCAACAAAAGGATTCCTCTTAGAATCCCTACTTAATAGGACTATGTAGCTACATATGGCTTTTGAAAGAAGGAATTTTGGTTTGTGTTCGGTTCTTGTTGAGTTAATAAAACTAAGCTTCAGGCATGGTTATTATATGTTTTGTGCTAATAAAATTGAGCTTGAAAAAAAGGTGTGATATGTAAAATTTTGTGTACCTATGACCCCAAGTGATACAGTCCACCCATGGTGCCTTCCTATATCCCTGATTAATACTGATTTAGGTGCTTTGATCCTAACCTCACTCTGTATTCATTCCGTAAGATTTAAATCCTGTGTGGGAATTTCAGATGTAAGTTTTTTCTAGGAACTGACATACATACCACTAGTTATTTTGACACATGATACATGATAGGAAACTACTAGAGGGATTTTGAATGTTAAACAATGTTGCAACCACGACAGGGCAAATACTTAATACCGGCACTGTGTTGCAATTAATGCTCTCAAGTTGAGGACATTTTTCTCAAATATCCACCTTGCTACACGTATACGTACTGAATATACCAAGCCATCGTCATCGTTATCTGTTCTGGTGTGCTGGGACTCTACTATATCAGGCTGTGTTCATATTAGAAGGGATGAAGATTTGGGAGAATATCGTCCTCCTGATTCTTTTACACTTTCCGGTGTTCTTTCTTCTGCTTGTTGTTTAGGAAAGAAAGTAAATGTTGGGGAGCAACTTCATGTCCGGATATTCTTATAAGAGTGGCATTTGTTTTAAGTCTTTCTGTTGGGAATGCTCTCGTTACTCTTTATGCTAAATGGGAAAGACTTCCAGAGTCGAAGCTGATTTGAATCTATGTTATGTGGGAAGGAAGAAAAGTCTTTGAAGCTGTCCGTTGCTATGTTGAGGGAGGAAGACCAGAGACCATATGAATTCATCATTGCTTCTTTCTTTAGCTTATGTGGTAAACTGGCATCGTTGCAAGGGATATCATTTATCACATTGCCTCTGAAGATGGGCTTCTTTTGAACATTCGGACACAGAATTCACTTGTGGGGCTCTATACAGAATGTGGTTGAATCGCAGAAGCTAAAGCAACGTTGACGCGATAAGAAATCCTAATATGGAATTCTTTCCTGAAATGATATTCCCAACAAGGGATGGATGAAGAAACAATTGAAGTTTTCCTAAACACGCGGATATTTGTAGCCCCAGATTCCATTACGCTCCTTTCTACCTTGTCTGCACGAAGGCAAACAGGAATGGTTACTCAGGCTTCAACCATTCAGGATCATGAAGTTAGATTATGGGATTGAGCCACAGTCAGAGCATATTCATATGTTGTAGATCTATGGAGGCATGCTGGTCAGCTTTGCCAAGCAGAAGAATCTATAAAAGGGTTGTGGTTTGAACTTGGTGAATCGGTTTGGAAAAACTGCTAGGAGTATGCTGTGTTCATGGGCAGGCAGCAGAACTCACAGAGTTAGCAGCATTAAAGCTTTTTGAACTGGATTCTTGTGATTCGTAGGCACATATTGTGCTCTGTCATATCTATGCAGCAAGTGGGATGTGGGATCTGGTCAAAAATCTGAGAAGCTTATTGAAGGAAAAGGGAGTCTATGCAGACTGAACGTGCTCTGAAAGAAGAAATATGAATCGTTTCTGATGCTTTTGGAAGTGTCTGAGAAGATTCGAGAGCTTGAGGAGATGCTTGAAAAATCCTTATACAGAAAGAAAATGCTATGAAATATTTAAGAATAGTCTTTGATGCTTTCCGCAATCTAAATCTGTATAGGACAATAGGCAAAGAATTCAGGAGGAAAGTGAAATCGAATTTGAATTGGACAGATGGATATTTGCTACGGAACATCTGCAATGTTGCCTATATGAAAACATGATTTCTGTAAAAAAAAAAAAATGGAAAGCTCCCATCTTGCACAAGTAGAAACTGTGAAGGGCCTTTAAGTAATCCATCATGTAGAAGAAAAGGATAGCTTTTGCAGAACTTCGGGAGAAGCAGGCTTGGATCAAACACTCTTGATGAGCTAGATACTCAGATGAAGAATTCAGTTATTATGGCATTGGAAGAGAAAATCACCACTTTACAGCATTAATTCTTGTCTTGAACCACCGGGTAGGCTTGAAGCCATTTGGAAGGAAAAAGGTTCCTGATGAAGAAATCCATGGACAACTTGGGAGGGAGCAATCAGAAAATATAAGATGAGTAGGCTAAAACACTTCTGGCAGGAAAAAGAACTTTGATCCAAGATGTGGCTAAGCATGTCAGAGAGGGAAAAATTGCTCTGTTGTTGAAAAGTTCATCCGAGCAATGGAATTTTTAATACAAAGACACAGAACTGGCAGGAAGGTTGCGAAGGATAATGGAGTTACAAACTGATCAACATGAGCAATTGATGGGTTTGAAAGCGAGTATTGAGTGCAATGACTAATACAGACATTCACCCATTTCTTTTCTGATCGAAGTACTTTGAAGCTACTCCTGATAGAAGTCGCCCTTGATAGAGCACAACTAGCAGCTTATTTGAAAAGAAACCCTTTCTTTTTTGTAGTGGATGTATAACAATTAAAAAGATGATTTGAACGACATTTTAATGTACTGCAAACCCTTGTCAGGTGAGTTAAAATATTGGAGTTAGATCCCTTTTGAGCTGGTTTACTAGAGTTTGTGACTGTACACTCAAATAGTATTCGCCAGTGTCACCTTAATTCTAAAACCAGTTCTTCTGAAGCTGCTACAACCCTTGTGTCATTGTTATAATCTGTCTATTATAGATTCTCGGCAAGTATAGCATTGCTTCATATACAGTTTGTGTGCTGTGCCCTGCAGCACTGCCCTTTAATCGTTTGGGTTCTGTTTGTAATTTTCTTTATACTTAAGGGGATAAATGTGCTTGTGTAACTTTAAGGAATCTCTTGGTTGATCGAGTCTAATTCAGTAATCCAACATAAACTAATTTTCAAATTATCGTGTACTTTGTTACACACATGCTATGACATTTGTCGAGTAAACACAAGAGTTGAGTAGAAAAGAGCAAAATATATCTCCCATAGATAAAAGGTCAAACATTTGACATGAGCATTGTATTCAGAATGTATGGTTTTAGAGTCTGATCACAATTTTCTACAGAATCCATACTTTACCTGGATACTACACAAAATCTCCAGGTGGTGAACAGCATCACCTGCTCTCCCTGGACCCTTCATCTGGCTAAGTGTAGGAGAATTCCTGTGGCATGTTGCATAGAGCACGCATTGTATTGCTGGCCACATCCAACAACTGCAAATACTCATCGGCTCCATCAATCAGACACTGCAAGTTGGAGAAACATATATTTAGATATATGCACTTAGCATTTGACTCAAACATTTCAGTGCTGTGGTTCATTGTGAACTGTGAATAGAGTTCTCAAAGCCGAATTCAATAGAAAGGCACGGGTTGGTTATACTCAATACCATGATCACCAACCATAGGGATAATTTCCTACCAATTTTTATCATTTGTGAATCTATGCACTTACAAAGATTTAAACGGAAAAAAAAAAAGAGGACTGTTTACTTGATCTCAAGCATTGTTAAATAAAGCACTACAGAAGAAAAAAAACGTCCATGAATGGTACTACAGCTAGTGGCAATATCACATGTCTAGATTCTTTGTAATGCAGACACCATTATAAATACCTTATCTGCTTCACCCAATTTGCTGCAGATCCTTGCTTTCTGTTCATCTGTTATATCATTTGCTTCAACAATCACCTCCATTAACTGTAAGAATGAGATTTAGTACCAGCCATATCCAATAACAGCGATTGAAACACACAGATAAACAATGATAAAAATTTTCAGGAATTGGACCTGAAGAAACATTTGGGAAACTGGATATCCCTCTGCAATCACATTATTGACCTCCTTGTTTGCCAAGTCAAAATCACCACTTTTACATGCTGCAAAGAGAGCTTGAACAACTGCCTGGGGAATAACCTGGTAAATTGTCCAACACTTAGGACTTAGGAGTGCTATAGTGATATTGTCAACTTCAGCAGAAGACCAAAGAGGATAACACCTCCAAAAACCTCCAACTTCTGACGTGTACAGAATCAAATTAATAAATATTACTTTTACAATATATAAAATATGCTAAGGTGGCAGATTATCTTCAAAGTGAGAGTAATGATGTATATTAGAATGTGATTTTCATAAGGGCCCGAGTTGATTAAACTTGAACTTTATTGTTCTTTCTTGGCTACCACTTACATCGCCGAGGGTAGCCTTGTGGACGTTGATACAAGATGGAGTGTTTCCAAGGAAGTCTCGCAACCAAGTCCCTGCTAAATAATATGCTTTGGAAGTGCTCACAACCAATGGAAGTAAACCAATTTAGAAAAGGAGTTGGAAGATAGGCTACCCCTCACAAGACGGCCTTGCTTTATTAAAAGCCTTACTTGGAGAGCATACAAACCACATATAATTTGTACGGATATATGTCCTAACCTTAACTCTCTTTGCAAAAAGCTCAGAGGTGAGTATATATCACTTGCCCATTTCATAATCTCCATGTGTATGAAATCCTTCTTAATCTCCTTTAACTAACCAATGGCCAATGGGATCTACCATACAGCATCAAAGAAGCTTTCGAAAAAACTTATTTTCCCTCCCTGCTTTCTATTAAAGCTAAGTGGCATGTAACACCTACCAATCTCTATGCTATGGAGTATGCACACTTTGTAAGGAAAGGAATAGAACGGTGTTTGTGCAATAGAAGACATAGCATATAGCATTATTCTTGATGTCAATACAGTGTTGTTCAAGTGGACAGGGAAAAAATTCTCATTTTTAAGAATGGATTTCCAAGATTTTGTATGTAACTGGGAACATTTTGGTTTGTCACGCCTGTTGGGGTCTTGTTCTTGTCTGTTGGCTTCTCCTGTCATTAGTGTCTTGCAAATGGAATGAGAAAGGGCTCTTGCTTGGCTAACTTCAGAATCAAGATTATATTGTAAAGATAATAAAGGATACTTTAGAAAACAATCTTAGCCTGTGAGAAAAAAATGATGTTCTCCTTGTTCCCGAGACATACAAACACTTCTTCTTCACTTTTTCTTTTGCTAAAACAGCATAGAGGGAATTCACACCCTGGTTTCACAACACCAAAACCATTGTCCATTGATAATAGTACGAGCATGGTCCAGTATTACAATGCTTTAGTTCCCTCATTCAAAATCTGTGGCAGGCTGTCTCGGTTACCCTATTAATTCAGGTGTGGAATGCAAGAAATAAAATATTATATGTAGATGGGATATCTAGCTTCTGTGTTGTGTACTTGTGTCATATAATTGTATGTTGGCTGCTAAATTCGCTAGTGAACACTCAGACAAGAGAATGATAACAACACCAATGACCTAGTCATTCTCCATAATCTCAGTGTGCAAGGGAAAGTTGAAATTCCTCAAAGAGTCATAGAATGTTATTAGGCTCTCCCTCCAGCTAGTTATATAAAGATAAATACAGACGGTGCCTCACAAGTTAAGGCAGGTTGGGTAGCATAAAAATGAGATGGGTGTTGTGGTGGGAGTGTTGATTAGGGGCAGGGGTGTAACCTCTAACTATATCGCTGAATCGAACTTCAAAGGCCATTGTTGAAGGCATCACAAAGAAAATTGAATTGGGGTGGACCTCTCTTTGGTTAGCCACTAACTCTGAAGCAGCAATCAAGTCTTTCCAACTGAATGAGGTCCATTGACCAGTCAAGCATATTTGTATGAGATCACACCTAAAGGACTGAATATCATTTTGACTGTCAACAAAAGACTCTTTTGGTGAGAGGCAAACTTTGCAGCCGATACTTGTGCCAAGAAGGGAGCCCATCTTCAACAAGGAAACTCCCTTTGGTGAGAGACTAAACCACCATTTCCTCTATCTTTAGAGTATCCTGATTCCGTGACTGTTTTTTTTTTTTTTTATTGGCAAGCCTGTTTTAATGAGATCAGTAACTCAAAGATGCACTGCCTGGGATCGAACCCCAGACCTCTGGTATCAACGCCCAGAGGTATTACCAACTGGGCTCAGCTGGCATCTGCTGTAAGGGACCTGTTATAACAGGCTCCCAGCGTTTTCTCTTTGTCCTGTATGTGTAATTATTTTATCCCTTAACAAAAATTACTGTACCTTTTGCCAAAAAAAAAAGAGGCCTCATAGTCCTAACTTGCTATGCATGTGTAAGCTAATATTCAAGAAAATAATGCCAGAAAAGATAAAGGCATTCTGAAGTAACAATTATCTAAAAGAATGCACAAGAAACAGAGGTGAAATCTGTCAACTTACCCCAGACACACTAATTAGCTCTTTGTCAGATATAGTTGATCCAAACAACCGAGCAGCACTCTGAAGTACATCAAAATCACATTGTCAACAATCACATGTTCAAAGATGCTAACATTTGTGAAAGATGGAATTACTTCATTCGGAAAATGTACATTACAAATAACAGGTATAACCACCAGATTTAAAGTTTAAACAAAACACAACGTTTCCATTGATTGGATTGTCCTTGTCAAATATTCACATGAAATAAATGTAGTAAATTAATATCTACCTACGAGAATGCAAAACAATTATTAAGTTCAACATCCCATTATTATTCAGGATAGATATTTTACAGCACTGTTCACAAGATATACTACATCATTGGTAAATAATTACATGGGCCATTTGTGCCAAACAATAACATAAATGTGAGAACACTGCACAAATATTCAAGTTCAGCATCCCAGAACTGTTAAATATAGAAACTGTAGAAAAGCTAACAAGATACGCTGCATCTTTAGGTTTATAAACCTATTAACGTTTTAGCTACTCCTCATGCACAGAGTCAAACTTTATTACCAATATTTAGATAAGAGTGAGTTTATTTCACTTTTGTTTTTCCATTTCTCACACCTTATTTTTTTTTTCTTGTTTGTAAATTGACCAACATGACAAGATGTAAAGTAAATCTGACAGACTAATGGACCATATACCAAAAACTGGATTTTCAAAACACAATAAATTCCATTCTTTAACTCTGAATTACAAAGATTCATTCCAGAAAGAGATATATATGTGCAGAATCATTCATCTTCTTCCAAGATTCCTTACAACTCTCTTTCTCTAACTTTTGGATGAAAGAGAACAACTCTCCCGGTCAATGACTAGTATTTTGTGAAACTGAAGTCATCCACTTGCAACTTTTTATATAAATTCTACAAATGACACCTCAGGTTTAATTCTGAATTTGTGATTATCAACTTGCAAGCAACAAATCCCAACCATTCTATTCTTTCCATGATTGGAAACTTCAGATGTACTTTTCTTGAACAAGATTCATTAAAGTAAATTAAACAAACAGGAAGAATCATTCTTCATCTTCTTCCAAGACTTCCTGAAACTCTCTTTCAACTTTTGTGTGCAAGAGCACCAACTTCAGATTTATTTTAAATTCCATGATTAGAAATTTAGAAGCTTTATATCTCATCAACTTGTGACAAAAATTTCAGGTTTTTATATCTCATCAACTTGCGACAAAAATTTCAGGTTTGATTTGTAATTTTTAACTTGCAAACAGCATTTCCAACATTTGATTTATAAGTTTCATCTTACAAGAAAGTGATTATGTTAATTTGGAGTTTAAGGTAATGATCCAGTTTTATTGATAGTAGAGAAGAAGGGTGTTTAAAGCTAAGATCTCAATTTTTGCAAGTGTCTAGACTTATCCGAGGTTGAAAATTTGAACTATGACTATGAAAAAATACACATTTTCTTGCATATTTATCCCTCTTCCTGTCTTCCAAGTTCCATCCAGATTTTGTAACTGCAAGCTCGCACATGCAATCATACTTTTGGCATGTATGAATTCAAGAAAAAAAAAGTGTTATAATGAAATTTAATTATTGCATGAAGTTATACTTTTGGTTTAGCTCAAGCAATGAGACTTATCAGGACATAGCGGTAACAACTAAGGCATTCATAGAAAACAGAACAATATTATACCTGCAAGTATGTTATGGCCCGACGAAGATCCCCTTGAGAGATAGAGCTTAATGTCGCAAGAGCCTGCATTGAGGCATATACAGATAAGGATGTAGCTGACACAAGCGAATTTTACAAGAATACAGGAAAAGTCTCACCTCGGGATCTAAATTAAGACCTTCTTCTGTACAAATATGCAATATTCGATTGGTCATGATATCGTCTGAAAGTGGCTTGAACCTAAATTTTGCACATCTAGAAGCAAGTGGCTCGATGATCCTAAATAGAGCAAAATAATGCATTAAATTTTTTTGAAGCTTGACCTTCAAAAGTAGAATTTCAATCTATGAAAAAAAAAAGGAAAACAAGAAATATATTGTTACCTGCTAATGTAATTGCAAATGAAAATGAATCTTGTAACTTTGGAGTAAGTTTCCATTGTACGTCTCAAGGCGTTCTACATGGAGATATGTATAAATTTACAGGGCATAATTTTCATATTAAATAAATGATTGATTTAAGGGGGAGTTCATAGAAAGTAAGGAACAATACACTCAACATACCTGAGCATCTTCAGTCATTGAATCAGCCTCATCTAAGATAATGATCTTGTATGGAGGACATGGATAACCCCTGATAACAAAGAAAAGCATGCAAGTAAACACAAAGAAGAAAACAGAAACTAAATAGATTGGTTTTAAAATTAATATATCAGTGTACCCTTGTCGACCACGAGTACCAACAGCAACAGCTGCAAAATCCTTGATCTTCGTTCGAACTACATTGATCCCACGATCATCACTAGCATTTAACTCTAGTACCCGAGACTTGTACAACTCAGGTCTGCAAAAGAATCATATACATGTCAAAAGAAGCAATGACAAAGAGCTGTAGGAAGAAACAAAAAGTACACATTTCAATTAAGAAAACAGAATGTTCATATCTCTAACATTGAAACAAAAAGTAAACTCGCCCTAATTGTTATGTATGATATTGTATAGAAACTTGGGTTAAGAACTAAGCTACTAAATAATTTGGATTTTACAGTGAGCTAAAAACATAAACGCATTGATTGATTGACGATACAACATTGTGCATAATAAAACAATTGACAGTAGACATAAAAAGATGGCGACAGACAATGCTTACCCAAAGAGTTGGTGGCAAATAGCGAGGGCAGTAGTAGTCTTGCCAGTTCCAGGAGGACCATAAAAGAGCATATGAGGGCACTATGAAAAATCAACTTTATTACCAATAGAAAGAGATGAAAATAGAGAAAGATGGGGTTGTAATAGTTAGTAGTACATACACTAGTAGTTTCTAGAGTGTTAGTGAGAACACGAATAACTTCATCTTGATGAGCAACATCCTTGACTTGCCTTGGTCGACTGTTTGTTTAATAATAATAAAAACAAAAAAAACAAATAAAGTTATGAGAAAAGAAGAAAAAACCTCAATTTGGTGAAGTGAAAGAGAAAGATTACTTACTATTTCTCTACCCATGGCTGAGTGCTCTGTATTAAAGGAGCCATTTTTATGAATTATGAATTATGATGGATTTTTCACTCAATTTCCCTCCCTCTCTCTCTCCCTCCCTCCCTCCCTCCTAATCACTAATCACTAATCACTAATCACTAATCACTAATGTAATGGAAGAAGAAGAAGCTATGAAGAAGAAGACGAGGACGACTCAATTGCGCCCAACAAACAAAGCCCATTTTAATTAACAAGCCCATAAGAGCAGCTGGTGGGACCCATTAGATTAGATTAATAGATTAGAAGACCAATGAACATGTCGGAATCGACTCTTCCTTCGTTGAACAGCAAACTCTTATATTTAAGCGTAAGCACGCAGTTTCTCTTCTCCGCGTCGTTAATAGTACTAATAATTTAATACACTTATTAATTAATAAAACGATTCCTTTCTTTTTCAATTCCTTCTCTCTCTCTGTCTTTGTTCTTCATTAATGGCAAAGAGTAAAGAGAGAGAAGAAGAATTAGATTCTGGTTCTGGTCATAGAATGATAGATAGTATGCCTGTTTTTACAAAAGAACTATTAGCTGGTGGTGTAGCTGGTGGTTTTGCTAAAACTGTTGTTGCTCCACTTGAGCGTGTCAAGATCTTGTTCCAAGTATGTACTATTGGTATTTGGGATTCTTTAGTTTTCTCATTGATTTCATCTTTAAACTTGATTTATTACCAACTCTTTACCTGCTTTCTAATTAAGTTGCTCTTTTGACTTATCAACTTACTTCAATTTTTTGTTTCTCTAAATTCAATCTTCTTTACTTTGCTTTCGATTTGTAATTTTTTTGGTTAGTGCCAAGACCGTCTTTAGGGGCTTTAATTCATACAAATTAAGCTTCTGTTTGTGTATACAAATGTTAATTTTTAATTAATTGGAAAAAAAAAAAAAAACAATCAAACTTGTTTGAATGACTGACAAGTTATGATTTTGCAGACCAGACGAGCAGAATTTCATAGTGCAGGGTTGTTGGGGTCTTTCAAAAAGATAATGAAGACTGAAGGGGTTATAGGCTTTTACAGGTGCACTATTTTCTTATTCAAGACTTAGATACTTTTATCTATTGTTCGTTGTATTGAATTATATTTATACATAAATCTTTTACTGTTTCGTGACCTATTTTGTGTTGTTTGAATCTCCAGAGGCAATGGCGCTAGTGTTGCTCGCATTGTTCCTTATGCAGCTCTACATTATATGACATATGAGCAATACCGCCGCTGGATTATACTTGGTTTCCCTGACATTGGAAGAGGACCTAGTCTTGATCTTATGGCAGGCTCATTTGCTGGAGGTACTGCAGTTCTTTTTACTTACCCTCTCGATTTAGTTCGGACCAAATTAGCTTATCAGGTGATTCACTTTGATTTCTTGCTATCTGTTTCTTCTATTTTTAGTCTTCTCTATTCTTGTTATTTGCTGACTATTTAGTATTTACCATTGCCTTTTTCAAGGTTGTGGAACCATCAAAGTTTAATATCAAAGGGATGCTTCATGCCGAACAATTCTATAAAGGAATTTTTGATTGTTTTACAAAGATCTACAAAGAGAGTGGGATGAGGGGCCTTTATCGTGGAGTTGGTATGTGGTCTTTATCCTTTCTTACTATTTATTGTATTTCTCTAACTTCAAGATCTGCAACAATAGTATTGCTCTTAGTGAGGATAGTTAGTATCACACGCCCTGTACCATACGTTGATAAGTCTATCACTATCATATCTTACCAGGAAAAAGATAATCATATCTTAAAATATCAGAATTTAGCGACATTGACAGAATTCATTGCATGTTGTTTATGTTCCACTAGATGTTTGTGGTTTACTCTTGTTTAATATACCAAATCTCTGTGGTCAGCTCCATCTCTTTATGGCATCTTCCCTTATTCTGGGTTGAAGTTCTACTTCTATGAGGAGATGAAAAGCTTTGTCCCTGAAGAGCGAAAGAAAGACATCACAGTCAAACTATTTTGTGGATCTATTGCTGGTTTATTGGGTCAGACATTAACCTACCCTCTTGACGTTGTTAGGCGTCAAATGCAGGTGATTTTCCCTCCTTGCACTTGTAACTTCAACAGTCCAGGTCTACACTTATGATGCACAGAAGAATGATAATAGTAAAGAGGGCCAACTCCTAGGTACAATGGCTTTCGACAACTAATAGAGTGGAGATGAAGGGAACAATGCAGAGCCTCGTTATGATTGTCCAACACCAAGGGTGGAAGCAACTTTTCTCTGGGCTTAGCATTAATTACTTAAAGGTAGATACAAATATTTCTTCATCATGATTTTCTCTGTTCTTGTCTTCTCATCAATTAATAATGGTATCTGAAAGATCATCAATTGTGAATAGGTTGTTCCATCTGTTGCAATTGGGTTTACGGTATATGATATGATGAAGTTGTGGCTGAGAGTTCCATCACGAGATGACGTTAGCAAGAAAGCAGCTGAAGGAAAAACTAACTCATCCAGTATTCTTCAGTCCTAAACCATACTCCTATTCTTTTGCCTCAAACCTGACATTTTCCAACAACTTTCTGGGAATTTCCATCCCTACCTGTGCAGTTAGTGGCTCATCGTACAACCTATTTGACCCATTCGAGTTGTATCATATTGTTCGAGAAGTACATCTGTACAATTCCCGCTTGTTAAGAAATCATCTGACATTTTATTGAAGCCATGATAATTAAATTAGCTTTATATTCTTGAGACAGATATAATGATTTATAGATCATTCTCCCTTTGGGGCTGGATGTGCAAGAGACTTTATAATTGTATCAGCAGAGTTAATGAGAAAGTTCTTTTCGATTCAGTGTATATTGTAGCACAATACTCTTAACTTCAACATTTCTGGTTTCCAGGAGTTGATGCAAAATTGGGATACCATTTTAGCAGGGAATTACAACAGTTAGTTTTATTTTTGTTGCAAGGGTTTGGGTCTGTTTTCTTACCACCTCATAACCTGACACTACACTGCTTTGGTGTAGGCTGATCAGGATGGTTTTTGGTTCCTTTCTAATAAATTTTACTTATAAAAAAAAAAAAAAAAAAAAACTTAAACATTTCTGGTGTAATGAGTCATTCTTATTTTTTCAACATTTAAAGGTGGCACTTGTAAAGTTGTGTTCATAAACATCAGGGGAAAAAAATGAAGGATAAAGCAATGGTAGATACTCTTGCATTGTACATGGTTTTTTTGTTTCATCGAGACATACTTCATCTGTTGATTATGACAAGATCATCTCAAAAGAAGTAAGATGAAGAGCATTCAACTTGACCATCTGTGATGCCGTGACGCCATTTCTATTTACAGTATATAAAGTTTTCACCAGACACCAAGAGAGAACTTTGTAGAAGCAAAATCTACCCCTCAGCACCCACAGATTCTTTCTAAGCTAATCACTGAAAATTGGTGAAATTTCTCTTTCTACAAAATAAACTGTTGATACTTGATAATAAGTTTGTAAAAGATTTCTTATTTTAGCAAATTGAATTCAGCAAATATCATCACCTCTAGTTCAATAGCAAATAATTGCAGCAAACTTTTAAAACTGCACTGTCTTGGACTCTTAGGTCTTGATAACTCACCCAAATGAAGAAATGCATTGTTACATAGTCCTATCATAAGATACAGTAGAACCTCTTTAAATTAATACTTGATTCGTTATTATCTCTCTAAATTAATAGAATTCTTTGGTCCCGATGTACATTATAAGTAGCTAAATAAACACTCGGTAAGTTAATAATCTCTCTAAGTTAATAAAATTACATAGATCCCAAAGCTATTAATTTAAAGAGGTTCTGCTGTATATGATTAATCAACTTTTATTCATCCCTACAGCAATCGATCTTTCATAGAATACAAATGTGTATCCCATGTAACCATAATTCTCTGACTTGTTTAAAGATACATGACTGAAATTTTATTAAGTATAATATATAAAAGTACGTAATACAAAGTATTGAATTACATTTAGGACGGAGATATTAGAAAGCTCCCCTCTTTATCTTGGGAGTTAATGGGGAAAGAATACAATTTACCTTTTGTTAGTTATATGACTGTAATTTTTCTGTCAGCATATGTTCTGTACAGGTATTTACACTTGCCAGAGATGGCAATGGGATAAGGTCACAGAGTCTATTTTCGGTCACAGGGCTTTCTGGTCAAGTCTTTCATTCCAGTTCAGGCAGCGGATTAAACTGTGGAACCAATCACCAGTTTGGTCTGATTTGTTAACTGTTGGCAGTGGGTGCTGGCTCATATATATTCTAACAGAGTCTCCTCTGGAGAGTTGTTGTCGTCTTTTCCCATCAAATGATACCCACGCATTACTTCGTGTGTCCCCTGGTATCTGTTGTAAATATTGCAAAAGAAAAATGAAATTGAAGTCAGGTACAGTAATAATGTTCCAAAACGTTGCTCACATTGTAAAACAAAACAATACTAATAGGAGACAGACACCACAAGTTCCAAAAAAAAAAAAAAAAAATTGGTTTGGCAGACACACCAGATCCATTAAGTTCATAAAAAGTTAGCAAAACAGAAAATTGGGATTTTTCATGATTATTCTTTTCGAATCATCAATGAGAGACCCTCATTAAGTTGGACGTTGAGTTATTTTGTCTTTGGACGCCCCAACTTTTGTAAGCTCATAATAGAAATCTGATTCAATAAGAATAGCTAAGAGTTGCAAATCAAACTCAACACCATCATTTGGCCACTGGGCATGCAATGAAAGCAACATATAAAAAAATATTATTTTTAAATTTTAATGTATTCAAGATGAGCAACTCACCTTCAATTCAAGCTGGGCAGAATCTGGAAGTATTACAGGTCTAAATGATAGAGAATGTGGGCAGATTGGCGTAAACAGCATGCATGGAACATTTGGATGCACCTGAATTCAAAATTATCTTTGATTAGATACATCAATACTATTGTAATATTAAATTACAATAAATACATATAAGATTACCGAGATCAAGATTAACCATTTAGAACACCATTATTTATATATAAAAAATGAACCAAGGAACCCTCTACGGCCTCTTTTTCTCTAAAAAAATGATACTTAGTAATTTAGTATACATGACATGAATATAAAAATGCTTCCAAGTAATTCTACATTTTTTAAAGTATCGGTAACAAGACTCAGGTGTTTTTATACATGGCATCTAAAGCATCATCTAAGTGTTTCGGACTAGTTGCTCTGAAAGTTCGAGCCTGTACAGAGTCACCATCCAACAACAACCTAACCACACAAATTAGGGCAGGTATGCACCCAATTACACATTAACACTCCCCTTTCAGCATGATTGCAGGTCACACACATGGTAGGCACACGAATAACCACACACATGGGCAGGCACACACTGAGCAGATTTGAACATGCTAACCTCCTAAGAAATTAAATGCTTAAATAATTAATACCACGTTTAATACCAATTGCTCATAAAGCCCAACCTAGTAAAGACACAGTGCCTTCAATGCATCACATATGAGGTAGGCACATATCCAAATTTCAAAAATGCCAAGATTAAATTATAATCAGGGATCACCTCATTGATGTTCCGACTCCGTAACGGTTGAAAGTATCTAAACTCATTCTATTACTATGAGGATAATTACCAAGCAGTTAAACAGTGATACAATTGTTGTAGTGTCACTTCAAATAAAGAAGTCAGGATCTTATATATCTAAGGTTTGTTTAATGCACATGTGGCTGTGTTCTGTCTTTGTGAAGCACTTTTAAGTTTGGTGCCAGGACAACACAATCAGATTTCCCAAACACACCACGCATGGAGACACATGTCTGACACACCAACAAACTGATGAATATGATTTCAGGTAAAACACAAACATGAGAAAGGAAGAAAAAGAAGAGAATTGTTCCTACATATGATTACAAGTTTACAACTAGAAGAGAAGAATGATATAGC
This sequence comes from Aquilegia eximia, assembly GCA_023053565.1. NCBI lineage: Eukaryota > Viridiplantae > Streptophyta > Magnoliopsida > Ranunculales > Ranunculaceae > Aquilegia > Aquilegia eximia. Next base: position 20,032,022 of record JALIGU010000003.1, read on the forward strand.
TGGAATAATGCCACAGAGCTGCTTGAACAGTGGCCTACAATCAACAGAAGTGAGGTAGCTGCTGCTATATGGGAAATACTTCCTTTTGCGGTATTGTGGAGGGTGTGGAAAACAAGAAATGATACAGTGTTTAATGAGGGAAAGACAGACTCTGGAATGGTGATGCTGAGCATCAAGGCAACATTATGGGCTTGGTTGAACCTGAGCAATAAGACCATGGAATTAAGGAAGGCAATCCGATTCACTGATCTGCTGCAGGGATGGAACACCGTCATGTCAGAGCAAAGGTAACTTATAGCTTCTCTGGTGGAAGTTTGGTGCAGCTCTTATGGTTTTGTGCTGTATGTAGGTAGTTTGGTCTGCTGTCTTAAGTTCAGAGGTTTTGTTCCTCAAAATTGTAAGGTCTCCTGTCTTAAGTTCGAGTCCGAGTCTGTAAATGTTAACACAGGAGATTAAGTCTCCTGGTGGATGGAGGAATCTAACCTGATGGTACAATTTTTGCTGTATGCTGATCAGGATCTGTAATAGTTTTATCTGATGGTTAATATATTTTAATTTCCATCAAAAAAAAAACTAGAAGAGAAGAAAACCCAAAAAGGTGAGAAGGAGAGATTATATTTCTTTCTAAATCCTAGGTTACTTAAAATCGCATTCTGTGTTTCACTATCCAAGTGCGTTTCAAGTCGACATTTTGGACACTTCGTGCTCGTGTTAAACACAGATAGGTGTACCCATGTCAATGTCACTTACTTATAACTTAATCAGCAATATTGTTGGTGCTTACTATTTTTATAAGAGAAAGATTACTGTCAAGGGAAACCATTGAAGTTTTGTTCTCAGAAAGAACGACTACTTTCCAGGGAAGGAAAAGGTAGCAGAAGTCCTGATATCGAGTGAGCCATTGTAGGGTGTACTAGTATTTGTCTCCCACTCATAAGATCAGACAATAAAATTTTGAAGTTGTAATCCAAACTCTGAACTAGATAGTTGACTGCACAAAAGTTCAGGAGACCCAGAAGAATTTTATCATGAATTGAACCTCTCTTTGGGAGGAGTCCAAAATGGTGCTACAACGGCAAAGGATATTTGGATATACTCAAAGCTTGTAACAAACTAATTCAAAAGGAAGTTTTGGTTTATGCAAGATCAAACAAGCAAAAGGGGCATCAACAGATGAATAGAGCTTCAGAGAGAGAGGAATCAGTCTCTGTTGTCTTTTAGTGTGGCACTTGGAACTTGAAGGGACTCAGGTTTCATGATTGTATGTTGGGAGGAGGGGATTTTATATTTCATGTCCATTGAGTGACGTTCTCATTGTATTTTGGGCTAGTGTGAACCTCTCACACTTTTTAATGAAATTTGTGTTTTAATTGTCAAAAAAAAGGGCACAAGGAATAAATATATAATTTTATGAGGAAACAGTAATGCTGAAATCATATTATTTACGAAAATAATGCACTCGTGCAATAAAGATATGATTTTAAACCCTAGAATGCATGAAATGATCATGCACTAAGAGAGGAAATATTAAGCATTATTTGTCTAACTAGAATGACGGAGAAATTAAGCTGACCATAGAACCTCCTGCAGCTGTAGAGTAAGCTGTACTCCCTGTTGGTGTAGCGATTATGACTCCATCACCTTGCACCTGAAATATAGATACAAGAAAAAACATAAAAAGCAAGGCATTGATCTTTTGTTCAATATGGTTATGTTCAAATAGAAATCAGCCAGAGACTTCATTGGTGTTACATAATTTATGAATTTTCATTCTTACTTTTGTTATGAGGCGGTTATGTTCGTAACACTCAATCTTAGAAAGGTAAGGATTAGATCCTCGATCAACAACGATCTCATTCAAGACATCAAAAACCTTTCCAGGCATGGCTTTTCCATTTCGAAATATTTCACAGCGAAGACGCATTCTAAGAGTTATGTAAACTCCATCTGTTGTGTTGTTTCCATGGATTACTTGTCGTAAATCCTGTCTATAGTGTTCAAACTGTAGCACAAAAAAGAGTAACAAAATTACCAAAAGAGGGAAACAAACAACTATAAGATGAACAGGTAAAACTCAGATCTTAAACAAAGGCTTAAGAATGTACAGTATGGGACGTGAGAAATCCAAGAGATCCCAGATTAAAAGAGACAACAGGAGGAACAGCGCCTCTGAATATATTTGATGCATGGAGTATAACCCCATCTCCTCCTAAGCATGCCACAAAGTCAACTCTCTCATGAAGATTGCTGCATTTTTAAATAAATAAACATAAAGTAAGTCGCCTTCGAGGTTGAAGCACCATCTTATGATGTATTTAAGGAAGATTTCCATTCAGATCCATGAGTTATTACCTTGTATCATGAGTATAGAAAGTCTGCACAAACCCAAAGCCCGGGATTCTGGCAAATATGTCATGTACATCAGGTTCTACAAGAACATTCATGTTTTCTTGATGATACAAGAAAGAGGCAACCTACAGAACATCAACAGAAATTACAGCTGAAATAACGAAGACAGAAAAGTAATAAATGAGAGGATGTTGATGAACATGACATAGAAACCTTTATATGCAGACCATCATCACATAACAGAAAACATTAGGTGAGTCAGGTTACCCCTTGATCATCAGGAGTTCTAATGCAATTAAACATCTTTACATGTAGTAGTTTTTTACAAACCCAAGTAACTGGGTGTAATGAAATGAACCTCCTCGACTCTCCCCACCACATCCCCATATTTGGGGTATATCGTACCCATCTAAGGTGATCGATAGCTCAATCGAGGAAAGGGGTGTACGTACTACGTACAGCTTGATATTCAGTTCTACTTGTGTAGATCCATCTATGCTTATTTTCAGCTTTTTGTTGTTGTTATTTATGGAACATGGGTGACTTGAGTGTCAGAAAAACTCTAGGGTGCACCCAAACCTGGTGCCTCCATAAGATCCACGGACTCTCTTCTTTGTCAATTGTTGGTACATTTGTGTAAAGTGGGAACGATAGATGAAACCCCCGAGTTTTTACTTGATACAGAGTTACAGACATCTCAAGCATGCGACAATTCTTCTTTGTTTTTTAATTTCTTTAAAAAGGAGGTAATGGTGAACACTTTAGTAAACGAATCAAATGACGAAAAGGCTGAGAATGTAAATTTGAAAAGAAAAGTACTAAAGTCGAACTTTCAGATTTTGAAACATCAGATGTCAGCTAACCTTTTGTAACAGTATATAAACAGAAAAAAGCAGTGTACTTAACAACATTTTATGCCAATCTATATTGCTAGTTTTTATATTTTGAAAACAAGAGTTTTGATGCACTTGTACTAACATATCGAATCTTAATGCATATGAGCCAGTGGCTCAACGGTTGCATCCCTCTCACAAAGTGGATAGGTCGTGGGTTCGAAACACGTCAGCAGCTGATTATTTGATATAAGTTTCCTCACGTAATTCAAGTCTGGCCCGAGCGACCAGACTTAACATAAATGTAACCACTGGAGCCATTCTAAAAAGGGAGAAATTTGCACTACTTGGTGAAATAGGTTCTTTTAGAATCAATTTCGAACCATCTGCGAGAGGTTGAAACAATCCGGACGATCCCATTATATACATAGAATCTTAATATAAAAAGAACAGTCGTAGTATCTAGATTAATCTAGACAAAGGACCGTTAATGGTTTCATAACATTAAAGCAAACTTAAATCATTGATCTCACTAGTAGCTGATTATAAAACTAAACCATTAGTGCAAAGAGCATAGTAGGCAAAGATCAGTACATATATGCTGATAGCAACTTGATTTCTTTCCACCAACTCTATAATTTACTTCACAAAGTACATAAACAAATGGTCGTCAAGATAGTATTAAAACATATTCATGTGCATTTTTGGATTGCCATAAGCATTATAATATACTTTCAGCAAGAATATAATTTTGTGAAAAATAACACTCATGCATAACATACCTCTTTAGCTTCTTCCATTAGCTCTGGCCCAAGCTTCTTCAACAATAAAACGGTCTTTGGTGGTGATTTCCACATAAGCATCTGCTGCTGGGTGCTAGGATGGGTGAAGGCTAAGGAGGACTCTGTCACTTTTTCCCTGGTGCAAGAGAATCCATCAGTCCGTACTAAGAACATCTCTGCTTTCTTTCTAGACTGCACTCTTACAACACCAGTTGCGGAAGCGCACATATCTCCGTTAATCAGCTCCACACCGGTGTCAACTGAGGCCATGGAAGCTTTACCATTGCTAGGTTTGCTCTTCTCAACAGATGAATATATAACTTTCTTTTCCAATTTTCTCTCCCCTATATTGGAGGTCTTCTTGGTTGCACTGGCAACAGAGATATCCGCTACACTTCCATTTACATCCATTCCAAAAGTAACCTTATTACTGCCATTAAGATATTTTGCATCGCCTGCAGGACTGGCAACTTCTGATAACATATCCCTCTGACTTGAAAAACCTTTCAAATTTCCTTCCGTCACCAATTCTGATATTGATTCATTCCAAGATATTTCACTTCTCTGGCCTCTTGATTTGCGTGTTTGATTTGCGATAAGTGACGCCTTTAATCTATTGCGTTGATAATTGAAAAAGGTGTTAGGGGAAATGTTTTTATTCTTGTAGAACCTAGACATTTCTCTTTTGGAGAAAACATCACAAGCAGGAAACTGAGACTTTAGTGGTTCAACTTCACTGCAGAAGCCACGATTTCCTACCTCAACCCCACCAGTTTCTTGCGGTGTTGAATCTTGGAAAGAGATGACAGTATCAGCCCCACTTTCTTTCTCATTTTTGCTAGTCGTGATTAAAGACCCTTCTTTTTGAGATACTCCACTCAAAGCGTCAGCAGTACTCAAATGATTTATCGGCGAATTGTTTTCGTCATTTAAGATTGTAACACCTTGCAAATTCCCATTTTTTATTTCGTTTTCTGATAGAGTTTCATTGCGCTTGGTTGGAATGTTAGCAACAAACTGTGATTCAGTGCGAGCCATATACTGCCGCCATCTAGAGACCATTGCAGAAGTTCTCCAAACACCTTCCTGGCTGTGAAGGTAAATTGGATTTTTATCAGAATTGGAGACCAGAGATGCAAATATCTCAACCTGCTCTAATGAAGGTGCAGTTCTAACTTCAACTGGCAATCTTATCACTTCAACTTTTCCATATGAAATCGCGTTTTCAAGGGCCAACTGATAGAAATCATCCTTGAAAGAATCTGCCCTGAGATCAACAATAGTTTTATACCCTTCCTGAATAAGCCACTCCAAACCTTCATCCGTTACTTGCCCACCACAGCAGAAAGCAACTTCGTGATCATTTAGTGTTTGTTCTTCAGTCCTACTGGATAAACATACAGGATTCCAATTTGCAAACAATGTTTGACATGGGAAACCCTCCCCACGAGGAAAGCCAGCATCATAGCAAACATTCTTTAGCCTCTGCAATTTTCTCCAGATATTTGTGCTTCGCTCATCCGTTGGTCTCAGATAGTTTTCAAGCGCAATGTGTAAACTTTCACAACACCTTTTCATCTCACTCCTGAAAGTGGCAAGTGGTGGAAGCTTTTCATTCAAGAAATGTGCATCTGCAACATTGAAGGCACTCATCAAATATGATCTACCGGTAAGCACGGCCTCTCTTCCTTTATTCAAAAGAGCAACCAGGCAGCCAAGCACTGCAACTACTCTCTCTTCCAGAAATTCCTGATCCTCTGCGGGTTCGTCATATGAAACAGTACATTCTCCAGTTTCTGGATTGCATAACGTGTTCATTATAGCAGTATGAAGCTGTTCAGCAGATCTAAAGATTCTGCAATATGCTTCAATTTCTGCAATGTCTCCAGGAACTGGACCAATCCAAGATTGTTGGGATATATCCTGAGACTGAAAAGTCTTCCCACCAATAACAACATACCTTAATTAGGTTTAAAGAGGAAAAAAATATATGAAGCGCCAAACACCATGATAGCCAACATTTGCATAGGTGAAGTCACATATCTTAGTGTGCAAGTACGAAATAAGCATAAAGAAACCAGGGAAATCAATATCAAACTACGTATCAGGAATACAAAATGTTTAGTCAATTTCCACAGCAAGTAGCCCCAACATATCCTCATAGACATGCTAACACATTTAATCCATATGTTAATCCATTCAAATAATTAACTCCATCTGTATTTCCATGTATCTATATCATGGTCCTTGGTCCACATTGTCAAGAACTTTGGGGGTAAGTTTTCATCATCGCCGAATAGATCTTACGCGCTAAGACCGAAAATATTAAACTAAAAACGACATAAAAGCAAATATAGTCTCGAATAAGGCAACATAATGAACATCATAGATTTCATTGTACAAAAATTACTAGACGAAAAACACTATCAAGATCATTCCACAGTTATGCAACTAAGCCGAAAGCAATGAAAAAATAGCTTAAATTTTTAGCAAAATGAGATTACTGAATACAACAAGAAAAAGAAGAGCTGTAAATAGCACTAAAAATATAAGAATTAAGTAAAGAAGTTCTTACCTGAGTATCCAAACCAATTCGAGAAGAGAAGAAACTAGAAAGCCCACTTCCAACTCCAGCAACCAATTTAATTCTCAGTCGATCATTTCTATTTGAAGAAGAAAAACTAAACCCAAACATCATAATATTTCTGCTTCCATTTAAAATTTTCAAAAACCCATTTGAAGATGGGATTAAATTCATCATATGAATACAACATTCCAATCCCATAACCTCTTATATTTTTTTCACTCTTCAAGAATATATATTTTCTCTCTAATCATATTATATAACAAAACTGGATAATAATAATAATACAAGTGGGGATGAAAATTGTTGAAGGGTCATTCTTATTTTTGTGTGTTTGGGTTTTATTTGTAATTTGTAATGATTTATTGATTGATTGAAATACGAATTTTTGGATTTTTTTTGTTAAACACCACAAACCACACAAACAAGATAAAGGAGGTTGACCCACCACAGCAAATATATTGGTGGTTAATAAATGTCTGGTAGTAGTAACTTTCATGAGTGCAAAAGAGAAGAAGAAGAAAGAGAAGAAGGAGAAAGAGAATACCAACTGCCAACACAACATCATCTTCTTCTTCTTCCTTTAACACTCTTCATTGATTTCAACGGGGGCACACTCTCACTCACACATCTTGCACGTTGTACCTGCACATGGTTTAACTTCGGTTTGTATTTATTGGATTTGGGCCCCAATACCAAACAATTTTTCCCAAGGCCTGAAGGCTAGACCACAATCCTCCAATGGGTTTACATTTGATTTTTTTTTATTTTATTTTTTTTAATTATAAAACTATTTTATTGATAAAATATAAAACCGTGAGACGGTAGGACCGACTTTAGAAGAGAAGAGTTGGAGAGAGGAGGTGTGCGAGAAATGTTTGAGAGAGAGATATATCACATAGATGAGAGGAAGAAGTAAGAAAAAGGGGACGAACCCGGAACACAAGAACCAAACTAAGAACTAGAGCGTTTTTTTTTTTTTTTTAACCAAAACAAATTTTATTTATAAAAATCACTTACAATATATTTATGATTATCTTTGACGTTAACCATAGTAAATAAAAATGATTTTCTTTCATGTATTTGGGCTCCTTTTTTGGAATAAAAAAATCACTTTTTATATGAACAAAATAGATACCATTGAACCTTTAACGAACTAGGACCCTGATATATAGTAAAAGGCAAAAGGCATGCCAAAAAAAAATAACACGTGCCATTTCTATTAGTGTGCTTGTCCTTGCGGCGGATGAGGGGGTTAACTTAAAGGAGGTGGATCGTCCGATGCGGTTTTATGAAAGGTATCACCATGTAGGCATCAGAGCCTTTGGTGTTTTGGTTGTGGCACCCTGTGGGCATTACTTGTCGGAACCATCAATGTATGATCTCTTTCTTCATTTGAATAAAGCAGAATCTTTCGCGAGAAGAGCTACTAAGATTGAACCAAATGCCATCGAATTCCAGACAACCCATGCCGTTCTGTTGCTTCGGTTAAATAAATTTTCAAAAGTTGTTCAAGTTTGTGATGGTGCTCTCACTAACACTCCAACAGACCCAAACATCTCTTAACGGTGAGTTGTGATCAAGATTCTATCCTAAACAACCCTAGAATATCGACATATATACACAAGTCGGAAACCCAAACACATCTCTACCTAAAATCTATCAAGTTTTCCAGACCATATAAATCCTTTTTTTTTTTTTTTTTGATAATAGACACCTGACCAATTTAGTGTTGATCAGGTATCTCTAATTCATTAACAAAACTAATTAGATTGTATATGTCTTCAGACTCTAACACAGACCAGTTTACATAACCAGCATTGTAAGCCCATCTAGCAAGCTTATGAGACCAAACATTACCAGACATTCCAACATGAGTAAAAATTAACATATCTTAACAGACTAGCAAAATTAAAAACTGACTGACACAAACTATAAGATATCCATGAAGGTTCAATAGTCCTTCTCAGGCTTGAGATCACATTAGAGTTGTCACCCTCAATTATCACATCCATGAAACTTTGATCCACTGCAAACTTGATAGTCATTTCTACTCCTAAGTACTCTGCCTCCTCTGCTTCAGTAGCATGTATTCTTTTAACTGCTCCACTTAGTATCCTTCCTCAGAGTCTCTAGTTATAACTGCAATTGATCCCTATTTATTTCTTGGCATAAAACTAGCATCAAAATTAAGTTTTATCCATCCATGAGGTGGAGCAATCCAATCATGAATAATAGGAGTTGTGATGTTGTGTGTAGTGTTTGTATCATCAGTCGATAAAACTTCTAACCAGACATCTCTTTCATGTATAGCCTTATACATGACAGAATCCCAGGTAATTTGTGTATTATCGAATCTAATAGCTTATAGCATTCTTGAAATTCCAAATAGTTAACATAATGTAGAAAGATAAAATGGAAGATGTTTTTGAATCATGTTCATCCTATGCAACTAAAGAACAAAGCAAATTAAACCACTCATACCCCTCACAATTATTTGGTTGAAACCTTAGAGATAAAGGAGAATCAAACCAAATTCTAGTTGGCCACTCACATTGGAAAAACAAATGATGACTAGTCTCTCTCTGTAAACCACAAAAACTACAAGTTGGATCAATATTCAGGTGGTGTGATTTAGAATATGAGCAGTAGGAAGGAGGTCATTTAAAACTTTCCAAAGGAAAATAGTTAAGTCATGAGGGATCTTTAAACTCCATAGTTTGGTATAGATGGTGGCTGGCATAGCTGAGGATGTGGAGGTCATATATAAGGTATTGTTTTTAGAGAGACTTATTGAAAAGGACAGAAACAAATTGTTTCTTATTGAAAAGGGCTTTGAAGTCAACAAATTCTAGACTAAAATACCCACCCTAATCATAGTATAATTTTAGGTCAAATCATATATAACAAATATGATGCCATGAACAAAACACTATAACCTAGATAGGGAGTGATTAACTCTAGTGGAAAATGGCAAAGTCGGAATTGCACACAAAAACTTAACACTATGATTCGACCTAAAATCATAAGTCTTTGTCCTTTTCAACAAGTTAACAAAAACTGCATATCCTTTTCAATAAGGACTTTTAATAAAATTGTCCTTATGGAGGGTTGACTCAAAAGAGATTGTCCTTCTCACCAAGAAAATCATGATTTGTGTCTTTCTCAAAAGTTATTTCTTGTTTTTAACCAACTAGTGAGCTGATTTGGCTGAAAACTTACCTTTTTTTTAATGTAACCAAATAATTCTATCTTTTGTACCTGGTCTAGGATGGATCCTAATAATAAATTCTTTGACAGGCAAAGTTATTGTTCTCATTTGTTGGATTTTCCATTAACCATTAGGATTTAGAAAATCAGACACTTTAGAGCTATCTATAGGACATTCAGGCCATAGCTCAATAATAGAACAAGGTTTTTCCATAAAAGGTATCCAGGGATCAGACCAGAAACTAACCTTCCTCCCATATCCAATTCCCCAAATTAATCCTTGCTTGATAATTGGCTTTGTATACAGTATTTTCTTTATAAATGGTGAAGCCTAACAAGGTAGGGTTTGTCATCCTTCAAATCCAAGTATTTGCCATATTTTGCCACCATTCTCTTACACCATAAAGAATTCTTATCTATGTACAACCTCTACAGTAATTTAGACACTAAAGCAAGATTCATATTCTCAAACTTTCTGAATCATAATCCTCCTTCTTTCTTACTCTCACAAATTCTGCTCCATTTGCATAAATGCATAGCTTTACTCTCATTGGTACCATTCCACCAAAAAATTCTGCAAACTTTATCCAAGTTTGAGGATATTGTCTTAGGTATAATGAAGGCTGACATGGCATAGACTGGAAGTGATTGCGCAACAAACTGAATCATAACTCCTTTTCCTGGCAATGATAGAACACTAGACTTCCATGCTTCTATTCTCCCTTTTCATTTGGTCTTCTAGATAACTAAAATCTTTTATTCTGGACCTAGTAAGTAAAAAGTAATGGTGTACCAAGGTATTTATCTTCAGGTTTCAAGTCCCCCACTTTTAAGATACTTTTGATCATTTTTTTTGTGTTGATGGTGTATACCTTTACTTAAAAAGATCTTAGACTTATCAAAATTGACTGGGAAATTTGGACTTAACCCTCCACATTTTGGCCTTTCTATAAATAAACCCCCCTCATAATTGAAAACTTGGACATAACACCCCACCGTTTGGCTCTTCCATCCAATGATTAATTCTTCTTACCTAATACTTCTATCCTTCTTCACATCATCTTCTTCACACATAAAAAAAATAAAATAAACCCAAATAAGTTCAACGAAAAACCCAAAAAAGGAGCCGACGCACTGTTCACTCTACATATGGAACGCACAAAGTCACTACGGAGCTTCGTCAAGAGGTTCTGGTCAATGTTGTCAGAGATTTAAGGAGCTAATGACAATGTTGGCGTTGAGGCATTCAAACATGCGATGTACAACAACCAAGAAGAATTGTACCGCTCACTAGCAAGGAAGCATCCAGCTACCGTGTTTGCACTGCTGAAAAAGGTGGAATGGTACGCCCAGGAGGAAGATGACGTGAAGGCTCCAAAAAAATGGTTGGCAGGCGACCAGTCGTCTGACAAGCCACAAAAAGACATCGGTTCTTCTCAGGACCGGAAAGATGACAAAGCTCCAGACAAAGGCAAAGTCAGGAAAGGGAAGAACCCCTCCCGGGGCCCCGAACGTAGAGCCAACAGGGTAGGTGAGGGTGAGCAGAAGGAAAGGGAGTTCACCCCGCTTAAGTTTCCTTTAGATGGGGTCTACAGGAAGAGTTTAATAGAGTGACAAACTATTTTAATAGAGTGTCGAACTATTTTATTTTGGGAGACATTTATACAGGAAACTATTTGTACCTTACCAAGGATGAAATATTGTCTTAAGAAAATTGCATGCAGTTTGTACTAGACTATTACAATGTAGTTTAGTAGAGTGACGAATTGTTATCTCTTGGGAGACTATTGCTTAGAAAATTGTTTGCTCCTTAGCATGGGCGAATTATTTTCTTGAGGAAACTGTAATGCGGTTTAGTATTAAACTATTACAGTGTAGTTTAGTAGAGTGTCGAGCTGTTGTTTCTTGGGAGACTATTGTCCAAAAAATTGTTTGCACCTTAACCAAGATGAAATATTGTCTTAAGAAAATTACAGTGTAGTTTATCAATAACTAATTATTATTGTGTAGTTTCTTTAGTTGAGTGATGAACTGTTGTATCATGGGACTATCATTCAGGAAACTATTTGCACCTTAGTAGAGATACAACATTGTCTAAAGGAAATTGGAATGTAGTTTAGTACCAAACTATTACAATGCACTTTAGTAGAGTGATAAATTGTTGTATCTTGAGATGCTATCTTCCTGGAAACTGTTTGCACCTAAACATGGGTGAAATATTTTTTTAAGAAAATCGTAGTGCAGTTTAGTACTAAACTATTACAATGCAGTTTAGTAGATAATGATGAACTGATTTTGTATCTTGGGAGGTTATTGTCCAGGAAACTTTATCACTCTTGTTGTTGAGTGAGTTTTCTTTCAGTTTGACCCTTTTAAGAGAAAGCCTTGTTATTTCACTCCATCCAACGATGATGCTCGGGGAGGGGGGGGGGGGGGGAGCTATGTATCTTTTTAAGGGATAGAGCTAAACATATAACACTCAACAAAAGAGTGAAGGAAATAGATACAAAACTTTCCAACTATGAGACCACACACCTATAGAAACAACAACTACCATTCTCAAAGATGAAATTTTTGCTTTAGGTTGTTCGGGCCTGTGAATTTTAATAAGTTCGATCGAAAGACCAATTATATACAAGAATTAATATCTTAGCAAATGTTTTGCACAAGTTAGTTTTATTTTCATATATATATGTTCCTATTATAATTGTAAAGCTATGGTTTTTGTGTTGTGTATTATGACAAAGGGTAATTTTGTAAAAACACATGTAAACCCTAAAAGAGTTTGTAACAAGTCTTGTAAGTATATCTTGTGTCTTGGAGAACATGAAGAGCTGAAGACTTGAAGATTATGTAGCTGAAAAGGAAGCTGAAAATGAAGACCAGACAGAACCTCCAGGTTTCCTTGCTCCAGTCGACTGGACCTCAGTCGACTGGACCCCAGTCGACTGGACGGGACTTATTATTTTCAGCAGCAAGCGACATTACCAAGCGACATGGTTTATGACCCGATCCATGATCCACTAAAGTTTTCAGATCTAGTCAACACAGGTTTGACCAACGGATCTATTGCACTTTATGGAGTATATCTAGCAAGAGAAGGCTAAAGAAAAGTTTGATGGTGTTAGCTCTATTATCTACTCAAAAGTGATAAACCCTAAGTGAAGAGCTTCATTGAAATCCATCCCATTCCATCGAATTAACTTCACTCACTACATTGAATGCTTCCTTATTTGTGAGAGTTATTGTAGTTGGTGTTCTATAAACCAACCTTGAGTGCTTTTAATTTCTTTCTCTATTCATCCTTTGAGAGGAATCATTAAGAGAAACAAAACCCACTTTGTTAAAAGTGATTTGTGAGAAGAAATCCTAGTAGGCTAGGTTAGAGGTTAGGTATCTCTACAATATTCAAGGTTGAAGGACTCATTAGAGATTCAATAAGAAGTGCTTGTGGTGAAGAAGTGGTGTACTAGGTGTGACTATCTTGCTTTGCTTGAAATTTCTAAAGGCTAAGAAAGCCTCCTTGAAGAGTGGACGTAGGCAACCTTGCTGAACCACTATAAACCAAGTGTCTCTTGTGTGGTTTGCTTGCTCTTTAAATATCTCTATCTATCCATCATATTCATGTCTCAACATTAAGCACACACACATTCCTTGTTGTTAGTTGTATGTGTAGGTGTGGGGTTGGGTCTATCACACAAAGACTTCACCTTTATGCTTATAATATTTAATTCATAATCATACCAGCATCTCTTCTTACTCTCATCATCTTCTTCTTGTTGGTTCTCTTCTAATCTGGAATTTGACTTCTCTGTCTGACAAGGCTGAGTCGACTGGACCCCAGTTAACTGGACCCTGTCAGACTGAGACTTGTGTTGGCTTAGTTTGGGTTTTTGGGTGAGGGATGTTCCTGTTTAGTTTATTTATCTTGTGTTAAGTGTGTTCCTCTCTTGTATAATTGTTCACTTGACCTAGATAATTTTTATTGGACTATTCACCCCCCCTCTAGTCATTCTTGACATCTTAGTGGGACTTTTCAATTGGTATCAGAGCAGGTTGCTCACACTGGGCTTAACATCCCGAGCTACGATCCACAATGATGTCGAATGGGCAAGAGGGTGGTGCGATAAATAAACCACCCCTGTTTGATGGAAAAAATTATATGTTTTGGAAAACTAGAATGAGGATTTTCCTCAAGTCTTTAGACCGAAATTGTTGGCACGTCACTGAATTTGGATATAAGGAACCTATCATCACTGCTACTGTTAATGATGTTGTCACGACCACACCCTCTCCTCCTGATATGTGGACTCCGAAACAGAAAGACCTTGACCATGCAAATAATTGAGCTCTGAATGCTATCCATTGTGGTGTTTCTGTTGAGGAATACAAATCCATTATGACTTGCGTGACTGCAAAAGAGGCTTGGGACATCCTTGAATTGTCTCATGAGGGGACACTACGCCAGAATTAGGGGAAAACGACTGGAGTAACTCGAAGGAAATGACTGTTAGTCGCGGTCGTTTTAATACGACCAACAATAGCAGTCGTTGTACAAACTATGACAGTCTTTTTACATGAATGAAATATCTAATTTTTTTTTTCCCGATTCCCGCTCCCTCTTAAGCTATCCCGCCTAGATTTTAGGTGGTATTCCAAAAAAAAAATTAAGAAAAGAAAAATTAGAACCGCCTCTTTAGATGTGTTGGGCAAAGAGAGAAAAAAAAAACACAAACTGTTCATCAAGGGTTTTATCTTCAATCTAAAATAGCTTGTGTGAGCGAGAGACTAGCCATGGAATTGAAGTTGAGTTTTAGGGTAGATCATCTTTCTTAATTTAATTTTATTTTTATTTGTTTCCACTCTCTCCTTCACTTCCCAATTACTCCAAAAAAAAATCTAGGGTTCATCAAAGGTTCACTTCAAGCTATTGATTGAGTCAGTGATAAATCGAATCAATTGAACAAGTAGGTACCCACTTTCTCTCTTTATCTTTGTTCTACAGTCTTTTTTGTTAAGTTATCCAACTCCCAATTTATTGTTTTACAATTTATAAAATTTAAAGCAACAAGTTTGTTTTTTGTTTCCAACTGTTCTTCAATTTAGAGCCACAATTCAATTTAATGGACATACGTCCATTATTGTACATTACAATTCTTTCTCTTTCTCTTTCTCTTTTTGCTATTAAAGTAAAATCTGACTATTTTTTTTTGGTTTTGCAACTACGTACAGAGATGGCTGCATTGGCACAGAGATAGTACTGATCTTGTTCAATTAAGGTATAATTTCAAAACTTGATTAACCAACGCAAGCAAGTAATGTTCTATAAGGTTAAGACTACATGTTACTGTTCTTTGTTTACGATTTGTCTTCAATTAATTTGGATTTATAGATTTATTTATTTATTTTACAAAAGGCAAGCAGTTAAATTTTATTAAGAGTAACAAATAACACAAAATTACATTGTTATCACTTTCTAGCTCTCACAGTACAGAACTCTTTAATAAATTACATCGTTACTGTCAACCTATAGTAATGATAAGTATGATTGGGATCATTTGCTTTAGTTAGACTACTAAAGTTGTTGGCTTATCGCTATCGATTTCCTTATATACTATTTATCTTGTGCTTTTATAGGGCTAAGTTTCTTTTTTTTTTTTTTTGATAACCATATGGCTAAGTTTTCATTCACTTGCACAATAGGTTTTAATTTGCGGCAGAGGCTATTTTGGTTAAATACTTGACGCAACATTTCGTTATACATGGTAAATAATAATTCCACTTTGTTAATTCTCTCACTTTCTTGTCAAGTTTCTTTATTTGTTGGGTTAATATAATTCATATTTTTTGTTGTTTTCTCCAAAATTATGTCTAATAGTGAAGTTAATTGTTGTTATAAACTACAAGTCTGTATATATATGTATCATATATGACATGCCCAAATTCATGTTTAAACTTGTGATTTCAATCTAATTCTTTGGTCTTTAAATTAGAACACACTTGCCTGCCCCGTCAATGCGCTTTTATTATATTCAGTTCAGTAGGATTCCACAAGTTTTGCCATGCACCGTGGATGTTTAGAGAAGATTATAACAAAGCATACCTAACATTACTACTTAATTGGTTATATATTCTAATTTCATATTAGTAAACCATGACTTCCTCTTAGATATATTTTACGTATAATTGTAAACCATAAGGTTTATTTTCTGTTTTAAAGTAAGTTTTGCATGAGAGCCCTTGCTGGTGAAATGCACCTTTGTTGAAGTTTATCAGTAACTTGGTTACTTGTTAAGATGTGTATGCTCATGTTTGAATATTATCTTTTTTTTTTTTTTAGATTTTATGTGTTCTGATGAACACTTATGATATTTGTAAATTTAATGCATAGTGCAAGAACACAATGGCATTAAATAGAGAGTGGATGAAAGCATATAGGACGTCTCCTGAATATCTAGGTGGTGTCATATCGTTTCTTGAATTTGCCTAGAAAAAACCAGACAATGATGGATGATATTGTTGCCCTTGTGTTAATTGTCGTAATGTGAACGGGAAAAAAACACTTTCTACTGTTTCAGACCATCTAATTTGTGATGGTATAGATCAGTCATACACCATATGATTTTTTCATGGAGAATCAATTTCAAATGAAGGAGTCAACAATAACGTTCCTAGCACAACTTCAAGTGTAGATCCGAGAATGATTGATTTAATTGATGATGTATTGAAGAATGTCAACCCTGAGTTCTTAGACGTTTGCATGAATGATATTGGTGTTGAACCTGATGCTCAGGATGTGGATGATCTCCCTGATGACATTTACTGCAAAAAGTTAAAGGAGGAAGCCGTACAACCTATATACCCTTCTTGTCGAGATGGTCAAACAAAACTTTCTGTGACAATTGAATTAATGAGTATGAAGGCTAGAAATCAAATGTCTGACAATTGTTTTACTGAGATGCTTCAAATATTCAAGAAAATTTTGCCAGAGGAGAATACTTTGCCAGAAAACACCCAAAGTGCTAAGAAGCTGATTAAATCTTTAGGTATGGATTGTATGACAATACATGTTTGCCACAATGGTTGCATATTATACTGGGAGGAACATGCAAGTAGAGAGAAATGTCCAAAGTGTAAAGAAAGCAGGTGGAAAACTAAGCATTATCAAGGGTCAAAAATACCATGGAAGGTGTTACGTTATTTTTCAGTAGCTCCAAGGCTACGAAGATTATATACCATACCATGGATTGCAAAGAAAATGAAATGACATGCAAACTCAGTTGTAACTGATGAATACATGCGTCATCCATCAGATGCACCTGCTTGGAAGTTAGTTAATCGTAAGTGGCCCGAATTTGCTGTTGAATCACGCAATGTCCGATTAGGACTGGCTACAGATGGATTTAATCCTTTTGGAGACATGTCTAATGCGTACAGTTGTTGGCCTGTTATGCTGGTTCCATACAACCTTCCTCCATCCTATTGCATGACGAAAGAGTTTACAATGTTAACATTACTAATTCCTGGCAAAAACTGTCCTGGACGTAACATTGACGTCTATTTGCAACCATTAGTTAAGGAGTTGAATGAACTGTGGTCTGATGGTACAATAGCATATGATGCGCACCAAAAGGAAAGGTTCACCATGAAAGCTACACTGATGTGGGCGATACATGATTTTCCTGCTTTGGGTCATCTTTCAGGTTGTCGGACAGGAGGAAAGTATGGTTGTCCAGTATGTGGTGAAAATACAGAGTCAATCAGATTAAAACACGGTAAAAAAAGTTGCTACATGTATACGAGAAGATTTTTACCACAAGATCATAAGTTTAGAAGGCAAAAAGCACAATTTAATGGTAAGGAGGAACACAAGAGGAATCCGAAGCGTTTGTCTGGTTCTGAAGTATTAGCAAAGGTGGAAGCTCTTCAAGCAAAGTTTACAACAGTATGTGGGAAAAGGAAGAAGCCAACGGAGGAAGATGATGATATATATCCATGGTCTAAGAGGTCAATTTTGTTCGACTTGCCATATTGGAAGGTAAATTTTAATATATTGTATGTCTATAGTCTAGGTAATTTTTCCCCTTATTTGGACGTATTTATATTTTTCTTATTAATCATTTGTGTAGGATCTTCATGTTCGACACAATTTAGATGTGATGCATGTGGAGAAAAATGTTGCTGAAAATCTCATTGCTACAATTATGGACACAAAATATAAAAGTAAGGATGGTCTTGCAGCTCGCCTAGACCTTAAAGAAATGAAAATAAGGAGAAACTTGTGGCCAATTGAAAGGAATGGCAAGTTAGTCGTGCCTAAAGCTCCTTTTTCTTTATCACGAGAGGAAAGAAAATTAATGTGTCAAACACTGGATGAGTTGAAGGTTCCCATTGGGTATAGTTCGAATTGGAAATATCATGTGAATATGGAGGATTTTCAGCTCAAGAGCATGAAGTCACATGATTACCATATCCTCATGCAACAATTGCTCCCGGTTTTGTTAATGCATGCATTTAAGAAGCACAAGCCTTTACATGTTGCAATATTGTAATTGTCAGTATTTTTTAACGTCTTATGCTCCAAAGTAATCCACCGCCCACTACTTATGATCATGAAAGAGCGTGTAGTGGAAACTTTATGCGTGTTTGAGAAGTACTTCCCTCCTTTATTTTTTGTTGTCATGACGCACCTTGTGGTACACTTAGCGAATGAGGCAATGGTTGCGGACCTGTTTGGTTTCGATGGATGTATCTTTTTGAGTGGTAAGTGAAATATTAGAATTAATTATTTTTATCAATAACATTTTTAACATCTTTTGGATCTGATCAATGATATGGATTTTGTATTAGGATGATGAGGACGTATAAACGCTACGTGAAGAATAAGACGTATTGCAGAGTGTTACCTAGTTGAAGAAGCAATAAAGTTTTGGATGGAATACATGCCTAATGGCAGAAAAGGCAGTCATAAGAGGGGAAGAGAAGAATTTCTAGACAACGAAGATGATCCTAATGAGCTGCCTTCTAAAAGAAAAAGAGATGATCATGGTTGTATTGGGTTCCCGGTTAGTAAAAAAAGAAAATGCTATACTTTGACAAATGTGCAATATGAACAAGTTCGTATGTGGCTCTTACGACAATCTCCTAACGATGTTGAATGGGAAACGTAAGTTAAAATTTTTAATTATCTTATCTATAATCTGGTGTTAAAGACATGTAAGCTTAATAAAAATCTAAACCTTTTTGTTTTCAGGAAGTATGACTTGTACCTTCAAAGACTTGCATCTAGGGGACTTGGTCGTAGGGGAGTAACAATTGAAAAGCCAATGGCTTACATTCCTTGGCTAAAAGAAAAACTTCAAAATGAAGAAATGTTTACTTTCAAAAGGCTTGTTATTGGTCCAAGTTTTGAAGTCATCTTATATGATTCCTATGCCCAAAATGGATATATATTTTGTACAACAGAGTCAGAAAAGAACAAGACAACACAAAATAGTGGGGTTTCCATGCAAGCGCTAACTTCTTTTAGATCAAGTTCCAAAGATACAAACCTTGTTGAGGAGGAAGCTACTTATTATGGAATCATTAGGAAAATACTTGAGTTGGATTATTTTGACTTTAAAGAAACTGTCCTCTATTGTGATTGGGTGGGTATTGAAGATAGGGTGAATGGATGTGTAGTTGAGCCAAACACGGGTTTGATATTTGTTAACCTTGGGAGGTTTCAGAGTAATTCAAGAGAAAATGATGAACCATTTATTCGTGTGTCAGAAGCAGCACAAGTTTTCTATTGCAAGGATCCAACAAGGGATAATTGGCATGTGGTTATGGAAGCTCCAAAGAGATTAACTCGTGATGTGGATGCCTATGAAAATCCCTTGGTTTTTGAAACAACAACGAATGGAGAAGCTTTTGTATCATCTTTAGCTATTGATGTTGAAGAGGACGATGCAACTGATATTATAGAATAACTATCCATTTAAAGTTTTATTTATTTAAGTGTTTTTTATCAATCAGATTGCTTTATTTTTTTGAATGAATTTATATTTATGTGTTTTTTGTTGGAGTAATAATGTTTAAGCGCGCACATTCATTTTTGTGTTTAACGTAATGTGTTCTTAAACTTGAATGGTTGCTCTTCTTGTTTTGTTCTTTTTATCTTTGTCCTTATATATATATACTCAACTTTCTTACATTTTTTTTTCAATTGCAGAATATAGATGTCGCAGACAGAGTTAACACCACCCCTACTTCGCAAACGCAAGCAGACGAGTCTCAAGGTGAGATCATTAGATTTCAGAATTGTATAAATGTATTTTATATATTTATATTTTTAATACCCGTTTGAATTACATTTTGTGATTGCTTAGGTACATCCCATACAAGAATAAAAGTTGATTTCAATGAACATGGCCAACCAATTGGACAAAATGCTGCCAAATATTCTAAAGGGTTAGGGAAGTTAACAAGGACGCATTGCCCACTGATATATGAAGAATGGCAAGCACAAGAACTCGATAAAAATAAGATTGATCTATGGAGGGGTATTCAGGTTTGTATGTATTTTTTTTATTGACAAGTAAACCCTATAGTTCTATAGTTGTGATGTTGTTGTGTACTGTGCCTTCGCTAGCTGCCTTGACCACTCCATTGTGGCCTCTTAAAACTGTTGTCCATCCTTCCATTTCATTATGTAAAGAGCCATCAATGTTGAGAGTATAGTGGCATGTGTCAGGTGGTTCCCATTGTTGGCCAACTGAGTTGATGTCCAGTTTCCATTATTAATAATGCAGTTATTCATGTGCTAATTCCAAATCCAATAAATGAAACCATTGAATAAGAGTCTTAGTTTTGTATGTATTACCTTTTTATATATGTTTCCATATATTTAGTCGTAATATGTTGTGTCTTTTTGTAGGCTGAATTTATTGTTCCTGAAAATTATAAAAACGCTCAATTGGTACATGCTAATAAACTTTGGAAAGACTGGAAGAGCAATCTGCGAAAGCATTATGACAAATATAGTACAATTGCTGAGAGAAAACGTAATTGGCCAGAAAAAATGGGAGTCAAGAAAGAAGATTGGTATGTCTTTGTTGACATTGAGTCAACAGAGGAAGCATACATGCGTAGTGTAAAAGGAAAAACTACTAGGAAAGAGATGAAGAATCCACACTCAACTGGTAGGCGTGGAGCAGGTAGGACAGCAGAAATATTGGTACGTATATTCACATGTACATGCACATAATATTATATTAAGTGCTGCAATTCTTATTCTTGTATTCTGCATTTAAAAGTTTCCACACATTAATTCACATTAGATGGAGTACTTTATTTATTTTGCATATCATGAGTGTAAAATTTTATTTGTTACTATACATGGGTTCTTCTGTCTCTGATCATATTTGTCTTACTAATTGATCTTGTAGCTTGCAAATAATCCAGATGAACCTGGCACACGTACTGATATGTTTATCGCTACTCATACTTGCCCTGATGGGAGTTTCTTAATTGAAGAGATCGGTGAAAAAATGGTGAGAAAATTTAAGAAGTTGTAGTTTTAATTGTTGAACACATGTTTTAATTGACTTATTCATGTTTTACACAGCTATTGATTAAAGAAATCATTGCGCGTGACCCTAGTAGCAAATACAAAGACCTTAACCATGACCCTGTTGCAGAGGTTCGTTCTCCGATTTTTTTCATATAGTTAATTTAGTGCAGTTTTCCGTTTTTTAGGTGGGGTTTATTATGAGGAAATAGCTAACTTACATAAAAACATATAGGTTTTTGGGAAAGATGGAAGGGGTACGGTAAAAGGTTATGGTCTTGGTGTTTCAAAGACCACTCTTATGGTTGCAGCCCCTTACAAAAAGAAAGCCCAAGAAGAATATATGTCCTGCATGGAGCTTCAACGCCAAATGGATAATATGGAGCACCAAATGGCTGAAGATAGACGGGAACGCAAAGAGATTCAGGAACAATTAAGTGCATTGCTTAGAATGCCAAGAAACCAACAAGGTTCGCAAAGACAATTCTCTACTAGTCCAATTGTATTTCACGAGGTATGGATTTTTTTTTTTAACTTGTTTAGAATTTTTGGACAGTAATCTTGAGGCAGTGAAATTGTTAGTAACAAACCCTGGTTTCCAATATTGTGTTAATATTTCTGATGAGACTCCCCTTTTTGCTTGCTATCTGAGAAGCCTAGTAACTTATTAACACAAAGGATTTATATATTGGTTCCATGTACATTGAAATGTATAATGGGGACAACAATGTTGTTGCAAAGTAGTTTTTGTTTGCTGCCAAGCAATCAGAAAATAACGAGTAATTAGAGGGATATACTCATGTCATGCCAAAAGGAATATCATATTTTCAATAAAAATTATGCTGAACAAATGTGTGAGTTGTTAAGTATTGGAGGAAGACTTGTTGCCTACGGAACAATTTCAAGTATTGAGGGAGCTGCATATAAGATTGTTATTGACGAAGTTAAAGATTGGACCGATGAATTATTTGGTGTTAGAGGCAAGACATTCGGAGATATTGACGTGGGGCACACAATTCAATGGCCTATAGTCCTAACCCAACTCATTTGATCATGTTTTCAATGTTGTTACCAGTATGGTTTGTTGAGTCAAAAGAAATCTTTTGTTATTGTCATTGTTATGAACGGAAAATTGTTATCGAGTTGTTCTCAGAATTTCATTACACTTATTAGTTGTTGTTTTGAAAGGTCTTTGGATACACTTTGTTGATAAATAAAAGTTCTAGTTTCTTTTAATTTGCAGAACACTGAAATGTTTAGAATTATAATCATATGTGGGTGTGGGGATCTCTGATTACAGTGCAGGTTGCATGTGTAAAGCATGTGTAGGCAGCATCTGAAAAACATGGTAGGAAACGACTGCTAAAAATTGTTGTTTAGTTACAGATCAAGGTTTTGCGGTTTAAAATAAAACGACTGCCATTAACCATCGTTTATAAACCACCGTTTAAGGCCGTTGTTTATATTTTAAATATTCGACAGTTGTACGCAGTCGTTTAACGAAAACGACTCCGGAATAAACGACTGCCCCAGCAACTGCTCAGAGCAGTCGTATAAGCCTAAAAACGACTGTGACTAACAGTCGTTTATCATGTATTCTGGCGTAGTGGGACGTCCCAAGTCAAAGACTCAAAACTTCAAATGTTATCTAGTCAGTTTGAAAATATGAGGATGGAAGAAAAAGAAACTTTTGGACAGTTTTGGCTAAGGCTCCAAGACTGCACCGATTCTATGTGGGGATTAGGTGAGGAGATTCATGACACTGTTATTGTGCGAAAGATTCTCAGGTCTTTACCATATAGATTTGACCCGAAAATCACGGCTGTTGAAGAAGCCAAATATCTTAACTCTCTTGACCTTAAGGAGCTAGTTGGCTCTATTCAGACCTATGAGTTAAAATTTGCAACTAGGAATGGTAAAGATGAAAAACCTGAAAAATCTATTGCTTTAAAATCTTTTTATTCTAGTGAATGTGATGATCTTGCTATGATGGCTAGGAAGTTCAACATGTTCTACAAGAAAGGAAAGAAGTTCTTCGACAAGCATGGATCATCTTTAAAATATTCCAATAGTGATGATGAAGATTCACACAAGCATGAAGGAATAAAAGCTAAAGCCAAAGATAATAGAGAATGCTTCACTTGTGGTGGCATTGGGCACCTATCTACAGTGTGTCCAAACAATGCAACCAATGCTAAAGCTATGAAAGCATCTCTAGTATGTGACTCTTCATCTGACAGTGATTATGACTCCTCTGATTGTGATGACACTCCTACTCGTCGTGCACTCATGGTTCGCTCAACTCAAGTAAAGAACACTACCGAACGTGAGACCTCGGATAGTGACAGTGGTGATGAAAGTAGTGAATGTGAGTATGATGTTGATGCTATACAAAAGGCCTACAATGATCTCTATGAGAAGAGCTATGAAATTGCCAAACGCCTGGATCTTAGCAAAGCAAGTGTAAAAGAATTGAGCGAAGAATGTGCGAAGTTGAAAGAAGAAAGAGATGGAGCTTTACTTAAGTCTAGTGATCTTGAAGTCGAAATCAAAAGCCTCAAGAGAGAGAATGAAGATCTAAAGACTAAGTTGAAGAAAGAGATCACTCAGGGTAAAGAAGTAATTTATGACAATCCTTCTATGAAGGTGGATGACCTTCTTGAGAGATCTCAAAGTTCTTATGACAAGTCCAGACTTGGTTACCAGGCAAAGTCAAAGACTTCTCTTCCTCCTAAAGCTACACCTCCTAGAAGGCCGCACACTCCTAGCTTTACCTTATCTCCCATTTGCTACTATTGTGGAAATAAGGGTCATATCCAAAGGCGGTGCAAGCACAAACAAGCCGATGAAAGGGCTAAGAAAGAAGTAGAGCTTAAGAAGACCTTGGCTAGTCTTGAAGCCAAAAAGAGGGATCTCGAGTATACACTTAAGAGATGTATGCCTCCTAAGAGAATTGTGCAAGTATGGAGACCTAAGAAAGCTACTACTCGCGTAGAGCAAAATGATCAAGCTTCTAAGGTCCAAATATGTTCTCTTGACGTTAATGGACGCTCATCTAGCTTGAGTGTCCCAGGTATGGCTCTTGAACTATCTTACAATTCTTTATGTGATAGCCTACCTGTCCATGTTACTAGAACACCCGACCCTATTTCTCTTTTGTGTTTTAGGGTGAGTTCTAGTACTTTCACGTCCACCTAGTCTCTAGGTGATTTACCTTGGGTTCATTTGTACTTATGTGCTAAGTGGGCCCGTTGACCGAACTACGAGGCGTCTGATCCCCTGTACCCCTTTGCATATCTATTTTAGTGAGGTACGTAGGCAGTCACTTGTCATCAAGTGGTGCGATGCCATTCCCTAGGATATAGCTATCTTGTTATGTTCTAGTCTCCTTCTGTGCATCATGCCTATCTTTTATGGTTATTCTCATACTTGTGATCTCACAGTGTTTACTTGTTATATTCTTCCTTATGCTAGGTCTCACTACATGTGATGGGTGCTTTCTTGTCTTTTATATCTTCTCACATGTATCTTTAGTATTTTGGTTGAATTGTATCTTGAGTTGTAGGTTTTGACCATGATTGTGTTTCTTGAGGGTCAAATCATAAGTATAGCAAAAGGGGTGTGGTCTACATGTCACATGTGTGAGTGAAGACCATCTTCTTTGTGGTCGGCACACTTGGACATGTTTGAAGATCATATTAAGTCCCTATGTGGATAGTATGATCTGACTCCCAAGAGACCATTTTGAGTGGTAAGGTCTCGTGAGTATCTTATATGCTTAGTCTTTTATGCATGTTATGTGTCGCATTTTTTGTTATTGTGTTCTTGCATAGTTCTTTATTTCTTATTGCTTTGCATTCTTAATAAAGTTTATACCAAGATAATTTGTTTTACATATTTGTTAATGATTTCTCATTTGGTAAAATTTATATTGCACATGCTGATACATATATGTTTTTGTAGTGCATTTGTATGATGTGTTTATCGCTTCTTATTTGTTGTCATATTTGCTCCTGGTACCCTATCTGTAGTGCATTTTCTCGAGACCTTATCTTGAACTTGCAACTCCTATCTGAGGTCCCATGTGTGTGTCTTTACTCTCCATGGTGTCTGTATTAAGTGGATTCAATCAGTTTGTGGAACAAGTTCTGGAGATCTTTCAGTGATCCTGGCAAGTTTTAGATGTCTGAAGACTCCAGCCGACTGGACTCCAGCCGACTGGACGAAGAATCAATAGGATCTGACTTAGAAACCAGAATTGTGGACTGGGTGTATTGGTTGATGGGCCTATGGATTTTTTTCGGCCATTTTCATGGATCAGATCAGACCATATAATCTTGGATCGGGCAAAACCCAACAACCTGAAAACTCACTTCATAGATGGAAAAGAGAGAAATCATATGTCTCCATTTCGAGTAACAACAGCAGCTAGGGTTCTAAATTGAATTGACTCCATCTTTCTCTTCATCTGACGGAGAAGAAGAATTTGGTCTCATCAAGCACCAAAGCTCAGATAATTTATCTGGTTGGGGTTTAAAAGTTTTTGGTTGGTTTTTAAATTGGTTAAGATTTCCTTCTTAACCAATAGGGTGAAGGAAATTATGTTTGATGATTGAAGAAGCTGTCGAAAATTCTGAAGTGGCAAGTTCCTTGTTTTCAAGTTGCAGTGTTTCTCATCAGCCAAGAGTTTGTCGATCATGGCATCCAAGAGGAAACGAACTGGTCCGTCTGTCCCAAATGATCCTGCCCTAACTACACCTCAAGATTTTGGTGATTTTGTTTCTATCACTGCAAAAGAATTATATTTAAACAAGATCAAGAACCACGCGATAGCTATTGAACGAGGTGTGGTAATTCTTGATTTTCATGACAATGATACAAATTCTCTCATTCTTACTCCTGATCAGGTTGATACTTTGATTAACATTGGCTTATTTGCTATTTGTGGCAAGACTTTTGAGTATACTGTAGTCGTTTCCACGATGAATATGATAGCCATAGCTAGAGTACTTAATCGTATCATGGTTAGTACTGTTCTTTGCAAAACTGGTAATTTTACTGAGATACCTAAGCATCATGTCTTCTGTGTGTGGAAAGCTATGCTAGGTGAGAGATTGGACATGCCCATGATTGAGAAAAACAAATAGTGCTAATCTAACAGTTCAATATTCAAACAAATCAAACAATCTGCAGAAAGTAAATAACACAGAAATTTTTAACGTGGTAAAACCCAATATGGGAAACGTCCACGGTTGTCCTCGCGACAACAAATAAATCCACTAGATGAAAAGAGATGTACAAACCTATCAACTACCTGCACTCACTGCGAGTTGATACTCCTGGTTATCTCTAACACCTTGACTTCACCAGAGCACCTTGATGTACGCACAAGACACTCGACTTCTTGATGAACACACAAGAAGACTCGAAGCCGAACTATGAAACAAGCTTACACCAGAGTTCCTTGATGAACACACAAGGAAACTCGACTTCTTGATGAACACACAAGAAGACTCGAAGCTAAATCACTATTCAATAATGAAGGAGAAGATGAATGGGGAAGAAGAAGATGAGTTCAATCACCAAAACAACCTAAACCAAAACCTAAACAAACTCCAAGAAACAAGAGGTGAATTGGACGGCCAAAGAACTGACTAGTTCTTTGGAAGAGAAACCCTATTTATACATAGGGTTGGAAAACCATCGAAAATGGGCCGAAATAGTAAAGGCCCACTTTGGACGTACGTACGTCGATATGACGTTCGTACGTCTCCAAACGAAAATATGTCTGCTGCCTGCTGCGACGTACGAACGTCCTGTAAAGGTACGTACGTCCAGAATTCAAACTAACTTGCTGACATACGATACGTACGTACGTCCTTAAGCAGTACGTACGTCCTGAACCAGAAAACACACTAATGACACACGACGCGAAGACAAGGACGCGGGACGATGTGCGTACAACTAGGTTTTCTTAACAATGAACTCAAGGCGAAATAACCAAGGACACTTTGTCACAAAATTGATGTCAAACAACTTCGTGCCGGTTTCAATCTCCCCCTTTGACATTGATTTTGTGACAAAAACCTATGACTCTAATAGCACTTATAAAACGTGCTTACAAACCCAAACCATGGCATTTATAAAATATGCCTACAATAACACTCATAGTAGAATACATATAACAAGTCACCAATTCTTGTTATCCATCTTTAGGAAGATGCTTTAACCATCAGAGATCGAACGGAAGCAACAAGAAATTCTGAAACAATCAAAGAGCCAACAGAAGTTCCTCGAGCAACTCCCCCATACTTCATGAGCTCCAAAGTTTGACACTTGAGCTCCCCCATAACTGTAGCATACTTGAAACATGACCCAAAACTGTACAACCTCTAAACATCAACACGTTCACTCCCCCATACGTGTAGCATACCTGAAACATAACCCAAAAATACACTAACAAGGAAGAAGAAGGTGTTAGTATTAGAGTCATAAATCTCCCCCTTTTTTTCACAAATGAAGCAAGGTAACAAAAGAAAGAGAAAAGATAAATACCAAACCATAACAAATAAGATTAAAGAAGAAAAGTAAGAGAACAATCATGTTAACAACAAAAAGGATATGCAACGGAAGTCATAAAATAAACACTTGTTAACACGATGTCAACACAAAGAATTCTCCCCCTAAAAAAAATCTTCACCTAAATGCAATGCATATGAGAAAGATGCACCTAGAACAAACAAACCAAATAAGGATATTTGAAACACACAAAGAACCAAACATACAAGGGTAGAAGAGAGTAAAGAGAAAACAATACCATAGATCTGGAATCCATGACGCACAAAACTAAAAAAACATGAGAGAGATCTAGGCATATAAATGAAGAAGAAAGAGTACCAACACAGACACAAGAAGGAAGATGAGATAAGAACCAAAACGAGATAAGAAGGAGATAGTGAAAAGACACTGAATACATATATAGGTAACAGAGGGAAGAAAAGAAAACATAACATGAATCCCTGATAGAAACCAAGAGAAACTTATACATAGAAGAAAGAGTCAGGACACCAACAATCGGAACAAATGATTCACTAGAATATCACTTTAAACAACCGACCATAACCACCGGAGATAGATTCCAGAGAAACGACTTCATAGTAGCAAGTTATTTAGAGAAAAAGATCAAACAAACAAAAAGGAAGAAATACCATACCTGATGAAATTGGGAAGGTACAATATGACCAAGAACCAAATAGTCAAACCTGTGAGAAATGTGCAAGAAAAGAATATGCGAAAAGAGAAAGAAGAAGAGATAAACAATAGTTAGTAGGAGACATGAAAGAGAATAGGGAAACCATGCATATTAG
Organism: Aquilegia eximia; assembly: GCA_023053565.1. Taxonomy (NCBI): domain Eukaryota; kingdom Viridiplantae; phylum Streptophyta; class Magnoliopsida; order Ranunculales; family Ranunculaceae; genus Aquilegia; species Aquilegia eximia. The sequence continues at coordinate 20,060,698 of JALIGU010000003.1, forward strand.
ACACATCCAACAATATCCCATGACAAAACTACAGGAATATGAGTATTCGCAGGAAGAGGTACGGGAGGTATAAGAAAGTCCATTGAGAATCCATGGGGAAATCCAATCTGTACATGTTCCTGAAACAACTCATCCAACCACAAAAAAATAGAGAATCTTATAAACAAGGAGAAGAAACTATTATCCCAAACACAATGGAATAGAGACATAAAAGGAATAAACCTGTAAGCCCACCCCTAGTGAAACTCAAAAAAATTAGTTCAACATATGCCAAACAAGATAAGCAATCATCAAGCTCATAAAAAAAAATGTTTCAACTGAAGAATGAGCAAGAATTATCGATGTCACCAAGTCACAAAACAACAATTCAACTCCAGAGCAAATTTCCTGCCTGCCAGAACACTAGAATGAGCCAGAGAGTCAATAGAAGAGAATTGCTAACAATAGATGACCAAACTGAGCATATGCATCCCAAAGTAGAACAGTGGTAGCCCAGAACCATTGCATGAGGATTATTGCAGAAGACTACCAAGAACACATCTAATCAAACCTATTGCAGGAAAAAATAGGATCAACCAAACACAGGAAGCAACAATAAGAGGATAGGCAAGTCTCATAAGTATTTAATCACACACCAGCTAGCCAACAAGGTAATTCAAGAATATTATCCCAACATAGAAAAATATGATGAGAACATATGAGAAAACATGAATCAATATAAATCATGACAAACGAATACACCAATAACATGATTTCATCACCAAAATATGTTTATGCATACCTTGCAGCCTTCTTAAAACAAATTGAGAACTATTACCTTGAGAAATCACATCAAACACATGTGATCCAATGACAAAAGAATTACCAAGGAATGGAACCAAAATAAAGTAAGCCATAAACACTTTCAACAAGAACATCTACAAGAATCCGAAGGAATGGCGCCTTTACTCCTTTGAGCACGAGGAGGACGTGTGCCCGATGACGAAGCACCCTTGGAACTGGGTGTGTCTTTGGTGGGAGTAGTCCGAGCTCGCTTAGGAGGCATGGCCTGCACACACACAACATTATAAACACCACACAAGTAAGTAAAACCAACAAAACAACCAAGAAAAACCTTAGGAAACCCATTGAGGCATTTCACTAAACACTTGGTGAGCAATACAGGACATATAGGCAAAAATACTACATGAGCTTACCAAAATGATACTAAACATGTCCATGAAACTCCACAACCATTAATAATCACAAGAAGTTCCAAAAAGCATCTAGACAACAAGTATATATCCAATGGTATGAACCCAATATGATCATGGTAAACAAGCTCATAATCCAAAGCATAACTAACAAATAATAATGAAGTATCAATAGAAAAACAGAGAGTAATAAGAGTTTCCTAAACAGATAGAAGGGGATGAAAAAATTCTCTTGTTCGTGCTTAGAGAATATATGCACGATTTGAACTTAGTTGGCAAGAATTTCAAACAGATGGGCTGGAGAAGAAAACAGTGTGGGCCGTTACTGTTCAGAGGACGTACGTACGTCTTTAGTACGTTCGTACGTCGGAATACAAGAAAAACCTTGCTGCCTGAACATGCGTACGAACGTTATAACACCGTTCGTACGTTCCTCCAAAAAAAAACATCTGCCTCCACAAACATTCGAACGTGCTAATAACGTTCGTACTCTCCCTTTTTTTTTTTTTTTTTTTAACAGAAAACCAAACCAAATGACAAACAACACAAACCATAATAAGAAGAGAAAAGGAAAAGAACCGATGTACCATAGAAGTGAAGAGGAATACATCATGAACTTCCAAAAACAGTAGCCAATCCCAATCCGTACAAAAATAAGAGGCAATATATGGTGATAAGCAAAAGATTGAACAAATAAGAGAATTGAAGTGCATCATAAACTAAACCTCGGTGTGTGTAGATACAATGCAATGCATAAAGAGAGAAAAAGTTCACCACTAGAACACACCCTTTGAAGACCTAGAATATAGAACCATCAACAAGAGACATACGATTAAATTAGTAAGTGAGCATAGAAGAAACAAACTTCAACCCCCTTTGAAACAAACGTTATGAGTAGAAGGCAAACGAATATAAATATGATCTTTCAAATGAAAACCAAGACATTAAAAAGGCAAAGGAATATAAACTTTGTATGCCTTACATAAAAAACAATGAACATGCGCTTGGATTTTTATTTTGCCGTATGTGGTGGAGTTTAGTCTACATCACTCTAATGTCATTCCCGCGTGGGAGGGATTTTTGCCTCCATCTTTTCAAAAACACGAGGGTAGGGTGTAGCCTACATCTTTTTGACAAACACAAACTCAAGAAGTGCAATACCATGATAACGTGCAACACAAGAACTAACATCTCTTGAGTGCATCCGTCAGAGCATGACCCTCACAACCCCAACGGGTTCTTAGCCAACTGATATTGCATCAAAGACAATCAAATGGCTGGGGATAAAGTGAGTCATTGATCACTAACAAGAGTTGTAATAGGAAGATAAGAATGTTCAATAACACTAACAACAAGATGAACATTAACCAAAATAAAGGAGAGATAGCTCAAGATCACATAAATACTCGAGAGATAGAGAAGGTCTATGAGTTCAAAGAATAGGTAAGTGGTTGCCAAAGACTCCCATTATGCAAGCATGCCGTGCACTGTGCAAACAAGCGAGGAAAAATGCATGATACATACCAAAACATACTTAAGAGTTCAAAAAGAGAAAACACGCAAACATATTGTAACTTATTTAAGACAATTGAATTAAACCAATATCTCAAAAAGGATGTAACCATCAACACATACATGGAATAAATAAAGAAAAATAGAAGGAATAACCAACTATGTATTCAGAGATGCAACATGATCTGCAAGCTAAACAAACAAAGCATAAAAAGTAGAAACACCAAACAAATAGCCTATGTGGTTAGAGAAATATGCAATTCAAATAACACAAGGCTAGAAACAACCTACATCATCCCAAATATGGGACACCACCAGACCTTTGCAAGTCCAGAAAAACCTTCAACTTATCTTTTCTTACCCATACTTGTTTAACACTAGGCGTGCACACCTTGGGAGTTGAAAAGATATGAGATCTCCCCTTAACAAGCTTTGCAATAGACTTGTCCTTAACTAATTCCACCTTAGTCTTTGACTTCCTTTTGTTGGAGTACCTGTTTTTCTTAAACCTATGACAATAGACATTAGAATTCCAAGGTCTAGAAAACGCACAAGAAGGAACATAAGAATCAACAAGATTATAATTAGAATGAACATGAGAATAACATTTAACATGTTGATTAAAATCCCAACAAAAGCTATCCAAATGACCATCTCTACCACAATAAGAACAATGAAAAACATTAGACTTACTCAAAGAATTCTTATAAGAAGATGTGGTGGTAGAAGATGAAACATGTATGTCACCATTGTATTTGTGACATGGTGCCTTAACAAAACCTATACCTCCATTATGAGAACAATATGGCTTATCAGTAAAAACAGCCTTACCATTAACCTTAGACTTAAAATTCTTACGAGAAACATGCTGAACATTAGTAGCATTAAGTCTAGTCTCAATAGGTGGGGTAGGCAAAAGGGCAGGCAAACTAGTAGATTTTACAGGAGTAATCACACTAGATGAACTAGTAGAACTATCAATAGGAGAATCAAATCTAGTTTTGTCCAAAACCTGCAATTGGAGTTGAGTAGACGTTAAATCGTTCTTTGTTACCTCATACTCCACCAATAGAGATTTGTATTTCTCATCGACCTCCTGATTGGCCTTCTCTAAAGCTGCAATTCTACATAACAAGTCAAGTTTTTCTTTGTCAAATAATTGAGAAATAGAAATTGTATCATCTGCAGCACAAGAAATCTGTTTTTCAAGAATCTCAATTTTATCCTGCAAAGAAAGATTAGCCTTTTCCAAATTTTCAATTTTGGATTCATAAACTTCCCCTTGAAGCATATAGTCCTCTGCACAATGTCTGAGTCGTTGTTCTAGAGAATCAACCTTAGTCTGCAAAACACCATTATCTTCAAAACAAACATTATCAGAAATAGTAGACACATTACAATTAGCTTTATTAAATTTTTCCTGCAAATCAATATTAACTTTTTGTAATCTTTCACATTCTTTTGCAGAAAGTCTGTAAAGAAGAGCCCAATCACTATTGCTAACAACATACAAATTATCATCCTTTTCAAAATCAGATTTTGGTTTTGTAGATTTAGACGATTTAGCAATAAAATTATTATGACCAGACTCATGAACCATCATTGCACTCATAGGATCGTTAGCGTGAGCCTTGACGCTCCTTAACCAGCCCCCAGCGACTGATACCAATTGAGAAAAACAAATAGTGCTAATCTAACAGTTCAATATTCAAACAAATCAAACAATCTGCAGAAAGTAAATAACACAGAAATTTTTAACGTGGTAAAACCCAATATGGGAAACGTCCACGGTTGTCCTCGCGACAACAAATAAATCCACTAGATGAAAAGAGATGTACAAACCTATCAACTACCTGCACTCACTGCGAGTTGATACTCCTGGTTATCTCTAACACCTTGACTTCACCAGAGCACCTTGATGTACGCACAAGACACTCGACTTCTTGATGAACACACAAGAAGACTCGAAGCCGAACTATGAAACAAGCTTACACCAGAGTTCCTTGATGAACACACAAGGAAACTCGACTTCTTGATGAACACACAAGAAGACTCGAAGCTAAATCACTATTCAATAATGAAGGAGAAGATGAATGGGGAAGAAGAAGATGAGTTCAATCACCAAAACAACCTAAACCAAAACCTAAACAAACTCCAAGAAACAAGAGGTGAATTGGACGGCCAAAGAACTGACTAGTTCTTTGGAAGAGAAACCCTATTTATACATAGGGTTGGAAAACCATCGAAAATGGGCCGAAATAGTAAAAGCTCACTTTGGACGTACGTACGTCGATATGACGTTCGTACGTCTCCAAACGAAAATATGTCTGCTGCCTGCTGCGACGTACGAACGTCCTGTAAAGGTACGTACGTCCAGAATTCAAACTAACTTGCTGACATACGATACGTACGTACGTCCTTAAGCAGTACGTACGTCCTGAACCAGAAAACACACTAATGACACACGACGCGAAGACAAGGACGCGGGACGATGTGCGTACAACTAGGTTTTCTTAACAATGAACTCAAGGCGAAATAACCAAGGACACTTTGTCACAAAATTGATGTCAAACAACTTCGTGCCGGTTTCAATGATGACATGGAGTCAGATGGTAGACGCTCATTCAGGAACATCGAACACGTGTCTATGCTTTGATTACAGAGTTGGTTCCTGGGGGTGTGTTTACAGCTTTTACCTCTATGCTACCCAGCAAGGCACCCATTGGATACAAGATCTTTCGATATGTGAAATTCCCGGATGGTCCTAGTATTCTTTCTCATGAGGATGAAGTTTTAGCAAGTCTGTTCAGGATTGAGGAGTCCTTAGCGGATCAGAATCACAGACTTGGTATTCTTGAGGATAAGGTTGAAGAACAAGGAAAAGATTTAAAGCTCACTGCAGATTTTATTCGCGGTGTTCAGATTTTGGGAAGTGCTGCTACTGAGGGTAAATATGCTAGACATGCTGCTGAGAGCAGGACACACATACAAGACCAATGATGATCGACATAGCCTTATCTATGTCCTCTTGTGGAGGTCTCGAGTCCTTTTATGAGTCCATTTTTTGTTCTGTTACATATCGATCAGTCCTGCTTATCATGTTTATCCTTGTCTGACTAGTTTATCCTTGTTATGAATGTTTGATGTTTGTTTATAGATCATTGTTTTCATAGGCTTATCATATCTATGTGATCCATGTATGGATGTTATATGATTTATCTTGTTGTTTCATACATCATTGTGTATCCGTCATTGTTAGGTGTCTGTAGGTTTACATTACATTATATTACTTTGGTTCAGAGTTTGAGTCGACTGAGAGAACCTGTTTGACCAGTGGGCTGAATGGCCTTTGTGTTCAGTTGACTGAATAGTATTTTTTGCCGTGTGTTCTTCTATGTGTACGTGATTGTACTAACTGTTTTTGCAGGGTTTCTCATAATTGATTGGTAGTTATATACCATACCTTTTATAGGATATCTGATTTGTTTACACAACATGCCTAAATTGTTTTTGGTCTTTCATGCTATATTTCTTCTTGGCATGTTCCTCATCTTCGCGTTTGTTTTTAGGGAAATTTCGTTGGTAGTAATGCATTGCTAGCTATACTTGTTATATCTTATCATTATGCATATTTTACCTCATGAGCGTTTTCTATTGTTGTATCCTTTTTTAGATGCTCTTAGATGTCTCTCATTTGCCATCGTATGATTTTTAGGGGGAGAGATAGTTGTCTGTTTGATATTACCGCTTCATATATCCTTATATCTCTTTTTGTAGTATCTTGTTAGGTTGAGCATGTTTATACTCGTTTATATCCTTTATATCCTATATTCTTTCCCTTTGCCAACTTTTGACAAAAAGGGGGAGAATGATTAATGTTGTACTGGGATGGACACATACTAAGGGGGAGAATGTTGTATAGTATTATGCTTGTGTTTGGTATTTATTTCTTTTTCCAGGAAACTACTCTACAGGAGGAATTGTGTATTCAGGGGAAGTGGATCTTCATGATGTATTTTTATTTGTTTTATTTACATGTGTTTTTGTTTTGTCATAAGTTCACAAAGGGGGAGATTGTAAAGCTATGGTTTTTGTGTTGTGTATTATGACAAAGGGTAATTTTGTAAAAACACATGTAAACCCTAAAAGAGTTTGTAACAAGTCTTGTAAGTATATCTTGTGACTTGGAGAACATGAAGAGCTGAAGACTTGAAGATTATGTAGCTGAAAAGGAAGCTGGAAATGAAGACCAGACAGAACCTCCAGGTTTCCTTGCTCCAGTCGACTGGACCTCAGTCGACTGGACCCTAGTCGACTGGACTTATTATTTTCAGCAGCAAGCGACATTACCAAGGGACATGGTTTATGACCCGATCCATGATCCACTAAAGTTTTCAGATCTAGTCAACACAGGTTTGACCAACGGATCTATTGCACTTTATGGAGTATATCTAGCAAGAGAAGGCTAAAGAAAAGTTTGATGGTGTTAGCTCTATTATCTACTCAAAAGTGATAAACCCTAAGTGAAGAGCTTCATTGAAATCCATCCCATTCCATCGAATAAACTTCACTCACTACATTGAATGCTTCCTTATTTGTGAGAGTTATTGTAGTTGGTGTTCTATAAACCAACCTTGAGTGCTTTTAATTTCTTTCTCTATTCATCCTTTGAGAGGAATCATTAAGAGAAACAAAACCCACTTTGTTAAAAGTGATTTGTGAGAAGAAATCCTAGTAGGCTAGGTTAGAGGTTAGGTATCTCTACAATATTCAAGGTTGAAGGACTCATTAGAGATTCAACAAGAAGTGCTTGTGGTGAAGAAGTGGTGTACTAGGTGTGACTATCTTGCTTTGCTTGAAATTTCTAAAGGCTAAGAAAGCCTCCTTGAAGAGTGGACGTAGGCAACCTTGCCGAACCACTATAAACCAAGTGTCTCTTGTGTGGTTTGCTTGCTCTCTAAATATCTCTATCTATCCATCATATTCATGTCTCAACATTAAGCACACACACATTCCTTGTTGTTAGTTGTATGTGTAGGTGTGGGGTTGGGTCTATCACACAAAGACTTCACCTTTATGCTTATAATATTTAATTCATAATCATACCAGCATCTCTTCTTACTCTCATCATCTTCTTCTTGTTGGTTCTCTTCTAATCTGGAATTTGACTTCTCTGTCTGACAAGGCTGAGTCGACTGGACCCCAGTTAACTGGACCCTGTCAGGCTGAGACTTGTGTTGGCTTAGTTTGGGTTTTTGGGTGAGGGATGTTCCTGTTTAGTTTATTTATCTTGTGTTAAGTGTGTTCCTCTCTTGTATAATTGTTCACTTGACCTAGATAATTTTTATTGGACTATTCACCCCCCCTCTAGTCATTCTTGACATCTTAGTGGGACTTTTCAATAATTATACTTTACATAGATTTGAAAAGCATGAAGAATCAAATTATTGTTAATTTAGAGATCACAAAGGATCAAATTACTTCATAAAGAAATTAAAATAAAAGAAGATTCGAAGGTAGATAGTAGAGTTTTAGTTAAAGAGATAGATTGATTAAATGAGTATTTTAGGCATATTATTAGTAAAATATTAATTTATAATAAATCCACGACTAAACATGTATTTTAGTCAGATTTGTGTTATGAAATTTTAAAGCTTAATTCTTATCAACTGGGACTTACCCTTGAATTTTATTCAATCACCTCTTAATTGAATCATATTACCCCAATTAAGGTTTTCAACTATCTCTCCTTCACAACCTACCCATTGGAATAGAGCTTGAAGTTATTTTTTCCAAAGAATCCTTGCATGTGGAATGAATGTAGGTTCACCCCGTCCACATGGGTAACCAGGATGATGTTAAATAAACGAAATGGACAAGATCATTATATTAATCTGAATTCCTAATGCACTAGATACATTTCCACTTAAATCCTCGATGACACTCTCATCAAGGTCATTATTGTTTCCATCATTAACTTCATTAGTTTCATCTTCTTCTTGTGTCTCAGGATTCATATATTTTTAAAGTGTTTTAAATTTTTTTTTGTGAATGACTATTTGGTCCTTATTTTTATCCACCACAATCGCAACAACAATTTTAACTTGATCAACTACTTGACCACTAGCTTTCACACCACTGGTTTCTATCTCCACTCCTTTATAGTTGCATCTTATTCTTTTGGTCACGAAATCGTTGTTAACTTTAATGTTTACCCTCCTTGTCATTGAAGATTTTGACCTAAGGCTTTGCAATGTGAACAAAACTTGGGGAGTTTAGGGACTTCCACCGCCTGTCGAAACTCTCTACCATTATCCTTTTCCATCACAATTTCATTTATTATTGGATTGTTGAGATCTACTTTAACTAGAACTTGAAAAAAAAAAAAAAAAAAAATCTATGTCGATTGTGTACTTATCCGTACCAATAGGATTACCTAGAGCTTTCCCTAAAGATATTGAAATTTCATAATCCCAATATTGTTGGTCAAGCTTCAGAAATTTAACCTATACTAGAGATTCCGATGATCTTTCCACACCAGGGTCAAAAATCAAAATCAGGTGTCCACCTAGTGAGACACACAACCTGATTAACAAAACATCCATGCCCCCCCAGTCCATATACAAACCAACTTCTCCTTAGTACTGAGCTGAAACATGAAGAAACCTTTACCCACCGGTATTATTTTTTAACCCTAGTACGATTCCATAAATCAGCAGTAATTTTCCTTAGCTTTTGCAAATAAATTTTAAGGCTTTGTTTGATTCGAGTTTGGAAAATCTCAATTTCCCATGTTTGATTACATGGAAAATAAGCGATAAAATTTTAAAATGACATGATAAGTTAAAACGGTGGGAGATATATTGGAGATGAATGTTGATGAACTCTCACTAATAACATAATTAATAAAAAGAAGTAACTTTTGAGAAGGACACAAATCATGATTTCCTTGGTGAGAAGGACAATCTCTTTTGAGTCAACCCTCCATAAGGACAATCTTATTAAAAGTCCTTATTGAAAAGGATATGCAGTTTTTGTTGACTTGTTGAAAAGGACAAAGACTTCTGATTTTAGGTCAAATCATAGTGTTAAGTTTTTGTGCAATTCCAACTTTGGCCTTTCCCACTAGGGTTAATCACTCCCTACCTAGGTTATAGTGTTTTGTTCAAGGCATCATATGTAACGACCCGACCTATATCGCCACCGATATTGTCCCCACTTAACCACTGCGGACATCCGACAGTGTGGGGTTTTATGGGCAGCTACCTGCTTCCTAGGAGTTCACCCATCCTAAGACTACTCCCACCCGAGCACGCTTAACTCTAGAGTTCTTTCAAACTCTGGAGCCAAGTGAGCCCAAAAGGCCTCGGTGATATTATATGACGGATCTATACCTATATGCCAATGTCAGGACATCTTCCTCTTATGTGTCGTAAGACCCACCCCCTCGGTAAATCATCTGCCGACTCGGGGTGTTACATCATATTTGTTATATATGATTTGACCTATGATCATACTATCGTTAAGTTGGGTATTTTAGTCCAGAATTTGTTGACTTCAAAGCCCTTTTCAATAAGAAACAATCTGTTTCTCTCCTTTTCAATAAGTCTCTCAAAAGAAGAGACTATAGTTGTTTTATCACAAATATAACACTATAGTCGTTTTATAAGAAAATTATTTCCCAAATATTTGCATATAGTAAATCTATTTCCTTGTAAACTGTTTTCCCGCCCGATTCAAACAGACCCTAAGGAAATCGAGTCTTCCTTCCAAATAGAACTTGCAATAAAGTTTTTCCCTTTCAAGAGTTTTTTTTTCAAGGTATTTTGATACTTGAGAGTTTGCCCTTTGATACCAGGACTGGGAAGATCATCCACAATGATGATTTGGGGTTGATGATTGTAAATGTAGTGTAAATTGAGATCGGAGAGTGATTAGAGAGATGATCGGAGAGTGATTAGGAAGATGATCGGAGAGGGAGAAAAAGCTTTGAAGTGGCTGAACTATCTGAGCAGGGTGATAGATGCCTACGTATCTGGAAGGGGTCGATCCAGAATCAAGCCAAACGTAGTTCCTTATATAGGTGGCTTAGGTTGTGGATCAGTTAATGACTTAACGTTCGAATCATAAAGTAGGCGGATATCTGGGGATTTGTCGAGGAGATACGTAACTGTAACAAGATTTGGAGTTTGAATGAGTTGCACTCGGTGTCCGTATCGGTTTACCCCAAGTCAAGGATGCTCGGTTTATGTATAAGATGGAGAGATTATACGAAGTCGGATAAAATGAATGTTGAGTTGGTACTTTATCGGCCGAGTTCGTGAGGTTTTGGTATTTGAATGTAGATAGAGTGGATTGGGAACTTATTCCCTAAGTCGGATGAGATATGTGCCAAGTCGGTGTTATGGAGTCTGAGTTGTGCATGTATGTACATAGCTCCTTTTTATTTAGGCTAAAGGCGGACGATTAGTTTAGGGCAAATGAAAACCCAATCGATGAAATGCTGAGAGACAAAGATTCTTTTGTGTGCTGCATTAATTGCTAGTGTGGTAGTTCGAGACAGAGGGCGTGATTGCGCTTTGAGATACGTGAGTTGTCAGTACACGTGTAAGAGAGAAGCGGTTTTGAATTTTGAAAGGTCAGACGTGGTTTGGTAGGAAACAAAAGGGTCGAACAGTTAGATTTAGGCGTTGAGATCTGGCCGTTAAAGTTGGAGGAGATGAAGGGCTGAGATTCTGCACGAGTTTTTATATAACACTTTGCTTGTAACTGCTGAAAAACCAAGGGTTTACGCATTGGTTTTTAAGGCTGCTTCGCATCGTTTTAAAGGTAAGTTTCTCTTCTTCTCCATTTGCTGTCTCTTTTCTGCTGGTTGTTGTCTGATTTTCTTTGAGAAATTGTTGCTTTTTCTTTAAAGTTGTCGAAGTTCGTCGCCTGAACTTGTTTCTTGTGTTTGCATCTGTATTTGCGATCTTAGTAGTAGTTGTTTATTTGATTTCTGTTTCTTTTTCCGCTTTCCGCCATTGTTGCTTCTGCAACCTTGCTGAAATTAATCTTGTGAGGATGAGTGACGATAGTGAGAGAATCAGTGAGAATAATAGTGAGTCGAAGGCTAGCATTAGTCGTGCCGAAAATGTAGATGGAGGAGATGAGGCTATCAGCCGACACGCCTTGGAGGTTGAACGAGCTCGGAAAGCCTTCCCGAAAGTTAGGGCTGCTTACGACATCAGGATTCCAGACCTAGAGATGTATAGAGTAGATAATAGGTTAGTCGACTTGTATGGTGATGACACGTCGACACTAATATGCGAGGGTCAACTCCGGGCTGGTATGAGACTCCCCTTCTCTAAGTTTGTGTGCGACGTCCTGAATCATTATGATAAAGCCCCCATAATGATGAATAGCAGCTTCTGGAGGGTCATGTTGATATTCGAGGAGCTGAACAAGCTTGGCTATGATATATGTAAGGCTGATGTCATAGCGTACTTCACATGTGTGGAGGGTCGGTCTGGTAATTTTTCTTTTTCGCTGAATAGGAGACCTGAGCATGGTCCTCACGACCTCTACAATGCACCGAGTTCCAATGATAATTGGAAGAAGTCGACATGCTATAGGATTAGAGGCTCATTCATCAAGCCTAGTGCATATCTAAACCACTTGCGCATTCCCAGTATAGGTATTTAGGTCGTTTGCCTTGTATTCTGTACTTGCTTTATTTCCGAGTAGCTCCATGATTTCTGACTTGTTTTTGTTAGGTACTGTAGATCATACTCGGGATTATAACCAAAAGATCGACGGGCGTCTCCTTCCAGGAAATATAATCGAGTTCACGGAAGAGAGTTGGGCACGCAAGCGCGAGTTACTCCCTCACCTCGCACACTTGTTTAGAGATCCTCGTCCTAAGAGAGGTGCCAGTGTAGTCTGGGGTGAGTCCTCGACTCCGAAACCCCAACGAGCTCGTAAGAAAAAAGAGCTGCCCACTGCGACTGTGGTTGCTTCGGTTGTCGTTCCACGTCCAGGTGATCCACCGATAGAAGTACGAGACGCTCTACCAATGGCACCTAAGCCTATCCCTGGTCCTCCGAGTAGTAAGTTCGGTCGAGGTGATATTGAGCCGGATTCCTCGAAGAAGAGGAAAAACTCCAAGTCGGCAGGTGTTACCGTTGCTGCGCCTGGGGTAAAAATTCTGAGTGACGCGGAGAAGGCTGGCAAGGAGAGAACCCGTCTCGAAAAGGAGAAAAGGGAGAAGATGAAGTCGGTGCAGGCAGGCAGTGAAGGCCTCAAAACTGGTCCTGTAGATGGTCACTTCGCCCCCATTTTTCCATTTAAGAACAGTTACGTGAAGGCGGGAGACTCCGCCTGGGATGATGGGGAGATGTGTACCACTTTGGTGCAGCATATGGCCCTGGACGCTGATGGAGTCCGAGCTTGCCGCCGCTCGGTTACGGAGGATCTCAAAGACTTGAGCTCTTCTATGTACAAGGTAACTCATTTTGTTTGTAAAGTATTCTTGTTATCTGTGTTTCTTACGCTGTTGCGTGGTTGTTGTAGATGAACATTATACACACCAAGTGGTTGGCGCTGTTAGAGAGAGGCAATGAGAAAGAGAGGGAAGCCCGAAAGGCGAGGGAGGCCTTGGTCGCCGAGCGGGGTGAAGTGCAAAAGCTTCATGACCAGCTCGGGAAGGTAGAAAAGAAGGCAAGGGCTCTGAACGACGCCGTGTTGGAGGCTCATCATAAGAATGCTGAGCTGGAAGCCGAGCTGAAGACTACCAATGAAAGACATGAAGCCGATAATGCCAGCTCGGTTGACAGTATCACAGCGTGGCAGAAGATGGCCTACTACTGAAGGAGTTGATACCCGACTTCGATCCCCTGGCTGATAATGACCAGATTAATGCTGAAGCTCAGGTGCAGTATGATGCTGACCAGCAGGTGGAAAGAGAGAGGGTTGACGGCTTGGAGGCTGAGCTTAACGCTGATGGCCCAGAAGCCGAGCTGAACAACGAAGTTGTTGCTGATGGATGTGAAGAGAGGGTTGCCATGGATGAAGAGCCCATGGTCTAATCCATTGTGTTGAGTGAAAGAGAGGTTAAATTGTGAACAATTGGTCTGGATGTAATATACAATAATAGGATACTTTCGACTGAGGTCGGTCCTACGAAAAAAAAATTGTTTGTAAGATCAAGCTTATAAGTACCTGTGCGACAGTCTTTGAATATGCTCGAATATATGTATCTTTGCACTACTGAAATTCTCTAAGTATAGAATGAATGCCAATAGTCTTAAATGTTGATGTTTATGGAATGTATGTTTTTAAATATTTGCCATTCCACGGTCGATCAACTCGGTTTCCCTCATGATCGATTAGTTTGTAAGCCCCATTGCCGAAGTCGGAACGAACAATATAAGGTCCTTCCCAGTTTGGGTTGAACTTTCCATCTCCATTAATCTTAGTATTTGGGAATGTTTGTCGTAGGACCATGTCGCCAGGTCGGAAATGTCTTGGATGTACCCTTTGATTATAGCTCCGGCTTAATATTTGTTGATAACGAGCTATTTGTATGGCAGTGTTATCTCGTTTCTCTTCAAACATGTCTATCTCATGTGCGAGTAGACTTTCGTTGTTGGCCGATTCCACGACTTCCGACCTTGTTGTTAAATAAGTCAGCTCCGTTGGTATGACTGCCTCAGTACCATAACATAATGAGAAAGGTGAAACGTCAGTCGAGGTACGTCGAGTTGTTCTATAGGCCCATAGGACTCTATCCAACTCTTGTATCCACTTCTCTTTTTCGGCTTCTAACTTTTTCTTAAGTGTGTTCATTATTGTCTTGTTGGTGGCCTCGGCCTGGCCATTACTTTGTGCATATCGCGGTGTGGATAATGCATGGTTGATTCGCCAGTCCGAGTAGAATTCTTTGATTGTGTTTCCACAAAATTGTTGGCCATTGTCGGTGACCAATGTGTGTGGTAATCCGAATCGAGTGATGATGTATTTCCATATAAAATTCTTAACTTCCTGTTGTCGAATCTTTCGAAGTGGTATTGCCTCCACCCACTTAGTGAAGTAATCGGTGGCAACCAAGAGATATCATTTTTTATTCTTATCTTTTGAGAGTGGTCCCACTATATCGAGTCCCCACATTGCAAATGGCCATGGGCTAGATATCGTCTTGAGGTCCCTTGGGGGTTGGTTTTTAAGAGGTGAGAAGCCCTGGCATTTGTCACAATGTTGTACGAAAATCTCCGAGTCGGATTGCATGTATGGCCAAAAATAACCTTGGTTTCGTGCTTTCTGTGCTAAGGAACGAGCCCCAGTGTGGTTTCCACATTCTCCTTGATGAATCTCCGCTAGAATCATCTGAGCTTTCCGGGGTGGTAAACACCTGAGATAAGGGCCTCGAACTGACTTCCTGTATAGTCTACCTTCTAGTATTATGTAGCTCTTGGTTTTTCGTTCCAATTTTCTGATTTCCGACTCGTCATCTGGATAGATTCCATTGATATAGTTTACTCTAGGGCCCATCCATGAGTCTTGAGTCTCTTGTTCAGTTATGTCAATGAAGTCGGATATTGCATTGACATGGTGGATTTCGTCGTTATATGACGGACTGTCCCTTATCTCGATCTCTAGGTGTCGAGTTGTGGTCATGTCGATTTGAGATGCTAGGTAGGCAAGGCTATCTGCATGGCGGTTTTCTTCTTGAGGAATGTGCTGGATTTCCCATTTATCGAATTTGCCGAGCAAACGCTTAGTATGCTAGAGATACAACTTGAGTGTTGCTTCTCGTGTCTCATAATCCCCTAGTAATTGACTGACCACTAATTGGGAATCGCTATAGATTTGAAGTTTTTGTAGCTTTAACTCTTTCGCTATGCATAAGCCCCTCACTAAGGCTTCATATTCTGCGTCATTGTTTGAAGAAGTGAAATTAAGTCGTATGGACTTTTCAAGTATGACATTATCGGGGGATATAAGTGTCATACCAACTCCCACGCCATTGTTGTTTTTAGAGCCATCCACATATAATTTCCACATGGGCTCCTTTTCCTGGGAGTCGCCTTGATGTTCTGCCTCGCGTACCCAGGTTGTATCTTCAATTGGGTAATCAACGAGTAAGTCGGCAATGACTTGTCCTTTCTTACTACTGCGAGGCGTGAAAATTAACTCATGATCACCCAGCTCCTGAGCCCACTTAGCCATTCGAGTAAACTTATTCTTGTTTTCAAGTACTTGCCGTAATGGAGCGTCAGTTATAACTCGAATTTTATGGGATTGGAAATATGGTTTCAATTTCTTTGAGGCAAATAGTAGGGGCCAATCCTACCTTTTCAAGATTTGAATACCTAATTTCGGATTGCAATAAGGTTTTACTAATAAAGTAAATAGGTCTTTCGTGACGGTGATCATCTCGGAAGAGGACGGCGCTGATTGCGTGTTCGGAGGTGCCGAGGTATAGGCCAAGTACGTCCTTTGGCTGTGGTACTGTTATAACCGGTGGAGTTGCTAAATATAGTTTTAGCTCATCGAAAGCTTGTTGACATTCTGTTGTCGACTCATATTTAGATCATTTTCGGAGCAGCTGTATTAATGGTCTCTGCTTGTCGGATGCTCAGGTGATGAATCTATTTAAGGCTGCTAACATTCCATTGAGCTTTTGCACTTGTATTTTCGTCGTTGGACTCGGCATGTCCAGTATGGCCGTGATTTTATCGGGGTTGGCTTCTATTCCACGTTGTGTAATTAGGTAACCCAAAAATTTATCTGATGCGACCCCAAAGAGGCACTTTTCCGGGTTGAGCTTCATGTTGAAGTCGTGAAGTCGTTTGAAAGTCTTTTCGAGATCGGATATGTGAGATGACCTGAGTTTGCTTTTAACTATCATGTCATCAACATATACCTCCATTGTGTCGCCTAACATGTCTTCGAACATCCGTGTTGCGAGGCGTTGGTATGTAGCCCCGACATTACGTAGGTCGAAGGGCATGACAGTGTAGCAGTTGAAAAGTCCCACTAAGATGTCAAGAATGACTAGAGGGGGGGGGGTGAATAGTCCAATAAAAATTATCTAGATCAAGTGAACAATTATACAAGAGAGGAACACACTTAACACAAGATAAATAAACTAAACAGGAACATCCCTCACCCAAAAACCCAAACTAAGCCAACACTAGTCTTAGTCTGACAGGGTCCAGTTAACTGGGATCCAGTCGACTCAGCCTTGTCAGACAGAGAGGTCAAATTCCAGATTAGAAGAGAACCAACAAGAAGAAGATGATGAGAGTAAGAAGAGATGCTGGTATGATTATGAATTAAATATTATAAGCATAAAGGTGAAGTCTTTGTGTGATAGACCCAACCCCACACCTACACATACAACTAACAACAAGGAATGTGTGTGTGCTTAATGTTGAGACATGAATATGATGGATAGATAGAGATATTTAGAGAGCAAACAAACCACATAAGAGACACTTGGTTTATAGTGGTTCGGAAAGGTTGCCTACGTCCACTCTTCAAGGAGGCTTTCTTAGCCTTTAGAAATTCCAAGCAAAGCAAGATAGTCACACCTAGTACACCACTTCTTCACCACAAGCACTTCTTGTTGAATCTGTAATGAATCCTTCAACCTTGAATATTGTAGAGATACCTAACCTCTAACCTAGCCTACTAGGATTTCTTCTCACAAATCACTTTTAACAAAGTGGGTTTTGTTTCTCTTAATGATTCCTCTCAAAGGATGAATAGAGAAAGAAAATTAAAAGCACTCAAGGTTGGTTTATAGAACACCAACTACAATAACTCTCACTCTCATAAATAAGGAAGCATTCAATGTAGTGAGTGAAGTTAATTCGATGGAATGGGATGGATTTCAATGAAGCTCTTCACTTAGGGTTTATCACTTTTGAGTAGATAATAGAGCTAACACCATCAAACTTTCCTTTAGCCTTCTCTTGCTAGATATACTCCATAAAGTGCAACAGATCCGTTGGTCAAACCTGTGTTGACTAGATCTGAAAACTTTAGTGGATCATGGATTGGGTCATAAACCATGTCGCTTGGTAATGTCGCTTGCTGCTGAAAATAATAAGTCCCGTCCAGTCGACTGGGGTCCAGTCGATTGGAGCAAGGAAACCTGGAGGTTCTGTCTGGTCTTCATTTTCAGCTTCCTTTTCAGCTACATAATCTTCAAGTCTTCAGCTCTTCATGTTCTCCAAGACACAAGATATACTTACAAGACTTGTTACAAACTCTTTTAGGGTTTACATGTGTTTTTACAAAATTACCCTTTGTCATAATACATAACACAAAAACCATAGCTTTACAGCAGTAAGTTCCTCTTTCCGTAATGAAGGCTGTTTTTTCCTAATCTTTTTCTACGAGTTTGATTTGGTTATACCCTGAATAGCCGTCCATCATCGAGAGAAGCTCGTGGCCAGCAGTGGCATCCACAAGTTGGTCTATCCGTGGTAGGGGAAAGCTATCCTTTGGACATGCCTTATTTAGATCAGTGAAGTCTATACATACTCGAATTTTGCCGTTTGGTTTCATGACGGCTACTATGTTTGCGAGCCAATCAGGATATTTGACTTCCCTTATGAATTTAGCATCGATTAGTTTCTGGACCTCGGTATTGATCACCTTAGCTAAGTGTGGTGCAAATTTCCGTGCCTTTTGTTTTACTGGCCTTTTTGTTGGATCGACATGAAGTTTGTGGCATGCAATATTAACATCTATTCCGGGCATGTCAATATACGACCAAGCAAAAATATTCTTATTCATTTTCAAAGTTGCAACGAGTTGCTCTTTTACAATAGGGTCTAAATTAGCTCCTACATATACAACTCTAGGTTCGGCTTCAGTGCCTATATTGACTGGCTCACCCTTCTCGATGGTTGGGGAGTCGGTAACAGGCTTGCCTTCAGGGGTATCAGTAAGTGGCTCAGAAATGGCCTTGCCGTCAGGGGCATCAGTAAGTGGCTCAGAAATGGCCTTGCCGCCAGGGGCATCAGTAAGTGGCTCAGAAATGGCCTTGCCGTCAGGGGCATCAGTAAGTGGCTCAGAAATGGCCTTGCCGTCAGGGGCATCAGTAAGTGGCTCAGAAATAGCCTTGCCGTCAGGGGCATCAGTAGTCTGATTGACAGTGAGCTTTTCGGGGCTAACGCCTGTCGTTCCCCGTGTCTCCGTGTTGGGGAGAGGAATCACCTCGGGAATGGCATGGCAACTATGGGCTTCAATTTGACCACCTCGAAGCTCCATTATACCATTTGGTCCAGGGAACTTGATTACCTGGTGATAAGTAGATGGGACAGCTCCCATTTTGTGGATCCATTTTCGACCTAAGATAGCATTGAATTGAGTGGGGACGTTGAGGACATAAAAGAGGCATTCAACCGTTACTTCATCCTCTTTTTCCCCCGTTGAGACAAGGAGGGTAAGCTGACCTTTTGCCGGTGTTTCAGTCGAATTGAAAGCAAAAAACGTAACAGTGGGGGCCTGTAAGACGGAGTCGGGCATTAACATCTGGGCGAAGGCCTTGTTGAATAGAATATCACAAGAGCTTCCTGGGTCTATCAATACCCTCTTTGTGGTCTAACCACCAAGTCGGATGTGAACGACCAGTGCATCATTATGTGGCATGCACACTTTCTTGAGGTCATAGTCGGAAAAAATTAGTGCATTCTTCCCTTGCACCTGGTTAGCTATGATGGCCTGATGAGTGAGTTGAAAGGTATGATGAATGTGGTTGACCTTCTGTCGCTTGGCTCGGGATGTCCATTCAGGTGGGCGTGTATCCATGATCATGTTGATTGTGCCCTTTGTTTTGGGTGCACTGTCCGTTCTCTTGCGTTTATCATTAATCTTTTGTCGGAGGTCATCTGACTCTTTTGCCAAAAAGTCGCTCAAGTGTCCATCCATTTTAAGCTGGTGACAATAGGTTCTGAGGTAACGACAGTCTTCAGTTGCGTGGTGTCGGCACTTATGCAACTTGCAATATGGGTTCTCTTCTATTGGTTCCAGCTCGTGAATTGTTAGTTTGAAGTAGTCTTCTTCTTTGATCAGCTCGTACAACTGAGTGTATGAGCATTTGAACGGGTTGGGGAACCTGTGTTTTACCGAGCTATGAGCTTGCTTTCGTCGGTAAGGGCCCTTCGTTGTTTTAACTTCAGGGGTTGGGCCTTGACTGTTTGTATGGCGGAGACATGTTCTCTGGTTTTGGCGAGTGCGTCTTCGAGCTTAGTATACTTGTCAGCTCAGACATACAGATCTTCTAGTGTCTGAGGTGTATCTAAGATGAGGTTTTTTCCTAAGGCTGTTTCGGGATGAACACACGAGGTAAATGCTAGGAGACATGCATTCTCATCCGGACTGTCTGCTTTTAGGCATTCCTTTTTGAAGCGAGCCATGAATTTCTTGGTGCTTTCCGTGTCCTTCTGCTTAAGTCGGAATAATGCGGTTACCTCAGTTCTACGTCGCTTGTTGTGTATGTACTGTGTGACAAAAAGTGACTCGAGCTGGTCGTACGACGTGACGGATCGCTCGGGAAGTTGGTGGTACCAGTCGATAGCACTACCTCGGAGTGAGGCTGAAAAAAGCCTGCAGAAGATGTCCTTGTATTTGGGCCATAATGCCATGCTGGTTTTGAATTGTAGGACATGATCCATGGGGTCACCACTGCCATCATAGGTTGTGAACTTAGGGGGGATGAAATGTGGGGGTGGTTCCTGGTGAAGGAGATCATCGTGTAAGGGTTCTGTTCTATATTTTTCCAAAGTGGTGTTGGCCACTTTTTAGGCAGTGTTGGCCTTACCGGACTCCTGGTGGCTCTTATGGAGTTGGGCTGAAAGTTGCAGGAGGCGGTTGTGAGTTTCTTGCATTTCGGCCATGGTGGGGGCGGTGGTGTTGCTAGAAGTGGGGATGATGATGGGGTTGTTAGTATTAATCTCGTCAGTTGCTTGACCAGTTGCCGGGGGAATGGTGGAGCTTTTCAATTGAGCATTTTCGGACAATAATTTGTTGATCTGCTCCTGTTGATCAGTGAGTTGTCGTTGGAATGTTTCAAACTGTTCTTGTGTGATTCCAGCCATGGTCTTCGTCAGGTTATGTTTCGTTCACAGTCAGTCGGTGCCAATGTAAATGTAGTGTAAATTGAGATCGGAGAGTGATTAGAGAGATGATCGGAGAGTGATTAGGAAGATGATCGGAGAGGGAGAAAAAGCTTTGAAGTGGCTGAACTATCTGAGTAGGGTGATAGCTGCCTACGTATCTGGAAGGGGTCGATCCAGAATCAAGCCAAACGTAGTTCCTTATATAGGTGGCTTAGGTTGTGGATCAGTTAATGACTTAACGTTCGAATCATAAAGTAGGCGGATATCTGGGGATTTGTCGAGGAGATACGTAACTGTAACAAGATTTGGAGTTTGAATGAGTTGGACTCGGTGTCCGTATCGGTTTACCCCAAGTCAAGGATGCTCGGTTCATGTATAAGATGGAGAGATTATACGAAGTCGGATAAAATGAATGCTGAGTCGGTACTTTATGGGCCGAGTTCGTGAGGTTTTGGTATTTGAATGTAGATAGAGTGGATTGGGAACTTATTCCCTAAGTCGGATGATATATGTGCCAAGTCGGTGTTATGGAGTCCGAGTTGTGCATGTATGTACAATGATGTCCTTGACTTTTTCAATAAAGGTTTCCTTTTTTTTTTAAAAAAAAAAAAGGTTCAAATTCTCAATGCTTGGGCATAAGATCTGGTTTGCCTTTCATTAGTAGCTTGAAAAGAGGAGGTTGAAATTGTTGTTGTGTTGTTGAAGACAACTCAACAACTTGCTGATATTCTTGAGTTGCATGGTGCTCACCTTCCTCATTCTGAACCACTAAAACGTTGTTTCCTATGTTGTTAAATCGATTGTAGTTACCTTCAAACTCAGAGAGATCCAAGTAGATGTCGATGAAGTTCTCAATAGTTTTTTTTTTTGCCAAATTGGGATAAGAAAGATAAAGATGAAGGGATAAGATCTATCTTTAGCTCTAAATAGAAACTGTAGGTAGTAAGATAGCCTAAGGGTGTGTTTGATAATGGTTTTGCCATGGAAAATCAGGTTTTTGCCGTTGTTTGCCAGGTTTTACCATTGTTTGAAAACGATTTGGCAAGAAGGCAAAAAAAAAATAGTTTTGCCAAAAACTAGTCACGTAACCCATATTTGCCCAAATTCCATGGCAAATCCGAAAAAAATATCTCCACCTCCAGAGGTGGAATTTTTGGCAAATCAATTTTGCCATGAATATTTGCCACAATATTTTTTCCCCATGTATGAAAGTAACAAAAAAAGAAAAAAAAACCATAAAACCCTACTCTTTCTCTATTACTTTCTTGTTCTCACCAAAGATTGAAGGAGGCGAAGACGAAGAACTTGCTGTAAATACGTGGTAAGTTTCACCGGCCTGCTTCTCTCTACTCGTTTTTTCATTGATTCATTGATTTAAACAAACCAACTGTAGACTTTCTCTGTTCTTAAAAACAAATCAACTGTAGACTTTCTCTGTTGTAATTTGTAAGTAATGATTCATTGATTTTTTTTTCATTTAATCAACTGTAGACTTTCTCTGTTGTCAATCATTGATCTTTAGTACCTATGTTTAGTCGGTAGATGACATGTCTACCAGGACGAATTTCTAGATATAGATTGGTGTAGTTATTTTTTTTTTTTTTTTTAACAACCATTCTAGACAATTTATTCAATCATATAAAATATGCAACAAATTGAAGCTACATGCCTCAACAACACCCACCAGTGTAGGCATACAATACTTCCCACCAAATAAAAATAAAAATTACAAATTCAACAAACTAAAGTACTTTGCAGTAAGAAATTGACCCTAGGTCTCTAGCTAATAACTCATTTTTTTATTGAAAACATCTCAACCAAATCTTCAGCTACAAGCACCACCAGTCCTGCTATTAACTCCGGTATTAGTTCCAGTTGGATGTGTTCCAACTGTACCTTCAGTGACATGCCCACCAGCTGGTGCACCAGTTCCATGTCCAGGTACTACAGACATTTGATACGTTCCAGTTGAATGTCCAGTTGTAGTACCATGAAGCCCACCTACAGTTCCACCAGTTGCACCACCCATATTATGTGCTGCAGCATTGTGCTGACGGGTCTGTTAGTTGTTTGTTGATTTTTGCTTGATTGATCTTATCTTCCTTGCGCTGTGTAGCCATTCCTTTCTCCAATGGATCATGTGCAGTCATTCTTTCCACCTTCTCTTGAGCAGTGGCTTTGGTCTTATCCATGCCAGATTTGGCTGAAGCAGCTATGTTTGAAACAGTTTCTTTGGTTGTCTACATTTTTCTCTTCTTTGATCTTCTTCAGAGGATTTCGAAAGTAACTTGTGTAGTTGTTTACTTTTGGTGTAGTTGGTTTATGAATAGTGATCTTTCATGTAAAACAAAAACTTTAATTATCGGAAAAAATGAAGTGAAGGAGGCACGCGTATCAATGTCTAAGCCCACAGTACCATTACTAATTTTAATGACTGCTATGAAAGGTCACTATTGTTTCTTTACTTACCATTTGCATGTGCTTGTTTCAATCATTGTGTTCTAATGGTTAAGGTTAAGTTGAGAACAAAATGGTTAAGGTTTAGTCTGTGTTTTCTGTGTTTAGCATGCAAAATGTCTCTGTATTTAGTTAATTTTATAATTGTTTAGTATGTTCAAAAATTAAAATCAGTCTGAGCAAGAATTTTTTATTCGATTTGCTTGTATAGTTGATTTGATTGGTTGCCATGGTGACCGAAGAGAAACGACGTCGTAGGATCGTGGCAGCTACAGTAGTGATAGTAGCTATTGATACTTTTTTTAGGCATATGGGGTGGTATAGGAGACATACCCCTAGGCTCCCTAGGGCTCCATACACATACAATAAAAATCCAGAAATTCGATGGCAACATATTTTAGCAAGGTTTTCCAATGATTCTGACATCAACTGCCTCGAACAATTATGTATGAGGCGTTTTGCGTTCTTTAAACTTTGTGAGCGTTTGAAAGGTTTAGGGTTAAAAAAGTCGCGCTATTTGTCAGTTGAAGAACAAGTTGCTATATTCTTACTTATCGTTGGCCACGACAATCATTGTCGAAGGACAAAGCATGAGTTTAAACGCTCTGGCCAAACTGTCAGTCATTACTTCCATGTGGTCTTGGACAAATTGCTAGCCCTTTTTCGAGAAGTTGTTAATAACACTACAGTTGCTAACTCACCTCTGGTAGATAGCCCGAGCTATGAATATTATCATCGATATTTTAAGGTTAGGTGATTCCAAAAGTTTTTTTTATATATTATTTCTCATTAGCTTATTTGATATCAGAACTAACTTTAAAGTGAAAATTAGGATGCCGTTGGAGCTCTTGATGGCACCCACTTTCCAACCTTGGTGCCTGTAGAGGATCAACCTAGGTATCGTAATCGAAAGGGCCAGATCAGTCAAAATGTGTTGGTGGCATGTACATTTGACATGAGATTCACGTATGTGCTCGCTGGATGGGAAGGTTCTGCGCACGATGGTCGTGTCCTTAGATGTGCGATTAGTCGTCCTGGAAGACAGTTAACCATACCTACTGGTAACCAATTACAAAGTATTGACTTGGGTTTAGTTTTTTTTGCATTAGTCCTAAAGTATATCATATATTTTGATAGGTAAATACTATCTTGTGGACGCTAGTTATGCGTTAAGTCCTGGGTTTCTAACACCATATCGTGGAGTCCGATACCATCTCAAAGAAAAAGGGCACCATGCTGCTGTAAACGATTTAGAGTTGTACAACTTTCGACACTCTTCTTTGCGTAATGTTGTTGAGAGGGCAAGAGGAGTATTAAAAAAAAGGTTTGCCTACCTAAGGCATGCCCCATATCATGATGTCAAAACACATTCAAAAATAATATTGGCGTGTTGTGGGTTGCATAACTTTCTTAAGGATATCGATCCTGATGATGTTTGGCAACCAGATCTTGTTAATGTTCCTGAAGATGAAGTAGAACCTGTAGAGGTTGCTCCTGTCGAAGGTGGTGGGATTGTCATAGCTAGTTCACCAACTTGGAATGCGTGGCGCGAAAACCTAAAACATGAAATGTGGTTCAACCATAGCAATGGTCTTGAGATAGAAGAGAATGATGAGGAATTGATAATCAATTGATATCAGTTGTTTGTAATGGCTTTTTATTTATTGATAAGTCCAATTTGATATTATTATTTGTTAAGTACAAGTTGATTATTATTGAAGTACAATTTGATTTTTATTGATAAGTACAATTTTATATTTGTGATAGCTTTTATTGATAATGACAATTTGTTGTCATATGTAAGTTTTGATTATGATGATGTTTAAAATGATGCGACTATAATAGGCATTTTGTAGATGATTTAGGATGATGTTTATATGTTAATGTTTAGCACTGTCCATCCTTGTGTTATTTCAAGTTTTATTTATCGAATAATATTAAGTATTATTTACGAGTTTGGATTATTTCAGTAATTAATATCACATGAAATAATGTACTTACCATTGGACATATGAAATTGATAAAATAATTAATCCATGGGCTCACATTGGACTTATTAAGGATAATATGGGCTTTCTATGCATGGATTTGCCAAAATTACATTATTGTTATCAAACGATAACAAAAAGGCAAACGTGTTTTGCCATCATTTGCTGAAGCGATTATCAAACAAAAACTTTTCGGCAAAAGTATTTTGCCACTTTTTGCCAAACAATTATCAATCATTGGCAAAAAGGCAAATGGAGGCAAAACTGTTTGGCAAAATGGCAAATAAGCTAATATAACAATTTTGCCAAAAGTTATGGCAAACCGGCAAAACTTTATCAAACACACCCTAAGTTAATGTATCAAAGCAAAAAGGTCCGCCACTTTTTCACGTTATGTTCCTGATGCAACCCCACATTTGAAACCTAATCGCCTTCACGTCACCAGAGCAGACATATCACTATATGAACAATTGCTTTCTCTTTGGTCCACCTAAGCAATTAAGTCATTTTTGCTTTATTTGAGTCTCAGCCTCTATGTAGCTCGGACTCGGACACGGATACAGACACGGACTCGGACACGGACACAGCGATACGACAATATCTAAAAATATAGGACACGGACACGGACACGGCATGGACACGGGAATTAAATAATATTTTTTTTTAATATATATGTACAAAACATGTATAAAACACTAAAATCAAATGAGAAATCATATCATATTTCATAGTTATGACTTATGAGCCATTCAAAAAAATTTAAGAGTACCTTACAGATGAATAAATGATAGTCAATTATCAAAACATAAATCCTTCCCTCTAGTTAATTACTTAATTAGTTATCTTCACCATCCAAATCCAATAACTCAACATCATCATCAACTACATCATCACTTGTGAACAACATAGCTTCCATTTCCGGCTCATCAAGAGAGAAGTTTGACTGAAGGAGAAGAACAAATTTATAAAAATAAATTATATACCTTGAAGAAGCAGCAGAATAGGAGATCAATGGAGAAGTGGAAGAATGACTGAAGCAGCAGATCGATGAAGATTGAAGAAGCAACAGATCGATAAAGATTGAAGAAGCAGCAGATCAACTAACACTCTAATTAGTTGAAGAAGAAGCAGCAAATCGAGGACAAGCATAAGTTTCTTGTTCGCGAAGAGAGAGAAGTTTGATCGAGAAAGAAAAGAGAAAATAGTTTGATCGAAGAGAGAGAAGTTTGATCGAGAAAGAAAAGTACTCTCTTTTGTCTAAAGTCAGATCCGAGTCCAGATCCGTGTCCAGATCCGTGTCCGATCCAATCTGCACGTGCGACACGGCACGTGCGTGTCGGACACGTGTCCGAGCCGTGTCCGTGTCTGACTCTGCTACTCCACCTATTTTTGAAGTGTCCGTGCTACCTAGCTCAGCCTTTAAGGCATACCTTGAATCATAGGTGAAAAAATCGAATTTGCCGCCCGGATATTCACGAAATATTCCGTTTTTTCGCTATTCGGATCGGTACGGCATACGACATATAAACGAAATTTAAAACACCCCATGCCGTTCAGAATTTATCGGATATTCGCGAAATATTCGACAAAAACCGAAATTTGCGAAATTTACGACATTTTCGATTATGAAATTGACACATTTATTTTTTATTCCCCCGAACTAGAATTTTCGATGAGATTATCAAAAAAAGGTCCAAAAGGCACTAGACGTTTGGAAACTTTCGCGACGAACTTCATGGCCATCTCAATTGATATAATATAAAGAAAGTTAAATTTCATCGATCATTTTCCCGCTCAATAGAAAGTAACAATTAATACTTCTAAGGTTATTGCAAGTCAGAATGTAGGAAGGAATGCATGTGTCATAAGATTATTGAATGAGTTATGTATCTTTGAATCATTTGCTCCGTATTGTATGGATCAAGATGCATATGATATGCATATTGATTAATTCAGGTCGTACGAGCAAACAATGTCATGGGAATATTACTGTACTGAGTTCGTCCCCACACGTATGCGACTCGAAACTCATCGGTTTGACATGGGGCGTCTATCATTCTGGGGTTAGCATGTCTTTTATTTTGATTATTAAAATAAAACTATGGGTTGAGTTGTAATGAGGTTGTTTGTGTTTAGTTCTTGTATTAGAAACATATAAAAGTTCTATGAATATCCGCCCGATATTTACGATTTTTTTACCTACGAGTAAAACTATCTTGTGTAATAGTTCCGTCTTAGCTTCCTTGTATGATTTGTCGTGTGTTTAATTTGTAATGTATTTTTTCTTTTAATTATAAGTTTATATATTGAAACAGAAGAGAAACACGAAAAGTGCAGAAAACCTCCCAATTTTTCGAATTTTTCGCGAATATCCGCGAAAAATTCTGGTACATTTGAATTTACCAAAATTCCCATATCCGACATGGGAGGTCGGATATTCACGAAATATATCGTTTTCTGGGAGGTCGGATATCCGCATTTAAACGACATTTTCACCTATGCCTTGAATAACGTTTGAAGGCCAATCCATTATAAAAAAAAATCCTTGTAAAATTACATGAATAAATCTTCCCCTACCAAGGTCAAGAAAAATTAAATCCGCAACCTCCCATATACGAGGGATGTCTTTTACCAATTGAGTTGGCAGTTGTTGGCCATCTGAGTTGAACTTTGTTTTTGTTCAATGAGTTCCTCCTTATTTTTGTTGACAAATTTAAAATAAGTAAGGCATACTTAAGCTTTGAAAATAACATATATATATATATATATATATATAATGACCCTCCAACGTGGTAGTACTGGACTACTGGACAATCTCAAGCCCATGCTTAACAAAGCTGGAGGCCAAAGAGGCATTTCATATTTAGTTATTGTATTATCTTTGTTCTTATTCTTGTTATTCTTAAGTGAGCCAAACAACTCTAGCTCGGCAAAAAAAACTCGTATAAAATTTAAATTTGGGCTCGGCTTGTTTATAAACAATAAGGCAAGCTTGAACATACCAAAGCTCCCTTAGTTTGGCTCCAATAACACCCCTATTCTTTAGGAAATTTAACTATAACACGATCTAAAAAAAACCTAGCTACACTGATATAACCTTGCAAAGGAAAAGAAAAAAAGTGGCAATACACTTGTTAGCAAGAGTAAAAATCATATGTAATTACTCAAAACACCTTAAGAGGGATAACAAGCAATTTATATTGTTGGGCAAAATGGTAAATGACCGTTTTTGGGCCCAGTTCAGGTCCACACATTATTTTGGACTCCCCATGCCCAAAAAAGTAGGGATTCCATTCCATGTCCAAAGAAAATCTTCTTTTTTCACACTCCTCAGTCTGCAAAACCTTTTAAAGCAGCAGCAACAATGCATGAATCTAATATAACTCAATCTTCACCATCACTTATAAAGGTTTGATTCTTGTTGTTAATTTAACCATTTTTTTCAATTTCATTTGAGTTTAATTTTTGATTAAGTAATCAACCAGTAAAGAAACACAGAGTGAAGATTGAAGAAGATGACAATGATGAGTACTACATTCACAACTAAAATTTCCCCTTCTTTTTCTAAACCATTTCAAAAACCCAACAACCTAAACTCCAAAAATTTCTCATTTTCAATTCCCAATTTCAAAAACCCTTGTGATTCTGTCCTTGTTAGATCAACCCCACTTTCTACAACAACACCTGTAGTATTAAAACCATCTCAAACTAGAGTTGAGATTCTCTCTGAATCATTACCTTATATTCAGAAGTTTCGAGGTAAGATCATTGTTGTCAAGTATGGCGGCGCAGCTATGAAGTCTGAAGCTCTTCAGGATTCAGTGATTAAAGACCTTGTTCTTCTGTCATGTGTTGGTCTTCGCCCCGTTTTTGTTCATGGGGGTGGTCCTGAAATTAATAGTTGGCTTACTAGATTGGGTATTCAGCCTAATTTTCTTAATGGTTTGCGGGTTACTGATGCTGCTACGATGGAAATTGTGGAAATGGTGCTTGTTGGTAAGGTGAATAAACATCTTGTTTCACTTATTAACAATGCTGGTGCTACTGCGGTTGGTCTTTCAGGGAAAGATGGGCGTCTGCTTACTGCTAGGCCTTCAGCAAAGTCTGCCCAACTTGGGTTTGTTGGTGACATTGCTCGTGTTGACACTTCGATTCTTCGACCCCTTATTGAGAACAATCACATTCCTGTGATTGCTTCTGTGGCTGCGGATGAGAGTGGGCAAGCGTATAATATTAATGCAGATACTGTGGCTGGAGAACTTGCGGCGGCGCTTGGGGCAGAGAAATTAATTTTATTGACTGATATTGCGGGGATTCTGGAAGATAGAAATAACCCAGGGAGCTTGGTCAAGCAAATTGATATCAAAGGAGTGAAGAAGATGGTGGAGGAAGGGAAGGTGGCTGGTGGAATGATTCCCAAGGTTAACTGTTGTGTTCGATCTCTTGCTCAGGGTGTTCGGACAACCAGCATTATCGATGGAAGGGTAAAGCATTCTCTACTCACGGAGGTTCTCACTGATGAAGGGGCTGGTACTATGATCACTGGCTAAATACTTGTACTTGTGGGTCTTTTTTTCTGTAAGTCTACATGGTCTGAATGTTTCCTGTTCTAAAGACATAGTTTCAGTATAGGATGTTTTGGGTTGTCACTTTTATCTTCATTGCGTTAGTGATCTAATAGAATTTTGCAATATGTCAACGCTTAGTCATCTGGAGCTTTTAAACTTTCAGTATACATTTGTTTCATCAAAATTTATCTGCTTAAATTAACCTAAAGATTTATGCTTTCACCAAGAAAATAAGTATTCTGATATTATAAAGTTGTTACAAGAATGGGCAACAAATCGTAACTCTTACTTCTCAACTATGCTGTAAACTTTGTTCATTCTTTAAGAGGTTCTTTTGTGAAAAACCTATAAAGATTGATGTTTCTGCATACTGATTGTGCTCTGCAAGATCTGGTGCTAAGCTTAGTGTTATCCCTTTTTGAACAAGCACATAAAGTGAACCACATTCCACAGCTTCCGTATTGAGTTTCTATATGTCTACAAATGGTTAGTGTTTTTTGCTAATTTAAGGTTCTCAACCTGGGGAATTGTATAGCTGACTACCCCAGATGATCACAGTTAGTAACTACTTAACATATTTACTCAGTTATTACAACAGCTGATAAAATTAGTTGTTAATTGATTGAAAAAAAATTAAGCTTCCTTTTGTAAAGTATACTTTTCATTATGATGTAAAAAATTGACCGAGTCATAAAATGGCTATGTTGTTATCTGTTATGATATTAAATAAGCATTGTGCATCAACTTGAATTGGCGGAGTGAAAGATATATATTGGAGCTCTAAGTGGTACTGGTGTTTCATATTTGAACTATTGCCCCATCTGCATCAGTATTCAAAAGAAAGTACCAAATTGACGAATGAGCAATTTTTGATGTTTTTTGTGTTGTTAGTTGATTTTGATGCTTTATGCAAGATTCAGCATATGAAAACACTGGGAAATTAAATGGCGCTTCTTTAAGTCTAGGAATAAAATTCGGAAGCTATGGTTAAAAAAGGAAGTGTTACGTTTTTTCTGGTAACAACTATCTAACCTTAAATGCAGAAGGCTACCAAATATGCAGGCATGAAGATTCAGTATATATCTTTCACTTTAATTCCTCTGTGTTCTTGATAGCTTCGTTTAATCTAATTTTAGGTGAAATAAATCTATTCCGAAAGCATACATTAAGTTTTTCTAGACTTGAATGTTTTTCCTTAGTATGTTTTGTGCAGAACCTATTTATATTAACACTGTCTCTTATAACATGCACAAATTGTGAACACCATCTGCTACAATGTTTTTCAGGTTTATGACATATATTTGCAATTGCTTGGTGTTTTCTACTGTTATTTTGCCTTTTAATAGGTTTAAAACTCATTCCTGCAATTTATGGAGCAAGGTGCCATTAGGTGTTCGTTTTCAATAAGCAATTGAACACAACTTGTTTACTTTGTGACCTATTTGCTAAATGCACACTCGTGTGATTCATTTCTGTACATTATTTTGGTTTCATACCAGTTTATGAACCCGTAGTCTGAACGATGCTCGCAGTTTTGTTGAATCATCTCAGGATAGATGCCGAGGAACTAAAACAGTTAAGGAAAGGTTAGTGCCTGTTATCTTCTCCGTTTTCCCCATCTTGATTATTTGATTAATCAATGTTCTTCTCACCTTGGGTGTTAAGTTTGTAGTATACCACTGAGAATTGATACACAAAAGTTGAAGGCATGAAAGCCGTGAAATGTGATTCCTTTGTTACTTGAGATAGCTTCTTGGGATATATAAGTAGGTGCACTTGGTTAGGAGTTGCCGATTGACTTCCTTTAGCATTGCTTGAGCTGTTTTAAATTGCACAAGTTCTGGTTGTCTTAGAAGTACGCATTGTGAACCCAAAACATCAATTAGTTTGTTCCAACTTCCAGCATGGTTATAAGCTTACTTTCTTGGATGTTCTCGGGGACCTGTGATTATCTTACTTCACTGCAGAAACATTTTACGAACGAAATCTAATTGGAAAGATACAGGGCTCCTGGAATGAGATCCTCTGAATGGTTACCTTTCCCAGATATTCTTGGGTGTGTATTTCATTCTGAAGTTACTATTAATGTTGACAAATGTTGTGGTGCTAGAAATTTATTCTTCATTATGATTAAGACATTGATAGTCATGACATGTCTATGTTGATGTCGGATTTAATATCCGATACCGAGTGTCCATTAAATTGGATTGGTTGGAGTGTTTTGTATTAATTCTGATTCAAATAATAGAGAACGCTTGTTCCTGTGAATGGTCTGTTTCCACGATATTCTTGGGTGGGTATTCTGTAATCCATACTGAAGATATCACTACTATTCTAAATGTTGTGGGACTGAAGCTTTACTATTCATTATGATGTAAGGCAGAGATAGAGTCATAAAATTTTATGTTTGTGTTTGATTTGATATCAAATATGCATTGTGCAATGTACATCAACTTGAATTGGACACACTAAACTTATATATTGGAGCTCTTACAAGGAAAATGGTGCTTAAAATTTGCACCATTGCTGGGTCCTGCATCATTTTCATATTTACTTTTTGAATAACCAATTTACTATTCGTGTTTTCGACTTCTAGTTGATTTCAGCACCTTATTCAGCAGATTTTGTACTGCCTCAACCTTTTAACTAGTGAAAAACTATTCTGTGCAGGATACATTAAGAATCCAAATGGTGTTTTTTCACTCTTGCGAAGAAGTTTTAAAGTTGTATCAGTTGGAACTCAAGGTAATCAAAGTGTTCAGTTTCTTAGGGTGTCAATTATTTTTCTTATGTAACTTCAAGTACAATAGCTGTGGATGTATCAAATATGTATGCAGGTTATTTTGAAGATTCTGTGTCTCATTGGAAGATTCTTCAGGCCAATATCGATTCCTCAATTGCTCTTCCTGGTCTATGAAAATTCTCAATAAGGTGACCTACAGGCCAATGACTGATTTGGTAAGCCATGATGGTATGGACCAGTAAGGTAATCTAGATTCTTATATTATTTTTCCCTTAGCAATTACAAAGTCTTGTTGTTGGTAATGCAGGGGTTCAGCATATGATTTCAGAAAAGGTAACACTATGGGGAACTGTTCTAAATTCTAATAATGGTCTATAGGGAAGAGTCCAATTTTTGAAGTTGAATTTCAGTGCCTTTACCTTACATAATAGCATTTTATATTAAAACCTAGGCAGTCTCTAGAAATACTATGCATCATAGCTTCATAGTTTTTTTTTTCTTTTTCTCTGAGACCTCTTAGTGGACGGTCAGAGTTTCTCAGAGTTGCATAATTTTATTTAAGCTAATCTTATGTGTAGTATTGTTTCTAAAAACTGTGTTCTTCAGTTCTTGTGTAGTAAGCTTATGTGGAAAGTCTGTGAAATTTTTGTATACTGTTCTCTATGTACATCTTATGCGAAACTTTCAATCACGGTCTCTTATGACCTACGTAACTTATGAACACCAGCTGCCACATTGTGTTTCAGTGTCTATATATATATATGAAATGTTGTATGAATCTTTTCCGCAATTTATGAAGCATAGTGTCATAAGTCGATCCTAATTATTGACCATTTTAGTACACCTTTGTTTGTATTGTAGCCTGTTTGCTTTGTATTCTCATCTGACTCATTTAATTCTATTGCTGTTTTATTTGGTCTCAAACTAGTTTATGAGCCATTGACCCCTTGTCTAAACCATTTATGCAGCCTCACAGTTTTGTTGAAGCATCCCAGTCTAGATGCCAAAGTACAAAAGCAGTTGATCAACAGGTACCGCCTAATCTCTCCCCTGTTTTCTCCATCTCGACCATTTTATGACTGTTATATAGTTCATTTTTTTACTTTGGAATAGAATGTTGTCGAGAGTTTGGGTAGGCTTTGGACAAAATAGCCTGGCTGTGTGACCATTCTTTCTTTAATGTTTGCTGGGGTCTGTTTCTGTTCAATCAGAGGGTCCACAATTCTTATCATCCCAATTATGATTAAAGATGAAAACATAACTCCATTTGGAAAGTAAAAGTTCACATAATATGACTAAGAATGAGACACATATATGTTTTGCAGGACTATGAAATTTTGATTAGCATGATTAATTTGTATGTTAATTATGGAGTAGTTGCTACCATTCTAATCTCTTTAGCAAAAAAGTAGTCATTCTAATCTCAAATAATTTTATTTTTACACAAGGAAGATAATGAAGGCATTAAATAGGGAAAATAGACAGGAGCAGAGATTTCAGAATGGAGGTGGACATCTTAGTCAATGCATTCCCTAGCTTTTGTCATGTACCACTAACTGTCTAATAAGGCCGATGAGCAGGGAATTCTGTTAACCATTTGACAGTCTAAATTGTCAATTCTGCAGTTGGATTAGGGGATCGGCACAGTGTAATGTTCATCTCTGTGTGTTGAAGTTCATGGTTTTTGCTTTTCTAGACTTCAGATGACTGTGTGTCTGTGTCAAATCTTGGTGGACCTACAGGAAAAGAAAATACAACTCTATACTTATGCATGTGAGTAAGTAAGACAGACTTCTTTTCCTTTAAAAACCCAAACCAATGAATCTGATCTTACATGTGAAGTGAGTTGAAGTAGTGTGAAATTTTTGTGTGATTAGGGTTTGCTACTCTGCTATCTAAATATTTAAAACAAACCAAACAAACAAAGAGGCAATGGGACCATTGTCACATGCAGGTAAGAAGATAACAGACCTCCATGACCTTTGGCATGTGAGTGTTGATGTATATTCACGAAATAGACAAGACAAGTTAATCTCTTGTCATCATTCTATAGTACTTTTTTGTGTATGAATTAAGATTCCAGTTAACCTGTAGAAGATTTGAGGATACTCTCATTGTTTAATCTTTGTACACCATTGTCTACTAAGAGTGTCTTAGGTTACACTACAGTGTACATAAAACTCCAGTCCTTTTTCTAATAAGTTCTCTTCCTACATTTGAGATTGGGTAGAACACAGAAATGGTATGGTGGACAATTCTATTCGTATGATGGTGTTCAACACTTGGAAGTGTCATGCTCAATGGCACCATGGGCAGGTGTGATAAACATGGTGGGGTTTGTAGAGTTACACGCGAGGCACAAGGTCGAAAATAACTATAATTACATTTCATAATCAAGTCAATGCGTGCGGGTCATATGTTATTTTTTCATTTTTATTATTATATATATATATGTAATAATTTTTGAAGCCAAGTATCTATATTACATTTCAATAGTTTCTTTTTATCCATTTACCGACAATTCTTAGGTAGATTATTGAAATGCAGTTTGATGGACGATTGAGATAGTGTCTGCAACTTTTTGATGCACATATTACACGTTCTGAAGAAGCAAACTCATAAATGTTGTTGGAGTCAAGTTTTGTTTCATATGTCTGCAAATTTCACTGTGTAGCATTTATAGTGAACATGTCTCAGATTTCTTTTGAAAATCTGGATGACTGCTACATTTCTTCATTTCAAATCTATGATCAAATATATTCAATCAAAAACTTAGTGAACACACCACTATTTGACATTTTACAATGACACCAATCCATATTTAAATTATAAATTCAAGATTAAAATGGTAAAGTCAGTAATCAATATTGTTAATCTGAATAAAGTTAAAAGCTTAAGTTTGTCATTTAGTTATGTTTCACAGAACTTGACTCTATATAAGAGTGGAAGGTGGGTAGGTAGGCTAACCCTTAAACATTACACTCTAAAGAGTGTATCATGTTTCATGTGTGTGCTAACCCTCAAAACATTACTTTTACTCTATTTTTTTCCTTGTAATATAATGAAGTTAATTCTAACTACCCAATTGTTTCTTTCAACATCATAATGATTAAGGATTATTAAATCTTGATTAAATTTTTCTACAAAACATTTAATTAAATTCAAAATTAGAAAAAATAGCATCATTTGATCATTAGATACAAAAGTATATGTTGTATATGCACAAGTGGAAACTCATATCATCATGAATTGATTCTACTACTACTACTCAATACTCATATCAACATAAATTAATACCATTAGTTCAAGCATGAGTGTCAAACACATGGGACCTACGTGCACTCTATTTGTATACAAAAGGGGTTGAGAGTGCCTTTGCACATTTCTCATTACCATCACTATCCTTTCTTCCTAGCCATGGACTCTTTTTCCACAGTTTCTTCTAAGAAAGGTTTACAGTCTCCTGCAGGTTCTCAATCTTTCTCATTCTCATCATCTTCTTCAAGTTCACCTTCTTTTAGATCCAACTCTTTCCCTTCAAATCCATATGATTTACCGCCTTTTAGTCCATTACCTTCATATCAACTTTCAAATGTTCCCTTCTCATGGGAACAACATCCAGGAATTCCCAAGACATCAGATCATCATTCTTCAAAGAGTAGCGACTCTTCTTTAAGTATTCTTCCATTGCCTCCTTCTGCAGCTTCTACTCCTAAGAAAAGGTTCAATGTGGAGACAGTGTTTACAATAGGTAAGAAGAATACTTATGGAAGATTAGATAGTGATCCATTTGCAACTGCATTGGTGGAGTGTTCTAAGGGTGTTGATGATCACCAACAAGAAGTGGAAAAATACTGGAAGGTCTCAAGAGTGGTTAGTAATCGATTAGGATTTATCGATCGTTATACTTCTTGTAAAAAGTCTTGTGCTGTTGCAGAGTCTGTGATATTACTTCCAAGGGCAATTCGAAAGGCGTAAGCAGGCATTTATTATGTTATAGGTACAGGGGCAGCAGTCTGGCTGCCTGGCAGGGCTTGGAGTAGGAAGGGTATTGTGTAGTTTAACATTAATATCAGTTGGTCTTAAGACTGTAATTACTAATTACAGTCCTTTTCCACGCCAATCTCGCTTCAACAAAGGACTACAGTGTAATTAAAAGTAGTCCTCCGTTGAAGAGGGGCGTGGCGTGGTGTGTTTTAAGGGTATCTACCTTATCCATGTCCTTTCCCGTCTCAATTATAAGAGAAGACTTTGTCTGTCAGTTTGTTTATATATAGTTACCAATTTAAATAAGTTAAGCTATGGTTTTCATGTGTTTGATGGCATGACAACAACCTAGCACAGCATTACTTTGTTTGAATAAATCTTCTTCCTGAAGATTGAGATCTTGTTATCTGTCTAATGCATGACAAGAGCGTATTGAAAATCAAGTAAACTTTTTATCAGTATTTTATGTTGTTTGATTGAGAAGTATCTAATTGTCAAGTGCAAGTCAAAGATTATTTTAAATACCTAATGTTAATTTAAGATTAGACAGTTTGTAAGCTAGGTTGTTGTTGCTTCAAGTGGACATTTAGAGTAATATATTGAACTTTTCTAGTGTAGAAGGAACCGAACCAAAGCACGAAAACACATTAATATGCATGTAGTAGATCTGTAGATGCTATGAACTGGATCTGCTTGTGGAATTGTGGTTACCATATCTAAGAACATCTCCAATGAGATAATCTGGACCGACTTTAGGAGGTCTCATTAAAATTGGGAGAGTGAAAAACTGTGTATCCCTACACCTTTTTTTTCTCACTCAGCCTAAGGTGGATCTTCACTGTCAGAAGTTCTACATTATAGATTTATATTGTCTATGTAAGCTAACATATCAAAGATTTGAATGGAGTTACATGTGTCAATATGATTTGGTATGGAATGTTTCACAAATGGATACAGTAGATAGTTGCTGAAAGATATTATATTGCCAAAATCTGTTCATTTAGGCATATATAGTATAGTGTTAGGAAAGAAAGCCATTGTACTTCTGGAGGTGCATTTATTTGATTTATCAACAAATCACCGTCTTGTGGAAAAAAATGGACAGCATCTATCTTTTGGCTTAAAAAAGAAACAAGTACTTGATTCAATTCATTGAATAATGAAGTTGAGGGTAGGGCAAAGTAATAATAGCTTTAGGTACCAATTATTGTGCATTAGCTAGAATAGTATGAAAAAGAATTGTGGTATTCATCATAGTAAAAACCACTAGTAAAGTTATGAAGCCTTCCTTAATCACGGTCGAGGAAAGAATGTTGCCTGTTCAAATTCAGAGAACCGCTTGGTGACGATAGCTATTATGCAATCCTCCTCGGTCCTCATACGAGGAAGATTGTATGTTCGAAACTCACAGAGCACCCACCGGCCCTATATCTAGGTCCGGTGACATTGTGACAATAACTTTAGGATTAGCCTTTGGGTCAGGTGGACTGCGACATAACTTTAGGATTAGCCTTTGGGTTAGGTGGACTGCGACGTGGATGCTTAAGTGAATCAAAGCCAAGGGAAGAAAGGAGTCTTTCTTAAAATGGTAGCTCTATATTGCAACATTTAAGAGCTTCTAAGTTTACCCTCACATGGTGACTGTTAATGGATTAAAGGGGGACCAAGCAAAGACCACACCCTTCACATAGAAGACAACAAAATAAAGATTTTGGTCAGCCACCTCTATGTACCAGTTAAACCTTGAGGCAAAATGGGCAAACAGAGCACTCTTCAGTTCTAACTACTAACATAAACATGGTTGGACATCACATTATGTATTGTTTCCATGTTCACTAAAAATCAACAAAGCTTCGAACAATAAAGCTTATCTATCTATCCATCTACTGCATATATGTAACAAAGATATGGGATTGGCCTAATTTAATCAAACAATGGTCTCCGCGAATAAAGTATCATTTTTGTGAGAGAATCTCCATAGGAAAATCAGACCAAACCTACTTTTAATCTTTTATGTATGGGTAAAGGGGCGAGTAAAAAAATTTCCAATATTTACTGAGAAAAAATTGCTTTCAATCTTCGGTTTTTATGTATGTCATGATCAGCGACTGTTATCACTGGTATTTCATGTTGACTAGCATACAGTGGATCATTATGTCAGCAACACAACTGAAACACAGCTCTGACCTTATAATATACATCTTTTTTAAAGCATTAAGTAACTTGAAGTTAACTCCGCAATATACAGAAAGAAGTGACTAGAGGAATATATGTCATCACTTTTAAGTATAGATACATATGAAGAAGAAATTAACCAAGTATATGTATTATGGAAGAAAGAGATAAGTGGACGGTAGTTCCCTTTTTATTCATACCATATTGCTCTGTATCCTTCTCATATACATATGTGTATATATATGTACATAAAGTCAAACACTTATATGCTTGTGCAATAGAGATTTCTGCCCCATGGAATTCCTTTGTGACACCTATTAGTGATGATGAATCAACCAACATTAACTCCTTCAACTAGATTAGTATGATATGTGGGCTTGAGCTTGGGCTTGTTGTTTGGACATCCACACCATTCACAACAATCTTGTTATTGTTAAGACAACATTGCAGGGCATTCCATTTATCACTTATGATTTCAGTTTCATACACCTTCTGACATTCCATTTTTTTTATGGGCAAGCAGGGTTAGGGGGACCCTTTAAAT
Organism: Aquilegia eximia; assembly: GCA_023053565.1. Classification (NCBI taxonomy): domain Eukaryota; kingdom Viridiplantae; phylum Streptophyta; class Magnoliopsida; order Ranunculales; family Ranunculaceae; genus Aquilegia; species Aquilegia eximia. The sequence goes on from JALIGU010000003.1 coordinate 20,099,978, forward strand.
TACGTGATAATTTTTTTTTCAAACAATCAGCTGCTGATGTGTTTGAGAGGGATGCAAATGCAACCGTTGAGCCACAGGCTCATATGCTAAACATCTGTATTCTGACTGCCCTTTCGCTAAGCAGGTATGGTCCTCTGTCAAAGCATCGATAGGTCTCAACTAACATGTGTTAAACTCTATGGTAGAATGGAACAAGCTGCTCTTTGATTGTGCTAATAACGACATTGAAGCTGAGATACTGAAAGTCCTTAATTGTGCCACGGTCAATGCAATACCGGATGAAAAGAAACAGGAGGAGGTTCAGAATAAAAGCCTCTCCAACTTCCAAGCCAAACAATTAGTTGTAAGGTAATTAATCAAGGACATGAAAGCATATTTACAACTTACAAGTGCAGCCAAGGGAAGTGACAGATTCTCATCGTTTGAGACTCGTCAACTGTTTGCGCCTGCAAGTGCAATACAAAGCTAGAGGCTGGATATATCAACTGTAGGTGGACGTGGGCAACTCAGTCAATCTAAATGGCGATGGTGCTCTTCATATCGTAATATTGCATGTGGATATGGAGGGCTGGTCAGAGCACCAGATGGAATTCTTGACCCCACGGGGAAGGAGATCTGTATTGTACCAACTACCAAGAACCCAAGGCTCTTGACACTGGAATTAGATTATGTGTGGAGCAGAGACTGATTGAAGTGGTAGTGGTGTCTGACTCACTGAATACTATCAACTGTATCAAAGATCCTCGCCTAGCTAGCACTGTGGTATTGCCAAAATATGTTAGCATCTATATATATTCTATACATAGGAGTGCAGCTAATTAAGTGTAGAGTTATTTCTTTCTCACATTTATATAGGGAACCCAATAGAGAAGCCTTCTCTACTGGCTTCACTAGATGAATCCTTTGAGGACAACTTTGTACAATTCACTGCCCATTTGATTAAAAAGCTTCATATCATACTGTTGTAAGGGAGGATGCTGAAGGAAGAAACTTTGTAAGACAATTTATTTAATTTGGGTTAGGGTCTGCCTCAACCATAACATTTCTAACAATAAACAGGATCTTCGTAGATTATTTGAATTTCAATTAAAAAAATGTGTTGCGAGACTCACTGTACAAGACTATGTTGACTGGTTTTATCAGTCTATTACCTTGTACAGTTGTAATACTTGCCATTTTAAAGAAGAACATATAATCGAGAAGTCCATAGGAAATATACCTTTGAAGAGACAAGTACACAAGGCACAGCTGCAGATAAACATCAGTTTTCTTCCTCTGCCTCCATCTTTTCCTCGTGGCAATCTTCTGCTTCAACATTTCAATATCATTTTCACTTTACTCCATTCCTGCTTTGTTTTACTTCATTATAGAAAAAGGAACCATCAGTATGAACTTAATTGACATAGCAGGCCTGAGATGTTATACAATACCACAGTCTTATCATATAATTTCATATTTAATGATCGTGATAGTGCACACATACTGCACCAGAAGAAGGCCCTCCTACACGTTCTCAATCCAAATGGTAAACACCAGAATCTATGATATAAGGCATATGTTATAAGAATTGCATTATCGTAAAAACCAACGTCAACACAGCCATGATATTAAAGCTTCATTACTGACAAGCCAGCTCATATTCGCAAAAGTCTTGGCAATCAAAAGAAAACTCCACCAAAGTGAACTGTGCAAAACTAGTCATGCGAAAAGGAAACCTGACTCTATCCAAGACTGGAAGCCCACAACTGACAGTAGAATCATTTCATTAATATGTTGTGCATGTGAATATGTGATGACAGAATTGGTAGGAACAGTGCAAAGATGTCAAAAACTTGATCTTTCATGGATATAGGAATTGTTACAGTGATATAAAGAGAAGCATTTTAGAGAGGTGTCAAGTTCAAGTGTGCAAGACATGAGCCTGTGGCTCAATCGTTGCATCCCTAGCACAACGTGGAGAGGTTGTGGGTTCGAAACACATCAGCAGCTGATTGTTTAGTAAAAGGTTTTCTCACGTAATTTAAAAAGGTGGTTCCCTCACCCCACCCTGATTGTTTGATAAATTCCTCACCTTTAAAAAAAAAAAAAAAAAAATTCAAGAGTGCAAAAGATCATATATGACAAGCCAATTTATAGCTTCTTATCAAAAAAGACAGAAACAAATTGTTTCTTATTGAAAAGGGTTTTGAAGTCAACAAATTCTAGACTAAAATACCCACCCTAATCATAATATGATTTTAGGTCAAATCATGTACAACAAACTAGTTATAAGACTCGTGCAATGCACATGTGTTATTAAAAAAAATTGTAAATTAGATGTAGTTCTTTAAAAATATTTTATTTAAGTTTTTCGTTGGTTTGATTATTGTTTTTGGCTGTAAGTCCATATTATATTAGTTAATTTTAATTGTTCAAAATATGGTTGATTTCAATTTCCAAAATGGGTGTTATTAAAAAAAATTGTAAATTAGATGTAGTTCTTTAAAAATATTTTGTTTAAGTTTTTCGTTGGTTTGATTATCGTTTTTGGCTGTAAGTCCATATTATATTAGTTAATTTTAATTGTTCAAAATATGGTTGATTTCAATTTTCAAAATGGGTGTTATCTTAACATATGTTGATTTATGTGACTGTAAGTATCTTAATATAAATAAGTGTTTTATTTTTATAAAACTTAATATCGAAGCTCAATTTTTTTTTCTCTTAAAACTTTGAAACCCGAAGGTTGTTGGATGTATGGATATACATTCTTTTGTATGGAATATCAACTGGCGTTTGACTATATTTCAATTTCAATGTTGAATGTGATTGATGTAACAATTTTTTTTTTGAATGTAAATAGAACAAAGTTAAACTTTATGATATTTTCTTTATTTTAATATTTTAATTTTGTTCATAGTGTTGAATCCATGAAAGCGAAAAGAAGTTTTCAACCTATATGGGAATACAACATTTTCGCCTATTATAATCGATTTCATATTGTTTTTTATTTATTGCAATGTGATTGATTTTAGGTGCTAATATATATTCTTCAAGACTTGTTTTGAGTCGTTTTTAGCTTTAGTTATAAGAATTGGTAAGAAGAACTTTGATCCAATTTATAAGTTTGCATTATTTGGAAGTATATTTTGATATATATTTTTCGGCTAATGAAGTATATTTCTATATGGAAGCCTTAAAGTATGATATTGTTACGAAATTGAATTTAACTAAATTAATGAAATAAACTAATTGGATAGAAAAAAAAAATAGAAAAGAAAAATATTAGAGAAAACGAAAGAAAAAGAAGCTGTTTTTTTGCATTTGGAAAACAACTAAAAATGTTGGATATTGACCGCTGGGAGATGAACTTTCATTTTAGCATTGTTGGGGAGATGTGTAGTTAGTATCTAAAATGTGTAGGATAATTTTGTTGGTAGATTAGTCTATAAGGCATTATACATTTGGTTATTCTTCGATTCACTTGTTTGTTGGTAGAGCATTTTTTTTTATAGTGATATCTTGGTAGGGTATTTATATGTGAATATATAACTATTACCAGGTGTGTTTTTTTTCTTTAATATACAATAATTATTTATTTTAATTATTTTTTTGGTAGGCTTTAATAAGGTATTGTGTTCGTTGACGTGAAGTTTATTAATTTATGCTACGAACAAAATTTGTATTGGACTTTTATATAAAGAAGTAAAATGTTCTGTGTAGTATTTTCGAACTTTAGTATATAAATCTATTGTAATCAACGTTGTGTTTTCTCTTAAAATTGCTATTTGTAAAATCAAGAGAAGATAGACTGAATTTGATGTATGGAGAAGATGGATAGATGTTAAGGAGGAAGAAAGTAAGTTGCAAAATTTTAAATTTATTTTTGTGTTTAAAAATATATTTAGCCATATTAACATTAAATTCATTAGCTATATAGACAATAAATAAATTTATTAGCATTAAATCCAGGAGCTAGCCATATAGCTATTTAAGCCATCATTGAATATAAAAATACATTACCCTTCTAATTTCAATCTTTGTTAAATTTGCTTTAATTAGAACATCTAATTTTCTCTAATTTGATAAGAGAAAGTTTTCTTAAGGGCATGCCCAACTTTAATAGAGAGTATAGATATGATGCCTTAACAAAACACTATAACCTAGGTAAGGAGTGATTAACCTTAATGGAAAAGGGCAAAATCAGAATTGCACAAAAACTTAACACTCACCAGGAAAATCAAACACTATAACCTAGGTAAGGAGTGATTAACCTTAATGGAAAAGGGCAAAATCAGAATTGCACAAAAACTTAACACTCACCAGGAAAATCATGATCTGTGAACTTCTCAAAAGTTACTTGATTTATAAATGAGATATCCCTCCATACAATTACTAGAGAACAAAGAAAACAAACACAAACAACATCATACAATAAAAGAGAGTAATAGAAATCTTTGATTCCAAAGATAGTACACTTGGGAATCGAAGTGGTTACATTTTTACTGCAGAAGCAAGACAAGCTCTGATAGAAGTGTTTCATGACCACGTATGAGGAGAGCAAATGCAGCAAGTACAATTAATAGGCTCTCAGGTAAAGAAGTAATACAAAAGAAATTCTCTAAGCGAAAGAGGGTTATCGACATGTCCAATTTATGATTTAACAGTTTCATACCTTGCATAAACTTTTTTTTTTTTAGAAAAAAAGAATTTAGCAGCACTTACTTTAATATATTTGGATATACTCATGTTTAAACTCGTTACAACTTTTCCTCTACTCTTATCTACCAAGAACTCAATAACAAAAACACAAGAAACTTATGACTTCATTTGACTAATTGCATGTTACCAGCCTGCTAACAGACGTCATGCTTTTTTCAATTAACATGGGGTAAAAGCAAATAAATCAGTGCCTTCTGCAACTAAAACATTGACCTTATCATTTTAACTCAACTGTTCACAACCAGGAAAACCAGCCAACTGGAGGTCTGATTTATTATGATTAGAATCCTGCTTGTTGGGTTTGTGCCGCTCCTTTCCCTCTTGTGATGGTAGCTTTTCTGGATGATAATGCAGGTCTGATTCTGGCTTCCTCTTCACTTTTTTCTTTAATAGGGCCTGATCTGTTGTTTTCCTCACCTCATCCAGGAAGGTAACCGAACTTCCCTTTATTTTCTCTTGTTTTGGTCGGTTCAAACTAGAACCATTTGCTGCTGGAAGTGATGTCTTTCCATATGCGATAGATTGATGATTGGCAGTTGTAACATTACCCATTATTCTGTTGGGTGAATTCAACAATTGACCACTAGATTCTGTAGACACCCTATCTTGGACAGGGCGTGGTTGAGCAATGGGATTGGATTCTCCACGAGACGAGTCCTCCATCCTTGTTGTGGATGAGTGATTTTGTTGTTTCACCTTTTCTAGATTCTGAAAGGACAATAAATTCCAAGTACCATAAAGTGTTAAGATATAGTTTGAACTATATTTATAAAAGAAAGAAAAGCCGGACTTTATATATATATGAAGTCATACAAACATCAACAAGAATAATACATACCTTAATCCGACTATGTGTTGCTCTCTTCCTTGCCTTTGATCTACAAACAGCATTCTTAATGCCATGGTTGTCCATGATTCCATTTGGCCACAATTCAGCAAGCTAAAGAGATGACACACACATTCAATCAGATGAGCTCCATAGTTAAGAACTTGAACGACGAAAACATTTAACAATCAGCAATCAATTAACTTCGACGACGTTAAACAAATATTTAGATAAGATGAAGAAAATTAGTGGAGTACCCAGAAATTATCAAGCAGAAACTGAAGTACAGAACCTCACTAGAAAGAGGGAAATTTGGATAGGAAACATATTGCAATGGCATGGTTTACGATGTTTGAGGTAAATATCAATCAGTTAATACCACAATTTTGCAGGCAAATGACAAGTGTAGTTGGACTAAGAAGGTTAATATGATTTAAACCCAGTTTGAATTTTTTTTTTAACATAACAATATAGAGACTCATTTGAGGTCAACTATGCCTATCAAGCACGTATTCTTAAAAAGAGTTGGACAATATCTCTATCTCATATTCTTGTAGGTTTGAGTGCAAACTACCTCCACATATAGCTTTCTGACTTGCGAGCTCTTGTCTTCATCCATTCCCTGAAACACACCAACAAAATAAATAAGATGAAACATAGTCCAACAGTTAACTAAGCAATACTGCAGTTCAACACAGTACCTCAACATAGAGATCATACAAATCACATATTTTGTCCTCCATCGCGTTATCCATGCCACCTTTTACTTTCAAGAATCCTTTTTCGTCAGAACTGCGTACTTCCTCAAAGTCATCGCATGCTCCATCTGGTTGCCCAGACACCTGAGAGAGCATTAATGCGAGCAATGAGTTGAGTATTGTCTTGAGATTTTATATAAACATTATGAAATAACAAAGATCAACTAAAGATATTGATGGCGTCATGACAAAGTCTTTAAGTTTCCGCACAAGTGGACATGACATTTAATGGCGCCCAGACTCATTATTGACTAACACAAGAAACCTACTTCAAATCATTTTGGCTGTCACTCACCTTTGACTTCAAACTGGTCCCCCTGACTCTAATCATTTCAACAATCTCTTTCTTTATTTGTTGGAACTTGGCATCTTTCTCTTGTTTTGCAGACAATCCAAGTGCAACCATCTCCCTCATATTTCTCTGTTGCAAAGACAAATCAGGTATACAGGGTTTTAAGTCACACCTACAAAAATAAACGATATAAAATCTGACTGAACAAAGATAAAAACATTTCATATAAACAAAATTTGTAACAATTTGTCCCATTTTAGTCACCCTATGGGATGTGGGGATTTCTCAAAAAGCCTCACACAACTGTGTGTGTATATCTGAATAGGGTGATAAGTGATATCGAATTCAACAGTGGCTCTATCATCATCTTGTGGGGTTAGAAGCGTTGTCTGTATACCACCATGTTAGTCCTACTACCATAAGATTGAATCGCCCTCAGTTCTGATACCAAGTGTAATGATCTAGCTAGCTCATACTTTGTGTTGATACTTCCCCAACTACTCAATGGGTGTGGAGAATCTCAAAAGATAAGTATGTTTCAAAACATTTTTCTGTTCCAAAGTCTAAGACAAGTTAAGCCACACGGAACTAAGTTTGAAATAAGTATATAACCATCACTTCTGTAAGGTAAGGAGGTTTGCAACCGCTTTGGGGTATCACATATCCCAAGTGTAAGATTGAATCGCCCTCAGTTCTGATACCAAGTGAAATGATCTAGCTAGCTCATACTTCGTGTTGATACTGCCCCAACTTGGTCACTCAATGGCTGTGGAGATTTTTCAAGAGATAAGTGTGTTTCAAACCATTTCTCTATTCCAAAGTCTATGACAAGCTAAGCCATATGGAACTAAGTTTGATATAACAATCACTTCTCTAAGGTAAGGAACTTTGCAACCGCTTTGGGGTATCACATATCCCAAGTGTAAGCATCACTATATAACTAAAGCAATAAAAACATATTCTATTTTTTTTTCTGTTTGCTTCATATACTAAAATACCTTCAAAGTTCGGCGCTGCAGTATGTGGCCAAGAATACCCATAAGGCGATTGATTAGCTCATCTGATATTTTTCCTTGGCTCGACTGCTGCAACAATAAAAATTAAAGTGCATTGGATATCTACAAATACCAGGAAAACAACAATCAAAGTAATTGTTTGAACAGTACTACAAGGGTACGTTCACAGCAATAGTCTATAAACTTTAGCAATATTCAATAATTCAATTAGCTAAATTCCAGTACCGCTAGTCTAGCGACTTTAGCAAGCTTCTGTTTTACTTCTCTAGGCAATCTTCTTTTGATTCCTTGGGACGAACCATCAGCATCATGAATCTCCATAGTCGGCGGTCTTGCTGCAATGAAAGGATTTAAATGTTAAAAACCTGAAAATAAAGAGTACACTCGTTCTACTATTCTTTCAGAAAGATCTAAGTTTTGTAGATTGCCAAACTTACATTCTTTCACTATGTCCTCAAGATCCCTAATGGCTCTTTCAAGCATTGTACCTTTTGGTCGAACGCTAGACCCATCCTTTAAATTTGTTGATGGAGACTTCTGCATAATAAGAGCAAAACAAATAAAATTAAATGGCTACCACTATAATCTTGTAATCATATTCTATCACACCAATCAGATGGATCAGCATCTCGGGTTCATGCAAAACAACATTCTCCATGAACGTAAGAACTAAGTAACTAGGATTTTATAAAATAAAATCAGTGGAACCACCAACTTTAGTTGTTAAGGGCGTTTGAACTGTAGTGGAGGGTGTAGTTATGGGGGAGATTTTTTTAGCAATGTTAGGACTAGGGAGGGAGGAAGGTCGATGAATTCATATAATATTGGGAGGACACGAATGTCAATAGATTTCTTGTTGACATAAACCTAAATATCTAGGAGTGCCATATCACCATTCTAATCAATTTTATAATGTCTATGAATGAATGATACAATTTTTCCAGCATTATAGGACTATTAAGTAAAAAAACTAGATCCCAAGTCAAATCCAAAAGACACTCGCTGTAAGTCTTACCATGAAAGGAAAGAAAACCATAGGACAAACTGCGAAGCAAAAAAGAAATGGTGGAAACAGGGGCATTCATAAATGATAAGAACTTACAGTTGTTTGCATATTATTCTTCGACCTGGAAGAATTAGGGTTAGATAATTCGCAACTGGTACTCTTTTCTCTTTGACGAATTTTGGTGGCCTGCTCTGACTCTTTTGCATCATTCAATAATCTTCTAGATTGAGGATCAATTTGTGAATAATTCTTATCTTGATATATGTGGTTTGTCGCTTCAGAGAGTTCAGCAGCAATCTTCAATTTACTCCCCAGATCCCTAGATTGTGTAACTCCAATCTTCTGTTTTTCACTATCCTTTGATTCCAACTGATCCCTATGTATTTCTGAAGACACAGACTGCTCCAGTTTAATGTTTGGGTCAGAAGACCTTTTCTTGGGTGCTCCGACGGGAGCATTTAATTTATTGAAAGATTTATCATCTTGATAATGCTCACTTTTGCCAACTAAACTTTGAGGAGGGCTAGAAGACTTGTTCCCCACCAGTGGTGCAGTTCTTGCAGCAGCTTTCATCCTCGCATTACTCATTTTAGCATGTTTATTTGGTAAATCGTCACCATCCTTCTCAAAATGAGTTGACAAATCTTTCCTCCTCCTTTTCTTTGGCTGGTCCTTGGGGGATGAGCCGTGTTCATTTCTGGCAGACAAAAAATGAAAACCGTGGTTAAAGAATGAAATTATACTTGGCAAATCAAGAAAGTCAGTATGAATTATCATTGTAGCAAAGAATTTAGCAATAAATAATTCTTGTAGTTACAACCATGTCGCACATTTGTTTTTAATCCATCATGGTACATATGAAACAAATATTTATCAAAACAATTCAAGAACCAAGAGAGACAAACAGTTTGTCACTTTGTCTATCCTTAAAGATAAAATCACTATAGCAAGGATTAGCTTCTAAATGATCTTTCATTTGGTTGTTTCGTGGTTATCTTTCTTCCTTGAACTTTCCTTCTTGATCTCCGTTAGATGTGAAACCTCCCAACTCAGAGTTGAGTCCAAGTCAGAAACTGTGTCCACATGGATGGACTCACTCCTAAAATACTGCTATACCCATGCAGTAAAGATCTTGGTAGATTATTTGAATTTGAATTAAAAAATGTGCTGCGAGATTCTTTGTCTAAGACTATATTGGCTGGTTCATAAGTTTATAACCTTATAAACTACTTACCATTTTAATCAATGACAGGTCCACAGAGAATCGTCTGCATGATAATATAACGCAATGAACAACACTAAAAAGACAACAAATACACTAGAACTACTTGAGACCACACCAAAACGTCTTAGTCTCTTAGAATCTTCGTGCATTACATTAAGTTGGAGACAAAGTTTAAAAGGACATAGATTTCTACGCCTATCTTTCTTAGTGGATTATTATCTTTGTGATAAGCAGGACAGCTACAAATTTATAAGGAAATTTATAAAGTTATTCTTTTCGCTCATGTCGGGAATAGCAAAATCTATTATTTGAGCGAGATTATCAATTTATTGCATATTAAATTATGAGGGTTCTACTTATAAGGGGAACTGTTTTGCAAATCACGACAAGTGCTAACTGATTAAAAATTCATGAAACCAGGCCCCTTTGTAGCCCGGCTGAAAAGCAATCCCACAAACTTTGATCACAACCTAAAATTTTGCTCCTTATGTTTTGCGATGTAACCATTCCAATCATTCACCAAGTCGTTCCAACATTTCGATCAACAAGAAAAAAATTAGGAATATTAAGTTTTTTTTCCTGATATATAGGAAGTTTTAGTGACTGAGAATAAAGTACAAGGAGAAAAAACAAAACTGGCCGTGGGAGGCAGTTGCCTGGACACAAAAAAGTATCGAAGGTTACAAATGGGTCGCAATTAATGTGTCCCAGTTAAACATAAGCTCCTGAGATATGTGGACCAATGAGTTCCTTAAAACTTTATGATCATAGATTCTAGTCTGACTTAAAGATGGCTGCATTTCTTGATTTCTATAGGGTCCATACAATTCCATATAATGAGCATCAGGAAGGCTCATCGTAATAAGGAGTGACTTTATTTCCATCTTCTTTATAAAGAAAAGCCTGACGCAATCAATTGTCTCCAATAAAGCGCAAAAGTTATCAATTTTCCAATGACTACCTTCTTATCTAAAAGAATATTGTGTGCACAAAATTTCCCTATCCTATAAATATGGAACATCCAAATATAAGAGCAAACACCGAAAAGAAAAATCCTTTTATGGTGCTTTTTCGTTGACAGATATAATTATGGATCAAAGAACATAATTATGAGGATAAAAATTAACTCACATGCGCTCCAACTTCCCCCTGTTGACAAAAAACCCTTTGTGTTTTGTTGTTGATTTGTCGACTTCAAAATACTCATCCTGCACATAATAAAGAAAGGGATATTAATTTCTTTTTCTTCTCCCTAGCTAGTACTCAAGGAAGAATATTATATGCATCTTATCATGAACCCAACATAGAAAGACAGAAAACGGCTAACACATGTTGGATAATTATCAAAAATATTTGCAGGTGTTGGAGCTGGCTGATCATTTGCTAGTTAATGGTGTACCTTCAAAGGTGCAATCTCTACCAAACCTCGAGAAACTCACCTTTCATCTCCAACAGGGTATGTCTAATCAGATCCACGAGGAGAATGTGTAAATTAATCCAAGTCATTCTTAAAACTCATGCTGTTCATAGAGTCCGAAGTGTAAACCCTCTCTTTTATGTTTCATGCAAATTTTAATTTGGAATTTATTTACAATTGAGCACAAGTCCCTGGACCAAGGGTTTAAGTATAATTAAGAAGAAGTAGTGGACTATGGTTTAAATACCAAAAACTTGGAGAACAACCCACGAACAGTTTTTTTTTCTCCCCTGAAGTTCGGATCTATCGATTTACAATTGTGGGATCGATCGACTTGGTTCCTATTTATAGATAGGGAGGGTTTTCTTAGTGTGTTTTATTAGAGAATAGAATAGGAGGAATTACGATCAGTTTAGAGAAAAAGAGTGGCGGCGACAACTCGAGAGAGAGGCTGCAAAATAAATTTGAGGAAGTAAACGGACAGTTGCAGGTGAGTGGGCCTTAGTTTTTATTATAAAACTTTATTTTTTTTTGAAGTAGTGACTAGAGGTAATCTATATAAGTTTGAAGGTTCTGTAATAGCATGGCTAATATGAAAAGATATCGCTGAATGTATCTGGTTTAGGTGGTGTTAATTAGAATCTGCTCTATATTAATCCTAACTTGATTTGCATGACGGAAATACCACTGTTGGTTCTAACTGTATATATTATTCATGATTGCCGACTGGTCGGGTTTTCTATATATAGTTTAAAAGAAAAACTAACGATACTTGAGGCAGTAAAATTTCTGGTTCTATAAGTTATATAAGTGGACAGTAAATAGTTTGCCGCATTGCCGTTTTTCGTTTCTGATTTGATTATGTTTTTCTATTACCATTATTAAAAAAAAAAAGGAGTATGTTTTTCGAAGGTTTTTCTTTTAAACACAAATTTTGAAGTGATAGCACAGTATAGTATATTACTATTATTATTATTGTGTTGTGTTGTTATTTCGTAATTGATAGTATACAGTATATGTGCATTAACTATGATTGACTTGTGTTAATATAAGACTTTTCATATATTGATTTGAACAACAATGTTTGGGATATACTGTGTATATATTCTGTACTTTTCTTGCGACACCGAGACGATTTAACTTGTTGTTTTGAGATGCAATATGGTAGTATATTTGATTAGAAAAGAAATGAAAAATGTGTTGATATTAAACTTGGAAGATAGATAATGAGGGAATGCCTTGGAATGGCTTGATACCAGGGACGGCATTTTGAATTTGGATAATGAAAACGAAAAGTGGAAATGGACTTGGAACTTAATTGTTTGGCAAGGGTTGTGTGATTGCTCGATTAGTTTAGTTGTTTTGGTAGTCGCCCAAGCATTAGTACATTTGCGCACCTATGGAATTAGGATTAAGGAAATTAAATATCACCCTAGACGGCTTAGCCTACGGGTTGACACTTGGAATATATTTTTGGGTATTTCCTAGACGGTTTAGCCTGCAGAACTGACCCTACAGACCTTCATAGCCTTCGGGGTTGGTCTGGGCCACTTTAGAAAGCTCAAGGGAGCTATTAGAGATCATGAGTTAGGCATACGTCGAGGTTAGCCAAAGCTTGCAGGCGAGCACCCACTTGGGTTTTGGTTTCCTCGTACATGCTCTTAACCGTGGCAAATGTGTGGAGTGCATCTTGTGGGAGGTGTATTAGTGATTGGGTATAGGTTGTGAAGTGTTGTTTGGATGTAACGATTGGTTTGTAGTAATTGAGATATATTATTGAGATCTTGAGATGCCATGGATTATATATTATTATACTAATACTGTTTTGCAGGAGGATAGGTCAATTAACATTTCTTGCAGCCTTGCAGGGCTCGACCTATCCTAATAGAAGGTGCAACTCAGGTAATGTATTATTATAAATTAAAGTTCATTTAATTATTAAACGAGGTACATATACATATAAGGACCGCGGAGTATGTTATTTTATTGTTTTTGGAAATTGAGTTCCCTACCCCTGTCCACTCATACCAGCATTACTTGCTGACCAACGTTGCTTGTTTTGCACGTGGGTACGTATCCTTATGGAGCGTAGGTGGAGGAGAGCATCGAGTTGAGCACGATAGAGAGCAACACCAGGAGGCTCGCGTGGATCCAGTTGATCAGGAAGGAGTTTGAGATCTTACGAGTTTTCTTTCATAGTAGGTTTAGTTCTTGGAATCGCTTCTCATTTTATTACTCGAGTTTGTTTCATATCTTGGATTATTGTTGATTGGGGAATACAGTACTACAGTAGGAGTTGTTAAGTTTTATTATTGGAGTTGTTTAATTCAGTATTTGGAGTTTTTGGATTATTTATGCGAACTAGTTGGTGTTCAAATTATTTGTGTTGAAGAATTGTTTTTAATGATTACGGATTATTTACCTTGTGCAAATGTTTATTTAGATTACTGTCTCTTTCCTTTTTCATTTCAATGGCATCTTGAGGGTAATTATGTAAATTCCTTCTTTTTGCCAATTTTTGGATATTGGGGTCGTGACACGAAGTGTCAAAATATCTGCTTTATACCAGAGAGGACTCCATCCTGTGGATTGAATCCTTCAAATTGTCATTATAATGCCTTTTGAAGACTAATGTCTTTTCTTTTCCCACCAATTGAACCATTCTACTTTCTTATTTTAACCTTGTCGAGAAATTTTGCAATTCAAAGCAGAGCTTTGTATTGAATTAACAGTCAATTGCATTTCTAAACCACAGAATCATCCCATTAGGGAGTTTTATGGTTTTTGAAAACTAGTATTTATTAGAACCTCAGTTTTTAGCAATCCTCCTTTGCCTGGGAGTTTGGACTCTTAGCTGCACTGACAACTAAATTTGCTAGCAGTCTCCAGTGAGACAGACAGATTTGAGTGCAAAGTATAAGAAAAGCTTTCTTATGCCGCTATTTCTATTGTTTTTCTTTTTGTGGTCTGCCCTAGTAGGACATATATTTACTATTGATTACCATACAACATATTTTAGCATCAATTAAGTTGGCCAGTTGGGTTTTTGAGTGAGAATCCTAATAAATATATAGCCCAACACCAGAGATTAGTACAGAAACCCAGAAGAAAATAAGATCGTGATACCAACCAGATCAGCGTCATCTATGAAGGAATCCTCCGTGTCATATTGATCATCATCTGGAACATTGGCAAGTTCTTCCTCATCACTATTTTCGTTTCCCTGAAAGACATAATAAGCAAGGCGTGAAGCAACAAAGATATCAAGCTACAAAAAAGCAGCAAGATGCATTTAATTCATACCACATATAGGCGTTCGATCTTCTCAATAACAGCATTAAAACGATTTGTTGGAGGCGCCTCCTTTTCTTCACATTCTGCAGGTTGACCCTAAAACAAGACCCCAGAAAATATATTTAGTTAAAATTGGCATGACCTGACAGATGCTGTCAGAAGTACTCAACACAATCAAGCCAACAAATGCACAGATTAATTTTGAAACATTCTGCAGGTTGTTGTAACAAATGGCATCATATGAAAGATAATGTTAGCAGTATTCAACACAATTAATCCAACAAATGCATAGATAACATTTGGCACATTCTGCAGGTTGCTCTAGAATAACCCCTAAAAAGATATTCGTTACAATTGGCATCGTATGACAGACAATGTTACCAGTACTCAACACAATCAAGCCAAGAACTGCACAATGACAGAATTTGGAATGGAGTCCTGACACTGAACCCCTTTGGTAAAAGAAACAACTTTAGAATAGGTTACGATCTAAAAATAGACTAACTTACGGAACTAAATGTATCAGTGCCAACCCACGATACAACCGGAGAATTAAAACAGTCACCATATGCTGATATATGATTTCATCCTACCTGCAAACCAAATCTTGAAATGCACCCCATTGAAGGATACCTAGTCCACACTGTGCAGCAATTTCCTGAGCTTCTTGGTTTTGTGGCAATTTATATTATGTACTTTTAAGTTAATTGATTTTTTTTTCACCACCCTTTACTTTAATAGGAAGCCAGCACTTCTAGAACACACTTTTCTTCTCATCATTTATATGAATAATTGATGGTTTACTCAAAACTGGTGAAAAAAAACCAAATTGCAGCATCCTTTCGGAAAAGCCCCAAAAGGCATCCGACACACATCCTCTTGTTTAATGATGAAACAAAATAAACATCAATCATAAAATCCGAAAATCAATGTGGCTTGGGGACATTGTGGCAACTCATTGGACATTGTGTAAGTATATAACCAAAGATAACATGCCAGCTTCATTGTGATACTTCCAAATTATTCTCTGGAGTAAATAATGAAAGGTAGTTGCTGGATGAAAGGAATTCTCCTAATGAAACCATCCACAGGTTTCAATTTTCTTTAAATAGAAAAATGCAACGGTTCACACATTGATTTTATCTTTAAATGTCCTGTAGAAATCTCCATTCTTCTCTGTCTTGGTAGGATATAGAATAATATAAGTTCACTGTAAATCTGTTTAATTGCTAGATAACCCTTACAAACATATTTGTTCAGTAACTCGATAAAAGTCCAGGAGTTTTCGTCTGAAGACCCAAATTATCTAATCCTACTCTACCAACAAAATAAACCAATGAAGCCAATCTATGGACTTTCCTAACACCACTACTCCTACAATGAAATCAAAGTAAGAAAGAATTACATTAAACTAATAAAGGTTTTGATAACAATTGTCATTACAACTTGATTGTATGAATAGAAAATGCAGAGAAGGGATCCAAATCACTATTAACTAAATCCCTTTAGATCTTACCCGAATTAAGTTGGAAACGAAATTATAGAGAACTGAGCTGTCAATTAAAACTAAGAACAAATCTAAATTCATCCCTTCCAATATAAACTCTTGTTTTCCCATCCTACAACGTTTCTGGTTTTTATTTTGTTTCCGTAGCTTCGTAACACTAACTAGCAAATACACTTATCAAAATAATTGAATAGAACTTCGATTTCTAGTTTATCACACTTAAAAAATTAATACATTACCATACCCTCTAAACCATATTACATTAATATTAATTACTTGAACAAAATGATAAAATGATTGATCAAACAAATTTAAAAACATCATAATAATTCATAATTAACTATAGAAAAGAACATAATAATAATAATAATAATACCTGAGACTGAGGAGCAATTCGAGACTCGAGAGCAGGGTGAGCACCAGATGGAGGTTCAGCTACAATAGGTTGTAATTTATTAGACTTATTAGAAGAAGAAGATTCTTTAATAAGTTTCTTCCATGAAACAATAGTTGTTTCATCTGGTTTCAGTTCAATACTAAATCTTTGTCTAGAAGAAGCTGTTGTTGCAGTTGGAAATAATGATGATGTAGAAACCCTAATATCACCACCACCACCACCACCACCACCAGTTTCGTTCTTCTCCTCCGCCATCAAACAACAAACAATCACTAATACCGAATTAGGGCATTTCGATAAAACAAAAAGATTTAGAGAGAGAGAGAGATGAGAGAGAAAACAAAAGAGACAAATTTGGCTCTTCTTCTACTTTTAATGCGCGCGCGCGGAATACTAATAATTTTTTTTTTCTGTTTTGTTTCTTCTTCGTTCGTCTTCACTAAAAAAAAATTAATTTTTATTTAATTTCCATATTTTTTTTTACTCTCTCTGGTTTCTCATTTCTGCAGCTTGCTATCATTCATGGACTTTAATTGGGCCTATATAACAAATTTTGGAATGAAGTCCAGGGATGTGGTGGTTATTTGCAGTCGCCTCACAAAGGTAGGATAGGAAGCTTTGTTGCTCGGCAGCATGGGAGATTTGATTGGGAGTCAATGTCGACGACCCACCCATAAAATGTTGAGAGCAACAAAGTGAATGATCCGAGTCAGACTGTAAATAACACACGTTGCATAACCACACATATCATTTGTTCATTTAAAGTTAAGAGTTGGTTTTTAATGAAATCTTTGTGGTTAATATAGAGTAAATGATATGGATGCAAATAACATCATTATGTGCTTCACATATACAAATGCAAATTCAGATGAAATGCACATCTTTTGGTTGGATTGAAACCATGTTTTTAATACAAGAACTTATTGTGACAATCGTTATCAATACTAATTAATAATCTATATAATATTACAAGGCGGTCTCATAAATACAATCGTTAGATGTTTGTTGAGACAACCACAACCATTAGATGTACATTAAATTATATAATCGATGTTATAATTGTTGGGAAACCGTTTCTATAAGGGAATCCGTTTCATATTTGGATTTCTAAGTCCATATTAAGGATTTAGAATTTGGTATTGGAATATGACTTCCAATTTAATTAAGTTTGGTATTCATATTAGGAATTTGTTTTGTACACCCTAAAGGCTATAAATATAAGGTCTTAGGGATTGGTTTAGTATCCTCAATCCATATTTGTTGTTTGTCTCCTTGTGAGAGTTGTGAGGATTATTGGTGAGTGAGAGATTTGTTGGGAGATTTTCTCCATTGGTAAGATACTTTGTATCTTTGTTGATTTGTTAATAAGAAGCTCTCCTCTTTGGTTGGTGGACGTAGGCAATCGCCGAACCACATAAATCTTGTGTTTTGTGTTTGTTTTGTTTTTGTTTTGTTTGATTCATACACTATTTCAATCTTGGGTATTGGTGCATAAGTTTTCGCTGCGCACAACAAGTGGTATCAGTGCTACAGGCTAGATCTTGAGAGCCTTGAAGGTGTTTGAAGAAATTCTGCAGGTGAGTTTCTTATTTGTGGTTTAAGGCAAAAGTTCTATCTTGTATCCGTGGGTTGTCAAGAAGGTGTTTTGTTGAAATTCCCGTGTGAATTTCAGATTTGTTTACCTTCGTTTGGTGATTGTTTAGTGTGTGAAAGTGATTAGCAATGTCAGACCCATCTTCGAGTAAGAATGGAAGAGTGTCATCTTTGAAGTTTGACATCGAGAAATTTAATGGTAGAAACAACTTCGGTATAAGGCAGTGCGAAGTTTTGGATTTGCTTGCTCAACAAGGTTTGGAAGATGTTTTGGGTGATAAACCCGAAAAGATGAAAGAAGATGATTGGTTGAAGTCGAATAGGCAAGTTTGTGGCGTGATTCGCCTTTGTTTGGAAAAGGACCAGAAATACTCGGTGATGAAAGAAACGTCTGCTAAGGAGTTGTGGAAGAAATTGGCTGATATGTATATGAAAAAAAGTTTAGAAACCAAGTTGTTTTTGAAGAAGAGGGTCTTCCGCATCGATATGAGACCTGATATTTCTTTGTCTGAACATCTGGATGAATTCAATAAGCTAATTGCTGACCTATTGAATTTGGATGAGGTTGTCAGTGATAATGACAAGTCTCTATGTCTTTTGAACTCTCTCCCCGATGAATATGACCATTTGTCCACCACTTTGTTGACGGGGAAAGAACATGTTAAGTATGTTGATGTAGCAACGGCGTTACTGAACTATGAATGCAGGCACAAGGACAAAGAAGTACATAGGGGTTCAGGTTCAACGTCCGAGGCTTTGATGGTAAGGGGACGATCCAATGATCGTACTATGGTAGCGGAGGAAGATCTCGATCAAAGTCTAGAGGTAAACCTCTAGCAAATGATGAGTGTGCCTTTTGTCATGGAAAAAACCATTGGAAGGTTGATTGTCCCGAGTTGTCAAAGAAGGAAGATTCTGTGTCTTCCAAAGATAATAAGGTAAATGTTGAACATGCTGCTGATAGTGATGATGATGATTCAAATTATTCTTTGGTTGTTATGGTTGATTGCTCCACTCAAGGGTGGATTATGGATTCTGCATGTTTTCACCATTTGTGTCACAGTAGAGATTTATTTGTTAGTTTTCAAAAGCTAGACTGTGATGATGTTGTGTTAGGTGATGGTCGTCACATGAAAACACTTGGTGTGGGAACTATCAAGTTGAAGTTGGAGAATGGTACAGTTAAAGAATTAGTTGGTGTCCGGTATGTTCCGGAGTTGGAGGTGAATCTCATCTCTCTTGGAACTTTAGAGTCTGATGGTATGGAGATTGTTCTGCAAAATGGGGCTTTAAAGGTTGTTTCTGGTGCTTTGGTTGTTATGAGAGGGACAAGGCAACGAAATTTGTACTATCTTAATGGTAGTGTTGTTGGTTGTGGTGGAGATTCTTCTTCACATTTGGTGGATTGTTTGACTCCTCCCAGTTTGTCAGATTGTTTGGTTGATTGTGGCTTTGGTAGGCGTATCGGCAAGCATGGCTTGTTGAATGGTGGTAAGGTACGTAAAGTTTGTTTTGGGCATCCTTGTTTGAATGATAGTTTGAAGTTGGAAGAGATATCTTAGCAGGTGGAGATTGATGTCGCTCCTTATGAAAGTTTGTCTGGTAACACAGCTGATGTTAGTTTGCTAGCCACAGATGTTTGTTTGAAGGCTCAATCCCATGAGCCAATTGGAGCTGTGAAGACGTTGTGTTGGAGACCTTTGTAGGTTTCGGGGTGTTGATTCATACTCATCTTCAGTCGGTTATGGTCATAAAGTGGAGATAGTATTTGGTAGTTTGGACCCCATTGTTTTGAATTGTGTGTGTTGGCCCTCTACGGGCATTGATGGGCATTTATTCTGATTTGGCCCCTTAGGAGGATTTGGCCTTTCGGGGCATTGTGGCCATCGAAAGATGTCCGTTTGGAAGAACTACGATGGCTTGATCCCATGGAGGGTACGTAGGCAGCCACTTGATGGTCCGGCCGCTTTGGTTTGGTTGTTCGTCGGTTTTTTTTTGAAGATCGGCTCAGATTTGGGAAATCTTCTCCGAGGTGGAGAATTGTTGGGAAACCGTTTCTATAAGGGAATCCTTTTCATATTTGGATTTCTAAGTCCATATTAAGGATTTAGAATTTGGTATTGGAATATGACTTCCAATTTGATTAAGTTTGGTAATCCTATTAGGAATTTGTTTTGTACACCCTAAAGGCTATAAATATAAGGTCTTAGGGATTGGTTTAGTATCCTCAATCCATATTTGTTGTTTGTCTCCTTGTGAGAGTTGTGAGGATTATTGGTGAGTGAGAGATTTGTTGGGAGATTTTCTCCATTGGTTAGATACTTTGTATCTTTGTTGATTTGTTAATAAGAAGCTCTCCTCTTTGGTTGGTGGACGTAGGCAATCGCCGAACCACGTAAATCTTGTGTTTTGTGTTTGTTTTGTTTTTGTTTTGTTTGATTCATACACTATTTCAATCTTGGGCATTGGTGCATAAGTTTCCGCTGCGCACAACAATAATAGCCCTTAGATGTTCAAAATTCGATCTTAACCATTAGTTGTCTATTGAGACAATCGTAGTCATAGGATTAAGAGTTTTAATTGCTAATACATTAAATTTCAGAAATATAACTTATGGATTAATTAATAATACTAAATAACCAATATTTATGAGACATGGACAACTAAAATCATAGTAAATTCATTTTGAAATAATAATGAAAATCTTGAAACCAATGAATCTTTGGTGTATAAGGATTTAAATGTTCAAAATTCGGTATTAACCATTAGTTGTCTATTGAGACAATCATAACCATAGGATTAAGAGTCTTAATTGCTAACACATTCAATTTCAGAAATATAACCTATGGATTAATTAAGGCTCCAAATTTTGCCAAAGAAAAATTTGTTCTTGCCAATGATTAATTATTGGTATTACATAATTGCCCTCAATTAGTATAATTTAAAATTTGAATATTCAGTATTCACCAAATTTTGGAGAAATCTATTAATGTTTTACCCATATAAGGAGAGAGCATATATCCAAGCCCCACCAATTGGTAATTAAACCCCACTAAATAAATTTACTAATACCGATTATATCCCAAATAATAATAGGGAAGAATGAGTATGCCCCAGTTTTTGCACCCCACCTCTCTCCTATTTTTTCAGTAAACACACCCCATACAAAACCTAATTTTCTTCCATCTTCCCTATGACTCTATTAATTAAAAATAGATTCTTCTCTATTTTTTTTATGTATCTGCTTCTTTAAACTAAAAAACCAGTTTTTAAAAAAGAAAAACATAGAAGAAACTTCTCAAAATGGAGAAACTTTTTTTTTTCCTCTTGTTTCTTCTTCGGTTTGCCTTCAATTTTTTTTTTTTTTTAGACAAAGAAAGAAAAACTGAAAATTCTAATTTTCAAATTAGATATTTATCGGGGTGTATTTACTAGGTGGGGTTGAAATACTGACTAATTGAACCCGGGTGGGGTGGGATTACCAGTTGGGGCCTAATTACCAACTGGTGGGGCTTGGATACCGGCTCTCTATAAGGATCATACAAAAATTTAATAATTAAAATTTTTATTTAATAACAATTTTATATATTAAATCTCCAATTTTGGTTTTATATTTATTTAAAATACTTAAAAAATAGTTTTTGATGTAAAAGTTTAATAAATAGAAAATGAAAAAAGATATCATTATTGATTGGTTTAATCAAAATTTTGATATGTAATTGGGAAGAGAAGAATCAAACAATTTTAGTGAATCAAGAGATTTGATTTAACAGATATTTTGATTTTTAAGAATCTACATTCTAAAAAATGGAAAGTGGTTTTTGAACAACAATTGTCATATTTATGGTAAAACAATTGAAGGCAATTGTGTCATATAAAAAAATTTATCATTGGCAAGATTAATTTAATTGAACTCACCAAATTGCAAATGCTTACTTACAATGACAACTAAATACTCTGAAACTATTGTTGTAGGTTATTTGAACTTTCTTGCAATAATGGTATTGACTAGACAAGATGAAATCTAATAATATGTAGATGCAGGGGTATAATGGACCACTGGAAGCAGCTTCGCGCTTATTGAAAATATACTACCTATAGAAAGACCGAAAGTGCAACGATTACACATCCATCTTATTGGAATGCACAGTTTTCTTTTAAATCCTAATGAATCAAGGGAAGCTATTTTGAAAAGGGCTCGAAATAAGAAATATACTCTAATTGCCTTTTTTTTTATTGTTGTGTTGCAGAAGCTTATGCAAGGGAACTAACATATCAAGAGTTCCCTCAAGATTATGTCTGGAATAATGAAGATTCTAAGTGGACAAGAAGAAAACATAGTTTTGCCATTGGTAGAATGTATTTTGCAAGTCCCAATTTAGGTGAAAAATTCTATTTGCGGTTGTTGTTTACGATTGTTAAAGGGTCTTGAACTGTAAACCCCCCTTATTTTAATTTTAAGGGAAATTGTATTTAAGTTTAATTTGAGATTAAGAATAATTGGGTATAAGTCCCTAGACCAAGGGTTTAAGCATAATTACTATAAAGTAGTGAACTATGGTTTAAATAACCCAAACTTGGAGAAAACAACCCACGATCAGATTTCTCCGAAAACACGATCAAATGTGAATTAATTGTAAACCGTTAGATCAGCCGACTTAATCACTATGATATAGAGATGGGTAGCAACTATCGAGGGTTTTATTCGCACACTAAGAAAGAAAAAAGAAAAGAAAGGTTTGCGATAAACAGCGAGAGAGAGAGAGAGAGAGAGAGAGAGTGGCGGCGCTGCGACTAGAGTGATCAAAATTGAAAAAGAGAAATTGCAGTGACTGCTGACCGGAAGCTGCTGAGTTTAGAAGCAGTGTTTGGTGTCGGCAAATTGTGACAGGGAGTTGCAGACCTGTAGAGAAGAAGAACAGTAACAGGTGAGTGGATATATTTTAAAATAGATTATAAGCTTATTTTATTGTATATGGGAATATGTTTGCTGTTGGTTTTTGATTTTAGACATGGGCCTATATATATTTGTATACATATATAGCTTATGGGTGCTGTGATAGTTTGGTGAGTATGAAGAAATGGTTTTGAATACATCTGCTGGTTAGGTGGGGTTAATCAGAATTTTCTTATTATTTATTTGGCTTGTATGGTTGAGTACACTGTTGATAACATGGACATTATAATAGAAGATAAATGGTAGTACTGTATGTACTGTTCATTGTTGCCGATTGTCCGGGTTTGACTTGGATGGTTATCTGATACAAGGGAATATATGATATATGTGGAGAAAATAAAATTCTGCTGACATGGGTGTACAGTAAACAGTTTTGCCGAGTTGCCGAGTCTTTATTTATTTTTAATTTTCTTTTTTTAAATTTGCACAGTACAGTATATTGCTATTTGTCGGGATAAATAAATTTATGTTGGAGACTCTGGACTTGAGAATTTAATTCATCATAAATGCCTTGGAATGGCTTTATATACCATGGACGGTATTTGATTAATTTGGAAAATGCGAAAGGA
Organism: Aquilegia eximia; assembly: GCA_023053565.1. Classification (NCBI taxonomy): domain Eukaryota; kingdom Viridiplantae; phylum Streptophyta; class Magnoliopsida; order Ranunculales; family Ranunculaceae; genus Aquilegia; species Aquilegia eximia. The sequence goes on from JALIGU010000003.1 coordinate 20,123,536, forward strand.
ATACAAAATGGATTTGATGTGAAGTTGATGTGAAATTGTCTTGTCGAGTGTTGCTTGTTAGTTTTAGTTGTTGTAGTCGCCCAAGCATTAGTACATTTTCCGCACCTGTGGAATTAGGATTAAGGAAATTAGATATCACCCTAGACGGCTTAGCCCGCGGGTTGACACTTGGAGTATATTTTTTTTGTTGGGTATTTCCTAGACGGCTTAGCTTGCGGAACTGACCCTACAGACCTTCATAGCCTTCGGGGTTGGTCTGGGCGCCACATTAGAAAGCTCAAGGGAGCTAGTAGAGGCCATGAGTTAGGCATACGTCGAGGCTAGCCAAAGCTTGCAGGTGAGCACCCACTTGGGTTTTGGTTTCCGCGTAGAGGGTCTTAACCATGGTCAAGGCACACTGGTGCAGTGTGGGTATGGCAAATGTGTGGAGTGCATCCTGTGGGAGATGTACTAGTGATTGGGTATAGGTTGTGAAGTGTTGTTTGGGTGTAATGATGGATTTGTAGTGATTGAGATATAGTGTCGAGACTTGAGATGCCATGAATTATATATTTTTGTACTAACACAATTTTGCAGGAGGATAGGTCAATTAACATTTGTTGCAGGGCTCGACCTATCCTAATAGGAGGTGCAGCTCAGGTAATGTATTATTATAATATATAATATTTATTTAGTAAACGAGATAAATGTATAAAGACCGCGGAGTCTGTTATATTATCGTTTTTGGGGAATGGAGTTCCCTACCCTTGTCCACTCATACCAGCATAATTTGCTGACCCATGTTGCTTGTTTTGCACGTGGGTACGTATCCTTATGGAGCGTAGGCGGAGGAGAGCAGCAAGTTAAGTACGATCGGGAGCAACACCAGGAGGCTCGTGTAGATCCAGTTGTTTGGGAAGGAGTTTGAGATCGTAGAAGTTATAGTTCATAGTAGGTTTAGTTCTTTGATTTGTTGGTCAATGGATTATTCTAGTTTATTTCATTAATTGGATTATTGTTGATTGGGACATATAGTACCTCAGTTGGAGTTGTTTAATTCAGTACTTGGAATTTTCAAATTATTTATGGAAACTTATTGGAGTTCAATTTTTCTATGGAAGTATTTGTCTTTAATGGTTATGGATTTTCTTACCTTGTGCAAATGTTTATTTAGATTACTGTCTCGATCCTTTTTCCTTTTATTCGCATCTTGAGGGAAATTTTGTAAATTCTCTCTTTTTGCCAATTTTTGGAAATTAGGGTCGTGACATGAACTTTTAATGATCTTGAAATATATGACAATTATTTATTTGATACGTTTAAAGAAGCATGTGTTGCACGTGGTCTGCCTGAGGATGATCAGGAATACTTAGAATGTTTAGAAGAGATTATAGTTATGGAAACATCACACATTCAAATTTTCCCCCAATTGCAGAAAAATAACACAAGCATTAAAGCTTAGGATTGCATAAGGAGCGTATGAGATCCAAGTCTCTACTGAGTACATTATGACACTATATTCCATGCCTCCTATAGTGGTTGGTACTGAGACCACTGCCAAACTCTTAGTCACAAAAATTGGTTGTGAATGCAGCTGGAGTTTTTCTATATTATCTCTTAGTAATGTTTGAATGTTTGTCACATCTATGTTCTAGTGTTTTGGTAAATAAATACTCTTCATCTCCAATGGTTTACAAAACCAAGCCGGTGATTTACTTCAAACAAATCCACAAGTTGAAAACCAAATACATCCACATATTCAAGAATATCACCAAGAAGAATTGGAAATCATTGAAAATTTCATCGATATTGAGTAATTTAGACGAATTTCTTCGCGGGAAGCTATAAATCACGTGAGCTACTTTGTACAAAATCTAAAGGTATGCAAATTTAAATTTTTGATTTTTAATTTGATATATATATTTAAATTTCAATAGTAAAATAGTTTTTGATTTTTAATTTGATATATATGGTTAAATTTCAATAGTAAAATTTGTTAATGTAAAATAGTTTAATTTGTTAACATATTGGACGATAGCTTCATATTTTTGTTATTGAAATAGTTAAATTTGTTAAATTAATGTATACAATTTGCTTAAATTGTTATGTCGAGGTTATAAAATGTTGTATAGGTGAAACTAGAAAACTTGAATCTAGAAAAATTAATGTGTAGATTATATTGGAAAATATAAAAATATATTTATATGTAGACTACAGGTTTAATGTATAGATAAAACTAGAAAATTTTATGCTAGAAATGTTTTAGTATATTTATATACCTAGATTATAGGTTTAATGCATTAATATAGAAAATAAAAGGTGTAGACTATATTGGAAAATTTAAATATATTTATATTTAGACTATAGGTTTAATGTATATAGGTGAAACTAAAAAATTTTAAACTAGAAATATTAATATCGGTTTAATGTAGACTATATAAATATAGGTTAAAATATGGACTATATATGTAATGGAAAATTTAATGTATACTATATATTTTAAATAGGTTATAAATAAACTAATAAAAAATTCAATAAATGACATACTTTGTTAAAATATATAGATGACTTGTACTTGGAGTCTGAGGACGGGGAGCGACACGATTGTTGGTTGGTGGCGATGTTTGATGGCTACCTATGGTATGGGGCGTATTCGAGATCATATTTTAGCATCCCCTTTTGGACGTTTTGTATCATCGCTTACGTGTCGGTCTGACCACTCAGTAGTGTGTGCTTTGATAGAGAGGTGGTTGCCATTCACGCACACTTTTCACTTACCTTTCGGAGAGTTGGGTATCACTCCTTTGGATTTCATCATGATTGCTGAGATACCTATCGGTCGAGGGGCGCGCACACCTTACGATACTGTTCACAAGGATGTAGCTGTTTTGACTCAGACTTTCAGTTTACTTAGGGAGAAGCATTATGATTGCTCTGGCGTAAAGTTGTCTACACTTAGAGAGTATTACATGGAGCCACTTTTACATACTGCTACTAGAGGGGCGTGGGCTGCTCAGTTTACGGAGGAGGGGAGTGCTATGGAGCTTGAGTACTTGAAGGCTTTCTACTTGTATATTATTGGTAACCTCATCTATGGATCTCGACACTCGACTATTCGTTTAGGTTACTTGCCTGCTGTGTTGGATGTAGATAGGTTTTATGACTACGATTGGGGTGGTAACATATTTTGTGAGACTTTACAGGCCCTCGACCGAGCTACTACTCACCGCACATCTACCCCTATGATTATACATGTTTCGTTTGTCTTCCTAGAGCACTAGTTTTATGAGTACATTGGCATTATGACTCTTTAGTTAGGAACAAGACACAGGAGTTTTCACGTTTGTGTGCTTGGGGTTCTTCTGTTAGAGTACGAGGGGTTGATCAGGTTCGGAGTTCAACTATTGTTGCTCGTAACCAGATAGACCTCCGTACAACTCAATCTATCACTTAGAGACCTTGGATGCATTCTCCACAATTGTTCAACAATGAAGATGTTCAACATGCTCTCATACTTTCACGAGCCCGAGTTGTGTTTCGGACTCGTACAACAGATTCAACTTACCTTGGGGATAGGTGTTGGCGGCAGTTGACTGGTCGTGTTAGTATTCCATATGACCCCCCTGAGGATGTGACTACCGGGATGGGATATGACCGTCAGATGGTTGAGATGGGTTGGCTTCATGGTTGGATTGATCAAGGGGTTCATAGTTACTACATGTCAGGCTATGTATGACTTGTACTGGGAGGCAGTTTCTCATGGGCCCACTGTTGATGATTTATATCGAGTTGGGAACATTGACTTGGTAGGGAGAGTTGGCATGAGGAGGGGTTTACGACTTCTTGGACCGTCGTAGGCTGTCTATGACCCGCACACACAGACACACAAGGGACCTCTACCAGGATCTCCACCTGTTACCGATCCTTGGATTTTTACAGTTGTCACTCAGCAGGGAGATGCTCAGCTCCTGATTCCTCCTACAGATGATGCTCGTGTCGCTACCTTGGAGCCGATGCTTCATAGTTTACAGTTGGTAAGTTTTATTTATTTTATACATTGTTTTTTTTTTTTTTATAACTTTTTTATTTATTATCCGCGTTGCTAAATTAAAGTTTATTTTTAGGATGATATGCGCACTCGTTATACTGAGTCTATTCGAATGGTAGATGGAATGTGGCATGCTGTTTATGAGTATACTAGAGAAGTTGCCACCGAACAGATTGCTCGTTACAACACTCTTCTAGACATGTATGCTACTGCACAAACCCAGCTACAGAGGTACCAGGAGGGGATACCATCTAGAAGACGAGCGCATGATTATGAAGCTGGTCCTAGTGGTATTGGGGAAGATGACAGTCATGTTAGTGAGAGTTCATAGGGGAGTAGAAGGACACGAGGGAGTAGAGGGACTGGAGGGAGGTCGAGGGGGAGGGCATCATAATTTTCCATTTATTTGATACATTTGTTTTCTAAATATTATTTTGATCATTAGTATGCAAATACTCGTAATATTTATTCGATTTTATTATTAAAATGCAATTACTCAATACATTCACCACAGATTGCACAAAGCATTTGACCACTACAATAGTCGAATTCAAAATCAGTATGATCACAATTATCGATGCTCACGTGAATTTTGCTTTCATACTCGTCAACAAGTTTATCAAACAACACATCCACACATTTATCATCAGTGATTTCTTCTTCCTTCTCTTTATTTATTTCTTCTCCAGAATACAATTTCGATGTATGTTCTTCATTCTCCACAATATGTTCTTTGTGATCATCTTGAATCTAAACAAACAAAACAAAATTATTTTTTGTTAAAATATGTAAACAAATATTCTTTGTTTAAATTTAATTAATTTAACAAACATACCTTCATTTTATCAATTCCATTTCTAGTTGGGGGTTTCGGTTCGAAGGACCGCATTCTACTGAAAGGCATGGAAAAAAGTGATTCGATTCATAACCTTCGTCGTCAAATTCTTCTAAAATGTGCAAGTCACCACCACCCATTGTTTGAAATAAAATCCAAGCTTTGTTTAAACTATGCAAACTTGAAAATCCAAGCTTTGTTACTAAAATGAAAATTACCTCCAATTTATAGCCAGAAATTGGGCGGAGTAGGTTACCGTTCGCGCACAGGTATCAGTTTCGTGCGAAAGTAGTACTTTCGCGTATTTAGTAAAACTACACTTTGAGAAACTCTCAGCTTTAAGAGAAAGTTTAAATGAAATGTTAAGATTTCATCCAATTTAAGAAAAAAAAAATCAAATTTAAGATACCATTGGAGATGGTTTTTGATGATTTTTGAGTTTTTTGTCTTAAACTTACAAATTTGAGAGACCATTAGAGATGCTCTTAGTTTATATTCTCAAAACATTCTTAAAAAGCATTGTCTAAATCTATGAATCTTTTTGAAACTAATCTTTTCCATATACTTTTATAACCTAATCCTACTTCTACTTAAACTTTACATGCTCACGTTCTAAGAATAGAATTATGGGTCAATTTGCCGATACACCCCCTTTTTGTCTCACGTTTGGCCAATAATATTAGTCCAAAAAGTGTTTTTTCCACTTCTTTAACAATTTGACTCTGCTAAAAGAAACAATCAACCTTTTTTGACCAAGTCAAACCCCAGAAATTATCACCTGTGTATGGCATTGTGTGGATGTTGTTATTACCTGTGGACACCAAGTAATTGATTAATACTAAACCCTAGAATTATTACATGTGCGCCAAGTAATAATTATCTAAAAAACGTGAGAATTATTACTTGGTGTACTTAGTCTGTGAATTGTGAACTAATGAATCTATTGAGATACATTATAATAATTAGATGGTTTACTTTTGTTGCAAAGATTGATTAAAATTTAAGGCTCGTTGTACTTAGCTTTTGATTATATATACATGTATTGGTTTTTCTTTGAAACGATCGAGAATGGATATGATTCGATTCTGCAACATCCTTAGGAGTAAGAACATTCTAATATAAAAATTAACATTGCATCGGAGTTTACTGTTCAATCGGCTAAATGCTAAGACATTTTTTTTCAAGAATTACTTTGTGTTAATTAGTTCTACACTTTGATATATTACACATTTGTAGTTCAAGAACATTAAACATTAGTATACATGCTATGTTTTGTCGCTTATTAAATCTGGAATAGGACTTTTGATGTTGTTTCATTTGTTATTTTGTATTTCTTTAACCATACCTGCCATTTCAGATAACTTTTTCTCGTAACAAGGTTATTCTTGAGGATCATGTCGAAAGGTACAACTTTATCTCACTAGAATAAGCTTATACACAACGAGATATAATGTAAATGTTACTTTCATGTATGAGAATGTTGTTTGAGAGCAGGGGAAAATCTTCATTGTCGAAAAAAAAATTTCCTTTCAAAATGATGTAATTATTTAGAAAATGGGGAACTGTTTGATGAACCTTTAAAAAGTACATCTTAGTTTCAATCTTCTGGAAAGAGGAATTTGAGATTTGTTTTTACCCCACATAAACTGCAATTGTTGTTAACTTTTAAGTCAACCATAATCTTCATTGATTTGTTTATTGATTCTTGATATGATTGATTTCATGTGTCTGCTGCTACCTTGATTTTAATATTTACACTATATTTCTTCCTGCAGTTGGCCGATTATGGCTGCCTAAGGGATCAATATCTTCATAACTTCCAAACTTATATTGATATAAGATTAAGTATCCAAAATAGTTGACGAAACCAATTTTCTATGCAGCGAAAGGAAAAAACATGGGTAATTTCTCGAATAAGGATAGGTTTATCAACTTTCTTCCCAAAGAAGCACATTTGACTGCAATCTTCCCCAACAAGCACATTTTTATCTTTGACTTAATAATTGGACATTTCTACCCTTATGACAACTTTAAGCCGTCACATCATATCTTTTGTTTGATTGATTTTTCTCTCTCATCATTCAATTCAGCAAACTAAACTCTCGCCGTTAGATGAAAAAGCATCTTTGATTACCACCGTTGGATGAAATAACACAGAAACCAGCATTCTCAATCCTCCACATCACACTACTCTATCCTCCACCCAGAAAAGACAAAAACAACTGTCTTACCTTAAAAGAGAAGTAAACTAAATTTTTCTCTGTTCTTCTTCTTCACCTTCTTTGTTCATCACAGAGAATGAACAAGAAGATAACCTCTTTTCATCAGATCACATTCTCTTTGTCGTAAAACTTCGATTTTTTTTTTATGTTGCGGTTTTCATCGGTAATATTTTGGGTTCATCATGGGAAAAAAAGGAAGCAATAAGGGCAAGCAAGTTATGAACGTTTTTCAGATTCCTGGTAAGTTTTAAGGTTTGAAGGTTGTAATGTTCATTTATAATGATAATGGGGGGTTTGATTCAGTGGCATCAATACCAATCATTGGTATTAAAGTTGTCTGTTTTAGGTTTCAATCTCAGTGGCCTTAAAGTATTCACTCACACACACCCACCAGCTTAAATGCAAGCATTCAATTGTGGGTGGGGTTTCAACTATAGTTGATTGTTGGGTTGGGGGTATGAAAACCCCAGAATTTGGTTTATGGGTTTCTAGTATGTTGTTTTTAAGCTTTAAATCACTAGTGTCTAACGTGTATTGGTCTTTGTCTCTGTTTTTATGGGGGGTTTTGAAGTTTTTTATCTAATGATTAGAAGATCTAAAAGTGGGTTTATCATATGGTACTGATTATCACTTTGACATACATTCTTAAATTTCTAGATGATAAACTGTCAACTGTGACCGTTAATACTGATATTGTAGCCGATAACGTCAGTACACTCGTTTATAGAGATGTGATATTAAACTTATTTTAATTGATGTTATGCAGAGAACACATTTAATATCATATTCCAATATGGTGGGCAATTGGTTGTTACAGTTGAAGAAGTTGAGATTGCATATGTACATGGTGAGTCAAAAATAAGGATCGCTAATAACAAGACATCCTACGGAGACTTCTTGGAATTGGTTGAATCCTTATGTAAGGCACCAAGAACAACTTGGTCAATGCGAGCTGTAATCAACAATAATCCAACTAAGGTTGAATGCGAAGATCATTACATGGCAATGATTGCATACATTACAAATTCAGCTGCAATGGTGATTTCTATTTGGGTGGTTGATCATTTAACACCAGTTATGATACAGTCAGAGAGTAATGAAGCCTCAAGCCAAGTGAGTGAGATACCAAGAGAGCTGCCCAAGGGGGATCCCAAAACTAGTCAAGCTTTGAAGAGAAAACTTTTCCCTGAACCTGTTGTCAATAATCTAGGCTTGGGTAGGAAACCAGACTACTCTTCTTTTTGTACACCAACAAAACCTTTCCATGTTCCTGATGAATATAGGTTGGAAACTCCTTCTCAAGACCCAGAAGTGATTGTAAAGGGAAAGGGGCACTCAAATGACCCTTTAGTCTTGGAAACCCCTCCCCCTAATGTTCAAGTGAGAGCTGATGTTTACATTCCTCAACATCCAGTTAACTTGACTCCCTTATCGGCTAGAACAGCAACTGGATCGCCTATATGTGTACAGACGTCGGCTAGAAGTGGTAATCTTGAAGACATAACAGAGATTCTATCTGATATGCGTAGGGATAATGGTTTTGGGGATTCAGATGAATTGGAAAATGTAGAAGAAAGATTATATCCAGAGATAGAGAGAAGCCAAGAAGAAGTATTGGATGATGACAATGAGGGTGAATGTGAGGAAGGCCAATGGGATTCAGAAGAGGATGTGTTCGACTCAAATAGTGATTACTCTTATAATTCATTCGATAGACTTGAAGATGAGTTTGAATCTGAGATGTATACTGCCAGCCAGCCAATGTTTGGTCCTACACCACCTCCTCCATCTCATAATGAAGATGATGGTGTCATCCAATCTTTATCTGAAGGCATTGGTGAGATGAAAACACCAATTCTTGACACCCAAGATCAAGAATTTGAGAATGAAATGTACAATGACAGCTACCCAATGTTCGGTGATCTATCGACACAAGAAACCGTGCATAGCGAAGATGTGGTAACGGATAGAAATGCTACTGCAGCGGATACACGGTGCAATCTAGAGGATCGTTTCGCTCGAGTAGGGGATTAGGTCAACAATCAACCACAACATAACACTGTGCCGCTACAAGACAACCCTCCAACTCCTACCACTGTGCCACTTTAAGACAACCCTCCAGCTCCGACCACTGTACCTCCTGATACAGATGTACCATTTCCCAACAATGTGCCACTCCAGAAGAATGTAAGAGTTACGGGAAACCGCGATAACGATGAAGTGAAGAGTGAATTAGACAAAATCTTTTCTGCGTACATTGCAACATCTAGAGTAAATGTTGGTTGTGCTCCCCATACAGAGCCTTTTCACAATGATTATGTTAGACCTGCATGTGGAATAATATATTTAAGTCGAGATGATCTTTAAAGGGACCTCCAAACCTACGCGATTAAGACTGAAAAAGATATACGCAGGCAAAGCACCAACACAAAAAGGTTGATTTGGAAATGTAAAGCAGATGGTTGTCCATGGAGAGTCTATGCAACACGAAATATGGATAACACTTGGAAGATTTGTAGAATGAATGATGACCACTCTTGTGGTAATTTTAGAGTTGGAGGAACAAATCCCCAAACAAATAGTGATTGGGTTTCTAGAGTATTAATGAGAAAGTTAAGGGATAACCCAAACTTAAAGCCTAAAGCACTTGTAAAGATGGTCAAGGAAGACTATGAGACCACAGTTTCATACAAAGTTGCATGGTTTGCTAAAGAGAAAGCACTGATGAAGGTATTCTCTATGTTATCCGCCTATTGGTATAACATTTTCTACTTTGTTTCCGTAGTCGCTACCATAGGCACTAGTATCGACTAGATTGTTTTCTGTGTAGACTATAGTTTTTCACATCTATTCTTTGTTGCAGATAAGAGGAAGCTACAGCTACTCATATCAGTTGCTTGAGACATATAGTCATGAGCTCATGAGTGTTGATCCAGATGCTGTGACTGATATTCTAATAGGACCAGGTGATCGTTTTGAATGTTTCTTTTGGACATATGGTATATCAGTTAAGGTCTACAAGAAGAACTTGCATCCTGTAGTCATTGTTGATGGAACTTTCCGTAAAGGGAGGTACCCTGGAACAATTCTAAGTGCTATTGCAGTCGATGGTAACAACCATGTGTTCCCCCTCGCTTTCGTAGATGTAATGAAAGAGAAAAATGATTCTTGGGATTGGTTTTTTACCAAACTAAGGGACCATGTGGTTGGTGCGGATCACCAGTTCATTTTGTTATCTGATAGACACAAAAGCATCATCCAAGGTGTTCTTAAAATTCTACCAAATGCTGTCCATATGTATTGTTCCTATCACATGAGTGGCAAGTTTGGTCACAAGAAAATCAAGTTCTTGGTGCAAGAATCAGCAAAAACCCTCAACCAACAAGAATTTTGGGGAAATATGCTAGGAATATGGGTCATATCCTCCAAAGCACATGAAAAACTTATGGATGTTGGGCCTTTAGAAAAGTGGGCAAGTGCTTTCCAAGAGAAATCCAGGTAAGTTTGCTATCATATTTCTATGTACGCTATAATACAAATCCTATCTGGTACGATAACGTTCCTATCCTTTACATTGATTTTGCAGATATGGAATTGTAACAACAAATCATGTGGAGAGCTGGAACAAAATGATCATTGGAGAAAGAATGATGCCAGTTACTACCATTGTTTCAATGATACGAGATAATATAATTAGGCATTATCGAGATTATCGCAATGATTCTTTGAAGTTCAATTCACCTGTCACAACATGGTGTCAAGAGCAAATAGTGCACAATGCTGCAGTTGCAAGAAAGTGCACACTTGAAAGAGCTTCAGCAGGTATTTGGTCTGTTACAGGGCTTAAAAAGTCATGTGTGGTTGACCTCAACAAAAGAACATGTACATGCAAATGGTTTCAAACCATGGGGATACCATGTGAGCATGCCATGGCAGCTATAAAGGAAGTTGGATTTGATCCATACAAATTTGTTGAGGTGTACTACTTGAAGGAAACATACATAGAAACTTATAGAGAAGAATGGACACCCACAAGAGGGAAGGAAGAATGGCCAACCGACAGACAAAGAAGAAGAATTCTTTCACCACTAAAAACTTCAAAGGCAGGGCGTCCTAAAACAGCCAGGAAGAGAGGTAAAGCTGAGGGTGTCCCTGTCCAGAGTAGGCGATGTTCAATGTGTAGAGTCAGAGGTCATAACAAATCAACTTGTCTTGAATGTGTAGATGACTATCAACTCTTCAGTCACACCCTATTTGGTGAAGGGCCACCACTAAGCCCTGTCCCAGCTACAATCTGAGTACTTAAATGGGTTTTGTAATTTTTTGGGTATGTATCTTCCACATAGATCGTGCTATCCTCTACATATAGCCTATTATCCGTTGCCTTTATTTTTTGTTATCGTATGTTTTATCAGTGACACTTGAGTGTTATCTTCTTTTGTTAGGTTTTTTGCATAGATTGTCTACTGTGCATTTCAGTGATGTCCTCTATGTTGTTACTACCTAACGGCTACCATATATTTGTTTATCCTCTACAATTCAAACATAAAGAACAAGAACAATATAGGTTCACAAACAACCAAATAAGAACAGTGACAATCATTCACAACCATGAACATAGATTCACAAACAACCAAATAAAACATGTCTTCAAACAACCAAATAAAATGTATAGCATACAATACAAACAACAAATAACTAAACTTTGCTCTTGTTTTTGGAAGAGGGAGATTCCCCTATATCAATTAGGTCTCTGGCAATACGATAGCGCATCTGAAGAGGATTTGCATCGAACTGAGGTGGTATTCCTAGAAGCACGCATTCGACGAAGGCAAGGAGGAATAATCCACAGCTACAACCATCTGGTTGTTCAACACACTTAACATACTCACGCTTCCACTTCATATCCACTTTGAGTTGAACCTGTGATGGATCAGCAACAAAAACAACATATGGCAAAAACTTTTCCATGTTTCTCAGGTATACCCCTTGTCATTCCCAAAGAATCATAGATTCTAACAATTTTCTCACTAAAATTGAAAGAAAGCAGAATCCAGTGGTTATCATTCACCTACAAATAACACATATATACATATCACTAGTGGAAAATAGAAAGCATAAAATAGAGGATAATTGATGACATGTAGGGGTTGTGGAGGAAAGTATGAAATATACCTGTAATGGGATGAGAAGTGCCTTTGCTTTCACAGGGTGAACTTGATTTTTGAGACCTACCCATGGATCAACAATTGAACTACAGCCTGATGAAATTTGGAAACGCCCAGATGTCACTCTTTCCTGAGGATTCATTTTGGCAAAGCTCTTATCTTTCATCAGTTTGTCGTATTGAGGCTTCACATCATGCTTGATTTTGGTCTACAAAAAGGAAAAATAATTCTTCAAACAGCTCAGAATTGAAGGTTATAATTACTAGGTAGAATAAGGGAATAAGGTACTTACATGTAGATCTACTGTTGAAACAATAGCATATTGATCTTCATCCCTAAAGTAATATGGCCTCATGGTACCATACCAACGAATGAGCAGCCTGAGATAGATGTCAATAATCTCATCATTAAGCCAATTACCTTTGTAGAATGTGTTGTAAGCATTCACTGAGCATGAAGCCAGAAAACCATAAGTTCTCATGGGAACTCTACCCCACTTTGGGTCAGAAGCCAAACTCCAAAAGTAGTGACAAAGTTTTGTATCATCCTCTTCCACTTGTCTACTGAAGAATGGTTCTTTCATTATCTTTGACATCCCTGCATTACACCTAAGGCCCAAAGAAACCTCTTCAGCTTCCATGTTTTGATAAGTTTTGGCTTCCCTTTTCCTCTTTGCCACTCTTAATGCTTGCAGGTCAAATTTTGTATCTTTCTCATCATCATCAGATTCACTTACACCAAGAATGAGAACACTCTTCCTGCCTGATGACGATGCAGTAGGTGTTTCAAGTCTATACTGTTGAGGTACATCTTCTTTATTAACCACCACATCAGTATGATGATCACATCCACCATTGTCATCATCATCCCCTTCAGTTTTATCATCATCCCCATCATCATTCTTATCATCATTCTTCTTATCATCATCCTCTCTACCATCATCTTTTCATCATCATCCTGCTTATCATCCTCCTCCTTACCATCATCTTTTTTATCATCATCAATATCATCATCCTGCTTATCATCATCTTCTTCTTCACTATCCCCAGATTCAACAGTTGTAGAAGATGCCTCAATGCTTTTAGCCTTAGAACCAGACAATGTAGCGGATGAAACCTCAGTGGTAGCCGTTTCAGTTGCCTCTGTTGTTACCTTTGTCGTTGTAGCGGATTCAGAATGATCGCCATCCTTTGTACTTGAATCATTAGGTTTACCTTCTTCATTCACTTCAGCTTTCTCGCCCATCAGTACAGAAAGACCTTGGAGATTTGACATTGCCTCGGCAAGAGGATCAGGTACACCTCTCAGGTTATTCAATGCATCCACAATGGACTCCTGGTCATCTGATGAATGATCATCACTCCAGAAAGACAACTTTCTTACTTTCTTACTGCTGGGGACTTCATCATCATCTGACTGTATCTTCCTTGACTTTTTTTCCTTCAGTTTCTTTGCCTCCCTTCTCTTTCTTAATTCTTTCCTCCAACTAAGATCAAAGGCATCACCTTTAACCTTCCTTTCAGGTTGATGTCTTATAATAGGAAACAACATCTCTGCTCTCTTCCTTTTTTTCTCTTCTTTCTCTATCTGTTTCTCTCCAGCCTGTTGGTCATTTTGTTCTTCATCATTCCAATCAATCACGGGAAAATCTTTGTCTAATGGTAATAGATCATCATCACTCCCCCTACTGTATCTTTACCCTCTTCTATTTGATCATTCTGTGGAGCTGCCTTATCTTCATCCTGCTTCCCCATATCCACAATGTTTCTCTTCTTTTTACGCTTCTCCACTTCTTCAGATTCCCCCTTCTTTGAATTTTTTTTTTCTTCTTGTTATCCTTCTCCCCCTCCTCTGATCTTTTCCTCTTTATCCCCTTATCCCCTTCAGATTTTGGTGGTTGAGGTTCCCTTTTTTTTACCTCATAATTAGAAGACAAAGAGCTTTTACTCCTGGTGGTTCTAACTGTTGTCTGTGCTGGTATAGGCTCATCCTCCATCTTCTTATAATCAATAATTTTGGGCTGTGGGGAATCACTCACTGTTGTGGCTTGGGGGGGTTTCTGCTTGGGAGGTATTTTCACCCTCCCAATAGGTTTGGGTAGAGCACTAACTTTCTTGGTTGGTACAATGGGTTTATTGGGTGAAACATTGGTTTTCTTGGATGGAATTGTTTGTTTCCTTGTTGAAACTGTTGGTGAAACTTGGGATGCAGTACTTGATCTGGTTGCCCTTTTTGGAGGACTTGCCAAAGGATTGGTCTTTTTGACTGATTTGGGTTTGAGAGTTGGCTTTGAGGGGGAACTTATCTTCTTCTTACTTTTACTTGTTTTCTTTGATGCCCCATTACCAATCTGTGCAAACACACCTTTAATAGCTAGATCAGCATCACTGCTTTTGTCAGAACCATCCCTGCCTCACGACCCTTCAAAAATAATGCAATAAGATTGTAGAGGATAAACACAACATTGTAGAAAACATCATTCAAATATTTAAAGGATATATTATGTTAACATTCAAATTATAGAGGTTTCAAGGTTTAAAGTTTTTGTATATGACTTCATTCAAATTAAACAACATTTAAAGTTTAAAGAATATATTATGTTAACAAATTATAGAGAGTATACAGAAACAAGGTAACGGATAGAACTGTATAACGTAGAGGAAAACAATCACAATGTAGACGATATACCAAAACATATCAATATTGATCAACTAGAGGTTTTAGAATATATGTATTCAATGTAATAAGTAACAAACCTATAAAGAAGATAAGTTATTCATTGTTGCAGATAGAATTTCAAAGTAGTAGTAACAACATACCATTTTAAAGACTCCTTTGGGAATTGCCTCAAGAGCATTTCTTTTAAGTGTAATAAAATTGGAAGCACTTGTTGTTGCAGATGATTGGTGAGATGGACGAATTAGCCTAGAAACTGGCCTTGAAGAAGCAGACTCTTCATATTCTGCTTGTGCTTGAGCCTGAAACTGGAATTAACATGTAACGGATAAGTATATATCTGTAGAGGATAAGGAAAACAAAGTAGGGGATAATGAAAATACAGCAACATAAAGATGACTTACTTCTTCAACCACTTGTAAATTTGCTGCAGCTCTTTCTTGCAGAGTGATATCCAGTGGATAGGCCACATTAATGAAGCCTTTCTTGGGGTGAAATTTCTCAGAAAGTTTGTCTCTACTTTTGTTCCTAGTGGGCAAATCATACCATCCTAACATCCTTGGAAAATGAGAGTTTGGAATCTTTCTGGGACCAAGATCTGGGAGATGCAAATATGCCCAAATAATGAATGCAAACACACATCCATTGATACAATAGTTTTGTACACCATCAACAATTTTTGTATACACATCTTCTACATTGCTCTCAAGCAATTTGAATGCAGCAGTACCCCATGAAAAATCATCAAAATCTACCAAATTTTCAGCAAGATCGACATACCTTACATCAATTGTTTTGGATGAATCAGCAAGCAGAAAAATTGCAAGAAAATACAACCTGTTCAACCTATTGACATCATCTGGATTCGTATCTTGGGCTTCTCTTGCTTCTTTAATTGCATCAAGGATATGAGAATCTCTAAAGTGTAGGTTAGTCTGGAAGTATTTGGATCTGAATGCACTATATTCACTTTGCTTCTTAACAACAAAATCAACAGGTAAATGCCCAAATTTCAAAGGCCCCAAAATCAAAGCAAGATCTGTCATTTTGAACTCAATCACTCTACCCCCAATTGAATACTTCAGTCGACCAACCCTCATTGAAACAATTTCTGTAACTACCGAAGTTATCATGCAGATTTTTTCTTGTCCCTCCAAACTAAAAAACTGCCCAAAAGGGGAATTTTTAAAAGATTCTAACTAATTGGGGGCCAATTTTTCGTTTGGGTTTAGATAGTGGGCTTCAAACTTAGATGGTGAGCATCTCACAGTGATGCTAAATTTTCTACTCACTTCATCGCCTTCAATCTTTTTCTTCGGCATGATTATGTAGAAATTAGAATGGAAGATGGCAAATTAGAAGATGATTGTGCAGAAATGGAAGATGGGAAAGAAATTAGAAGAGTTATGAGCAGTTTAATGGAAGAAGAATCGGTTTAAGAAGAAAAGAGAGTGGGTGGTTATGGATTCTGAAACGGTGTGAAAACCCTAGGTTAGCAAACCTTTACCTGTTCCCGCTCGATTATCCCGCCCAATTAAAACCCAACGGTTAATGACACGTGGCGCTGATGTGGCTGTTGTTTAGTGTAGCAGATGCTTGTTTAAAATTTCAAATTGTAGAGGAAATAACATCTACTTGTGGAGGATAGGAATTAACAAATTATATCCAACGGTTGTAACTTATTATCATGATCCAATGGTTGTAATCTATTGTCATGTCATTATCTAAGATGTCACATCTACTGAAAACCTATTGAAAACCTATTAAAAATAATGATTATAGGCTAAAGGGTATAATAGGAAAACAAATATGCTAAAAGACAAAAATTCATAAGTCAAAGCTAAAAATGTGCTTGTTGGGGAAGATTGCAGTCAAATGTGCTTCTTTGGGAAGAAAGTTGATAAACCTATGCTTATTCGAGAAATTACCCAAAAAACATAATTAAACTGCGGGGTGATTATTAGCCAAAATGTAGAAAATCGGTTGATGGACTATTCATCAACTTCAACTAAATCAGGCTATTTGTGTTGACTCAGTCAATAAAGTGTATGAGCTAATTGGTAATGTTAGCTTCCGCAATTTAACGATGCCCAAATCTGTAATATTTAAACAATTCTCCACTTGAGGACTAAAATTTTATTTTATCAGAATATGAGTCAATTTCAATTTTTGGTACCTCTGATATTCTATACATAATTTCTTGTTAATAATTGTAGGTGGATAGTAGGTTTATATGTAGTCTAGGATTTTCTGACATATATTATGGTTTGTGCTAATGCATGTATTAAATTGATTCATGAAGTGGTTGATGAAATTACCAAATGAATTTTTTTTTTAAGTAATTGTTATGTGAAACTTTTTATTTAGCTCAAATGAAGCCAATGTCTTAATGCTATTGTAAAGTCTGAAGATAATTACTTCCTTTTCTGTCATCTCCATTAGGTTTCTAATTTGTCATTGAAATGAGGAAGCTTAACCATCCCACTGGCCATCAAATGTCCATGCTTAGGTATAAATTTCTCAAACAACATTTACTCTCTTGCAATTGTACTTTCTTAAATCTAATACTTACACCTTTTTTTGTTATTTTTTATTTTTAGTTTTCAATGTTTATCCAGGACAATGGGTTCTCAATTGGTTAAACGTGAACACATTGAAACTGCTATGCTAGGTTGGCTCAGGGTGGCTGAGAAACTAAGTGGTTGATCAAATTTAATCGATGACACCAAAATTCCCGGTATTCATGGATGATCAGAGAGGTGTTACTCTGATGCTGCTTAAAGATAATGTCTACAGAGAAAATGACAACCTGACATGGGATCTAAAACTAAGTCGAGCTCCTAAAAATTGGGAAGAGGCCGAAGTGCACACTCTGCAGTCCTTACTGGTGCTTCAAAGATTGGAAAATGCCGAAGACTCTTGTCTTGGTGCTTGAACCTATCTGACAAGACAATTTCCTCTATCAAATATTTCTATTATTACCTGGACTCTGACAGAAGGCTGTCTGCTGCAATACCTTGCCAGTTCCCCTATAACTTACTATGATTTGTCCGTATAGCATCCAAGGTCAAGTTCTTTTTCTGGTTTGTACTTTATGGACGTATTCAGACCCTTGAGCACCTAACCAGATGAGGGACATAACTCACAAAAATATGTACTATATCCAAACAGAATCCTGAATCTATCTCTCACCTATTTATTCTCTGTGCAGTAACTCGATCGATATTATATACAAGTGTTGGACTATGCATTTGAGTTTGACAGTGTCGACCTGTTATACCATGCTCAAAACTTCGAGGATCTTTTCACGCGCTAGCCAACACATAACTCATCAACTATTGTTGCAAAACTCTGGTCACTTATGCCTAATGTTATAATATGGACATCATGGCTCTCCAGAAATGATCAAGTGTTCAGAAGCATCGATCCGGTTCTACAGAGAGTCTGCAAAAATATCTTAGCAGTGTTTATTGTTTTTTTATAGGAGTGAGTGCAGTTTACGAAGACTACTTTTGGTGATGCGATCAGAAACTGGGAGATGCTACCCCTGCCTAATTTTCAAGTTTTTTTCTCTTTCTAATAGCACTCCTGTTAACTTATTTGCGTGAACCTCTCCATACTGCAGATAGGTTGTTAATCTCTTGTATTGTTTTGTTAATCTCAGTCACTTCCTTTGGAGGGCTTTAATTAAAAGAAAGAAAGAAAAAAAATCTATGCATCAAACATTCAAAAATAAGTTTGAAAAGTATGTCATCAGATGATAGTCATCCACCTTGAGAATAGTTATATAGTATACCATGACAAAGGAAAATGTCCCAAACAAAGACAATGATAGGGGCCTCTTCTCAGTAAAATTGGGTTCTTCAACATCCTTTGACGATATTTTTTCCTACATTCAATCCATTCTCCTCAGTATGCACATCTTCTTATTTGAAGTTTACAAAAAACCTGCTAATCCCTTAACCAATCTATCTTTTTTTTTTTTCTTATTTCTTTCTATCTTTTTTTTTTAAACAAATAACCTGCTAATCCCTTAACCTAGTTTCCTACTGCTACGTGGCAATTTCCTTCCCAATGAGGCGGTCCTCTTTAAAAGTGACCGGGCGGTCCTGCTAGCATTTCTCTTAAATTTATAGGGTTGTTAATGACTAACATTAAATAAAATTGTCTTGCAAATATAATTGGACCACTGGATAACTAGAACAACACAAATTAATTTTATAAAAAAAGGAAAATTATCAAAATTCCGCATTGTAAAAATTTAAAATAAAGACCCCCCAAAATAATAGGAACTCTTTGAGATACCCCCAGATTTAGAAACTCTTAGAGATACCCCCCATTTTTCCATTTGAAGCCGGTCAACCAAGCCGTTGACCATGGTCTGACCAGTCTTCATAATTTTTAGACAATTTTACCCTCCCACCATTTAAACCCACATCCTAGTCATTTTGCCCAGTCATCAATAATGCCATGTCAGCAAACCCACTTACAACTACCACTTCTTATCCTAACCGTTCAAAATAGATCTAGATCTAGATCTAATCCTATGGGTAGAATTAAGTAACCGTTATGTGAACAATTTTTAAAAGATTTAATCACAACCGTCCAACCAAATGTAATCTAATCACATCTAACCTAACTTATCAAACTAACTAATTAAAATCAAAACTAACCTAACTTCTTATCTTCTTTCCGCCATTAACAAAACAAACCAGCGGGAAAGTGCACTACAAGTGAAGGTTGATCATATACCTTGATTTTCAACCAAAATTTCTCTTTTCTTCTTCAAAACTCTCCTATTTTCTTCCATTCTTCTAAATCTTCTGTTGTTATACTCTAATTTTCAACAATGGCCGCTCCTCGATCACAATTTTTTCTAGTATCTTCTGATTCTTCTGATTCATCTGATTCTAGTGATGAATCCATGTTCAACTACCAGGATTCAAGTGCAGAAAGCGAAGAAATCTATGATCCTGCTAGGATTCGGCGTCGAGAATACTTGTAAGTCCATTTTCTTCTTGATTTTTGAAAGTGGTTGAGTATTGTTTTGCGATGGCGGTTATTAGTTTTGAAGTTAGGTTTCCCTTTTTATTTTATTGAATATTGTGTCGATTTGGATGGGGATCTTAGGTTTTTCAAAATTTTGAGGGCTTTTGGGTTTATTTGAGGTTTGTTCATCACTGGCATCTTGATATTGTGAAAAAACAATGACTTTGGTGAAGACAATGACTTTACTGCTTATGTTTTAAATAGCTGAAACGTAACTGGGGGTATCTCAAATGAAAATATAATAATGGGGGGGTATCTTAAATGAAAATATTGATTGTTGAATGTGAAATGCTGAATGCTCACTCCATGTTGATAACCAATAACAATGTCTTAACAACTGCTTTAACAATGTTGTATGTTCACTCTATGTTGATAACAAATAACAAATAACAAATAAAAAATAACAAATAACAAATAACAATGTCTTAACAAACCATTTAACAATGTTGTATGCAACAAATGCTTGAATTTTTGTCCATCACTAGGGTTCAATTGCATAAGACTTCACTTTGGAGGTAAATGGAATGAGATAAGCATGGAAAGAGCCAATTGGAAGACACGAGATTATGTAGGAGGTCAATATATTGATTTTCCCAATGTTGATGGAGATTGTGTGTGTTTGTTGGACATTGATGAAATGTTATGTAAAACTTTGGAAGAGAGGAACATGCTCAATTACAATGTGGAGAAATTTCCTATGTATTTGGAAGGGGGTATTAGGATGGAGTTAATGGAAGATTATGATTGCATTCAATGGTGGAAGTATGGTGATCAGGATGAAGAAGGGAATTTGCCTTTGTTTTATGAATTGGAAGAGCTGCAACCTTTAGCCGAAGAAGCTCCTGAAGTCATTAGTACACCATGTAACACTAATGTTGACATGAAACAATCTCAACCTACCCAGGATGCAGGTATTAATGAAGCTCAACCATCCAGCCAAGCTCCTAAGACCAAACTTGCTAGGCCAAAGAGGAAGGGTACAAAAAACAAGTCTAAGAATTTTAACAAGCAGCTCCAAGAAAACAAGGCTTGGAAAAGAAAGAAATCTACCTATGAACAACTTTCTGAGGAGGAGTTAGATGAAATGCCTGATATGAATGTCAAGGATACAATGTTTCCTCCATCTGAATCCCATGTCCCACCTCCATCTGAATCCCATGCCCCACCTCCATCTGAATCTCATCCCCCACCTCCACATGCTCCACCTTCAACTTCAGCTCCACCTTCAGCTTCAGCTTCACCTATGGATATCCAATCTGATTCTGACCCTGATTTTGATCCAATTGATAATATTGAGGCTGAAGAGGCATACCATAGCTATGATTCATCTTCAGAAGGATCCATTGGATTTGAACCTACAGAAGAATACTTGGAAGGATATGCTGACTTTGAAAAGAAAACCGAAGAATTGTATGACTTTGATGATATGGGTGAACAAGCTCCCTACTTTGATGATCTGCCAAAACCAGAGGTGAATATGTCATGGCCAACAATTGCTGCCTGCAGGGAGTACATAAGAGATTATGCAATCAAGAAGAAATTTATTTGGAAAATGCCGAAGAATGATGGCGACAGATTTATAGCAGTTTGTGTGAATGAGGATAAAGGATGTCAATGGAAGTTTGTAGCTAGGGTCAGTAAAGCTACGAGAGGTGATAGGCACACTTGTAAGATCAGAACCTTACATAATGAGCATAGTGCTGGTTGTATTGGTAATAAAGAGTTCAAGAATAGTTTGGTTGATTCCAACTGGGTTGCAGCAAAGCTAGAGGATGATGTCAGGGATCATGTAATTGTTTTCAAGGCAAGGGAACTTGTGAAAGCAATTTGGAGGAGGTATGCACAAAATATCACATACTTCATTGGATGGCATGCAAGGCAGAAAATAATGGAAAGACTCCATGGTAACTATGAAGAGAGTTACAGAATTGCAGCTGAATGTTGTATGTAAGTGTTGAAGAGAAATCCTGGCAGTTTAGGTATATGCAGAAGAGGTGAGGATCAAAGGATGAAAGGTATGGGTGTTAGTTTTGCTTCATGCTTGAAAGGTTTTAGAGAAGGTTGTAGGCCTATTCTAGGCTTAGATGGTTGTTTTCTGAAAGGGAAATATGGGGGTATCTGCTTGAGTATCACTGCACTGGATGGCAACAATGAATTATTTTCCATTGCCATTTACTTGTGTAGAAATGAATGTAGTGACACTTGGTTTGATTTTCTAGAAATGATGGAACCTCAGTTGACTAGAAGAGAAGAGAAGTTGGTATTCATGTCAGATCAACAAAAAGGGTTGAAAGAGGTTGTCGAGGCTTTATTCCCAAACTCTACACACAGATTCTGCTTTAGGCATATGTTCCAGAATTTCAAGAAGGATAATGCCGGAGGCAAGTTATTTGAGGAGTTATGCTGGGGTGCTGTCAGGGCATACAAAGAAGCTGATCACAAAGAATGGATGGCTAAGCTACAAACTGAAAATGCAGAAGCATATGACTGGTTGGTCAAAAGAAATGTGAAGACATGGTGTAGAGCATACTTTGAACCATATTCCACCTGTGAGCACATAACCAATAATTTTAGTGAAAGTTTCAACAATTGGATTGCAGAGTTAAGAGACAAACCAGTTACAGCTTTTGTCTTTGAATACACCAAGATAGTTATGTGCCTTCTATACAAAAGGAATGCTAAAGCAAAGACCATGGACATCAATGGTGTGGTTCCAAGGGTGTGGAAAGTCTATAAGAAGCTAGAAGAGAAAATAAGTGAGTATACATGGCATGGTGCAGCTGATGGGCAGTTTTCTGTTGAAAAGGGTAGGAATGATTGTTGGCTGGTAGATCTGAACAACAAGACATGTGATTGCCATCAATGGCAACTTACTGGTATACCATGTGTCCATGCTGTGTGCATTATTGCCACTAGTAGATTGCACTTGACCAGGTACAATTGCTAACTTCATTTGAAATTTGTCTTCTAGTCTTCTTTGGTATTCCTTACTTTGATTTGAGATCCCCCCATTTTTTATACTTTCATTTGAGATACCCCCATTTTTTATACTTTTCAACTGCTAACTATGTGAACTAACTATGTGAACTAACTTGCAGCATGGTTAGTGACTACCATACTATCAGAACCTATCAAAAGACTTACTCCAACTTTGTTCTACCTCTTCCAAGGGTCAAAGATTGGCCTAGTGTAAGTGACTATCTAATAATTGCAGTAATTTTACGGCTCCTAACACTACTACTTACTAGTTTGATTGTGTGTGTGATATGTGTGCAGCCACCATATGAATGTTTGCCATGGGAGTTTCTAAGACCAGCAGGAAGACCAAAGAAGAATAGAAGAAAAGATCCAAACGAAGCATCAAGCTGAGGAGCAAAGAAGAGGAGAGTGCATTGCAGTAGATGTGGTGAATATGATCACAACAAGGCTACTTGTAAGGGTCCAAGTAGGGCACAAGCTAGGGCATCACAAAGAGGACAACAAGAAAGTCACATGGGGGGACAAGTGCTAGTGGACACCAGGGTACTTCCCAAGACAATAGCCAACAAGGGACCACAAGAGCTGACAGAGGAGCAAGGACCAATGCTTCAACAAGTAGGGGGAGAGGAAAGACCACTGCTGACAGTGATAGAAGAGGAAGGACTACTGCAACTAGGGGGAGAGGAAGGACCAGTGCTGAGAAGGAAGGACCAGTGCTGAAAATGAAGGAGGAAGGGGGAGAGGAAGGACCAATGCTGAAAATGAAGGAGGAAGGGGGAGAGGAAGGACGAACACTGCAGGAGGAAGGGGGAGAGGAAGGACCAGTGCTGAAAATGAAGGAGGAAGGGGGAGAGGAAGGACAAACACTGCAGGAGGAAGGGGGAGAGGAAGAACCAATGCTGAAAATGAAGGAGGAAGGACAAACACTGCAGGAGGAAGAGGGAGAGGAAGGACCAGAGCTACAGCTGAAACGGAAGAAAATGACAACACCGCAGGAGGAAGGGGGAGGGGAAGGACCAGAGCTACTTCAACAGAAGGAACTGCCAACAGTGCAGGAGGAAGGGGGAGCGGAAGGAGCACCACTAGAAGACCAGGGGTCACCAGAGTAAGAGGTCAAGCGAGGGCTCCGAGAGGCCGAGGAAATACCAGCATGGGATACAACCACTGGGGCTATGGGATACACCCATAAAGTATGTCTTCAAACAATATTTTGATGTTTTGTTGTCGTTTTGAACATGTCCTTTGGGTTCTTGGTGTGTGAACCTTGTTGGTTGTCACGACTTTAAACAATATTTTGATATTTTGTTGTTGTTGTTATTGTGAACATGTCTCAATCTTAGTGTGTGAACTTGTGCGCTTTTGTTATGATCAGCATGTGATAAGATACTTTATGAATTGAATACATTTTCTTCTGATCACTATTATAGTGTTATTGTTTTTGTTATGGTCAGCATGTGATAACGTGCAAAAAAGAAGAAAAAATAGATGCACAAAAAATTCATTTCTTATTAATTCTAGTGCCAGCAAAATGATCACAAAATTCTTGAAAACCCATTTTCACTATTACAGTAGCATTTACATGATTTTGACAGTCTTCAATTGCATTTTTCTTCTCCCTCTTGGCTTCACGCAACCACTGGAAGTTTCCACATGTATAACACTTCAAATACTTGTCCCCCACAGTACCTTGTTTGCCAGAAGTCTTCACATTCCTCCGACCCTTGCATCCCTTAGTTCTGCATTCAGAATCTACCCACTCGCAATCTTTCTTCCAGTGATCCAAGTCATCACAAATGAAACAACCTTTAACACTTGAACTAGAGGTCGTAGCTTCACCCCTCATAGCTTCATCTAACCATTTAAACTTCCCGCAAAGGTGACATCTAAGAAACTTTCTAGCTAGATTCTCTAGGGTATTTGAAGTTGTCAATCTCATAATGCCTTCACAATCTGTCTTTTTGCAATGGATATATACCCATTGACACTCATCTCCACAATGTCCAAGTTGGTCACACATTTGACAAATTATCTGTTCAAAACAAACAAAACTTTCATTAGAGATACCCCCCAAAATACAAGTTTCATTTGAGATACCCCCCAAATTGCAGAGAAAGGTAATTTGGGGAAGATGATGAAAGATGATGAACCAAATCTCAAAAAATACTAAAATACACAGTACAAAACCACTAAATACTATAATTTACCTTCATATCAACGTTTCAACTAGGTAGATCTAGTAAAACTACTAAAAATTGAAGTATTTATTGGTTCTTCTAGATCGAGTAATGGAGTGTCATTCTTTCACCAGATCTAGTAATGGAGTAATAAATGAGAGATGATAATGGCTAGAGATCTGTTAATGAAGAAGGAAGAAAAATGAAGGTGAAAGAAGAATGGTTTGATGAAGAAGAAGCAAGATAGATAGGTAGATAGGATGGAGAAGAAGGAAGAAAGAAAAGAAATGATGGTGAAGAAGAAAAAGTGAGAGATGAAGTTTGATGATGGTGAAGAAGAAAAGAGGAGGAAGAAGAAGGAGGAGGAAGAAGAATGTGGAGTTTGATGATGTAACGGTCACATAACGGTTACTTAATTCTACCCATAGGATTAGATCTAGATCTAGATCTATTTTGAACGGTTAGGATAAGAAGTGGTAGTTGTAAGTGGGTTTGCTGACATGGCATTATTGATGACTGGGCAAAATGACTAGGATGTGGGTTTAAATGGTGGGAGGGTAAAATTGTCTAAAAATTATGAAGACTGGTCAGACCATGGTCAACGGCTTGGTTGACCGGCTTCAAATGGAAAAATGGGGGGGTATCTCTAAGCGTTTCTAAATCTGGGGGTATCTCAAAGAGTTCCTATTATTTTGGGGGGTATCTCTAAATCCCCCTTTTTAAAAGGTATACAACAAACTTTTACAATCCATTAAATTTTAAAATAGTTATAAAAAAATTTAATAAAAAATTAACAAGTTTTTTTTTATATTATTTGCAGCTATGATTTAATGGCAGTGAAGTTTTATGGTACATTGGCAAAAAAAAAAAATAAAAAATGAGAAAACTATCAAATTAACACAAGGCGGAGAACAAACCATAGTGTTCCCTACTTCAACCATGGCAAAATCTCATAAAGTAAAATTTGGTAAGTATAATCCATTCTAAAAAAAAAATTATAAATTATTATTAATTAAATACAATAACATACATAAAAATATATGAAACAAAAAAAAAATTTAATAAGTTGTTACTTCTTACTACAGGTTACTACGTTCAATCAGCATACGCTACAAGAATATTTACGAATCTAAAAATGCCAGAAGTGGAAGATTTCAAGGGGAAAATAAATGAAATAGAATATTTCAAGATTAAATAAATACAAATTACTTTTGATGCAGAAATTGTATAAACTACCTTGTACACGTACAAACTGTTAAATCATATTTAAAATTCGTTTTATAATAAAACACAAAATAATTTCTCTTGCTCATTCAATATCATCAGTGAAAATTGTTGTATAGTCTAAGAAAGGTGAGTCCACATCTGAGATCTTACGAGTCATGAAAATTCATCCTCACAAAGTATCTTGCACAAATTACACATACACCATTTGCAGATTGACTAATACTAAAACATAAGATAGTTGGCTTGTTATGTCCAATTTCTTGATTATACTAAGATCTTCTCTGCTCGAGAATGGAAAAAGCGACAAACAAGTTTGACAATAGATGAATTATAGGCCATGCTGGGATTTCGAGGCTTGCTCCCCTTGATAAGGGTCCAATCCAAACTGTTGCGCATGACAGATGGCACAATAGGATACCTGGAGCCAGAATACTTCACAACAGGGAACTTAAAGGAAAAGAGCGACGTTTACAGCTTTGGAGTTCTCTTGCTTGAGCTTTTAACACGAAGACAACCTTTTGTCTATGAGGACAATAGGGACTACAGCTTCCTAGTGATGCATTTTAAGTCATACATTGGGAAAGATATATAACTTTTATAAGATTCTAGGTGAAGGAATTTTGGAAGCTAGCAATATGAATGAAATCAAATCTTTTTCTGAGATTGGTAGCAGATGTCTAAATACAATTCACTTTGAGAGACCAACAACAAAGAATGTGGTGCAAGAGCTTCTGTTAGTGTACAGAGAGAAACAGGGGACCTTCTTGGATTTGCAGTGCAGAAAAAACTCTACTGCAGAACAAAGAAAAGGTAGACCATGCAGCTTCAAGTTGACTTCTCAATCTTTGTTATCATTTTGTACAGTAAAACTAATCTATATTAAGAAATGTTAGCAAGGATGTAAAAAACTAAAAATCTTATACATAACTGGATTAACTCAATACAATTACAGTTGACGCAACATGCATACATATTGTACTATTGTAATAAAAATGGTATATGTACAAGATAGATGATTGTGATTATTATTTGAATTTTAGATTGATACGACATCCTTCTAGCTGTTGTCAAATTTCCTTCCAATAACGATCAGATATCCTTTTCTAGCCACCTGACTGAATTTCAGGAAGAAATTATCAAAATGATTAGTATAAAAATTGGTACAAATAAAAGACATGCATTTTGTAAATATACTGTAAAGTAATGAGTATTACGAAATAATCTTTTCGAGTAACTACTTATAAGGATATGCACATAAAGCACGTATAAAAATCAATATATGTATGTGCAAACATAATAAAAAAAAAAAAAAAACCCGATTAAATTTACATTATCACCTTATTCTTTTCAGCTGTTTCTAGGAAGCTGAAATGGCTTCCAAGTATTGAAAGTGATTTGGTGCTTGGCATTGCTGTCTTTCCATTCTAACTGTTCCCACCAATCTAATTCACCAGTGACCACAATTGAGGGAATCTTTTTAAGCTTATCTGCGGTGCTCCTGCTTTGAAGAGGAAGCTCGCGCAACCTTGGACATCCTTTCACTTTGGCTTTGTTTAAGGATACCAACTGCACATTGTGTACAATATTCTTTAGTGCTGGAAGTTCCAAAAAGTACAATGTATGCAGCCGCTCGAGTGACCCTTCTTCATTTTCCTTGCCCGAAAAGATCTCCTCGAGTCTAGCACAAAACTTAATTTGAAGAACTTCTAGGCTTTGGAGAAACACACTGCATGAGAACATATTAACAAGTTGTGGACAATGTTCTATCTGCAAATGTTTCAATTGGCTGAAACTTCTATTGTCAAGTTTTGTACTACTAACACACATGTTAGTTAATTTCTTGAGATTGTATATTTGAAGCTTCTCCAAGCAGCTCAACAAATGCTGGTCTCGAGCCATGTCACTGGTTGTCACAAAAAAGACAACTTTCATGGTGTGACATCTCTGCAATAAACACTCCTTCAACTCTTTCATGTTTTCAATACCAAAGTCAGATAATCTCATGATGGCTGTTTCGTCATGCAGAGTCATATATTGTGCATGACTAAGAACACCTGAGATAAATTTCGGAAACTTACTAACTCTTTCGATCTCCAGACATCTTCCGTAACTAGGTATTGAAAGTTTGAATTTGGAGAGGATGTCTTTGTAGAGTAGTGATGCCTTCTTGAGAGTTAGTCCTTTTACCTTTCCCCATTCTTCTCCCGGACATAAATAAACAAGGAATCGTGACATGGATGTTTCCCAAAGTGTTGATGAAGAGGTAAGAGTGCGAAACATGTTGGCATTTCCTACAGAAATAAACATTCCATCTCCATTCCCATCTTTGCGCCATTTAGTCGGTTGAATATACATATGAGGTGTGCTGCCATCCCCAAATTGATCCCAAGTCACCCTTCCAGGTTTGATGTTAAATAGGACCAATTGCTTCAGGCTGACAAGATTGAGGTCATCATTGAGAAGAAAGTTGTTTACTTTGGTGCCAGAGAGGTCGAGCTTCTGAAGAGTTGTGTTTGATTGCAAATGAATGGTTTCCAAACTTGAACAACTTTTTAGGGAGAGTTGGCTAACTGGGGTAGAAGTTAGATTGAGGGATTTGATATTTGGCAATGTAGTACTAAATGAAGATATAATATGGTCTATGTTTTGTAGGGATGAACATGATGATAGGTTGAGATCTTCGATTGGCAATGACCCCTGTTGACTCCCCAACCAAGGAGTGAGGGTCTGTAAGGATTCACAGGATTGAAGATTCAGTTGTTGGCAATTTACCAGATTGAAGAAGGTCATAGGTATGGTTTTCAAAAGACGATTAAATGAGAGGTCAAGAACTTTGATCTTGTACATGTGTTGAAAAAATTGTTCTGGAATTGTAGCTAAATTGGTTTTAGTCAGATATAACACTTGAAGTTTTTCGAATCCTTGTATTGAAGAGGGTATACAACTGAGACTTTCACATGAAACAAGAGAGAGTTGCTCAAGGTTTATTAGGCAAGACATTGATGATGGAAGTGAGAGCAATTTAGAACAATTTGAAAGATCTAAGTAACGAAGACTTTGTAGGTCCTCAAAGATATCATTAGGAAATTCTCCTAGATACTTAATTGAAAGATCTAACAACACGATTTTCTTTAAAGCTCTAATGGGAGATAGTTGGAGAGAAGCAGCTGAACGATATGAAGTGCCCAGCTTCAAGTACCTGAGGTTAACCAAACAAATGATGGAAGAAGGTAGTGAGTGTTCATAAATATATAACTCTAGAATTCGAACATTTATCATGTTCTGAAAGAAGTTTTCTGGGACTTTTTCAGTCATATAGACTTCTTTTATTATTGAAATCTTGGAGCAGTCGTGTGGAGATAAACTAAGATAGTCTTTCAGTGAATTATATACCCTTTGGACTTTGTGGCTAAATCGGTTTGATTGTAGCATTTTTTGGGTAATATCTCTTGTATATAATACAATGTTGTGATCAGCAAGCGCTTGAAATAGAACCTGTCCAAGATCAAAAGTTGTCTTCAAATCCAACGTCGCACCCCCAATAAAACCTTCTACAAACCAATACCTCAATGAGTTTTTGGCAGCGTCATTATAATAGCTCCAGAAATTTGAGCACATGATACAGTCCATGATAACCTCAGGAGTTATGTGATGGTCTCTTCTCAAAATGGGGTAATCAGTAATAATATCAACACATTCTTCAAGAAGAAGATCCCAAAGATCCCCATCAGATAAGTCGTTGTCCATGGAAACAACTTCATGATGCATTCGAAAATTATCACTTGTTACGACCAGAACCATTGCAGAATTTGCACCCCCTAGTACCGGAATTCCCATACTTTCCAAATCGAAGAGCCCCCAATCAGCATTGTGTACCTGTTGGAAAAACAAAGAAGAGAATTAAATGGTAAGCAATGTAAAGAGCTAGGAAATTGATACTGATACTGATATTTCTCTATTGATCAAAACAAAGCAGAGAACTAAATAAAATTATAAGCAAAGACTGCTACTGATATAGTACCTACCAACACAAACTTTTTTTGTTCCAAATATGTTTGAATTTTATCTTTGACATTTGTATCTACAAATTTTTCATTTTCTTCTTCTTCATCACAATCACTATCATCATTTCTGGAGAAATAAGGCGCAATTCCCAATTGGTGAGCCACTCGCCTTTGGAATTCAAATTTCTTTAATTTGGATGCATTTTTTGGCTGAATCATCCATATTACAACTTGAAAACCCTTGGTTTCTGTAGGGGTACTACATACTCCGACCAATCAAAAGCAGCCACGTGGCACAATCATCAATCTGTCAGGTCGCCACAATCTCAACCCGTTAGCAGCTCGACTACAACGACCAGACTACACAACGACCAGCGACCTGCAAGTCACACGTGCTCCTATTCAATGCACAGAATATTCTCTTCAGTTACAGAGTTAATTCACAGGGATGATCCTCGCGCGTTACACATTTAATGGTCATTATGATGGCGGAGAATCAGCAAGATCCACGATCCACGCCCTTCCGTCTTCTATATAAACAGAACTACGATGGCTTGATCTCTAAGTTCAATTCCCTCGAGCTAGAGTACGTAGGCAATCTCGATCTCAACGAGGTGCAGCCACCCCAATCTCCAATATCCCCATTTGGTCAAGTCTCCATAACGACCTGACCCTGTTGATGC
This sequence comes from Aquilegia eximia, assembly GCA_023053565.1. Taxonomy (NCBI): domain Eukaryota; kingdom Viridiplantae; phylum Streptophyta; class Magnoliopsida; order Ranunculales; family Ranunculaceae; genus Aquilegia; species Aquilegia eximia. Next base: position 20,154,580 of record JALIGU010000003.1, read on the forward strand.
ATTAATCTAGAAATAGGTTAATACATTTGGCGCCGACTGCAAGGAATTCGATATAATCGAAAACCCAAAACCCTCCCACCCTTAAATCAAAAAATCACTCGATCAAATGTCCAATCAGGAAGTCACCATCCAAGATCTGCAGGCACAAATTACACGTCTGCAGGAAGAAAATGAGCGTTTAAAAGCCGCTCAAACCAACCCCCAGCAAGGGGAGAATAGCGGACTTGGAGTCATCCCTGCTGATGATTCCAACCAAAAGTTCGAGCAACTCAGCCAGCAGCTGGCGGAGTTTAAAGCATCTCAGGCTCTCCTTCACCGGTCCAAGAGCCACACTGCAGAGCAACTTGCTGTGCAGTCCCTTCAACAATTCCAGGAGTCTCCATTCTCAAACGAGATCCTGGAGCATGATCTGCCGAACAAGCTGAATGCCCCAAAGTTCGACCAGTATGCAGGAGTCGGAGATCCAACCGACCATGTCAAGGGATTCCGAAAGTCCCTTCCTCTGATCAAGGAGGATCATCTTTTGTGTTTGCTGTTTCAGTCCAGCCTCACCGGACCAGCTCTCGACTGGTTTCATCGACTGAAGCCAGGATCCATCAGCTCGTTTGCAGAGCTAGAAAAACAATTCGTCATCTTCTACATTCACAATAAGAAGCGCCCGATTACCATTGACTCCATCTTCAAAGTCAAGCAGAAGGATGGTGAGTCACTTAGCGTTTTCTTTTCACGTTTTAAGTCTGAGTTGCATTCAATTCAGGACTTCGCAAAGGAGCATGAGACCTTTGCAACTATTGCTTTCTCTCACGGACTGATCCAAGGGTCCGACCTGCACAAGTCTCTGGCAATGAAGAGACCTTCATCACTTGACGAGCTCTACCTAAAGGTAGATCGTTATATTAAGCTGGAAGAAGCCCTCACTGGGAGGGAGAAGAACCATGTAGTCAGCAACATTGAGGCTGGCTCAAGCAAACGACCTCGATCAGAAGGAAAGAGGTTCAAAGCTAAAACGCTGCCTACCGAGCAGCGAGAGTATCACCGGTTTACGCGACCAGCCGGTTATATCTTCGAAAGAATCAAGCACAATCATTGGTGCAAAATTCCTGCCTTCACACAGCTGGAGGATACATCTGGTCGCCCGTACTGCAAAGTCCATAAAGTACGGTGTCATCAGACTGATGACTGTCGCGTCCTGAAGCGCGCACTTCAGACCTGGGCCGATGAGAAACGGCTCAACAATTGGATCCTCGGAAGGAATGAGGAGTCCACAGGCAAGAGAATGAGGAAGGAATCCAGAACCCCTCCTCGTTCACCAAAGCGGGGTCAGAGCAAGGCCAGAGCGGCCTCCGCAAGCCCAGCACGCAGCAGAGGGCGTAGCCTCTCCCAGCGCTTAGGTCCAACAGGCGACCTACGCGATCATATAAACAAGAAGGTCGCAAACAAGGTGGACAGCGACAGCGACTCGGACAGTCATGTGGTCTACATGATTGACGAATCTCATCACACCCCTGTCTCTAGGGACAAGAAGAGACGAGTAGAACATCTCCACCACGTCTACTCTATCAGTGGCCGAGCAGCTCGCTTCAACATCCCTGCCCGGCAAGAAACCGACATCACTTTCATTGAAGACGATCTCAACAAGGTCGTTACTCCACACAACGACGCACTGGTCGTTGAACTCAGGATAGCAGATTACACCATCAAGAGGGTATTCATTGACCCTGGAGCTTCATGTAACATTCTCATGTACCGAACCTTCAAGGACATGAGGCTGCCCGATTCAGTGCTCATCCCAGACTTCACTCCGATCCTTGGCTTCAATAGTTCAAGAGAAGACCCTAAGGGGGAGATCCTTCTGCCCGTCACTGTAGGCAGAAGGGAAGATAAGGTCGTTGTAACCAGCAAGTTCAGCGTCCTAAATATCGCAAGCAAGTACAATGCGATTCTGGGTCGAAAGTGGATCCATGCTATGAGAGGAGTGCCGTCAACTTACCATCAGGTATTCCGCTATCCCGGCCCTTATGGGATAATGGAACTCCGCGGTAATCAGAACACCGCACAAGAGTGCCACGGTGTTATTGAAGCTGTCCCATCATCAAAGCCATCCACCTCTGGAGTTAAGGATGGTGATGTCAAAGGAAAGAGCCTAGTCCCAACAGAGGCTCAGGAGGGCAACAAATCAAAGAGCCCATCCAAGGAAAAAGTTGAACCTGCTAAATAGCAATTACAGAAGGAGCAAGCGAGCTCCCCAAAGCTGAGTCTCGGAAGCACCGATCCAGGCGTCCGAGTTAACATTGGGTCAGATGAGGACCCAAGGTATGTCTATGTAGGTTCAGAAATGGAAGAAGATAAGTTCACTCATTTTGTAAATTTTCTTTCAATGAATAAAGATGTTTTTGCTTGGTCGTATATCGATATGCCCGGAATAGATCCATCAATTGCATGCCATAAGCTACGGGTCAATCCCAATTATCGACCTGTGAAGCAGAAACCAAGGAGACTTGCTCCAAAGTTTCACGAAGCCGTCAATGAAGAGATCAATAGACTCAAGCAGGTCGGCTTCATCAGAGAAGTCGATACTCCAGACTGGCTAGCCAACATAGTTCCAGTCCTAAAGAAGAATGGAAAAACAAGGGTCTGCATCGACTTCACAAGCTTGAATAAAGCTTGTCCTAAAGATTCATTCCCATTGCCACGAATCGATAGGCTAGTCGATCAGACATGCGGTTTTGAGCTACTGTCATTCATGGACGCATACTCAGGGTATAATCAGATCCCAATGTATGAGCCTGATCAAGAAAAGACCTCCTTCACAACCGAGCAAGGTATTTTCTGTTACAAAGTCATGCCATTCGGGCTAAGGAATGCAGGGGCGACCTACCAAAGACTGGTCACCAGAATGTTCGACGACCTCCTAGGTCGAACAATGGAAGTCTACATTGATGATATGCTAGTAAAGAGCGACAAAGAACGAGATCATTTGTACAACCTCGACCAGGCATTCCAACGATTGAGGCAATACAGAATGCGTCTTAATCCAGAAAAATGTCTGTTCGGGGTCGCATCAGGAAAATTCCTAGGCTACCTGGTCACCAGACGAGGCATCGAGGCAAATCCAGATCAGATCAGAGCCCTCATCGACATGCCAAGTCCAAAAACAAAGAAACAAATACAGAAGCTCAACGGCATGGTTTCAGCTCTAAACAGATTCATCTCGAGAGCATCAGACAAATGTAGACCAATGCTTCATATCTTAAAGAAGGGGGCTACATATGAGTGGACAGAAGAGTGTGAGAAAGCCTTCGATGATCTCAAAGCATATCTGTCTACTCCACCAGTTCTTACAAGACCAATAGATGGTGATGTACTTGGCGTTTACCTCGCAACATCAGATTTTGCGATAAGCGCAGTATTCTTCAAAGAAGACAATCAAGTGGAACGACCTATCTACTTCACAAGCAAAGTCTTACAGCAGGCTGAAATAAGGTACACACCCCTGGAGAAGTTAGCATTAGCATTACTTTACGCTGCATGCAAATTCAAGCCTTATTTCCAAGCACACACTGTAAAAGTAATCACCGATCAGCCATTACGCCACATACTAGAAAAGAAAAACAAAACAGGTCGTATGGCTCGATGGGCAGCCGAGCTGGGTGATTACACTTTCGAGTTCGTTTCAAGACAGGCCGTCAAGGGTCAGGTCGTTGCAGAATTTTTGGTAGACTATCCAGCAGAAGATGTCAATTGGGAACCTGAACCTGAAACAAGGCAAATCCAAGACAACCCCCCAGACACTTGGCAGCTCTATGTAGATGGTTCCCATAACTCCAATGGAAGTGGAATAGGTAGTGTGCTAATCTCTCCTGAAGGCTCACAGCTCGAAAGGGCAACTCGTCTGGACTTTTCGACCTCGAACAACGAGGCCGAATACGAAGCACTCATACAGGGCCTAAAAATGGCCATCGACTTGCAAGCAGTTCGTCTCAAAGTGTATAGCGATTCACAGCTGGTAGTCAACCAGATTACCAGCAATTACCAGATCAATGGGGTCAACCTCATCAGGTATGCTAGCAAAGCAAAGGAGCTCATCAGCAAACTCAGCTATTTCACAATCGAGCATATACCTAGAGACGACAACAGACATGCTGATTCACTGGCGTTTCTAGCATCTAAGATCGAGTCAGACAGACCGAGGGCCCTAACTATAGCAATCAACTCACAGCCCGCATACCTCCTCAAAGAAGAGGATATTAATCAAATCTCCGACCTACTAGAAACAACTCAAGAAGACATCCAGGGTACGTGGATGGAGCCATTCATGGTTTATCTGCAAACTGGTGTCCTACCACTCGACAAAAAGGAAGCCAGTCGATTGCTGCATAAAGTAACAATGTACAAAATCCACGAGGGCAAACTTTTCAGGAAATCAGCAACTGGATTGTTATTACGATGCTTGGTCCCAAAGCAAGGGCAGATGATATTTCAAGAAATCCATGAAGGCGAATGTGGAAACCATTCCGGTGGGCGTACCTTAGCCCATAAAGCAATCTCTCAAGGATACTTCTGGCCAAGAATGAAAGAAGATGCAAAGAAATTTGTTTTGAAGTGCAAAGAATGCCAGCGGTTTGCTGATAGGCAACACCAGCATCCAAACGATCTCATCAACATCACTGCCCCATGGCCATTCCACATGTGGGGGCTTGACATCATGGGCCCCCTCATCAAGGAAAAGAAGTCTGAGAAGAGGTTCGTTCTAGTAGCCGTAGACTATTTCACTAAATGGGTGGAAGCTGTTGCCTTAACCAACGTAACACAGGCTGATGTCCAAAGATTTATGTGGGAAAATATCATCACAAGGTTCGGGCTACCTAAACGGATAGTCACAGACAATGGCACTCAGTTCGTTGGGAAGAATATCAAAAAATTCTACGACCTCTGGAAAATCGAGCATTCAAGGTCAACTCCCAGATACCCACAAGCCAACGGCCAGGTTGAAGCTGCAAATCGACAGATTCTAACCAATCTTAAGAAGAAGCTCGAAGACCAGCATGATCAATGGCCACAACAATTGGAGAACATCTTATGGGCTTATAGAACAACTCCTCGCACATCCACAGGGATGTCACCATTCAGTCTCTGCTATGGAGTTGAGGCCGTTATTCCCACTGAATTAACATATGGAACGACTAAATCTCTTCTGGTCGACACAGAGCTCAACAATCAGATCTGGTCGTTTGGAGTCGACCTCCTCGAAGAGCGACGAAACCACGCCACTATAAAGCTCGAGCAATACCAACAGAGACTCAAGCGAGCTTATAACAAAGGCGTACGACCAAGAACTTTCCAGCCAGGGGAACTAGTCCTAAGAAGAATGTTCAATAACAAAAGAAAGGACACTATCGGCAAACTCAACGCCAACTGGGAAGGTCCTTACATTATCACGAAAGTCCAGAGCAACGGTTCTTATCGTCTTCAAACACCAGAAGGGGAGATCGTTAAGAACCCGTGGAATGCTTTTCATTTAAAGAAATTCTATCAGTGAAATGTAAGCATCCATTCATTGCATTTCAATCTATAAATTCAATTTTGCCTTCATCTCTGCTCAAACATGAATGGCTACTAAAGGTCCAATCCCTCGACCTACAAATTATCAATAATCTAGTCCCTTTGATAATTTCAAAATTTGTTAAGTTAAATCACTAGCAACTTAACTTGGTGCATTGGTCATCCTCTTCCCACGACCCAAGCACAATTATGTTAAAAGCGACCTCAGTCCCCGATCAGGTCGAACAAATGTCACACATTGTTTGCAAGACAATTCAAGCAGACAAAACGACATAATCAACAACGCAAGGTAAATAGTTGAATTAACTTTTACTTTATGAGATTTTAACAATTACAGGTACAACCAAAATAGAATCAAAGCATACAAGAGGAACTGTTTCAGTGCGTCCTGCTTGCAGCCATTCATCTCGTCTACCTGCCTTCTGAACGAGCTACCAGGACTTCCTGGAAACTAGCTCGCAAAAAGGAATCCATACAAAACTCATCAAACTAAAAGCTGATTACTAACACCAAATACAAAAGACAAGAAGTTCTCCACTCAAGCTCTCAAAGATTACAAGGGGGGCTCTCATGAATAAGCTATGGAAGACATATTGCAAGAACAAGGAGTGCAAGAAGCAAACCTTGCACAAGGTCACCCAATACAAGAAAGGAAAACCAAGGTTACCCAATATAAGAAGGGGAAAACAAGGTTACCCAATACAAGAAGGGGAAACCAATCCAAGCTCATTACTGCACAGACTGGTCGCCTGAAGCTTCAACTTCAAGGGTGCCAGCGACCTGGTCACTAGGGCCCATCGAGGTGTCCTGAGCTGGTGCCGAAGTCTCTTCAACACCACCTCGCGTCTCCTCTCCTTCGGGCGATCCCGTCATAGGTTTGACCAGTTGCTCGCAGTACGCCTTCCACGCTGCTTCATTCTCCTGACAAACCCTCTGCCAGTACTCAACAGCAGATTGGGAAGCAGCCTCACGTTCCCTCAACTGTTCCTTCAAAGCTGCGACCTGGGCATCCCTGTCCTTGACCTTACACTCAGCAACGTCAGCAATGTTCCTCGCCTGCTCGAGCTTCTCATTGAGAGCCTTCATCTCAATTTCAGCTTGAGCACCAATCTCAGCAACCAGACGCACCTCCTGGAAGCTGGCATTGAGCTGCAACCACCAAACGAAATTTAGCACAAATACCAAAGCATAATCAAAACAAATGCCACATACAATCAAACTCACCAAAGAAAGTGCCCCGTTTATCTTTGAACAGGTCACCAGCAGAGGCTGCGACTTCACCATTCGGGCATCAGCATCCAGGACGATACCCTCATTCACAGCCCGGGCAACACAAGGGTCATCAATAGCACTGTCGTTGTCGTACACGACATGCTTCTCTCCTCGCCCGTCCAAGTAATCGAACGGCCCAGGGCGGAATTCAGAAAGAATACCTTTGCCTTTCTGCGAAGGCCGAACGGCAGTCTTCCTGGACATCACAGACAATCCAGGAGACGTCGCAACCATTGAAGAAACAGGAGTTGGCATTGCAGGGAAATCCATCATCTTAAGGTTCCCTGAGAAGGACCTCTTCTTCCCAGCCAATGCACCAACCTTAGGAAGTGAGGGGGGTGGACCTAAGACTGGAGAGCTCGCCACGACTCCAGCCTGGCGAGAGCTACCTACAGCCCGCTCCTTCTCAGCAGGCAGCTCCCTCTCCACAGATCGTTCCTGCACCACAGGACGATCAGGCACAACAGATCGTTCCTGCGCTGCAGGTCGATCCTTCTCAACAGGTCGCTCTTTCTCCGACCTCCGAGGAGCACCTACAGAACGCTCCCTTTCAGTTTGCTTCGAGCTACCACTAGCTCGATCACCTTCACCAGACCGGGAACTACCACCAGTCCGACCACCACTCGCTTTCTGAACAGCAGACATGAATGTTTTCTTCAAAGCTTTCCTTCTCTTGAGCTCGTCCAAAACAGTTTTTGGACCACCTTTAGGAATGAAATGCTCCTTTAAGTGAGGCAGAAGCGAAGTCTTCCGTTTGTCGGCCAACTTACCGAAGCAGTTCAGAGCAGATCGCAGATCGTTTTTCCTGATCAAATGATCGTCCCGGATTGCTGCAATAAGAAACACAAAAACATCAAATTCAAAAACAGAAAGACGAATCAACAATCATACAACTACAGACAACTGACTTACGAGCGTCATTCCTAATCGTATGACGCAACTGGATATCCCCTTCAACAATTGGCCCAGTAAAAAGCATGGGATCTTTCCACCATGGCTCGCTACTCACTGGATAAATCAAAGGCAAACGGTCTGGCCTAACCTGCATGTTACAGCCAGAAAGTTCAACCTTCGAGGACCGTTTGAAGCAAAAGTGGTTCAATACATCTTCCACTGAAATGTGCCACCTGTGCAACTTGTTGAGGTCGTCAATCACCCTCATGTTACGCCAGAAATTACCATTCATCTGACAGGGGGCTCGCCTAATAGCATTCAACAGGCCGACAACCAATTCAGACAACGGCAACCTCAACCCAGCACGGAATTGGTTCAATGTCAATACAGTAGATGAAGGATTATTAGGTCGGTAATCAGGAGAAAGTAAGCGGTCACCAAGAAACCTTATCTCTAAATTCCTAATCGACCTAAATTGGTAATGCCTCCTAACAGCAAAATGCCTATGTACGTAATTCATATTCACAATCCTACATATTCTACCACTACCATCTTCAACCATCTCATCATCAGAAGAATCTGGACCATGAGAACCACTACTCTGGGGGCTATCTACATCCTCATCGGGAACGGGAGACGGAGGGTCAGAATGAGTACTCTCAGACTCATACTCTTCCATTCCACCATCACTCAAGTGGTCATTTTGAGAGTCACTACCCTCAGACATTACTCTCAAGCAATACAGAAGAAAACAGATGAAGAAAAAGAAAGAAAATAAAAAATCAGAGAAAAGAAAAAGAGAACAAACCTCCCGAGCTCTCAAAGTTCTTCAGTTCGCAAGGCAAAAGCGGCAGCAATTCAAATAAAGGCAAGATGAGTAAACCTACATCAACGTAACTACAGTTTATATACTGTAGCTCGAGAATTTCTAGCCATCGATTCGAAACAAACGAACGGCTGAGATCGACAAAAGGATCCATATGCAGTACAGTCATTCTCCACTCACGCAACGGTTCACATCCACCGTTGGATAAATCCACGTGCAAGACATATAGCAAATCAGGCAATACGTGCGTCAGTTGCCATAATCACACAACTAACTGCTCGAGGAAACTCCTCCACTTCCCCGTAACAGCGCCATGATGACCACAGACAGCGCTGCATGATTGCCACGTCAGCAACTTCAAAAAAGTAAACTACAAATCAGCATCGATAAGAGTAATTAGTCTTTTCAGCCCGACTCCCACAGTCGACCTAAAAAGAGGGGGCTTATGTAGGGGTACTACATACTCCGACCAATCAAAAGCAGCCACGTGGCACAATCATCAATCTGTCAGGTCGCCACAATCTCAACCCGTTAGTAGCTCGACTACAACGACCAGACTACACAACGACCAGCGACCTGCAAGTCACACGTGCTCCTATTCAATGCACAGAATATTCTCTTCAGTTACAGAGTTAATTCACAGGGATGATCCTCGCGCGTTACACATTTAATGGTCATTATGATGGCGGAGAATCAGCAAGATCCACGATCCACGCCCTTCCGTCTTCTATATAAACAGAACTACGATGGCTTGATCTCTAAGTTCAATTCCCTCGAGCTAGAGTACGTAGGCAATCTCGATCTCAACGAGGTGCAGCCACCCCAATCTCCAATATCCCCATTTGGTCAAGTCTCCATAACGACCTGACCCTGTTGATGCATTAATCTAGAAATAGGTTAATACAGTTTCCATTGCTCTTTTTGCTACATATTTAAGGATCCTTTCTCTTCCAATGTTCTTCCATCCTTCCAAGATGATGGCTCCCAGAAAAATACTTTCTGTGAGATGGAGAATTTTTTGGACAACATTCTCGATGACAGGTGGGCACTGATTGGATAATCCTACTTTGAAAGCTTCACAGTTTTGCTGGAAACTAACAGGTTCCATCTCTTTCGTTCTCTTCTAGTTATTCTCAGAGTAATGATTTATGTGCTCTAAGATTAGAGATGAAGATTGCAAATGATGAAAGAAGAAAGAGAACCAACTAGCAAAATATAATTAACAACATCTTCTCATGACTTGGGAAAGAGGGAAGTATCTTATTCTTTCTCCTCCACATTGCAAAAAAAAAAAAAAAAGAAAAAGAAAATAAAGAAGAATGAAATATGCATGGTATTGTTCTATACTTGTATTCTTCATTGAAGGACAAAATCATATTCTTTCTAGCATTTAATTCTATACGAATACATATGACTTCTAAACAGGAAAAGAACATTGCTTGATGCCTCTCTATAAAAAGACAATTGCTCGATGCCTATATACATGAAGTAATACCTTCCTTCAAACATATAACAAAATAAGGAATCCTCCTGTGTATTCATTACTGCATTACATAATAAAGTAGTAATAAGAGATCACAATGCCATCATCGCTAAAGCCTTCAAGCTTTTTGGAGAGTACAATAAACCAAAACAATAGTTTCTTCTGAAAGTCTTTGGGCCTGTTTACTTGTAGAAAACTATTTCCCATTTTCTGTTTCCAGTTTTCTTTTCTATTTCTAGTTTTCCTTTTCCATAGAAAGTTTTGGAAAATACGTTTATTTGTGCTGAAAACAGAAAACAGTTTTCATTTGTTGATTAGCAAAATCCAACAAAAAAAAACCCCGAAAATACTATGGCTGTGGTTGATTGCAAGAGTGGGAAAAGAATCCTACTTAAGTTGTTTTCCCACTATAGTGAGAAAATGAGGGGTAGTGAGCATTTGAAAGTGAGAAACCTAATTAAATTAATGTTGGAATCCTTAATTAAGAGTGTTTGATTGGCAGTGAGAATTCTATTTTTTGTAGTGGGAATTCTGAATAAGAGTGTTTGATTGGCAAATGATTTCCACTAGTTTTAGTTGTTTTCCCACTAGTTTAAGTTGTTTTCCCATCGTCAAATGTGATGTTTGATTGTTGTGGGGATTCTATTTTTATGAACACAATGAGAAAATGAATATATTCCCATTGTTAAGTAGCATTCTCACATTGTTTTGGGATTGTTTGATAGCAATGAGAATTCTATTTTTTTTTTTAGACCAAATCATGGTTTTGATGTAAAGACAATCCTTTGAAGGAACACTTATACATGCTAATTCACTTTTGCATGGGTTAATTTTTGTGTATGGGTTAATTATTTTGCATGGGTTAATTTTTGGGGCATGGGTTAATTGTTTTCCTGCGAACCAAATCCAAATACATATGAGTGATATGACGTTCTAAACTTTGAAACTGAGATGGAAGAGGTGCACTTGGTATATATAAGTGGATTCCATACATACACATTGAAATAGTTTTCTACTTTCCTTAAGCACAACAATCCATTGCAAATCGAACTCTATTCCCTTCATATGCTTTGTAATATGCGGCGAGATACGCAACACACGTATGGTGACATTCTATGGAATCACTTTTTGGTAGGAAAAAAAATACCATGACAGTATCTCCATCACCGCCTGAAGTACAGTACAACATACAGGTTGATAATATATGGCTGGGGTACAACACAGGTTCATATACCTTATGGTTGCATGCTGCTAGGATAAAGAGTGACAGTATACCTATTTGTACTTACAAAATATACGGAGTCACATTATACATGTTTGTACATATGTGTGTACAAGGACTATATAATTGCTATATCCAGTTATGGGTAAATCACAGTACCTATATGGCAAATGTACAATTGAATATTTCAAAGTTATATACAAAAAGTAAAAAAAAAAAAAAAAAAAAACCCAATTATGTCCATTGGCATACATTATAAAGTGTTGTAAATATGTCCTCACACACAATTACATATAACTGATAAGAAATGTTTGTACACACATAAATAAAATTCATCAACATGTCCATTACAAAAAGTTCATAGATATGTCAAGCTCATAAACTTTTGAAAAAGGTTATAGATATGTCCTCAATCAATTATGATAGGGGATTCATCACTTGTTCCACGATTGGCTTCACGCGTAATTAATTCTTCAGGAAGATCACCACCTAGTAGTTGTACCATAATCTCGATTGGATCCGACGGGAGTGGTTTGATAATCTCAAATACACAACTGTCTCCTTTCTTAAGATTGAGTGCTCGAACGAAGTCTCTCCATCCCTTGGTAAACTTTAAGTGGTCATGCCTATGATTTTGAGTTTCAGTTTTGAAAATTTGCTTGTTGTGTATGAGGTTCACTCGATCCACACTATAAAAAGGCAAGAATGGATGAAACTTTTTGGGTATTTGCTACAAAGAAAAAAAAACAATATCACCCACCAGACTTCGCATCAACATTTGTTAAAAGTCTGCAAACTGCATAAATAATATTGTACTTACCATGTTAAAAACTTCTGATACGTTGCTTTTGGTAAGAATATGGGTCCACAACCAACGTGTGTCTTCCTGCAGTGGCTCGTGTTCGCAGCTATTAATGGCCCGAGCCGAACCGGATGACGAACCTGCCATCTTAACAACTAATTGTTGACAAAGTTGCTTTAACACCTGACTGTCGTTAAAAAAACAATATAATGTTGAACAATGTCAATATACATACGACAATATTCTACTAATATTATAATAAATTTGACCGTCATCAAATTGAGTGTTACATGAATCAATAGTAATACAACATCATTTGTTCATAATAGAAATACAACATCAATCAAAGTCTGAATATAAATAGTAATACAACATTACAAGTTTTGACCATCATCTCCATCATCACTCATAAATTCTTCAATATTATCAGGGGTAGGATAACCACACTTGCATTGCACACAGTCGTTGGGACAAGGATCATTTGAACACCATGGACAAGTCGTGTCATCTTTCATTAGATCGGAAAAATGCATCCAAACATTTTTATATTCATCCCGACAAGGATATTGTAGGCATTTGACGCATATCATTTCATTGTCGCTCTTAGGAGGTGGGCTATGTTGTGGATACACAAACCTGATTCCAGGACATGCTTGAAATCCATACTTGGTGAAAGTAATCTACCCATCATTTCTGTTTCCCACACCGGTATGCATTTTCGTAACACCTTGGCAACCATTTTGGTTACAATAGAAATAAGGTGAGTATTGGGACACACACAGTGAACACATAATTATTGTGTTGATTAATTTTATATACCCTCAGTGCTTGATTGTGACGTTCTTCTTTCGTTTCGAGTATGGTTCGATGGACTCGAATAAATTCCGTTATTGCAATTAGAACCTTAGTAGCCTCCCATATTGCATGCAACTGATTTGCCAAATTGAGTAAACCTTTACTGGTTTCATTGCCTTCTAAGGCATGAAACTGGTCACATAGTCGTTCCCAATAGTTGTTGGCATTGGCATGATTTTGAGGATATGTGTGGATTGAATCCCAAGCACAACATAGGTTCTCATTTTTCCTATCGGTCCACACCATTTCCTAGTGTTTCCAACAAATTAATAATTGGGAAACATTAAAACATAAATATAATCATGTCAAATACATATCAATATTTGTGAAAACATAACCAGATTACATAATAAAATGTCATATTACAAAACAACGAAACAACACACCAGTAATGCATACACACCTGTACCTCACGCATGTATGTACTCAGACAGATTGTAGACATACATCATTTCCTCATGGGTTGCAAAAACCATACCCCGTAAGGCCATCAAACGGGTGCGAGGTATTTCCTCCTCAAGTGCAGTCCATGCATTATCAGTTGCATGAACCATTTTGGTGTTAGAATCCCAATTGAAAGATTCTCGTGCACATAGGGCCAATACTTTCTCAGTTTTGATCCTTAAGTTACGGAGACGATTTTTAGTACAAGCAATGGTGACAGTAACACCTTCATCTACCAATATGTCATGAGCAAGGCACACAACACTAGTAAAACGCCATTCTGTATCAGCGCTTACGTCTGAGTATGCCATCAATGTTTGTAGCAGTACATGGTCCATTTCATTAGTCCAAGTAGTGCAGTATTGGGTCCCATGTCTACGAGGCATTCCTATATGTAAATAAGTTATATATAAAATGATAAATTTATATCAATAACCATACTATATATATAAATTATATCATGCAGACCGCAGATTACATACCATATAATGTTTATGAAATATATTTATCGCAGTTTGACATAATCACGGACTACTGTCATTAATACTATATAGAGCTACCAAACATTGAATTTCTAAGTAGGAGTTCACACAAACACTCCTAATAGAATCATAACGCGTTGGGTGTTCAACACCAACTTGATGTCACACTTCGTCAGTGGCATCTACCCTGTTTCGGTCATAATCCCATTCAAATCCCTCTCTCTCTCTAAGACCTCTTCCACGAGTTTAAGCTTTCTTTTTAAATAGAGAAGATGCGTTTTATGCTCTCCATTGGAACAATGGTGTCAAACAGACGTGTTAATTCAGTGGATGTGACACTTTAAGGCAACCTCGAAATGGTTAACGTAGGTTTTTCTAACTCCCAGGTCAATCATTGTCCTCAACATGGTGTTCTCCAATTCTGGAGTCCAGTGAACTGAACGGATTTGTAAAAGTCTTGCAATACAGATTAAAAAATTCATTCCTATAAAAAAAAAAATTAAAACAACTTATAACATGATGGAAATGCCACATTACGTAACAAAATTTAAGCTTTCAGATGAATTCCCAATGTAATTAAACATAAAATATAAAAATATCTGTTTACATGTCTCTTCACAAAATAAAAAACGCAGAAAACTACTGGTTGAACTAGTTGGGCATCAATGCCGAACAAGAACTGTCAAAAAGTTCACAAAATGACCAGTATAGATCAAAGTTCACAGCAAATCCACAAAAAACTGTAGACAACTGACTTATCAAAAGGACTGTCAAATAGTCAAGAGTCTAGAGAACTACAGTGTCGCGCGACAGATTACAATGATCTATCATAAGCTAATATCCTAAGGTGCTTGTCAATGCATGTTATAGCTCTGCATCACTGCCAATAGTGGGACATGGTGTGATAACTGTACAGAATAAACCCTTTCATAACGGTTAGGATATCAGCTGAACAGATACATCCCCCCCCCCCCCCCCTCCCCGTCTTTTTGGATTCCCACCGTAGTGAGAAAAGACCGGCCTAATGGAAAAAGTTGACCACAAATTCTTACTTTGATAAATTAATTTTCCGACTGTAATCAAACACTCTTATCTGTGCAAATTCCCACTGGGTCCTAGGAATCTACCTCTATTTTCTCACTATAATGGGCATTCTATTTAGCAAATTTGCAATCAAACACAACCTACATCCATAAATAAGTCCTAATTACCAAAAACAAATCAATAGCATATGCGAGTAAAAGATAGATATGATTGATTAATTTTGAGTTTTCTTACTTGTTACATATTGAGAGGAAAAGTTGGAAGAAGAATAAGAAGAGCAGTAGTGAGAGGAAGAACACTATAATCAGTGGAGGCTACAGAAGAGGGAGAAGGAGTGAGGAAGAAGAAGAAGAAGAATAGTGGAGCTGTGAAGATTATAGAAGAACAAGCAACAAGGGATCGATTTTTTTTATTTTTTTGAAATTGGATCAAGGTCCCGAGGAGAAGCCCATGTGTTTTCTATTTGAAAAACGCTGAATCGGTGTTTTTTGAATTTAGTTATAATTAGAAAACCAAAAAATTTTGAAAAACCAGAAAATTGATTTCTAAAATCTGAAAAATGAATAAAGTAAACAGGTTCTCTATTTTCTGTTTTCATTAGAAAACGTTTTCCGGAAATCACCCCTGTTTTTCTACAAGTAAACAGACCCTTAACTTCTTATAAGTTATAACAGAGAAGGGGTTTTTTTTAACTATATAAGTGTCACTTTATTGGTAAGAACCAACAAAGTAAAGATTTGGCAGATTGTGAAACAGGCTTCACAAACTATCGCCTACGGTAGCGAGCGGACATCTGGGACTGTCCGTGAGTGATTTAGTGTTTGTTGCCTTCTTTCACAATAGGACAACAGGATACTTCTTATCTCTCCTACGGCCCGGCCCGCAATTCCAGGAACTGGTAATTGAGTAAGGGCCGTTCCTTCTCTTAGCTATGAGCTCTAACTAACTCTGAGCTATAACCTAAGAGTACAGATATACTCTACCTATCACTATGAGTGTAACCTCCTACACTGAAAGATTTGATAAGTAATACCTTACGTTTAGTATACGTTATATGTTAAACTACATAGAGCCTTATTTAAGGTGGCTTAAACGTACATATATGTAGCTATTTACTATACCGACCCAGGGCGAGGGCCGATTACCTGCACCGGATAGAGCAAGAAGGGACGAAAATTGAGCAAAATAGCCCAACTGAATCCCCTCTTACCCCGTCTATCCGTACGCAGTATAAACATGGCGTGCTTAACCCACAGTAATAAACCAGTCTTAAAGGCCTGCGCCAGGGACTCGGTTAGACCCCACTTTTTAAAACTGTGTAGCTAAGCGGACTAGTTACCGAATGCCCGGTCCTATATCCAATGAATGCCGTCTCGTATCTAAGGTTGTAAACTATCTCACAGCAGCCTTCAGACCGGAGTCCTTAGCTGTTAAATGAGTTAGTCCTTTTTGTTAGGAGGCTTGAGATGTTACCCCTTGGAGATTTAAGTCAGAACATGCTCGCACATACTATAGTTTTTACTGGGCTATGGCATGGCATTGGTTCCGGAGAAAGAGGAATTACTGGATGTGTTAAGCACGGTACCAAGTGCTCCTCTTCTCTCTCCAAGTTAGACATCGGTTCACGGGCTCGTTTCCGGTTCGTGCGTATGTTTGATAAGCCTATCCTCCCAATCCGCACTAGGCATTCCCAGAAACATCTCCGCTTTTCCTAATCAACCTTAGATGTTCATTCATCACTTACGCAATTAGAGAAGTCACGCACAACAACCCCCCCCCCCCCCCCCCCCGCATGGGCAGTGAAGGAGTCTCGGGCGAGGCTCCTGAGCGGTACTCGTGAAGTAAGTTTATTGCCCCCCTTGTTTTTCCGTCTTTCCGGCCTTGCCCTCTCATTCGGTTAGGTTTGGGTGCGCATCTGTTGCTACCACCCCTAGGAGACTGGACTCGACGACGGGGTGCACAGTGAGGCCTCGCCGATTGAGAGCTAGCTATTAGTAGTGCTTTTGTTTATAGTGCAGGGATAACGAATGAACCAAATGAGATAGCTAGCTTCAACATAGCTCTTCTTTGTTTTAATTTAACTGCTCTCGAGTCATGACTACTCAAGCCTCAAGCAGTAAGCAAATGAATCCAGTCGCACATAAGCTGCTGAAAACTGTACTTCCTAGCTCCAAGCAAATGCGTGCCACACATTGTTGGAAATATATTTTCTAATAAAATATTTTGTTATGAGTGAAAATTAAGGAGAAAAGGTGCATCCATTGGATAATACCTTTTAGGAATTGGTGTGACCAGATTCACAGATTCAGTGTATTTTCATAATTCTTAGTCTACAATAGGTGCCTATTTGTGAAAAGGTTGTATTAACCTATTTCTAGATCAATGCATTCACTAGGTCAGGTCGTTAACAGACTTAACCAATGGGGGGAGTTTTAGATCGGAGTGGCTGCACCTCGTTGAGATTGAGATTGCCTACGTACTCTAGTTCGTCGGGATTGAACTTAGAGATCAAGCCATCGTAGTTCTGTTTATATAGAAAGTGAAGAGGCGAAGATCTTGGGATCCTGCAGATTCTCCGACATATTTATGGTGATATAATATTCTCCAGCGATTGTGTAACGGTTGTAATGATCGGACAACAGCTGGAGAGAATATCTTGTGCGCCGAATTAAGGCACGTGCGTATTAGCAGACCGCTGCTGATTATGTAGTCGAGTTGTTGTGGTCGAGCTATGGGTAAGTCGAGATCGTAGCGACCTGATGGATTAACGACTATGCCACGTGGCTGTTTTTTATTGGTTGGAGTATATAGTCCCCCTACATAAGCCCCCTCCTTTTAGGTCGGTTGTAGAAGTCGAGCTGAAAAGACTAAGAACTCTGATCGATGTTGATTTGATGTTTGCTTTTTGAATTTGCGGACGTGGCAGTCATGCAGGCTTGTCTGTAATAATCATTGCGCTCTTACGGGCAAGTGGAGGAGTTTCCTCGAGCAGTTAGCCGTGTAGTTATGGCAACTGACTCACTTCTTGCTTGATTAGGTCTTTGCGTGGCACGTGGATTGATCCGACGGTGGATGTGAATCGTTTAGTGAGTGGAAAATAACTGCAAGGAACGTGGCTCCCCTGCTCGATCTCGGTCGTTCATCTGTTTCGAACCGATGGCTGGGATTACATGTTCTACAGTATTTAAACTGTGGCTTGCTTGAGAAGGGTTTACCTATCTCATTTTCTTTGTTGAACTGCTGCCGCATTTCTCTTGCGATCTGAAGATCTTTGAGAGATCGTGAGGTTAGTTGCTTCTGTTTCTTTGTTTCTTGAATTTTTTTTCTCTTTGCATCCTTTTGTTTTCTTTTCTGTTGCTTGAGAGAGATGTCTGAGGCAAGTGACTCTCAGAATGAGAACTTGAGTGGTGATGGTGGTGAGGAGTATGAGTCTAAAAGGACTCATTCTGAGACTGCGTCTCCTAGTCGGGGTGAAGGAAATGTAGATCCTGAAAGCCCCCAGAGTATTGGTTCTCATGGGGAGGACACATCTGATGATGAAATGGTGGAAGGAGACGAAGGTTCATTCTGTAGAGTAGTGAATCCGAAGTATGTCCATAGGCATATTGCATTTAGGAAGCAGTATGGGCTTAGCTCGATTGAGCATTTGGAGATTAGGTTTTTAGGAGATCCTTTACTTTCTGCTGAGTATCGACCTAAGAACCCTTTCTCCACTGTGTTTACCATGACCCAATTCCGAGCTGGGCTGAGGTTGCCTTTATCTTGTTTGGTGGTCGAACTGTTGAATGCTATCGGTCGAGCTCCTTGCCAGATGAATGGCAATTTCTGGAGAAACATGAGGGTAATTGATGACCTCAACAAGTTGCATAAGTGGAACATCACTGTAAATAATGTATTGGACCACTTTAGTTTTAAACGTTCTTTGAAGGCCGAGTTTGCGGGCTATAATATGCAAGTTAGGCCAGAACATTTGCCTTTGATCTATCCGGTGAGTAGTAAGCAATGGTGGAAGGATCCCATGCTGATTACTGGGTCGATTACTGAAGGGAGTATCCAGTTGCGTCATGTGACTAGGAATGATACTCGTAAGTTTCTGGTTGTTAGTCTTAGGATTGTAGATGATTTTCTTATTTCCGAACTTGCTGACTTTGTATTGTATTTGCAGCGATCAGGGACGATCTTATTTCCGAACTTGCTGACTTTGTATTGTATTTGTAGCGATCAGGGACGATCACTTGGTGAGAAAGAACGATCTAAAGTCTACTCTGAACGGCTTCGGTTTGTGGGCTGATAGTCGGAAGATACAGTTCTTACCCCACCCGAGGGAGCATTTTATTCCCAAAGGTGGTCCGAAAACATTTGAAGAGGAACTCGAGAGGAGGAAGTTGCTGAAGAAGACCTTTACGTCGTCTGTTCATAAAGCTGAGGCGGGACGATCTGGTGGCAGTTCGCGCCCTAGGGAGAAGGAGCGAGCTAGTGGTAGCTCGTGACATGATGAGAACAAGCGAGCTAGTGGTGGTTCCCGCCGGTCGGAGAAGGAACGATCTGGTGTTAGCTCGCGCCAGGGGGAGATAGGAGCGAGCCCCCAAGTCGTATCCCCTCCGACCTCACTTCCCAAACTACCTGTCGGGTCGGGGAAGAAGAGGTCGTTCTCTGGGAACCTGAAGCTGATGGAGCACCCAACTCTGCCTACCTCCCCTCCTCCGAAGTCTGTGAGATCTCCTGAGCCTTCCTTGGTGTCCAGGAAGACTGCTGCTCGGCCTTTGCATAAAGGCAAGGGGGTATTGTCTGAGTTTTGCCCCGGGCCATTCGATTACATGGATGGCCGTGGTGAAAAGCATGTCGTGTATGAGAACGACAGTGCAATTGACGATCCCTGCGTTGCCCGAGCTGTAAATGAGGGCATCGTCTTGGATGCTGATGCTCGAGCAGTGAAGTCTCAAACTTTGCTGGTGACTTGCTCGAAGATAAACGCAGCAATGTCTTTGGTGAGTGGGGTTGTTAATTCCTCTTTCTTTGTCTGTACTGAGTTATTGTTGTCTAAACTATGTTTGTATGTGTAGCTCAACGCCAACTTCCAGGAGGTTCGTCTGGTCGCTGAGGTTGGAGCTCGAGCTGAGATTGACTTGAAGCATCTCAATGAGAAGCTCGGGCAGGCGAAGAATGTTGTTGTTGTTGCCGAGTGCAAGTTCAAGGATAAGGAGGCGGAGAACGTGATGTTGAAGGAGATGTTGGAGCAGGTAAGGGGAGACCTTGCTGCTGCTAGGTCGTCTGCTGCCCACTGGGAACGTACATGTCATGAGAATAGAGCAGCGTGGAAGGCCTATTGCGACAATCTGGAGAAAGCTTTAATGGGGTCCCCCGAAGGAGAGGAGACGCGAGGTGGTGCTGAAGAAGCTTTAGTACCAGCTCAGGACACCTTGACGGGCCCTAATGATGATGTCGCAAGTGGCCAGATGGAGGTGGATGGCCCTAGCGACCAGCCTATGCAGCGGTGAACTAGTCTCGGTCTTCGGAGAGACTTGATGCTTAGTAAGGCGTCCTGGATTCCCACCAGGTCTTCTTGCTTGCATTTTGATGGTTGCTTGCTCATGGGAAAGTACATCTCCTTCTTCTTCTCCCTTTTTCTTAGTGCTTGGTGAGACTAGCTCGAACCTCCGCAGATCGTCTGTCTTAGACCTTGATGGCTTATTTCCTCATGGGAAAGTACATCTCCTTTGCGTTTTTCGCGTTCAGTCTCCAAGACCAGTATTGTGAGGTCGAGTGAACACTAATTTGTTTATTTGAAGTTGTAATGAACAACAGTAATCGATTTGATTGTGTACAGATTGATTACGGCCGATGTCTTTATTTGATGAGCTTGTAGTTAAGTCGTTCTGATCAGCTAGTTTCCAGGGAGTCCTGGTAGCTCGTTCAGAAGGCAGGTAGACGAGATGAATGGCTGCAAGTAGGACGAACTGAAACAGTTCTTCTTGTATGCCTTAGTTTAATGTTGCTTTCTGTCAGCTGTAACTGGTAGATCGCTTTACCTGTAATAGTTAGAATTTCATGTAGTAAAAAGAAATTTCACTTATTTACCTTGCATTCTTATTCTTGTTGCTTTGTCTGCTTGTATGGGTTTTGCAAACAATAAGTAACAAGCATAGTGTTGGACCTGATGGTGGATGAGGTCATATGCATGTTAGCTGGGGTGTACGTGGGTCGTGGGAATGATATGACCAATGCAC
This sequence comes from Aquilegia eximia, assembly GCA_023053565.1. NCBI lineage: Eukaryota > Viridiplantae > Streptophyta > Magnoliopsida > Ranunculales > Ranunculaceae > Aquilegia > Aquilegia eximia. The sequence goes on from JALIGU010000003.1 coordinate 20,175,693, forward strand.
CAAGTTAAGTTGTAAATGTTTGAACTTAACAAAATTAAAATTATCAAAGGGACTAGAGTTTTGATAATTTGTAGGTCGAGGGATTGGAATAGACCTTTAAGAGCCATTCATGTTTGAGCTGAGATGAAGGCAGAAATGAGTTTGTATATTGACATGTAATAGATAGATGCTTACATTTCATTGATAAAACTTCTACAAGTGGTAAGCATTCCATGGGTTCTTAACGTTCCCCCCTTCTGGTGTTTGAAGACGATAAGATCCGTTGCTTTGAACCTTGGTGATAATGTAAGGGCCTTCCCAATTGGCATTGAGCTTGCCGATAGTATCCTTCCTTTTGTTGTGGAACATTTTTCTTAGAACTAGTTCTCCTGGTTGAAAAGTTCTAGGACGTACGCCTTTGTTATAAGCTCGCTTGAGTCGTTGCTGATATTGCTCGAGTTTTATAACGGCGTGGTTTCGTCGTTCTTCGAGGAAATCTATTCCGAACGACCAGACCTGATTGTTAAGTTCTGTGTCCACCAGAAGGGATTTGGTCGTGCCAAATGTTAACTCGGTGGGAATAACGGCCTCAACTCCATAGCAAAGACTAAATGGTGACATCCCTGTGGATGTACGAGGAGTTGTTCTGTAAGCCCACAGGATGTTTTCTAGCTATTGTGGCCATTGATCGTGTTGATTCTCAAACTTTTTCTTTAAGTTGTTCAGGATCTGTCGATTTGCAGCTTCGACTTGGCCGTTGGCTTGTGGATATCTAGATGTTGACCTAGAATGATCGATTTTCAATAGCTCGTAGAAAGCCTTGATGTTTTTGCCAACGAACTGAGTGCCATTATCAGTGACTATCCGTTTTGGTAAACCAAATCGTGTGATGATATTTTCCCACATGAATCTTTGAACATCGGCTTGAGTGATGTTGGCGAGTGCAACGGCTTCCACCCATTTGGTGAAGTAGTCAATGGCGACTAGAACAAACCTCTTTTCAGATTTCTTTTCTTTGATTAAAGGGCCCATGATATCGAGCCCCCACATGTGAAATGGCCATGGTGCTGTGATGTTGATGAGATCGTTGGGATGCTGATGTTGGTTATCAGCAAAAGGCTGGCATTCTTTACACTTCAACACAAATTTCTTGGCATCTTCTTTCATTCTTGGCCAGAAATATCCCTGAGAGATCGCTTTATGAGCTAATGTTCGACCTCCGGAGTGGTTTCCGCATTCTCCTTCATGGATTTCTTGGAAGATGATTTGCCCATGCTTGGGAATCAAACACCGTAACAACAGACCAGTTGCAGATTTTTTGAATATCTTACCCTCATGAAGTTTATACATAGTGACTTTATGTAATAGTTGACTGGCTTCCTTTTTGTTGGATGGTAACACACCAGTTTGAAGGTAAGTGATGAAAGGTTCCATCCAAGTCCCTTGGATGTCTGCTGGTGTTGTGGCTAGTAGATCGCAGATTTGGTGGACGTTTTCTTCCTTGAGTAGATATGCAGGCTGTGTATTGATTGCTATAGTGAGAGCTCGCGGTCGATCTGACTCGATCTTAGATGCCAAGAACGCCAATGAATCAGCATGTCTGTTGTCATCTCTAGGGATGTGATCGATTGTGAAATAACTGAGCTTGTTGATGAGTTCTTTTGTTTTGCTAGCATATCTGATTAAGTTGACACCATTGATCTGGTAATTATTGGTAATCTGATTGACTACCAACTGAGAATCACTGAATACCTTGAGGCGAACTGCCTGTAGGTCTATAGCCATTTGTATTCCCTGGATTAGAGGTTCGTATTCGGCCTCATTGTTGGAGGTCGAGAAGTCGAGACGAGTTGATCTCTCGAGCTGTGAACCCTCAGGTGAAATGAGTACAACACCTATGCCACTTCCGTTGGAGTTATGTGAACCATCAACATACAGTTGCCAAGTGTCGGGAGGACTGTCTTTGACTTGCCTTGTTTCTGGTTCTGGTTCCCAATTGATATCCTCTGATGGATAGTCTGCTAAGAAATCTGCGACGACCTGGCCTTTGACGGCCTGCCGAGAGACGAACTCAAATGTGTAATCACCCAGCTCGGCTGCCCATCGAGCCATACGACCTGTTTTGTTCTTTTTTTCTAATATATGGCATAATGGCTGGTCGGTGATTACTTTGACAGTGTGGGCTTGGAAATAAGGTCTGAATTTGCATGCAGCATAAAGGAGAGCTAATGCTAATTTCTCTAGAGGTGTGTACCTTATTTCGGCCTGCTGCAATACTTTGCTTGTGAAGTAAATTGGGCGTTCGACCTGATTTTCTTTCTTGAAAAACACTGCGCTGATCGCAAAATCTGAAGTTGCGAGGTAGACGCCGAGTATATCTCCATCATTAGGCTTTGTGAGAACTGGTGGAGTAGATAAATATGCCTTGAGGTCGGTGAAGGCCTTCTCGAATTCTTCTGTCCATTGATATGCAGCCCCCTTTTTGAGAATATGAAGCATTGGTCGACATTTATCTGATGCTCTAGAAATGAATCTATTGAGAGCTGATACCATGCCGTTGAGTTTTTGGATCTGCTTCTTTGTTTCTGGGCTGGGCATGTCGATCAGGGCTCTGATCTGGTCGGGATTTGCTTCAATACCTCGTCTTGTAACTAGATAGCCGAGAAATTTTCCTGATGCAACCCCAAACAGACACTTCTCTGGGTTAAGACGCATTCTATATTGTCTTAACCTTTGGAATGCCTGGTCGAGATTGGACAAATGATCTTGTTCTTGGTTGCTCTTGACTAGCATATCGTCGATGTAGACCTCCATTGTTCGACCTAGCAGATCATCGAACATTCTAGTGACCAGTCGTTGGTAGGTCGCTCCGGCATTCCTTAAGCCAAATGGCATAACCCTGTAGCAAAAAATGCCTTGCTCTGTTGTGAAAGAGGTCTTCTCTTGGTCGGGCCCGTACATTGGGATCTGGTTGTAGCCTGAGTATGCGTCCATGAATGACAATAGCTCGAAACCACATGTCTGATCGACTAACCTATCGATTCGTGGCAGTGTGAATGAATCTTTAGGACAAGCTTTGTTCAAGCTTGTGAAGTCGATGAAGACTCTTGTTTTCCCGTTTTTCTTTAAGACTGGCACAATGTTGGCTAGCCAATCTGGCGTGTCGACTTCCTTGATGAACCCGACCTGTTTGAGTCTGTTGATCTCTTCATTTACTGCTTGGTGAAACTTAGGAGCGAGCCTCCTTGGTTTTTGCTTAACAGGACGATAATTTGGATTGACGCGCAGTTTATGACATGCAATTGATGGGTCTATTCCAGGCATATCGATATACGACCAAGCAAAAACATCTTTATTAGAAGAAAGAAAGTTTACAAAGTTGTTGTACTTATCTCCCTCTAATTCTGCACCTAAATCTTTGAACTCCGCTAGTTGTTGGCTGAGTTCTTCATACTTTTGATTGGAGTCGTCAACAACAACAACTCCATGTCCACCATTTGCTCCTGGTGCTGGGTTGGTAGATTGTGAAGCCTTTGACCGTGCGTTTTCTTCCTGAAGACGGTTGATTTGGTCTTGCAGATCTTGGATGGTCAATTAATGGGTAGCCATTTGAATGAATGACTTTGAGTTGGGTGGGAGGGTTTGGGTTTTTCGATATAATCGAATTCCCCTTAGTCGGCGCCAAATGTATTAACCTATTTCTAGATCAATGCATTCACTAGGTCAGGTCGTTAACAAACTTAACCAATGGGGGGAGTTTTAGATCGGGGTGGCTGCACCTCGTTGAGATTGAGATTGCCTACGTACTCTAGTTCATCGGGATTGAAATTAGAGATCAAGCCATCGTAGTTCTGTTTATACAGAAGGTGAAGAGGCGAAGATCTTGGGATCCTGCAGATTCTCCGACATATTTATGGTGATATAATATTCTCCAGCGATTGTGTAACGGTTGTAATGATCGGACAACAGCTGGAAAGAATATCTTGTGCGCCGAATTAGGGCACGTGCGTATTAGCAGACCGCTGCTGATTATGTAGTCGAGTTGTTGTGGTCGAGCTATGGGTAAGTCGAGATCGTAGCGACCTGATGGATTAACGACTATGCCACGTGGCTGCTTTTTATTGGTTGGAGTATATAGTCCCCCTACAAAGGTACTTTGAAACAACTTATCACCTTTTTGTAAAAGGTGTATGTATGTGAGAAGACACCTATGAAGAGACACTTATGTGACTATAAATAGTGTGCTAATCTGGCCAATTAGTATACAATTAATTAGACAAAGTCTTCTTCATTTCTCTACAATAATTCGAAGGGTTCTTCATATTCGTTCGCTGGTACTCTACTATTATAGTGCAATTTAGTAGAGTGAAAAACTGTTGTATCTTGGGAGACCAATCGTCCAGAGACTGTTTGTACCATAGCAGAGACGTAATATTGTCTTAAGGAAATTACTTCGGCAAGCCTCAGTTCATTTCCTTCTCCAAATCTTTATGAGAAAAGTGTATTAAGTGTTTATTTTATTTTGAGTTTATTGAGTATTATTCTTAAGTAGAATTAATTTTGTAATGTGTATTGCATTGATATTCATGTGTTATTTTATGAGTTCGCAAATATATCGTTACCAACACACATAGCTTTTGACACTTCAAATGCATTTGTCACTGTCAGGCTTTTCCTGAACCTGCAATCATTATATTTCTGAGCTTACATAATGTCCATAACACAACAATGTGAATGATAGATTTTCATGCCTATCTTAACACCACCAAAACTTGGCCAGGACGAAATTACCTTGATTGTGTACTTTGACCTGATCAGGAAGTCTTCAATGTCAACTGTGTTCTCATCACCTGATGAGGAAGGTCAGGAGAACACATCTATCCTTTAATGTTTGCAGCAAATGTACCTGCATGTCCTAGCAGTGCCCTATACAGAGCCATGGGAGTGCCCTCGATAGCCCAGATTTTTAGAGATCTTAAAATGGTGCAAAAAAAAATCTTATACTGTATTAAGAATGAGCATTGGGGCAAAGCATTTACATGCATGCAAGTGATAAATGAAATAAATACGGCCACAATGAACACTTATTCGAAAGTTCATCACATTCAAAGTAATTTGTAGTTAATTATAAAATATGATGTTAATTAGCAAGAAGAGGCCGGTATATATTGTTGGAGAAACAGGTCTGACAGACATGTCAGACTTTTCTCTTTGTATTGAATGAACAAGTGCTTTGCACTTAGTCCCACGTGTCGTGGGAAGTGGGTAAAGATACGATGTTTATATACGATACATGCACACTAAGGGTATAACCCTTTGCGTTACCAAGTTTTCGTTCGATAGCGCAAGGCTATGCAATTAATTGTCCGTGCCACCTAGGGCTGTTAAACGAACCGAACAGCTCGTGCTCATTTGTATAGCTAAACGAGCTGAGCTTGAACATAAAATAAAACTCGTATAAAATTTGTTTTTATATGTAATTTAATCGAGTAGCTCGACCACGGCTCGGGTTCGACTCGTTAAAAGCTCGTCTCGAGCCCATTCGTATAGCTAAACGAGCTGAGCTTGAACATAAAATAAAGCTCGTAAAAAATTTGGGCTCGACTCGTTTATAAACGAACCGAGCTTGAACATACCAAACCTCGGCTCGTTTAACACCCCTATGTCCACCACATACGTGCCGCCGTCCGGCTTGGTTCGGGATTTGTGGTGTTTGATAAGACAACTTATCTTTTTGGTCCCAAACAGATGTGTCTGTTCATTTTGAAACGGTTCGTCCAATTGGTGTGACCCCTTTCACTCAGTTTGCGAAAGATGTGTCTGTTGAGAAAAGACGGTGTGTGTCTGTTGTGAACAGTCACGACTTAGTCTATAAATTGAGTGTTATTCTGGCCAATGTACACAATTCATACAGAGAAAGTCTGCTTCTCTCTAAATTTGAAGTGTTATTTTTTTTCTTTCGCCAGTACTCTGCTATTACAGTGCAGTCTAACTGAGTGAAGAACAATTGTATCTTGGGAGACTAATTGTCCAGTTTCTGTTTGCATCACAGTAGGGACGTAATATTGTCTTAATGACATTGTTTCGACAACAAGCCTCTGTTCAATTCCTTAATCATCAACTCGTGTAGTAAGAGTAAATATAGGTAAATTAACTTAATTAATATAACTAAAAAAGTAAATTTATTTAATTATATTAATATGTGTTTAAATATGGAAAGTGAGATATATTTTGGGACAACCAAAAAATGGACAATGTACTTATATTTGGGACGGAGGGAGTATTAAAAAAAAAATAAAAAAGACAAAAACCACCACAAAACATATGCAATTTTGTGTGTGTGGAGTAGTAGTTTGAAATGCTTGTTCGATCAAGTAGCTAGTGAATCCATAGTGAAGAAGGATTCCCCATCGCCTGATACTCAAGTTCTTTCTCTTTCTTTATCCTTGTGGTATATGGGTAAGGAATGTATTACTTCATCATCGTTTCTCCTTATTTATTCTTAAGTGTTGATAGCGAATGGGGAAAAGAAAACAAACCTGTATATTATAATCTCACACGAAGAATAAAGAGTGTAAAACGACTATCTACAATACATTGCCTTTTCGTACAGGCAAAGCAATGTATTATGTATATACAGAAAAGGCTAGAGAAGTATGTCAGTGTGTGTGAGAGAAAGAATAAGAGCAAAGCAAGCAAGTAAATTATACTAATTATTAAGATACAAGCAATAAAGTATTGCGTTGTTCTTCTTTTCAACTTTCTCTTTTGCATTGTCGAGAGAAAGAATAAGATACTTGCCTCTTTCTCAAGTTATCAAAAGATGCAACTGTTGTTAATTATATTTTTCTTACTTGATGTCTAGCTAGCTAGTTAGTTGTCTTTGTTCTTTTATCATTATTTGCAATCTTCTCTAATCTTAGAGCACATTATCATTACTCTGAGAATAGCTTGACGTACGTATTGCACGGTCGAAGTGATGGAACTTGTTAATGTCCAGCAAAACTGTGAAGCTTTCAAAGGATTATCTGATCAGTGGCCACCTGTCATTCAGAATACTGTCGAAAATTTTTTCCATCTCAAGGAAAGTCTTCTTATTGGAGCCATCATCTTCAAGGGATACAATGGCATTGGAAGAGAACGGATCCTTAAATATGTAGCAAAAAGAGCAATGGAATCCAAGGGCTTTGAAGTTGTAATATGGATGATAGCGGAGCGCAAAAATGCTTCAAAATTAAACAGATTCCAATTTCAAAGGCGCGTAGCTGACAAATTGGGAATTACGCCTTTCCCTAGAAATGACGGTAGTGATAGTGATGATGAAGAAGAAAATGAAAAACCTGTGCATGCAAATGTCAAACACAGAATTCAAGCATATTTGGAAACGAAAAAATTTGTGTTGGTACATGATGGTGATTGGGGGTTGTCCGATTTGGTAGAAATGGGCATTCCAGTTCGACGTGGTCCAAATTCTGCAATGGTTCTGGTCGCATCAAATGCTCAATATCCAAGTCGAAACCATCATCAAACTTTTTACATGGGCACAAAATTAGCTGATGAGGATGTTTGGGATCTTGTTCGTGAAGAATGTATTGCTATTATTGCTGAATACCCGATTTGTAGAAGAGTCCATTTAACTCCTGAGGTAGTCATGGAGTGCATAATGTGGACACGGTTGTTCTTCGTGACATGGAACCCATTTAAATACCCTCAACCTCAGAGGTATTGGTTTGCAGAGGGTATAATTGGGGGTTCGACGTTGGATTTGAAGACAACTTTTGATCTTGGACAGGTTCTATTTCAAGCACTTGCTGATCACGACCTTCCATTACCCAACAAAAGAAAGGGCGTATATGATCGAGATCATATAAAATCTATTACCGAAATTAAAGAATTGCGGTATCAAATGGATATGAACGCAAAGTTCTAATTCTATATTCATTTTCATCTTTCAAACACCTTGCCCCAGATTACTGCTCTAATCTTTCAATAATAATCTGTTTTCGAGTGGAAAAACTCCCAGAAAATATGTTTGAGCACACGATAAATGTTCGAACTCTTGACCTTTCATACACAGATATCCAGTCACTACCTTCCTCCATGATTTGTTTGGTAAACCTCAGGTTCTTGAACCTTCACGGTTGCTCAAATTTAGATTTTCCTCAACTCTCTACCACCATGACAACTTTAAAGAAAATTGAGTTGTTAGATCTTTCAGAAACGTCTCTAAAAGAATTTCCAAATGATTTCTTCAAGGGCCTACAAAGTCTTCGTCTCTTAGATCTTTCAAATTGTTCTAAACTTTTCTCACTTCCATCATCAATGTCTTGCCTAATCAACCTTGAGCACCTCTCTCTTGAATCATGTGAAAGTCTCAGTTGTATACCTTCTTCAATACAAGGATTCGAAAAACTTCAAGTGTTATTTCTATCTAAAACCAATTTAGAAACCATTCCTCAACAATTTTTTCAAAATATGTACAAGCTCAAAATTCTTGACCTTTCATTTAATCTTCATTTGAAAACCATACCTATGACCTTCTCCAATCTGGTAAATTGCCAACAACTGAATCTTCAATCCTGTGAATCCTTACAGACCCTCACTCCTTGGTTGGGGAGCCAACAGGGGTCATTGCCAATTGAGGATCTTAACCTTTCATCATGTTCGTCCCTACAAAACATAGATCATGTTCTATCTTCATTTAGTACTACATTACCAAACATCAGATCCCTCAATCTAACTTTTACCCCAGTTACCCAACTCTCTCTCCAAAGTTGTTCAAGTTTGGAAACCATACATTTGCAATCAAACACAACTCTCGAGAAGCTCGACCTCTCTGGCACCAAAGTAAAGAACTTTCTTCTCAATGGTGACCTCAATCTAATCCGCCTGAAGCAATTGGTCCTTCTTAACATCAAACCTCGGGGGATGAATTGGGATTAATGTGGGGATGGCAGCACACCTCATATGCATATTCATCCGGTTAAATGGCGCAAAGATGGGAATGGAGATGGAATGTTTATTTCTGTAGGAAATGCCAACATATTTCGCACTCTTACCTCTTCATCAACAATTTGGGTAACATCCATGTCACGATTTCTTGTTTATGTATGTCCAGGAGAAGAACGAGGAATGGTAAAAGGACTACCTCTCAAGCAGGCATCACTACTCTATGAAGACATCCTCTCCAAGTTTAAACATTCTGTGCCTAGTTATGAAAGGTGTCTAGAGATCGAAAGAGTTAGCAAGTTTCCGAAAGCTATATCAGGTGTTCTTAGTCATGCACATTATTTGACTCTGCATGACGAAACAGCCATTGTTAGATTATCTGACTTTGGTATTGAAAATATGCAAGAGTTGAAGGAGTGCTTCATGCAAAGATGTCATGCCATGAAAGTTGTCTTTTCAGTGAGGTTCAACCAGTCCTTGTTGAGCTGCTTGGAGAAGCTTCAGATATATGATCTGAAGAAATTAACTAACATGTGTGTTAGTAGTATAAAACTTGATAAAAGAAGTTTCAGCCAACTGAAACATTTGCAGATAGAACATTGTCCACAACTTGTTAATATGTTCTCATGCAGTGTCTTTCTTAAAAGCTTAGAAGTTCTTCAAATTAAGTTTTGTGCTAGACTTGAGGAGATCTTTTCAGGCAAAGAAAATGATGAAGGATCACTCGAGCGGCTGCATACATTGTACCTTCTGGAACTTCCAGCACTAAAGAATATCGTACACAATGTGCGGTTGATATCCTTAAGAAAAGCTACAGTTAAAGGATGTCCAAGATTGCGTGAGCTTCCTCTCCAGAGCAGGACCATCACAGATAATGGGCTTCAAAAGGTTCCCTCAATTGTGGTCACTGGTGAAGTAGATTGGTGGGAACAGTTACAATGGAAAGACAACACTGTGAAACATCAAGTAACTTTCAATAGTTGGAAGCCATTTCAATTTCCTAGAAGCTGCTGAGAAGAAAAGAAAGGTAATGTGAAATATGTCCTCTATCATTACATTTTCACGTACTATCAGTGAATTTCAGACAAGGTCAATAATAATACTTACCGCGATCATGTTAGTATTTTCTAAGATTATTATTATAGTGTTTTAATTTCCCTTACAGGAAGGTATGATATGGGAACATGTTACATAAAAATTGCGGGCTGGAAGGATGATGCATCAATGTGAAATTCAAGTAAGAATTGCAATCATATCAAATAAGGTATCATGAACTTTGAATATTTCTTTCATTAAATGGATGCCAATCTGGGTTGTTTGCGTTTCTTGATTAGGTAAATTGATGTGTTAATTGAAAAAGATTAGAAGATGCATTACATGCTTATCATAAAGGAGAAGTAGCCATGGAGAAGAGAAGCCTATGAAGAATGGAAGCAGATTGAAATGTCCAGTGATGCCAAATAAAGCAGTGACAGAAACAGAATAAGTTTAGTTATTGTTCAGAATAAGTGTATCATATATAATACCTTGTATTCATACTAGCAGAATTTTTACTGAACCATTTCTGGAATTAACATCTAGTTTACCTTGTATCTAGTCATTATAGAGAATATTAAGTTACTTTTTTTGCTCTCATTCTTTCTCACAATCTATAAAGCTTCTGAATCAGGAAAAGGGATCGAAAGATAGATTTTCTTTTCAGGCGAGATTGGGCACAGTATAATGTTCTGGTTTTTTGTTGTTCTTCTCATCCACTATCAACACTTTAGGATATAAGAGAAACATAGTTGAAGTAGTACCTTCAATTTACACATATATGCAACACAAGGATAAAGAAAAGAAAAAGAACTTAAAAAATATAGGTACTATGATCGGGTATCCTTCTTCAATTCGAATTCACTACTTGAATGAACAAGCATTAATTTTACACTACTATGTTGGAGTATACTACTGGTGTTCCAGTTGATAAAGGACTTTTGTGTATCCTTTAATCAAAAGATAGATTTGTATTGACTTTCCTTCTTGTGCTCATAAATATTGATTATCAATGTAGACAAGTAACAAGCAAGGGTCGTACCCATCTCGAAAGGAAAATTCTTAGCTCAAACACAATAGAAAACAATAATTAAAGAACACCAGATGAACCAACTAATAAGATTGAGATTTCTACTTCCTATAGGAAGTAAATAAATTAATTAATACTTAAACTAATTAAGAAGATGGATAGAGATGTAGAGAATATCTTATGATGAATAGGGGGAAGAGTTGGTATCCACAAACTAAACAATGCAAACATGCATGCCATTCATTATTCATGTTCAATCTATAACAATCAATTAGGCACCTCTCAGCTATTATAATTAATCATTAATGCCTTTAATAATCAAGCAGTCACCTCTCAGCTATTCCACTCAATTAAAACATGATTCTCTTATATATGCTATTGAATATGTTTCATTAATTAAACAGTCACCTCTCAACTATTCAATTTAATTAACTCAACATATTAATTCATAATCAAACCGTCACTTCTCGGTTATTCAATTTGATTACAAAGGGGTCCAATAAAAGAGATTGATTCTAGATATATGATAGTCACCTCTCAGCTATTCCATCACATATCTCTAATCAATCTAATACAACCATTATAGCTAGGTCTTCCTATACTCTAACAATAGTATTTTATAAACATGGATAACAATAACATATAAAAAATCATGTTTACTTCATGTCGCGAATAGAAATAAACAAGCATTAAGAATTTCGAATCACAATGAACATAAAGAATAAATATGGTGTTTTTGCATTATCTAAAATGTTTCAACCATTCTTCCTAAAGGGAATTTAACTACTCATCATTGATAATGACACCATGGAATAAGTAAATAAATAACATAACATCATAAACGAAAAGTAAATGGATTATTATTGAGAATAAGAAGAAGAAGAAGATTCAAGAATACAATTTCAAGACTAACCTAAACCCTAGCTATTACTTCTCTTTATATAGAGAATACAAAGCATATTACTTGCTCACAAAGTATACTAACTCTCCAAGTTAGGTCAAATTCGTGGCTGCTGGCAGCAAGAATTCATCAAATCCTAATTCTCTTGGGCCTAAGTTATAGCCTGGACCAAGACCTTCAGATAGACATCTCATGGGTCAAAATCAGACTTCTGGATCTTCATATAGAGCCTTTTTAAGATTGGGCTTCAATAGATCTTTTTGACTTGTGGGCTTCATTATAACTTGGATTGAGCTGGGATTTGGACCACCCATTTTGGACATAAAGTCAAGTCCATGGAATCAGTCTAAGGGGTGCCCTCAGCAATTGTGCGGATGCAAATAATGAATGTATACATATATTTCAATGTCAGGACATCCTCATCTTTAAGTGATGTATGACCCAGCCCTTCGGCAAACCACCTGCAGACCCGGGGTGTTACAATCCGACCACCTTAGAGGAGAGTCGTCCTTGGCTCTGGAATATACAGCCCCAGATGATAAGTCCTCAAAAGTGTATATTTATCCCCCGAATAGCACCTTGTTTGCATAGCACTTAGCTTATATTATTGTGTTATATCTATTGATTAGTGTTTTCCTGTCATTTGTGTAGATTTCATGAGCAAAAAATTGAATATTGTGTGAAAGTCCACCAAAAGCCAAGAAAAACTATTAAAAAGTGTTATTTGCACAAAGGAGAAAAATCGTTATTTGCACCCGCACAGTTGCTGAGGGTACCCCTTAGACTGGTCTTGTGGACTTGACTTTATGTCCAAGATGGGTGGTCCAAATCCCAACTCAATCCAAGTTGTAATGAAGCCCACAGGTCAAAAGATCTATTGAAGCCCGTTACTTGAAGCTCATTCTTAAAAAGGCTTTATATGATGATCCAGAACTGCGATTTGAGCCCATGAGTTGTCTATCTCAAGGTATTGATCCAAGCTAAAACTTATGCCCTAGATAATTAGGGTTCCACGTGGTCTTACTGCTTCTAGAACGCCTACAACAGACACCACGAATTTTGACCTAACTTGAAAAGCAAGTATACTTTGTGTGCGAGTAAAGTAATTTCTTAATTCATTAGGACTCATGCTTTGTAACCTCTATATAAAAAGAAGTGGTAGATAGGGTTTAGATAGTTCAAGTTCTCTTCTCTCTTGAATTCAAGTTTTGAAATTGTATTCTTGACTCTTTTTATTCTTAATAATAATCCATTCTCTTTTCTATTATGATGTTGCGTTCTTTATTTTCTTATTCCATGGTGTCATTATCAAGGATGAGTAGCTAAGTTCCCTTTACGGGGAATGCTTGAAGCACTCTAGATAATGCAAAAAACACCATGTTTATTCTCCTTTGTTAATTGTGATTCAAAAATTTTAATGCTTGTTTATTTCAATTCATGATAAGAAGTAGACATGATTATTTATGTGTTTATTGTATCCATGTTGTTAAATACTATTATTAGAGTATATGGAGACTTAGCTATAATAGTAGTGTTAGATTAATTGGAGATATGTGATGGAATAGCTGAGAGGTTACTTTCATATATCTACAATTAGTCTCTTTAATTTGACCGCATTTGTAACCAAGTTGAATAGCTGAGAGGTGACAACTTGAATACATATCAATATGTTGAATTAATTGAATTGAATAGCTGAGAGGTGATAGTTTAATTAACGAGATATACTCGATAAGCACATATAAAGAATTCCGTTTTAATCAAATGGAAAGTTGAGAGGTGGCTATTTAATCATTATAGGCATTAGTGATTATTTTGAATAGCTAAGAGGTGACTAGATAATTGCTATAGATTGAACATGATTGAATAACATGTATGGTTTGCATTGTTTAGTTTGTGGATACCAATTCTTCTCCCTATTCATCATAAGATCTTCTTTCCATCTTCTACTATTAGTTTAAGTATTAGTTTATTTATTTATTACCTGTAGGAAGTAGAATCAATCTCATATCTTACTAGTTGATTAATTGATGTTCTTAAGTTATTGTTTTCTATTGTTTGAGCTAAGAATTCCCCCTTCGAGGTGGGTACGACCCTTGCTTGTTACTTGTTCTACATTAATAATCAATATTTACAGGCACAAGAAGAAAAATCTCTCTATAAATTCATCTTTTGATTAGTTGGTAGGAAAAACCATCTATCAGAGCTCCCTGGACTTTGCTGAACCATTCTACTTTGCTTGGAACTTGACCTACACGCCCAATACGAAAGACTGTTTGTTTCTCACTTGGTGTCTTAGTTTACTGAACGGAGTCAGAGACCGGAAAGAAAGCTGAATGTTAGTTTTACAAAAAAAAAAAAAAAAAAAGTTGTTGTAAAATTTAGACATGATTGTTAAAATTGCAAATGACTTGAAACGTTATTGACGAAATCAATTATTTGACCTCATTAAAAGTAAGACACTTACTCGGGATAGTAATCCGCTGGCAATATTTAGTGAGAAATTAAAAAAATTATATCGAGCCTCTTCAAATGTCGTAATTTCAATTACTAAAAGGACTTGTACCAAATATTTCATCTATAATTCTGTAAGTTTAAATAGATTCCTTTCTTGCATTATTACGAGAACAAAGCATTTGATCTGTAATTTGTATAACCGGTTCAACAATAATCTAATGCAGCATGATCCAGCTTGTGTGCTATTTTTTTTCTTGTGTTTTTTATAATGCATTTGATTTCCAAATACTCATTCAGATCTAGACCCATTCGGAACACACGTTTGTATTGCGCTTTTAAGAGTGCTTGTCACTGAATCAGTGGCCAGCTTATTTTTTCCATTTTGTGGTGATGGAGATCAAAGTCAACACAGTGGCTACTTAGTTTCTCACTAGTAAAAAAACATGAGCCGTGACAGAGATCGGAAATGGTTAGGTTTCTTTCTACAGATGCTCAAAATACATTTATATTTTTATCATTTTTAGATTTTATAATCCTATTTTAATGAGATCAATAACTCGATAATAATGCTCGTGGGGATCAAACAGCAAACCTCTCGGTAGTCTGTTATCATCACCCTAAGGTTTTACAAAATGGGCTCTGAAACTGAATGCATTGCAAAAAGAGCATGCATGTGGGAACCGGGAACCAGACTTGCAGACTTTTATTACCATGGTTATTTAGTTAGGGTCTGTTTGATTGGTCGTGGGAAATATTCCCACGTCAAACATTACCCTCGAAATTCCCCGATGTCTGTTTGATTGGTTAAGTTGGACCACGTAAAAATTTCAGGATAAAAATATTTCTCGCGAAACTTTCCCTGACCCACCCCTAAAAAAAATTCCCAGACTCCTAGGGTTTTTTGCGTTCTCTTCCTTGCCGCTCTTCTCTTCTCCCTTTTCTCTTCTCTTTCTCGCTTCACTATTGTTTCTCTCTTTCCTCCATCATTCACAAGCTCGACCACCTCTCTCCTCCATCATTCACAAGCAGGGATTTCATCAAGGTAATGAATCAGATTCAAATCGACTTTATTGGGATTATTTTGAATTCGATTTTTTTTTTTTTTTTTTTTTTTTTTATTTTAAACTTGTATTTGAATTTAAATCGAGTTTGTTCTCCAACTCTCCATTTTAATTTTCTTACCTTCTTCCCCCTAAATCACTCTCTTTCTCTGTCTTTCTCATTTAGAAAGAAATTGTTTTTTTTCTTAAATGAACCTTCATCATATAGCTTAGATTTCTCATTCCTTCTTATCTGTTTCTACACTTCTATAAACAGTGAGATTGATTTGAGTGCATTTTGAATGTGGGTTTGAATAAAGATTGGATTTTTGAAAATGGGTTATTGATAGATCTGGTAATGAGATTGATTTGAAGATTTAAAAAGTAAAAGGGGTTATTAATTTTAAACTTGAATTTGAACGTTTCAAGTTTTGTATATCAAATCTTCTCTAATGAATCTCTCTTTGTTTGTTAATGGGGTTTTAGGTTAAGCTGGCTAAAGAAAAAAAAAGTCGAAAGGAGAAGCCAGAAGGTATGTATTTTTTATTTGTGAATTGTTTATTGATCTTCACCACCACAAATTTAAAATGCAATACTTATTTGGTTTAACACATTCTAAACGTATCGATATCGTAATGGTACTATTGGTGTCGAAAAACAAGTAGTCCTTATCGTCGTGCTAAACAAGTAGTCTTTTGTGTAAAATTTTGCATACTTGCTCGCCTCATAGCATCTTGAGTGAATATCATTTTTGTCGTAGAGGGAGAATGCTTATATGATGATTGAACTTGTTTTTACCTGTACAAGTCATTTTTGCCGTAGACGGAGTGTTGCATTGTGTTGAATCTAGTTTAATTGGTCACTAGCTATTTATTTTTGTTTATTGATAAATGCAAAATGTGCTTTTGTGTGCCTGTGCTTTTAAAATTCTGAGCTTTTTGACACAAGCTTGATACAATGTATTTTCAATTTTGTGGAGCAGAGTTAAGGATGATAAATTTGATATTTGATAGTGATTATTGATATGACTAGAATATAGGAAAAGAGAATACTTAGTTATAGATTTATAGTGGTTTAGATGGCTGACATGTGCCAATGATGACATGAGAAGAGAAGAATGTTTTGGCACTTGAAATCTCAAATCAAAACATGCTGGCCAAAATGATATAGTATAGACCGTAACAGCAAGTTCTGAAACATGTCTTGACTCTTGACAGAATATCCATATGCAAGTTCTGAAACATGTCTCGACTCTTGACAGAATATCCATATACTGTAGTATAGATTGGAGTTATGTGGCCGACTATAAACGTTGGTAAGGCTTCAGATGAAGACCTCAAAAATTATGGTCTGTGTTGTAATGAATTTTGATGCATTATTTATAAATTTTCTTCTTCTATAAACTTATATTTGCATGGATAATGAAATCATAGTATAATGAATCAGTCCTAAAATGGCATAAGTATACTACTATACTCAAATGACAGAGTTCATTTTGATAGTGAATTTTGAAGAATTTTCTAAGTTGGTGACATTTTTGGTTGTCTTGATGAAAAACTCTTAAGTGTGTTTTAGGACTTCATGGATATTCCTAACCCAGAGACTGCATGTAAACACAATGGAAGCAATGTATTTATACCCTCTTAGGCTTGACCAGTCAAGGCCACTTCCACACAGTTGATCCCTGCATGTGCTCCAGGTCTGTAGTTACTCGACCACACATGGACTTGGAGTGTGGATCAGGTAACTTGAAGCAGAAATTGAGTTGAGAAAAAATTTAATATTCTCTCTTTTACCATTTTGTTAAACACCAAAATACCTACACAATTTTACCATTTTGTTAAACCATGTCAAGGTTTGGATTAATTCACTAAAGCTTGTCAAATAAAGAAAACTTTTTAGCGTGTTTTTGTGTCAAGTGTACAGGAGTACTTAATTTCTAGTATTAGTACTTTCTTTTTTCATTGATGATTCCTCATTTATAAATTTGCTTTCCAATCTGTTTTCCTGCACAAAAGCTACAGTCATCATTTCATTTAATTTGTGTTTTGTAATTGAGGAAAATCTATTTTGTTTCATTGAATGTGAATTGGTTCTTATTTAATTTTTTTTTGTTTGGATTTTAGTCATATAACGGAATGCCCACTCTAGAACAAAAACGACGTGCAGCTGCCGCTCTTATGACTATCCTCATGAATTTTTCTATTCTCTATTGTCGTTTACGTAGGAGGAGGTTTCTTAGGGGTACGTCCTTATAGAAATAGAGATCAAGAGAGGTCGGCAATACTTGAAAGAATGTATAGTGAGAGTGATCGGATTTGTCATAAAAACCTAAGACTAAAAATAGGCCCATTTAATCGACTATGTGCTCGTTTGCATTCTTATGGGTTAGTGGATAGTCGTTTCGTGTCAGTGAAGGAGCAAGTGGCCATTTTCTTGTATACGGTTGGTCATGATACTCGTCTATGTAATTTTGAACTTCATTTCTTTCGATCAACCCAAACTGTCAGTCATTACTTTCATGTGGTTCTGAGAGCATTTCTTAAACTCTATAAAGATGTTGTGAAACCCGCCACAAAAGATAATTCTCCAGCCGATGGAAGCTATGGGCAGCCTTGGCATCATCACTTCAAGGTGAGTTGTCCGTGAAATTGGCAACCAAATATATACTTCTAAGTTACTTTACTGAGGATGCTAAAAGTAAGTGGTTTATCTAATATAGGATGCTATTGGCGCGATTGATGGGACACATATCCCAGCAAATATACCATTGATTGATCAACCAAGCTATCGAAATCGTAAAGGGTTTATTTCTCAAAATGTCTTGGTTGCATGTACTTTTGATATGAAATTTACATATGTAATGGTGGGGTGGGAAGGATCAGCACATGATGGACGTTTGTTGAGGAGTGCAGTTGCTCCTAGGGAACGGAGGTTAACGATGCCCACTGGTAGTATATAAATACCCTATACTAATATAATTATACTATTATGAAAAAATTGATTAACAATAAAACTTTTAAACTTGATAGGTAAGTATTATCTTGCCGATGCTGGATTCCCAAATGTGCGTGGATTCCTTACACCATATCGAAGTGTGAGATATCATGTAACTGATCAAGAAGGTCGTCATGCTAGAAATGCAAAAGAGTTGTACAACTACTATCATTCTCAGTTACGAAATGTTATTGAGAGGACAATCGGACTTTTGAAGAAAAGATTTGCCTATTTGAGGAATACCCCTTTCCATAACATAGACACACAAGAGAAGATAGTGATTGCTTGTTGTGCTTTGCATAACTTTATACGAGATGGAGATCCAGGTGACATGTGTGAAGATGATTCTAGTGAAAGTGAGAGTGAAGATGAAGAAGAGGTTTATGAAGAGGAAGATAACGAAGATATTGTTATTCAAAGAAGTGCATTATGGACTGCGAAAAGAAATGCTATGTCTTTGGATATGTTTGAAGAGTTTCAACATAGAAATCAGCATTGATATGTTGTTATTGTGTTTTAATTGGATTTTATGTTTGTGATGTTATGCGTTTGTAGTTTAAAATTTATGGATTTTATAATGTGTTCAAATTTTCTATTAACGAAGGATTTGTTTAGCTAATTGTAAGTTTCAAGTGAATTTGGTGATGAATTAATGAGAAATCCCCCTTTTGTGAAACTAGTTTCTACTTTGACTTTGCTTATTGATCTCATATTTTTCTTTACTATATTTGCTAGATCATTCTTTTCTATTTTAGTTGTTCTTAATCTTTTTTATTTTGATTAAAAAGCATTAGAAAACATTTTAGCTGATCATATTTTCTTTTTTTGGTCTTTTCTTTTAGTAGAATATAAATTATTATTGTGAAGTTTTTTCTGTAAATTGCTTCATATTTGTTCAGAAGTTGTTGACCAATTTTCATCTGATATAGGCACGGCTTCTGAACCTCGAATCAATTGGACGACCAAAATGGACGAATGTCTTGTCCATGTGTTGAAGGAAGAACATCTCACAGGTGGGAGGCATCTTGATGGAACATGGAAGAGTGATACCCTAGCTCGCGTTGCTCAAGAGGTTTGTCAAAGTACTGGCATGCCTGTGAAAGTTGATCATGTTCGTGCAAGAACAAGATATTTGAGGGACAAGTACAAGAACGCTAGACAATGAAGAGAGAGTTTTGATGATGGGGATGGTTGAGGCCGCAAAAGAGGTAGCTGCAGCACTAAGGCCACAAAAGTGTGACAAGATCGAGCTTGCTTTGAGTCAACTTCCGGATATGACCGAAGAAGACATACTAGATGGCATGGACCTCCTTGGGCCAGATCCTCAACTTGCAGAGATCTTTCTTGGCTTAAGTGATGAAAGGAAGAAGGGATGGTTGTGGAGAAGATTGAAACGCACGATATAGGGATGGTTGTGGAGAAGATTGAAACACAAGAAGATGCGCAGTATATGGTTATGGATTTGTAGTGAAACGTGCAATATATGGATTTGATCTTTCATTTTTCTTTTGATATGCGGTTGGATTTGTGTATTGTGTTAACGAATTTGTTTTTTGTTAGATTTGGTATACTGTTGTGTTAAAGGATATGTTGGTTGGATTTATTGTTGTGTTAGTGTTAAAGGATATGTTGGTTGGATTTATCGTTGTGTTAAAGGATATATTGCTTATGATGAAAAATAGAGTTTTCCCTAGATAATTATTTTTTGTGTAATCAAACAGTCAAAAATATTACCTGGGAATTATTTTTTATGTCTAATCAAACAACCAAAATCTTTCCCACATAAAATTTTCCCCCATTTCTTGTGTCCAATCAAACAAC
Source organism: Aquilegia eximia (assembly GCA_023053565.1). NCBI lineage: Eukaryota > Viridiplantae > Streptophyta > Magnoliopsida > Ranunculales > Ranunculaceae > Aquilegia > Aquilegia eximia. The sequence continues at coordinate 20,195,899 of JALIGU010000003.1, forward strand.
CCATCAGTGGGAATTATTTTATGTGGGAATATTTTTAACTGTAAAAATTCCCACTTCAATTATTCCCACTAATCAAACACACCCTTAGATTATTCATCTACATAAATAGGAAATAAAATAACCTTCATAATTAATAAAAAAGGAAATAACAATAACAATAAAAAAATAAATAAACTACCATCCAAATCACGTTTTTGTGCTTGGAAGCAATTGAAGCATCAATATATGAAATAAATATTTAAGAGAACAACAAAGTACGTAATACAGACAGAAAATTTGCCAGCATATTATTAACAGAATGAAGAAGATAATAATTCTATGGAATATTCATATCTAGCTGATTTCTTGTGGATAAGTGTATCAGTGGTTGAGCCAGTAATGTCTTAATAAGGCTTAAAAGGGAATGTTCCTTAGTCCTTGCTCATATTTGAGTACAACAGAGGTATGTCCAACCAACCAGTTCACTTGCCGATTCACCAAAGAAAATGAATTCTCAGTAAGAAACTTATATATGTAAAAAATGCTTGCAAAGAACAGTCATGTCATGGGATTATTGTCTTCGATCTGTTGTTGCATCCATATCCTTCCATTACTACTTTTTCGTAGTGCTACTAGTGAATACAGGACAACTAAACGTATCTTCTACATTGGTACTCGCTCGAGACCTTGGTTCATTTCCTGGTGGTGTTAGTGAATGCGGTGCAGTGCAAATCAGCTATCCTTTTGAAATTGGAGATGGTTGTTTCATACGAGGCTTTGAAGTTATTTGCATTAATCAAAGTGTTCCCTTCTTGGCAGGATTGGAACTGCGACTCATAGAGATACTGGATGGAGAAGTTCGTGTAGACTCTAGTCCATTCTTATACACTGATTATTCCACAAATAATAAAGATAACATCCAAAAAATGACTATGATCTTACAGAGTCCCTACACGATATCAAGAAACTCGAACAGATTTATATTCCTTGGGTGCGACGTTGGAGGAGCGATATCTGATGTATCCGAGCGTTCCAAGTCGTGTGAATGTAGAACACATTGTGATACAGGTCTAGATGATAATGAATGCACAGGAGGAGGTTGCTGTCAGGTGCTACTTCCTAGTGTCAACAATAACAACCTCAAATTTGCTACCTATAAACTCAAGCACCGTAATTCAATTCCTCGATTTCTAGTCCCTGCAGTTACGCATTTGTCGTTGAAGAAGGAAGTTACATCTTCCAAGCAACTGATGCCTTTAAACTTGATAACCAAACAATGAATTTTACCATGCAACGAACATGGGATATAAAGGGTGATTTAGGTTTTGGTCACCACTTTTTAGTATAAATTAGGTTTTGGAGCCGGTTTTTATCTTTATTAGGGTTTAGAGCTCATTTTCGAACCAACAACTAAAAAAACCCGGTTGAACCGAAAATATTTTCAAAATACCTAATTTTACCCCTGAAACTCACGTGATCTGCACGTGATCACTAACCCTAATATAGTTTTGATCAGGGGTATTTTGGCCATTATACACAATTACTTGGGTCAATTGTCGGTTCAGCTCTAAACCCTAATAAAGATAAAAACCGGCTCCAAAACCTAATTTATACTAAAAAGTGGTGACCAAAACCTAAATCACCCGGATATAAAGGATAACTTTCTTTATAATGGCACATGCTATGTGTGTGGAGATAATAGCTTTCCTATCCAAACTTATCCAACCTCTGGCTATATTTGCAAGTGTGTATCAGGTTATAAAGGAAATCCGTATCTCAGTGGATCGCGAGGATGTCAAGGTTAGTTTCATTTTTGGATCAATCTTTCCAATATCAGTTGAAAGTGGTGATTGTAAGTACCTAAATAGGCTTTGCCATATGTCGCTCAAGAAATAAACCAACTTCAAGATTATAAACGACTCCAGGAGTACAATATACCCTAGTCAAATGGACCACAACAATTCTCTTGGACAATAGAGAGACACATCACACAATGAAGACCGTGAGATCTAATATAGGTAACACAAAAGGGTAACCTAAGGGCAACTAAGGTATGAGCTCTCAATCTCTACACTTCTTCTCTCTCTTCCTCTCTCTCTTTTACTTTCTTCTCCATTACCCACAATGGCTAACTTCACCGTCGGAGGGTTGATGCCGGAGACATCTCTGGCGCCCTTTGCAGGTCATCTATGGAGAGGGAGAAAGAGGAGCATCTCAACAACACTAATCTCTACATGTAACCGGAATCAAGATTTACATAATGGCGCTGGAAGGTGTAATGAACCACCACTAATTTCAACCACATTTCCATATCCACAACATTTTTTTCCCTTCACAAGATGACATCTTGGTTTCTTTTCTTTCTCAAATCAATCATCTTCAATTTGAGTTCTACAACTATAAGTTCATTTCCACATTTAGATCTATGGGTTCTACATATTCAACTACATTTCCATATCTACAACATTTTTTTCCCTTCACAAGATCACATCTTGGTTTCCTTCTCAAATCAATCATATTCAATTTGAGATCTACAACTATAAGTTCATTTCCACATTTAGATCTATGAGTTCTACATATTCAACCACATTTCCATATCTACAACATGTTCTTCCCTTCACAAGATCACATCTTGGTTTCTTTTCTTTCTCAAATCAATCTCTTCTTAATTGGAGAAAATTTCAACAATTACACTAGCACATTCAATTAGTCAAGTTGGCAAACAACCTCTCAAGCTCAGCCGCGTCAGACACGCATCACCATTTCAATCATTTTTTGTTCACTCCGTTGATTCACATCTGTGACCACCACGGCCCACTCGGTTCGCTCTACAGATTCACCCAAACAAGATTTCATTTTTCAAAGAGTTCCGTTAACTCCGTGTCCATCATGGTGTTCCGTTAACTCCGTGTCCATCATGGCTTGCACACCAACTGTTCGACAAAAGTCCACCAAAATATCTCAAGTGTCTTTAATTTTTCAAGTTCGCAAACAGCCTCTCTAGCTCAGCTGGGTTACAAATGTCAGTCATTTTAACTCCATGATCATGACGACACTCTCGATTTGCTCATATAACTATATTGGTAACAGCTCACGTTGTCTATTTTTTCTCGGCACTTAGCTCTCATCACGGCAGGATCCGTTCCTCTTTATTCACTCAAACTTGTGAAATGTAAATCAACAACCAACAAGAGCGCTCACTGTTAGCTCAGTCACCTCCCACTAACTCTTCAAACATCACGGCACTCTCGGTTTGTTCATATATATATCTATTGCCAACAACTCAGTTTTTCTATTTTTTTCTCCTTACATAGCTCCCATCGCAGCAGGTAATATCCGAACCTTTTTGAATTGTAATGTTCTCGGTTCACACGGTATTTCGTATCACATTTCCATACACTTTTGATATGGTCAGTAGTCATATAGTTTTGCTTGTACATAAATTCAAAACAGCACAACACACAATTGTGCACATCCCCACACATCCCCACAAAACACTTACATTCTTCCATCACTAGTATGTTGGTTTATTTTTCAAGTCAAGATACTGCCAGTTTTTTTTTTTTTTTTTTTAACTTTGTTTTGGAATGCCATTGGTTTGTAACTAGCCATTTGGTTTAAAACACCACCACTTGTTTTACTGAATCCAACCTAATTTGTTGGTCATATCTTTTACACTAGTTAGATATATTCACCCATTCATATGTTCCCTACATTCAGCTACATTCAACATACGCACACACAGCCAACTCAATGCATACAATCTGTTTCTCATCCCTTTGGATTGAGCTACACTTACAACTTTGTAATACAGTTCTAATGCTTACTTTTTCTTAAGTCCACACTTGAGGCATTATACATCTTCATAAGTTTGGCACATTCCACATGATATTTACTTATTGCTTTACTAGTATCAAACTACTATTGCACTCATTACTACTGCACTTATTACTACAGTTGCTCTCATAAATGGACTATTTTGTTTCATCATGAGGAAAAATTTATACAAGGATACACACACCTTACATATCTACTTTAAATTGCTTGACAATTGATACAAATACTAATACTACACAGTTTTAGCAACCCTGCATATTTATTCACTACATACAAATAACCATTCCAATACATAAAATTTAGCTACTTGGATTTAAAACCATATACAATGGTTAACATCCTTATACATTGGTTTTACACCTACATCTGTTTACATGATTACAATGTCATTGGTACTATTGGCTGCCTGTACTTGCACACATACGAATTTTGGATCTTACATCCCCAACTTCTCTGATCGTATCACATCATACACGAGAAAACACTTTTGAACAACCTCTATGCTACTATGCTTTTGTCTTGTTTACATTGGTTTATCTTTATGCCTTTGCATATTAAACACATTTAGTGCATATTTTTAATGTTTTTTGGACAGTTAGCACATTACCTAGCTTAATAGACCATCATTTCCTCAAATACAAATCTCATTCAATGCATCGCATTATATATCATATTGTTTAAGGCCTTGGATAATGAAACTCCTTGCTTCTTTTTATTGTTCAATCTTTGTTGAATACATATTTAATCCAATTTTAAATATAGTCCAGTCATATAGCGGACACGTTCTTTAACATAGAATTTATGCTACCAAAGTTGAACATCTTTGCATACAAACGATTTTCGCTACACTGTACAAACAATGTATTACATGCAATTTTATCTTGGGCTCTGTCGCATTATGTCATTTTATAGAGTGTTCTTGCTCCGTTGTGAGTACAGGTTTAACACATTTTTCAGGTCACACTGTTCCTATCACTTGTCCAAGAATATCATTTCTTTTCTATTAGCTTCAAAGGAATCCTGCAGCACCGAAAACACCGACTTATTCACAGAGGCTATTCGGCAAGCTCGGCTCCAACATCATAGGTTCTCAGGCCATTATCTGAGAAGACCCTCTGACACTGGGGGCGACATGACAATCAAGACTACCATTCATTTTTCTCTGTTGAACTGAATACACTATCTGATCCGAAATCTCCGTGGGCACAACTATCTCGCACAGCTCGGTGTTCACAAGTACAATCCATGCACAAGTATAAATCGAGATCTCCAGGAAGACATTGACATCCGTGCATACATGAGTATCCCCGAGTATATCAAATGTTATACGTACAAATGGCTTGTCTCTAAATACAGGTTGTATTTATACAGTTGGCTCATATAAGCTGTATAGATCCTATATATTATCTCTATGTAAAGTAACAACTCCTCAACAAAAGAGGAAAAACACATCTTTACATTCGTACTCACGAATAAGCCGGCAACACCGGCAAAGTAACAATAACGCCGACGAGGCAGTTACTTTTTACCTCTTTACTGACTGAAGAGAAGCCTCGTTACACCTATGACAAAAGGGTAACGCGTCGCCCTTCTGTACTTACTGTACAAAGGAAGCCCAGTGCACACACGGGAGCGTTGACTAGTGGGTAGGAGTCATGGCCGGACAGTAGTTAAAGCCTCGCACTACCCATGCGGTCTCGTCCCTCACGAGGGCTAGGCAACACCTGCGCTGTGAGATGCCTCGTCCTGAGAGAAACCTAAGGGTTACGTGCTTATTTCAAACTAAGGAAATTAGCAGCCGTGACAACGGGGCTAAAAGTACTATATCACAAATTTCACGATTACAAACATAAGCATGTCAAACAAAACATATTATGGATGTTCAAAACACATAACATTGACAAGTTAAAAAGTCTGCCTGTCCCCACGGACAGGGAATTCCAGACTTAAACAAGAATCGGCTATCAGGCCCACGGCCAAAAGTACTAGCCTGCCCACCCCTACGGGTCAGGAATTCCAGACCACAAAAACCAAAGTATTAAAGGCCCACGGTCAAAGCAAAAGCTCATTGTATCCAATATCCACTATGGAAACGGATGTGCGAATCGTGCTTACATCATCCTCTACGGATCCAACAGCTAAACACAAACTTCGGATATTTATTGTCAATACTAAACGGTTGACTCGGTTACAACAATGTGGGTGGAGGACGACTCCCCCGAACTCAATTTCATGAAATGGTACACCCCCATCAAACTTCCTCAAATAAAAAGGGTCCCTCCGAACAATCCGACTACTCCGACAACTATCATGACTCAGTCGTTGGAAATGCCATTTAGTCGTTCTTCTACAAAGTTTTCAATATTCGCGAGCTTCTCAAAGTCCAAATATATTCTCTACATGGCTACAACAGTTACATATTCTTCTTCCGCGTCTTATCTCTCTAAGGACACCGAAGAAGAAGGGGGCGCCTATGGATGCCTCTAGAACTTCATTCAAAACACATCTTTCTCAAACATTCTCCACTATCAAATTTTTCAGTTCGGAGTTGCTCTGAAATATGAAGAATCTTGCATCATCAAATATGATAACTTTTATGAAATACTTTACAACGGACTTGGGGGCGAGTACGGCGAATACAAAAAACTACGGTGGCTTGATCCCAACCTGGGTACGTAGGCAACTACCTTCGTAGCGCAGCCAATTCATCATTTTATTCTCCAAGACAACCTTCTCTACATCATCATATCAATCAAAGTGTTAAATTCCAAAGCGCCACATGTCAAGGGCGTGATTTCTCTGAACCGACGTCACCATTAGCTCCGTCAGCTCAGAGAGGGGGCGATGTAAGTACCTAAATAGGCTTTGCCATATGTCGCTCAAGAAATTAACCAACTTCAAGATTATAAACGACTCTAGGAGTACAATATACCCTAGTCAAATGGACCACAACAATTCTCTTGGACAATAGACATCACACAATGAAGATAGACCGTGAGATCTCATTAGATCTCTCGGCCAAGATCGATCCATCATCCATACATAGGTAACACAAAAGGGTAACCTAAGGGCAACTAAGGTATGAGCTCTCAATCTCTACATTTCTTCTCTCTCTCCCTCTCTCTCTTTTACTTTCTTCTCCATTACCCACAATGGCTAACTTGATCGTCGGAGGGTTGACGCCGGAGACATCTCCGGCGCCCTTTGCAGGTCATCTATGGAGAGGGAGCAAGAGGACCATCTCAACAACACTAATCTCTACATGTAACCGGAATCAAGGCTTACAGTGATTACATTTTTTTTCGTTAAGCTTTAAAACTCATCATCTTACTATTTTAGACTAGTAAAATCTAATCTCCGTCAATCTTTTATTGTTTAACTTTGACAATCAGATCCTAACAACTGCACTGATTTGAGCACTAATCCTTGTGTATCCAAAGCTACCTGCTATTATAAAGTTCACAACATAAAAAGCTCTGGGCAGATATGTGTCTGTTCGGATGGGTTGTCTGGTGATGGATTTACGTCGGGCAATGGATGCAATAAACACTCATATGGCAAGAAAGTCACCAGAGGTCAAAGCTTGTTTTAGGAATACGAGTTAGTAACTAGCAAAATCTCAATTGGATTAAACTAAGAAAGTATATAAGAATGTGAGAATTGAGTCGTACATGCCTGGTATACTGTAGCCTAGATCGAGAGGCCCTGTTAACTGGAATCAAAAGATCTTTTCACTTATCTAGAGACATTCCATTAATGTCTGCAGAATGTTACTAAACGTCTAAACCAACAACATAACATTGGCAGGCTGCAACCTTTTAAGTTTGATTCACTAGCTAGGTTTGAAAAAAAAGAAATTCTAGTTGACACATCTTTGTATGTACTTAACTTGCTTACAGAAATCTGGACATCGTTGTTCTTCATATGGACTCACTTCTTACTCTTAGTTTGTATTTTTTTTCTTGCAGTTGTCATATTAGCAATTACAGTCATATGCTTTATCTGCATGTTATATTTGGTTCTAAAGAAGAGGTTACTTTCCCAGTTAAGAATGAACTACTTCCTACAGAATGGGGGTCTTTTGCTACAGTGATCGACATGTCCTCTCAAGTAAAGGTACTAGTTACCAGCATGCCAGAATCTTCTCTGCCAAAGAGTTGTATTTTTTTTTATCAATCAAACAAATTTTATTGATAAAAATTCCAAGAATTATACAAAGTTAGTGGACAAGCGCGGTACAAACTGCGCTGCAAGGCACTGTCGATAAAAGAATCCTTAGTGATGGATCCATAGTTGCAGTCAAGAAGTCCCAATCAGTTAATCAATGCCAAGTTGACAATTTTGTAAATGAACTCTTCATCCTAGCACAGATCAACAACAGAAATATATAGTAAAGTTAATTGGTAGTTGCTTGGAGACCTCGTCGTCCCCTTTGTTGGTGAACTTGTCTCGGGTGGTACTTTATATGAAAACCTCCATTGCGATTTCGATTTATCATGGAAGGATCAACTTCAAATAGCTATTGAGGTAGGGGAGGCATTCTTTCTTGCACTCATATCCTTGTATGCCCATATTTCACAGGGATATCAAATCATCCAACATACTCTTAGATGGGAACAACATGCACCACCAGACTTGCTGATTTTGGACTTTCTAGGCTCGTTCCCCTTGATAAAGGTGGAGTCTCGACAACTGTGCAAGGAACTAGCGGATACCTAGATCCAGAGTACTTCACCACATGTAGGTTAACAGAAAAGGGTGATGTTTACAGCTTTGGTGTGGTGTTGCTAGAGCTCCTAACCGGAAGAAAGCCTGACAAACATGAAGACACCAGGGACTGCAGTAGCTTAGTGATACATTCTCGATCGTATATTGGCAAAGAAAACTTTCTTGATGTTCTCGATGAAAGGACATTAAAGATGCAAATCTTGGATGAAATGAAACCAGGTTTTGTGATTGCATATAGGTGTCTTAATTTGCTTGGTACTGAGAGGCCAACAATGAAGAATGTGGTGCAAGAACTTTTGTCGGTATCAAGTAAGACACAACAACCCCTGTATTCTCCGAAAAAATCCAATCACTAAGAAGTTGCTCCAAAACTTCAAGGGTACTTCATTAAGTACAGAAAACAGATTCCGTATATTTGATGCTAATATTCTGAAAACTAATTAAGTTGATTAGTCCATCACCATCTTATTAATATTAGCTGATTATTCCGTTGTCTGATTGAGTACCATAAAATCGAAAAACAAGTAACAAAAGCACAAAAGAAGAACACAAAACTGATAAAGGTGGAGGAAGTGAAATGAAATTAATGTTTGCATAGTAGAATAGGAACTTTTGATTAAGGTGGAGGAAACACGCAGCTGCCCGTAGCCAAAAAGAACTAGAACAGTCGAACCTACATTATGCTACAAAAGAACACAACTCTTGTTGCACTCTCAATTAATAATTACAGAAAGCTATATCATGCGACTGCACATACAAAAATTCCTACAAGCAACACGTACATATTACTTATGGAGTTCTTCTAGGAGTTAAGGGTACTGAATTTGGTACTGATCGAGCTACTACCAGTCAAGTGAATTACAAAAACTTTTGCTCATCCAAAGAATCTCAATCACTTCAAAATAGACTGTGTGTGCCCTCTCGATCAATAATGTATATACCCATTCCCAAAACTCGACGTGAGCCTATTTTTATTCGAGCTCACTCGACGTAAACCTATTTTTACTCGAGCTCACTCCATGACCACAACTCTCAAATGTTATCCGACCTTAAAACGCTCTCACTCGACGTAAACCCATTTTTACTCGAGCTCACTCGACGTGAAGCTATTTTTACTCGACCTACATCGTCCTTATTCAAACTCCATACGTTTTGATTCTCTTCAGTTACAATATATTTTCAGATCCAAAATATCCGCTCATTAATTGACCACACCGTTAGGCAATTAATGAGCTATCCGTTGTCCCAATCACCTATATATATGAACTACGTAGGCTTGATTCTGGGACTTGGTCAATCTCAGTTACGTAGGCAACTATCTCTTCAGATTGCTCAGCCACTTCCACACACTCCTTACTTTCTCCTCCACTTCATGGTCATCTTCTCCGACCAAAGTTTTTTATACATTTACATTGGCGCCGACTGATTCGTGATCGAACAATAACCAGACAACGACCATGGCAACAATCACTGCTGAGCAATTTGAGCAACTCCAGAAGCAAATGGCAGACCAGCAAGAACAGATCAATCGATTGGTGGCTGAAAATGTTCAACTTAAGAACACCACCAATACCACTAATGGAGCACCGCTGAATGGAGTTCCAACAAATGGGCTCACCAATGAAGAAGTTAACACAACCACTGTCAACAACCCTGTCTTACCCACCTCCAGTAACACCACCGCCCCAACCATGGCAGACCTTCAAGCCGCTCACGACAGAATATTGCAGCTGTCGGAAAAGCTTGATAAAAAACATCAAGACTCACTTAAAGCCAACACAACCCAAAAAGTCGCTTCAACAACCCTAGAGCGTTACAAGATAGAACCCCTTCATGAAGACCTCCTCCAACAGGAACCTCCCCCAAACTTCATGCCTCCAAAGTTCACCACCTATGACGGAAGTGGAGATCCAATGGACCACGTCCTCCAGTTCAAGACTAGCATGGCTTTATGGCCAAAATACAAAGATATATTCTGCAGATTGTTTTCAGCATCACTCCGTGGGAGTGCTATAGACTGGTATCATCGACTCCCAGAGAGGTCCATAACTTCATACGATCAACTCGAGTCTCTCTTCGTCACTCAATATATCCACAACAAGAGAAGAAGAATCGAGGTAACTGCTCTATTTCGGATCAAGCAAGACGAGTCCGAAACAACTAAAAAATTCATGGCAAGGTTCAAAAAGGAATGTCTGCGAGCTGAAAACCCAGATGAGCATTCATGCCTCTTGGCGTTCATCTCAGCTGTAAACCCCAACACGGTGCTAGGAAAGAATATCATCCTAGACGCCCCTGCAACCCTGGAAGACTTGTATGTACGAGCTGACAAGTACATAAAGCTTGAGGAAACCCTCACAAAATCAAAGGAACGAGTAGCTGTCGTCCAAACAACACAGCCTACCTATTCCAAACCAAAGACGACTAGATCGGAGTATAAAGGAAAGCCAAAATCCAACTCCAAATCTAAGTTCCCAAATCCCTTCAAATGCTCGTATAATCAACTCTTCGATTTAATCAAGGACGAGGCCTACTTTCAACCTCAGGTCCATGATCTGGAACCTATTGAAGGAAATCCATATTGTAAGTTACATAAATGCCGACACCACCTCACAGAAGACTGTCGCATTCTGCGAGCTTACTGTCACAAACTCAAGGGGGAGGGCTACCTCGATGATTTTCTATCAGAAAACGAGCCAGACCTCCGCAACAAACTTGAGGCAAAGCGACAGAAGACCTCAGACGACAAGGGTAAAAAACCCAAAGGAACCATCAATATGATTATGGATGCTCAGCCTCCAGAGTGGTCAACTCGATCAAAGAAACAGAAGGTCCATCACATTCACCACATACTCCACTTGACCCACAAAGCAATTGTGGCTAAGCAGGTCACGAGCAATAACGCCCTAATATTTTTAGATTTCGACCTCAAAAAAGTATGCCTTCCCCACAATGATGCACTGGTCGTTCACATCAACATTGGGGGATGGATAATAAAGAAAGTGTTGATCAACCCAGGTAGCTCGTGCGACGTACTGTTCAATAAGGCATATAGTCAGATGCAAATGCCTGACTCAGTGCTACAAAAACCTCAAGTCACCCTTTTCGCATTCAATTTAACCGAAACTGAAGCAAAAGGCGAAATTTGCCTCCCTGTGGCAACCGGTGAAAATGAGGATGAGGTAACTGTGTACTGCACCTTTTTCGTCTTGGATGTCCCCACCCAGTTTAATGCAATTCTAGGACGGAAATGGATTCATAGGATGAAAGCAGTACCGTCGACTTATCATCAAGTCATCAAGTTTCCTGGCTCCCGAGGCATCATGGAATTACGAGGTGACCAGATTGAAGCACATGGATGCCACGCCATCCCCGAGGTCATCCCACTCATCAATAAGGGGGATACCTCCAAGACAGTTGCGAGCTCATCTCAGCCCACTGTCAACATGATCTCCGCAATTAGCAATGCAGTCGGGAAGACATCTAAGCCCACTGTGGATGAGATCTCACAAGTGGACAAAGGCAAGGCTATTGTTCAGCCACCTGACCCACCAGTCATTGAACAAGGTGAAAAAGTCAACATAGGATCGGATGACGATCCTAAATATGTCTATGTAGGGGCTAACTTGGACCCCATTGTAAAAGAACAACTTATTGCTACTCTCAAGATGAATAAGAATGTTTTTTCTTTTGCTTATACCAATATGCCAGGGATAAACCCCAATATTGCATGCCATTAGTTAAATGTTGATACTAACAAGAAACATGTAAAACAAAAAGCTCGCAAACTTGCAGCTCATCTCGCTTATGCAGTAAATGCAGAGATACAGAAACTAAAAGATGCAAAATTCATTCATGAAGTCGCATACCCTGACTGGCTTGCTAACATTGTCGCAGTCATAAAACCTAACGGTAAAGTCAGAGTATGCATCGATTTCACCGACCTCAACAAAGCTTGCCCAAAAGATAGCTTCCCCCTACCTCGAATAGACAAGCTCGTTGACTCAACCGCAGGTCACGAGCTCATTTCCGTAATGGATGGTTATTCAGGTTACAATCAAATCAAACTAGCAGACGAAGATTAAGAGAAAACCGCGTTCATTACTGAACAAGGTACCTTTTGTTACACAGTCATGCCTTTCGGATTAAGGAATGCAGGGGCTACATATCAGCGACTTGCAACAAAAATATTCCAAGACATGATTGGTCACACAATGGAGGTATATGTAGATGATATGATTGTAAAAAGTAAGCATAAATCATCTCATGTGTCTGACCTCGAAAAAACATTTCTCCGGCTTCATGATTACAATATGAAACTCAACCCGGAAAAGTGTTTATTCGGCGTCGCCTCCAGAAAATTCTTGGGGTACCTCATCACACAAAGAAGAATAGAAGCAAACCCAGAGAAAATCAAAGCTATAATAGAAATGCCAAGCCCAAAAGCCAAGAAACAGGTTCAAAAGCTCAATGGCATGCTAGCAGCCTTAAACAGATTCATAGCTCGGGCTTCAGACAAACAACGCCCTCTACTTCAAATACTAAAGAAAGGGTCAACATACAATTGGACCCCTGAATGCCAACAAGCATTTGACGAGTTCAAGTTATACCTCGTAACTCCACCGGTCATCACAGTACCACAAGATGGCGATGTACTGGGGCTTTACCTCGGAACGTCAGAACATGCAATCAGTGGAGTGTTATTCCGAGATGAAAGTGGCATAGAAAGACCCATATACTTCATCAGTAAAACCCTATTACACTCGGAAGCTCGGTACTCAAACCTTGAAAAAGTAGGTTTGGCTTTACTCTTCGCATCAAGGTAGTTAAAGCCCTACTTTCAATCACACAAAATCAGAGTCATCACGGACGCACCACTCAGACAGGTGCTTGAAAACAAAAACAAATCTAACAGAATGGCAAAATGGGCTCAAGAACTCGGAGATCACGAACTTATTTTCACACCACGAAGTAGCAGAAAAGGTCAAACAGTAGCCGACCTCCTGATCGATTACGCAATTGATGACAACACATGGATACCCGATAATGAAGTAAATGAACAACCACTAGCAAAAGCACCAATATGGAAACTCTACGTGGATGGGTCAAAAAACTTTAATGGCTCAGGCGTAGGTGCAACACTAATCTCACCAGAGGGAGCCATCTTAGAAAAGTCAGTTCGGTTAAACTTCACTTCATCTAACAATGATGCAGAATACGAGGCACTAATCACCGGCATGCAGATCGCCATTACTTTACAGGTAAAAGAGTTGCAAATCCTAAGTGACTCATAATTAGTAGTTAGCCAAATTCTGGGCGACTATGAAACAAGAGAAAAGACTCTAAAGCTATACTTAGAGCACACAAAAAAGTTGCTAACTCATTTCAACAAATAGGAAATCCAGCACGTTCCAAGAGATGATAATCGACATGCCGACAGCTTGGCATATCTAGCCTCACAAATCGACACAGAGTCACCTCGAACAATCGAAATCGACATACAATCAGTTCCGGCGTATGAGACTCAAATACATCAGGTAAATGAGGTTTCAGATTTCATAGACATCCCACCGCTTGAAGTAGAAAACTCTTGGATGGGACCGATTATCAACTACTTAAAAGGAACATACCCAGATGATGATTTCGAGCTACGCAAGCTCGAAAGAAAAGCCAAAAGCTACATTTTACTCGAGAACATGCTATACAGGAAGTCAACTATAGGACCATACTTACGGTGCCTCCCACCAAAACAAGCAAATACAATTCTAGCTAAAATCCATCATGGTGAATGTAGAAACCATGCAGGGGCTAGATCCTTAGCTCAAAAAGCAAGAAACCAGGGCTACTTTTGGCCTTATATGCAAGCAGATTCAGAAAAGTTTGTCCAACATTGTGACAAATGCCAAAGGTTCGCACCACTAATCCACCGGCAAGCTCGAGAACTCAAGACAATCTCAAGCCCCTGACCCTTTGCAATTTGGGGACTCGACATCGTGGGACCAATTTTAAAAGACAAATCCAAGAAAAGATTCCTACTCGTGGCAACTGACTACTTCACCAAATGGGTCGAGGCAATACCCTTACGACGCATAAGGCAGCAAGATGTCAAAAATTTCATATGGAAGTTCATTATTACTCGATTTGGACTACCACATACTCTAGTTACTGACAACGGCCAACAATTTTGTGGAAACATAATAGAGGAATTCTACCTTGATTGGAGAATCAACCACGCTCTTTCCACACCTCGTTATGCTCAAAGTAATGGTCAGGCTGAAGCCACCAATAAGACCATAATGAATAATCTGAAGAAAAAACTCGAGGTGCACAAGGAAAAATGGATACAGGAACTCGATCGAGTCTTATGGGCTTATAGAACGACACCACGCACATCTACAAGAATGTCTCCATTTGCCTTATGCTATGGCACAAAAGCCATCATACCTACCGAGCTCAATTTCCTAACAACTAGATCGGAGCTCGTCCAATCAAAAGAAAACGAAGAATTATGGGCACACAAGGTAGATATGCTCGAGGAAAAACGAGATCAAACTGCAATTACAACAGCTCGTTATCAGCAGATCTTAAAAAGAAGCTACAATCAAAAGGTGAGGTCAAGGAAATTCCAAATAGGTGACCTCGTACTCAGAAAAACCTTCTCCAACACACAGAAGTCTGGAGACGAAAAACTAAACCCTAACTGGGGAGGCCCATACATTGTCAAAAACGACCTCGGAAACGGTGCATATACACTAATCGACGCTGAAGGTGAACAAGTGCCTCGACCTTGGAGCTCAAAATTCCTAAAACTTTACATACCTTAACCACCTCGCAAAAGGTTAACATTTTTTTTACTTTGTTTTCATCAAAGTTAAGCCAAAAAGACATATGTCTAATGCATTGCAAGCTAAGTTATTCATGCATTGCAAGCTAAGTTATGTATGCATTGCAAGCTAAGTTATTTGGCGCATACCGTAAGACAAAAATTATAAAGCCAAATATTCAATTTCGAGCCGAAAAACATTCATTCAAATACAAAGTAAAATATCTTACATACAAAAAGACAAAGAAGCGCAGGGCCAACCGAAGTCGGAATTCCCCACTAGTGTTTTACTTTTTCAAATAAAAAACATCAAAAGTCCTCGCAACGCTCATACAAAGAAAATAGAAACAAATATATCAAGCTCGTTCCTCAGGAGGGTCAACCATGGTTGCATCGACGTTCTCTTCACCAAGGGGAGAAAGAGTCTTGTCATTGTTAGCCTCAGCATGGGAAGTTGTACAGTTAGCACTCTTCTCAACCTCGCCTCTCACGTCGCGATCATAGCGTTCAAATGCAGAAACTTTGATGGCCTCTCTATCAAAGCCAGAATCAAAATTCTCCACCAAAGTCGCAAGGTGAGCTTCACGACGATGACACCTCTCCTCCCAAGCATAAGAGATTTTCCTCCAGTGGGAAATGCACTCAATCGACTTCTCAGCATCAGCCTCCTAGCTCGCATTCACTCCAGCAAGTTTAGCCTCCAGCTGTAAGGCAGACCTCTGGGCCTCATCCAGATTTGCACCATACTCGGTGCTCACTTTCTCAGACTCAGCAAGCTTGGCCTTCAGGGAACCTCAGCTCGCAAGGTCTTATTCTCAGCATTGGCCTTTTGCAAAGCTTCGGCCTTCTTCCGAGCATTCTCAAGCTTCGTGATCCACTTATTGTGAATCACGTTCATCTGAAACACAGCAAAACACATCAGAAATTATCAAGAAAGCCAAGTAAATATTCAACCAATCATAGCAAACAAAACCAAGCTTACCCTATAGGCACAGGAGGCAAACTCTTGGGAATCGTCCCCAAGAGATCGAGGCTGGATTTTCTTCGCATCGTCAAAGAGGAAGCAATTTTCCATCAGGGAAAGACTCATCTCCTTGTCATCCCACGCCGAGTCATCGGCCTTCACATATGCCTCACGACAAGGAAATACAGGAGAAAAGCGATTAGCCTCACCAGCAGCAAAATCTTCACCCACGTCGATGTGTTTCGACTTAGCAGATTTTGAGACGGGGGCTTCAGATTTCTCTTTCCCCTTCTCTTGACTAGGCTTATTAGCCTTAGAAACCACAGCAGCATCCGTTGGCTTCGCAGGAGCCTTCCTCTTCCTCACAAAGGGCTGAGGCTCGAGTGTACGAGAGCTAAACACATCGCTCAAATTCGAAGCATCGGGAATTTTTCTTGGAAGAGGAACAGACCCACCGGTAAGAGGAAGATTTCTTTGGTGGTGTCATTGGTAGAGCAGGTAAAGCTTCAATGGGCAAGTTACCAGGTCGAGCTAAAACTAGCTCCGCAACAGGAAGGGTTACAGCGAGCTCTCTCTTCTTTCTCCTGCTTCTCTTCGGCGCTGGAGCACTTGAAGTACCAGCCTCCACTTGGGTATCTATAGAAAACTTAACTCAGGGCTCACGAAAAAAACGTGCTAGATGGGGTAACAACTCCATCTTCTCTGCCCATGACTTCTCAGCAAAATCGGTTATATTGCTTGGATGTAAGCGACCGTCGATGTGCTCGTTGTAATCCTTAGTCTGATCTGCAAAATTCATAAGTTAAGTCAGCCACCTAGTCGACTTGACAAATAAAAGAGAAAGTTACAAACATACGTTCACCTATGCTTGGAATAGCATATCGACATAAGAAGGCACTGGGCTGTACAAACTGACCACGGATCCTATACACCGGCGAGTTTTTCCAACCATCATTCGAGGTCGGGGGATTAAAAAGCTTAGCTGCACCACAACTTCGCCTCCTATTTAGGGAACAGACGTAATCCCTACTGCGGCCAGTGACACAAGTGAAGTAGGCCACGACGTCGGACTTCACTATATCGGCCTTGTATAGCATGTTCAACTCCTCAAAAATTAACATCGACGTCCAGAAACTGGTGGGCATCATAATAGGGGCCACGTCGTAGTGATTCAATACATCACATACGAACTTACTGAATGGAAGACGCATACCCCCCCTAAGTTGAGCAAGACAAATTAAGGTCGAGGTTGTATCTCCACACAAATCAAAGAGTCTATCACCGACTCTATACATTTCAACGTCGGGAATTCTAATATCAAACTCAGCTCGAATTTCTGGAAACGACCTCCGAGCTTCTTCAACAGTAAGAACCCTACTGCTAATAACCTCTTCATCATCCCCCCCACGTTGATTGCCACTTACATTAGCCTCAGCCCCCTCATCAAGTTGAACCTCCTCTTCGTTCTCACTAATACTTTCAGAACCTTTTTCACTCATTTTTAATAATTGGTCTCTAAGGAAAACTCTGGTAAATCAAAAGCAAGGTAATACAACCGATCTCCGGTAAGGGTAAAGAGCAGATGAAGAAGTAAAAGTTTCAGAAACTCAACAATGGCGGAAATATTGAACAACAACACAAAAACAACAAAAAGTTCAACAGATAAACAACGAAATCGAAGATATACAAAAGAAAAACAAGTAATTCAAGCAGCAAGTGAAGAAAAGGTGGACAAACAAGCATAAATAATGAAGAACAATAATGGAAAACGTATGAGCAGCAAAGAAAAAGAAGAAGGAGATAACCAGAGAAAAATACCTTTCACAAGAGAAAGAGGAAGTCTTAAATCAGCAGCAAAGTAAACCCTTGGTTTTCCAACCTTAGGGTTAGGTTTTATAAAACCCAACCAATTCATTGCACCATTCAAAGCAATCTACATCAACGGTCAGATCTAGCGGTGAAAATCCAACCGCTAGAACCCTTGGTTTCCCTCCCATTTCAGTTACTTTTCCAGAAATCAAAATTCAAACCAAATTTCCACGTGGCAAAATACAGAACACTTGCCATAAATGCAATCATAACTCTTGCTTCGATAATATATATTCACTTACTGCAGCACGCAAAGGAATCTTTGCTGGCCTCAACAATCGAGAAAACACACCACATCAGAACAACGTAGCACTCCTTCCAATAGAGCACCTTCTCTATTTTTCATTTAAATTGAAGTCAAATTCCATCATAAAAACCAAATTCTTAACCTTCAATTCAAATAAAAAAGGGGCTATGTATATACCCATTCCCACAACTCGACGTGAGCCTATTTTTATTCGAGCTCACTCGACGTAAACCTATTTTTACTCGAGCTCACTCCATGACCACAACTCTCAAATGTTATCCGACCTTAAAACGCTCTCACTTAACGTAAACCCATTTTTACTCGAGCTCACTCGACGTGGAGCTATTTTTACTCGACCTACATCGTCCTTATTCAAACTCCATACGTTTTGATTCTCTTCAGTTACAATATATTTTCAGATCCAAAATATCCGCTCATTAATTGACCACACCGTTAGGCAATTAATGAGCTATCTGTTGTCCCAATCACCTATATATATGAACTACGTAGGCTTGATTCTGGGACTTGGTCAATCTCAGATACGTAGGTAACTATCTCTTCAGATAGCTCAGCCACTTCCACACTCTCCTTACTTTCTCCTCCACTTCCCGGTCATCTTCTCCGACCAAAGTTTTTGATACATTTACAAATAACTCCAAATGACTTCCATTGATCTACTAGAATAGCACCTCTATCTGTCAACCATATCAGCTGCTGAACTATACATATAGGTGTAATTGTGTAAATAGCATCACCAACGTATTATTTGAAACTCCAATAGTGCTATTACCACAATCACAACTAATCTAACAAACAAATCAATGAACATAAAGTAAATGAACACGCGATATTTTTAACGTGGTAAAACCCAATATGGGAAACGTCCACGGTTATCCTCGCGACAACAAAGAAATCCTAGATGAAAAGAGATGTACAAACCTATCAACTACCTGCAATCACTGCGAGTTGACACTACTGGTTATCTCTAACACCTTGACTTCACGAGAGTACCTTGATGTACGCATAAGACACTCGACTTCTTGATGAACACACAAGAAGACTCGAAGCCGATCTCAATAATCAATAAAGAAGAAGATGAATGGAGAGGAAAGAATGAGTTCAATCACCAACACACAACCCTAAACAAACTCCAGAAGAACACCTCAATTGGACGACCAAAAAACTAATTTGTTCTTTGGTTGAAAAACCATATATAGTTAGGGTTTTGGAAGAGAGAGAAAATGGGCCGAAATAAGAAAATCACACGACGACGTACGTACGCCCTAACTAGGTACGTACGTCCCTGAAGGAAAAAGTAGTCTGTCGAACTCAAGGTAGGTACGTCCTAACTAGGTACGTACGTCCTAACACCAAGGAAAAGTTTTGTCTAACCCAACGTACGTACGTCCTAACTAGGTACGTACATATTGTACCAAACAGCATACTGACAAACACAAATGAGAGAAAGGGTACTCGCGACGACGCTCACACATCAAGTATTCCTAATAATGAGATCAAGGCGAGATAACCACGGACACACTAAGTCACAAAATAATGTCAAACAACCGAATGTCGGTTTCAATCTCCCCCTTTAACATTTATTTTGTGACAAAAACCGGTTTCAATCTCCCCCTTTAACATTTATTTTGTGACAAAAACCTATGACTCTAGAAGCACTTATAGTACGTGCTTACAAACCCAAACCAATGGTATTTATAATACATGCCTACAAGAACACTCATACTTAAAACGTACCAAGTCACCATCACTTGATATTCAGCTCGAGCAGGAAGACTTAATCATCAGAGACGAGGCGGAAGCAAGAAAAATTCTGAACCAATTAGAGAAATAATGGAAGCTTCTCGAACAACTCCCCCATACTTCATGAACTCCAAAGTTTAATACTCGAGCTCCACCAAAACTGTATAACCTCTAATCATCAACACGTTCACTCCCCCATACGTGTAGCATACCTGAAACATGACCCAAAAAAAAGCACTAACAGAGAAGAGAAGAGTGTTAGTATTAGAGTCATAAAGCTCCCCCTTTTTGTCACAAATAGTGAGCAAAGAAACAAGGAAAAAGAGCCATTAGCAAGAGATAAACAGACAATAGAATATCAAACAGAAAAACAAGAGAGAAAAATTTCCCTAACAATTAAATATCCACTGAAAGAATATCAACCACAAACAAAAAAAAAAACATAAACACACTAACAATAAGCAATAGACTTAAAACCATTACACACAAGTAAGCTTAAATAGTACCAATACCCTGTTGCGATACACATGGTTCCAAAACCGAAAACAACTCCTCGATCCATCGATCCAGAAAACAATCAGTGAGGATGAAGTACAAGAACTAGAAAGACGCCCAAATAATGGATAACCAACCAACTGCAGAATGTAGACCTGAAAGTCAAAAAGCAACCTTTCCCAAAGATTGATACGAACGAAATTTGTATCCAAACTCGGCTTGTTGATATAATAGAAGCCATGAATAGCGTTGCAGAAAACGCATAATCCTGAGGTTTGTTTATACTCAAGAAAATCATATTCCACTCCCTAACTGTCATTGAGACGAAGAATAGGATTGAACAGTAACCGGCTTGAAGAAAGACGATAGGATAAAGGACCATAAGATCGGGAAACAGCTACAACCTGAGATAAGGACTTAGAAAAAGAAGGGGAAGGGGAAGAAGAAGCCATTAAAGAGCAAGAAAAGAAGCAATAAGAGAGCAACCACGAGAAGAAGAAACACAAACAAACCTTAAAAGATTGAACAAAATTCAACATGTAGTGAGTAGGTGAGACCAAAACACCATGTCAATATAGCAAGGACCAATGGTTGCAGTAAATGGGCTTAAAACAAACCAAATGGGCCAACTGCGACAGAGATTTCGTAACAACGTACGTATGTCAAGTAAACAAAACAAGAATCTGAAGGAGAGACGTACGAACCTTATAACAGCATACGTACGCTGCAGGAATAAAAATAAAAGAATAATTAAAAAAAAATTTGTCCCCCGAACGTACGTACCATATAACAACGTACATACGTCAATCCACAGAAAAACCAATTTTTTTTTTTTTTTTTAATAACAATAATAAATAAATAAATAAAAGCAAACCCAAGAAGGACCGATTCCCGAGAAGCACTACAAGAACTCCAAAAATCAACTAAATTCTTATCCAACAAAAATAAAAAGCAATATGAAAGAGCAACCAAAAATATCCAAAGAATTGAGATGTATCATAGTCCAAATCTTGGTGAGTGATATAGCAAAAACATGCAAGAATATAGAGAGGGTATATCCCAAAACCAAAGTCTTAGAGTACCTGGAGCAAGAAACACAAGAAATAAGATCCTTGTAATCACACACACTTGAGATAGATCAGAGAGAAATTCCAAAGGACATCAATCAAGGCCATGGAGTAGGCAAGGCAAGGACGCTTGCTAAAAAAGGAAAACAACTTAGTAAAACCACAAACACTCCGAATGATTTATATATATTTTTTTTTAATTTTTGAATATGTTACCGTTCCTTTTTTATTTTTTTTTGAATTTGTTGGAGTAAAAAAAAATGCCATTCTCGTGTGGGAGGAATTAATTACCTCCATCTTCAACCAAGACACGAGGGTAGGGTGTAGCCTACATCTTTTCGGCAAAAACACACTCAAGAAATGCAAACCATGATAACGTGCAACACAAGAACTAACATCTCTTGAGTGCAACCGTCAGAGCATGACCCTCACAGCCCCAACGGGTTCCTAGCCAAATGATTATGCTCATAAGACATTCAAATGGCTGCGGATTTCGTGAGTTATTGACCACTTACAAGAGGTGAGAAAGAAGGATAACAAAAGACTGAATAACACAAGGATAATCATGACCAAACCTCAAATCAATAAAATATAGAGCAACTTGCAACCAGAAGAGAAATGAGAGGGATATACCAACACCACATTCATGCGTGCATGCCGTGCAATGTGCAAGAAGAACAAGGAGAAGGACCATGAGACCAACCAAAACCTTACAAGGACAGAAAGAAATTAGCCCAACATATGACACCTTATTCAATGGAGAGAACCAAGAAAATAATCAGAATTAAAAGCATCCAACAATATAGAAGTACCCAACAAAAACCAAAACCACAAGCACACATAGACAAGATAGGAAGAACCCACAACCTGAAGACAAGGACAACCAAGAGAGAAGAGAAACAAAAATAAAAATAAACGAGAAAGGAGACAGAAAGAGAAGATACCAAGGGATACTTAAGGAAGAGGAACAACCCCAATGGACTTACGCAAAGAATGGAAGCGAGCCGCATCAAGAGGCTTAGTAAGAATGTCCGCTAACTGATGCTCGGTAGGAATAAACTCCATGGTGATGTCACATTTCTCAACAGCCTCTCGAAGAAAATGATGACAGATATCAATATGTTTAGTTCGAGAATGTTGAACCGGATTCTTCGATATGCTAATTGTGCTGGTGTTGTCACAAAACAAATCCATCGTCTGCTGTTGAATACCATAGTCCCGAAGCATTTGACGCATCCAAAGAAGCTGTGTACATGCACTAGCAGCAGCTATATACTCAACTTCACAAGTCGAAATAGATACAGATGTTTGCTTCTTGTTATGCCAAGAAACAAGATTATTCCCAACATAAAAACAACCACCACTCGTATTGTGACGATCATCAAGATTGTCACCCCAATCAGCATCACAATAACCTTCCACAATACTATTAGTATCACGGGTAAACCACAATCCATGATCAAGTGTGCTTCCAACATACCGAATAATACGTTTAACAGCAGTGTAATGAGACTCTTTAGGATTAGCCTGAAATCTGGCACATACACCGACACTATAAGCAATATCAGGACGACTAGGAGTGAGGTACAAAAGGCTTCCAATCATACTACGATACTCACGGATATCAACAGACTTACCTAGGACGTCCTTACCAAGGCGTACCTTCTCACCCATGGGAGTATCATGGCCACCAGAAGAGTTGAAATCAAACTTCTTGACAAGTTCCTTGGCATACTTGGTTTGAGAGATGAATGTGCCATGATCAAATTGTTTCACCTGCAGACCAAGAAAGAAGGTTAGTTCACCCATTAAACTCATTTCAAATTCGGAACTCATTAACCTAGAGAAGGACTCAGAGAGAGAGGAACAAGTGGATCCAAACACGATATCATCAACATAGACTCGTACCAAAAGTACAGATTTCTCCATTCTCTGAATGAACAGAGTGCGGTCCACACTACCACGAGCAAAACCCTTCCCTAACAAGAAGGATGTCAGACATTCATACCACGCACGAGGGGCTTGTTTTAGACCATACAAAGCTTTCTTTAATTTGAAGACATGATTCGGAAAATGATGATCGACAAACCCCTTGGGTTGCTCAACATACACTTCTTCGTTTAGAAAACCATTCAAAAATGCACTCTTGACATCCATCTGGTACAATTTAAAATTTAAATGGCAGGCCAACGCAAGGAGTAGCCTGACAGACTCCAACCTAGCCACAGGCGCAAAGGTTTCACCGAAGTCAATACCCTCAATCTGACTATAACCCTGAGCTACCAGCCTAGCCTTGTTTCGCACAATCTGTCCATATTCATCCAGTTTATTTTTGAAAATCCACTTGGTTCCAACAACATTAGTATGAGTCGGTCTAGGAACAAGTGTCCACACATCACTCCGCTTAAACTGACCAAGTTCCTCCAGCATAGCAACTAACCAATCATCATCAGTAAGAGCATCAGTAATATTTTTAGGTTCAATAGAAGAAACATAACAAACATAATGAGCACAATTCGTCTCTTTGGCCTGTCTATGAGTCAGACGCTGATCATTAATGTCCCTAATGATATCTCCAATAGAGTGATGTTGTTTTACATGAGCCGAGGCTTTCTCAAACAACTCATCAGGCTCAACAGTCGCTGTTGGAGGATTCTGAGTGACGTCAGGTGTTGTTGGTGTAACTGGATCATCAGACGCTTGCAAGTCACTTTTTGTAGTGGGAAGTTCATCTGAATCAGCATGTGGGCTGACAGAGTCATCAATCAGAGGTGGGGAAATTGGAAAAACATCCACAGACTCTGATAAAGGCGAAAGCACCGCAGAATCCTGAGCACCAGTAATAAGAGAAGAGTCAGAAACAATAGTGTCATCAACAACAACATTGGAAAGGCTTTGTGAGAGTTATAGTTAAATACTTGAAAAGCTCTACTATTAGAGGAGTAACCAAGCAAAAGAGCAACATCACCTCGACTGTCAAACTTGGAAAGGCTTTCTCGGTCCTGGCACACATAACAAACGCTACCAAACACACGCATATATTTGAGGTTCGGTTTCTTACCATACCACAATTCATAGGCAGTTTGAGTAGTACCAGACCATAGATATACACGATTTATAATATAACATACAGTGTGGATCGCCTCAGCCCAGAACTTTTTAGGGACATTCTTGGCATGTAGCATAGCACGAGCCATTTCCTGAATGACACGATTCTTTCGTTCAACAACTCCATTTTGCTGTGGAGTGTACGGAGCCGAGAATTCTTGCCAAGTACCGTTAGCAATGCAATATTCGATAACACCTGTGTCTGTGAATTCACCACCCCTGTCACTAAGAACATGTTTAATTTGAGTGTCTTTCTCATTTTGGATACGAAGACATATCCCCTGAAACTCAAGAAACGCATCAGATTTTTCACGCAAAAATGACACCCAAGTAAAACGAGTAAAATCATTAACCATGACTAAAAAGTACCGTTTACCACCAAAGCTCGGAGTGCGAGTGGGACCCATGAGATCCATATGAATGAGCTCCAATGGAGATGATGTAGTAACAAACTTTTTCTTGGAGTGCGGACTGCGTATTTGTTTACCTATTTGACATCCTCCACACACAATGTCACGAACTCTGCCAAGTTTTGGGACACCCCTAATGAATTCATTTTGTGTCAAGTTATCTAGGAGTTCAAAGTTGACATGTCCAAGACGTTGATGCCACAGCTGGACCTCATTCAGTTTGCTAGTCAGACAACTAACAAGTGGTGGAATCGGTTGTATAGCATAGCAATTGTCCAAGGTACGCTTACCTGTCATAATGCACTTGCCAGAACTATCAAGAACAGTACTAACATTTTTAGAGAAATGGACAGTATGATTAGTGTCACACAATTGGCTTATACTAATCAAATTAACACGTAAACCATCAACTAGCAAGCAAACATCATTCGAAGATAAACCAATACCATCCACAAAACCTTTACTAATCACAGGGGAACGTTTACCATTTCCAAACGTGACACTAGCACCATCAATGGCAGTAACAGAGGAAAAGAGTTTAGCATTACCAGACATATGTTTTGAAGAACCACTATCAAGTAACCATTCACTGTCGGAGCTAGAAACGTGGAGTGCAGTAATAGCCACATTGGAAGACTTACCTGCAAAACTACATAAACAAGAATAAGATGAATATTGTAAGGGTGGATAAAAATGTGACAGATGTGAAAGAGATGTCCAGGAATGAGATACACGATTATTCACATCACACTGAGAGGCCCAATGTCCAGGCTGACCACACAAGAAACAAACTAGTCCACGTTTACGACCCTGTCGAAGAGCACGTCAAAAAGGTTTCCATTTATTTCGAGTGCCCACCACACCTTTGGTTGGAGAGCCACCGGACTTTGTGACCGGAGGAGTGGATAGTAATGGCGGCAGTTCAGGAGATGACAACCCATTGTAACCTACAGAGGACTTGAGACGTAGAAGTTCCTTTTTAACATCTTCCAATTCACTAGTCAAGATCCTACACCGAGCTTCCCATTCAACATTGTCATGTTCAAGAGCAGCGAGATTGCTTAACAATTTAACTTTCTCTATACGCCAAGAATCAATCTCCTTATCCAAAGCTAAAATATAGGACGAGCTACAAGATAGTGAATCAAGTCTCTCTTGAAGAATACTACTCGTCGCTTCTAACCGTAGACATTCCTTCCTAGATAAACGATAGAGAGTGGCCCAATCATCATTCTCAACAAGAATTAATTCCTTATCACCATCACTAGAGCAATTTTGACTACAAATCGATTGCTCATCAGACAATCGAGCCACAAGCGAAGTAAAAAATGACCTAGAGTAAGACATAGCACTTAACGGATCTGTGCGTGAGCCATTACGCTCCATAACTAGCGCCCTGCGACTGATACCAATAATTGAAACTCCACAAATAGTGTTATTACCACAATCACAACTAATCTAACAAGCAAATCAATGAACAGAAAGTAAATGAACAAGCGATATTTTTAACGTGGTAAAATCCAATATGGGAAACGTCCACGGTTGCCCTCGCGACAACAAATAAATCCACTAGATGAAAAGAGATGTACAAACCTATCAACTACCTGCAATCACTGCGAGTTGACACTACTGGTTATCTCTAACACCTTGACTTCACCAGAGTACCTTGATGTACGCACAAGACACTCGACTTCTTGATGAACACACAAGAAGACTCGAAGATGATCTCAATAATCAATAAAGAAGAAGATGAATGGAGAGGAAAGAATGAGTTCAATCACCAAAACACAACCCGAAACAAACTCCAGAAGAACACCTCAATTGGACGGCCAAAAAACTAATTTGTTCTTTGGTTGAAAAACCATATATAGTTAGGTTTTTGGAAGAGAGAGAAAATGGGCCGAAATAAGAAAATCACACGACGACGTACGTACGCCCTAACTAGGTACGTACGTCCCTGAAGGAAAAAGTAGTCTGTCGAACTCAAGGTACGTACGTCCTAAGACCAAGGAAAAGTTATGTCTAACCCAACGTACGTACGTCCTAACTAGGTACGTACGTACTGTACCAAACAGTATACTGACAAACACAAATGAGAGAAAGGGTACTTGGGACGACGCTCACACATCAAGGTATTCCTAATAATGAAATCAAGGCGAGATAACCATGGACACACACTAAGTCACAAAATAATGTCAAACAACCGAATGTCGGTTTCATTATTAACTCAAAATATGGTGCTAACCGCTAGAATAGCCTGGAGATTAATAAGCCAACCTCACAACCTGTGTACTAAGGTCCTAAAATCAAAATATTTCCAATCTGATAATACTGAAAATGCCACTTGTATTAACCATATTTGTGAAGTTGGTCAATACATTAATGAATAATGTATATAAATGAATGTAATGAAATGATAAAGTAACAATAAAGTAGAGAAGACATGACACCATTATTTACGTGGTTCGGCAATTGTGCCTACATCCATGGAGAGAGAGAGAAAGAACTTTATTATAGTGGTGGTGATACAAAATGGGAGCTCAATGATGAGGAGAGCTCAAGAGAGATGAGACCTGAGAGGTGAGGTCTCATCATGAGAGATTGGGGAGGTCATTAACCATGAGATCTCACCATGAGATAGTGTTGAGAGCATGAGACTATGAGAAATGAAGAGGAATGAGTGATTTGCTTCATATTTATAGACTACAATATAACTCCATTCCTAGCATTCAATGAGGTAATAATGAGAGAATATCCTTGTAGTAATTGGCTTTAACTTTGTAACTTGTGTCATCAAGAGAGAGTCCATTAGATGATGACACGTGGCACTATGATGGACGGTAGAGATGTGCCACATGTATGTTGTATGTAGTACCCCCATATTTGTGAAGTTGGTCAATACATTAATGAATAATGTATATAAATGAATGTAATGAAATGATAAAGTAACAATAAAGTAGAGAAGACGTGACACCATTGTTTACGTTGTTCGGCAATTATGCCTACATCCACGGAGACAGAGAAATAACTTTATTATAGTGGTGGTGATACAAAATGAGAGCTCGATGATGAGGAGAGCTCAAGAGAGATGAGAACTGAGAGGTGAGGTCTTATCATGAGAGATTGGGGAGGTCATTGATCATGAGACCTCACCATGAGATAGTATTGAGAGCATGAGACTATGAGAAGATGAAGAGGAATGAGTGATTTGCCTTCATATTTATAGGCTACAATGTAACTCCATTTCTAGCATTCAATGAGGTAATAATGAGAGAATATTTTTGTAGTAATTGACTTTAACTTTGTAACTTGTGCCATCAAGAGAGAGTCCATTAGATGATGACACATGGCACCATGATGGACGGTAGAGATGGTGCCACATGTATGTTGTATGTAGTACTCATACACCACTTCTAAGAACACTGGATAGTGGGCATGGAAAACCATTGCTAAATCTCTAGCTCAAATAAAACCTCACCTATGTTGGCAACCTTGCAGCCAATCCAAGATAAACATTTGGGATGCAAACAGGATCCCCACCCTCCCGAACTACAAAATCCCCCAGCATCTCAACAATCCATCCTTTCAAACTGTTGAGAAACTAATGATCCCCAGTACCACCAGTTGGAACATTACTAAGCTCAACTCTTTCTTCCCTCCCCAAATTGTCTATCAAATTCAACAAATTCCTATCATTGCTCGGGCAACTCTAGACTGCCCAAGATGGATGCCTGTTAAGAATGGAAGGTTTTCTGTTAAATCTATATACAAACAACTCAATTTGTACACTCCTAACAACTTCGTCGATACTAATCTTAACCTCAAACTCTGGAAATCGGAAGCTACTCCTAGAGCAACCTTATTTTCCTGGAAATGCCTCCACAATGTGCTCCCTACCAGAACTAAAATTGCTAGGTTTATTAGTATTCCTACAAAACTCTGCCCTATGTGTAACACCCAAGATGAAACCATTCATCACATGCTTTTGACCCGTCCTTACACTCAGTTAGTTTGGACTCAAGCCACCTAAACTTCAAACCGGTTCACTTCCAAAATCTCACTACTGAACAATGGATAAAGTCTTGGTTTTCACCTCACAATAACTGGTTGATTGATCAGGAAAGTTGGTCAACTTGTTGTGTCACACTTACTTGGGAGGTTTGGAAAACTAGGTGTAGGAAAGTCTTTCAAAATGCTCACACAGATCCTCACAAGATTGCATCATCCATCCTAAAGTACCAACCACACCACCATCTGAGCACAATTATACCAAATATCCATTCCAACAAGGAAACCATTTGGATCCCACCGAGTATCATGAATTACAAAGTGAATGTGGATATAAAATTCTCTACAAGTGAAGGAAAATTTGCAGCAAGATATATATGCAGAAACTCTCATGGTATATTTCAATCTGCAGGGAAATGTTCAGGTGCAGCTGGAACACCGGAATATGCAGAATGCGCAGGAATCCTTTGTGCCACCAGATGGGCACTCGACAAAAGCAACTGACAAGGATGGAACTGGAAACAGACTGCAGAGGAGCACCTGAAATTTTGAATGGAAGACCAGGCAACCTTGCTTGGACTTCACAGACTATCCTAGATGAAGTCTCGAAATTATTTTCAAAGTTTGTTTATGCTTCTGTTAAATTCTGTAATCGAACTGGGAATGAGGCAGCACATACACTAGTACAACAAGCTAATATTTTTTGCCTCCACTCCGACTACTTTTAATTCTGTACCTAGTTGGATATCTGAACAACTACAAAAGGACATGCTATTCTGTAATATGTCTGTAACAGTGCAACTCCTTAATCTATATACTGTATATCTACTATGTTTATTAACCTAACCGTCAATAACTGTTTTAATTACCTGAACAACAATAATAAATCACGTGCAACTCACGCACACATTCATCTTGGCAAAGTTATATAGAAAGAAAGATTGGGGGTTTTAGATAAGGTGGAGAGCAATGAAAGCTCTACTATTACTACTCTCACCTTCTCTTTCCACCTTAAACCCTAAACCCTACAACCCCTTTTCTTCTTCACTTCCCCAAACTCAAATTATCTTCAAATCTCAATCATTTCTCAAATACCCACATCTTAAATTTTCAAAAAATCTTATTTTTAATTTTAGAAATAGCTTCAAAGTTAGAGCTGATGATGGTGATGCAGATGGGGGTAGTCCAGATGATTATGATTTGGAAGAAGAAGAACCTGAAGAAGTTGATAATAAAAAAGATTACGATGTCGAGTATGACCAACTTCTAGGAACTGGGTCTAATTTATTTGTTACAAAGGGAAATGTAGAAGAAGATATTGAAATGGTTCAAAGTAAGAACTTTGTTTCAATTCAAGGTTGGGATTCAGAAATGGTGGTTGATTATAGGATTAATGAAGATGAGTTTCATAAGATTTGTTTGTTAGATTGTGATTTCTTTATTAGAAAACCGCCTGATCCTGATAATGATGTTTATGATTTCCGTGAGGTGAGTACTGTTTCTGAATTCAATTGGTTTAATTTTTATTTTTTTCAATGTTTTGTTATTGTTATTAATGAAAACAACATTGACATTTTTTAGAAATTTTGATAGACATTTCCAATGGTGCTTTCTTAAACTAGACTATAACTCGATTAGAAAAATCATGCTTCTGCTAAATAATCACTAAACCATAATCTACCATTTGGTTAAATTTTGGGAATAGTAAAATTGTAATAAAAGAGAACGTGAATATGTTATGTATTGTTTGTTTTGTTTTAGGACTTTTTTCTCCTGCTACCTGAAATTAATAATTTGAGCCACATTTGGTCTTACATTGCTGTCTAATTCAGAGTTTAACACTCGAAGTGCTCGAAATCTTAATCCTAGACTGTGTACTACGTACTACTAGTCGCGTAGTCAGTAGCAAAATATATTCTGACATCCATATTTTCAGCTCCGAAAGTCCAAACAACCAGAGTTATGCCTTTTAACGGCGGACTTATGTACCTGTTAAACTTTCATTTTAGTGTTCTAGCAAAAAGTGTCTTTATATATTGTTATTGATAAATACAAGCTTTTTTATGTTTCTTGTAGATGTATGTTACTCCTCCGGACACAGATATATATTCTATCCCTAGGGTCTTAGCTCCGATGCCTCAAAAGGTACAGATATGATCTTTCATTTCTTTAAAAGTTCTCTTTGTATCTAGGTTAGTATATGAAATTTGAAATGTATTTATCTAATTTTTTTCCTTCTTTCTTGTTGACTCTCTTTATCAATTTTGCAAATGGTGTAGTATATTCGATGTGCGAAGAGTGATTATGGATGGTATAATGTTACTGAGCCACCAATTGATGCACCTCGAGATCCACTCTATAAATCTGAAAGGGAGATTCTGAAGGTATGTTTATTCTAAAAAATGTCCACTAGCTTCTTTTGCTACTTTCGCCATTTATTGAATCATCTTCTTAAACTAAAATAAAAACATGGAAACTAATAAAAAGTAATGGAGGGAAGCAATGTAGAACTTTTCAAGGAAATTTAGTGTACAAGGTATAAACATCTAGGAATATTCAGTTCTAATTCTTTCTTTGTGAGTGTAAGATCAGCATTTTATATTTAACATGAAAATTTGTTATTATAGGGATGCTATTTCAGTTTCCATCTTATTGAGCAAGAAGCTCAACTTTATCCCTTAAAGTTATCAAGTTCTTTTAGCTACCAATTTCCACTTGTGCCTATCTTAGTTCAAGATACGCTGCTTACCATATTTTTTGGTTCACGAGACACATGCATGATGCACCAGGTTATTTAGCCATTTAATGCCACACATCGTAACAACTTCCACTGGAAAATGCAAATTCATAGTGAATAGAAGAGAAAATGACTAAACCCTTTGTTCAAATCTATCAAAGCTTTTTATTAAACCAATATTTAAGATTCAACAAATCCCTATACTGGTGTTGATATTGGATATGACTTCGACTATTATGCTAGCTATTATAATCATAAGACTCACTGGTCTATGTTATTTTGTGGATTCCCTTGCTGTCACCTATAAATCTATAATATTCTTTTGAATTTTGTTGACAGGTTTTCCTGACAAAGCATTACAGAAACAGGAGATCGCGTGACCCTGAGTTTGTGCTTGACTTTGAGGAGATATATGTTATCGACTCCAAAACAAAATCAATAACGAGAGCAAAAGTTTTGGTGAGTCTTATCAAACTGCATGCTCATTGTCTTTCTAGAATTTTTTGTGATTGATCTTTCACTACTTCACTCTCATTTTTTCCTCTTCTTCCCAATCTTTTGGGCAAATTAAGTGAAAATTGCACAGCTTAATTCAATTGCCTTTTTGGGTGCTGTTTTCTGTTCATCATTGTCTCCTTCATGTATTGGGATCCAATAACAGCAGTTAAATTGGTCATTCAACTACTGTCATCATATCATCAGTCATGTCACTATATTTCCCAGTTTTTCTATTTTAAATCATTAGACTTATTTGTCCTGCCTTCATCTCGCGCCAACTCATGCAAGCTAAAAGCATTATACATTTTATTCCCCAATAGAGTCAAGCATATTGGTTAACAGCATTAAAATTGGTCATTCAACTACTGTCATCATATCATTTGTCGTGTAATTATATTTCCCATTTTTTCTATCCAAATTCATTAGACTGTTATTAATCCTGCCTTCATCGTGCACCAACTCATGCAAGCTAAAAGCACGATACATGTTATTACCCCAAGAGTTGAGTAAGCGTATTATTTTAGTATACATGGTGTTCTATGGATTCTTTTTGAGATACCTGAAAAAGACAACAAATCTTTGGATGTGTTAGATTGGGTACTTGCATTGTTCATCTTCTTCCATATTTAGCTTGCATCTTGATTACAGTCGGACAATGCATCTTTGTCACATACGCTCTTGCCCTTAAATTTCGATGAATTACTTAGTGATCACTTGATGAACAATTAGCCTCGACGTTAAACTGAAGTTTATACAGGTTTGTTTGTTTTCTAACGCCTTTTTTTCTTGAAAGGTAACTGTTCCAGGAGGAAGGGATAGAGATAGGAAGACCGACCTGCTTATTATACGCGATAATGGGAACTCTTTCAAAATAATTCACAAGGTAAATATATTAATCCTATTATACTAATTGGTCAATATGATGTGTCAGTTTATTATGTTTTTGTTTATTAAGTGGAACTTTTGTTAATTTCAGAGTGAAAGGGATGATCCCACAACTGTCATAGAGAGAGAAGAATGGAACAAAACAAGACAAGAAATGGAAAGACATCTCAGAAAGCTTCGGGATTTTGGAGTTTCAAATTGGTTCTAATGTATCAGAATTGATAGTGATTCTTAAAAAGAATTTAGATTTTTGTCATGTAGACAATGTCTTGATTAATGTAAGTACCATTGAAGCCAACACCTCTCTTTTTCTTCTATCTTGCACCTGGAATGCATGACACAATATTGCTATTACTCTATATAGTTTTTTTTTTTTTTTTTTTTCCTGAATGGGTCCTTTTGTTCTCTTTTAAATAAAACCTTCATTGTGTTAATTCCCAAAACAAATCCCCCACTGCGAGTGGTGGATTACCGACCCATCAGTTTATGCAATTTTGCATACAAAATCATTTCGAAAATCATTGTGTGGCGCATGAAACCAATCTTGGAAAAAATCATTTCACCCAACCAGCTTAGGGTGTTTTTGTGTCTGGCAGAATCATCATTGACCATGTTTTAACCTGCCATGAAGCTATCCATTCCATGAAACGAAAACGGGGAAAGGAAGGGTACTTGTTGATAAAATTAGATTTTAACAAGGCGTACGATAAACTTTCTTGGTCATTCCTTGAAAAAAGCTTACAGGTGCTGGGTTTCCATCCCCAGTGGATTTCTAGGATCATGTTCTGTGTTACGACCACTTCTCTAAACCTTCTAATTAATGGTAAACAAACTGCTGATATTCAACCTCAGTCAGGGTTGCGACAGGGTGACCCCTTGTCACCCTATTTATTCATTTTAGCGTTGGATATACTTTCCTATGGTATGAAAGAGTTGATCATTTCAAAAAAATTACAACCTTTGTTGATAGCTCGCCATGCTCCCAAAGTGTCCCATTTATTCTAGAGATTCTTGGACATACCCCCCATTTGAAAGTCGAAACTTGAGATACCCCCAATTTGAAAAAAAATTTGAGATACCCCCCAATTCAAGATGTGGTGTTATCTTAGTCGTCCATCATAATCCATCATAAAACTCACCTACGGCTGTAAAGCTCTTCTGTCTTGAATTGGGGTGTATCTCAAATTTTTTTTCAAATGGGGTATCTCAAATTTCGACTTTCAAATGGGGGGGTATGTCCAAAAATCTCTTTATTCTATGCTGATAATAGTCTATTCTGTTTCAAAGCCAATTCCAGGAATTGTATAGAGTTCAATAACCTCCTGAACCTGTTCTGTGTCGAGTCTGGTCAAATGATTAATTTAAAAAATCTTGTGTACCCATCCAAAAACATCACTCCCCAGGAAGGCCAAACTTTGAGTGGTTTATTAAACATTACTCTCACCAACAATTTGGGCAAATATCTTGGCATCGGTAGTGCAAATGGGAGGTCATCTAAGCCTTTATTAGGGAATTTACAAGATAAGTTGTCTAGGTTGTCAGCTAACTGGATGAAGCAGAAACTAAGTATAGCTGGAAGAAGTGTGTTGACCTTGGCTGTTCTCAATACAATTCCCTCTTATTAGTTTCAGGCTTTTAAGTTCCCCCAATCAGTCTTGGATCACTTAGATAAACTCAGGAGATCTTTCTTGTGGAACCATTCCCCAACCCATAGAAAAATGCACCACTGTCACTGGTCTCTTATCACAACATCCAAGGATAGAGGAGGTTTAGGGTTAAAAGATTTAAAATTGATTAATGTGCCTTTTTTAGGTAAACTTGTTTGGAGGTTACATACACACCCAAACTTATTGTTGGCTCAAATTTTACAAGCCAAATACCATAGTGGGAAAGATATCCTAGCGGGAGAATTTAAACATGGTAGTTCATGGGGATGGCAGATTATCCTAGAAGGCATCAAAGCTATCAAAGGTGGCTTGCAATGGAGAATAGGAAGAGGAGATTCCATAAACTTTTGGACACAACCTTGACTGTCCACAGTTCCACTTGCTACAGAATTTTCCCACTTGATAGATGATTCTAATCAACATTGGACTTTTCAGGACTTTATTCATCAGGGACAAAGGACCACAAATGATCTGAGTTCCTTACTCCCTCACCATGTAATCAAGACCATACGAGGCATACCCTTGTCAATTGAAGGAAATTGTTCGGATGAGTTGGTTTGGGCTCACCATCCCTTAGGTGTTGTCACTGTCAAATCTATTTACCAATCCCTTGAAACTACTAAGTTTCAACAGTACCCACAATCTTCCATATGGAAGAAAGTCTGGCAACCGCACTGTGCTCCCAAGGTTAAACATTTTTGGTGGTCAATATTACATGGACATTTACCAACTCGAGTTTTTCTGCGGCGAAAGATTTCCTCCATGGAAACCTCTTGTGCATTATGTGGGGAATTCCTTGAAGATAGCAATCATCTTTTTCTGCAATGTCATTCCTCCTTGTTGGTGCGACAACTATCCTTAGAAAGATTTAATCTGCATATACCCCCTCCTCCTCTGTCAGTTCAGTGGTTCCAAAATTTACTGACAAATTATGAGTGCATGACAATATGTTAACTGCATTTTTTTTTCTCATGTGGGGCATTTGGAAATGCAGAAACTATTGAATATTGGCTCACAATAGTTGGGTGCACAGGATCATACCTTATAAGAGGTGTGATCCGTAGGACCAGTTCCTATATTGGTTAAAGAAACCATATATGTGCAGGAGTTCTATTTGGACTCGATTTCCTATTTATCTCTATTTTGAATAAGTAATTCTATATGAATTTGATTTCTATCCATAGGCTATAAATACCCAAGTAACTTGGTATTTGTAAGACAAGACAAGACAAGGGAGTAGAAAACAATAGAAACATAGAGATAGAAAGAGTAAGTGAGAAAGAATTTTGGGAGCCAAGGGTGTATTGGGTTTAAGGTGAGAGATTAAAATCTTGAGAAAGATACTAGGGAGATTATTGTAATCTGTGTTTCTTTTCTTATAATGAAATCTTCTCATTGTTCCCCGTGGAGGTAGGCATTGTCGAACCACGTACATTTTGGTGTTATTGTTCTTTATTGTTTTATTCTTCTTATACTATTGTTTATTGTTTATTGTTTGGTAATCTTTGACATCATTGACAAAACGGATCCTGTATTGCAAAGGAGGTGTTCTCACGAATATCTAGGTTGCACGTTGTTGACGTTGTTGGGATTTAATTAATCACTGCATATAGTTCCACAAGTGGTATCAAGGGCTTATGTTGGAATTAAGGTTTTGTCAAAGATGACGGAGACTACAAGTGTTCATGTGAATAGTGACGGTAAGAAACCATCGGTTACTACTCTTGGCGAAGGTGTAAAAGTTGAGATTAAACCGTTTGACGGTAGAGATAACTTTGCACTATGGCAAAGGAAGATGAGAAACGTTTTGATCCAACAAGATCTTCATGTGGTTCTTGACGGGAAAGATAAGAAGCCAAAGGACATGTCAGATGATGAGTGGAACAAAGCAAATCTCAAAGCCATGAGTTCCATCAAACGACATATCTCGGACGAGGTGATGTTTAATGTGATGGACGAAACTAGCGCCAAAGGAACATGGGAAAAACTTGAGAAGTTGTATATGGGTAAGTCTTTATCCAATAAACTTTTCTTAAAGGATGAACTCTTGAATCTTCGGATGGAAGAAGGTGGTAATCTTATGGAACATCTAAACGTGTTCAATAAGTGTATCATAAATTTGCTACGGGTAGATGTGAAGTATGACGATGAAGACAAGTCTCTGTACCTGCTCAGATCTTTGCCTCCATCTTTCAAGCACTTCAGGACCACATTGATGTTCGACAAGGATACTTTAAAGTATGATGAAGTTGTTCAAGATATAATCTCTCATGTGAAGATGAATAAGAACACAGGTGAAGACTCTCAAGCAGAAGGACTATATGTCAAGAATTCTAATGAGAGGAGCCGAACAAATAAGAGAAGTAGCAAATCAAAAGCCAGGGGAAGATCTAAATCCAGGGATAAAGAAGGTTGCTTTGAATGTGGTACGACAGACCACTGAAAACGAGATTGTAAGAAATATAAGGAAAAGAAGAAGAAGGCCGAAAATTCAAATTCAGCCAGCGTTGTCACAGATGATAGCAACGGAGAAATTTTGGCGACTTCTTCAGGTAATGATATTTCTTCGCCTTGGATTTTAGATTGTGGCGCTTCTTATCATATGTGTTCAAACGAAGACTGGTTTGACACGTTTGAGAAAAGAAAAGGCGACGTAGTTTTTTTATGGGGAATAATTCCAGTTGTAAAGTTTATGGAATCGGTACGGTAAAGTTGAAGATGCATGATGGAATTGTTAGGACTCTAGGTAACGTGAAATACGTTCCTGCACTAAGAAAAAATCTTATTTTCCTGGGTTATTTGGATAAGAATGGGTACACATACAAATCCAAAGATGGGAATCTCATAGTCTCAAAGGGTTCACTTGTGGTTATGAGAGGACTAAGCCTTTCTAACAATTTGTACAAGCTTTTGGGAGATACAATAATTGGCGGAGCTGCAATTTCTACACAAGAAGATCGCACTCAGCTTTGGCACTTGAGGCTAGGGCATATGAGTGAAAGAGCCATGTAAGAACTACACAAGCGACAATTGTTGAAGGGTGTAGGAGAGTGTAAACTTGAGTTCTGCAAGTATTGTATTATGGCAAAGCAAACTAAAGTACTCTTCAAAGCTGCAGATACAAAGAACAGAAGTACAGAAGTACAGAAGTACTTAACTATATTCACTCAGATGTGTGGGGGCCTTCACCTACTCAATCAAAAGTTGAAGCTCGCTACTTTGTCACTTTCATGGTTGATTTTTCGAGGAAAGTTTGGGTCTACTTCATGAAGGAGAAATCCGAAGTTTTCACTAAATTCAAGGAGTGGAAGGCAGAGGTAGAAAAATCAAGTATCTAAGAACTGACAATGGCGGTGAATATACAGATAAGAAGTTTCTACAGTACTGCAAAGATGAAGGTATTGCAAGGCATTTTACCGTGAAGAAGAATCCCCAACAGAATGGAGCTGCAGAAAGGATGAATAAAACTCTTATGAATAAAGAGAGGTGCATGAGGTTTCATGCAGGTCTGCCAGAGATGTTTTGGGCAGAGTCACTTAACCATGCTTGTCACTTGGTTAATCGTTCGCCATCCAAGATGCTTGATTTCAGATCTGCAGAAGAGGTATGGTCAGGTAAATCGGTAGACTACTCTACTTTGAAAGTATTTGGATGTAGTGTATATGCTCTTATTCCTAGTGATGAGAGAACCAAACTTAAACCCAAATCTCATGAATGCATTTCCATCGGTTTTGAGAAGGGAGTGAAGGGTTATAAGTTATGGGATCCATTGAACCTAAAGAAAATCCATAGTAGAGATATTGTGTTTGATGAGAAGACTATGCCTATGAATCAAGACATGAAAAATGGTGAGAAAAACACCATTGTTAATAAAACAACTACATAAATATCTCCTCTTACCAAGGTATCCAAGAGGGAGACTCCTATTCAGGTGGAGGAGTCAGATGCAGGGGTTGAAGAGGATGGGCCAGAACAACAACAGTGTGAAAATGAGGTTGAATCTAATAAAGATAAGCAACAACCTTACAGCATAACAAAGAGCCGGGGCCAAAGACAAGTCAAAGCACCTATTAAACTTGCGTTCGAGGAAGAAGTTCATTATGCTTTAAGCATTAGTGAAGGTGATCCTACTTCTTATCGTGAAACAGTTGAAAGTAACGAAAGAGAAGAGTCGATTGAAGCTATGGCTGAAGAGATGGAATCTCCATACAAGAACTCTGTTTGGGAGTTGGTTCCTAAACCCGCAGAAAGAAAAATTGTTGGCTGTAAGTGGGTTTACAAGAAGAAGGAAGGAATGCATGAGAAAGAACCACCAAAGTTCAAAGCACGTTTGGTGGCGAAGGGGTACTCACAGAAGGATGGAGTTGATTATGATGAAATTTTCTCTCCGGTAGTGAAACATACTTCTATTAGAGTGTTACTATCACTTGTTACTCAGCAGGATATGGAGCTTGAGCAGTTAGATGTCAAAATTGTTTTTCTCCATGGTGAATTAGAGGAAGTCATCTACATGGCTCAGCCTCAGGGTTTTGTTGAAGCTGGTAAGAAAAATCTGGTTTGTAGGTTGAAGAAGTCTCTTTACGGGCTCAAACAATCTTCAAGGCAGTGGTACAAACGTTTCGACTCTTATATGCTGAACATTGGGTATAGAAGATGTGACTATGATTGTTGTGTGTACACTCATGTGTTTGATGATGGGATGGTGATCCTATTGCTACTTTATGTAGATGACATGCTTATTGCTTGTCGAGATGTGTCTAGAATTAAGGAGCTGAAGACGTTGTTAAGCAAGGAATTTGACATGAAGGATCTTGGTTCTGCACAGAAGATCCTAGGTATGGAGATAAGGAGAGACAGGAAAGCTGGAAAGTTATGGCTGTCACAAGTCAAGTACATTCAAAAGGTACTTGAGCGCTTCAATATGATTAATGCAGATTCTGTGTCAACTCTTTTGAACAACAGTTTTGTTTTAAACAAAAGTCAATGTCCTTCCACAGATGCTGAAGTGGAAGAGATGAAGAAGAAGTCGTATGCAAGTGCAGTAGGGTGTCTCATGTACTCAATGGTATCCACAAGACCTGATTTAGCTCAAACACTAAGTATAGTATCGAGATACATAGTGAATCCGGGAAAACCACACTGGAAAGTTGTGACATGGATTCTCAAGTATCTGAAGGGCACTAAGACGTTGGGTATCTTGTTTGTAAGACAACAAGGGAAAGCATGTGTTTCTGGTTATGTGGATGCTGATTATGCAGGAAATTTAGATAAGCGAAGATCCACCACAGGGTACGTCTTCACTTATGGTGAAGGACCGGTTAGTTGGAGGTCAATGCTCCAAACAGTTACTGTTTTATCTACTACTGAGGCGGAGTATATGGCGGTAACAGAAGCTTGCAAGGAAGCTATTTGGCTGAAGGGATTAGTAAGCACATTCGGGTTAGATCAAAATTCTATGATGATAAGATGTGACAGTCAGAGTGCTATTTGCCTTGCGAAGAACGAAACATATTGATATTTCATGCAAGAATGAAACATATTGATATTCGTTATCATCGGATTCGGGATTGGTTGGACTCAGGTGAAATTACAGTTGAGAAGGTTCACACAGATGAGAATACTTCAGATTGTCTTACTAAGCCGGTTTTAGTTGAGAAGTTCAGACATTGTTTGAACTTGCTCAATCTTTCTACATGCTAAAGATTGGGTGGAACACCTCTTCACTTGAGGTGCGTTGAGGCAAGAGGATTCTTGCCAATGTGACGGTGCTTGAAGAAATTCAAGCTGCAATGATCTTGTTTTTTGGTCGATGGCTCGCCAAGGTGGAGATTGTTGTATATTGGCTCGCAATAGTTGGGTGCACAGGATCATACCTTATAGGAGGTGTGATCCATAGGATCAGTTCCTATATTGGTTAAGGAAACCATATATCTGCAGGAGTTCTATTTGGACTCGGTTTCCTATTTATCTCTATTTTGAATAAGTAATTCTATATGGATTTGATTTCTATCCATAGGCTATAAATACCAAAGTAACTTGGTATTTGTAAGACAAGACAAGACAAGAGAGTAGAAAACAATAGAAACATAGAGATAGAAAGAGTAAGTGAGAAAGAATTTTGGGAGCCAAGGGTGTATTGGGTTTAAGGTGAGAGATTAAGATCTTGAGAAAGATACTAGGGAGATTATTGTAATCGGTGTTTCTTTTCTTATAGTGAAATCTTCTCATTGTTCCCCGTGGACGTAGGCATTGCCGAACCACGTATATTTTGGTGTTATTGTTCTTTATTGTTTTATTCTGCTTATACTATTGTTTATTGTTTGGTAATCTTTGACATCATTGACAAAACGGATCCTGTATTGCAAAGGAGGTGTTCTCACGAATATCTAGGTTGCAGGTTGTTGACGTTGTTGGGATTTAATTAATCACTGCATATAGTTCAACAGAAACAACAAAAGTTTTTGCTTCAACACCTTTCAACCCCTATATGCTATATATATGGCTTTTATTTAAGGTTGATTCTTACATTGCTCATAATTCATTTACTACACATGGTATTAAGACATTATGCAGCTATGTAGCATGGACACCTCCAAAAAGCCGGTGGATGAAGTTAAATGTGGATGGTGTTGCTAATGGCAGTACTGCGGGATTTGGTTTGGTTTTTAAAAATGAATTTGGTTGTTTTTTGGCAGGACTGTCAAGACAGGTGGGGCAATGCTCAAACTCCATTGCTGAACTATGGGGATCAGAGATGGATTGGAACTAGCAAGATAGCTTGGCATCTCATAGTTGGAAGTGGAGACAGACTCCTTTTTTGCTGCCCAGGTCCTGACTGGGAAATGTACATATGCTTGGAAGTTTTCGGTTATAGTAGAAGACTGTAGAGTAATAACTCAGAATATGTCTGTAACTTTTATGCATGTATATCGAGAGGGTAATCAGGTAGCAGACTTGTTGTCTAAGAGGGCACTGCTTGGATGTAATCAGGATAGTTGGATACTGTATCTTGATCCTGAATTAGGCTATTATCTGTTTTTGGACAGCATCAGTACAGTGTACTGCAGACAACACTAATTGTACTTTTGGTTGAATAGATAAAATTAGGATTTTGATCAAAAAAAAAAAATTAAGAGGAAAAACATCATTGAGAAAAGTGCCTATACAATTGAGATAATTGCAGGGAGTAGAGTTTTATTAGAACTTGATGCTAAAATTAGTGGTTAAAAGAAGGTATTAAAGTTTAATTTGAGCATGGCTGAATATAACAGGCAATGGATAGGATTTAGAAAAAGGGTCATTGGTTCTGCATGGGTGGCCTGGTACAGTTTGCTGAAGTGCAGCTTACTATTGCTTGAGGTGTTCCTATTATTATGGCTTGTGCTGCTGCTATTTGAAGTTGTATTCTTGTTTTAGAAGCTTGTCTATGAGGATCTCACTCACTGAAACATGAAGAAAGGTTGTCTGCGTACATGGAACATGACGAAAGGGTGCTATGAAGAATTAAGAAAAAGCAGACAAGAGATAATAGAGGTAAACATATTCTGCATGTGCTATGAAGAATGAAAAAAAAGAAAGACAAGGTAATAGCGGTAAACAAATGCCGCATGTGATCAACACTTAACAGGGCTTTGGTTGTATTCTTGTTTTTGTTCTGTGCTCAAGGAAGGTATTACTTAATGGATTTCCTTATACTTTGCCCAATCTCACCTGAAGAGAGAAACTTTATTTACAGTTCTCTTTTCATAAAGGCAAAAAGGCAATGCTCATTCTTGCTCGTTTCCTGATTCAGAAGGATAAAATGTTCATTTCGGTCATTGTACTATACACATTTTTTCAGTTGGTCATAAAAGTTATTTTCTGACAGTTTGGTCATAAAACTTACATTCTGTTATTATTTCAGTCACAAGTTAACTCGTTGTTGAGAACAACTCTGTTGACCAAACTGACTGAACTAATAACGAAATGTAACTTTCATGACCAAACTGACAGAAAAAAAATGTTGTGACCAAACTGCAAAAACGTGCAAAGTACAATTACCACGATGAACATTTTATCGATTCAGAAGTAACATATATTCGTGTAGAAATAGATGCTAGAAAGAATATGAGCTTGTTTCCATTCAAGAATAAACAAACCAAATAACTTCTTGTTCTCGAGGTACAAGTTTAAGGGCATCTCTAATGGTTCATCAAATCTATCATCAAATTCAAATTTGATGAAAAAGTGAAAAAAACTCCATCTAATGGAGCATCAAAAGTTTTTCAAATTTGATATTTTACCAAAAATCATCAAAAGTTCATCAAATTTGGTGAAATTTTGATGAAAAGCTTCAGGTTTGATACTGGGGTGAGGCGGGCAAGAGAAGACCGCTTCACTTAAAGCGGCTAATGAAGTGTCGCTTCAAGTGGCACTTGAAAGGCCGCTTTAACTAAGTGGCACTTTTTTTTTTTTTTTTTAACTAAGTGGCACTTGGACATCCACTTAAAGCGGC
Source organism: Aquilegia eximia (assembly GCA_023053565.1). Classification (NCBI taxonomy): domain Eukaryota; kingdom Viridiplantae; phylum Streptophyta; class Magnoliopsida; order Ranunculales; family Ranunculaceae; genus Aquilegia; species Aquilegia eximia. The sequence goes on from JALIGU010000003.1 coordinate 20,239,476, forward strand.
ACTTTATTACCCGCCTCACTAAAGTGGCTCTTGGATGCCCGCTTTAAACAAAACGGTGGTTTAAGTGGCACATTGTTACCCGCCTCACTTAACCATTGGGTGAAGTGGCACTCTAAGGCCCGCCTCATTACATTCAAGCGGTGTCCATAGGCCCGCTTTAGTCTCTTTAGTGAAGTGGTCATCCATTAGCCGCTTTAATTTGTCGAACCATTAGAAGGAGCATATTTTTGAATCAAAACTTTCATCAAAATATCATCAAATCTGTATACGTGGACCACCAAATTTGCCGGGATGCCCTAAGTATCATTCTTCTTTTTAGTTTCTTCTTTCCAAGTAAGAGAATGAATAAGATACTTGCCTCATTCCCAAGTCATCTCAAGAAGATGTAACTCTTGTTAATTATATTTTGCTTACCTGATATATCTAGCTAGCTAATTAGTTCCCTTGCTTCAATTCATTTCTCATTTGGAATCAGCAATCCTATCTAATCTTAGAGCAAATAATCATTACTCTGAGAATAGCTAGACAGTATTGCAGATTGAAGATATGGAACTTGTAAATATCCAGCAAAACTTTGAAGCTTTCAAAGCAGGATTATCTGATCAGTGCCCACCTGTTATCGACAAAGCTGTCAAGAAAATCTTCAGTATCACGGAAAATCGTTTTTTTGCTGGAGCTGTCCTTTTCAATGGATGGAATGACATTGGAAAAGAAAGCATCCTTAAATATGTAGCTAAAAGAGCAGTGGAATCCAAGGCCTTTGAAGTTGTCTTGTGGATGATTGACCCAGAAAAAAATGTTTCAACATTAAGGAAATTCCAAAGGCGAGTGGCAGAACAATTGGGAGTTGCTTTCTCCAAAAACGACCATAGTGATGATGAGGAGGAGGAGTCGGAGGAGGAACAAACTGTGGATGGCAATGTCACGGGTGGTAGAATTCGTGCCTATTTGGAAGAAAAAAAGTTCCTTTTGATACACAATGGTGGTTGGGAACTCTCCCATATGGAAAGTATGGGCATTCCGATTTATCAAGGCAGTGCAAAGAAGAAAATGGTTCTGATCGCATCAAGTAATAATAATGCACGGAGGTATCATGAATTTGTTTCCATGGAGGAGGATGGAGAGAATTTATCTGATGAGGATGTTTGGGATCTTGTTCGGGAAGAGTGTGTTGCTATTGTTGCTGACTACCCCATTTTGAGAAGTATTACTCCTGAGGTTATCATGGAGTGTATGATGTCCACACTTTTTTTGAGTTTTGAGAGTGTGGCCAACTATCCAATGAGGTATTGGTTTGCAGAGGGTTTAATTGTGGGCGAGACATTGGATTTGAAGACATCTTTGGATCTTGGACAGGTGATTTTAGAAGCGTTATATGATCATTGCATTCGTGACAAATCCAACAAAAGGCTAAATTCAAAGCTACTACCTTTTATCCAAAGAATAACAAGTTCAAACGGATATAGAAACAAGGTAAGTTACTCCCAGGATGACTATCTTAGTCTATCCCCTCATAAGTGCTCTAAGCTTTCAATAATTATTGTTTTAAATAATGATATTCAACTCCAAGAAAATATATTTGAGCACATGATAAATGTTCGATCTCTTCGATCACCTTGCATTCAGAACTATGAACTATCAAGTCACTACCTTCCTCAATAATTTGTTTAGTTAACCTCAGGTTCTTGAACCTTCGCTCTTGCAAATGTTTAGATCCTCTCCTACTATCTCCCATGAAAGCTTTAAAGAAATTGGAGTTGTTAGATCTTTCACAAACGTTTCTAAAGGAATTACCTGATGATTTCTTCTTCGACGGCCTACAAAGTCTTCGTCTCTTAGATCTTTCAAACTGTTCTGAATTGCTCTCACTTCCATCATCAATATCTTGCCTAATCAACCTTGAACACCTCTCTATTGATTCAAGTGAAAGTCTCAGTTGTATACCCTCTTCAATACAAGGAGGATTGGAAAAACTTCAAGTTTTGTATCTGTCTAAAACCAAATATTCCAGAACAGTTTTTTCACAATATGTACAAGCTCAAAGTTCTTGACCTCTCATTTAATCGTCTTTTGAAATCCATTCCTATGTCCGTCTCCAATCTAGCAAATTGCCAAAAACTGAATCTCGTGATAACCCAATATATGTGCGATATAACAATAGTGAAGCAAACAATAAAGCAGTAAACAAGTAAAAAACACACGATATTTTTAACGAGGTAAAACCCAATATGGGAAACGTCCACGGTTGTCCTCGTGACAACAAATAAATCCACTAGATGAAAAGAAATTAATTTACAAACCTATCAACTATCTGCAATCACTGCGAGTTGACACTCCTGGTTATCTCTAACACCTTGACTTCACCAGAGTACCTTGATGTACGCACAAGACACTCGACTTCTTGATGAACACACAAGAAGACTCGAAGCCGAACTATGAAACAAGCTTACACCAGAGTTCATTGATGAACACACAAGGATACTCGACTTCTTGATGAACACACAAGAAGACTCGAAGCTGATCTCAATATTTATTGAGGAAGAAGAAGATGAATGGGGAAGAAGAAGATGAGTTTAATCACCAAAACAACCTAAACCAAAACCTAAACAAACTCCAAGACTAGAGATGAATTGGACGGCCAAAGAACTCCTTTGTTCATTGGGTAGAGAAACCCTATATATAGTTAGGGTTTGGAAACATAGAAAATGGGCCGGACTTTGCAGATTTTACATTGGACGTACGTACGTCGAAAAAGCGTACGTACGTCCCCACACGGAAATAGTTCGCTGCCTGCTTGGACGTACGTACGTCCTAACTAGGTACGTACGTCCTGACCAAAACATGTTTGCTGCCTAACATGACGTACGTACGCCCTAACTAGGTACGTACGTCATAAACCCAAAAACTTACTTTTGACAAAAGGACGCGAGGACACAGACTCGGGACGATGCGCGTACAACTTGGTTTTCCTAACAATGAACTCAAGGCGAGATAACCGAGACAATCAATGTCACAAAATTAATGTCAAATAACCGAGTGCCGGTTTCAATCTCCCCCTTTGACATTGATTTTGTGACAAAAACCTATGACTCTAGTAGCACTTATAAGACATGCATACAAACCCAAACCACGGCATTTATAAATCATGCCTACAAAAACACTCAAGGTAGAACACATACCAAGTCACCAATTCTTGATGTCCATCTTGATCAAGACGCTTTAATCATCAGAGACCGAACGGAAGCGACTAAGAATTTAGAATAACTCCCCCATACTTCATGAACTCCAACTTTAGATACTCGAGCTCCCCCATAACTGTACAACCTCTAAACATCAACACGTTCACTCCCCCATACGTGTAGCATACTTGAAACATGACCCAAAACTGTACAACCTCTAAACATCAACACGTTCACTCCCCCATACGTGTAGCATACCTGAAACATGACCCAAAAATACACTAACAGAGAAGAGAAAAGTGCAAAAATACACTAACAGAGAAGAGAAGAGTGTTAGTATTAGAGTCATAAATCTCCCCCTTTTTGTCACAAATGAAGCAAGGTGACAAAAGAAAGAGATATGAAAAACCAAACCATAACAAATAAGAGAAAAGAAGAAAAGAAAGAAATATGTTAACAACAAATAGATATTGAACACACGCTACTTGTCAACACAACACAAACACCATTAACATGAGAAACATCCTTAACTAAAACAACTTCACAAACCTTAACAAGAAGATAAAGAAAAAGAATCGACGTACCATAGAAGTGAAGAGGAACACATCATAAACTTCCAAAAACAGTAGCCAATCTCAATCCTTACAAAAATAAGAGGCAATATGTTGGGATAAACAAAAGATGTAACAATTAAGAGAATTGAAGTGCATCATAAACTAAACCTCGGTGTGTAGATGCAATGCAATGCATAAAGAGAGAAAGTTCACCACTAGAACACACCCTGTGAAGACCTAGAATATAGAACCATCAACAAGAGACATACGATTAGTAAGTGAGCATAGAAGAAACAAACTTCAACCCCCTTTGAAACAAACGTTAATAGTAGAAGGCAAAGGAATATAAATATGATATTTCCCGCATGTGGTGGAGTTTAGTCTACATCACTCTAATGCCATTCTCGCGTGGGAGGGATTTTTCCCTCCATCTTTTCAAATACACGAGGGTAGGGTGTAGCCTACATCTTTTTGACAAACACAAACTCAAGAAGTGCAATACCATGATAACGTGCAACACAAGAACTAACATCTCTTGAGTGCATCCGTCAGAGCATGACCCTCACAACCCCAACGGGTTCTTAGCAAACTGATATTGCTTTAAAGACAATCAAATGGCTGGGGATAAAGTGAGTCATTGACCACTAACAAGAGTTGTAAGAGGAAGATAAGAATGCTCAATAACACGAACAACAAGATGAACATTACCCAAAACAGAGGAGAGATAGCTCAAGATAACATAAATACTCGAGAGATAGAGAAGTTCTATGAGCTCAAAGAATATGTAAGTGGTTTCCAAAAACTCCCATCATGCAAACATGTCGTGCACTGTGCAAACAAGCAAGGAAAAATGCATGATACATACCAATACATACTTAAGAGTTCAGAAAGAGAAAACACCCCAACATATTGCAACTTATTTAAGACAATTGAATTAAACCAATATCTCAGAAAAGATGCATCCAACAACACATACATGGAATAAATAAAGAAGAAAAAAACAAAAATGTAGGAATAACCAACAACCTTTTTTTTTAATTTTTTTTTATTAACAATGTATTCAGACATGTAGCATAATCTGCAAGCTAAACAAACAAAGCATAAAAAAAATAAAAGCACCAAACAAATAGCCTATGTGGTTAGAGAAATATGCAATGAAAAGAACACAAGACTAGAAACAAACTACATCATCCCAAATATGGGACACCACCAGACTTTTGGAAGTCCAGAAAAACCTGCAACTTATTTTTTCTTACCCATACTTGTTTAACACTAGGCGTGCACACCTTGGGAGTTGAAAAGATATGAGATTTTTCCTTAACAAGCTTTGCAATACACTTGTCCTTAACTAATTCCACCTTAGTCTTAGACTTCCTTTTGTTGGAATACCTATTTTTCTTAAACCTGTGACGAGAACCATTATAATTCCAAGGTCTAGAAAATGCACAAGAAGGAACATTAGAATCAACATGATTATAACGATGAGGAACACGAGAATAGGATGAAATATGTTGATCAAAATCCCAACAAAAGATATCCAAATGACCAACTCTACCACAATAAGAACAATGAAAAACATTAAACTGACTCAAAGAATTCTTATAAGAAGATGTGGTAGTAGAAGATGAAACATGTATGTCACCATTGTATTTGTGACATGGTGCCTTAACAAGACCTATACCTCCATTATGAGAACAATATGGCTTATCGGTAAAAACAGCCTTACCATTAGCTTTAGACTTAACCTTTTTGCGAGAAACATGCTGAAAAGTATTAATATTAAGTCTAGTCTCAATAGGTGGGGTAGGCAAAAGGGCAGGCAAGCTAGATTGTTCAAAAGTAGTCATACTTGATAAAAAACGACTACAATTAACATTAGGAAGGTCAACGCTGGTTTTGTTCTGCAATATGAGTTGAGTAGATGCAAAATCTTTCTTAGTTACCTCAAACTCAACTAAAAGGGATTTATATCTGTTTTCACCTTCATGATTAGCCTTCTCCAGATCTGCAATTCTACACAACAAGTCAAGTTTTTCTTGTTCAAATAATTTAGAAATAGAAATTGAATCATCTGTAGCAGAAAGAATTTGTTTTTCAAGAGTCTCAACTTTATCCTGCAAAGTAAGATTAACCTTATCCAATTTTTCAATTTTGGATTCATAAACTTCCCCTTGAAGCATATAGTTTTTTGCACAATATCTGAGTCGTTGTTCTAGAGAATCAACCTTAGTCCGCAAAACACCATTATCTTCAAAACAAAAATTATCAGAAATAGTAGACAAATTACAATTAGTTTTATTGAACTTTTCCTGCAAATCAATATTAGCTTTTTGTAACCTTTCACATTCTTTTGCAGAAAGCCTGTAAAGAAGAGCCCAATCACTATTGCTAACAACATACAAATTATCATCCTTTTCAAAATCAGATTTTAGTTTTGTGGATTTAGACGATTTAGCAATAAAATTATTATAAACAGACTCATGAACCATTATTGCACTCATAGGATTTACGCGTGAGCCATTACACTCCATAACAAGCGCCCTGCGACTGATACCAATTGATAACCCAATATATGTGCAATATAACAATAGTAAAGCAAACAATAAAGTAGTAAACAAGTAAAGAACATACGATATTTTTAACGTGGTAAAACCGAATATGGGAAACGTCCACGGTTGTCCTCGCGACAACAAATAAATCCACTAGATGAAAAGAGATTTAAAAACCTATCAACTACCTGCAATCACTGCGAGTTGACACTCCTGGTTATCTTTAACACCTTGACTTCACCAGAGTACCTTATGTACGCACAAGACACTCGACTTCTTGATGAACACACAAGAAGACTCGAAGCCGAACTATGAAACAAGCTTACACCAGAGTTCCTTGATGAACACACAAGGATACTCGACTTCTTGATGAACACACAAGAAGACTCGAAGCTGATCTCAATATTTAATGAGGAAGAAGAAGATGAATGGGGAAGAAGAAGAGGAGTTCAATCACCAAAACAACCTAAACCAAAACCTAAACAAACTCCAAGACTAGAGATGAATTGGACGGCAAAAGAACTCCTTTGTTCATTGGGTAGAGAAACCCTATATATAGTTAGGGTTTGGAAACATAGAAAATGGGCCGGACTTTGCAGATTTTACATTGGACGTACGTACGTCGAAACAGCGTACGTACGTCCCCACACGAAAATAGTTCGCTGCCTGCTTGGACGTACGTACGTCCTAACTAGGTACGTACGTCCTGACCAAAACATGTTTGCTGCCTAACATGACGTATGTACGTCCTAAAACCAAAAACTTACTTTTGACAAAAGGACGCGAGGACACAGACTTGGGACGATGCGCGTACAACTTGGTTTTCCTAACAATGAACTCAAGGCGAGATAACCGAGACAATCAATGTCACAAAATTAATGTCAAATAACCGAGTGCCGGTTTCATCTCGAATCTTGTGAATCCTTACAGACCATCACTCCTTGGTTGGGCGGTCAGGGGTCATTACCAATCGAGGATCTCAACCTATCATCATGTTCATCTCTACAAAACATTGACAATGTTATATCTTCATTTAGTTCTAAATTCCCAAACATCAGATCCCTCAATCTGGCTTCTACCCAAGTTATCCAACTCTCTCTAAGTAGTTGTTCAAGTTTGGAAACCGTACATTTGCAGTCAAACACAGCTCTTGAAAAGCTCGACCTCTCTGCCACCACAGTAAAGAACTTTCTTCTCGATGGTAACCTCAATCTAGTCCGCTTGAAGCAATTTGTCTTTCTTAACATGAAACCTCGAGGGGCGAGTAATTGGGGTCAATGTGGGGATGGAAGCACACCTCATATGCATATTCAACCGATTAAATGGCGGAAAGATGGAAATGGATATGGAGTGTTTATTTCTGTCGGATATGCCAACATGTTTCGTACTGTTACCTCTGCATCAACATTTTGGGCACGTTTCCTTATTTATGTATGTCCTTGCGAAGAACGAGGAAAGGCAGGGCCGGATTTGGGGCTAGGCGAGCTAGGCGGTTGCCTAGGGCCTCCAAATCTCAGGGGGCCTCCTGCTTCTAGCCTTAGCCATGTTATATTGCTTTGGATTTTTTTTTCTTAGTTTAACTATAATAAAGCCTACTGCCCAAGCCCAATACAATTAATAAACCAAATGTGAGGAGACTCTTTCTTTCAATTGAAGCCCAGTTCACTTCATTAATTAGGCTTTTGACATATTGTAATAGCTTTCTTTTTCTCACTTCCATGGCTCTATCTCCCTTAGAACAAAAACTTAAATTCACTTTCTCTGTTTCCCTTATAATCAAACAAAAACCTCAATCTAATATAACTTCAAATTGTGTATATTATTATTTAAATTTTTTTGTTATTTTTAAATAAATTTAAGGGCCTTAGGTATCTTGACTTTCTTAAGAAAAAAAAAAACTAGGGCCCCCAAAATCTCAGGTACGGCACTGAGGAAAGGTAAATAGACTACCTCTCAAGAAGGCAACACTACTCTACGAAGACATCCTCTCCAAATTCAAACGTTTGATACCTAGTTACAAAAGGTGTCTAGAGATCGAAAGAGTTAGCAAGTTTCCAAAAGCTATCTCAGGTGTTCTTAGTCATGCACATTATTTGACTCTGCATGATGAAACAGCCATCGTGAGATTATCTGACTTTGGTATTGAAAATATGCAAGAGTTGAGAGAGTGTTTCTTGCAGAGATGTCATGCCATGAAAGTTGTCTTTTTTGCAAGGTTCAATGACTTGCCTCAAGACCAGCCCTGGTTGAGCTGCTTGGAGAAGCTTCAGATATACGATCTCAAGAAATTAACTAACATGTGTGTTAGTAATATAAAACTTGACAAAATAAGTTTCAGCCAACTGAAACATCTGCAGATAGAACATTGTCCACAACTCGTTAATATGTTCTCATGCAGTGTGTTTCTCAAAAGGTTAGAAGTTCTTCAAATCAAGTTTTGTGCTAGACTTGAGGAGATCTTTTCGGGCAAGGAAAATGAAGAAGGGTCACTCGAGCGACTGCATACGTTGTACCTTCTAGAACTTCCAGCACTAAAGACTATCATTCACAACGTAAGGTTGGTATCCTTACATGAAGCCAAAGTGAAAGGATGTCCAAGGTTGTGCGAGCTTCCTCTTCAGAGCAGGACCATTGCAGATAATGGGCTTCAAAAGGTTCCTTCGATTGTGGTCACAGATGAATTAGATTGGTGGGAAAAGTTACAATGGAAAGACAGCAATGTGAAGCAACAAATCACTTTCAATGCATGGAAGCCATTTCAATTTCCAAAAAATAGCTGAAAAAAGGAAAAGGTAATTTAAACTCCTATTAGTGAATTTCAAATATGCTCCGTAGTAATAGATATATACTTAACATGACCAATTGGCCATATTATAGTGTTTCCTAAGTATATTATTTTTGTTTTTGTTTCCTTACAGGAAGGTGATATAGGAACATGTTGGATATATTGTAAGGCCTCTAACATCAATATTACAGGCCAGAAGGATGATGCATCAATGTGAATATCAAGTAATAATTGCAATCCTTTAAATTAAATAAAGGATTATCAGCTTTAAATTATTCTTTTATTCAAAGGATGTCAATCTGGGTTTTTTGCAGTTGTACATGCTTATTATAAAGGAGCAGCAGCCAAGGAGAAGGGAGAAGCATCCATGGAAGCAGCTCGATATGTTCAGTAGTAATGCCAAATAAATAAAGCAGTGATGTATATTTTATGTCTAGTTGTATGATCCAAGACTCTTTGTCCATGAAATAAACAGTTAGAACAGAAAGAAGTTCTTTTTTTTCTTTATTACAGTATTATTTTTTTAACAAAAATGCTAACAATTTATTAATGCCAAATAGGCTACTCAATTTATTAATGTTCACAAATTATGAAGCATTCTCAAGTTCAAACAGCTTTTATTTCCATGTGCAGCTATTAACTTCAGAAAGAAATACTTCTTAGAGCATCTCTAATGGGTCTCCCATATATTGCCGACACATAGGCAGATATGGCATACACGTAGGTGCCACCTACTTTCCCAACACTTTTTTTTGCACGTCTCCTATACCTATATCAGGGGTAACCCTAACGCGAAAACTTTTTTTTTTCTAAATTTTTTCTTCCACGCTGGTTGAACCAGCGTGGAATTTTTTTCCCCTTAGCTTTCTGTTCCACGCTAGTTGAACCAGCGTGGAGGTTTTGGGCCTCCGCACGGGTCGTTGATTCCACACTGGTTAAACTAGCGTGGAACCCTAAAAATTTGTTGGAAATAGTTCCACGCTGGTTAGACCGGCGTGGAACAAAAAAAAAAAAAAAAAAAGTTCCACGCTGGTTCATTTTATTTTCGCTGTCTGCTATAATCCTATCTCTTGTTCGATTTTAGGTGAAGTTTTAGCAGACCGGCCCACCACGTCCTACGTGTATGGCCGGCTGCTATAATTATAGGAGACGCGTTAGGGTCGACATTTTTTGGGAATTCCTAAATTATAGGTTTTAGGAGACCCATTAAAGATGCTCTTAGTAGCTCCATTTCCTATATCAACCCCTCAAATACAACCTAAGAATAATGAATAGTAAATAAAGGCTGAAAACAAAATTCCATTAAAGGAATATATATCCTATACTTGTGCCTTGTTCTTTCTGGCATTGAAACTTCATCTGCGATCAAAGTTTTTCAGTTTAAACCCCCAAAACAATATTTCCACAGGAATAAAATTTATGAGAACAATTTACTTTTCCACCAAAGGAGAGGACTGCCTATAAGGAATCACTTTATGTCCCTTTTGATAAACATGGAAGGAAGCATGGCATTTCCGCCAGGAGAAAATATCCAACACTATTCAAGAATATCTTTAAGAAGAAGGTTCTCTTTATTAAGAAGGTCAAAAGGGAGAAGACCTGTGCAAAACAGAATCATGGATATCTTTTTGGACATTTTCATTACTTCAAGATCTGTGCAAAGAGAGAAGATCCTTCATTTCCTTTAAGCTTTCTGTGAAGCATTTTCGTCGTCATCACTCTCAATCCAAGCCCTCCACTTACTTTTAAGGATTCAAAGTACTTCAGCTTGGACTGTGCTCACTGAATTATTTACATCAGAACCTTAGTTTTGTGACAAAGCAGATAGATTTTTAGTGCCTGATGAAGGTCCCTGTATCAGTACACTTGCCTCGCCTGAAGTAATCTCTATATCTGATTGCTCCCTTGGCCTTTTGAATGAATTCATGCTACCCGAACTTTTTCCTGGACCATTTCCCAAATTAATATCTAGTGTTAGCATTGTTTTAACAAAGTGACACCATAATACAAATAATATACTTTTGTTGTGGAAGAATAGTCATCGAGTCCTTCAATATACAATGAATTCTCCAGGATCAGACTTCACAACAACGAAAATTAGAGATATGAAATGATTTGGCTGTCATACCTTAAGATGTATGATAGATATACTGAACAAGATGCCACCTATTCTATTTCTTAAGGTACACTATTTAGCATAGATAGCAAGACAGATCAAGGGACTGAAGACACAAGTATTCGAAGTTATGCGCATCTATATCAAAAAATATTGAGGGAGCTACAATACTTAATAATGCAAAGTCGGTAAACATGTGCATAATTATTCAATGGCAAGGTAAATTGGAATATTAGCTGCTTCTAATTTCACTTTCAAATTTCTTACATCTACTTTAGCAAACCAAATTCCATGGCCTTATCCCAATCTTATTGAAGTTGGCCTTTGATATATGAGCATTATATGAACCACATGAACTTTGGTGCATAACAATGAGATATACTTTGTATGAAACTGTAAACATTATCAATAAATAAGATGGTATAATCAGCTACCTTCGGATGATGGTGTCTCACAAGGCCTTTTAGCAAATATGAGCATTCCACTTCCAGTGACCTCGGATGTAAGAGATGAGACTTCTCTTGTAGAATTTGAGCTTTTGCTAATTAAAGACTGAAAAGGTGTAGAAATAATGAATCAGATGATATTATGTACACATCAATGGAAAGGAGCATTAGACTTAATGTGATGAAGTCATGTAGGTACAGCCGTACCACTGTTTTCTTCCTTGTGAATAGTTAGGAACATGACCAAACCTCACCAACTTAACCTCTAATCAAGCATTCCAATCACATTTTTTCTATACTTGTTTTTCCTCTTTTTTTTCATGAAACTATCAAACATTGATAACAGTATAGATTGTCAATGTGGGATATCTTTATACTTGAGAACCACACACAAGAATATGAAAACAATTTGAATGTTATAATGCTTACACGAATCAATATATGAGTAAGAGGGGTCATACTTTGTCATTCACGCATATCTGAGAAGAATATTTATTTTGTATGTCATCCGGATCACCAGAAAATGTGCTCTTCCTGGAAGTAAAAGTACAGAGAAGCATAACATATTAGAAAACAATATAAAGGAAGGCTAAAGTAGCATATCAGTAGTAGCATCCAAATAAGGGGGGAATCTTACAAAGATCTATCTGTAGAAACAAGTTTCTTTACTTTGTTCTCTTTAAACTCATTGGTATTCCATGTTTCCTGGATCACTTTGGCCTTTCCCAATTGACGTGAACTTATTTCATTATTATGGGATCGTCCAGACCAACATGACACTCCCATATACAGATCATTTAAGGAAGAAACCCCATTTCCTATTATGTGTGAGCTTGCCTCTGACTCCTCTTCTTTGGAAGAAACTGGAGGCTTAAGAAGAACACTCCCGTGACCTATCTCAGAAGATAATGACAAATCTTCTCTCTCGAAAAGCAGAACCTCTTCTGAAAAGTCAGAACAATAAGATGAATCTTGCTGCTGTAAAATAGTGACAAGGTCTTGTCTGAGCTTCTCAACAGGAGACGGACTATGGCGTCTCATCCTTGTTCTCTTTCTTGAAGGAATCTGAAAGTCACAGAAACTTGATTGGAATGGGCCTGCAATTCATAAGATAATTAGATCAGTATATTAATACAAAAAGGTTGGTATAACATGAAACCACTCTTGCAATGTAAATAGAGTAATACAAGGTTACCCTTGTAAGCTAGTAGAGACTCTTATGTGCATGGGATTATTTACTTGGTAGTTTGAGGCATCGCATTGTGCAACCGTAAAACAGTGCCAAAAGACCAATATGAATCAAGGGTTAAGTCTCAATCTTAGATTCTTACTTTTTCAGGTATTGGTTGTGGGAATCCCGATTTTTGTTTCAAGGCCATACATATATCCAAGAAGAGAAGTCAAATTTAATACCAGAATCTAGAGAGGAGGACTAGAAAAGGATAGACTACTATCTCTCCCATCTTTTGATTTGATACCAGAATCTGAAGAGGGGAAGGTATAGAATCTAGCTAGAAAAAAGCTCCAGAAGAAATCCTGAAAGAATTTTTGTTAAGAGGTCTGGAAAGAAGAAATCAAGTCGCTCTCAAAAACTATAAGCACAAAACATAGCAAAAATACAGATAATTATATATTTAGTGTGCTGTACAAGAAGGTCCTCTCAAACTGCCTTTGCCTTTTTTTGATTATTTTACTTTTGCCAAGCAAAAGATTAAGAAGATTTAAGCATTATGAGTCACCAAATATATATTAAAAGATTCAAGACAAATGGAGAACTAAATTTTTAAGAGAGAGAGGTAAAGATCATTTTTATTTTTCATTTACCATTAAACAGAAATTTCAATAAAAATTGTGAGAGGTTCGCACTAGCCCAAAATATAAAATTGTGACTTGTAACACTGATTGATCAGGAAAATAAATTACCTAGTGACCTATACTGCAAGAACAGTAAGAACACCAATTATAATTTGTTATGGTACTACTACTACGAAGAGACTGTAGATTCCATGTAGACAAGAATCATATAACGGATAGCAGATAGCGTAATATTGAGCTGTATAGAGATATCCTATTTTCACTGAGGAAGTCCATGATGAGCTTGTATATCTTTTAGTTTATTTGTAGTATTGCTCAGTTTATGCCAGAAAAATAAGGAAAGCCATAATTTATTATTGTAGGTGCAGATTTCCTAGGGTTGTGTATTTGGAAAGAGGTCCTTAAGGTACATGCATAGGTTTCTAGTTGGATTGCAACATGGCAGAAGATACCGATAAGGGACCATTGGTAAATGATTCAAAGAGAAGGAATGGAAGCAAATGGAAGACAGGGGAAGGTTTTTTCTGTTGCAATGGGTGAAATCATGCATTCTTTTATCCCAGGTGATGTGATCAGGGTGGTGGTGCTGGGGAAGGATGGTTTGACAAAGATTCTAGGGCCCAAACTACGGGCAACTAGTGGCCTACAATGTTTGCTGAGGTCTTAAAGTGAGTTTTAGGGAGTAGAAAGACTGGGGCCATTAGGCCATGGCTAGTGAGGTATTTCCTTTACTTTATTTTGCATTGAGATTCCACATAAAGAACTGTGTTGTTAAAAAAGTTTGTGTGCTAACCTAGGCCCCTTCTTCTTTGAATGAAACATGCAAATCTTGAAAATGCGTGTTGTCTACCTTCCTTATTTAAGTGGGATATACTCCTCTCAATTGTACAAGGGGAAGTAAGAAGGATCTAGAAATGGAGTTGCGTTCATTCCTTTGTTTCCTACTTAACACAAACTTCCTTGAGTGTGTCATGCAAACTTGCAAAGTTCTCAGGGTTGTTTTCCCTGCTTCTTGTCTAGAAGTCTATGATTTACAGCGGAAGTTGACTTCTTTAGTTGGAGGCTCCTTTCATCTCTCTCAGACAGTGAGTCTTTTTTCTATCATTGTATACATTGTATACAATGTCTTAACTTTGTCATGAATCCGCTTTTCTTATAGTGAGCCTGGTGATACATGTAATTTTCTTCCTGGGTGCCCAGATTTGGGAAATAGTGTTGATTCTATGAGTAGTAATTGATTGGAAATAAAATGACAAGTTTCAAGAGGACGTCGATGTGCAAAATCTAGAAGTCTACTCTAAACTTAACCAAGATGTCATGTTTGCAACCATTCCAGTTACGGATTCAAACAAGAAACAAACCCTTCTTATAGACAAACATAGTTAACTTATTCCTTTATAGCTAATTGAAATTCTTTTATGCATGTAGGCTTACTAGTAAGTACTAAGTAGTATTCTTATTGTATAATGGAAGATGAAATTAGCCATAAATGTTGAAGTAGTCTGATTTCCGTAAGAACATTTCTAGAATAAATAGAAGAGTAAAGTATGGCTACAATATGATATAATTTTTTATTTCATTTTTTCATATTTGCTAATACTAACCTGATATTTCATTCCCATCTGTGCTCCCCAACTGAACACAGCTCTCAGAAACTGATATGGCAGATCCTGAACTGGATTTATTGCTCGAATCATCCTCAAAATATGTCGAATATGAGTAATATTCTGCAGATGACTGTTCATCTTCCATTTTACTTTCATTATGAACTTTTATGTACCAGCTCTTAGACTTTGTTGAGGGTGGTAATTTATCCTGTCGGGATTGCTTTGAGTCTCCAAAATCAGGAGGTGCAAAAGTACGAGAATGTATAGGAGTATAATTGGCAAGTGTACCCTTTGTCCTCCATCTTGATCCGCATGCATTACACAATACTGGCTTCTCAGGTGGCCCATTCCTCCAAAGTGGAGTGCCTGTGTCATGGGACTATCATCAGCAAATGTAAATAGGAAAACCATGGAGACAATTTAGTAGCCTCCAATAGCATCCCTTACGAAAAATAAGCACAATTATTAGCACAATGTATCAAAAACTAAGTTAGGTTACTCTCTTATGTATGATTCTATTCAACAACAAAATATTGAGCGAATCAGCTAAGGAATTTATGCTCGAGTTGTATATAATAATATATACTGTTCAGCTGAATTACCAGTTCAAAAGATCGTGGAAGCAATAAGTTAATAACGCAACTAACAGTCCACCCTTCACGAATTTAGAAGATATAGAGCAGATTGGAGGTTCAGGTTCAGTTTATAACACCGTATCAATGTCTATCTACCATGATAAGCAATGTAACTTTGATATAAATGATTAAAAAAACAGAATTAACTGGTATATAAGGATTGCTAACAAATGATAGCAATCCACCTAAACCTCGTCTCATTTTACTCTTCTATTGGCGTACTAACCATAGAATCATAGAGTTTTCATTGACATTAACAAAACAATAACAACATCCATTGGACAGGGTAAAGCAAGCCAGACATAAACTACACGTCTTGTATTATAGCTTCCCTAAAATTCAAATTGGTGGCATGTCAATAGGACATTCTTCTAGTAGCACTCCAACCAATCTCAAATGTCAACTAGGCAATAAAACAAACAGATACACTGCGTAATACATTTCGACAAATGGAAGGTTTTAGCCAAGAACCAGATTCTCTTATGGCACTTGAACTCAATTTTAGAACTCTTTAAAGCTTTTCGTAAGTAGACAATAAGAGGCATTGCTCAATCCATTTCAGACCCACTAGCTGTGCTTTCAATAAACACCATTCAGAATTTCGACTCCTGATTAAGTTATAAACAGCGAGAACAAACATATTGAAGAACAAATAGATAAAGGAAAACAGACTCACTTGTAATTCCACAATGACAACATGGCCCTTGCTTCCCCATGCAGTTTTGTTGGGTTTCTCTGGAGAAATGATCTCAATACAACTCTGTATACAAACTAGTCCAAAACTATATAACTTCAAAAGAAAAGAAAAAAGGCAAAAAGAAAAAAAATAAATTAAATCAAAAAAAAAAGGAGAAAACCCCAAGAAACAGACAAAATAATCTAGTCAGTTTCAATTATCAGAGAAAAGAAAAATGAAAAAATAAAATAAAAAACATTGGGTTATCAATCATTTAAGGCTAAAAAATGAAAAAACCCAAGTGAAATTGAATACTTACAAAGAAACCCAAATTACAACCTTCAACTTTCTTCTGCTTGCTTGTGTACTACTACCCCATTTTCCAGTTTTGTTATAAAGTTGGTTGTTTTATTTTATATTATGTTATAGAAGAGATTAAAAACAAGTCTTGTTGACATTTACAAGGGAAACACACCAAATAAAAAATAAATAATCACCAAAGTTGCATTTTTAATGCAAAAAACAGAATAGCAAACAAAACCCACGTATGGTTTTACAGATTAATGAATATGAATTCATCAGAAGAAGAAGAAGAAATGAAGAAGAAGAAGAGAATGGGAAAAGACATGGGGGTTGGGTTGGTATTGGGTTTACTTTCCTTTCTCTCTCTTTCTTTCTTTCTTTCTTTGTTGTTTTTATTATTTAAAGTTTTAAACTATAGGAAGTGATGGCTCAAGTCAGGACTTTGGTGGAAGTGGAACACCATTGTTCTCTCTTTTGATAAAAATGACTGGCATTATTCAATTCATTGGTCATTTTCAATTTTCATTGTGTTTTTCCACTTCTTTTTTCTTTCCTTTTTTTTTTTTTTATATATATGTTTCTTCAAAATTGTCTCCTACAAATCTCCATTTTACATATTCTTAATTAATAGTAAATTTATTACTTTCTTGATATAAACCCAAAAACATAAATTAAAATAATAAAATTCCGCGACATCTTGTATATTAAGGATCTTATGAAAAAGGAACAAAGGTTGTACCAATGCCAGTGAATTCGACGCGTAAATAAGCCCCAGACTAAAAAAACATGGGTTACATAAGTAAATCTATTGGTAATTTTTATATTTGAAGACATTATAATGGATATATTGTCTTGAAACAAAATAATGGTTCAACCAATCAATTTAAATCATTATATTGGAGATTTACAAAAAAATTACTTTTGTCAAAAGAAGAAAAGAAAAAGAAAGAATAGATTGGGAAAATAAAAACCTTGGCCATTATTACATTTTAATTATTAGTTGGAAAAACAATCTTTCAATTTGATACCAATTTATATCTTTGCCTGATCAGGACTCGTTTTTTTAATCACGTTGGAAATCATTATGATTGTGGCATCGTAGAAATTTATATTATTTGATCAATTATCTATATATCTATTTATTTTATTTTTTGGTTGGCAAGGAAGTTTGGTCAGAGCATTCCTAATGCAAGGTAGATTTATCTACCTCCACGTATGCGCCACTTGCATAAATTCAAAACATCTTTTCTAACCTTAATATTCAGATCATGCATATCTATAGAGAATGGAATAAAACTGCAGATTGTCTTGCAAACCTTGGACTCAAGTTCAAAGCAGATGGTGCAGCAAATGTTACAATTTTAAGAGAGCTGAAACAAATCCTAATAGGTGACAGTCTGAACATACCCTACTTAAGATTCAACTCTTAATACATTAGATCTAAGTCTATATCACTCTGGAACACTCACCTTCTAGTCTGATGGTTCATCTTCTGACCCATCCGGCTCCCCTCCATTTCCATTATTGCCATCATAGCTTCCCTTTGAAGCATCACTGTTACTATCCCCTCCAATAGACCCACACACCTCTGTGAACTCTTCATCTGTATGCATGTTCTCGCTAGTGTTGAAATGTTCCGCAAGGGTCAGACTTTTCTCTTCCCCCTCATTACTGGTCAGTCTTGTTTCCCCCATTTCTTCCACTGCCTTCATGCTCATCCCCATCCTCACCATTCACACTATTCTCACTGATCTCTATAACCTCATTCGCTGGTGGATGACGAACATACTTTGATGCAAGTTTGCACCTTTCGCATCTTCGCATCTGTCACCATAATCCACCCATGGGCACAAAGTCTTCACCTTTCCCCCATACCATACTTCAGCCAGCTCTGGAAGTTTTCACAATGTTTTTTGTTGACATTCATTTGGCGGAGGAGGGAAATAAGCCATCAGATAGGCATGTAACCCCTCCCACTCCTTATTCATCTTATCCCCAAACTCTTTGATACCCTCATGGAAGCTCTGAAATCCTAAAAAATGTTCTTCACATAAAGATCTTTGGATGGAAGCCCTCACGCAATCAGAAATAGGTACCATAGGAGGTTTTGCTGCAGAAGGTGAAGAGTTGGAAGCCATGAAAGTGGTGTTGAGATTTTGGTTCGAACGCAAGTTTGAAGGCTAGAACAATTTTCTATAAATGAGTTGGCGCTTCATCTTCTTGTATCTCGGGCCAATCAACACCTTTTCAGAAAGTCCACTTTTCTCTTTAAGGCTCCTCCAGTATTGGTATTGGTCAGTTTTTCTTTGGGCTTAGTAGATTTGGGCTAGATTTTTAATTTTTTTTATCTTCTCCCCTTGTAAGGGTCTTCTGACCCAGTTTGTTTTTCATTAGGCCTTGGGTTATTTGTTCTTATATCAGGGGTCAGGCTTTATGTCCCCACCCCACCCAATTGTTTCACATTCTAATAAACATGTAGGGATCTATGCCAAACCCCGTAGCTTTACAACAAAAAAAAAAAAAAAAAAAAAAAACATTACTAACTCAAAGTGGAATTCTATAAGGTGGAGTGTTCCCAAGGGAAAGTAGAATCTTTGAGATAGAAAGTGGATTTTTTTTTTTTTTCAAAAATTCGGAAAGCATGTGACATGTCATCCTACTTTCTACCAAAAAATTAGGGAGACGACATGTGACATGCTGTCCGAGAGTCCAAAAGTTTTAAAACACTTCTAAAAACTTTAAAAAAAAAATAGAAAAAAATGAGACAACAGTTTCTTTCCCACAAGGTGGATTTTCCCACCTTGAAATCCACCTGTGGGTTTCCACTCCTTACAATCCACTGTCCTTGGGGATAGGCCTATAAAAAGGCCCTTTGACCTTAAACCCGGCCCGACCCACTCGGCCTATTCAATGAAAAAGCCATTAAAACTCGACCCTTACGATTTTTAGTTAAGGGTCGGTCCGACCCTCTCCTTTTAAAGGTCAGGTTAGGGTTTAGCTTTAGAAAACTTAGACCTTATCCTTAGCCCGACCCTAATTAACCCTCCCAAAGTCTTCTTACAACCTTATTAATATATGTATAATTTTCAATATATTTATCTCTATTTCAAAATTTGAACATTTTTTTAGAGTTTTAATTATAAGGATTCTTACGATTAGATATAGATGTCACTTTTGTTTAATTTATATGATATTTACTATATGTTTATCGAATAATTTTTTGAACCAGTTGTTACAAAATTATTATATAACTAAAGAAAATTGATTCTCAATAGATTTTTGATTTATAATCTATTTCATTATTGAACATGCAAAAAAGGGTAATTAGATTATTATCATGCTAGGATTTTATCAATTTAGGATTAAATTTCTAAAGTTTAAAATTTTAGTAATAAGATAACATTTGAGTTCTTTGTATTTATATATTGTAATGCTCTTGGATAAGATAATATCATATACTATAACAAATTTTGTTGTAAAAAATATAAATTTCTACATTTAAGAATTGAAACATTATACGTATTTTCAAAAACTTTAAAATGATATTAATAAAAACATGATCCCATGTTTTTTTTTTTATAATTAAAACATGATTCCATGCATGGACCCTATCAACCGGGCTTCTTAGCCGGACCCTTAACCCTTTCAAAAAAAGTCAAGGGTTGGGTGAGGTTTC
Organism: Aquilegia eximia; assembly: GCA_023053565.1. Classification (NCBI taxonomy): domain Eukaryota; kingdom Viridiplantae; phylum Streptophyta; class Magnoliopsida; order Ranunculales; family Ranunculaceae; genus Aquilegia; species Aquilegia eximia. The sequence goes on from JALIGU010000003.1 coordinate 20,259,817, forward strand.
CACAATTTTTGTGTTAAACCACCCTAACCCGACCCTCATCATCTTTTAGGGTATATAGATGGCCCGACCCTTAATTGTGAGGGCTCAAGGGTTTGAGGGTCGAGCTAGCCTTACTTGGCCCATTTTACAGGCCTACTTAAGGACAATGTTTTTAGAAATAGGGTGGATTTACCTCCCAAATACAGCTTGCATCGGGAATGCTTTTACATGGGTCTTTTACCCCCATTTCATAAATAATTGAATAAACTTAAGTTGGTTACAATCTTACATACTTCTACCCTACATAGTCACTATAAATTATTTTTATCATGTCTTCAGAAAATGAGCTAAGAACTACACTAATAC